>OY970832.1:24999582-26258957 GCA_963853835.1 Calendula officinalis
TTTTTTACGGAGGTTCAATGTCTACAAGGAGCAAAAGAATTGCACCTTTGTCATGGAGGTTCACCTGCGCCGACTATTTACCACCATCGTCTTGGAATTAATCGGTTCGCAAATCAAGTCGGAACCTATGTAACAAAAAAAAAGTGTTTCTATATTAAATGTAGTAATTTTGACTTTGTAAACACTCGTATCTCATGCTCCAAGGGCATGCAATAGACAAACCTGATAAATATTTATCAAATGACAAGAGTAAGTTTTGGAAATGGTCACATGAGCAATTAACTTGAGTATATCACGAGCAAATCTCTCCCATCCGGAAACTATTATAATGAGATACCTTTTTGAAAACATATATTAACCAATCTATAACCCGTAATAAATCATTGGTAGCTTATATAAACTTTTACGAACATAATATATCAACCAAAGTAAACAAAAATAAGAATCACGTGTTGCGACAATGATAACTTTAATATTGAAAGGGTCTTGTTTTTCTCTAACTGGTCACCTAACTATTTAGTTATAAATACATCAGCACATAATCGGGTGGATTAAAAGGCTGAATTTATTAATATCTTGAAATTTTAGAAAAAATATAGAATTTATAAAATTTAGTGAGATACAAAATTCAATATGTGACAACTTTAAATAAAAATTTTATACATCTTCGTCTTGAAGAACCATCTCAATTTTTCAGGTTTTCTAAGGATCGTTGAATTTGATTAATTTCAATAACCGTATAATCATTGTCTTGATACACCAATCACTTTTTAATGAGTTAACTATTTGATCAAGTTCATATTCGTCAACATTTTAATAAATTTGTGTTTCAAAAGAACAAAAGTATTATGCACAAACAAACTCATCGTTGTCAGTATCTAATAATTGTATTGAATGTAATATCTTAATCCTAACGTGTTTATCCTCAACCCGAACCTAAGTCATATAATCCGGTTAATTAAACGGGTTAAATAGGTTAGCAAGTCAAACGGGTTAAACAAGTTGTTGTTATTCTAAAAATTCATATCAAAAATACCAAAACACCAAATTACCAAATAACTATTTTACTTTTTATCTAATTATTAGTTATGTCAAAAAAATTTACCTCAATCCAAACCTGTTTATTTTCGTGTCGATTTTAGGCTGAGTTTTGAGTTGGGTCATAAACTGTCACCCCTCCTTTAATATACCATTTATTTTAAATATTCTGTAATTTTATCAAATTGATCTCTAATTTAAAATTCTTAATAAGGCAATACGCCATTTTTAGAGATCCGTACGTAATTTTAAAATTCATAATTTTGAAAAATCTCTACTTTTTAAAGATTTATTTGAAATTAATTCTAGATTCAAAATTAAATTTTTTTAAATAAATATATTAACAAAAAATTCTTTAGATAGATTTCAAATTTAAAATGTTTAAATTATATTTATATTATTAAAAAAATCCTTTAGATAGATTTCAAATTTAAAAATTTCAAATTATATTATGTTATGATGTGGCATAGGAATTATAAAGTGAAAAAAATGAAGTGAATTATGTGACGTTATTAAAGATAGAGATATTAGCTTGCGTACACGTGAATTGGGCAATAAAATCAAACAATTAAATGAGGATCGATAATATCGGATTCAGTTATTCTTTATTCGGCTTTAAATATTAGATTTTCTTCAAAAACAGTTTAATATTAGACTAATTTTTTAGAAAAGATAACGTCAATTAAGGCCCCTTTTTTTCTTTTCTCTTTTTGGAAAAGTCAACTTTCCGGATGTACAATGAAGCGCTAGATTATACGAAAACTGATGGAAAGAATTAGGCTGCAAGTATTGTTTGATCCTCATCGTTACTCGAATGAAAATTAGGGATATGTTAAGTTACTTGGTCATGGTGGATGTTTCTAATATCTCGAACATGAGTTTTCTCATCCATAATATTCTTCAAAGCCAAATTATCGTGTCAGAATTTTTGATCTGCAGGTGGTAACGATGACTAGAGTAACTTAACATATCCCAAGATCCACTTTCACTCGAGTAACGATGAGAATCAACGATACTTAGAGCCAAATTAATTCTTTCCATCAATTTTAGTATAATTTATATTCGATAGGGGTTGGCTATGAAGACCAATCGGCTGGCCGGCTGGATTTAAAAGACCGTAAAATTTTTACTCCATAATTGGTTAGAATGATTGTTATCTGCAATAGGAATATAGTGGCATGGGAATATTTCTTGCTTTAGCGTTTGATGAATTTTTGTTTAAATTCATTCAGGCAAATGATGATATTGCTACAACGCGTTTTATATTTTAGTCTACATGTACGTTATGAGGAATCTATTGAGATCACTCATGCTCTGATGGGCTGGATTGGATAAATTTTCATTTATAGCATGCTTGATTTGTTTACTTTACTCGTGTATTATATGAGTTGTATTCAATGTAATCCTTATTTTTATATGGGTTTTTCTAATGTATGCCCCTCAGGGCATATGATAAGGTGCATTTAATGAGACGGTAATTTCCTAAATATGTATTGAAAGTCATCAATGCACTCTAAAACCTACCATTTTAAAAATAGCATTAAATTTGATTGTGTGTATAAATGGTAATTATCGCTTCATTAAATGCACCTTAACGTTTGCCCTAGGGGCATACGTTAGAAAAACCTTTTTTATATAGTCTTAAGAGATAAATCCTACCCATTAGATTAAAAAATCTCTTAACAACTACCATCATCAAATCACATGTGATTGAATATACAATCACCACCGCCGGTCACAACCACCATCGCCAGCCATTGCCGCCGCCCGCCGCCGCCACCCGCCGCAATCACATATGACTGGATACGCAATCACATGTGATTGAAAGCAGCCGACGGTGGCGAGTGTTGCCGGTGGTGGAGACGGTGGCCGGGAGGCAGATGTTGGTGGTGGTGGTGGTCGACTATGTTGAATCACATGTGATTTAATACACATGGCCACATGGGTGGTGGTGGTGGTGGTAGTCGGCGGAGTGCAATCACATGTGATTTATAATACACATGAGGTGGTGGTGGTGTTGATGTATTAAATCACATGTGATGGTGATTTGAGGGTTGATTAATCCAAGAACTGAAATTTATCCCTTAAGAATACATAAAAAACAAAGACGTTTCTCATATCTATAAAGTAAAACTTATTTAGGTTCAATTCAGTTAACCGGATGCTGTGTATCTATAAAATACTGTAAAACTTATTTAGGTTCAATTCAGTTAACCGGATGCAGTGTTTTAAAACTCGGGTTCGACCGGCCGGTCCGACCGGGAAATAGAAATATGCCGGGCCGAATCGACCGGTTTAAAGTTCATTTATGAACCGCTTCGAAGCGGCCGGGTTAACTGTGAACCCCGGTCGGACCTGCCGGTCAAACCGTATTTTGTTACTTTAATATCAGTTTTTTTTTTAAATTAAAGTGAATATTTTGTATTATTTTTTATACGTTTGAAGCTAGGGGTGAGCAGAAAAGAGGGTAACCGGAATCGGAACCGGAACCGTCTTAGAACCGGAGGTTCCGGACCAAGAACCTACTAGGAGGTTCCGATTCCGGTTCCTAAAATCATGGAACCGCCCTAAGAGGTTCGATTACGGTTCTCAAAATTAAGAAACCTGGAACCTGTGGATACCCTGGAACCGGCGGTTACACGGTATATTTTTATTAAAATATATAATATATTATACATGATTACATTAAATAGATTTATGATTTATCTAAATGTAAAATACTAGTCCAAATAAAAATATAATTGACCTTACTCGTTATAATTGAGTCAAAAATTGGGTGAGACATTCATCGTCGTAAGGTCGTATCTTTACATTTACTATGTTTTTGTCATTCTTATTCACTTATTTCTATTTTGAACAATATTTATAATCGTTGAACTATATTTAAAATCGTTAAACGATATTTGTAATCGTTAGTTTGTGTGATTTATTGTCTTGTTTATTCAGTAAGTAATGATAAATTAATTTTAATTTAAATACAGGGTAACCGGAACCTGGTCTGTAACCGGTGGTTCCAGTTCTGAAAATTTATGAACCTGCCTTCCAGGTTCCGGTTTCGCTTCCTATATCACAGGAACCTGCGATTCTGGTTCTGGTTCCAGTCGGAACCGGCGGGTAACCTGTTATGCTCACCCCTATTTGAAGCTTATATTTTTTGCAATTTGAAATACCAAGTTTCTAGTTGAATGTTAAGCGTTATGTCTCTTTTTTACTATAGATTATGAACTCAAAGTGTTTAATTTTGTTGGAAAAATAGTTTTTGTAATTTTTTAGATTTTTATAACATTTGTTTTGTAAGTTTTTAGGATTTTTTTTTTCCATTTATATATCATTTATATAATTAATTTAGGGTAAATGTCATAAATTGTCCATGTGGTCTTGGGTTTTCTGGCTTTTTGTGCCTAAACTTTTTTTTTCAAATTTTTTGTCCCTGTACTCTTTAAAATTCTAGTTTATTGTCCTTCCGTCCAAATTTGGCTGTTAACTAACAGAAGATGCAAAAAAACCGAGGGTATTTTCGTCCTTTTCCATTTTCTTTTTTATTTTCATTTTTTCTATCTCCCTCCCTCATCTTCCTCAATCTCCTCCACCCACATTTGATATGAACCCTAATCCTAAAATATAAATTCATAACAAAAATTATCAGTTACTGTTGGACAAAATGGTGGTCTATCTATCTCTTTTGTCGCCGCCATATGCAAGAACCAAAACAAGAATTGTTTTTTTTGCTTAGATTGTGTTCGCACAAGCCAAGACAAGAACATAAATTCTTGTAGATCTGAGATGAAGAAGATAACGAAATCTACAACCTGCTCGAAATCATCTCCAGATTGACTCGAAATCATCTCCAGATTTACTCAAAATCATCTCCAGATTTACTCAAAATCTCCATATTGCTAATCCCAGATGGAGGTTCGAAGCACACATCAGACCTGAAAGTTACCTGGTTTGAAGAAAAGCGTCGGAGGTTCGAAGCAGGTCTTAAATTGTTATATTCATTCAAAAATCAGAAACCGAGATGGAGGTCATCATACTCCTTTTGTTATATTCGTTCATCAGCTTGATTGATATCACCAACTCACTCAGATCTTGAGAAGGTGGAGGATAGAAGCTGTGATTGATCTTGAGATGGAAGAACACCCAAATTAGGTTTTTGTTAGGTTATGTAATTGATGATGAAATTGTGATGAAAAGATCTTAAAATTGTTGATGAAAACATGATTTGCAGGTGTTGATGATGGTAGAAAGTGATGGTTGGGTTGATGATTTTACAGAAGCCGATTCATGATTTCCATTTGGATTTCAAAAGGAATGTTGTCTGCCATTTTAATTTTGGGCGGATATGAGTTTCTAGGGTTCTTGCGTCGTGATGAAAGAGAAGAATCAAGATGAACATGAAGAAGGAGGGGTAATTTGGGAAAAATGACAAAAGTATCGTCAGTTAACAGCCAAATTTGGACGGAAGGACAATAAACCAGAATTTTAAAGAGTACATGGACAAAAATTTTGAAAAAAAAAAAGTTTAGGGACAAAAAGCAAGAAAACCCAAGACCACAGGGACAATATATGACATTTACCCATTAATTTAACATAAATATTCAATAGTATTGTAATCCGGTTGAATCTGTCGGTTGAACCCGTCCGACTGGTTCGATCATTTTTAGAGCATCGTTCGGTCCTATTCGAAATCCGGGTTTTCAGAGCATCGTCCGGCCCGGATGTTTTGTATTGTCAAAGCGCAAAATAGTAAAATTAGCTTATATTTCAATTCTTAAGATGTAGTAAGGAATATCGCACATGTTAAAAGGACAAAGTAGTAAAATCATCTTGATTTAATTTTTTAAAATAGGTTTGAAAATTGCAATGATATGGGTAGGTAGGTGGGAGACTTTGGTAATGATTTATTTGAAAGATGAAAAATGTTAAAATGGTATTGATTTTTAATATTTGTGTATATAAAATATGTTTATTTAATCCAAATAATATGTGTAATTTGTTAATTTTTTCATATATTGTCATTTGATTTGATTTCGATATTTAATATGATCAAATTAGGCACATAAATAAACGTAAATAGTAAAAAACAAATACTATTTATCGTGAAATATTAGATGGAAGATATTTAATTAAAAAGGATTTTTACTTTTGGGATTGGCGGATAATAGACTTTCTATCTAGTTTCTCATAAATTTATGGCATGTCGTTTGACTTACTTAAAATGATTGATCATAAAAGAATGGTCCTTTATTTTGGATGGGAATCATATTCAAACGACTTATAATAATTATGTTAACTAATTAAAAAATATAGATAAATACTAATTTAAATCAAAGAACCAGCTTCTTTGTTCCTTATCTATAAGAGCATGCGGTGCAATAACGAACCACCCCCTTCGCCATCTCCATTTTGCTGATTTGGCATGCTCGCCGGCTTCCTTCTCCCTCACCACCACACCGCCCGTTGGGTGAGTGAGGGTGTGCGTCGGACTTTCGGCGAGGCTGGCGAAGAGAGAGGGTGTGTTTGGGGTGTTTTTATTGGGTAAGAGGTATTTTAGTGGGTCCAAAAAAAATATATTAGGCTAAGTTATGGTAGATGGGGTATTTGGGGGTTTTGAATATGAAATGTGAAATAATGATTTGGCGCATAGATGACATCCGACTTGGTGTGACCACACCTAATACTCTAAGATGTTTAAACATGAGATGATATATCTTAAGCCTAGGAACATGGGTGTAGTGAGGCAAACACCACCGCTATCCCATGTGTCATCTATTTTGGTGACGCCAAAGCAAAGTCACCACATTGGATGAAGGCTCATGTGAGACGACTAATGCCGAGAATATCCATTTTTTTAGGGGTATTTATGTATTATGAGTAAAATGATATTTAAATGAGTACTAGAAAAATTATAATGAGTGAAATGATATATTTTGATCAAGTACTTCAAATTTGATACTCGTATCTACTTAATTTCTATGCTGGAATCTGGTATACTAAATTTCTTACATGCGTAGCCGAGTATGATTGTTGTTGTGTAGGCGGTTGGATATCTTTAATAGGGGTGATTTTCACACCATAACTTTTATAAGAATTAATTTTGTTACCATACTTTTTTATGCTTATACCACTCTTTACAAATATTTCTGCATACTGTACAAATAAGTAATGTAATTGTTGTGGTCGATATATTAAAGTATGTGGTCTAAAAATCACCATCTAACTTTTATATCATCTACCACAACTATTTCTTGATATGCTTGTATAATTAGCTATAAAACTTATACTGTGTGGTGTAAGAATTAAAAATTATGGTACAGAAATAAATTACCATCTTTAATAGATGAAAAGTCTAAACAAGTTTATGGTGGTTCAGGGGTCATGATTTGATTTGGTTTAGTTTGGCCACAAGTCACTATTTGTTTTTTCAACGGAGGGTCAATCCCTGGTAGGAGAAAAAAAATTACTCCACTATGTTAAATCCGTACTATCCGCAAAAGAGATGGTCGCTCTTAGGATAAGTTGACTCGCAAAGCGAGTCAGAACTCGGTTAAAAAAAATGTTTTTAACATTAAATGTAGTACTTTTGACTTTATAGACACTCTTATCTAATGCTCTGCACATTAAGTTTTAGATACGGTTAAGGACTTAAGGGAACAATTAACTTGCGTATATCATGAATAAATCTCCACAATCCAGAAGCTATTATAATTGGATACTTTAAAAAAGGGAAAAGCGAGTGTATGGCTGTCACATATCTAAGCTTAGGTGTGGAACCACCCAAAACTACATAATTTTGGTTTAAAAAAAATACATATACTTCATTGCTCATCACATAAACACATTAGTGCATCAAAACCCGTCTAAAACTCATCACTTGTCTTAATCTTAATTATGTTTTTTTTTTGAAATTGTGCTTCAAATTTCATGTTCTTGAAATGGTGCTTATAAGGAACGCATGTGCATGTGTGTGTATGATTTTTTATTTATTGTGTAAGTGTTCCAATATCGTGGGAAAATGACAAAAAATCGTAAAAAATAACTTGCTTGACTTTTTTAACCAAAATTATGTAATTATGAATGATTCCACACCTAAGCTTAGGTACATGACAGCCACATACTCACAATCCCCTTAAAAAAATATATATACTTAGTATTAAATATTAGGGGCGTACACGTGACTGGTGCCAATAAAATCAAACAACTCAATGAGTATCGATAATATCGGATGCAGTTATTTTTTATTCGGCTTTAAATATTAGATTTGCTTGAAAAAAGATTTAATATTAGATTCTCTTCGTTCAAATTTTTTAGAAAAGATAACGTCAATTAAGGCCTCTTTATTTCTTTTTTATTTTTCGAAAGTCAACTTTCCGGATGTACAATGAAGCGCTATCGCGTATAGACTATACCAAAATTGATTGAAAGAATCTGGTTGTAAGTATTGTTGATTCTCATCGTTACACGAATGAAAGTGAATCTTGGGATATGTTAAGTTACCCTGGTCATAGTGGGTGTTTCCTGGGGTGTAATCAAATTACACCCCAGGAAACACCCACTATGACCAGGGTAACTTAACATATCCCAAGATTCACTTTCATTCGGGTAACGATGGCTTTGAAGAACAGTATGGATATTGAAAAAACTCACGTTCTAGTTATTATAAAAGTTTAAGGAATTGGGAAAAACGAGGTGTTTGTGTACGATATATTTTGATTAGTGCTTTAAATTCAATACGTATTTCCCGTATCTACTTTCTATGTTGGGAATTGATATAAATTTCTTTGCATGCGGAGTAGGGATGCATGGGGTTTCAATCGAGTTGTCGGGTCAGATTAGGGTCTTTATCTGGTCGGGCCCGTTGGGTTTGAGGCGAAAAAATTCTAACTTAATTGCCGACGAGATAAGATGTCGGATTAATCAGGTTTGGGTTTGTCAGGTTGACCTGAGTTAAGAATTTTAGAATAAGGAGTTCAAAAAACAGGAGTTCTTGGCCTTTGGGAATATCTTTCTTGTCACTTCACTAGAGTTCATGTAATGATTGTTTTTTAGGGTCGGGTTATAAACATAAGACTCGAATACACCCGACTCGATTAGCATAATCGGGTTCCAACCCTTTAGACACCCCTTTAAACGAAAGTTGGTCGAATTATTGGGATTTTATCACAACTATTGATCTTTATAATACTGTTCTTCAAAGCCAGATTACCCCGTCCGAGTTTTTGATCTGCATGTGGTAACTTACTCCCCAAGAAACACCCACCATGACCACAGTAACTTAACATATCACAAGATCCACTTTCACTCGAGTAACGATGAGAATCAACAATACTTATATCCAAATTCTTTTCATCAATTTTGGTAAAATTTATACCTGATAGTGGTTGGCTATGAAGACCAATTAAAGACCGTACATTGACCATCGATCATTCAATGTAGACAGTCAACATGTACTATTATACATTGACCATCGATCGTTCAATGAGAATCAAGCAATTACCTTCTCACATTGGTAATGAAATATATGAATTTTCTTTTCTTTTACCTTGAATATGTCACCACAGGTTTCAACCTTAAAGAGTTCATCACTTGTGATAAACGCTTTTGAAAATTGAAACAAACAAGATTTGATATGTGATGGGCTGGACTGGGACAAATCTTCATTTATAGCAAAATTGATTTGTTTACTTTACTTGTATCTATAAAATAAAATTTATTCAGGTTCAACTCATTTAACTGGATGCTGTGTATTGTCAGAGGATAAAATAGTAAAACTAACTTAAAATTTTAAGATACGTTGTTAAATGTTTTACATGTAGTAGCACATGTTAAAAGATAAAGTAGCAAAATCAACTTGATTTATTTTTTAAAATAGTTTTGATAAATGCAATGATATGGGTAGGTAGGTGGGAGACTTTGGTAATGATTGATGTGAAATAGAAATAATATTGATTTTTATTATTTGTGTTTATATTATGTGTCTACTTACTACAAGATCACATGTATAATTCATTATTTTTCTCGTGATTGATTTTAAAGCGGACATAAATAGTAGGCAAGAATGTCATTTCTCGCGAAATATTTAGATGGAAGATATTTAATCTAGTTGAAAAAGATTTTTGCTTTTGGGATTAGACATTGTATCTAGTTTCTTATAAATTTTCCACATGGCATGTCGTTAGACTTGGTCAAAATGATCGATCATCAAAGAATCGGTCCTTCATTTTGGATGGGAATCATATTCAAACCGCTTATATTAGTCATGTTAACTGATTAAAAAATATAGATAAAATACTAATTTAATTAAATAAAGACTTAACTGCTTTATTCCTTTATTAGACGACTAATATGAGATGTTTAAACGTTAGATGACATGACATATCTTAATCCTAGCAATAGAGGTAGGTCAGGTGGCGCCAACACCACCGCTATCCCATGCGTCATCTATTTGTGTGGCGTCAAAGCCAAGTCACCACATCAGATGAAGAATGAACCAAGGCTCACGTGAGAGGATTTACACTGAGAATTTCCATTTTTTGAGAGCTATTATGAGTAAATTGATATTTTGGTGAGTTCCAAAATGAGTATAAGACCGGTGCCAATGGTGACGGCAACTGACGCCGTCAGTTGCTGCCAACTCAGCGCCACGTCAGCATACAAACTAACTAACACTAAACTGACGTACCCATGCCAACAGCACTCCGTCACTTCACCAACTTTGGGCCCCACCATTTACTTTTCTTTTTCTAATAAAATATACAACTAATTAAAACATATAACTAATAAAAATAAATTACATTAATTAAAAAAAGACATTATATAAAAAGTTTATTTTTAAAAAAAAAAATTGAATTTTTTAGATTCATTTAGATTTTTTTTTGAATTTTTTAGATTTTTTTTAGATTTTTTTTAGATTTTTTTAAATATTACTTTTTTTAAAAACTTTAAAAAAAAATTAAAAAAAAAATAAAAAGAAAATATTACACGCTCTCTCTCTTCCCCTTTCTCTCTCTCTCGCTCCAGCGTTCTCCTCCTCCGTCTCTTCCCTCGCGACTTTGCCGACCGGCGGAAAACCGGCGGACCAACAGGCGGTCCGTGCCAACGGCGCCGGAACCGGCGGTGGCCAACCGGCGGCCAACCGGCTTAGTGTTGGCAGCAGTCTAATGAGTTTTTGAGTGAAATGGTATTTAAGAATGTAGATGTGAAATGAAGAATGTTGATGTGATGCTTAAGTGAGTATTTGACTTAATTGCACAACACCCAAATAGCCAATGCTCTAAGGGTCATAAATTTTTTTATAGTAAAAATGGTGGTTGTTGAATCAGTCTGGTGTGAATGAGGCCAATGAAATCAAACAAGTGAATGAGGATCGATCATATCCTTATTTTTATTTTTTTATACGGTTTTAGATTTTCTTAAAAAACAATTTAATTTCAATTTTTTATAGGAAGTAAACGTCAACTGAGGCCCCTTTTATTCTTTATTATTTTCGGAAAAGTCAACTTTACGGATGTAAAATGAAGCGCGCCTTTAAAGCTAAAATAACGACCAATTAGAGCGATAGTTCATAGTATCTGATCATCTCTCTTCTTTCTTACGCCTATCGGCCGGCGTCTGGATTTTGAACACCGTAATATGTTTGATTTCTGCAATTGGATTATAGTGATTCACGAATATTTCTTGCTTTAATTAGCGGTTGATGAATTTTTGTTGAAATTCATTCAGGCAAATGATGAGATTGCTACAGAGCGTTCTATATTTTAGTCTACTTGTACTTTATGCGGAATCTGTTGAGATCACTAAAGGCATCAATGACCTAGAAAAAGTCATACTCCGTCAAATTAACGGTAGCAGTGTTGAGGTACATACATTCATCCCAAAATCTCTCTCAGATTTGTTCGCATTTTGTATGATTAATTCGAAACCGTAATTTTTGTTTATGGTCAGATTCGTTGTGTACTTATAATTTAGACGGAAATGAATCTGTAATACAGAAGTTTGATCTAATTTCCAGCCTAAATCATACTTGCTGCCTTGTTTGACTTTTCAATGTCAAAGTGTAGCTCGTTGTTTTGAATAAATAAAGTACCTACAATTACGGTTATATTTATCATGTGCAAATTGCAATCATCTAAATGAATCCTTCCTTGCAGTAATGTAGTTTGACTTTTAGCATTCATCATATATGAAGATTTTGCATTCGTCATGGTGTTTAACCTAAGTATTGTTGCAGGTGTATTTATATGGAGCTCATGTAACATCTTGGAAAAACAATCAAGGAGAAGAGTTGATTTTTCTCAGTAAAGATGTACCAGCTATCCTTACATTCAATTTCATACTTTCTGCACTTTAAATATTAAATTATTAATTGTAAATGTTTATTTGCAGTCTTTTTTTAGTCCTCCAAAGCCAATACGTGGGGGTATTCCTATAGTTTTTCCTCAAGTATGTATATCTCTCTATATCTATATTTCTTCTGTTTTTGCATTCATTAACACCTGCTTCTTTGATGCAGTTTTCAAATTTAGGCAGTCTTCCATCACATGGATTTGCTAGAAACAGATTTTGGAGTGTAGACACTAATACCCCTCATGATGTCACCAATGGAGTTTTTGTTGATTTGTTACTTAAATCCACTGAAGAGGATCTCAAGATATGGCCACACAGGTTTATTTTAAAATATTTTTGTCAAAATCTATCTTTATAGATATATCATACTTAGAGCTTTTACTTTCTTATAAACAATTAAATTATATTTGTATATCTTATGTTCATTTGTAGCTTTGAGTATCGACTTAGGGTTACTTTGGGACCCGCAGGTGACTTAATGATGAGATCTCGGATTAAAAATACCGATACCGAAGGAAAGCCGTTTACATTCACATTTGCATATCACACCTATTTTTCTGTTCCAAATATCAGGTAAATTGGTTATCTGGCTAAATATCATATGTTATTTGTTTACATTCACATTTGTAACTTTTAATCATATATATTGTGCTCTGTTTCTATTTCCAGTAAAGTTCAAGTGGAAGGATTGGAGGGGCTAGACTATCTAGACAACACGAAGAACAGGACGAGATTTACAGATGAAGGTGAAGCAATAACCATTGATTCAGAGGTAATTATTTTTCTGACATTAATTAATTAATTATATTTATTTGTTTTGCTTATGCTTATGTAGTGTCAATTGACAACTGTTTATGCAGTTTGACAAGATTTATCTCAGCACACCACCAAAGATTAAAATTCTTGATCATGAAAAGAAACGAAAGATTATGATTAGAAAAGATGGACTTCCTGATGCTGGTAAGAAGAGATTATGCATTGGTTCAACTGTCTAAAGTTGTGAGTTTCTGATTTATTTTGTGTTTGTGATAGTGGTGTGGAATCCATGGGAAGAGAAGGCAAAAAAGACGGCTGATTTTGGTGATGATGAGTATAAAATCATGGTTTGTGTTGAAGCAGCAGCAATTGAGAAGCCAATTACATTGAATCCTGGTGAAGAGCGTGAATTAAAGCTACACCTTTTAGCTCTTCCTTGCAATTAAAATACAAATATTGATTATTAGTGGTGAAAGCCAGCGTTTCTTTTTTCTTGTGTTTTTTTGTTAAAAGTAAAAAATTATTCTTGTCAACTAAGATTGTTATGGAAATGCTTTAACTTTAATATGCAAAAGAGTGTAAAGAGGTGGTGTAAATGGTTATAGTTTTTTTTTTTAACAGCATAATATGTTAAAGGTTATAGCTATGATGTGGTTATGATAAAAACGAGGCATTCTGAAATACGACAAGTTCTGTGTTACAAATTGGTTTCACACAGCAACAAATTTACACAGTTTTTTTTTTTTTTTTTTTTTTTTTTTTAATACAGTTTCTGTTTTACGAATACAATTGACATTGACATCACAAATATGCCCATAAGCTCATAAACATCGGAATTACAGAAACAGAATTCTAGAGTTTATTGAGTACTTGCCAATTGTCCGTTACTTTCTTTAGTTTCGGTTCATGATATTTGGGTTAGGCCGTTAGATGAATTTGTAAGAATGGTAAGATGATCAGTTTCTAAATTCTACTTTTTTTTTTTTTTTTTTTTTTTGAACAGAAATCCAAATATACTCCTAAATCCACCTATGTCCACTATGGGCAATTCTAAATTCTACTTATGGGCATGATATGTATTAAAGAGTGGCTATTGAAATTTCAGTTTTAAAGCTGAAAACCGTAGAACGGGGAAATCCAAAAACCGAAAATTACAGAAAATGAGAACCGAAATGCAGGTCCAACCAGTTCCTGTTCGTGTTTTGGGGTTTATTTACACATCCCTAGGGCTGCTAAACTCAACCAAGAAAAGAAACTCAATTCCACAACACAACGAGATGTTGCACATATGCATAAGAAAACAATTTATAACTAAACAACCAAAATCAGAAGAAGGATCTAAAGATTATGCAAAATGTTCCTTTGTAAAAAAAAACATAAACAAAAGCAGCAACCAAACTCAGTAGCAAGTAATACTCAACAAAAACAAATAACATCCCATAATTAAACTTAACTTCTACTCATCATAATAATAACTTACACAGTGTAATGCTGTTGAATTGTGTCAATATCCAACCCCTTAAGCTTCACAACCGACTCAACATGTCCTTTCAAAGTCAACACCTCCCGAAGCCTTGCCACCTCAGCACGTCTCTTCGCCTGCTCAGCAATCTCCGACAGTTCCCGATAACTACTCTTCTCATTAAACATATTAGAAGCTTCTGGTGCTTGAAGCCCATGCAATGTCCTCTGGGCCAAGGCCCATTGGGCCTCCCTTTCTTCTCTCCCAAATTCCTTCTTTGTTGTGAAAGCAGTCTTGTTTTCAAGCATATTCACCCAAGCTTTTCCACTAAGAATGTATCCAATTCCAAATTTCATCACATCAAGAGGAAAGTATGTCACAATACTAAAAATCCAGATCGCACCAGCCCACCCCCAACCGACTCCCTTGATTCGCGCAAATTCCCAATCAGCGTAAACTGCAATTAGGGTTGCAACCTGAAACAAATACTTTTTAATATAATTGTAATTACAAAAACTATATTAAAAAAAAAAAAAGAGATATTTGATTTACCAGTTGTGCAGCTAGGAAAGCGCCCATGAGTAACAAACCGGGTCGTTCGATAAAAGACCAGCTTCGAGATCGGGTTACGAAAATCAAAGCTTGGCTTACGATACTGACTTGAAGATATAAAGCAGCCATCATTTCAGGTTCACTGTGACTAATTGATTTCACATGGAGTGTTCTCTGTGTAATAAAAATGAGTGAGTTTTATTGGGTAAAATTGTGATATTAATTAATATTTTGAATTAATAATTGACTTACTGAGAAAAAGGTGGTCTCTTTCATGAGCCAGAAGAATATCACTGTCATTAATGCTAAGTATCCACCAAGAACAATACCAGTTGCAAATATTTCTTTTAGTTTCCAGCTGTCTGGTAATGGAGATGGTTTCACTCTGTCCTTTGAGATTGTCATGATTGTTCCTTTAGTAAAAAACAAATTCGAAATTAATAAAAATACAAAAAAAATACAAAAAAAAATTTATAAAATAAAATAATTCACCATCGTTAAGGATTGCAATAATCAAAACCATGAAAGGTGAGAAGTCGAATTTCCATATCAAAGCGATGAACATAAATCCAAACTACAAAACAAAAGTAAATAAAGCTGACACGATAATTGTAAATGTATTAAACTAATAATAATGTAAGGATTCAAATGTAACGTACCACAATACGAATGGTGATAGAAACAGCATATATCTGCAAAACAAACACATTTTTTTAACGATTAGAAAATATTAATGGAATAATAATTAAAATGATAATTATGATGATAATTACGGTGTAATTCTTCATTCTTTGGAAAATAGCTCGACTGGTAAGAACAGCACTGATAATAACAGAAAGACCAGGTTCAGTAAGAACAATATCAGAAGCACTCCTTGCAGCATCAGTTGCATCAGCAACTGCAATTCCAATGTCAGCTTTTTTCAAAGCAGGTGCATCATTCACACCATCTCCAGTCATTCCACAAATATGTTTTCTTTCTTGTAATTTCTTCACTATTTCATACTTGTGTTCTGTATGTATAATCAGTTACATTCGTCAACAATTCAGCTCAAAAACATATAGTAATAATAATGAATAAATAAAGAAATTAAAAACCTGGGAAAACTCCAGCAAATCCATCAGCTTTCTCAATTAATTCTTCAACAGGTAGTGCTGCAATTGCTGCATCTTTGTGGCCACCAAGTAAGGAAGAAGAAGGATACATGTTTGTTCCCATACCCAAACGTCTACCAGTTTCTTTAGCAATTGCAAGTTGGTCACCTATCAAATTATTAAAAAAATGATTTAAATACCGTAAGAAAAAATTGATTAATTTGTAAATGGTAAGTATAAATAATAATTAATTACCAGTAATCATCTTAACATTTACACCAAGGTTTAAAGCTTGGCGAATGGTCTCAGCACTGTCATGCCTTGGTGGATCAAATAGAGATAATAATCCAACAAATTGCCACGGGCCACCTGGGCTCTCTTTTGTTTTTTCAGGTACTTCCTATAAATTCATCACATAATCCACCAAAATTCATCAGAATCAAAATCAAAATCATTAAACAGAGATTTTAAGTGCATTTAAAACATGTAATATAATTATACCTGTCTTGCAACAGCCAAAGATCGCAACCCACGTTCAGCAAATTTATCAATCATCGCATGAACTTTCTTTTTCAAGTCTTCTTTGCAACCACAAAGAGTCAATATCTAATCATCATAACAATTAAAAATAAAAAAGATTAAATTAATTTACCGATACGTAGGTATAAATAAATAAGTTAGTTAGTTACCTGTTCTGGAGCACCTTTGCTAGTCCTATGCCAATTACCACGGTCATCAATATAAGTCAACGCAGTCCTCTTATCAACCGGATTAAACGGGAAAAAATGCACCTCTCTAATTCCAGCTCTAGCTTCCTTAGGATCAGCAAGAGTTCCAACAATGGCAGCATCAATGGCATCCTGATTCTCAGTTCTAGAAGCCCTAGCAGCAAACAACAAAACCTGTTCCTTATCAACACCTTTAGCAAACACTTCAATCAAATTCTTGTCAACCGAAAGCTTATTCAAAGTCAAAGTCCCCGTTTTATCACTACACAAAACATCCATTCCCGCCATTTCCTCAATAGCAGTCATTCTTTTGGTAATTGCCCCTTGTTGTGACAGCCTGTGGGACCCGATAGCCATAGTAACCGAAAGTACAGTTGGCATTGCAATTGGGATTCCACCAATGAGTAAAACTAGTAAATTATCAATTCCAGATCTGTATTGTCTGTGTTGGATCGGGTACATAACTATAACCTCAATCAACATTCCAACTGCAATTGAGCAGATGCAGAAGTTTCCAATGGCGGTTAGAACTTGTTGGAAATGGCCAACTTGATTTGTGCTGTCTACTAAATGTGCTGCTTTACCAAAAAATGTGCGGACACCTGTTGCGATTACAACTGCTTCTATTTCACCTTGTTTGCAAGTTGAACCAGAAAACACTTCATCGTACGGGTTTTTGTTCACGGGTAAAGATTCGCCAGTAAGGGCAGATTGGTCAATTTTTAACGGGTCGCCTTCTAGAAGACGTGCGTCAGCTGGAACAATATCACCGAGTTTGATGCTTATGATATCTCCCGGTACTAGAATTGAAGCTTCTTGTTCACTCCATCTTCCGTCTCTCAGTACCTGGAATAAGGGCAAATTCGTCATTTTCCATTTTTCGTGTTTAAATTTTGACTTTTTTTTTTTTTTTTATGTGGAATGTAGAATACCTTGGTTTTAGGGGCAAGACCAGCCATAAGAGCAGCAGCAGCATTACCAGCATTGTTTTCTTCAATAAAACTGATTGTTGAATTGATCACTAGAAGACAAACAATACCAACGAAATCTTGCCAATCTGGCGGTTTTCCACCACCATTAGCCAATGCAATTGCCATAATGGCTGCAGCTTCCATCACCCATGACAGTGGGTTCCACATGAATCCAAGAAACTTGAGAAACTTGCTTTCCTGTGATTAACAGTAAATAAAAAAGTGAATAATTATTAGAAAATAAAAATAAAAATGGAAATTAATGTAAGGTTGATCATGCATGATTAATTAAAAATACCTTTTTCTCTTCCAGTTTGTTAAGTCCAAACATTTGGAGTCTGGATGCTCCTTCATCTCCACTTAGACCTTCACGGTCACAATGCAACTGTTCAAACACTTCTTCGATTGGTACTTTAACCTGTAGTTAAAGGTAAAACAATGATTAACTACAAGCTTAATAAATAAGTTATGAAAAAATGTTTATTTAATTGAATGTCACTTTATCAGTATAAGAAAATGTTTAGCTTAGTTTAAATAAATGCTTTATTAATTAGGTAAGATTAGATTGTAGAGTAAGATTTGAAGTTTTATTTAATTGAACAAATAAAATCAGGCGCATATAATTCACTTACAGAAAGCAATAATTAATTAGAATATAATTATACTACGTATATGATATTCACAAAGTTGCTTTATATTATCTTAATGTTTATCTTTACTTTATTTTTATTCCACAATATCATGCGACTGGTATCAGGTTCTAATGATTAATGACCACAAGACACAAAAAAATCAAGAAAGAGAATCTTGGCCCACTACAGAATTAGTTTTAATTTGGACATATCTCTAAATTAAAAGAAATAATTCAATACCAAACTATGATACGGATATAAAAATCTACAGATCGACATCTAACATGACTGAACATACTTCCTAATCATATAACTTTAACACAAATGACTAAACTGTTTTGTATTCTAGAAACATTATATTAGATTAAAGTTTTCCTGAAGTAAATGGTTTGCATTACTTAGCGTAGACTTTACATAAGAAAGAATAGCAAAACCATAAATATTAAATACTACTTTGGTTGCACTAAAAAGTGAAAACAAGTGGTTAGAAATTGTATATTCTTTATGACATTTATTCCAATTAAAGTTGTGAGAATAGAATAACGCAACTTTCTTCCTCCACACATAGAAACTGCCTTTCTTTTAGCAAATTTAATTACAAAACATTCGAAAAGAAAAAGGTCACTTTTGTACCAATTAAAGTTGTTAAAATAGAATAACGCAACTTCATTTGTTTTTTTAGATTTAAAATATAATAAATATTGTAAAATTTGAAAGTTCTGTTTTGAGAAGTGAAAGACTGTTAATGAAATAAAACAACACTGAAAAAATTAAAAAAGGCAGAAACTTCTTGACATGGGGCAGGCATGGGAATCTATGAATAAAAACAACACAAAGAAACAGAGAAACGGAGTTGAGTAACGCAAGTTGACTTTCTAATTGACTCAAAAAAGTAAACCCTTTTAATTTCCATCCAATAAAAAAACGGCAGCTTGATTAAGGGAAAGAAACGGGTGGGTGTCACTCACTCACCGAATAAGAAAAAGTTTTTAAAAGCTAACCAAACCACACGAGAAAGTAACGGTAAATCGGGAATTCCGTGCCCAAAAAAATAAGTGGGCGGAGCAAAAATTAATTACCATATTCGGAAATAAAGTAAGTGCTATAATAATATAAGAATATTGCTTAATTATTAGATATAGTAAAACCTTTATCATGAAAATTAGTGCTCTTGGTAGATATTTTTTTATGAAATTTATTTTATAAGTAACCAAATAAAATTATATGTTTTTATATAGAGATGGAAAGAATACAAACTTAAAAAGGGTTAATTACACTCAATAATAAATCCAAGAATCAGAGTCAGAAATCATTTGTCAGAACCGTTAAACAAAAATATGATGTAAAAAAGAATTGAGAAAAGAAAAGATAAAATAAGACTTGAGGTACCACGGACATGTACCCACAACCCCTTCCCCTAATTCAACAGACACATTCCCATGAGTTATTTAAATAGCAGTGGACCATTATCCCCCTTTTGATTTTCTAAATTAATAATTTACTAAAAACAATTGTCAAAGTTTATTTGAAAAAAACGATACCATGCAACATGTAGTCCCAAAAATATAACTATAATATTTTAATAACATTCATATTGTTATTATTATTACAATCACGGTTAGGAAATGATTTTAGTACATTAAAAAAAATAACGTATATAATAATAAGTCATTGCAATTTGACAAAATTATCTTGGACAAAATTACCAACTTACAAGTGCACATCATTTTAATGAATGCAAAACTTACCTCTCAGATTTTGGTAGGTCTAAATATAATGATTTGTTACTTATACTTTTTTGCTAGTCAAATTTCCACCAAGAAATGTTTGACGCCAAAACGACTTATGACATAAAAAATAATTTTACTAAAATAAAAAAAACAAAAAAAACTGCGTAGCTAGCAAGCTAACAACAGGCACCTATTATATAGGTAATGAATTGTGTAAATATATTTAAAAATTACATAATTAACTTT
Organism: Calendula officinalis; assembly: GCA_963853835.1. NCBI lineage: Eukaryota > Viridiplantae > Streptophyta > Magnoliopsida > Asterales > Asteraceae > Calendula > Calendula officinalis. The sequence goes on from OY970832.1 coordinate 25,020,138, forward strand.
TGAATTTGATAATCTTACCTTCAATGACTTGCCATTGTTTTTCCTTGTGGTGAAAGGTAAATTTATTAAATTAAAAACAATATTGTCCGTATTTGTATACTAACCAAATTGTGTTGTATACAGTTGTCATCTATGATGGTTTCATATGAGACAAGCAGATTTAAAATTTACAATACTCATGCTTATTATTTATCAAATAAAATTTATGCAATTACGAGCAATATTGTTTTTAATTTTTAAAAGCATAATTTACTTTAACATAATTAAGCACTTTTCGTTGATTATTTGGCTTTCTTCTATTTAATTTTTAAAATAACAAAATAATCAAAAATCTCAACAGAACAAATCCAGATTTGATGCCTAACAAATCTCCGGAGTTTTCTGATAATATAAAAGATTCTGATTTTCTAACAACGTAACAAAACAATATTTTAAAACAAAACGTACGAAATTCTTGCTTTTTTTCCTCCCTGATTTATTCAAATGGGTTTTGCTAATGATGTCATTAAGTGGATAAAAAGTTGTACAAATGGGTAGTTCCTAAAATTCAGGAGTCGGTTACGGATGAATGTACAAGCTTTTTATGCATGTCTTATGACAGTCATTCTCAAAACCCCATTCAAATTTATTAGTTCCGATAATTTTGTGCTTTTAATAGCTTGAAAATAAAAACAATCTTTGACTAGCAATTTGAATAAACATCACCTTTGACCATTAAGTCGCATGTGAAGTCAAAAAATATTTTAGAATTCAACACATGATAGAGATGATCAATCAGCAAGTTCGTAAACTTAATGCAGACTACTAAAACAAAATTTCCTTTGATCACGCAAGCTTAGCAGAAAAGGCATGGTATAAAACAAAATCATCATCTAGTTATGTTAAAATCACTCTAAATATCTCTCTCCTCACACTCTCTCTATATGTATATGTATATATATATATACCCACACAAAGATACTGACGGACATTGAAAGCGATAGCAAAAACCAGAACGAAACGTTTTTAATTAATTTCTAAAAAACAAAAACAACGAATTTGTCGATTAGCAAAATTATTTTAATCAATTCGTAACTGATTTGAAGTAAAGGTGTACGTTTGTGAAGGAAAGTGTTAACAACTTTACATGCGCAAAACGCACCAAAAATTAAATTAGGAAAACACATGATGATGTTTATGATGCGTTAAACAACTGCAATTCTAATGTTTTTCATGACGATTTCAGTCTCTAACCGAAATCAAAATCAAAACGAAAAAATCGATAGAAGCCTTAACTAAATTTCAGATTAAGTCATTACAAAATTCGATTAGAAAAAAAAAAAAAAAAAAAAAAAAAAACAGGAAGAAGAGTAAGAGTTTTGATACCAGATCAACAGTCTCATTTTTAATCGCTTCGAGACTAAGAGCCTTATCACCACCCATTGTTGAGCTTCGATGATGCGGAGAAATCAATGAAAGATGAATGAACTAATTGGGGGAATTGAAGAACATCGAACAATGAGTTGTAGGTTAATGAAGAGAGAGAGATGGAATCAATGGAGTTTGAAGAGAGAGAGAGAGAGATTTGGTAATTGGTGGTGGTGTTGTATCAAAGGGTTTCCACAGGTGAGGCGTATTGAGTGTCATTTTATACTTCACAGAACCTCCTCCCCTTGGTGAGATACGCACCCGTTAAAACCTCCACCTTCTTTGCTTTTTCAATTTTTTTTTTCTTTTATCCCTTTTTTTAATTATTATTATTATTAGTTTTTCATATATTTTAAAAAAACAGATAATAGATATATTCCGTTCATTAAATAAACAATTAAATTTGTAATATCATAATACAATATTTATATTTATATTATAAAAGTATAATACTTCGTAGTAGTATATTACATCCATGTAAAATATCTCAATAGGTCTTGTTTTAAAAAAAAACGGGTTTAAGTTTTCAACCAGTAAAAGTATCATATCAACCTACAATATATCGAAAATAAGTGTATTTAGAGTTTATGATTTTTTAAATTGTAAATTATTTTAATCATAATTAATCAATTAAATGCATATAGTTTTGAAAATAATGAAAAAAACATATTGATGGATTAAGCTGACCTGACTTGTTTTTTTATAATACCTTAAGAATATCGATATACCTACACGAAATCATTATAATGTGTTATTCAACATGTTCATTGTATTTGTTGTCATCCATAGTATTTAAGATATTACTTTTTTCGTATACTATTAAAGTTATATATATTTGAATAATGATGTTTATTAGTTATATATGTCTATAATTAGTTTCAAATCTGTGTAAGACACAAAAAGCAATAATTTTTGTGTTTAACTTAAAAGGTTACATTGTTAGTATGGACTTGAATTGGTGATCCTTGTAATTCTTTTGTATGACTAAAGATTTTGTACTGCTGTTTTTCTTCTCTCGGTTGGTAATTATATGATGATTAGTTGTTAGTGATGTTGATAGGTAGAGGTGTTCAAAACCGGGTAACTGAATTTTCAAATAATCATTTTTACTATCCGAATCTAATATCCGAAATTCAAATATTCGGATTTTCAAATAGATACAAATTCAGGATCATCATCAACATCACCTCCAACATCTCGAAAGAACGATAACCATTTGACTTATCATATAAATTTCATAAAACATACAATCCTTACATATTTTATGGACTACCGTCCATTATCCAAGTTTCATCTATCACTTGTCATCGTAACCAAATATAGAATAATATATACATTGTACATTTGTACTCACCTATGAATATGCTAACTATACCTTATCAATACAAAATATACGCCTTCGACGTACATTTGTTAATGAAAAAATTTGTTACAAATATAATTTATTTATTTTAGATTTTGACACGTGGATAATATAGACATCTCGAGGAACATGAGTCCTTATTTAATTATGAGACTTAATTTCTACACCACATATTTTGATTTTTATACCATAGTATATAAGTATTATTGCTGATTGTACAAGATTATGAAACAAACATTATGATATATGGGTCAAATTATGTGGTGTAAAAATCACCGCCTTTTAATTATACATAAATTGTTGATTGTTGATTGTTGATACATATCGTTTTAAATTACTAGCTAAATATCCATACAAAATATCCATTATACTTTTTAAATGTTAAAGTACCATTATCAATCAAGAATAAAGATAAATACACCATGATACACGTTTCAAATATAGCAATAAGTTACATCAAGAGATAATTATTAAAAAAAATAGACATATAATTTGCCATTGAAAGTCATATATAATATATCAAGAGAATACATAGTCCTTTTATGTAGTTTTAAGATATAAATTTAAGTTCTTGGATCAATCAACTTCCAAATCAACATGTGTATTAAATCACATCAATATGTGTATTAAATCACATGTGATTGCATACCGCCGACCACCACCACCCCATGTGTATTAAATCACATGTGATTCAACACTGCCGACCACCACCACCACCCCATGTGTATTAAATCACATGTGATTCAACACTGCCGACCACCACCACCACCCCATGTGTATTAAATCACATGTGATTCAACACTGCCGACCACCACCGCCTCCACTACCACCAACCTCTGCCGGCCATCGTCTCCACCACCGGCAACCCCTCACCACCGTCGACTGCTTTCAATCACATGTGATTGCGCATCCAATCACATGTGATTGCGGCGGCGTTCGGCGGCGGGATCGGCGGCAGGCGACGATGGTCAGTGGCCGGCGATGGTGGTGGTGGCCGGCGATGTTGGTTGTGTATACAATCACATTTGATTTGATGATGGCGGTTGTTAAGAGATTTTTTGATTCAATGACAAGGATTTGTCATTTGGGACTATATTTGTTTTAAGAGTAATGATATTTGGTCCTTCTCATATACTACTCATTAGATGAAGATATGTGTCATAGTTAGAGAGAGAATTAATGGATTACACATGTCATCCTATCAAGTGTGTATGACTATGAGTAGAACCAAATTGTAGGATTAAATAATCATATCTCATGTTATTATCTATGTATATACGATTATTATGATTCAATAAATTTACAAAATAAGTTAGGAAACTGGGTATCAAGTACTTGTTTTATCTATATAACTAGCTTTAAAGCCCGCCCAGATGGGCGGGCATGCTTCAAAAATAAAAAGGGGAATACTAAAAAAAAGGTTAAGAAATCATATAGTAATCTATTATTAAAATGACGATAAACATGTTTTGATACATATCACAAATGATACAGAAAATTTAGAAACAAAATAAAACTTCTTTGTATACTATATTTGTTTTTGAGTTAGTGTAATTATTATCTTAGTCGCAATAAATAATTTTCAATCATTTCTTGCTCTTAGCTCTAGTGATAATGACATTTAGTTGACCATATGATAATACTGGTTTTTGAAGAAACAAACCAATTTTGGCTTTCATATACAGTTGATCCTATATTGGATGGCCTATCTGTTCAAAGCCCGCCCGGATGGGCAGACATGCTTCAAGATATAAAATGCATAACGATGGCAATAACGTAGGAAATCATATAGTCAATTATTATTGAAATGATAAATAAATGTTTTGTTATAAATGTATAATTCGTAAGATAAACTTAAAGACATAACAAAACTTTTTTGTATACGACGTTTTGACAATTATCATAGAGCTAAGAGCAAGAGCAAGAGCAAGAGCAAGAAACTTGATAGTGACATATAGTCAATTATTTTCATTCGATCCATTTTGATAATTACTAAAAGGTTAGTGGTCTTGTAATTGTATAGCTAGAGTTAGTTGGGCCAAATAACTAATTTTACCTTGTAATTGTTAGACGTTTTGTTTTTCTAGCTTCGTGTTAGTTTTTTTTAATGAAAGCTGTTTAAAAAAAAAAGGTTAGTGATCTTTGGGTATGCTTATTATAATGGCGTTTTTAGAAACTTGATGCATACTTTATAAGTGTTGGGATGTAAATGCAGTAAGTATTTATTTACTTATTTTATAATACGAAAACACTTTTTAAGCAAGATATTGTTGCCTATTTATAATATTTTTCCATTTGAACACATATAAAATAATAAAATATGCACTCCAAATTTCCAATGCTAGATCATATTGACCGTAGTTATTTGGTCACATGATTGGTATGCTTACATACATCATTAAATAGAAAATATTTGCATTTGAATGAAAAAATATTTTTAGTATGAATAATCTCCGTATACTTCCTCCGTTTCAAAATAAGTGATACACTTTCCATTTATGGGTGTTTCAAAATAAGTGATACACTTTGAAACTTTCTTTATTTGGTAAAATATAGTGGGACTCATACTCAATAACCATCTCATTTAATAAAGTGAAATTACTCATATACCCTTACTTTTACTTTTAAACATCATTAAACTCACTTTAATCATAATATGTGGGACCTCTCACTCACTAACTATCCAATTTAATCTAATTTAATCTTCATTATAATATTTTGCCTTAAAAAATGTGAAAACTAATCTGTATAACTTATTTTGAAACGGAGGAAGTATTATGAAACAACCAATTATTAAACTATGTATGTTTTTATTACATTTTATTTTGACGTACTCGATAGATAAAAATTAACATTTTTATTTTATTTTGATTGTGTATTTGCAGGAGTTTGGTACAGAAGCCATGAAATCGTTTTACCATATGCCCCCAAAGTACCCTTTTCGAAGCAGTTTCTTGATAAAATGTGGGGGACATTTTATGATTTTTATTGGTAAATGTAAGTTGAGATGCAATTGAAAAAATCTTAAATTCGAAATAATTGATGGTATTTATTTATGGGGGATTTTAATTATTTATGGGAGGAAGTCAAACCCCATATTTATGGGAGATTTTAAATTTTCATGGCATTAAGATCCCGAAGGGATTGCCTATAATAGTTGAACCGAATATTAATAAAAAATGTTTAATCATTTGAATTGCCTATAAACTGTTTCGGTAGATTTGGAATACGAAGTGGACAGGTGGCATTAATGCCCCATTACACGTCATCAAAGCGAGCCAATGAGATTATATGAAATGGATTAGTTATCAAACTAAAATTAAATTAAACCTCATATATAGGGGTTGATAACATAAAATTTACAACACCAGCAATGAAACGACTACCACAATGGCTCACTGGCTCAGTACCTTACATTTTAACTTATTTTTTTATGTAATTTCCTATTTTTTAAGGGGTAATTTAAATACCACGACTTTTATTGCATTAATTATAACTATTGCTTAGAACATCTACAATGGTTAACCTCACATAACTTATTACTTTTATCACATCATCTAATAATCTATTAATTAAAAACATCTCTAATGGTTAACCTTTCCAAAGACTTTTTCTTATTAATATTACTAATTTACCTTTATCTATATCAAATCTTTATAAATGCCCATCACTTGTGTAATTTAACAATTTTTATAGCACTTAGAAAACTTAACATTATTATATAATGTCTCTGACATAAATATTATAATGTTTGACCTTAAAAGTATTGAAATATGATAAATTTATAATTTATAGTTATAAAAATAATAAATGATTCACATATAAATATATATAGGGGTTTAAAATGTAAAATTGTTAAATATAAGGACTAAAAAAATCATACATTGAAAGATGATTATGTGGTTATAGAAGAATTAATTGTTGGAGTGATCTCCTAGAAAAGTCATTTATTATAATCTTAAAAAGTCATTTTAAAGGTTATTCAAATAGTAATAACCTCTCAAATAGTAATAACCTCTGAAAACGATTAATTACACTTTTAACTGTAACATCTAAAAACCATTTTTTTCTCTACACAAATCAACGCTTGATTCAAAAAATTAGCGCCCATTTTAGTGCGCAAATAAGTCTTTACAAGCTTCATTGCGGAAAATATATAGCAAAGGGAAAATCTATGTTCTCTTGTTTCAGAATCAGTAACACTGTGTTCCAGAGTTTTAATTTCGAGAGAAGAGAAAGGAAACGGAAAGAAATAAAAAATTTAATGTGTTCCAGAGTTATTTTTTTAAAGGAAAGGAAGAGAAGGGGAAAGAAATTTAAAGACTTTTTTCTCTCCTAATCTTCCTCCCAAAAGTGGGAAGATTTGGAGAGAAGAGAAGTTTTGATTAATTACAAATATTTGCAATTACAAAATTACCCTTAATATTAACTAATTTGTTTACATTTTAAGGATAAAATAGTCAATGTGATAAATTTTTTCCTTTCTCTCCAACTCAGGAACACAAAAGACAATAATTTTCTTTTCTTTTCTATCCGACTCGGGAACACAAAAAATAAAAATATTTTCTTCTTAATATCTCTTCACTTCTCTTACTTTCTTCTCTTTTCTTTCAATAAAAAGTTCTGGAACACAGTGTAAATAATAGAAGCTTAATAAATAAGGAGTGATGGACTTTAGTTAATTTTTTATTGAACTTTAGTTATATTTTTCTTTAGCTATCTTTTTTAACAAATATTGAAATAGAACATATGCTATTATTTTTTCTACTACATAAGAATATCCGTTGCATATTTTTTTAATGGTGTCACCTACATTAAATAGAATAAAATAAACATTAATTCGAAAAGTTTGAGGGTTTGCCCGGGCAACCCCGTGCACCATACTAGGTCCACCCCTGAATATAATAGTGCAAAAATAAATTTTTCATTTTCATATAATCGACTATAGTAAAATTATTATAGATCAAATAATTATTGGCAACTACTTAAATTATATCGTAGCTTCGGCATGTATCAGTATGAAACTACACATTACTCATTTCTGTATGTTATCCTAAATAATTATAAGTTAAAGTGTAGAAGGGAGGTTAAATAAACTTTATCCGAGTTTACTGATCAATTAAATATATAACACAATATATTTCAAAGTCTTTATTTATTAATCAATAATGACAAATAAAATACAAGTAATTGTGGAATATATAACTAAAAAAATAAATCTTAGCTAAATTACTTACAGATATAGACATGCAACAAATGTTAACTCACTAGTACAAAAAAACAGATATCTCCACTTCAAAAAATCGTGCCTATACCTCCAAGCCACGGTTTTATTTTTACATAAAAAAACGTATTCTATTCTCCCCCATTAAATACATATATGCCTACGCTAAATTTTAGTGCCCATATCATCGGAAAGTGTAGCCATAACATACAATCGTGGCTATTTCATAGCTACATATAATGAAAGCGGCAGTAGTTGTAATCATAGTTTTAGAGACACTATTTTTTATACATAGTGGTTATGATGGTGGTGACCATAAGCCCGATTTTAAACACGTGATTATACATACAATCGTGGTTATTTCGTATGATATAGCCACATATAATTACATGGGCAGTAGTTATAATCATACTTTTAGAGACAGTATTTTGTATACACTGTAGCTAATGATCACCATATAATCACATGCAGTTATGCTGGTGGTGAACATAAGCACGATTGTAAACACACAATTATACATACAACCGTGGTTATTTCGTACGATATAGTCACATATAATTAAAGTAGATGTAATCCTACTTTTAGACACACTATTTTTTTATACACCATGACTAATGGTCACCATATAACCACATGCAATTGCTGGCGGTGACCATAAGCCCGATTATATACACGTAATTTTATTAACAATGTGGCTAATGCATTCCATATTATCACATGTAGGTATATTTGTATTGGAAATAACCCCAATTTAGACACACATTTTCTCTACAGCGTGACTTAGGTTTTCTAGTATAGCCACGTGTAGGTATATAAGTATATTGAGTGTAACCATAACCCTATTTTTAGACACACACTCTTTTATACCATATGGATAATGTATTACATATATCCATATGGTATGTTGGTTGTGGTCGTAAAACACTTTTAGACACTATATTTTTTATACATTGTAGCGAATGAATACCATATAGCCACACCTACTTGTGGAAAGTGTGACCCTAACCATACTTTTAGATACAAAAACCATTTTATATGGAAAATCTTGACATATAGCTCCATGTGGTTATGTTAACCCTCGCCACAGTCCTACTTATAAACACATATTCCTTTTTGTTAATTATTGTTAATGTGTATTTTATAGCAGCGTGCAGTTATCTTGACTATGGCCATAGAGTTCTTATATACAAGTAATATTGTTGTAATCATGGTTATTATTTATCCTTTAGCCATGTGAATGTTTTTAACGAGTGTTGTTTGGCCCGCGCTTCGCAGCGGGATTTTAAAGCATTCATTTTCTTAAGCAAAAATAAATATTTAGTTTATATCATATCTTATATTAGTTTAATAAGATATATTTCGCATGATCGAAGAAAAAATAGTTTATTTAGATCCACAATTTTCTCATTGGGCAATATTTTTTCAAACTTTCTTACTTGCTCCGTTTCAAAATAAGTGATACATTTTCTATTTTGGGGTGTTTCAAAATAAGTGATACACTTTGAAAACTTACCATATTTGATAAAATGTAGTGAGACCCACACCGACTAACTATCTCCTTTAATATAGTGAAAAGACACATTTACTCTTACTTTTACTTTTAAACATCATTAAATTCACTTTAATCAATATATGTGAGACCCATTTTCCTCTAACTATCCAATTTAATCTAATTAACTTTCAGTAACATATTTTGCCTCAAAAACCGTGAACTCTAAAGTGTATCACTTATTTTGAAAGAGAGGAAGTATTAACTATTCAAATTTAGGGGCCAAAAGAAAAAATATGAAAGTTCTTTTTTTCAAACTTTCTTATTACTATTCAAATTTAGGGGCCAAAAGAAAAAATATAAAAGTTCAAGGCATATAGGTGTAATTTTGTACAACTAATAAAAAAGGAACAAAAATAATTATCTTGGTAGGAATTGAACACTGCCTTCTTGCTAACATAGTCCACCAAGAAAATTAGGTAAATCACTCTACCACTTCACATTTTATGTCTGCATTATGTCTTTTCTTTTTATATACAACTTTATGAACAGTAATTTTGTATGTAAATATATTAAAGATAGAATACATGATTTTTGATATTATTATTTACTTTTTAACACCCAAATATAAGAAGTTAAACTGTGGCCATAAAATATTATAACATAAAGCCACAGATTTTTAGATGTGAATTTATTTTATTTATATGTTATAAAAGTTAAATCGTATAATCATATATAATTAAAATGAAATATTATTAATAATAATGAAAAACAGTGAGTATAATTCTTCAAGAAAAGTTTAAAGTAAGAAAAATGTATAAAACATTTAAAGAAATCCGATGTTTAAATTCCATGTCAATGTATCTTTTGTGACAAATGTCATGTTACACTAATTAAAGAAATTTTAGTTATTTTTCGAACGGCAAGTTAGTAGTTCGACATATATAATTACATCCAAGCATGCAATATATATTCATCGAACATATCTCCTTTTTAGGGGAATAAATCTCATCTCTTATTTAATAAAACACTATTAAATTAGGGGAGGTAATAACGAAAGGACAAATGGTTATTATATTTAACAGGAAATAATATAACAAAAAAATCAGGATGCTGAGTTGGTTTGATTGTTGTCTTGGCTCCCAACACGTTTTGGGTTCGAATCCCATCTTTTTTACGAAAAAATTAAGACATTTTCAAAATAGAAAATTGAAATCTAAAACTATTAAAATAAAATATTCTAAATACTTTATTTATAGTAAAAACAATCAAACTTAAGGTACTTTCCATGAATTCAAGAAAGAAACAAAGGCGGATTCAAGTTTCAAGTTTCAACCAAATTGTTTATTTCTATAAGCGTATAAAACCTTTTAATAATAAGCGTATAAAACAATTCATTTACTCTTTGTTGTGTGAGTAAGAAAGCACTAAAAAGAGAGACAAAATAGAAGAATGGCCAACAAAGTATTGAAAGGTTGTTTCATTTTTTGTGGATGGTGATTATGAGTCATTTAACATGGATTGCTTGGTGACTTGTGTTATGCCTTAAAAGCCAAAGGTCAATTAATTACCCAAAAAAATAACCCAAAGGCCGCCATATTTGCTTGAAGGGCAGTAATGAAATTTCACTAGGAAAATGTATGCCCTATGAAACAAGTCGGCTTATGTTGTGACTAGACTTGTTAACAAGTTTAGCAATTAACGATATATTCGAATTCAAGCTCAAACTTGAATCTAAACTAATTTTATTTTAAATTTTTGTTTATAGAGAGCTCAAGCATATGTATACAACTTGTGAAATGGGGTTTTTACGCTGAAATTTCCGTTATTTTCTTTTTGATTTGAATTATAACTCAAAGGTACGTCATAAAAGATTTAGTAGTAAAATTTTAAAGAAGCTTGTTTTTGGGGTCCGTGCATTTAAGTGTTAAAAAATTAAGTTAAATAAATTTATAAATTAATTAATTTTAACCATATAAAAGTAAATTTTCGTTATATGTACTAACCAAACATAGTTCAAGGTATTAGGCAAAATGTTATCCATGATCACCGGATTGATTGGCTGGTTAAGGTAGAAGACGTTTGCAGGAAGCTTCCAAAGCATCTTTCCATGTGAAGACTTCCGTACGCTATGTACGGCAATGGACCCCGACAAATTATCTGGCCCAGTTCCCACGGCCAAACAACACTGTGTTGCCATCCACGTTATATTCTATTCTTTAGCTAATTTAGTACTCCTTTCTACGGGTGTTTAAAAATATCCGAAAAACCGGGTATCCGAAAAATTATCCAAAATCCGGGTATCCGAAATTCCGGATCTCCGAAAAACCGGGTATCCGAAATTCCGGATATCCGAAAAACCGGGTATCCGAAATTCCGGATATCCGAAAACCGGGTATCCGAATTTCGGGTACCAAATCCGGGTAGTGTTTTTCAATATTTTCAGGTACCCGATATCCGAAAAATTACACGAAAATCAAAAATATCTGAAAAATACCCAAAATATTTGAGAAAATACCCAATATATCAAAAAATACCCGAAATATTTGAAAAGTACCCGATATATTTGAAAAATACCCGAAATATCCTAAAAATATTTGAATATTTTGTTTTTTCGGATACCAGATACCCGGAATTTCGGATACCCGAAATCCGGGTATCCGAATTTTTAGATACCGGATACGAGTAGTAAAAATCACTAGCCGAAAATCCGGGTACCCAAAATCCGGGTATCCGAAAATCCGGGTACCCGGTTTTGAACACCCCTACTCCTTTCATCTCATAAAAAAGTTCTCAATCCTCATGGACATAAGATTTTAGAAGATAAATAGTGGTGGGGTCATTACTAATATTTGTGATTAAAATATAAGGTTAGATTGGAGAGAGAAAATATTTTAGTGGTGGAATTGTTGTTAATAATACTCCCCTCCGCCCCTGAATAAAGTTCCCATTTCTCTTAGGCACAAGTTTTAAGGGAAATGTTAGTGATGAAGTTATTAGTAATATTTTTTTTATTAAAATATAAAGTTGGTTTGGAGAGAGAAAGATAGTTAGTGGATAGTTAGTGGTGGGGACCTTGATAAATATATTATTTTATTAAGTGGACCCCATCAACTTGAGAAATGCATCAACTTAAGAAATGAGAACTTTATTTAGAGAAAAAAATTTAGGGAGAAATGAGAACTCTATTTAGGGACGGAGGGAGTACTATTTCTATCATCAAGTAGAAATTGTGTATTTCGAACATTCACAGACAAACTCAATCCCAAATCAGGTCAGTGTATCTTCGTTGGATATCCAAGGGAAACCTTAGGATACTATTTCTATCATCAAGAAGACAACAAAGTTTTTGTTGCTCGGAAATGTGTCTTCTTGGAGGAGAAGTTTCTAGGGACAAAAACTCCAAGAAAAGAAATAGAGCTTCAAGAAATTGAAGAAAATGAGGATCCACCTACGACTACAGCCGAACCAGTGGTTCAACAAAGAATTGTTGACCATCAACCAGAACCACCGGTGAGGAAGAGGAAACACGAAATCCTCATAGGTCTAGTAGACCACGCCAAGAACCAAATAGGTATCTTGAATTCCTAATCGATAAAGATGATGGAAATCTACTAGAGCCATTAACCTACAGCGAGGTTGCCGATGGTGACGAGTCTGAAAAATGGCTTGAAGATATGGAGGCAGAGATTAAATCCATGTATGACAACCAAGTTTGGGTGTTATTGAAGGATTTATGTGCACAGTTAGTCAACCTATGATGATACATCCATGCCTACAAAACACTTAAGGGTCACACCGGTGAGTGCATGTAATACGAGTAAGATATGTAATGATACTTGGAAGAGGATTGATTCATAATAAGTCATTTATGAATCAAGTTAAGTATTAAGTCAAGTTTGACTTATTACTAGATTAGTTTAACTAACTAATTAATACAAGTATTTGTGCATTTACTAGTTGAGTAAATATACAATGTGTTAATTATAGATTATCCATAATATGATTTAAAGCCATTAAATCATATAGTGTCTTGGATAATATTATTGTCTAATTAATTATTAAAAGTATTAAATACAAGTATATATTTTGTATATGTAATGTACACGAAATATATGTAAGTATATAATACTAGACATTTAATAATTAAGTGGGATAATAATAACTAGTAAAACTATAAGGGTTTAAAATGTAAAAGAATAAGTTTAGTTAAGGATTAATATTAATTAAACTAGAAGGGCCCTAAGTGAAAGTCCTTCTATTATAAATAGAAGGCATGGGGTTCCCTTATTCCTTGCTACCAAAACCGAAACCCTAACCCCCATACTCCATCCATTCGGCCGTGATCAAGGAGGAACACAAGTCTTTGTGTTCTTCAATTGTTCTTCGCGTTCTTCGTGTTCTTCATAGTTCTTGAAGATCCAAGTTCATTGCATCAACCAACTAGAAGGTTTCTCGTTGTGTTCATCATCAGTGGACTATCTTAAGCAATCAACAAGGTATGTTTTGAGAAAACCTTTTCTCCCTTCTCCCCTCTTGGCCGAATTCGAACCCAAGAACCCTAGGGTTCTTGGGGTTGGTCGAAACACACACAAGTGTGTGTGTGTGTTTGGGTTTTCGTACAAGGTTTCTTCCATTGTTAATCTACTCTAGATTTCCAAGATCCCAATCCTTTAGGGTTTAAGGATTAAGTTTAATCTCAGTTCCGCATTAGGGATTAAATTAGCTAGATGGTCTAACCGGTCAAGAACAAGTTCATGTTCTTGGTCAGTATGGTTCGTGTAACGACCCGAATTTTGTGTTAAATAAATTATTCAAAAATATGATAAATAAGTATAAATCATTTAAAGAACGTGGGAATTGGTTTCGTGTCATTTGGACACCGTATGAGAAAGTTATGGGCGAAACAGGGTTGAAATAAGGAACGAAAAGTGCAGCCTGGGCTGCCAGACCCAGATAGTGGCGCTATCTGGTGATCGCGACGCGATCTTGTTTGGGTTTGGAACAGCGAACCGAAATAGCTTAAGGGGTAACGCGATTTTGAGTTCGCGTCTAGGATAGCGACGCGAAAGGGTGTCGCGAATTAACGCGGGTTGGCAGATAGCGACGCTATCTCAAGGATAGCGACGCGATTTCGTGTCTGGCAGAATAAAGACGGGATTTCTAGGGTTTTCTCTCATTTTTCACTTCTCCAATGTATGCAGCCGATTTGGGAGCCCTTGGGGGCGATTTTGGGTGTTCTTGGGCATAGAACACCACCATTTTTGGAGATCTTCCATCCTTGTTAAAGATCTAAGGTATATTTCACCTCTTGATTAGTTGTGAGTCGAGATTTGGGGGAAAACTTGTTAATGAAATGTGTGGGTTATAATCTTGTTTAAGATGGGTAATGGAGGGTGTTGAGCACCCATGGGAGGCATGTGAACATTATGTTCTTGCTAGATCTATGATTTCGGGAAAACCTTAAGTTAGGGTTTTGGGATTTCACCAAGATGGATGAGCTTGGTGGTTAAGGGTGTTGTGTTGTTGATAGATGATTTCTAGTTATGGATGATAATTAGATATGTGATGATTATGTTGATAGGTTGCAAGGACCTAAAAGTTGGAGACATTCCAAAGGCGGGAAGCAAGGATTCGTGTTGATAAACACGACGTGGATTTAGCTATTGCTAAGGTGAGTACATGAGACTTTTAAAACTGGGTACATAGTAAATGGTTTGTGAAAATACATACGATGTTTTATGAGTCTTTAGTAATAAATATTTGGATAAAGATATGACTGAAAAGATAAGAAAGTAGGTGTAATGTGATACTAGAATAAGTCTAGTACGATTGATGAATTTGGAAACAAATATGATGAACAAAAGTAATTATGAAATCTTTATTAAGGAACCATAATAATGAAGTTATGGAGTAAAATAATGTATATTGAGTCTTTATTAACAATTATGTATTAGTAAAGCAAATGTAAATGATTTGATAAGTATTGAGTATCTATTGGTTATAATTACTAATAAAAGAAAAGAACGAATATACATGAAAATGATTATGATGTGACTAGTAATAATTGTGTATTATAGTCAAGAAGAGATAAAAGTGTTATGGTGTCAATAGACAAGAATCGTATATTATGAAATAAGTGAATATGGACCTCTTAGGGTTCATAGATGTAGAAGCATGTGTGGATTGCTCATGATTGAGTCCGTGGGACTATACAGGTACGTTCACTCCATGTTGAACTAGTTATATATATAGTTATGATTAGATAACTAACTTGTTTGATGATTGATGTGATAGCCGAAGGCTTTGATTGGAATAATTGATGAGTTATGGTAAGAACGAGATGATGTGATGATGCGGGGGACCCCCGGTCATGAGAGGGTGGAATGAGGGGCAGTTGGGTGGATTCCCATCGACTCATCCACGATAGGTGTGGAGTGAGGGGCGGTTGGGTGGATTCCCATCGACTCATCCACGTTAGTAGTCTTGCTAACTGGACGTATTCCGGCGAGTAAGGCAGGTATCGGTAGATTGGGCGAATCCCTCTTGCTGGTATCTTGAAGCTTATTAATGGCAATGGATTTCGGTTAATAAGCTAATGTGGGACTTATTAATGGCGATGAATTTCGGTTAATAAGTCAATGTGAAGCTTACTAATGGCGATGGATTTCGGTTAGTAAGTTAATGTGATTCTAGTACATATATGTTTATGTATTAGGTATATTGGTGCTTCTAGCTAGTTCGGGGGCAACCCGATAGTTAGATATGATTTGATAGGAGAGCGAAAATTGATAGGGTCACAATAGGGTGACTAGGCGGTATTGATGTCGTATATATATGCGTTTATATATTTATGAGTTGACTATTGTTGGGGTCTAAAACCCATGTATCTCACGAGACTATTTTGTCTCACGTACTACGTTTTTTTTTATGGCTATGTACTCAGGTACAGGTTTGAAGTGGTAGAAGGTTGCACTAGAAGTGGCCTAGAGACGTTTAGCTCGGGAGCTCGTAGGTAGATCCCTTGCCTATGGTTTTGATATACTTGGTGACACCGTATTTTTGTATACTCTGATAAAGGTTTTAAAGTTTTTGTTAAACTCTATTTTGGGCATCATGTCTATTATTGAGAAAAGCGTATTTAAATGATTTTAAACGACGTTATAAAAATACGGGTGTTACAACTTGGTATCAGAGCTATAGTTTAAGTGAATTAGGTTGGATGTCCATCCTAGTCTTATACTGTAGCTATTGGAATGTAAGATTCCTTGAGATCGATAGGTTGACCTTGAGACTTTATGTTAAGTTTAGGGTTGAACCTAGGGGACCTATAGAAGTTGTGGTGAATGTGCAATGTGAAGTCTTTTGAGACCGTAGAGCATTAGTATGATAGGGTCGATCCCTATGAGAAATGTCATGTTTTGATCTAATTGTGCTGTTTTCGACTGTTGAGTTGACCATTTGAACCTTGTTTGTTGGATACGTTGGTATGGCAAAGGAATGAATGTGAAAATGGACGAGCTCCACTAAATTAGGAAGAGTATAGAATAAGGATATGAATCAGATTTTTGGATAATCGAATGAAGGAGGGTAGGTGGAATGATGCCAATACCCATACATGGAAGAAGAGTCATCGAATGGCAAAGTCCGTAGTGGGAAGTATCTACATGAAAAGGTAGCAAGACCTAGCCGGAAGAAATGGAAAGATGTTGTAAAAGGCCTTCATAGCGTGTAAAACAGTTGTGTAATTCAGAGGTTCTGAGCCGGAGATCACGATTTGGTGGATTCGGTAGATTGAGCAAGTGCTAGAGAGTCGCAAACGAAGAAAGAAATTTATGGTGACCTTGGCATCACCATTATTAAAGAATGAGGTGTAGACACAATGGAGTGTGTTGTACGAAATTTTGGGAAAGAGAGTGCGGTACAAGATGTTGTGAAAGGAACTCACAAGTGAGTTGAAAGGGGAGGTTTGCCCGGAAGGAAATCTAGAGGGGGTTCGTGATACAACCTCAGAGATCTTAGGTGAAATTGATGTTATGTGGTTATGGTTTAATTGTTTGGGTGGTTGCACGAATTGGTGCTTATAGAAATTGGAGATGAGTTGTACGATGTGGAGATTTATTTTGGAAATAGTCTTCCCGGTTAGAATGTGTATAGAAATTATATATTTGGAAGGATATAGACCGGTGTGTCACATGTAGTAAGGATATAAAGGTTAATGCTATTATGTAGAATGAACGAACGAATCATGAGGTTGGTAAATGTCTTTAACAAAGGGGAGGATAGTATAATGAAGTACTAAGTCTGGGTAAGAATTGTTAGTTCGATGGGAATTATGGAGATGGAAACTTGGGAAATGGAACTTGGTTGTTCGGCGGGAAGCCGGATGAGTAATGTAATGATTGTTATACGTGAATGGTAAAGAAAAGAATAACTAAGATATGGTGATGTCTTAGAACTCATAAATGGAAAATATGTGGAAAGGAATAAGTGTCTGGAATGACGAATTTTGGTTGTTGAAAATGGTTGAGTAAAAAGTTGGCATATAGCCATATCAAGTTTTGTGACAAGGATGATAGGTTCGATATTAAGGGCAAGGAGACAATTGCTGCTAAAATGTCTAAGTAATGGTATGATAATATATGACATGGCGTGGTGTGAGACTACGATTGGGAAAGAAATATTTCTAAGCCTCGCGAGGTGAAAGGAGTAGAACATCGAGTGTTAAGTTATTGGGTGCTAAGTCACGGGTTATAAGTGGGGACCGGAGTCGATTGGTTGACTCAGAGATGACCGGATTGAACGGTGAATTATGGGTAATGGAATGGATTGATGGTTACTCTAGTGGTGACAAAAAGATTTGAAAATTTGGTAACAAAAAAAAAAAAAATGAACCGACTAAGGGTGGTTAATGTGTAAGTGAAACGATAAAATGGTAATCGGAGATTTTAGTGGTTTGCCCGCGGGGTACAATGCATGTGCATTATGTGATGGCCTTTGAAGGCATATGATAATGAAAAGGTAATGTTATATGAAACGCGTTAAGTAGTATGCCCAATGGGGAATATGTTGGATATGAAAGGAAATGATAATATGATATTATGGTAAAGGTGCTAAAGTGCATGATGAATAAGTAGAAAATTAAATGTGTAAGATAGTGGTAAAGCTATGTGAGGTGAAAAGGGGTATACTTGTATGGTATTCAATATAGAATGAGGAAAAGATGATACGGTAGTTCGGGGGATCCCCGGCTATTATGATGTTTAGGGGTGGAATCGGTTGGGCGAATCCCAATGGTTCCATTCCGTGATTGGAGATGTTCCAGTCACTGTGACAGTTTGGGTCTTGATGGATTGGAGGCTTTCCAATCATCTTGATATGATAGTCAAAGTATGAATTGTTGTGTCTGTATAATAACGTGTATATATGTGTATATGTTTATGTATATATGATGAATGTAGAACCATGTGGTTAATGAGTGTTACTATTATGTTATGGTAAATGAGAATTTGGTTTGAAATGCGGGTTGCATTTAGGTTGTGTATGTGTAGGAGATGCCTACGATTTATAATATAGGAGGAAAGAGGAACTCCTGGTGAGCAAATTGCTATTGGTGGCTAAGTTATGGGAAACTTGTGTGAAGTTATGGAATGTGATGCGGTAGAGGATCTAATACCGATAATCGAGAATAAAAGTTATGAAAATGATCGATGTGATAATAAGGTGATAGAAAGGATACTAAGTAATGGTATAAGTGATCAAATGATGGTCAAGAATCGGTAAAGGTCGGTGTGACCTTAAGTAGAGGTACGACTCTCGGGTTGTTTGGGGACAAGTTGAAAGTTTGGAATAACGGGAACGATTGTTAAGGAAACAATAATGAGTAGAACCTGAAGCGATAAGTCGAGAATGGTATCCCGTGATTAAAGGATTTGTTGGTTTGAGGGAATATGGTGGACTTTATGCAAAAGTCAAGATTAGTCAATTTGTGTTTGGTTGACTTGGTCAAAGGTGGGCTTTGGCTCTCGTTTTGAATGACAAGTGAATGTTGAGAGCATAATGTGTCGATTGTATGTGCGTGCAAAGGTTAATGGAATAATTAAAGGAGTTATAGTCGGATTGTGCAAATTTTGACCCGTTTGGGTATTAAAGGCTTAAGATTGATTTTTGACCCGTTCGGGCCTAACGGGGTTAAGTGAATGTTTGTATACATATTGTTGACTAAATTGGAGTGAAAAAAGTTTGATGGTAATAACCACAAGGGAATGAGAACGGAATGTTCGGTCGAATGTGGGTTGAAAATTTTTAGTGATTCCGAGGGCGGAATCCTTTTAAGGGGTAGATAGTTGTAACGACCCGAATTTTGTGTTAAATAAATAATTCAAAAATATGATAAATAAGGATAAATCATTTAAAGAACGTGGGAATTGGTTTCGTGTCATTTGGACACCGTATGAGAAAGTTATGGGCGAAACCGGGTTGAAACAAGGAACGAAAATTGCAGCCTGGGCTGCCAGACCCAGATAGCGGCGCTATCTGGTGATCGCGACGCGATCTTGTTTGGGTTTGGAACAGCGAACCGAAATAGCTTAAGGGGTAACACGATTTTGAGTTCGCGTCTAGGATAGCATCGCGAAAGGGTGTCGCGAATTAACGCGGGTTGGCAGATAGCGACGCTATCTCAAGGATAGCAACGCGATTTCGTGTCTGGCAGAATAAAGACGGGATTTCTAGGGTTTTCTCTCATTTTTCACTTCTCCAATGTATGCAGCCGATTTGGGAGCCCTTGGGGGCGATTTTGGGTGTTCTTGGGCATAGAACACCACCATTCTTGGAGATCTTCCATCCTTGTTAAAGATCTAAGGTATATTTCACCTCTTGATTAGTTGTGAGTCGAGATTTGGGGGAAAACTTGTTAATGAAATGTGTGGGTTATAATCTTGTTTAAGATGGGTAATGGAGGGTGTTGAGCACCCGAGCACCCATGGGAGGCATGTGAACATTATGTTCTTGCTAGATCTATGATTTTGGGAAAACCTTGAGTTAGGGTTTTGGGATTTCACCAAGATGGATGAGCTTGGTGGTTAAGGGTGTTGTGTTGTTGTTAGATGATTTCTAGTTATGGATGATAATTAGATATGTGATGATTATGTTGATAGGTTGCAAGGACCTAAAAGTTGGAGACATTCCAAAGGCGGGAAGCAAGGATTCGTGTTGATAAACACGACGTGGATTTAGCAATTGCTAAGGTGAGTACATGAGACTTTTAAAACTGAGTACATAGCAAATGGTTTGTGAAAATACATACGATGTTTTATGAGTCTTTAGTAATAAATATTTGGATAAAGATATGACTGAAAAGATAAGAAAGTAGGTGTAATGTGATACTAGAATAAGTCTAGTACGATTGATGAATTTGGAAACAAATATGATGAACTAAAGTAATTATGAAATCTTTATTAAGGAACCATAATAATGAAGTTATGGAGTAAAATAATGTATATTGAGTCTTTATTAACAATTATGTATTAGTAAAGCAAATGTAAATGATTTGATAAGTATTGAGTATCTATTGGTTATCATTACTAATAAAAGAAAAGAACGAATATACATGAAAATGATTATGATGTGACTAGTAATAATTGTGTATTATAGTCAAGAAGAGATAAAAGTGTTATGGTGTCAATAGACAAGAATTGTATATTATGAAATAAGTGAATATGGACCTCTTAGGGTTCATAGATGTAGAAGCATGTGTGGATTGCTTATGATTGAGTCCGTGAGACTATACAGGTACGTTCACTCCATGTTGAACTAGTTATATATATAGTTATGATTAGATAACTAACTTGTTTGATGATTGATGTGATAGCCGAAGGCTTTGATTGGAATAATTGATGAGTTATGGTAAGAACGAGATGATGTGATGATGCGGGGGACCCCCGGTCATGAGAGGGTGGAATGAGGGGCAGTTGGGTGGATTCCCATCGACTCATCCACGATAGGTGTGGAGTGAGGGGCAGTTGGGTGGATTCCCATCGACTCATCCACATTAGTAGTCTTGCTAACTGGACGTATTCCGGCGAGTAAGGCAGGTATCGGTAGATTGGGCGAATCCCTCTTGCCGGTATCTTGAAGCTTATTAATGGCGATGGATTTCGGTTAATAAGCTAATGTGGGACTTATTAATGGCGATGGATTTCGGTTAATAAGTCAATGTGAAGCTTACTAATGGCGATGGATTTCGGTTAGTAAGGTAATGTGATTCTAGTACATATATGTTTATGTATTAGGTATATGGGTGGTTCTAGCTAGTTCGGGGGCAACCTGATAGTTAGATATGATTTGATAGGAGAGCGAAAATTGATAGGGTCACAATAGGGTGACTAGGCGGTATTGATGTCGTATATATATGCGTTTATATATTTATGAGTTGACTATTGTTGGGGTCTAAAACCCATGTATCTCACGAGACTATTTTGTCTCACGTACTACGTTTGTTTTTTTGTGGCTATGTACTCAGGTACATGTTTGAAGTGGTTGAAGATTGCACTAGAAGTGGCCTAGAGACGTTTAGCTCGGGAGCTCGTAGGTAGATCCTTTGCCTATGGTTTTGATATACTTGGTGACACCGTATTTTTGTATACTCTGATAA
This sequence comes from Calendula officinalis, assembly GCA_963853835.1. Lineage (NCBI taxonomy): Eukaryota > Viridiplantae > Streptophyta > Magnoliopsida > Asterales > Asteraceae > Calendula > Calendula officinalis. The sequence goes on from OY970832.1 coordinate 25,042,276, forward strand.
AGGTTTTAAAGTTTTTGTTAAACTGTATTTTGGGCATCATGTCTATTATTGAGAAAAGCGTATTTAAATGATTTTAAACGACGTTATAAAAATACGGGTGTTACAGTTCGAACCAAGTAATCTAGGAGGTTGACCCAAGTGGTTAATCAGTTACAATGAAACCCTTCAGTGGTATCAGAGCGGTGGTTTAGAGATCTAAACTAGATTAACAAAGTTTTGTTTGTTTAATTTTATTAAAGTTTTTTTTTGTTCCATCTTTTTCTTCTCCTTCTTAATTCACGAATTAGGGTTAGAACCCTAGGACCAAGCATGTTAAACTAGTTAAGTTTAATTGGTCAAAAGGATTCTAGAAAAACCCTAGGAAATTTCGTGTAAGGGTATAAAAAGAACCCTAGGATCAAGAACATTAAACTAGTTTAGTTTAATTGATCAAAAGGCTTCTTTTCCTAACCCTAGTATTTCCGAAAATTAGAAGAACCCTAGGATCAAGATTGTCAAAAATTTTGATCAAGAGGATTCTTTCCTTAATTGTTTGATCTTCCAAATCTAGGATCAAGAATGTTAAACCAAGATTTGGTTTAATTGATCAAAAGGATCCTTTCCTTTTCTTAAGATTTCGTGATCAAGAGGACTACTTGGACACCAAGTTTTGTTAAACTAGCCTAGTTTAATTGGTGGAAAAGTTTCCTAGACTTTAAGGATTTTTCCGAAAAACCCTAGATATAATCTAGAACCCTAGAACATTAAACTAGTTTAAGTTTAATGATTTAAAAGAATTAATTAGGCTAATAATCTAAAACCTAGATAATTAAACAAGTTTATGTTTAATAGGTTTAATTATTATCTTAATAGATTTATTAAAGACTAGTTCTTTAAACCTAGAAATCTAGACAAAGTTTATTGTCTATAGGGTTTAAATTAAAAGGTTTAAATAAATTTATTAGGGTTATAATCTATCCTAGAGTTTAAACAAAGTTTATTGTTTAAATAGGATTAATTAGAATTAATCCTTTAATTAAATAATGTCTTTGATCAAGAAAGTCAAAACCCTAGTTTTGGTTGATCAAGAACAAGATTAGGGTTTAATTAATAAGGATCAAAAGAAGTGTTAATTTCTAGTTCAAGAAATTAACAAGATTTATTTATTTATGTATTATATTTTGTTTTTTAAATATTTAAAAGGTAAAATGAATTTTAATAAATAAAGTAGTTTATACGTATTTTAATTAGTTCAAGTTAAAATACATATAAATTAGATGTAATATTCTTATTAGAATGATTACAAGTTTATTTTAAAAGGACATATATATGTATATATATTAAATACAAGATTAAATGGAACATTAAAAAATAATGTTATTTTGATCTTTAAAGATATAATAATATAACTAGTTATTGTATAAGTTAATTATATAATCAAAACTAGAAAGTACAAAGTTATGATTCCATTATAACTAGAAATTGTACAAGTTAAAATTATATGATAAACTAGAATATACAAAGTTATATATTAGTATTATAAGGTGTATAAAGTTATAAGTTATTATAACTAGATAATTATACAAGTATAATATAAGTATGTTACAAGTCATGTAAGATACTAGATTAATGATCAAAGTTAAATAACAAGAACCTACATCTAACTAGTTTGAGTTAAATATAAGAAAGGTTTAAACAAACTAAGGATTATTATATATAGTCTTTATATAATAAGTTTATTAGTTTCACCAACTATAAACCGGTGATTGTGTTCGCTTAAGTTCCATCATGATTGTCGGAGCTAGTGGGAGCTACACAAGAAAATCACAACGTTTATAAGTGTGTCGTTAAGACATAAGTTTTGGTGAAATCTAGTAAGTCAAATATTTGATTTCATTATTAAACATATGAAAAACTAGGTAAGTTAAAATAGGTTTATGATTCAAGTCTATGAATTGTAAAAGCATTAAAAGTTTAACATAAGTTTTAAGTTTTTCAAGAAAAATAAAACAAGTAAGTTTTATTCTAGATAAGGTTTTCCACAAAACCTAGTGATACGTTTTGTACACCTCGTTTTAGGTATACATATAAAACGCGTAAATTCTTGAAACTATAAGTTTTAAAGAAAGTTCTTAAGTTTTAAAAAAGGTGTCTTGTTGAATTCTTGAATTCACGAGTCACACATTTTAAAAAGGGATTAAGATTGGAATAAGGTTTAAGTTTAGTTCAAGACTTAAACAAACCCAAGAAAATCTTAGATCTAAGTACTATCCACCTAATGGAACACCTCACTTGTTAAACGATATTCATATTGTAAGGATAAAGAACCTTAGATATGGATTCAAATCATTGCGAGTGTTAGGGTGCGTAAGGTTTTGTGATAATCGGGAGTCCCGGCGCAGAACATCGCACTGTCTTAGATGGTATGATCTACTTTGGTGATAATCGGGAGTCCCGACCCAAAAAGTACTTGAGTAGAATAAACATACTAGACTTTATTACTAACTTAGAAATGTACAATTAGATTGTATAAAGTTAAGTCTAAAGATTCTACGACCCCTAGGAATCGTGTCAAGTCTTGATACGATCGGTAAGGATGTTACCTACCAGAAACAGCATGTCTCGTCGGGAAGTGCCCAAACCTTGCGGCGAGAATGTGATATATGGATCCTAGGCCTAAAATATTAATTATGGGTTTATAATATATTTTAGAGAATGTTTATTGATGATTACTAATTAAACTGGGTTTGATTTGTAGATGGCAGCAACAACCACAACAACAAGTACCAACAATCTCTCTCTTCGCTCAATCCTCGAAAAAGACAAGTTGACTGGGTCAAACTTTCTCAACTGGGAGCGCAATCTTCGCATTGTGCTCAGGCATGAGAGAAAGTGGTATGTCTTGGAAAGAGCAGTACCTAATGTCCCTGCCGCTAATGCTAGAGCTGAAGCAAGGCAAGCTTATGATAAGCATGTCAGTGATGCGCTCGATGTGAGCTGTTTAATGCTAGCAACCATGAGTCCAGAATTACAAGCAGGACTTATGGATGTGCGTGCATTTGAGATGATCCAGCAACTTAGGGATTCATTTCAAGAACAAGCTCGCATTGAGAGGTTCGACATCAATCGAGCCTTCAACTCTTGCAAGATGGTCAAAGGAACACCGGTGAGTGCCCACGTCATGAAAATGAAAGGACACTTGGATCACTTGGCTAGACTTGGTCACCCCATACCGTTGCAAATGGCAACAAATACTATACTCAATTCGTTGTCTGATGACTACAAACCTTTTGTAGTCAACTACAACATGCATAATATGGAGAAATCCATTGCTGAGCTACATTCCATGCTCAAGACGGCTGAATTGAGTTTGGGGACCAAATCTAAGGATGTTCTAATGATCGGTAATAGCAGTGGTGGTGGCAAGAAGAGAAAAGGGCATGGTGGTAAAGGAAAGGGTAAAACCAATCCTAATCAAGGAGTGCCAAATGGTAAAGGTGTCAAACAAAAGGTCAAGAAGTTTAAGCCCAACACAGTGAGGACCGAGAATCAGTGCTTCAAGTGTGGTGAGGCTGGGCACTGGAAAAAGAATTGTCCAAAGGGTGCAAGTGGTAGTGGAGGAAACGCAAGTTCCTCAGGTAACACAACCACACTTTTTAATCACTTTTAAGATACTTGTAAAGTACATTACGAGTAATCTAACTTTTGCAATCGTTTATTGCAGGAGGAGATGGAAAGTGATGACCGGCATGAGATGGTGATGATCCCACGAGCACCAAGTTTTTATAATTCAGTATTTTATGGATTCAGTAAAACAATTTCAATTTTGTTGGATAATTTTTTATTTTTATGTTAAAACAAGTTTTCGTTTGGTTTTAATAAGAATCCATGGTTGAACTATATTGTGTGCATGTGTGATAATTACACTAGTCAAGGTTTTATGACTAGATTGTAAGTCAAGCTTTGACTTACTTTATATTTCATGTTTTATACTTGTTTGATTGTTGTGAATGTCTTAATAGCTCAAATACTTAGATACTAGAAATTAGAAGTCTTTTTTTTTCTTCTAAAGTATTTAAGAGATTTTATGAAAAGCATAAGGTTCAAAAGTTATTGAACCTAGTTGAAACATCTTAAGTAATGGTTACTTATGATAGTAAGTTTCAAAGTGTTAGTATTAATATAGTATGATTATATTGGATATAATCAAGGTAGACTTTAAAGAGTATTATTAAAAGTTTTTTTTTACTTGTAATAAAGGAATTTAATGAAGTCATAATTCCTTAATGGGAATAATTGGATATTTGTATAATCCAAGTAAAGTGACTTAGACATTAAATAAACTCTTAAAAGGGATAAAACTATATTAAAGTGCGTAAGAATCAAAATGTATTGTTACAAGTCTTTCATACTTGTAATTAGTACAATACTAGACTATAACCCGTGATAAATCACGGGCTGCTTATAAATTTTTTAATAAATATAATATATCAACTAAAGTAAAAAAATGTAATAGATAAGTCAGTATTAACATTTCTCCCTTTGTTGAGGTGGCAAAACATGTGAGTTGAGTAACAAATTAACAATCAAAATAGGGGCTTTTAAATAGGGCTGAATGGATCGGATTAGGTTGACCAGAAACATCTTTTTTGTCCATCATTAGTCCTTTATAAATGCACTCGTGAATCCATCATAACAACTGAATATGTACATATATTGATAGTCAAACTTTTTTATTGGCATTCAGAGTGGCATTAATCTAACTTTTATAAGTATAATTTTTATCAAAAGTCAAAACTCAAAGCATAGAAATCCATATGTGTGCATGGCATGAAATTGACAAATTATGTCTTCAATCTACACAAATTAAGCAGCATCCATATTTATTGTTAAAATAGCCATCTGCATCAAATTTATCAATATCAGGAAACAAATTTGAAATTAGGACATCATAATTAGGATAGCAACGAATTGCACAATGAGCACGACAAGGAGGGCATTCATTGTTCCTACCATGTATCAATTACATAAATTTTATCATGACTATGGTAATTTTGAAGTAAAATCTTTGGAGTAGAGAGCCAGAATAAATTTGAAATGCATGTAATATATTCTTACCCTATATGATTATAGAGATAAAGCAATAGAGAGAATAAAATTGAAATCTTTAGAGTATGCTCCTTCATAAAATTACAAGTTATTAAAATTACTGACCCATTAAGCTCTAAGTTTCAAAGCAGATAATGTAATAACTGTCACGTATGTTCCTTCACCAATATGCTCCAATTTCCCGAAACAGTCGCACTTCAAGATTCATATATGAAATTTATAGATGTTGCATTTTTTTTAAAATACAGCAAAACTTTACCTTAAACCAACTTGTAACGGGTCAACAACATTATTGTACATGAAAGAGAATAACAACGGGTCGGGCTCCATGTTGACAGATGACGAGACCACAAATGAACCACTATAAATTTCCTGTAATTCTTTTTACAAAATAGAAAATGTATAGTTCGATCCGTCCAAAAAATAGATAATATTAACATTAAAAAGACCCACAAAATTGACCAAAACCAATCAGACCCATCACCAACCCGCTTATTTTTCAAATTGTGTACAAACTTTATAGTTAAATGGATGACAACATTATCGAATTAGCCTAAATTTTGGTTGTCGCTTACCTGACGACAATTATAATAAAAAATGAAGTATATTATATCAATAAAAATATAACTTTTTGAATAAAATGATCTAGGAGGTTTTTTGTGTTTACCTGACGACAATTTGGACAACTTTAAACCCACTTGACCCATTCTATCAAGTCGTCTTGTTTTCTTTAAACCTATTTTTTACCTGTTAGAGATAAAGCAACAGTTTTAGATTTATTTGATTTTGAATGGACCACTACAAACATATTATCTGATGGAGATCCTCCTCATCCTTATACATGATCAAATATAGAAGAATGTAAACCCATTAGCAGTTGCATTTGGCAAACCAAGCTTTTAAACCTTCATTTCTGTCAATGATTTGGCTTTATATCATAATATGTAACTACTTGCTCATCATATTAGTTTGACATATTTCAGTGAAGTTAGTTTTTTCTTTTCTTTTCAATAGTATCCTTTTAGAGCATGCTTTCCTATTTTAGTGAAGTTAGTATTTTGTTTTACTATATTTTAGGCAAGAGTCAGACAATCACAAAAGTTGTATTTAAAAGCTTTATTCCAAAATGCTTAGCTTCCCTCCCAAATGCATCAGGAGAAACCTCATTACAAGTTGATGATGCTGTAATCCTCTTGGCTGTTGTTGGTTCTTGTGTTGTTCTTCTTCTCATTGATGGTGCCTATTCAAACAAATGATTGTTAATATAGATTGCATAAAAATTATAAAAAAAAGCATAAATCCAAACAAAATAACTAAAATTAAAGAAACATTACCTGGATTCCAGCAAAATAAACTTGAACAAACTGGATAGAAACACGAAGTGAGCTACCATCACGAACTTGTTAAACAATGGCTTCCATTGGCTAAATGCACCCTAAGGTTTAGCTTCCAGCAACTGTCAAATTCTATTTGGGTCTCTAAATATACTTATAAGACAAATGAAACTCTTTTTGTCCAGAAACTTTAAATATACTTATAAGACAAATGAAATTGCACATGCATATACTTAAATTCAGTAATCAAAACAAATGAAAACAAAACAAAATTGGAAAGTTCTAGTAAAGAACCAAAGTATATGGTCCCTGCTAAAAAAAATATCTCTACAATTTCATAAAATCATAAAAATACAACGGAAATAGTGAACTGAAATAAACTGAAATATAAATGATATAAAATTGTTGGGTGTAATTACCTGTGTAAACACTTTCAAAAAGTAACTTGTGCTGCAAGAGGAAAATGGACAGGAATATGAGGATGAGACTTTGTAGTGCCAATATAAAAGAGAGCTGCAAGCTGAAATGATAATCAATGTTTTCAGTATGATTTAAAAACAGTATGATTATAATGTAATATTTGCATAGAATTTCCATTTGCCTGAATACTCAAAAATTCATTGTCAGCAACCATAGATTGATCAAGCTTATCCTTTGCCTGACTACTCAAAATTCATATCAAATTAATAAATTAAACAAATTTTGAAGGGTGTGTTTGGATATGCATTTTAACATACATCATTGCCACTTAAAATTTATAAAATTGTCTCAGATAAAAATTGCATTGGAAGTGATGATTACACATTGAACATACGCAATTCATAATACTCAATCAAGAACAAACAAACCCTAAACCTAATTTGAAAAGGATAAACATACATTACAACATTATACAGTAAACACACATCAGCAGATTAATAACCAATAATTGCTACAATTGAATTCTACTTCTGCCTACCAGAATCGTAACCGTCTTGAAAGCAATGGAGAATTTCAGAAGAAATTGAGAACGGCTTCATTCCTACTTCCAATTCCAATCACTTCGACAATATCCATGTATCTTCCCATAGATCCATATCCCTGTCTCTGTTCAATATTCGTGTAACGATGAAGAATGTTTATCAACAATTTTAAAAAATTGATCGTGCAAAATTGAGAAAGTATTTTCAATTCTGAAATCCCTAACTTGAAAATTTGATAAGTAAATACTGAATTAGCCAATTTCAACCGTAATCATAAACCCTAAATCATGACTATTCAAAGTGGAGAACGATTTAGGGCTGAATTCAAAAGTGGAAAATAATTCGGCCACTTCTACATCAAGACGGTGAAAGAAAAACGTTGATGTAAACTGTAGAGTGCTCCGGATTTATTGGCACACGTCTTGAAGAAAACTTATTGCAGCCTCGAACCGGTTAGCATGTGGATGTGGCATAAACGTGGCTAGAAGAAAACTGAAAATGCAAAGCTGGATTAAACGTGGCATACTTGACTCAGCAATGACTTGGCAAACAAATTCAAAAAAAGTTTCCTTTATTATAGATAAAGATTTAATCAAGTCATAATTCCCTAACAGGAATAATGGATGTTTGAGAAATCCAAGGAATGACTTTGGCATTAAATGAGATTCTTAAAAGAATACTAATACACTTAAGAATTGGAAGTATCCTATCAAGTGTCATATACTTGTTAGATACAGTAATATCAGGAATGTTGGATATTCGCAAATCCAAAGGATGACTTTGATAATTGATTAATTCTTAAAGGGTTAAACTATAAGTTTTGACTAGGTCAAAAGTAGTAGTTTAAGTGATGCTTAATTCCCATAAAATTTAGTGGGAGCTATGACTAACATATTCACTAGAGGTACTAATGAATATAGTAAGTTAGTTAGGACATTAACAACAAGGTTTTACCAAGTCGTTAGCCAAAGAGTTAAGAGAAATAAATGATCATTGATTAGATTATTGCAAACCTAATAACGTGGTCATAAGTCTTGTGATTAATTATTGCATATCTAATAGGATGTTCATATTCCAGTGAACAAGTTAATCATTTAAGAAATTTCTTTAACTAGTAAGAATATCTACAAATCAAGTAGCTAAAAGATATTTAGTTACAAGACAAGTTTTATAGATTCAAGAAACTAATGGAGTTATTTTCCAATCCTCCTATGTTTACCGAATCATATAAAAAGACAAGACTAGAATATGTTCTAAAATGTTGCAAGAACAATATCTAGCAAAGACAAAAGTAATAGTATTCTTAATACTCGTCTTATGTCTTTAGTTTAATAGAAATGACTAATTGTAATTAGTGATAAAAGTTACAATTAAGAGTTATTGAAGTAATCAACGCAAACGCATAGAATAAGTAATGATCCAGTAATAATTCAGTATCTATGTCCAGTGAGGAATAATACATGAGTTAGTATCATTATTATTCAGAATTTGTATGTTTTACAATATCCATGAATAAAAGTCTATTTATTCAAAAAGATATAAATCCGTGACTACTTGTCTTGGTGGGAACCTCGATGGGACGTTAACGTCATCGCGGTATTTGGTGGTAGATTCGAAGTTCTTCGAAGATAGTTACACAAGTTTTGTGTAAACCAAATATCGGTGATATTCTGTTGGAGCTCGACGAATATTGGATTGACCACCGTGATAATACTTCGTGGTTGAAAAGTTCAAAAGTATTATTCACTAGGATTGTCCTTAAGCCTGAGGTATTTGGTTTGGGATACATTGACTAATGTGCTTTGGTTCGTCTTAGACAATTCTGAAATATGGTTGTCATACGAGGCTTTACTGGGTACAGAGGAATTTGTATTTCAGATCGAAATATAACAAGATGGTAATTGCACCTCCTTTTTTTTAGGAGAGATGTTTATGGGTCCTTTGACATGATGAGATAACTGGAAAGTGCATGGCCATGCCCAAACGAACTGATTTGTTCTTTGTCGTTTATCACAACAGTTTGAATCAAGAAGTCATTAAATGATTTTGAATACAGGAGTTGATAATTTCTATCATGCTCGTATTCATTATCACAAATATCGTGCTGCAAGGGATAAACCTAACATAGTTGCCCAAGAAGTAAAGACAGAGTGTTCTTTACTAGGAGACGCTATTAAAGAGTTTTTCAAGAAACTATACCTGGGTTACGTAAGTTGTTTTTATGGGGTTGGTTACCTACATGCCCATCTAGAAGGTCACTGTAGCTCGTATCATTAAGACAAAGGTTACAAACTTGCACAAGTGGGAGTCTGAAGGATTTATGTGCACAGTTAGTCAACCTATGATGATACATCCATGCCTACGAAACACTTAAGGGTCACACCGGTGAGTGTATGTAATACGAGTAAGATATGTAATGATACTTGGAAGAGGATTGATTCATAATGTCAATTATGAATCAAGTTAAGTATTAAGTCAAGTTATACTTATTACTAGATTAGTTTAACTAACTAATTAATACAAGTATTTGTGCATTTACTAGTTGAGTAAATATACAATGTGTTAATTATAGATTATCCATAATATGATTTAAAGCCATTAAATCATATAGTGTTTTGGATAATATTATTGTCTAATTAATTATTAAAAGTATTAAATACAAGTATATATTTTGTATATGTAATGTACACGAAATATATGTAAGTATATAATACTAGACATTTAATAATTAAGTGGGATAATAATAACTAGTAAAACTATAAGGGTTTAAAATGTAAAAGAATAAGTTTAGTTAATGATTAATATTAATTAAACTAGAAGGGCCCTAAGTGAAAGTCCTTCTATTATAAATAGAAGGCATGGGGTTCCCTTATTCCTTGCTACCAAAACCGAAAACCTAACCCCCATACTCCCTCCATTCGGCCGTGATCAAGGAGGAACACAAGTCTTTGTGTTCTTCAATTGTTCTTCGCGTTCTTCGTGTTCTTCATAGTTCTTGAAGATCCAAGTTCATTGCATCAACCAAATAGAAGGTTTCTCGTTGTGTTCATCATCAGTGGACTATCTTAAGCAATCAACAAGGTATGTTTTGAGAAAACCTTTTCTCCCTTCTCCCCTCTTGGCCGAATTCGAACCCAAGAACCCTAGGGTTCTTGGGGTTGGTCGAAACACACAAAAGTGTGTGTGTGTTTTTGGGTTTTCGTACAAGGTTTCTTCCATTGTTAATCTACTCTAGATTTCCAAGATCCCAATCCTTTAGGGTTTAAGGATTAAGTTTAATCTCAGTTCCGCATTAGGGATTAAATTAGCTAGATGGTCTAACCGGTCAAGAACAAGTTCATGTTCTTGGTCAGTATGGTTCGAACCAAGTAATCTCGGAGGTTGACCCAAGTGGTTAATCAGTTACAATGAAACCCTTCAGTTATCAGACTTGCCACCACAGTCAAAAGTTGTTGGATGCAAGTGGGTTTTCAAGAAGAAAACTGACATGGATGAGAAAGTGTATACTTACAAAGCACGACTAGCGAAGGGTTTCACGCAGACACACGGTGTTGATTATTCTGAAACCTACTCACCAGTCGCAATGCTTAAGTCTATTAGAATTCTTATGGCCATATCAGCATATTACAACTATGAGATATGTCAGATGGATGATAAAACCGCATTCCTTAATAGGGAGTTGAAAGAGGATGTATTCATGATACAACCGGATGGTTTTACTGATCCAAAGAATCCTAATAAAGTATGCAAGTTGCTAAAATCCATTTATGGATTAAAGCAAGCATCTAGGAGTTGGAACTTGCACTTTGACAAAGTAATCAAAGAATTTGGTTTTGTCAAGAGTGAGTTCGAGGCTTGTGTTTACACAAAATTCAGTGGGAGCATAGTAATCTTCCTAGTCTTGTATGTCGATGACATACCGCTCATAGGAAACGATATACAATATTACAATGAGTAAAATCCTGGTTAGGTAAATATTTCTAGATGAAAGACTTGGATTAAGCCGCGTATATACTGGGTATAAAGATCTATAGAGATAGATCTAGGCGGCTTATTGGACTTAGTCAAAGTACATACATTGACAAAGTACTGAAATAGATTCAGTATGAGTGATTCCAAGAGAGGATTCATTCCAATGTTACATGGTATTATACTAAGCAAAACTCATAGTCCCATTTCTAGCCAGGAACAAAATAGGATGAGTTTGACTCCATATGCTTTGGCAATTGGATCAATAATGTATGCCATGTTATGTACCAGGTCCGATATTGCTTACTCCATAAGTCTTACGAGTAGATATCCAAGGAATCTAGGTGAGGCCCATTGGGTGGCTGTCAAGAACATTCTCAAATATTTGAGCAGAACAAAAGATATGTTCTTGGTCTTTGGAGGTTCGATGGAAGAACTGCGTGTAATTGGATACACAGATGCAACCTTCCAAACCAACAGAGAAGACTACAAGTCACAATCAGGGTTTGTCTTTACACTAAACGGAGGAGCTATATCTTGGAAGAGTCAGAAATAAGATATGATAGCAGATTCGACTACAGAGGCTGAGTACATTGCGGCCAATGATGCTGGAAAGGAAGCCATTTGGCTTAAGAATTTTATCGAGGATCTTAGAGTTGTTTCCAGTATCTCTAGACCCATCGATATATTCTGTGATAACTTCGGTGCAATAGAGCAAACTGTGAAGGATTTATGTGCACAGATTAAGTACACGTGTCACCGTGTCCAATGTTATAAGGCACTAAAGGGTCACACCACTACACACCCAATAATGGACAACCGAATAAAGTAAGTTGTGTGGAATAATTAACTAGTTAAGTTAATTATAAAGAAGAGAATAAATAATAATAAGTTAATTGTTATTTAAGAGGAGAGTTAAATATTAAGTTAAATATTTAACGGACAGTTAATTAATAGTTAATTAATTAACTAGTAAAAGTCCAAGGGTTTAAAGTGTCAATAGGAAGTTTAATTATGTAATTAAACATAATTAAACTCCAAGGACTTAATGGTAACTTATTCCCTTATAAATAAGGGATTAAGGTTAAGACTAAAAGGTTGATTCACTTGCTCACAAAAACCCTAGACACTCTCTCCCTCTCCCTCTTGGTGTTCGGCCGAAACCCAAACCCCATAGGGTTTTCGGTTTTTGTGTTCTTCGAACACACACACACACACAAGTTCTTGTGTGATACTTTGTTGGTACAACGCGGTCTTGCAGCGTGTTCAGGTGGTGCAGTAGAGGTGGATCACTTCTTTAGCAATCTAAAGGTAATGTTCATCATCTCTTTGTTCTTGTGATCTCATTGTCTAGTAGAGATCCGGTATGTGGGATTCAAGTTCCGCCATGTGAATCCTACTAGGTTTTCCTACAGTGGTATCAGAGCTTCCTACTAATCTCAATGAGATTCGGTTAAAGTTTTTTTTTCTAGAAAAGAACCCTAGGAATTTTCGAATCCAAGTATGTGGTTATTCAAGTTCATGAATGATCATTGGATTGAATAGGGTTCTATATAAAAAGAAATTAGGTTTCTTTTTCCCTCCTTGTTTTTTCGATTTTCGTATATATATATATATATATATATATATATATATATATATATATATATATATATATATATATATATATATATATTATTAAAGTTTTTTTTTTATCTTAGAAAGAAACCTAGAAAGTTTGATCCAAGAACATTGTTCAAGTTTATGAACAATTGGATTGAATAGGTTTCAAGATACAAAAAATTAGTTTTTCTTTTGTTTTGTCTAGTAAAAACCCTAGAAAAATTAGTCCAAGTAATTGATGAACCAAGATTTGGTGAATCATTGGACAAATTAGGCTTTAGACAAAATAAGGAAAGTAATGTTATTCTTGGTATTAGAATAACACTATATACATATATACATTTACTTGTTTCTTTTTCCTTTTTCTTTTTTTTTCGGAAATAATAATAATATAAAAAAAAAATATATATATATTATTTTAATAGGGATGGGGTTCGGCCAAACCAAGCAAAGACCGAGCCACGGTCAAAGCTAGGATTTGACCGAACGGAAAGACCGGGCGAACCGGACCAAGTCTTGGTTCAGATTTTTTCATTTGTGATCTAGTTTATTCCCTCATTATGATTTAATCCAGTATCATTTATCCAAGGCTCAGTTATGGGCATATGGGTATATGGGGTCAAATTAAAATTAGGAAAAGGATAAATAACATTTAAATTAAAACTGATTTTAATAGTTTATTAAAATCAAGATAATCTTAAAATTAAGGGGGAAATTGAAATCAGTCGTTATGGGTAATTTTATAATTATCAGTTTGGTAATTTAAAAATTATCAATTTAATTTGTTTATTTAATAAGTATGACATAACCCAAAAGTCGTGATATTGTGTTTATTTTGAAAAAGGGTTCCGAATTTTTTTTAATAATTTTAATTTTCGGAAATTATTTTTAATTATATACAAAACACAAATACAAGTCTTTGGGGTTATGACATAAGCAATTTTAATTAATTGCATGTATTTATTTTATTTCATTTATTTATTTTAAGTTGGAATAAAAAGATGGTTATTATAAACAGTTAGTTTATAATACCAAGTTTTAAAAATTAATAATGGTAATTATAAACAGTTTGTTTAGAAAACCAAGGTAAGATTAATAATCAATAATGGTGATTATAAACAATTTGTTTAGAAAACCAAGTTTAAAATTGTAATGGCGATATAAACAGTTAGTTTATAAAACCAAGTAATTAAAAACTGGCTAACTTTTCGAACAAAGGAAAATCCTTTTTAGAAAATCTTAGATCAGAGTGCAACCCACTTAATGGAACACCTCACTTGTCCAACGATATTCACATTGTAAGGAGAAATAACCTTAGATGTGGATTCAAATCATTGCGAGTGTTAGGGTGCGTAGGGTCTTGTGATAATCGGGAGTCCCGGCGCAAGGCATCGCACTGTCTTAGGTGGTACGATCTATTTTGGTGATAATCGGGAGTCCCGGCCCAAAATGCACTAGAGGGATTAAAACATGTACAAGTTTGTTGTTCAACTTGATATCCCGAACATCTAGGAATCGTTTCTAGTTCGAGAGGCGATCGGTATGGCTATACCTACCAGAAATAGCGTGGCTCTAATGGGAAGTGCCCAAACCTTGCATTAGAGGGCGTGAAATATGGGTCCTAGTCTAACTATTATTCTTAAAAGGTAATAATGTTAGAAGTTATTTATTTTTCTAATCATACTAACCGTTTGTTGTTTTTCTTATAGATGTCTGTACTGTCAGAAATTCCGTTTTATTCACCAATTGAATCGCAAAGGCTCATCACTGGAAAATGGAAGCTTACTGGTCCAAACTACAAAGTTTGGAATGTGCATCTTAGGAATTTCCTAAAGGCACAAGATCTACTGTACGTGATAGACGAGGTGCCCAAGGGACAACCAGGGCAAGATGCCCATGATGATGAGCTTGATGCTTATTATCAGTATCTGGCAGATGAATCACAAGTTATGTCGATTCTCATTCTTACTTCATTATCAGAGCTTACTGATAATCTACGTAAGAAACCATGCTATGAGTTTGTCCAGTATCTTGAGGAGACGTTTAAAGATAGTACTGAAGAAAGTAAGCAGTTCATTTTGCAAGAAATCTTTTCGTCAAAGATGAAAGATGATCAACCATTGAGTGACCATCTTACTAACATAAGAAGGTTGCTAGATTGTCTCACCCTAGTTACTGGCACATCAAACCAGCAAGAACAGGTCTTGTTCTTGTTTGGATCCCTCACTCAATACTATCAGGATAAGGTAGTACGTTTAGTTGGGAATTTTGATTTGACTGTCGCGGGACTACACGAGAATCTCTTGTGTATACGCGATGTTCAAAGGATAGAGGAAGAATCTCTCCCTGAGATTCAGCAGGATGATTTCGATGAATGGTTGAAGAACTTTGCTGATTTGTGTTGCCCAACTTGTGGCAGCAAGGATGTTTGCGAGCACATGTCCGATGTGGGATTGTTGGACACTGATTTTTTCAGTGATTCAGGTATCTTTATGATTGATTGTCTCGTTACTTCTAATGAATCCTGGGTATTGGATACCGGATGTGGTCATCACATTTGCAATCACTTGCAGGGATTTAAGAAGAACAGAAGGCTAGGTCGAGGGGATGTTGAACTACGAGTAGGAGAAGGTTCCAAGGTTGGAGCCGAAGCCGTAGGGACATATCTTCTCAAGTTGCCTTCAGGAAGAGTCTTGGAACTTAAAGATTGTTGTTATGTTCCTAGACTCATTAAAAATGTTATTTCTTTTGATTTACTTATAGACAGTGGTTTTTATTATGAGTTTTATGGAAAAACGATTTCTTGTTTAAAAGATGACATTTTATATTTTAAAGCAAATTCTCATAATGGTCTATACACGTTAAATCTAAATA
The DNA here is from genome assembly GCA_963853835.1 of Calendula officinalis. Taxonomy (NCBI): domain Eukaryota; kingdom Viridiplantae; phylum Streptophyta; class Magnoliopsida; order Asterales; family Asteraceae; genus Calendula; species Calendula officinalis. The sequence goes on from OY970832.1 coordinate 25,058,105, forward strand.
ACATAGAACGAGATGTTTATCATATAAGTAAAAGATCCAAGAGTAACTTGAATCAAACTTATCTTTGGCATTGTCGTTTAGGTCATATAAACGAGACTCGCATTTAGAAGCTCCACGATGATGGAGTTCTAGAGCCATTTGATTTGGAATCATATGCAATATGCGAATCATGTTTGTCTGGCAAAATGACAAAAGACCCTTTCAATCACTACAATGAAAGGGCAGGCGAGTTGTTAGGGATTATACACAGTGACGTGTGTGGACCCTTCACCCCAGAAGCCAGAGGTGGATACCGCTACTTCATTACCTTTACTGACGACTTCAGTAGGTATGGTTATGTCTTTCTTATGAGACTAAAGTCTGAAAGCTTTGACAAGTTCAAAGAATATCAGAGGGAAGTAGAAAACCAACTGGGCAAGAAAATAAAGTCAATTCGGTCGGACCGAGGAGGCGAATATTTAAGCCAAGAGTTCGACAATCATTTGAAAGAATGTGGGATTGTTTCACAACTCACACCTCCGTATACACCTCAGATGAACGGTGTATCAGAAAGGAGAATCGCACCTTGTTAGACATGGTACGTTCAATGATGTGTCGCGCCGCACTACCACTATCATTTTGGGGACATGCACTCGAGACTGCAGCATTCACACTGAATAGAGTTCCGACCAAGTCAGTAGAAAAGACTCCGTTCGAGCACTGGACGGGGAGAAAGCCAAAATTGTCTTTTCTCAAGATTTGGGGTTGTGAAGCGTACGTTAGACGTAACTTCACAGACAAACTAAACCCCAAGTCAGATAAGTGTATCTTCGTTGGATATCCAAGGGAAACCTTAGGATATTATTTCTATCATCAAGAAGACAACAAAGTTTTTGTTGCTCGGAAGGGTGTGTTCTTGGAGGAGAAGTTTCTAGGAACTGAAACTCCAAGAAAAGAAATAGAACTTCAAGAAATTGAAGAAAACGAAGATCCACCTACGACTTCAGTCGAACCAGTAGTTCAACAAAGAATTGTTGATCCCCAACCAGACACACCGGTTGAGGAAGAAGAAACACGCAACCCTCGTAGGTCCAGTAGACCACGCCAAGAACCAGTTAGGTATCTTGGATTCATGATCGATGAAGATGATGGAAGTCTACTAGAACCATTGACCTATAGTGAGGCTGCTGATGGCGTAGATTCTGAAAGATGGCTCGAGGCTATGCAAGCAGAGATGCAATCCATGTATGACAACCAAGTTTGGGTGTTATCAGACTTGCCACCACAGTCACGTGCTGTTGGATGCAAGTGGGTTTTCAAGAAGAAAACTGACATGGATGGGAAAGTGCATACTTACAAAGCACGACTTGTCGCGAAGGGTTTCACGCAAACACATGGCGTGGACTATTCTGAAACCTACTCGCCAGTCGCTATGCTTAAGTCGATTAGAATTCTTATGGCCATATCAGCATATTACGACTATGAGATATGGCAAATGGATGTTAAAACCGCCTTCCTTAACGGGGAGTTGAATGAGGACGTATTCATGATACAACCGGATGGTTTTACTGATCCAAAAAATCCTGATATAGTATGCAAATTGCTAAAATCCATTTATGGATTAGAGCAAGCATCTAGAAGTTGGAACTTACACTTTGACAAAAGAATCAAAGAATTTGGTTTTGTCAAAAGTGAGTTCGAGGTGTGTGTCTACACAAAATTCAGTGGGAGCATAGTGATCTTCCTAGTCTTGTATGTTGATGACATACTGCTCATAGGAAACGATATACCAGCATTACAAGGAGTAAAATCCTGGTTAGGTAAATGTTTCCAGATGAAAGACTTGGGAGAAGCCGCATTTATACTGGGTATAAAGATCTATAGAGATAGATCTAGGCGGCTTATTGGACTTAGTCAAAGTACATACATTGACAAAGTACTGAAGAGATTCAGTATGAGTGATTCCAAGAGAGGTCTCATTCCAATGTCACATGGCATTACACTGAGCAAAGCTCAGAGTCCTACATCTAGCAAGGAAATAGCTAGGATGAGTTTGGTTCCATATGCTTCGGCAATTGGATCAATCATGTATGCCATGTTATGTACTAGGCCCGCTATTGCTTACTCCATAAGTCTTACGAGCAGATATCAAAAGAATCCTGGTGAAGCCCATTGGATGGCTGTCAAGAACATTCTCAAGTATTTGAGAAGGACGAAAGAAATGTTCTTGGTCTTTGGAGGTTCGATGGAAGAATTGCGTGTAACTGGTTACACAGATGCAAGCTTCCAAACCGACAGAGACGATTACAAATCACAATCAGGATTTGTATTCACACTAAACGGAGGAGCTATATCTTGGAAGAGTCAGAAACAAGATACGATAGCAGATTCGACTACAGAGGCTGAGTACATTGCGGCTAATGATGCTGGAAAGGAAGCCATGTGGCTTAAGAATTTTATCGAGGATCTTAGAGTTATTGCCAGTATCTCTAGACCCATCGAAATATTCTGTGATAATAGTGGAACGATAGCGCAATCTGTTGAACCAAGAGAGCATCAAAAGACCAGGCATGTGCGCAGAAAATATCACCTCATACGTGAGTATGTTAGAGAAGGTGATATTACAATTAAGAAAATACCAACGGATGACAACGTTGCTGACCCGTTGACAAAACCACTAGCTGGACCAAAGCATGAGAAACATGCGCACGCTATAGGCATGCTGTACCTAAATATTGGTAGCTAGTATTTTTGATTAGATTCATAGACATATTTGAAATCGATACATTATGTAATAACATTTCGTGGGATTGAAATAGGAGGTTTTACGTAATTTTTCAAATTGTCTATTCTTAACATGTTTTAAACATATCCTTGATACACAAAGTTTTGAGTATCTAAAATGTCTGTGGTTGCTTGAATTTAGTGGGAGCTATATTCAGGAGTTAATACCATTATGAATATTTATCTATTTATAGTTATTGAATAGAGAAACAAGTGTTGTTAAAATAAATATTCATAGATGTTTACAGAGTTCGCTAAACATTAGACGTGACCAAAAGATCGAGATTACTTCATGGAGCCTAAGCATGAGTAATTTCGAGTAGATGTCCTCTGACCTGAGACATTTGGTTTGAGACGCGACAACTTATGATCTTTAGCATTTTCTAACGTCATACCGTAAAAGGGTGATCATAAGGGACTTGACTAAGACAGCGGAAGTCGTGGGCAAGATAACGCAAATTGTCAAGATGGAATTTGCACCTTCTTTAACTAGAAGAGATATTTCATGGCCGCTCGACGATTAAGACTACTGAAATGCGTGGCCGCGCTCGGAGAATGATTAGATCATTCGGTAATCCGTTACTGCAGAAAGTCAAAATCAGTGTCGAGAAAATTCGAGTATATAGAACAAGATCCCTGCTCCATGTCTATTACTCAAATTAAGAAATATCATGATGCGAAAGGAAAATCTGTTAGTGTTATTCATTTATGAATATTATCTCTGGATGTAAGAGTTCTTATAATGTGGTTATCCTAAATGTCTGGCTAGGGACCGCTTTAGGCCAACGATGATCAGTAAGTGATACTTAACTTGCACAAGTGGGAGTCTGAAGGATTTATGTGCACAGATTAAGTACACGTGTCACCGTGTCCAATGTTATAAGGCACTAAAGGGTCACACCACTACACACCCAATAATGGACAACCGAATAAAGTAAGTTGTGTGGAATAATTAACTAGTTAAGTTAATTATAAAGAAGAGAATAAATAATAATAAGTTAATTGTTATTTAAGAGGAGAGTTAAATATTAAGTTAAATATTTAACGGACAGTTAATTAATAGTTAATTAATTAACTAGTAAAAGTCCAAGGGTTTAAAGTGTCAATAGGAGGTTTAATTATGTAATTAAACATAATTAAACTCCAAGGACTTAATGGTAACTTATTCCCTTATAAATAAGGGATTAAGGTTAAGACTAAAAGGTTGATTCACTTGCTCACAAAAACCCTAGACACTCTCTCCCTCTCCCTCTTGGTGTTCGGCCGAAACCCAAACCCCATATGGTTTTCGGTTTTTGTGTTCTTCGAACACACACACACACACACACACACACACACACACACAAGTTCTTGTGTGATACTTTGTTGGTACAACGCGGTCTTGCTGCGTGTTCAGGTGGTGCAGTAGAGGTGGATCACTTCTTTAGCAATCTAAAGGTAATGTTCATCATCTCTTTGTTCTTGTGATCTCATTGTCTAGTAGAGATCCGGTATGTGGGATTCAAGTTCCGCCATGTGAATCCTACTAGGTTTTCCTACAAACTGCTGAACCAAGAGAGCATCAAAAGACCAGGCATGTACGGAGAAAATATCACTTGATATGAGAATATGTCAACAAAGGTGATATTACCATAAAAAATACCAACGGATGACAACGTGGCTGACTCGTTGACCAAAACCACTAGCTAGACCAAAGAATGAGAAACATGCAAACGCTATAGGCATACAGTACTTAGAAATTGGTAGCTAGTTTATGTTTTTGAATTATTGCCCATAGATGAACTTGAATTGATACATTATGTAATTGCATTTCGTGGGATTGAAATAGAAAGTTTTTACGTAATAATTTCACGTTATCTATTCTTAACATGTTTTAAACCAATCCATGATACACAAAGTTTATTGAGTATCAAAATGTATGTGGCTGCTTGAATTTAGTGGGAGCTAAATCAGGAGTTAATGCCATTATGAATATTTATCTATTCATAGTTATTGAATATAGATACAAGTTTTTGTTAAACTAAATATTCGTAGATGTTTACAGAGTTTGCTCACTAGACGTGACCAAAAGATCGTGATTACTTCTTGGAGCCCAAGCATAAGTAATTCTCGAGAAGATGTCCTCTGATCTGAGATATTTGGTTTGCGACGTGATAACTTCTGATCTTTAGCTCGTATCTAACATCACACCGTAAAAGGGTGATCATAATTAAGGAACCTGACAAAGACAGTAGAAGTCATGCTCAAGAAAATGCAAATAGTCAAGATGGAATTTGCACATTCTTGAAAAAGAAGAGATATTTCATGGCCACTCGACGATTGAGACTATTGAAAATGCGTGGCCGCGCTCGGAGAATGATTAGATCATTCGGTAATTTGTAACTGCAGAAAGTCAAAATCAGAGTCGAGAAAATATGAGTATATAGAACAAGATCCCTGCTCCATGTCTATTACTTTTATTAAGAAATATCATGATGCGAAAGGAAAATTTAAAAGTGTATTTCATCATTATGAATATAATCTCTGGATGTGAGATATCTTATAACCTGGTTATCCTAAGTGTCTGGCTAGGGACCTCCTTAGGCTAACGGTGATCAGTAAGTGATGCTTATCTTGCACAAGTGGGAGTCTGTTGGATTTATGTGCACAAATAATCACACGTGTATCGTGTCCAATATTATAAGTCACTAAAGGGTCACACCGCTACACACCCAATAATGGACAACCGAATAAAGTAAGTTGTGTGGTATAATTAATTAGTTAAGTTAATTATAAAGAAGAGAATAAATAATAGTAAGTTAATTATTATTTGTGAGGAAGGTTAAATATCAAGTTAAATATTTAACGGACAGTTAATTAATTGTTTATTAGTTAACTAGTAAAAGTTCAAGGGTTAAAAGTGTTAATAGGAAGTTTAATTATGAGATTAATCATAATTAAACTCCAAGGACTTACTGTAACTTGAGTCCTACTTAAGGTTAAGGGTTTAATGCTAATCACTTATCACCAACTAAACCCTAAACACTTCCTCCCTCCCTCCTCTATTTCGGCGACGGATGAACAAGCAAACCGAAACCCCAAAGGGTTTCGGCCTTCGACCGATCGAGCACACACAAACATACACGAGTTCGTGTATTGCTTTGTTGGTACAACGTGGTCTTGCAGCGTGTTCAGGTGGTGCAGTAGAGGTGGATTAATCTTTAGCAATCTAAGAGGTATTATTCTAACTATCTCATTGTTCTAGTGATCCCATTGATTAGAAGTGATCATGTTGTGGGATTCAAGTTCCGCCATTGTGAATCCTACACGGTAATGGGTAATCCTATAGAAATTGCTTTGGGTTCTAAGATCTTCTAAGAGTAATGTTATACTCCCTCCGTCCCACAAAAAACTTCCCATTTGAGTTGGGCACAAGTTTTAAGGTGATAGTTAGTGGTGGGGTCCTTAGTAATAATATTATTTTATTATGTGGAGCCCATCAAATGTATGAAATGAAAAGTTTTTTGTGGGACAAAAATATAATACTAAATGGGAAGTTTTTTGTGGGACGCAGGGAGTATATATTTATAATTATAATTATTTGCATAAAAGTAAGTATCAATATACAAAAATCACAAAAGTATAAAATTGTGCTAAACATATAATTTTGTAGTAATTTCAAAAACGATATATGCAAAATATTCGCGTTTTCTTTGCTTCATCCACTAGCTACATTATTATTTGAAACTATCGTGTGTGTGTGATCGATCGTTATGAAGAGACTGCATACACCTTTGCTTCATCCACTAGCTACATATTTAATTATAATATTGCAATGGGTACGTAATCATGTTTTAGGCGCAGCCTTACGAGTAGTTACGACATCATTAAGCCTCAAACTATGACGTATCATGCCGTTTTTCAGTGCGTTAGAAGGTAATTTTTTTATGTGTGTGTATAAAATTCAAAAAAATTATAGACCTATTTTTTTGTATAAAAAGGGTTCATTGTTCATTGTCCACACAGAGTGGAAGGTTGATTGAAATGGGTTCGGTGGCGGACAAACACATCATTATAATATTCCCTGGTGCATTTTGTGAGGCCAATTCCATTCTTTAGCCGCTTATATGAGAAATAAAGTTGTGTATATTATTTATGATTCGACTACCACATTACCTTACTTGGTCCCAACAAAAGATTGCTCCTACTACTCCTTGCAAGGATTATACCTAAAACCAAGTTATCAAGACAAACATGTTCCGATGGCCGGTTCTTGGTGGTCCGGCCAGTAGCCTACAACATGACAAGTTCGACTTTTTCCCAAACAATTTCAAGGAATTCTGAAAAAAGGCAACAAAAGAAAATGGCACACTTTAGTGGTGGTCCATTTCGGATCAAGATTCATCCATTTTATATCAACTGTCTGAGACTAAGTTGCACGGAAACGGATACGGAACAGGGAAACGGATACGTAACGGATACGGGAAACGGCAAAACTTAAAAATTCAAGATACGGATACGGCAGAGATACGACACATAAAATACAAAAAAAATATATATATTTTAAAGAAATTCCAAATAGATATTATTGATGTAAAGTGTATAAACTCTAAAAATACTAAATCTTTCAAACGTAATTAATTATCAACAATCAAATCATTTTTTAAATCCGGTTCATCTAGTGATAGATCAACAACCTCCAAAACCCTACATCTTCCATTAAATCAAAAGCATCTCCACCTACATCTCACATCTTTACATCTTCCATTGAATCAAAAACCCATGACAATGTTTAAAAAACACAGATACGTTTCTTGAAACGCCGAAGAAACTTCACAGATACGTTTCCGGCACCTGAGAAACGTTTCGGGCAGGTATCTTAGGAGTATCGGTTTCCCAAAGGTTTCCGATACGGGAGCGGCACTCTAGACGGAGTTTCCGTGCAACTTAGGTCTGAGATGGTCGACTAGTGGTATTGGGTACGAAATGATAAGTTTGTATTTTATTTTCCTCGCATACTCATCGTTGAACACTAAAAAGTAATAAAATAAAATATATAATCTTCAATTGTTGTCAAGTAGCAATCGGCTCAATCATACAGGGTATGAGAAGACAAGTAAGAATATATCTTTTCAAACTCGTATTCGAATTTTGAGAAAGTAATGTAACCAAAGAATGGTATATTTATATATTGACAACGAAAGGTAGGAAAAGTGGGATGAAAGTGTAAAGGGTGGTGGAGAATTTCCATTGAATTGAATTAATATTAATATTTAATATATGTATAAAAAAGATGATCTTCTTCATCTTTATCCGTCTCTGACCATTGATCTTTAGGTTTGGGTTCTTCAACATCAGATAGATGTTCTTCTTCTTCATCTTTACCATCTCCTTCTTTCTTCTTTTTCTTTGAAATAGTTGTACTTGGAACGAACATTTTTGGACTGTATCGACCATTGATAAGAATATCTGGTCCCATGTCATTTTGATGTTCGACAAATCCCAGAAAATGGATTTTTCCACATACCAAAATCATCATCGGTAAGAACAGGGCATTTATCTTCGAACCAAGGTTCATTTGTGATAACTTTTCACCCATTTGATCAGTAAGTAAGCAGATCAATAATTATGAATTAAATGTCCTGCTCTGATACCAATTGTTAGTCCCGTGATAAGTGATTTTCTGCACTTATACGTTTTCACTGACCAAATAAAAATTAAAGGTAACACTCAACACTTTTTAAACTTTTCTTTATTAATCAATAATGATACAATAAAGCAGCAAGCAGTTTGCGGAATAGCTAAGAACAAATCCTAACTAAACTGCTTGCAAGAAATAGATAATAACTGATTACTATCTAAGACAAGTTCTGATCAACAAATGATCAGGCACAAGACCAGATACCTTCGTTACAATGATTCAAATTATCGAATCAAGTAACTAAGATACTTGGTGGTTTACACTCTGCTCAAGGAAATGAAAGTCTGGAGTAATTTTAGCAGCGTGTAACCTTGTTGGGTGCACACCGAATTCGATCGTCAAGTCCTCAATTTATAGCCTTGGGAAACGTGGTGCCAAAGGAATGATCGATCGATTCCGCGTGTGAGAATTCCATTGGCGCAGAAGATATTTCATGGGACGAGGACGACTAACGGAATTCTGACAGTACTTTCTGTCGTCTTGTGATCGCCGATATCTTCTAAAAGATCTGTAAGATATTCCCATAATCAGCGATGCACTAACTTGTGCTTTACTTGTGTCTTTCTGTGACACTGAAACTTCAGGCCTTTGTGCGCTTCAAGTAGCCATGAGTCTTTGGATACTCATGCTTCTTCAGATGGGCTTCAGCTTCAGTGACCTTTACTAAGAGTTTTGCTTATAGAGGTGTCAATTCAATGGTTCAGGATTATTGTCAAGTGTGCGCTGAACCTGCTACAACTATCTGATCTGTTGATCAGTATCTGATTCCGCACGGGGAACTGATCGTTGTTTCAGATAGTGATCAAATAGTGTAACTGGGTAACTGAAATCCGAACAAATCAGATTCAATTACCCACATTCTGAGGAACTAATCCTCAGATTGTCTTCCAACTATTTGTCTTTTTGTCTTCATTAAATCCCTTCAGTGGGGGATGCTTTTCAGCGACCCAACAATCTCCCCTATTTGATGTAGACAAATAGTTAGACAACTCCCCTGAATATGTGAAGGTTTTATATTTAACCTTGAATATTTTTCACAATTCAGAAGGTCTTCGACACACCTAAAAATATTACAATATATGATGATCTGATAGAATCGGATCATACTACAATTCATGACTCGTATATTTTCTTTTTGAGTTCTTCTAAGTATATAGCAGTTAATCAACTCAGGTATGTCAAAATCATTATCATTAACTGATAACATTCAAGCATAACGAGCAAAAGAAAATAAAAGTAAATTGTCTTGGTGCATGCAGGAAAAGTAAAAATATTGTTAAGTTACACACCATTGTTTTAAAAAAAACATAAACACAAAAAACCATTCAAACACCGACCCATCAACGCTGGTACCACTACCATCCTTCTTCCATCATCTACCATCAGCTCAGTTCTTCTTCTTCCCATTGTGGCTCCCAAGGCCCCTCCTCTTGCATTCCTCTTCCTTAGCTGTTTCCAGCTCCTCTTCGGACAACCCCAGCCTCCTTGTTGTTCTCCTCACCTCCTCTTCTTCAGGATTCATTGTGCTCTTGCGCTTTTTGATTTTTGTGGGAGGAGAAGCGGCATCACCTTTTCCCTTGTCAAGAGGGAGATTTTGGATTTTACATGCGGGAGCAGTTTGAACCCTTCTAATGACCAGAGGAGCTGAGGAAGGAGCAATTGGAATCATGGTTGTATCACCAAGATGAGTGAGATTGATTTTTGGGAATTCTTCAAACCTAACACCTGACCTCCTTTCGTGACCGGCGTTTGAGTGCAGCTCAGAGGTCATCTGACTCACGTTTCTATCATGAGCACCATCACGAATACTTTCACGAGCACCATCACGAACTGAACCCTCTGAACTCCTTCTAACACCACGAACTCTGTTATCTCGAGCTGAGCTTTTCCCACCACCGTTCCTGCTACCACTACCCATTTCGGCCGGTCTACCTGCGACCTTGCCTTGTTGAGGCACATATTTCTCCCCCTGAAAATGAGGAGTAGGTATGGCACCTGAAGCATTTTTGTAACATCCCGAGACCCGACCTAGAATATTTATTACTTTTGGTAAGTAATATCTTATTGTTTATTATTTTATATGATTTTATTTAATTTATTTGAATTAATTGTATTTTTAACCATGGGGTTAAAAATTAGTCAAACTGAAATATTTAAATATTAAATTAATTTTTACATATTTGGGTTCACTCCTGAACCGGGGTTCTAAAAATATCTTTGTTGTTAAAATTGGAGTTAGTTAGGTCTAAATTAATTATCTGTGACCTAATATCCGGTACTGTGTTTAAATGAATTTCTCTGAAAAATGGGGAGGGGGTACGTGGTTTGTTCTAAGGCAGGTGTCAATTTTAGTCCTTTCCCTCTTGCTCTCTTGCTTGTACACGACTAAAACACACACACACACATGGTTGAAGGTTTTTCTCCCAAATTGAAGATCCATACTTGAAGTTCTTGCATTCTTTGTGTGATTTTCGGATTTAGAAGCTAGACTAAGTAAGTTCTTTTCCTCCTTGAGCTAGGGTTCATGTTCTTGAGCTTGGTTGAATTAGGGTTCTTATGTTAATGGGTTTTTTGTGGAGTTCTTGATAAATCTTGCTTGTAATTCGAAATTGATGCATGATTTGGTGTTTATTTAAGCTCTTGCAAGTATTGCATGAATTGTTGTTAGTTATGGACCATTTGGTGAAGCTTCCATAAAAGCTCCAACAATGGTGTTCTTGGGAAGAAGATGGAGTTCTTCCCTAAATTGGTAAAATGTGTATCTTGATGTTCTTGAAGCTTGGTTAGGTCAAGTTTGCATGCTAGAATGATAATTGATAATGTGGAACTTGCTAGTTATCTTGTTGATGAATTGTCAATTTATTGGTAGTGTTTGGCTAAGCAAGAATTAGTAGTAAACTAGCTAAATTTATGGATTGTTGACTTTGGTCAAACCTGGGAGTTGACTTTAGCCTTGTGTGACTTGTAAACTTTAATTATCAATTTCATGTCTTTTATGTGCTAGTTGTCTAATTGGGAAGTATGATTATGTTAGTTTCGGGTCAAAGTTGGTGAAACTTGCAATTAGATGCAAGTAACATGTTAGTTATGTAATTTTGATGTTGATCAAGTAGAATATCTCATTGGAAGGTGTTGTGTAAATTCCCGAATCATTATTCTCATTTTTGACCCGTTAGGGCCTAATATGTGCAACTTGGTTAAAATTGCATGATGGGTTGACTTGAAGAAGTTTTAGACTTTAGTAATTGTTATGTGTGGAAATACAAGTAACTGGTTGTAAGTTGTTGTTACAAAGATGTGGCCTTAAACTTGTATTCCTTGTTACATAATTGATAATTTCGGGTAACTAATTCGGTATTCATTTTGTACAGGAAAAGGGAAGGAGCCTCAGTAATATAAGATTACTGAGCTCGGTACTAAAAGGAAGCTAAGGTGAATGGATTTAACCTTCTTCTTGTATGATGTACAAAGGTTTTGGTATGGTGGAGTTTTAGGAGAAAAAATGCAGCATTTTGGGTGGTCTGGAGGAGATAGCAGCGCTATCTTTGCTTGGTTTTGGAAAATTGAAACAGCGGCCCGAAATAGCGTTTGGACTTGAGATAGCGGACGCTAACTTTGAAGGGTTTCGATTAACACTGATTGACCACATGGGTCAACCTCCTAGTCACTTGGTTCGAACCACACTGACCAAGAACATGAACTTGTTCTTGACCGGTTAAAACCAACAAGCTAATTTAATCCCTAGAAGCGGAAGTGGGATTAAACTTAATCCTTAAACCATAAAGGATTGGGATCTTGGAAATCTAGATTAGATTAACAATGGAAGAAACCTTGTACGAAAAACTCGAACACACACACATGCTTGTGGTCGATGAACACCAAGAACCCTAGGGTTCTTGGGTTCGAATTCGACCAAGAGGGAGAAGGGAGAAAAAGGTTTTCTCAAAACATACCTTGTTGTTTGCTTAAGATAGATCCACTGATGATGAACAAATCGAGTGATCTTCTAGTTGATCCTTGTAATGATGTTCAATCTTCAAGACTTGAAGAATACGAAGAACGAACGAACGAAGAACGAAGAACACCTAGAAATTGGTGATGCTGTAGTTCGGCCGAAACCAAGCGGAGAGGGGGAAGGAATTTTGTGTATGGTGTTAAGGGGTTTTAGGGTTACCCTAAGCCTCTTATTTATAGTTAAATAAGTTGCGCTTAGGACCCTCTAGTTTAGTTAATATCTATCTTTAATTAAACTTTCCCTTTTACGTTTCCTTCCCTTATAGTTTATTATTCTTTTATTATTGCACTTAACTATTAAATGTCTAGTATTTATACACTAATAATTCGGTACCCATATACACGAATTATATACTTGTAATTATACTTTTAATACTTAATTATATAAAAACCTTTATATAATTTATACAATAATATTATCCAATTACCATATGATTTAATTGCTTTAAATCATATTATGAATAATCTATAATTAACACATTGTATATTTACTCAACTAGTAAATGTACAAATACCTGTATTAATTAGTTAGATAAACTAATATAGTAATAAGTCAAACTTGACTTAATACTTAACTTGATTCATAAATGACTATTATGAATCAATTCTCTTTCCAAGTATCATTACATATCTTACTCGTATTACATGCACTCATCGGTGTGACCCTTAAGTGTTTCGTAGGCATGGATGTATCATCATAGGTTGACTAACTGTGCACACAAATCCTTCAAACTTTTGGCGGATAGCGGCGCTATCTTCTGGAAGATAGCAACGCTATCTCGGATAGCGATCTTGGCTGGTTTTGGGAAAATTCATTTTTTCTTGGTTTTAATAATTTTCAAGTGGTACCATTAATTGTGGGATTGTTATTGGTAGTATGTGCACATGTTTTCTAGAGGTTAGCTATGAGTGGGTTTTGGCTAGGCTTCGTTACTATTGGATGGGGTGCTCGGACTCCTACGAATGTGTTCCGTCAGGGGGGACTATCGTGCCAATAGTAAAGTAGCCATCGGTAAACTGTTGTTCGGCCAACAACAGTGTAGGTTCTGCGCCAGACCGTCGATACTCTCATAACGTGCAATTGCTTGTGGAAGTTTGGACGGGTTTCCAGATTGATTGCTCTTGTTTCTAATTTGTTGTGGTTATGCAAATTGATAGTTATTTCTATTCACTTAGCTTTGTGCTAATCCCTCATTTGTTGACTCTTTTCAGGTTGTGGATTTGCTTGACTAAAGTCGGGTTTTGGAAGTCTGACCGTACTCTGATTTTTGTAAACCAAGTCGAGCCCGTTTTCAGTAACACCTTTAAATTATATATATATATATATATATATATATATATATATATATATATATATATATATATATATATATATATATATATATATATATATATATATATTCGGTTTGTATGTAACTGGTTTTTATAATGTGTAATAATTAGGATTTATGGTATTTCTTAAATCGCTTTCGTACGCATATTTAAAAAAATGGCTCTAAGATTGTGGTGTTACAATTTTCTTCATCTATCAGTGGCTTAACAAGGTGGTTTGAGATAAGAGTTGTTAATTCAACAATCATATCACCGATAGTTCTTTCAAATTGATTGACTCTGGAGGACATATCAGTATTGCTGGAAGTGAGATTTTGAATTTCAGAGATAAGATTATAATTCTGATCATGTTGTGCATTCACATTCCTCTGAAGATTTTCCTGATTGTTTACGAGAAGATCTTGCACATTGTCTGTCATGTTTTGGTGGTTGGTTAGGTTCTTGAGATTAGTGTTGATCACCCCACAGAAGCTTTTGATGAGAGCGAGTTGTTTGAAGGTCTCATTAAAATTCTCCACAAGATCCGGGAGATTTCTTGTAACTGGTACACCCCGGTTCATGGAACCCTCTGGTGCATCTGTTCTCCTATGGTGTGGGACCTGTTCAAGTACACGGATGGGGTGTTCATCAGAACTTGTGGTCCAACTGACCGGTAATCTATCCACATCACTTTCATCATCAGACTTATCGGTCGCAGGGTCAGTGCCCATGGGCTCCACCATTTGTTTCACTATAACATCCTCCTCACTGTGAGATTCATCAACAGGTTCCTCATCATTCACAACCTCAACATTTGAGGTATCTCGTTCTGACCTGGATATCTGACGGACCGGGGAAGGGTCCAAATCAACATTCTCAGTCCTGAGAGGGACTGGGGAGGGGGAAGGTGAAATTTCCCTTATCTGAATTGGGTTTTGAAGAGACGTAGCTCCAGGCTGTGAGCTTCTCATTCTATAACGGTGTGACTGACTTGTTGGATTTTCAGGTGGTGGTGAGTGGTCATATGATGAGTTGTTACCTTCTTCACTTTCAGACTTCGTATTTTCTTCGTGAGAGGAAGCTGATTGTGCAAATTGAGTGAAAGTTAACATACCTTCAGGAAACTCAGGAGCGGGATCCTCCTCCAGACTCGTGAAATTTGAACGACCTACCATTCCAGCCTTGAAAGATGGTCCAACATTATCATAAAACTCCTGTCTCCCCAGAGAGTGTAGAAAAATCATACATAGGAATCGGGGAAAGGGAATCAATTCTTCTTTGTTGGCAGCAGCAACCTTTCTCACAAGTTGATCAAAAATAAGGGAACCAAAATCAGCCCTAATATCAGAAAATAGAGCAGCTCCGATAATCAGTTCATGATCAGACACAGAGTCGAATCCTCCCGTCTTGCTTGTTAGGCATTGGGAGATGGTCATGAAAAATGCTGACCAAAGTGGACCCATATTTGTTCTTGAGTTACCTCTGGAGTAATCTCCCTGTTATTTGATGTGCAGCAGGATGATTTTCTTCGCTCCCTCTAACGTTGGAGTTAGTTCATGGACTTGTGGAGGTTTTACATAGTCAAGTTTGGTTGCAGCTTTGAATGTTGATAGGTTGAAGGAAACTGTGTGTTTACCTTGCAAAATCATTCCGGTAATTACGTCTTCTCCTGATTCATTTGAGGTTGTACAGGTTTGACAAAATTCTAACAGCATTGGTTTTGATAATGGGACATCAAAATGTAGAGTGTCCCGTATCGGGTGTTGATCGAAGAATTTGAGGAGGTCTTTGAATTCGGGCCTTAAGTTCTTGAGATGATAATTGATAAAGCTTCTGGAATTTTTCTCCGTGTAGTATATTTTTCTGGAAGGATACGACACGTTTGGTGATGGTCGAATGGAGGCAGGAAAGGTGATTCGAAGAGGAGTTCTCTTTGAGGACGCCATTAAAGATTGAAAGATTTTGTGAAGAAGATGATAGGGTTTTTGATTTTGAGAGTAAAGTTTGCAAGTGAAGAGCAATGAAATGTTGAAATGTGGAGTAATTTGGGGGAAAACGTGGGAGACGGTTTTGATCGACGGTTAGAATTTGAACCATTAAAATTGATCGTGTGGTGGAGATGGGGAGTTATTTATAGGTAGGCTAGGAATGATGGAGGAGGTCAATCAAATGGCAGGGTAGTGTGGCGGGAAATGACATCGTGCAGTCAATATTTAATGTCAGCGAGACAAACGTGTCCAAAAGCACTTGAGTGTCAGTTTTGAAGAAATGTCCAATGAGATTGCTCCACCTAATAAGTATCTGATGAAGTCTAATATTCGATGCTTCATCAGATGGTCATTACCATCAGATAGGCAAGGGATGAGTATCTGAAAGAAGGTACTATCTGCTATCATGGACTATCTGAGATACTTAACCTTCTCAGGTTGTCTGAAACATAGAATATCTGACATTTTATTTAAGGTACAAATAATATTGCTTCTGTGATACAAGGTATATTTAGTTGAATTTTTTTAATTCCTTAAACTGATTGAATGCCCTATTTCTGATCATAATGAGACATATAAGTTATGACTGATAAATCAGGTAACATTTTAGTGTTTCAAACGATTAGACTCATACAAAGGAAAGATGTTTGAGGCATTTTTGCAAACATAAAGCAAAATGATGATTTTAACAAGTCATTTAAAGGAAAAAATTCTTGCCTGATGATGATCAGTGGAAATAAACGAAATTAAACAAAAGCATACCACATAAAATTCTTCAATCTTTGTAAGAGAAGAAAATGAAACAGCAACATATGATGAAAATAACGGCAGCAATGGATGGCTTTTAAACAGGTATTTGATGAGACAAGCTTCAGTTTGCCTTATTGATGATTTTGGAGAAATGCAGGGGCTTACCACTGATCATAAATAAGATTCTTAATGTTGTTTGCCTTGCACCATCCTTCAGCTCATTCATGGATTTTTGAGTATCCACTGAGGCATGGATACTTGTTGTCATTGAAGACGACTACCTTTTGTGATGCATACTTCTCAGTTTCTGATGAGCTTTTTGAGCTTGATGTTATTTCTTTTCCATAAGTGAGATTGTGACAGTCTTTGTTTTTATGATAATTACAGATACATTCTTTTTCAGCATTCTTGAATTGAATGATTTGACCAGGATGCTGTCATCGATCTCTATTTCCTCAGTTATTTGTAAAATGATATTTTATCTTATGTATTCTTCCAATGATAGACCTTGAATATTTTGATTAACTTGATTTTCATCAATCTCCATTTCCTCAACATCTTCCAAGATGACATTTTGCTTGATATAATTTTCTATTGAGAGATGTTGGGACTGATTGGGGTCATTCATCTGATCGAAGATCGTTATCTGATTGGTTCTTCTAGTATGTTATTTTCCCTTTGACGAACTGAGAAAGGTTGAACAAGATGAGATGCAGAATCATTTTGAGCAGTTGGTGGAGTAGCAATGTTTTCTAATTGTTTGAAGAACATTTTCATCTGATTGCTTATTTGTGTGAATCCTTCATTCATCTCAGCCGGATCTCTGATGTGATCTTTTTGAGTTCAGCTTCTGTATCAGCTACTGATGAGGTCAGCTCGTTGATGTGAGCAATGAGATTTTCCACCGTTTGATCATCTAAGCAATCAACTAAAGTGGTCTTTGCTCCATTATGATGACGAGAGAGTTTTATCCTTTCAGTTCGAGGGGTAGCCTAAATCATTTCTTCATCCCAGATCTTAGATCCCTCTGATGAACAATCTTGGTTAGTGGGACCAGGTTTTGTGATGATCAGGTTTCCGTTAGCAGTCTAAAATACTTCTCTACCATAACGAACTTCTTGAGATTTAGACATTTTGGATTTATGAGAGTGTTCATTTGTTGTTCCAAATGTCGGAGTTCTGCAGTTTGGACTTAACTTAACTTCTTCAAGGGAAACTGGAGTCGTATGTTGTTCTTCCAGGACCTGCTTGATGAGATCAGATGACTTAGACCATGCGTTGCATGATTTCCGAAGGGTTTCGTTCTTCTGAGCTAACGTCAGGTTGTCTTCTTTCAGAATGTTATTGAAGTACTGAAGCCCGATCACCATGAGTCTTGAGTCCTCAGTTTTTGAAGATTCTTGAGTGAGCTTTTCTAGTTCCTCAGTCACTTTGGTTAGAGCAATTTCTAACTTAGCATTTCTATTGTGAGTAACCATTAAATCTTTTGCAAGCGACTTGACTAAAGGTGGATAATCTTCAGGAAAAGCTTTGCCTGGAATTTCGCCTTCCCAGTTTCTTGAGAAAGAGAACTCTGAAGGATCGAATTCGTGATATTCATCTTCTAGCTGATGCTCCTTAGTTTCTTCGAATTTAGCCATCAGACATCTACAATCTTTTAGATTTTCAGAATCGGAACGAATTCTTCTTCTTCTATTTTTGCAAATAAACCTTTTGTATTATTTACAATTACTTCTTCATCACTTGTCTCTGAGTCACTTAACCAAGTTTCAGCCGTAGCTTTCAATGATTTTGCATCTTTCTCAGCCTTGACGATCTGAGCTTTGTACTTCTTCTCAGTGTCTTCATATTTCTTTTTATAGTTTGATGAAGATCTTGAACTTGATCTTTCAGACCCTGAGTTTTCTTTGACTCTGCAGTCAGCTTTGATATGACCCGTTCTTCCACATTTAAAGCATACCATCTCTCCTCTATCATTTTGACCTCCTGCTCTGTTTCGATTCAAAAACCTTTTGTATCTTGTGGCTAATAGCGCAATACTTTCAGAGAGTTATTTTATATCATCAATATCACATTCTCCTGAATTAGACTCACGTTCTTCGAAATCACCATCCTCATCAGGGGCGGTACCAGATAAATTTTTAAAGGTGGGCAAAATTTTGGAGTGCAATTCAGATTTTTGCGTGAAGTTTTATTTAAAAGTCAAATCGTAAACCAAATCAAATCATTTTTAGTTTGAAGAAAGTCTAAACCTAAACTAAATTAATCAAAATCAAAATCAAAATTCACGTGTTAGTTAATTCGAGCATCATATTTTTAAACCAATAAACGTAGGGGAATATGAATAAAAAAAGAAAAGAAAATTTTAATAGGAAATAGAGTAAAATAAACGTTAAAACGGGAAAGAAAAAAAAATTTTAAAAATATATGCATATGGAAGGGATTTAAACTAAATGTTATATGTTTTAAGATACATGAGTTAGCCACTGAGCTAATATATGACGTGTATTAGTTATCTCTCATATATTATGTATATTTCGACGAACCAAGCCAAAAGATGAACAAACCCTTAAAAAAATTGTACTAATTGGAAAATTTTTGGGGTGGGCATCCCTTGGTACCGCCCCTGATCCTCAGCATCTTCAAAACTTTCATCATCCGCATCATTTGGATCGACAACACTTTCCACTTTTGCTTTTAGAGCTCTTCGAGATGATTTGGAAGAGCTTGCGATAAGAGCAAATGAGGTGGGAGTCTCATTCAGATCATCGTACATCTTGTTTTCATTTTCAAAGTTCATCAATGTACTATAGAGACTGCTCATGTTCATATCTCTCATCTGGCCAGAAGTTCTTAGCACAGTAGACATGACAGTCCAATCTTTTGGAAGAATTTCCAAGAACTTATACATCAGTTCCTGAACTTCCTTGTTGATTCCAAATTCCCTTAACTCGTTGATGAGAATGGTGAACCTTCTGTATGACATGTTGAGTGTTTCACCTCTGATGACCTTGAATGCTTCATATTTTCGATTCAACATGGCTTTCTTGCTGGCTTTGACCTCATTGGTTCCTTCATAGAATGTTATCAAGACATCCCATATCTCTTTGGCAGTTTTACATTCTTTCACTTTGATAAGAATGTGATTTGTGAGAGACTTTTGAAGGAGGAACCGGATTTCAGCATCTAGACCCGCTAGCTTTTTATCCGCCTCTGACCATTGATCTTTGGGTTTGGGTTCTTCAACATCACATAGATCTTATTCTTCTCCATCATCTTTACCATCTCCTTCTTTCTTCTTTTTCTTTGAAATAGTTGTACTTGGAACGAACATTTTTGGACTGTATGGACCATTGATAAGAATATCTGGTCCCATGTCATTTTGATGTTCGACAAATCCCAGAAAACGGATTTTCCACATACCAAAATCATCATCGGTAAGAACAGGGGCATTTGTCTTCGAACCAAGGTTCATTTGTGATAACTTTTCACCCATTTGATCAGTAAGTAAGCAGATCAATAATTATGAATTAATTGTCCTGCTCTGATACAAATTGTTAGTCCCGTGATAAGTGATTTTCTGCACTTATACGTTTTCACCGACCAAATAAAAATTAAAGGTAACACTCAACACTTTTTAAACTTTTCTTTATTAATCGATAATGAATCAATAAAGCAGCAAGCAGTTTGCGGAATAGCTAAGAACAAATCCTAACTCAACTGCTTGCAAGAATTAGACAATAACTGATTACTATCTAAGACAAGTTCTGATCAACAAATGATCAGGCACAAGACCAGATACCTTCATTACATAGATTCAAATTATCGAATCAAGTAACTAAGATACTTGGTGGCTTACACTTTGCTCAAGGAAATGAAAGTCTGGAGTAATTTTAGCAGCGTGTAACCTTGTTGGGTGCACACCGAATTCGATCATCGAGTCCTCAATTTATAGCCTTGGGAAACGTTGTGCCAAAGGAATGATGGATCGATTCCGCGTGTGCGAATTCTATTGGTGCAGAGGATATTTCATGGGACGAGCACGACTAATGGAATTCTGACAGTGGTTAGTGTCGTCTTGTGATCGCCGATATCTTCTAGAAGATTTGTAAGATATTCCCATAATCAGCGATGCACTAACTTGTGCTTTACTTGTGTCTTTCTGTGACAGTGTGACACTGAAACTTCAGGCCTTTGTGCACTTCAGGTAGCCATGAGTCTTCGGATACTCATGCTTCTTCAGATGGCCTTCACCTTCAGTGACCTTCACTAAGAGTTTTGCTTAGAGAGGTATCAGTTCAATGGTTCAGCATTATTGTCAAGTGTGCGCTGAACCTGCTACAACTATCTGATATGTTGATCAGTATCTGATTCCGCACGGGGAACTAATCGTTTTTTCCGATAGTGATTAGATAGTGTAACTGCGTAACTGAAATCCGAACTGATCAGATTCAATTACCCACAATCTGAGGAACTAATCCTCATATTGTCTTCCAACTATTTGCCTTTTTGTCTTCATTAAATCCCTTCAGTGGGGGATGCTTTTCAGCGACCCAACATACTTTATTATGGCGGCTCTCCCGCCACAAAGTGACATGGAGTGTCTTCAAAGGGCAAGGATATACATACTCGTTCTATTGAGTGGTACACTATTTACCGATTCAACTGACACTATGGTCCAGTTGTATTTTTTAGACTTCATTGAAGACCTAGAGATGTGTGGTCGATATAGTTGGGGTAGTGCTGTTATGGCCAGTCTCTATCGAAACCTTGGCAAAGCAACTTCAAAAGACGAAAAAGAAATTTGCGGTCCTATAGCTTTGCTTCAGTGGTGAAGTGGTGATAAAAGAGGCTCAAATCCGGTGGACATTATTGTCCATCGCATATATTCTCCGGTTTTATACCCAATGTACCACCGTTAACGCATCCATCTTTTAATCCAAGCCTCTATATGCTATAATAAATATATAATTATTTTCATTTGAGCTTTTGCTACATAAAATTCATAATAACAAAATTAAATTACTTACCATAGGCCACAAAGAAGAGCTCGCATTCTCACCTACCAGGACACTCTAAAAGTCCCTAGGTACTTTTTTACGACCTAAGAATGCAATATAGCTAAAATTATAATTCCCGCGGCTATCCCCATGATGAGTAACCACATCATTTGTGTGTGGTTGTTGACTCCCTAATGAGGAGTTTTGAGTATCCTGCTCCCTGATCTGTATTGTCGGTGGTGGTCTTTCCCTCATACGTCGGATCTTGGAATATGACATCCTCCTATGTGTACCTGAAAGAGATGGCTCAGAGTTATAGTCTAGATCTTGAGGTGCCTCCTGATTCGACTCCTCAAACGCAGCTGAATCAGCCCGCTTATGCATTTCGGTAATGGTATCCTGTATCTCATCAATTTGTAGTCGAAGATCATGGATTCGGGCACGTTGAGACTGGTTATCCATTTGGTCATTTGTATCTTGCAAATCCTCTATATGTTGTTGAAGTAAAAGGACGGACACTGCTTGACTTCGCCACATTCTAAAAAACTCAAATTTTTAAATAAGATGTGTTTTTTTTTTTTTTTTTTTTTTTGTTGAAGTGTTTTAAAAGTAATGGATAATTTGTGAAGGTGGTGGTTTTGAAGAATTGGTGAAAAACACCGTCATGTGAAGTGATTTATATAGCCGTTCGGATGGTGGAAAAGGCGAACCCAATTCCGGACTCGGGGAGTACAATGGAAGCGAATTCCGGACTCCGGGAGTCCCTTTTGGCATCAATTCCGGACTCATAGAGTCCAATGTACTTTTCTGCCAACTTTTTCTGCCACAACTGGTACACTGGTACGGCGGTAGTCCAATTTAAAGCTAATTCCAGATTTTAAGAGTCCAAAAACACTATTTTTGAAAGACAAAAAAAAAGTGGATCATTTGTAAAAATTTATAAAAAATCAGCATTATTCTTAAAAAAATTCCAAAGTCAGTATAACATTTTAATTAAACTTAACAAAATCATAACTAATAAGTATTTTGTATAGTATCCGATAAGGTCAAGGTGTCACAAGAAAAAAAGTCAACTTAACAACGACTGTATTTTATTGCTGGGGCTAATGTATTTAGCGGTAATCGTATTTTTTAAAAAGTTCAATTAATTTAATCATGCTACTTTTAATTTATTTAAGTTATTGTACATGTATAAACTGTTCATTTAAGTCATTAGCAACCGAATATATTTTTTTTTTACCAGTAACAAAATGATGACATGATAATTATTACTAGGGTTAATGCATCCTTAGGTCATTGCATTTTGCAAAAAAGGTTCAATTTGTTAATTGTACTTTACTAAAAAATTAAGTTTGATAATTGTATTTTGCTAAAAAATCTAAAATAATTGTGGTAAATTGTTGTTAATAGGTTGTAGGTTACCCTAGTGACATAAGTGTAGATCTTTAAAAAATTTAGTATCCAATAATTAATGTGCCAAGTACAATGACATTAATGTCAGGATCGATTAACTATAGAGAAGTTAATAAACACCTTAGATCTAATTGACTATAGAAGTTGCAGCGGATCAACACTCTATCAATGTAATTAAGAACAATGAACTGTAAATAATATGCGAAAGTATTAAGAACACAGTTTCACAAAAAGCTTCAATGTATATTATCAAGTTAACAATACACACGTACGTTTACAATTCGTAAGGAACTATTTATAATAGTCCTTGAAGCTAAACTATTTACCCTAGTTATTCTAGGACTTGATTTACATTCGAATTATAAAGATATACATTGATTTACATGCTATAACTATCTCTACGAAGATCTCGGACTTGATATGCTTCCAAAACGCGTATCAGTAGTAAACTGCAATCACCAGTAGTAAATTCATATCATCAGTAGTAATCTTGGTGACCAGTAGTAAGTCCAATATCATCGTCAGTAGTAACTACTATTGATCAGTAGTATCTTCAATAAGCTTGATCAGTAGTAACTTAGTTATAGTCTTCACCAGTATCAACTTCATCAGTAGTAAACATGTTCTGCCCCATCAGTACTAAGTATGATCAGTACTAACTGCAGCATCAGTATTAAGTTGATCTGTGTTTTGCTCCAACAATCTCCCCCTAAACTTATTGATTCTCTTTCAATCAATCAAGTTTCTATTTAATTCTTCTTTTCTTTTTCCTTTTCTTCCAACAGTTTTGCTCTTCTTTGATCACCTTCTAATGTCTGTTGGTTTTGTTTATTTCTTTGTGCAATAATATATTTGCTGATCTTCTTCACAAATTCATTCATTTTATTTTGAAGCATCACAGCATCATGAGGTTTAATGAAGTTCATGCACCATAGTTGATAAAGAGTTTTCTCATAATAGGATACTCTTTCTCATAAAGAAATAAGTCACATTTCTTGCTTGTATATTCAAAGAAGTACATGTTGACAGTTGGTAGCACATTCCAGGCTAAAACATTCTCTGGATTTGTATACTTCTCTGGATAATTTTCTGGATAGAAAGCAGCATCAATCATTTCAGTAATGTAACCTGCAGCTGAATTCTTCCAGATCTTCTTAGTCATTCTTGGTTTACCAATGATCAACATTTTGATAATGTCACTTCTGGTTAGGGACATGACCAAAGGTTTCCAAGCTCTGAATCTTTGAGTGATCTTATCTTCTCTGATAATCTCAATCATATCATCTATATATCTCCAGTTGATGATTGGATTATTTTGTAGGGGAGCAATGGGAAGATCATAAACTTGAACCATTTGTAATTTCTTCTTTGGTTGTTCAAGTTCAGAAGTAACTGTCTTCCTTTTCTTTGAAGTTTGAGAGGATACACCAGATGATTCTCCAGTTATTGTTTTTCTTTCTTTCATTTCTTTGGAGTCTATTTGTTCAAGTTTAGTGGTGTATTTCTCATTAATGTCTTGTTCAGTGAGATCCTTCTTCTTCTCTACACAGTACTTTTCAATTAAATTGATCAACTTCATTCTTCCAAAGGTTAACACCAGTAGTAAAGTTGTTAAAGTTTTTACTGGTGTTGGAAAATTTTGAATATTGTTTATTTTGATTGGATTTTCCATTGTTCTTGAAGTAATTGCTGTTCTTTGGGCTTCCAACTCTTCTGTTTTGCACAAATCTTGGTGCACTTCTTCCAAATCTTGGAGTTTCAGCAATTGGAGTTTTATTTTTATTTACTACTGAAGAACCAGTAGTATCTTTTAACTTTTGAGTTTTTGCATTTTCTTTAAAAAAATTTAATTCCTTTAACTCTTTGCAGTTTATTGGATTGAAGTGACAATCCTTTGTCAAATGGTTCATTTTGTTGCATATAACACATCTTAATTTCTTATTTTTAGCACCTTCAGGTATTCTTTGATCTAAGAGTTGTTTTTTATTTCTTTCATTTCCCCTTGTTAAAATTTTTGGTACATTTTCTGCATCATATTTGGGAGATTCATTTGGACTTTGTGCTGTGTGAAAACTTGTATCAATTGATTTTGGTGATTCAGTTTGAGAGATTGTAAATTCAATTGATTGATCATCATCAGAAGAATCATTTGATTCACATGTTTCATTATGTGATTCAGTTTGCTTTTCAGTTTTTAATTCATTAATGATTCTTTCTGAACTGTTTTTAAGTGGTGGAATGATTTTATATGGAGGTGGTACAGCATGATATCCCACCCCATGAACAACGTTTTCTGTAGTTTGATTGTTAGTTAGTTCATCAAGAATTTTAGTGCTTCTTTCAAACTTTTTGATTGTTAATTTATTTTGTTCAATTTCAAGCTGACATTCTTCTAATTTACTTGTTAGTTCTTTATTTTTTATTTCATAAAACTCTTTCTCATCCACAGCCTGAAGCAATTCTTCCTTTATCATTTGATCAATCATCTGGTACACCTTTATTTGATGTTCTTGATCAGCAATCACACTATCAAACTCATGATTTCTTCTGACTGCTTTTGCTAAATCTTCATTTAATTTAGTGTTTTCTTTTTCTAGATTTTTAACAATTTTAATGCATTCAGAAGTACAAGGTTTAGGTTTTACCTCAGTTTTGTTGTCAGTAAAGGCCATGAGAGCTTGATTTTGAGAATGCTCTTCTGCTTGGAAGCTCCAGTCATATCCTTGTCCTTGTTGTGAAACAAGAGCAGTTGATTTTGATCTTTTGTCTAGTTGAGGACATTCTTTGGCAAAGTGACCAAGGTTGTTACAGTTGTAACATTTGACTTTAGTTTTGTCAAATCCAGCTTTGTCGCCTTTGTTGAAGTTGAGGCTTGTCCTACCACTCCTCTTTAAGAATCTTTTGGTCTTTAGGCTCAGCATAGCCATCTGCCATTTAAGATCCATCTCCTCAAGATCATCTGGATTCAATTGTTCCAAATCATCACTAATCAGTGCAGTATGCACATGACTAGTGAAGAAGGATTCTCTTGCAGTATCCTCAGAATCTGCAGCCTTTCCTGTGGAGGTTTCCTGACCTTGACCTGTACTAGAGACAAATGCAGCATTATTAGAAGAAATAGAAGGGTTCTTTTGATTTACCCCGGTTTCAAATACTCTGAGATCATTATAGAGTTCATCCAACTCTTTTTCTTCTAGAGCATCTCTTTGTCTATATACCACTGTATACATGGCCGATTCTTCACTAAGAGATCTTAGGAACTTCATGTTGACATCTTCTTGATCCATCTTAACCCCAACCTGATTAAGTTCACCAATTAGCTTGTTGAATCTGTCAAACACTTGAGTGAGTGTTTCATTGGGTTTTCCTTTGAAGTTTTCAAAGTCTTGTTTGAAAACAGACTTCATGTTCCTCTTGGTGCTCTTGGTCCCAACGAATCTCTTCTCCAGTGCTTCCCATAGTATCTTTGCATCATCATACTCAACAAAGAGATGTTGATAATCGTTAGGAATGGCCAGTAGGAGAGTGCTTAGAGTTTTGAGTTCGATTCCTTTGTCTTTCTTCTCCTTCTCACATTTAAGTTTGTCTGCCTCAGTTGCAGAGCTGCTTGCTTGACCAGGACCAGTTTTGTTTCCTTCAAGGACAACTTCCCACATAGAATAATCTGTAATAAGCATGTATTGCTTAATACGATTCTTCCACATCCCAAAGTTGTTGGGAGTGAGTATAGGAATTTTGTTGGCCTGAGTGCTTTCATTATTATCAGTCATGATTAATAATGTGTGTGTTTTGAAGATTAAAACTTTTTGTTGTTCTTAACAAATAGTAGATCTAGAACCAATAAGCTCTGATACCACTTGTCAGGATCGATTAACTATAGAGAAGTTAATAAACACCTTAGATCTAATTGACTATAGAAGTTGCAGCGGATCAACACTATATCAATGTAATTAAGAACAATGAACTGTAAATAATATGCGAAAGTATTAAGAACACAGTTTCACAAAAAGCTTCAATGTATATTATCAAGTTAACAATACACACGTACGTTTACAATTCGTAAGGAACTATTTATAATAGTCCTTGAAGCTAAACTATTTACCCTAGTTATTCTAGGACTTGATTTACATTCGAATTATAAAGATATACATTGATTTACATGCTATAACTATCTCTACGAAGATCTCGGACTTGATATGCTTCCAAAACGCGTATCAGTAGTAAACTGCAATCACCAGTAGTAAATTCATATCATCAGTAGTAATCTTGGTGACCAGTAGTAAGTCCAATATCATCGTCAGTAGTAACTACTATTGATCAGTAGTATCTTCAATAAGCTTGATCAGTAGTAACTTAGTTATAGTCTTCACCAGTATCAACTTCATCAGTAGTAAACATGTTCTGCCCCATCAGTACTAAGTATGATCAGTACTAACTGCAGCATCAGTATTAAGTTGATCTGTGTTTTGCTCCAACAATTAACAAATAAGAAAAATAGAATGAGCAAATTGATTTTTTTTTTTTTTTTGGAAAATACAATAATAATAATAATATTAGGTGATTAACTAGTAGATTCTATAGATTGTATAGGTGTGTTTTCTTTTAAAGTGTAATTGTGTGAAGAAGACATCTCCTAGTGACACTCTTGGTTGGATTGGATTCTCTTAGAAAGAGCATAATCATGTATGGCTGATAGCCTTTGGAAATTTTATCGATGATTCTTTCAATCTAGATCAAAACTGATAGAATTCAGAATAACCATGCTTTAGTAACTTGTACTTTATGCTTAAGACTTGTAGATTATGCATTCTGTCATATTTATTATTTTTGGACTTTAAGAAACGGTTACTGATTTATGGGTTTGTGGGAAGTACACAAGGCCACTTATAAACTGTTTATTCACTTGCACTTTAACACTTTTTCTCTTTTTGGTAGCACTATGTCATCAAGTGGGTTTGGCCATTCTTGTCTATCTTAGTTTATGATCAGAAAATATAGAGCAGAAAAAAAAAATTAACTTTAGATTAAACAATATGTAGTTGAATAAGCGGCTTTACTAATATTTTATACTTCAAAGATCTTTAGATTAAATAATATCTTTTGATTGATAGAGAACTCACAAAATATTAAAGTAGAAACTAGTTGATAATTTGTTGTTAGATTGGACACCACATTTAGTGTTTGGCATCCATTCACGAACCACGATGCATGAATTTGTATCACTATAGTTATAATTTGTTAGAGCGAGTCTCATAATCAGAGGTGTCTTTGAGCAGGTGCAGCCGCATAGGGCCCGTAATTTAGAGGGGCTCAATTTTTAATATATATATCTTATATATATATACTCTTAAAGTTTTAAGACAGCTTAATAATTTAAAAAAAAAACTTAGAAATTACAATTTTTTATATATATCTTGTATTTAGCCATTTAGGGTCCATTTTCTAATATTCGCACAGAACATTTAAATTTTCAGAGACGCCCCTACGCATAGTGCTCGTCATCACATCGTGGTGATGAGTGATGACAATATGAGCCCAAACACCACGGATAATAGTCTGTCATTGGCCCGACAACCATGATGAAGATGACAGACATGATGCCAGTTCTTTTGTAATTATTATCTTATTAAAAAGGAAAATGTATAAGTCATCGATATTGTGGAATGTCATGTAGTGATTTAGTCATGAGTATAATAAGATCGTAAAATGTTACGTGACAGTTATAACATCTGCACGACATGTTATAGTTACGGGTCTTAGGTTTTCAACGGATTGTGTTCATCCACAACATGAGACTGAAAAATAATTAGTTATGAAAAGTAATAATCAATCATGGCTAAAAAGGGATTAGCAAACCAATGACACCTCTATTATGCATACTTTTATTTCTGAAAAATTTGCAACTTTATTCCTAGGAATATATATAAAAAAAAGGTAAAAGATTCTATATTATCAATTATAGGATTACAGCCTTACAGATAAGGGGTGATAAATGTACCACATCCTTTAATAGATATACCACAATTGATGCTTTATATATTTGTACAGTTTGCAGTAATACTTATACTCCGTGGTATATAAATCAAAAATTGTGGTGTGAAAATTAATTCCCTTACAGATATGACCATTGTACTGATACATATTTTTGAAAGCTATATTTTTATATTTATATAAGGGTATGTTTGGTAGGAAGAAATAGGGGCAGAGAAATGGAAATGAAACCATTTCCATCGTTTGGTAGACATCGAGAAAGAGAGACACGGAGAATTGAAATTCTCTGAGATATGATTTATGTGTAAACTCATTTCTTTACTTTTGGCAAGGAAATTGAACTCTCCCGATTTTACACTATCGGATCAAAAACACGGAGAATTCCATTTCTCAACAAAATAGGAAATGTCACGTGACTTGCACATAACACAAAATAATTGACAACCCATCCAAACCCTAGCTCGTTCCCTTCTCAGGCGGTTTAGGCGATCTTGTAAAACCCTAGCTCGTTCCCTTCTCTGGACGCCGTCAATGGCCATCTCTCGTTCTTTCACTTCCTCTTCAGTACTTGTTTGCTCTCCTCCACTGGATATTGTGAAGAAATCAAGTTTATTTAGAAATTTTGGTTTTTGGAATCGGACTCCATATGTGATATGTTGAATTAATTTATGGAAAATCATCAATTCTATGGCTTATGAAGATAAGAGAAAATCATATGAATACAACACAACAGATGCTAAAAGCTTGTCTATTTTAATTTTTTGTATGATTTTACAGGAGAAAGTATGTGTAGAACATTTTTACATGATTTTTCAAACGGGAAGAAGCAGGCATGACAGATTCAACTCCCGTGTATTTGATAAGGAAGAAACAACTATTTCATTTCTCTAGTTTACCTACCAAACAAGGGAATTGATTTCTTTGCTAATTCTTTGTGTCAATTCTCTGATGTTACCAAACATGGAGTCAATATATTTCATTTCTCAAAATTTCATTTTCAGCTTCATTTCTTTTCTCTAAATTTCTCCCTATCAAACGCACCCTAAAAGTTATTTGAGCCGTTCTTTAAACACGTATGTTTGAAAATATATTTTTCTGTTACGTGTAAGCGATCACAATGTAAAAAAATCTTTGTCGCTAATAATTTATTAAACTTAAGAAAATGATATATTACGAAATATATAGTATCATATTTTTGCTTAATATTTAGTAACATTTGTCTTACTTTTAGTAACATTATTCCGAGTGTAAATGAGATTTTACTTTTATATAATAACATATCGATCTCATAATTATCAATGTAATCATCTCACAAGCGGTATAGCAAGCACTCTGCATAGAATAGTTGCAAGTTGCAACAATATGGACTCATTAAATGATAAACAAACAAATAAAAGGGTTGATATCAACTAAGTTTGATTTAGATATAATTTTGTACCAACTAATACTGATTGGTAAAAAAAAATAAAAATAAAAAAATATTCCAAAACTTCAAACGATTTGAAATGTTTGAAAAGTTACCAATAACATACTATATTGGCTTTCATGGCAAATCAAAGATAAGATGGTAGGTATGTCATTTAAAATATTTAGGCTACAAGATTAATTTTGGTCAATTGGGTTCGTTAAATATTTGATAAACGGTTCCTAGTGGGTTAAAAGCGGATCGGATATCTGAATAAATTATAACGGTTCAACTAATTTGGTTATTAGCCAAATTTTAGTGTTTTGGCGCAACAAAATATCATTTATTCATTTTCTTGTCCTTATTTTTTAGCTTGAACCTAGCCAAATAACATTATAAACACTGTTATAGACGTAAGAAATGTTAACGGATAACATGTGCACTAATATTATTAGCAAGAAATAGTAGCGCACTAGTACTAAACTTATCCACCCTCCGTTCCATAAAAAAGTACTCATTTCCCCTATAAATTTTATCCCACAAAAAAGTTCTTATTTCTCAAATATGAAAGTCCACTTAATAAAATATTATTATTATTATGTACTTCACCACTAATTATTTCTTAAAAACACTTTCTGTTTTTCAAATAATCTTATATTTTAATCAAAAATATTACAAAGGACCCCACCACTAACTATCACCTAAATACATGTGCCCAAGAGAAATGTGAACTTCTTTGTAGGACGGTGAGAATAAACAAATATTAATAAAACTAGAGCACATATGATCCGTTAATAATAAATACAACTAAAAATGTTTGACATTTTCTTATTACAAAATAATTTATTGAATGGTAAAGCTATAAATATGTATTAACAAATAGCTAATGAATCATTACGTTCTCGCATAACCTGCTAATACAAATGTAATTCTGAAAATCCGAGCTCTTACGAGAGTATACTTTTTGCCAACTTCACTAGAAGATGAAGATGAACAAATCTAATACTTCGTATAATTTTGTTTGATTCGGGCAAAGTTTCTTAAAAATCTTTGCCTTTTTTAAAATATTTTGAACAGTTTCGGTAGGTTAAATACATTTTTCAAGTTCCTTTAATACGGAGTATAATTTTTCCTACAAATTATTTAAAAGCTTGAACAACATTTGTTTTTACACTTAAGTTGTGAATTCGTGATCTTTGTACAGTACCTTTCATGTGTTCTAATGAAGAAAACATTAATTTTATCGATCTTCTAGCCGT
Organism: Calendula officinalis; assembly: GCA_963853835.1. Classification (NCBI taxonomy): domain Eukaryota; kingdom Viridiplantae; phylum Streptophyta; class Magnoliopsida; order Asterales; family Asteraceae; genus Calendula; species Calendula officinalis. The sequence goes on from OY970832.1 coordinate 25,089,679, forward strand.
TGACCCAGAATCTGACTAGATGGGGATAGGACCAGCCTCTTAAAAGCTTGATTCATTAGCATTTTAGATAATTATGATTGAGACACATGGTAAATCAAAAGTTAGCTGAAGAGAAATGTACAATACTTGTTTCAAGCATTGAATAAACAGATATATATATTCAGTCTTACTCATACATATAACATACTAACATAGAGTTTTGCGACAGTTGTCGTAACAGAGAATTTGTACAAGTACAAGATAATTATTATGATTGAATAATAATCACTGAAAACGTGAAAACGTAATTGCCAGATGATTGTGATATGATGATAATTTCTATAACCGTGGAAAAACTTAATTATATAATTATCAATGAAAATACTTTGTAGAGCTTTAGCTGAAAATGCTAATAAAAGAGAATCTTTTGGTTACAATATTTGGTTATCAAAACCTTATACTTCGTAATAGATACAAAAGTCTGTAACGAACAATTTATGAAATATTTAGCGGGAAGTTCGTTTATTTTGTAAATAAATGAAAATAACAAAATTTTATGTCCATATAGGTAAATGAACGTTCAAGAGCATATGTCCTATAACAAACGACTTATTGAACGTTTAGGTAAATGAACGATCAAGAACATAGGTATTGTTCGCTTATTTACGTCCGTAAATGCTCAATAAGTCGTTTGTTACTATCCGTTTGTGTATGTTCTTTTTTAAAATTCGCCTCACAAGTTTCGTGTTTGTTTAGTTGTTCAATTAAACTTTATTCAAAATGAACATGTACTAGTTCCATTCGTGTTAGGTGGTGTTTGATTTTGACTTAATCGACTTAATGAGGAAAAAGCTATATGTGGAAAGTCATAAGAGGTTTGTTTGTTTATGACTTAATCCAGACAGCAGGACTTAACCTAAAAAGTCATGAGATGATGTTTTCCCCATTAAATCATAACTTTTTTTTTTCTTTTTTATATTTATGAAATTTACATAAATTATAATTTCATGTTTCTATGGTATGATTAAAAAAGTATTTAATTTATAATGTTATTATTTTAAATAAATTTTTTATTTTAAAATTTAACTTTATTATTTATATATTAATATTTTTTTATTATTAGAAACTTCTATTTTAAAATTATATATCATCTTAATATGTTTTCTTTACAATAATGAAACATCGGAAATTGAAAAAATGTCAAATTTTATTAATAAGACTATTCATTCAGCATGAAAAACAAACGAGCATACTAATTTATCCAGACACACATAATATATACAGACAGATACTTTAACCAGACAGAACTTAATGACAGAAAAAAACAAACAGCCCCTTAGTTTGATTCATTTAGTATAAGCTTTCTAAAAAATTTAAAAAAATTGATTTTTTTGTTGGGCTTGGCCCTTAATTGGACTAGCCGTAAGTCCGTAACCAAACTTTCTATTTTAATTTTTAAACCTAATAAGTATTTGGGTTGTTGGATCCGGCTATTATGTGAGTAAGCTATGTGTCTCCGACCTGGGCCAATTTCTGTATTTATAGTTTGGCCTCATCACCAAACAGGGCAAACACCATTAAGCTCGTTTAAGATAATATTTTTAATTTCGGCTGTCCGGTTTTTTTTAAACATTTTCGTTTAACCCAGATTGCCAAGATGGAAAGCTATTATTACCCAGCAATATATGAACACTAATAGGGATGCGTATGGTTTGGCAGTAACCCATAAAACCAGTTAAACCGATGCAATTTGGTCGGGTTAGCCCTCAATAATATGATTAAGCAGTTTTTTTATTTATTTTTAAATTGTAATATTACCTCCTATTCAAAATAAGTGCTACATTTTTATTTTCACGTTTTTTGATGCAAAACATCATAATAGAGATTATGATAGATTAAAGAGGATAATTAGTGAAGAAGGTCCCACAATATAATTTTTGGCTTTATTGAAGAAAGTAAAAGTAAATTAGGTAATCTTAATGATGTTTAATAAAGTTAAGTAAGGATAAATGGTAATTTTATATACAAAAATTTACCAAATAAGGAAAGTGTAGCACTTATTTTGAATCACTCATATAAAGAAAGTGTAACACTTATTTTGAATCGGAGGAAGTATATGGTTTGGTTTTGGTTTAAAGGTTCAAATACACCATTTAGGCAGAGCCGAACCATTTTATATGTATAAATATGCATATAACTATATCAAAGGGCTTGTAGGTTAATTATATCCAAACTAAGATTTTCTTTTAAAAATATTTTAAAGTGGTAGATCATATTGTCTAAACCTTATTATTCTATACGAAAAAGGTAAAAATTATGCTACTATTGTCAGCATTGTCTATCAACAATAATAACTTTAAGCAACAACTTTAAAAACTTTGAATAAAAGTAAATATACATAATTTTTTAAAGGAGAAATTAGAAAGTGGATAGTGGTGGTGGGAGATTATACACTCGATTATCCTTGACATTATTAACGAATCATCTCTCTCATTTTTTCTGAAAGGTTGACGAATGTTTAAATACAGAGGTTAAAAGGTAATTTTTATTAATAAAAAAATAAATCAACCAAACATTGATTCGTTTCCTGTACATCTACCCGAAGCGATACCAAGAACACAAAATCATCCTAGCTCGCATTGCTTTCAAATTAGGGCATGTTTGGGAAAGGGGCTTTTAAGCTTATTATCTTATTAAGTTTGAAAATTGCTATGATTTTCGAGCTTAATAAGCTAATAAGCTTAAAAGCCCTTAAATAAGCTTTCCCAAACATGGCCTTAGACATTCTCGATCTAATCAAATCAAATCAAATCCAACTCAATTTCCCAAACATCGCCTTAGACGTTCAGATTTATTTTCAGTTGCTTACTTTATTCTTGTCGGTTTTGTTTAATGCCTAATTTGTAATAGCATCTAAGTTGATTGCAGATGTTTTTGTTGTAGATGTATCTTAGATTCCAGTTTCTTAAACTTAATTAAGCACGCTCACCTAAGAATGTACCACTTTACACTAAATCAGTTTGCTTAAATTACCATTAAGGAAATATTTTTAGAGTTTGTAATTAAGTTAACGCAATAGTGGTTTATGTAATTAAGTGAAACTTCAATGGTTGTGTTCATATTCACCCTTTCTGTTACAGCACATTCAAGTTTGGATGACTATTTGGCACATTGGTTTGGGTTAAATCAATCAAAATATCAGTGGGCTTTGGATGATTATTATGAAAACGAGAGTATGGTAAGTTCTTCTGTTTGGTTTCCATTTTCTGATAAAAAGTTATGCTTTTACACTTATGTTATGATATATTGTTAGGTTGCACATCGATTCGAAAAGTCAATTCACTTCAATTGGTTCTAAAATGATTGATATGATACTTATAAATGTAAACAAACTAGGGTAATGATGCTCGCACTTCGTTGCGAGTTTGTGTAGCGTTGATCTATTTTTCATTCATTTAATTATAAGAAATTAAAAAAATATCATTAGTCTATTCAAAATCACAAAAGTTTTGATCAGACATCATTTTATAGGACAAATATTGTTATATCATTTTTATTTTATCCTACAATATAATCTTAAGATATCCCTCTATTTAAGTGTATTTGGTTATAAATTTACTTGATTAGGTACAAAATGTAAATAGCAATAAATTTGAGGGACCAAAATGAAAATGTTTATGAACAGGATATTTTGAACGGAAAATGTATATATAGGGTAATATGTTCGTATTTTATTAAAACGTGCATTTATGCAGCATCTTTACTCTGTTATGTAGTAGCATTCTATACGGCATCTGTGGTTGTTATTGATCATCTGAATGTTGTTTAACTATATATACAGATTGTTGTATCTATATATAGGTGATCACTGATTTTTGTTCGACATTATGAACCTCAGGAGAAGGTTGATACAAGAGCTAAAGATATGTGTACCAACGCACAACGTGTATAACTTGTTTGCTGCGTAGGTAAAATGTATGAAATTTCTTGTGATTATGTATCTAGTAGCCTAAGGTTGCCTATAATGTATTTATATTTTTGTTAATTTTTTTTTGTTGCTTTTGTAGATTTTGAGCAAGGGTAACTAACCCTTCAGGAGGGTTTGTTCAGTATATGCATCTATGTGTCAAAACATCACATTGTAGGAACTTTCATTGGTTGTAGATGATTAAATCTTTAAATCTTGGTTGATCTGATCATAATTCTTTTAGTATAGCAACTATGGTGCTATGTAACCTTTAAATAGTTCAAATGTATTATTAACTTAACTACGGTTAACGAGAGTCTAACGCGGTGAACTCTAGTTATATGTTTACTGTAGAGAAGCATTCAAGGTAATCCTTAAGATCTAATAATCAAGATTAACCACATATTTTATACATGAAGGGGGTATTTTGGTTATTTGGCACTTAAAAAAAATTTCAATTTTTTAATTATTTTTTATTAATTTCGTTAAAAAATAATATTTATTTGATAATTACGTGTAGTGCTTAATCACATGTGATTTTAGTGTAAAATCACATGTGATTGTTTATTTAATCACATTTGATGTTTTAGTACAATCACATGTGATTTTGTATGCAATCACATTATGTGTTATTAATGAAAACAAATATTTTTTTAAAAAAAATTAATTTAAAAAAAATAATAATAATAAATAAATAATAAATAAAAATAATTCTAAAATATTAAAAAAAGAAAAAATATAAAAAGTATTTTTTAAATGACCAAAATACTCCTCCATGTATAATATGTGATTAATCTTGACCATTACTTATAATTAATCAATGGTTGAAATTTGTTCCTTGAAACTACATAAAAATTAAAGATTACCTTGAATACAACCCTCTATTTGTATTCAAGTTCCACAGTTAACTTAAAACACTATTTGAAGAAAAATTGTATTGAATGCTTTTAGTAAACAAGGACATCTCACCCAAATATGAAGGGTTCTTGCCAAATTTATGAATTCATCTCACAACCACACTATGCACAGCTGTGGCCACTTCCACAATTTTAGTGTGGCGATCTTCATCATACTCCATACGGGACACTCTTTCGCTTTAACATAAAATGAAGGAGGAGTGGTACTCAAATTATGTTAAAAGAGCTAAAATTATTTATTATTGCTGACCTACATTTGATTGAGTCAAACGCGTTTTATTAATTTCATAAAAACAAAAACCACAAATATTTCCATAAAAACGATACCACAAATATTTCCGTGGTCCCTATGGCGTATCATGTCTCTAATTAATGACCCTTCAAGTCTTCAACGTACAAGTTCTTAAGCACCAAATACTACCATTCTTACATTGCATATAGACACTAACTTGAAAGCTCCGCATAATTAAACAAGCTAGTCAGTTAGATCTGCAGTATTCTGTATCCATCGATCGTTGTTCAACCACTTAAGGTCTTGTTTCTACACTTCTAGTTAACATTATGTCTGCTGTTGGCGCTATTATCGGGATTGTAGTTTTTGTGACAGGTAAGTTGTTGTCTTGAGGGCACCCGTGCCCATAATTATATATTAAATTCTGGCCTGCATATATATTCTAGATGTTAATGGTTTCACTTTTGCAGGATGTCTTGTCACAGTAGTCGTTTGTAGATTATTATGCGATGGAAGACCAGTTCAAAAGCAAAAGGAGACAGAAACATTGACCCTCGGTTTATCCCGTTAACCATGGTCAAGTTCCTTGACGACATGGAAAAGGAAAAGCCCATTCGGTTCACTTCTCAACAGCTAAGAATAGCCACAGATAACTTCACCATCCTATTGGGTTCCGGGGCGTTCGGGACAGTTTACAAGGGAATTGTGAGCAACAACTTGCCTGTAGCAGTCAAAGTACTAAACGGGACTTCCGACAAGACCATCGAGGAACAATTCATGGCTGAAATGAGCACCATGGGAAGAACTCACCACTTTAATGTTGTTAGGCTTTACGGGTTTTGTTTCGAGTCAACTCTAAGAGCTCTTGTATACGAGTTCATGGCTCTTTGGATCGCCACTTGTTTAAAGCAAATAAAGTAGATATTAAATTAGGGTTTGAGAAGCTCCACGAGATTGCATTGGGAACCGCGAGAGGTATCGCGTATTTGCACGAAGAATGTCCTCAGAGAATCGTGCACTACGATATCAAACCCGCAAACATTCTCTTGGACTCCAAGTTTTGTGCAAAAGTGGCGGATTTTGGTATAGCCAAACTATGCAACAGAGATAAAACTCATATAACCAATACCGGAGGAAGGGGTACCCTGGGGTACGCCGCGCCCGAGTTATGGAATATGCTATTTCCAGTTACACACAAATGTGATGTTTATAGTTTTGGGATGCTACTTTTTGAGATCATCGGAAGGAGTAGGAACATGGATGTGACACGTGGCGATAGTCAGCAGTGGTTGCCGATTTGGGTGTGGGACAAATATGAAAAGAAACAATTGAATGATGTGATGATGGTTTGTGCATTTGAGGACAAGGATCATGAAGCTGTGGAGAGGGTGCTTAAGGTTGCTCTTTGTTGCGTTCAATATAGGCCCGAAACTAGGCCCGGGATGGGCATCGTTGTGAAAATGCTGGAAGGTGCTATAGCGGTTCCAGAACCCGTAAATCCTTTCGCACATTTGGTTTCGGGAGTTAATGCGGCGGGTGAAATGGCATGGAATTTTGATGGAACTTCAGATTCATATACATCGGATGAAGTGGTTGCTAGATCTACGGTAGTAAACGGGACAACTATCATGGGAAAATATGAGATCACAATGGCCTCTGAGTGATAGTACTATCATTCAACTTGTCTTCTATTGAAACTTATGTCTCTTGTCTAATAAGTGTTTATCTTAATTATAAACTATGTGTGAAGTTTTGTATCTAGATTACGAATAAATTAAGCCAATGTAATGCTTAAGAATATTGATGTACTTTTCGTATTTTTTCAGTTATGACAAATAGGAATATAAGATTGTTATTAAATAAAAAATTCGAGTTGGAAATTTATGGTTGATACGGGTTTTGCTTATTGATTGACTTAGGAAGTGTTTGATTACTTATTGAAAATAAATTATGTATTTTGAGAATGGGTAATCTATTAAGTAGTGGTTACAAAATAAACTTGATTATGAAAATAGTGTTTGCATTTGATTATGCTGTTTGATATCGCAATAATCTGACAATTTTTTAGTATTTTGCAAACGTGATTACTTGGTTTGCAAAATAATAGCAAGATCAAGTATGCAACTGAAGTCTAATTGGGTCTAGGTGGGTTCGGGACATTTTACAAGGGGATCTTTGGCAACAGAACGATTGTGGCAGTGAAAGTACTTAATGGGACTTTAGACGTACAAGAGAATAGAAGAACAATTCATGGCCGAAGTAAGCACCATGGGGAAGAACACATCACTTTAACCTCGTTCAGCTTTATGGTCTTGTTTTAAGTCAAGCTTTAAGAGCTCTTGCATACGAGTTTATGGTTAATGGATTTTTGGATCACCACTTGTTCATGTTAAGTACTATAATAATAGATGTTTCTGTTGGGGTCACAACAACTCCTTGAGCCAAGTGCTTAGTGTGAACAGATTACTCGGTTAAGGAGAGCAACACTTAGTTTAGCACATTTCTTATAAACAATGTTTTTTCCACCCCCTATTTAGCGTGATACTTTTTTATAAACAATGTGTTTTCCATATTTGTATGTGCGGAATTTCTAATCCGTCAAGATTTAAAACAAACGGATCATTTTTTTGAGAAATTACTATCACAATCTTTTACTTTTTTTCATGAAATTTTTTTTGAACAGCGGAGGAATTTATAAAAAATCTAGCAAGGAGCTAGAGCATTTATAAAAGGGCGACTAAAAATGACATTGGAATTATTAGTGTTTAATAAAGGAGCAGTAGCATTTATAAAAGGAGATTCATGCGTGGTATCGCTCAGACTATTTAACCTTCTATGTCCATTAATAATTCTAACGAGTATAGTAAGTTCCGCGCTTCGCTACGGTGTATAAATTTACATTCTTTATTTATCAAACTTTAAACTTATAAAAGATCAAGAGATTATATGGTGCCAAATTATTTGCTTATTAAATCATGTACTACTACTGAAATTTAATTTATATCCACTAATTATCCTTATAATATAAATATCATACTAAAGTTATTATTCACTTCAATTTTATTGGTTAGTTGATAAATAATTAATATAAACCTAACTTTTGGAATTAGTATTGCATATGTGATTCTGGTTGGTTGGTAAAGTCCTTTACCTTTTTTTCTTTGAGATTCAAGTTCAAGTATTGGGCGCTATGCTTTTTTTTCATCTATTTAATCTGACTTTTTTTAAGATTAGTTCACCCACTTAAATGTATATGTCGCGTTTTGCTGCGGGTCTATGAAATATAAATGTTACAAAAGACAATATAAATATTTATAGGGTTTATCTAACTCATACCATAAGGGCATGCGATTAGAAGTGTTTAATGAACTCTAAATTTCCTTAAATGTATTTATTAATCATTAATGAAGTCTATTTTTTACATGAATTAAATGTATTTTTATATGAAAATGGTAAGTTTGAGTTCAATAAACATACTTATCTCATGCCCTTAGGGCATGAGTTAGCCAAACCCACATTTATAATATCAAGTAATCATCCATATCAACTGTTAGTAACATTTAAAAAAATAAAATACAATATATGTATATGTTTAAGTGTATGTGTATGTGTAATTATCCAAAAAATATTAAAAAAATTAGTGAACAGACTTCAATAAAAATAGAACATTTTACTATTTTCATCTCGTTGTATATAACGCAAGTTAGTCACATATTTCTATTTATTATGCTTATATTATTGGTTTGACAAAATTAATATTTTTGTACAAAAATGATGCATTCATAAGTAATTGGATTAATAGTTCGATACAGGCAATTGGTTTAACGATTAATGTAACACCCGTATTTTTAAAACATCGTTTAAAACATTTAAAATACATTTTCTCAATATTTGACATATTGTCCAAAATACAGTTTAATAAAAACTTTAAAACCTTTATCAGAGTTTACAAAAATACGGTATCACCAAGTATATCAAAACTATAGGCAAACGGGATCTACCTATGAGCTCCCAAGCTAAGCGTCTCTAGGCCACTTCTAGTGCAACCTTCTATCACTTCAACTTGTACCTGAGTACATAGCCACAAAACAAACGTAGTACGTGAGACAAAATAGTCTCGTGAGATACGTGGGTTTTAGACCCCAACAATAATAATCATTTCATAAATATATAAACATATACATAAACTACATCAATACCGCCTAGTCGCCTTATTGCGACCCTAACGATCTTGCTTCCCTAGCAAACATATCTAGTACCTAAACATATAGGTACCAGAAGCACAACATATCTAGTACATAAACATATATATATACTAGAAGCACAAACATGTCTAATACATAAACATATATGTATTAGAACCTAACATACCTAGTACCAAACATATGCGTACTAGAAGCACCCGCGTGCTTAGTGTATAAACATATATACACTCGGTGTTTAAACATATATACCACCGCTCAGTGACCGGGGGTCCCCCGCGTCACCACCATCGATCTCTTATCATAACCTAACAGTTATGACAGTCAAAGCCTTCGGCTATCACATCAAACATAAACAAGTTAGTCATCTAATAATAACTACATATAACTAGTTCAGCACAGTGTGAACGTACCTGTATGGTCCCATGGACCCGATCATAAGCAACCCACATTTACTTCTACATCTATGAACCCCAGGAGGTCCATCATTACTTATTCTCATAAGATACATTCCTTATTTATCGATAACGTAACACTTTTATCTCTTCTTGACTATAGTACATACTTATTACCAGTCAATTCATATTCATTTACATACATATTCGTTCCTCACTCTTATTAGTAATTCTTACCAAATAGGTACTCATTACTATAAAATCATTACCAATTGCTTTACTAATACATATCTATTAATAAAGATTCACTATCCGTTCTTTTAATCAATAATCTCTATTATTAAGGTTCATTAATAAGGATTTCATAATTACCTTAGTTTATCATATTTACCTCCAATATCATCAATCATACTAGACATATTCTAGTATCACAATATACCTATTTTCTTATCTTTTCAGTCACTATCTTTATCAAAACATTATTTAATAAAGACCCATAATAATATCATAAGCATTTTCAAAACTATTTACTATGTACCCAGTTTAAAGGTCTGATGTACTCACATTAGCAATGCTTTCCAGTTCGTGTTTATCAGCACGAATCCTTGCTTCCCGCCTTTGGTATATCTCCAACCTTTAGGTTCTTGCAACCTATCAACATAATAATCACATTTCTAGTTATCATTAATAACTAGATAACACATAATTTCTATTTTCATCTTTAACCACCAAGTTCACCCAACTTGGTGGAAATCCAAAAATCTTAGTTCCAAGGTTTCACCAACGAAACCCAAACCCAATCACAACCCAAGGTCGACATCATTAGTCTCCAATATTAGTCTCATAACACTAATTAGTCACCAACACCCATTTCCCCAAAATTTGGTGACATTCAAAACCCTAGGTTTAACCAATCTTAAGATTCTTACAAATCTTAAGCACACCCTTATTTTCTTTGTTAAAATATCATCTATTAAGTGTATACAACCTTTATTCAACCATTAATCACAAACCCAAGAACTAGGGTTTCAAACCCAAGCTCACACATCCATAGATCTAAAGCTACAACTACAAAGGGGTGAAGATTTACCTTGATCTTCAACAATGGAAGCAAAATCACTTGATTTGGATCCCAAAATCGGCTCCAAACGACCTTTTCCACTCAAAAACGTATACTCACTTGTAGATAGAAGAACTAGGGTTTGTGTTGGCATTGAATGAGCCAAATCCCAACTTTAATGCTGTTCAGACAAGAAATCGCGCCGTTATCTAAGAATCGCGTCGCTATCTGATGCCCGCGTTAAATCACGTCGCTATTATCGAACGCTATTTCGAGTTTCTGTTGGAAAAGCCAGAAATCGCGTCGCTATCCCCAGATAGCGCCGCTATCTTGGGCTATGCAGCCCATGCTGCATTTTTCGACCTTTGCTTCGACACGGTTTCGTCCATAACTTTCTCATACGATATCCAAATGACACGAAACCAATTCCTACGATCTTTAAATTATTTATCCTTATTTATCATATTTTTATAAAATTTATTTATCTACAAATTTCGGGTCGTTACAATTAAAAATAAAAAGATAAAAGGGGGGCTGGAGGGTTCAAACACGTGTGGCCAACATACATTGGCAAGGCGTTAGCCACTCTGTGAAGGAAACAAATCTTGCTGATAACTGCAAATTGTCGTATATATATATAACTAGCTTCATAGCCCGCCCGACTGGGCGGGCATGCTTCAAGATTTATATTATAGAAAAATACCAACAAAGATTAATAATTTTAAAAAAGACATAATAATCGATAGCTGTAATGATGATTTTGTACAAAATTTGATATATGAACAAATGTTACATAAAATTTATAGACGAAATGAGACTTCTTTGTAAACGACATTTGCTGTTGAATTAGTGTAATTGCCATCTCTGTCACAACAAATGACCTTCAATCCGTTCTTGTTCTTAACTCGTGATACAGCTACATAAAGCTGGCCATGTGAGAATACCGGTTTTTGCAGAAACAAACCAACTTGAGACAACGTCTGACCTTGACTTTTATTAATGGTCATAGCAAAGCATACCTGAACAGGAAATTGCCTCTGATTCAATTTGAACGGCATCTTGTTGTCGAAAGGACTAATAACCATTCGAGGGATAGCGCAAATTGTACCGACCTTGCCGCCAGATATGATTTTACCCTCAATTATATTTACCCCCATTCGTAATATCTGAAGTCTCGTTCCGTTGCACAATCCAGCTTTCTGATCAATATTCCGCATACACATTACCGGAACGACGATCTTTATCTTCAAGATATGCTGCGGGACGCCTGGCATTTTTATACTGTTCAAGAAGTCAGTGGTGTAAAGATCAAGGTTTAACATAGTATCATCTTCATCTGCAATAGAAACCGAGTCCGATGACTCGTATGTCTTTTTTTCTCCGGGAATTAAAGAAAGCATCCGTTCGTTTATGAGGTCAATCATTTCGTGCGTGGGAGTAAGAATGGCTCTATCTTGAAAAAATTTGTGTTGCCATAGATTATCCAGCAAATGAGGGTATGTTTCTCGAATAATAGCCCCAACGTTATCATCAGACGCTGGAATCAGCATGTTGTCCGGGAACTCTATTGACGACTCACCATCATTTTCATCACCTGTGTTTAGATAATTAGAAAAAAAGTTGATATCATTCAAAAATATAGTGGAATGGTTTATAAAAAATTACAAATAAATTAAATACACACCTATAGTGCCGTTTCCAATATCGAGTATACAATCTGCGAATTCCTTTATTTCTTTTCTTTCAACCACAAATGATCCAGAACTCAGCCTCATGTTTACTGTTAAATTCAAGACAGTGCAGTGGTCCCAAAGATATGAAGCATTGATCGTCGCATGAACCACGTCTTGCCTACAACCGTTTGGAATAACAGGGAGAATTTGCCGAAAATCACCACCAAACAAAACAACTTTTCCACCAAACACTTCTTTTGATGGTGTCGAAGGGTCCTGCCTGCATATGTCTCTCAGAGTTCTATCAAATGCCTCGAAACAGTATCGGTTAATTTGGTGCCTCGTCCCAGATAATTAGCTTTGATTTTCGTATCAACTCAGCAAGATCACCGTCAGCTGATATGTGGCACAATGAATCAATGACCATGGAATCGAGTTTTTTTTTATAAATAAAAACAGTAAACAAAACGGATATCAACATGTTTAAAAAATGTATGTTTCGAAATAGAATTGAAACTGATTAGTCGATGTTGAATGCAGAACAAAAACTGGAGTAAAATTGATATTAATCGACCTAAAAATCAAGGAGTATCAAGCAGACTCGTTACCTGCTGTTGTTCGTTCTGCTCGGGAAAATTATGGCTTTTGCTTAAAGTAAGTATGCAATTGATTTGTAGAATACATCTATAAATAGGGTCAATTGTTATTGATTATTCAAATATGGTAAAGATCATGATAAGGCCATAATTTATGGAATACATTGAAATGGGAACCGAATTTTCGGAATTTTGGTTAACTTTTAAAGTTTCAATCGGTGATATATTTTTGGGGTATTAAACCTATTTTAGTCCGGTATTTAAGAGTTTTTAATTGATAGAATATTCAAAATATTGCCCCATAAATGTCGGCCTAAGCATAAATGATGGAATCAAAGTGAGATTTGAAAGGAATTTTAGAGGCATTATCGATGGCCAATGATAGAATTACATGTGGCATTCTCCACCAATGAGGAAGCTCCATCAGCTTTCTCGTCGAAGATTACTTCATCATTCTCTCTACTCGAAATTCAGACTTTAGCCTTGCTTATTTCACCTTCGGGTAGACTAACGAATATCTCTTACGCTATTTCGTTAGTATGTAAGTAGAAAAAACCAACCAATCAGAGCAGAGTGAACAGTAACCTTTCTATCACAATTGTATAATAGGTTAATATCAGTTGAAAAACTTTCCTTGACGGTACACATAGGATTAGAATCAAGTTTGAAAAGGCATGAAAACTCATCTTTGAGACTAAAACCTCCAATCCAATTATCAGTCCAAAACTTAGTATCGTTACCATTGCCAATTCTTTTTGGGAGATCTATGTTATAGGGCAATAGATCTTTTTGTAACTCCATGATTTGATTCCAAAGGGCGTGCGCCAAGGGAAGAGATTTTAATTCCCCCTCTACCATGAATGGATTTGGCACCAAATAACTTCTTGTGCAAAGTGGACCGAGAACCGACCGGAATCGCAGAACCGGACCGAACCGAGCTACATCGGTTCGGTTCTCGGTTCTAATCTTTAAAAATTATACTATATTTTTAAAATAAACGAACTTCTCGCTAAACATTTCATAAATCGTTCGTTCCAGATTTAGCTGTCTATCATTGTCAAGCTCCTTAAAATATAAGTATAATTTTTCCTATAAGTTAATTGAAAGCTTGAACGAACATTTGTTTTTACACTTGAGTTGTGAATTCGTGATCTTAGCTGACAATGCTAATTAATAAAAGAAAACCTTTTAGTTATAATGTTTGGTAAGCAGAACCTTATAATAGACAGCTAAGTCTGGAATGAACAATTCATAAAATGTTTAGCGAGAAGTTACATGAACAGAGGAACATAGGTATTATTCATTTTTTAATGTCCGTAAACGCTTAAATCGTTTGGTAATGTTCGTTTGTGTATGTCCATTTGTATATGTTCCATAACTATGAATATAGTCTGATTAACGGAACTCGCGTGGTTAACCAGTACATTAATTGTGAGATTATTTTATGAGTGAAACGATTCTCGCGATACCCAAACGAATTTGAGCCGCGGATCTACGTGGGTGTCTTATGGTTGTTTCACCTTCTAATATATGATCCACGGCATCCCTGTAATATAGATTAGAAAGAGCATTGATTCGAGATTAACATGCCATTCTCCTAAGAGAATGAATCTCAAAGAACTAGGGATTTCATAAGATTGAAATTGACAATAGTTTGCCTGCAACACAAAATTATTCGGTGTGAAATACGGCATCCCTCTTCACATCAAATAACTAGTGGTTGTATCATAGCCTTATGAATAAAGATTGGGAAAATTATTATAAGGATTATTAATGAATAAACTAACAAAGAAATTGTTTTCTTTATAAATGTATTTCAACAACAATCTTCCTCCATCACCACCACTTCCACTTTCACCATAAAATCGTCCTCGATTTAATATCTCAAAAGTTTCATCTCGTAACAGTATTACGAAATTTAACTATGTGGATTATCTGATTAATTCATGAGCTGCTATTGAAAACTTAAGATTCATTTCAAATTGCAAAATGAGAGAAGGAGAGTCTGTATGTAGCTTCATCGAAAGATGAGAGGATACATAAACATATCAGAAAGTTTGGGTGTAAATGTGTCTAAGAAATTAGCAGTTGACATGGTCTTGAACTCGCTTCCTCCGGCATATTCTTCGTTCGTATCAGACTACGATAAGAATAAGAAAGACATTACACTCATAGATTTATGCAAGGAACTAATAATTGCTGAAGCAAAGATGTTAGGCTTTCATAACCCTATTTCTGATACTCTTGTCTTAAACATTGAATCAAGTGATGCTACGACAAGTGAACCTTCTCCTCCCAGTGGGAAAGGGAAAGCTAAGGTGGGACATGCCCAACGAAAGCTTAAGAGAAATTCACTAATAACACCAAATGATTCCACATGTTTCCATTGCAATGAATGGGGTCACTGGAAAAAAAGATGCCCAAAGTATCTAAATGATTTTAAGAATCACATGGTCCAAAAGTCTGGAACTTCAGGTACATCAATGATTGAACTTCACAATGCTTCTATGTCTAATTTGTAACACCTCAATTTTTAAAACAAAACATTTGGCCAAAATAATTATTTAATATAGAGGAGAACTATCACAAAATACGGATTTACAAAAACCTTTGGTATGAAAATCAGAGTATTAAGTTGGTGTTACAAAATAGATCAAAACCAAGCTAAGTCTAAATCCGTTCTAGTGTTCTTCTACTCTAGGCCCCGCATATCTATCCATGCGCACCTATACATTCGATCCTGAACCTGAGTACATAGCAAAACAAACAAGGAGTACGTGAGACAAAAAGTCTCGTGAGATACATGGGTTTAGACCCAGGTTTTCCAAACATGTTATAATAAATAATCATATATATATATATATATATATATATATATATATATATATATATATATATATATATATATATATATATATATATATATATATATATATCACACCAATATAAGCTAGTCACTCTATTGTGACCCTATAAACCAATGCTCTCTTAGCAACCATATCTAATTATCGGGTTGTCCCCGAACTAACTAGAGAATCAACATATCTAACGGTCGGGTCGTCCCCGCACCAGTAAGAGGCTTAAGATACCGGCAAGAGGGAATCACCCAATCTACCGATACCTGCCTTACTCGCCGGAATACGTCCAGTTAGCAAGACTACTAACGTGGATGAGTCGATGGGAATCCACCCAACTGCCCCTCACTCCACACCTCATGACCGGGAGTCGCCCGTGTCATCACGTCATCTCAATCTTACCATGACTCAACAGTCATGTCAATCTATCTCTCGGTTATCACATCAATCATCAACAAGTTAGTCCAATATTATCAATAATATATCGCTAACTAGACCACTACAATTCTACACAAATAAGAAAATAGACCGTAACACAAATAATAAAACATATTTCAATGGCTATGTACTCAGTAAAGTCCACACGTACTCACCTTAGCAAATAATGCTCCAAATGCGTTCTTCAACACAATACTTCCGTTTTCCCAAGATTGCACACCTTTGAGAATCCACCGAAATCCCTAATATGACAATCACAACTTGTTCAATAACAATTACTACTAATAATACACCCTTTTATTCTTAGAAACCCCTTGGTAGCACTTTCCCCCAATTTTGATGATTTCCAAAACCCTAGGTTTAACCAATCTTAAGATTCTTACAAATCTTAACCATATACTTGTTTTCTTTGTTAAAATACCATCTACCAAGTATATATTACATTTATTTATACATAAATCACCAACCCAAGAACTAGGGCTTCAAACCCAAGTCTAGAAATCCATAGATCTAGAGTTACAACTACAAAGCATTGAAGATATACCTTAAATCTTTAACTAGGAGTGAAGAATCACGAGATTTGACCAAGAAATCGGTTCCAAATGATGCTTTACACTAATAAACATACACAAGCTCGATTTGGGAGAATACTAGGGTTTTTCTATGCATTAAATGACCAAAACCCGACTTTAATGCTGTTCAGACAGAAAATCGCATCGCTATTCCCAAAGATCGTGTCGATATCCGCCTTCCGCGATAATTCGCGACGCTAACTAGCGTCGCTATCTCTGACGCTATCCCAAATCTTCGATTTCGCGACCGCTATTTCGGGTCGCTGCTTGACCCCGTGAAAGATCGCGTCGCAATCTCCCAGATAGCGGCGCTATCTGGGTAATGCAGCAGGGCTGCAGTTTTCGATCCCCATTTCGATCCGGTTTCGTTCATAACTTTCTCATACGATATCCAAATGACACGAAACCAATTCCTACGCCTTTTAAACGATTTATCCTTATTTATCATATTTTTAAATAATTTATTTATTCACAATTTTTTGGTCGTTACATAATTCTTGGGTCCTAGATACAGGGTGTGGTACTCACATTTGCACTGATATGCAAGGACTAAGGAATAGTAGGAAGCTGAAGCATGATGAGCTAAATCTAATCATGAGAAACAGAGTCTCGAATAGTAGGAATAGTAGGAAGCTGGACCATGATATGAGATTATGAGCTCATGCTTAGTAGTGATCGTTCTATCATTTATTAGACGTTTGTTATTCGCCTTGCTTGGCGCAAAACATAATTTCATTTTATGCATTGTCCAAGGATGGTTTCAAAATTGATTTTGATAAATGACAATGGTTGCATTTTGGTTTATAAAATAATGTGTTTTATTTTAAAGTTATTCCTTGTGCTGGCATATATGAAAAGGTTGTTTGCATTAACAATATAAATCTAATTTTGAATGTTGATTCATCCAAAGGTGTATTGGATAAATCATGTCTATGACATTATCACTTAGGCCATATAAATAAGAAACACATTGCTAAACTTCAAAAGGATGGAGTGTTAGAATCATTTGACTTAAAATCAGATGATGTGTGTGAATCTTGTTTACTTGGCAAGATGACAAAGGCGCCATTCATAGGGTCATGTGAAAGAGGCAAAGACTTGTTAGATCTCATACATACTGATGTGTGTGGGCCTTTTAAGTCTAACAATAGACATGGTGAAAGATACTTCGTCACGTTTACTGATGATTTCAGTAGATATGGTTATGTTTATTTGATTAAACATAAGTCTGATACATTTGAAACGTTCAAAGAATATCAGAAAGAAGTAGAGAATCAACTGGGAAAGAAGTAGGTATCTACCCATGAACCATGGTATAACATTGTCTAAGAGTCAATGTCCCAGTACTGAGCAAGAACTGGAAAAGATGAGTCGAGTCCCCTACGCCTCGGCGATTGGATCAATCATGTATGCCATGATATGTACTCGTCTGGATGTCTCATATGATTTGAGCATGGTGAGTCGGTTCCAGGACAACCCTGGCAATGATCATTGGACTGCGGTGAAAACGACTCTCAAGTACCTAAGGAGAACAAAGGATATGTTCTTAGTGTATGGTGGGAAAGACGAACTTGTTGTGGAGGGTTATTGTGACGCGGGTTTCCAAACGGATAGAGATGACTCGTGCTCACAATCTGGGTGGGTGTTCTTGTTAAATGGAGGAGCTGTCACTTGGAATAGTTCCAAGCAGAAGACAGTCGCTGACTCTACTTGTGAGTCTGTATACTGCTGCTAGTGAGGCAGCAAAATAGGCCACATGGTTAAAGAATTTCATTGGTGATCTTGGTGTCGTAACAAGCATCAAGGACCCATTGAAAATATTTTGTGACAATGAAGGTGAAGTCGCTTTGACTAAAGAATCCAAAGATCATAGTCGAACCAGGCATATACTCAGAAAGTATCACTATGTGAGAAAGCGTGTTGATGAAGGAGACATCATAGTGACTAGAGTATCGTCGGAGAACAACTCGGCTGATCCTTTCACTAAAGCACTGAGTCGTGCCAAACATGATGATCATGCAAGGGCGATAGGAATTAGATTTCATAGTGACTTTTCATAACGTGTTATTCATTTAAAATTTGTAGTGAAAATTAAATTGTATGAATTGATGATTTATTTATGGAGATTAAATAATATGCAAGTGTTCTATCATTCATATAGTATTTAATTATTCCATTTCAACCTTTTGCATGTTTAGAACATATTCCAAGGTAACCTAAGAGATTACTTAAACGTCCACAGTCAATCGTTCTCATGGGAATGAGAACTGAATTAAGATGTCATGGGAGAGTTAGTAGATTGTTCAAAAGGATGAACATTGCATGGAGATTGCTGCTACTCTCATGAGCATTTAAAAGGTGTATTTAAATGTTGGACTAACCCACGCTCAGAGAATTACCTCATGGACTTCATCATGTAATAGTGAGGCGATAATATCGTATGAGTCTTAAAACCAAGATACATCACCTCCCTATTACGATTTCGTGATGCATTGGTCTAACTCCAACGCTATTCGTAACTGGTAGCTATACAGATTAGTTACATGTATCATGTGATGACTATGAAGGAGATGGTGTAGTTGAGGTTTATTCGTTCCCTCTGATCAAAGTGATAGAGGAGATATCTATGGGCCCCCTGTTGATTTGATGTGACATTGAACTACCTGCGTAGGTCATGACTAAATTGAAAGTTCAATTAAGTAGTCAAAACCGTCATCATAAATCTCGAATCAGGAAACATAATCGTAACTAGAGTGATTGACAAGTCCATGTCACTAGTTATGTGATATCGTGTAACGAAGGACATATGATCACTTATCATAGGACTGTTTCTGATAGTTCAGAGTTCAGCAGCTGCACATGCTATGCACACTCTAAAGGATACACTTACACATACCGTTTATAGTTGATGAGATGTCCAAGTGGGAGACTGTTGGAAATAGTGTCCAACACATCAAATAAACCGGTATTACGATTTGGGTATTTTAGAGTCCTATTCGGGTTACCCTCGTGGAATCAACGAACACGAGAAATGACATAGTATTTAATTAACGGTTTAATTAAATGGACTATCGGGCTAGACGGGCTAAACTAATTAATGGGTAATTAACTAGTTAATGGTATTGGGCCAAGTATTAAGTTAATATGATTAATAATACTTGTGTGCTTAATTAAAAGGTGGGCTTGGGATAATTAGAGTTTGACTCTAATTAGGTTTGGCACAAGTATATATAGAGGGTTAAGGGTATAACCTAAACACACTTAATACTTGTTCCTTGTGCCTCTCCCCATTCGGCCGAACCCCTTCGACCGAACACCACCTCCGTCGCCGGACCGCCACTGCCGCCGTGCCGCCGCCGCCGCCGTCGACCGAAATTGTTCTCGGTTTGGTTTTCGGTGCTCGTTTTCTCAAGGTGCTTTGTACTACACTGTGGTACATCGTCCTGTTCGTGATCAACCTTGGGTGTGAAATGATAGAGAGATTCTTTCTTGAATCCTAGGCATAGTGTGATAACCTGGCAAGAACAAGATCACAAGGTTTGTCGCCTTCATCAAACCACAATGAAGTAAGTTTTGAATTACCTATTTAATTAGTTATTAAATAATTCTAGTTGCATTAGAATTGTAAACCTAACGGTCCAAATAGTTTTTCTAAATCGGGTCAATGTTCTATCAAGTTACTTGTAATTTCCGCCTCAAGTAAAGTGTGACTAGATGCATAGAAAACCCAACAAAAAGGCCATTCGGTTCACCTCTCAACAACTAAGGTGTTGTTTGGTAAGTCTCTTAATGATTTAATTAAGAGGTCAACCTCTTAATCGGACATGCAGATTCATAGCGTTTGGTAAGACCTCTTAATCAGCCTCTGAATCAATAATTCAACATCTTCTGCCTCTTAATCGTACAGATGTCAGGGAAAGTCTGAATCATTCAGACCTCTGCATTATTCAGATATTAATCATTTATATATTACCAAACAGCACCTAAGAATAGAATAGCAACAGAAAACTCGAGCATCTTATTGGGTTTAGGTGGGTTCGGGACAGTTTACAAGGGAATCTTTAGCAACAAAACGATTTAAAACAAATGTTTTTTAGTTATATATGCGGAATTTCTAATCCAACAAGATTTATAACAACTGGATCTTTGTTTTGAGAAATTCCTTTTACAATCTTTTACTCTTTTTTTCATGTAATATTCATTACTAAATATTTTTTTTCTAACTTCTTCCTAACTAATACTTAATACAATTTCCTTAAAAAACAATTCGTTCTTAGTTTCTTTGTCAACAGATTTAGACCAAAAGTAAGATCCAGGTAAAGGATCCTTGGTTTTAGACGGAATTTTTTTGATGTCTACAAAGATTTTTAGTAACCTTGGGCGTGGGACAAATACGAAAAGAAAAACTTGAACGATTTGATGACAATATGTGGGATCGAGAACAAGGATGAAGAAGGGGTGGAAAGGATGCTTAAAGTCGCATTTTGTTGCGTTCAATATATGCCAGAAACCAGGCCATTGATGAGCATCGTTGTGAAAATGTTGGAAGGAGCTTTAGAGGTTCCTGAGCCTCTAAATGTTATTTGTCCAATGTGGGACAATACTCATACATGTACTCTTTCTTGTCCAGCCACGGCTGCACAACACCTTTAAGGCTCTGCCTGTTCTTCTTATTTTTCCAGCTGCTTGTCATCCTCAGCCACGGCTGTTTGATCTCTAAGTCAGAAGTTTATTTTCTGCCCATCATTTTCTAGCCAAGAAACCACAAACCTCTCGTTATATTTTCTGCTCATTCTTGTGGTCTGTTCTTAGCTAATCACAATGAACGAAAATCAATCACAAACCACAAAATCCCTCCATCCCGCCTACACAGTTACAAATATCCAAAATAAAATTCGTACTCTTGATGGAACCAAAGTAACTTACTCATCTTGGGTACGTCTTTTCAAGCTTCATGCCAAAGGGTATCAAGTTATGGCTCATATTGATGGCACCGCTCCACCGCCTGAAACCGAACCAGCCTACAAATCCTGGTCTGAAATCGACGCTATCGTCCTTCAGTGGATATACGGCACCATATCCGATGACATCCTTGCTCGGGTACTGGATTCAGACACCACTGCTTGTCAAACCTGGACAAAAATTAAGAACATTTTTCTTAATAACAAAGGTTCTAGAGCAGCTGCTCTTGAACACGAATTCACCAATCTGACTCTCAAATCATCATCGTCTCTTGACGCCTACTGTCAACGGCTCAAAGATCTCGCCGGACAGTTAAATGATGTTGAATGTCCAGTAAACGAGAACCGTTTAGTTCTCCAATTAGTTCGAGGACTACCACAAGAATACGACACAGTCGGAGCATACCTGAATCAAACTCTGCCAGCATGGGATACAGCATGTTCTATGCTTCAACTTGAAAATCAGCGTCAAATAGCACGGAATTCGCAATCTCCAGTCGAAGTCGCAGCCGCCGTCGATCACAACTCACCGCCAAATCCAGCACCTCGTAACCCTAATTATCGAAATTCATCATCATCTGGTTCACATTCATATAACAACAATCGAAACTCTAATTACCGCTCAAACAATCGTACTACTAATTCTGCCAATTTCAGATCTTCAGGTCGCCCTCCTGTTCGTCATGGTTCTACTGGCCAACGAAACCCACCTCAAAGAAACAATTCGTGGGCTGCTCAAAACAATCCAGTTGTTTCTAACCCTTATTGGGCCGCTCCCTGGTGGGCTCCACCCCCATGCCCTTATCCAACCCAACAAGGCTGGGCTCCACATTGGGCTTCCACCTTACAGCAACAACAAACCACAAATAATCAGCCTCACACACCAGCCCAAGCCCACATAACTGATGTCAACCCTCTTGAACCATCCGAAATAGGTGCTGCATTTTCGTCCATGACTTTGGACCCTAATGATAATCAATGGTATATGGATTCCGGTGCTACCTCTCACCTCACTACAGATTCAGGTAACATATCTACCCCATGTGTTTCATCTATTAAAAATGTATATGTCGGAAATGGAAATAAGGTGCCAGTCCTTGGATCAGGTAACACAACCTTACCTAACCCTACCAAACCAATCCTCTTAAACGACATTCTACACACACCACACGTCATAAAAAATCTCATATCCGTCCGAAAGTTTTGTACTCATAATCTTTTTTCTGTTGAATTTGATCCATATGGTTTTTCTATAAAGGATTACAAGACTGGGAAGCACATTTCGAGGCATGATAGTACCGGCGATCTCTACCCATTCACCCAACCATCCACAAATCAAGCTTCATCGTTTTTTGTTTCTTCAAGTTCTCCATTATGGCATTCTCGACTTGGTCATCCAGGAAATAATGTAATGGATTTTCTCCATCAAAATAAATTTATTTCTTGCAATAAAATTGACCGTGTATCATTTTGTCAATCTTGCCAAATTGCGAAACATAAACGTTTACCGTTTAAAAACTCCACCTCTACCACCTTAAAACCATTTGATTTGGTTCATGCCGACCTTTGGACTTCGCCTATCCAAAGTAAAACTGGTTTCAAATACTATCTAATCATCGTTGATGACTTCACCCATTTCACATGGACATTTCCAATTAAATACAAATCTGAAACGTATGAGAAATTCAAACACTTTCACACATACATCAAAACCCAATTTAACACCAACATCAAAACATTTCAATGCGACAAAGGTGGTGAATTCGATAACCACTCATTTCACAACTTCGCCACCGCCGCCGGTCTCCACATCCGTTTCTCATGCCCCCACACTTCTCAACAAAATGGCACCGCTGAACGCATGATTCGTCGCATTAACGAACTAATGCTTTCGCTTCTAACCCATGCATCTCTCCCACCATCATTTTGGGTCGAGCCACTTCACACCGCGTGTTACCTACACAATATCCTCCCCACCAACCTATTATCCAACCGCTCACCCACTTCCGCTCTTTACCTCAAAACTCCAACATACGACCACTTACGTATCTTCGGTTGTGCATGTTTTCCAAACCTAACAGCTACTCGGCAACACAAGCTCGCACCACGCTCCAAACCTTGCTTATTTCTTGGGTACCCAGCTCAATACAGAGGTTATCGTTGCCTTGACATGACCACGGGAAAAATCATCCTCTCTCGTCACGTCACCTTTGATGAAACTGTTTTTCCATATGCCAATATACAACCCTCCACACCACACACTTACACATTTCTCGACTCCGATCCATCCCCCATCATCTTCCAACCACAACCTCCCACACCACCCATCATTCACGACACACCAACACCTTCAACTAATTGGTTTTAAGATGGAACCCAACAAACTTACATGGTATCAGAGCCACGGCTCACCCGTGGTTGGTCAAACGGCCACACGGACTCCACGTAACCCATAAATATCCACGTGTTAGGCGCGGAAAAAAAAAGACGCCACACGTGAGGGGGCGTGTTGAGTATTGTCCCACATTGGACAAATAACAAACATGTAATGTGCTTATAAAGGTCCTGGGCTACTCCTCTTACAACCAATTGGTTTTAAGATGGAACCCAACAAACTTACACTAAACCCCTTTTCAAATCTGTTTTCGGCTAATTTGGGTCAAATGGCTTGGACGGCTGGTGGATCTGATTGGTCATCTTCCGAGTTGGTTACTAAATCTACACAAGTAAACGACACACATGCCATGATCGAGGAAACATGAGATCGCATTTGCCTCAGAGTAATACCATATAACAAAGTGTAATCAGTGCATGTCTCTGGTGTAATATGAGTTAAGTTTATATCTAGATTGCTAATTTATCAGTCCAACGTAATGCTTAAGAATATTTATGTACCTTTTTCGATCATTTTTTGTTCAATCATAGTTGCAATTTGCAAAGTGTCAAATTTTATTTTTGAGTGGTATATATGAGACTGTTTCTAACCGTACACCAAATCTTATTTTACTACAGGTTTTGTTAAATCAGCATCACGTCTGCTGATAGTACTCCAACCGATACACTTATATCAACAATATCCCTTCAATTAATATTTTATAAAAATAAAATACACGTACGTACGGCTAGTTAAAGGAAAATAACTAAGGCCCAACCAAAGGGGGCGTGCCAACGGCTCCCCCAACCGAAGGGCCAACCCAAGACAATAGACGCTTCCGTTGGCAGTTGTCTGACAAATAGGAAACTCATATTGTCATCGAAGGATCAATTTGGCTTGGAAATTTAATTGATGGTTATATATCGATGTATGGATGCCGAAAGTGAAGAATGGTTCATAGCGACACAGCATGATACCAGCTCATAGCGATGAGTACAAATGGTTTACAACGATTTTTCAATTTTTGATGATTGATTAATCAATTTTACCACGTGGCTTGTGTGTATCACCTCAACTTCAACCACCATGTAAGCATTTCCAATAACTTTTTCTTAATCCATCTTCAACAATTTCTATATTTTAAACTCACATGAGATTTTCAGCAGTAATTATATCTAAAGTTATCATTGTTTATATGGTATCAATACATCACGAGTAAAGTTCAATAAAATTCGATGACTAGGGAATCTATTACTAACATAATACCTCTTGAGAAAGAAAAATATAAGTACATGTGTACAATCAGGGTTACGATTTTATGGAATTCGTCAGAATTGACACAAGGATTTATATTCTCGAATTTTGATATGTAATATTAGAACAACTTTATTAATTATTTAGTGACCTCCTCCCTCTTTAAACACGGCAAGTGGACCATGAAATTTCTTCTTATAATAATTGATTGGCCTGGACTTTTTGACTTGGTCGGTAATGACGGTTACATCTTTGTGGAATTTTTCAGAATTGACCCAACGATTTATATTCTCTAAGTTGGATATGCATTATTAGAACAACTT
Organism: Calendula officinalis; assembly: GCA_963853835.1. NCBI lineage: Eukaryota > Viridiplantae > Streptophyta > Magnoliopsida > Asterales > Asteraceae > Calendula > Calendula officinalis. The sequence continues at coordinate 25,115,477 of OY970832.1, forward strand.
TATTAAGTGTAATTTAGTAATCCTCGTAAGAAGTGTATATATAATTACAATTGAATTACCAACAATTAAATTACAATTGAAAAGTTGGTTTGGTTTTGGTCAACGAATGTCAAAACCAGTTTGGAGGAAACCGGTTCGTTTTAAACTGGTTTTTGTTAAGCGGGGTGAAGTAATATGTTTTTGTTTGACATGTCCTGCACGCAGGTGTTGTCCCAAGAGGTATTATTACTATGAGCTGGACTTCAAAACCTGAGTTGGTCATTAACTATAGTCATCATGAAATCAAAATCAAAATCTCAAATTCATTTAAAAAAGGTAACAAAATCCCAATGAAATCTATTAAAAGAGGATTTCTAGTATTTACATACTTTTTAAGAAAATTAAAAAGATAATAATAAAACTAAAAGGGTTAGTAGGTTGACCCTTTTATATATAAGTCAATCCGAACACGACCCAATTTATAAACGGGTTGGGTAGGTCGACCTTTTTTTTTTTACCCAAACTCATTTACATGCACTCAACCCAAATCTGATTAATTATGTGTCGTGTTTCGGCTCATGTCAGGAATTTCTGCCCATATATATAAATCATATCGATATAAAATTCCGATATATGTAGATAATAAAGTGTGCTGCATGTGGTTCGAATGTGTATATACCCTGCTCACAAAATTACACTATCAAGTGTCTTAATTAGCACTGAATAATTAATGATTTGCAAAATGTATTATTAGTGTGAGATAAAGCGCATATACACATGAACCATCTGATAAAAAACCTCACTGTCCTTCCTAACTAACTACTTTTGCTTGAGACTGAATCTTGGAGTGAAGGTGAGGAGGTACCACTATCACAAAATTCAAACTCCAAATCCTCAAAACCCCAATATTCATTGTGTTCTTCTGTTTCTTCATCGGGCATTTTCCATCTATTTTTATCGATTTCTTCTTCAAGCATTGCATCAAGAACCTATACGTAAACCAAGAATAAACATCAATCCATCATCGAGCATAAAAACATCAAATCTGTTTAAATATGTGATCGGTAGTTACTCTATAAAACTTAAAGTAAATTACACGAGCCTTGTAGAGCAATGTTTATGGTGTATCAATAGTTTTTGTGGTGTATCAATAGCTATTATGAAAGCTGTCAAATTTGATAAAATTAATGAAACAATTGTTTGTGTGGTGTGATAATCGTGTAGTTCACATGGATTACCACTGTTGAATGATGTTGAATGTAAATGACAATTAAGAGGTAGGTGAAATAGAACATTCATAAGAAAATAAAAAAGAGAACCATATGCAAAATAATTAATATACATGTCCCTATTATTATTTTGATTAATCATGATTATGTCGATCATTAGAAGACGAAAGCTAAAGTCTTGAACTCGTGATATCGAGATCATATATGTGTACACGCAAGCGCACTGGCGATGGATACTTGATCAATAGGGAAGACGACAACTAGAAATAAGCTTAATTAGGTATTATTTTTATATAACATGCATAACGTGTATTAAAAGAATTGAACCTGTATTTGGAAAAATTGATCGCTAGAGAACAAAGTTTTAACCTCTCATGGGGCCATGGGTCGTCGAGGCCACAAACATTTGATATGAAATAGAAGCCACTCGAAGACTTGTTTGTAGTTAGTTTATTCAACCATGATTTTAACAATACATAGTTTATTTAAGGTAAATGGTATTAATAATACTTGTCGTAAATACTAGACAAAAAGACTGCCAAATTGCTTAACATGTATACTTCCTCCAATTCTTTTAAGCGATGTACTTTTTATTTTGTCAATTTCAAAATAATTGATACACTTTAATAATTTATTTCATTTAGTAAAAAGTAGGACATATACATACTAATTATATCCTCTAGTATAGTGAAATACAATTTTGCCCTTACTTTTATTGTTAACTATCATAAATTTCACTTTATTAAAAAGTAATGAGTTTCACACATACGAACTATCTACTTTAATATATATCTTAACATTCATAATAATCTTTTTCTCAAAATATGCAAAAGAAACAATGTATCACTTAATTAATGTATCACATAAATAAAATCGGAGGATGTATATGTTTTTGTTTTGTGCTCTTGTTAAGTGTTAACGACATTATTTAATATCAAGTTTTAAAGATATATTAATAATAATAATTTTCTAGAATATGTGTAGGAAAGACAAGTAAAAATGATGCTAGAGTGTTAATTGGAATCATGAAGAGACAAGGACATATTTTAGGGTCATAGTCGAGTTACTTAGTCTTTAGGTTAATTAGATTCAGTTGATCTATAATTAATTTAAGCAAAATTCATCATTCAAAATTCTCTAAATTCGACAAGCATATACTTGACAGTTCACAATAAATAAAATATTAAAATATATAAATATATAGTTTTGTATGAGATGGTCCCCTACGCATGGTTTTAAGCGTCAAAGAATGAGCTACAGAAAATGACAACCGTTTAAAAAAAAGTTACGGAGTATAACAACTTGATATACGAAGTATATTATTTCCTTGGTTTCCAAACTTTTACCCGCAAATGGACATGTTTTATTTCTTATATTCCATATACATGAACATATATTATCAACATGTAAAGGGCACGACACCAAAACTAAACCATATAACGTCACATCATCACTTTTACCATTTAAAAACATTTCTAAGTTGCAAATAACACTAAAAAATATGTCGCATAAATCAATATACTTGTAAAGATACGTAGCTATTATATGTCATTAACCCTTATAAAAATAAATAAAAAATAATGCATACCTCATTCATCGTAGGGCGCCACACGGAGGACGCTCGGATACAGAGAGATGCAGCGAAGGCAAGTCTACTAAGTTGCGAAAAATTGTATTCCCCTTCAAGTCTCGTGTCCACAATCTTTTCAACCTCTCCTTGATTCAATATTGGTTTTGCCTAAGAATAATTAAAAAGGTTTGTAAATTTGTGGGTTTCATCTTAAAACTAATTGGTTGTAAGATGAGTAATTCAGGACCTTTATAAGCACATTACATATTCATTATTTGTCTAATGTGGGACATTACATGTTAATTTAAAATATGAATTATGAATGTATATAAAATTTGTTTAAATATTTAACAACTTTAAGTACTCCCTCCGTCCCACAAAAAACTTCCCATTTGAGATGGGCACAAGTTTTAAGGTGATAGTTAGTGGTGGGGTCATTGACAATAATTTTGATTAAAATATAAGATTGATTTGGAGAGAGAAAGATAGTTAGTGGATAGTTAGTGGTGGGGTCCTTAGTAATAATAGTATTTTATTGAAATGGGAAGTTTTTTGTGGGACAAAAATTTAGGGTGAAATGAGAAGTTTTTTGTGGGACGGAGGGAGTAATTGTTTTGCATTACCCAGCCATGCAAGCTTTGATGGGACCCATCCACGGGTTTCTTGCCGGATAAAATTTCAAGTAAAAAAACACCAAAAGCAAAAACATCAGTTTTTTCATCGACCACACCATGCATAAAATACTCTGGAGCCAAATGCCTGTAAATATATGTGGACAAAAATAGAAATGATATTTAGTCTTACCATTTAGATCTACTCATAGGTCGACCCAGTTGATAGGATGACATGTGTATTCCACTAATTCTCTCTCCTAATATTATCCTTTGATTTTGACATGTGTCTTCATCTAATGAATAGACCTATGAGTAGGTCTAAATGGTTGTCCTAAATATCATTACTCGGACAAAAATGATATTAATATAAGCATTTAAAAAATGCTAATGAATTACATAAAAAAAACAGTGAAATTACCCAAATGTCCCTTCAATTGGAGCAATCGAATGATGTGTCCATTGGGAAGGAAGCCATTTTGCAAGCCCGAAATCGGATATCTATGAATGATACAAGACACTACACATTAATATAGTGAAATTTAACTAATTTTACATAAATCACAATGTTAGTTTTTTTGTAAATGAACAACATATTTGCACTCCTTTATTTTAACCATTAATAAAAACGGGTAAACTGAGAAGGATCTCTGTTCAGGTTACCCGGGGTAAGTCGAGGTATGAGGCCTAACTAGTATTTTCGTGACTATATCTAAACTTTTTTTTTTCTATGGTCATCCTAAAATATTATCAAGTGAGGTTTGAACTCCAATTTCTTATAAGACAAAAGACCTCTTTTTTCCTGGTCACCTTAAGATGGTTATTTTAATGGTTAATAAGTTGGAAGCAAATTGATCGCATACTTGTGGCTCGAAATCTTTGGTGACCAAAACGTTGGAAGCTTTAATATCGCGATGTATTATTCTCCGTGGACATACTTTGTGTAAGTAATGCAACCCTCGAGCGGTTCCAATTGCAATCTTGTACCTCGTGTTCCAGTCTATTACCGGTAAATTCTCATCTACCCATATACAAATAAGACAAGAATATTTTAATTAAGCACATTTTTTGAGCAAAAATCATTTTAAATATACATGATATATATAGCTATACTAATTATCTGGTGTGAATATGTGGTAAGGACTTCTGGATAATATTTTAAAAATCACTAGTTCAATTACTCATTGAGTAAAGATTTACCATGTATTATCCCTATTATAATTAGGGATTTTTTAATATGTGTCCTAAGGACACATCATAGTAATGTTGTATATTATGCTACTAAAATAAAATGGGTATAAAAACTTATTAGATACCAATCATACCATTGCCCAGGGTATCTAATAAGTTCTAGCTACTATTGGATTTGAACCAATGACTCCCGCTGTATGAAAGCAATACTCTAACTGCTGAGTTAAGTAGGTCATTTATCTTCACCAATAAACCAAAAGGGACTCATCCCATTGATGGATTATAAATATCATACTAATTCATCAAAAAAACTTCATTTTCAATTATGGTAAATGTGAAATCGGTATAACACAAAAGCATTGATGATCCATTAATATCATTTTACTCTAATTAAGGAAATTTTAATTTATTAAACGTTCGTCATCGAATGCCCATGGGGCACATATTAGAAAAAACCCTTATAATTATTAACAATTTTTTATTTTTCATTAAATTTTTATTTATTTTTATTAGTTGTTAGTATTACCATGGAGAAGAGAAGCCACAGAACCTTTGGAAGAAAATTGGAAAATAAGATAAAGACCATTGTCAATACAACAACCCAAGAGTGATGAAACGTTCGGATGATTTACATGACCAAGTGTTCCAATTTCCGACAAAAACTCTTTCTCTTTTCTTTCATCACAAGATATTTGTGTTAATCTTTTCACAGCAACTGTTTGTCCATCTTCTAACACTCCTTTGTAAACCTCTGCATACCCTCCTTTACCAACCATGTTCTCTGAAAATACCCATGTAACAAAAACTTAACAACAACCGAGTCGAACGGGTTACCAAAAAAAAAATTATTATGAGTTATAAAAACTTAAAGATTCGATTTTTATGGAATTGCCTGAGCAAAACTAGAAAAAAAAAAGATTTTTATGGCGATTTAACAACATTAATTCATTGCCCACTTGATTAAAGCTATAGAAAAATATAAAAGATTGTCTTTTTAAGGAATTACCTGAGCAAAACCCATTGGTGGCAACATAAATCTCTTCAAAAGAGAAGCATTTCCAGGTGGGTTTCTTGAAAGACTCTGTTTCAGCGTTGTTGAATGATTCTTGCTTCATAAAAATGCATTCTTTTGGCAAATCTTCTAAGCTATTTCTCTTCATTGAGAATAGCCTCTTGAAACTGCCTGTTCTAATATACCTCATTTTCTTCTGTAATCTCTATGTGTCTCTCTAGGGCAAGAATTAAGGGGACGTTGTGCAGAAAATGATTAAAATTTTTGTTGTGGGAATAAAAGTTGATTTAGAAGAAGGTAGGGTGGATGAGGGTTTTAAATGCTTTGTGGAATTGGGGTGAGGTAGTAGCTTAGTTGCAGTTGTTTTAACTTATAAGGTAGTGGTTCCTATATTATAAAAGGTAATTTATATGGGAAATGTTATTAGTTCTTTAATAAATCTTTTTATTTATCTTCTTACTCGTTTGATCAATATAAATGTTCAAATTAAGGATGAGATTAAGATAGATAATTAGTGGATCATTTTATAGATAAGAGGGTGAAATATGAAGATTTAGTAGGAAGCGGTATAATTTTTCTTAAAAGTTTTGTTATGTACCATGTACAAATTACCTCCATTGGTGTTAATAGGAATCTCTTAATTGTCGGGTCAATGGGTCAAATCTTTGGACCCATGAGTTTTGAATATAGAGCTTAGTGTTGGCAAATCCAAATCATTGTTCAGTCGGGTCATGGACCCATCAATTATTTGCATCTTATTCCTTTTTCGATTAAAAAAATAAGGTGTGGTTTGTTTGTACTACGTGGCGAAAACAAACCCATTTTGATGATCTAATAATTAGTACAGATGTTCAAATTAATTATACTATAGTTACCATCTGAATTTTTGTTTATTCATATCTTGTTTTCAACGCATTCTCTATTCATCCCCATGATTGTGAGATTTGAATATGAGACTTGTTGATAGGAAATTAAAGTATCTACCACTTAGCGGTGGTAACGTTGGTAGCAGATATGGTATGATTTATAAGGCGATTGAACAAAAGGCGGTGTCAAGGGGGCGGTGAAGTGACCAACAGGTGGATGATCAGCTAATAGTGAGCATCTAGCTGCATAATGTACAGCAGAAAGCTGTGAGTAGCTAGCTGCAGTTTGTGCAATAGCGACTAGCTGAGTAACCAGCTGTTGCAAGATGTTGTAACAAGCAGTTTTTTAACCGTTTATAAATACCCATAATTTTACTTTTAATTGTTTGAAACTACCTTGATTTCATTACATTTAACTGGAGTAATCTTCTGTTGAAAGAAAATCATTCAGATTTTGACATACATATGAATATGAATTCTCTAAAAATATATCAAAATATGAATTATTAGTTTGATTTTATGAATATATCTAATTTTGTATCATCACAATTCATACAATCTCTTATTTCAGAAACTCACCTTATAAACCACAAACAGAGGCTAGGGAACATAATACACATGCAACGTGTTAACAAGATAACTATGATAATAATGCTTCACACACTTTATAAATAGATTTGTAAAGTATCATGTTTTTGTATCAACCATATGATGTGTTTACGTATGTGTTTCTTTTGTTTTTATTCGTAGTTGATCAAAACTGGAATTCATGATTCACAAATTATGAATATGAATGTGATTTTAACATCACATAAATCAATTCAAACACCATAGTTATTGTTTTAATATGTTGTATAGTTTAATATCACAAATGTACATTGTGATTTTTAAAGCGATTATTTTTTTAGTGTTAAAACCACAATTAAAAGGTCTTTTCTTAGGTATTTAAATAAAACCAAATGATTTTTTTTTTATTCTTAACAAGGAGTACTATTGACCCAGAGTTTTGGCAAAGTTATCGCCCCGAGCAAGTAGACCCAAACTATAAAACACTGACTTACTAAAATTTACTAAATAAATTTAGATTATTCACATAAAAAAGTTTTAATAAAATTGGATTGGTTTGGTAGAAGGTTGGATAAAATTAGGATTAGGGAGGGTGAGTTGGGTTAGACTACTTGACAACCATGTGATGTCGAGGCAGGTTCAAGAGTAGGTTAGCGATTTCCCAATTATTGTGTCTCCTTTTAGCTACATAACACTTTCCACCTTAAAAAATAAAAGGGGGGAAAAATGTTTCAATATGATCATCTCTTAGGTATTCGTTAACTTGTTGATTTAGTATGTAATTATGATTATTTTCTATTCTTATAATTAAAATCGACTTTCATCTTGTTTTATCTAACTTACACAGCAGGAACGCGCAACCAGAAACAAATACCGGAAGTCCGGAACCAAACCGTCAAACCAAGGGACTCGGTGAATGACGTATTTTTTTTATACACCATATCTACATTTGATTAAGTAGTTAATACTTAATAATAACACGTGACATAAACATATTTTGTCTATCTTTTCATTTAATTATATTATATTATGTAAAAAAGTTGGAAAGTAATTGTAGAAAATAAAGTATGTGTGATTTCTTAATATAGTTCAAATGAAATCAAAGTTCCCCTAAAAAAGATTTGTATTTTCAATTCTTCTTAAAATAGACTGTGCGACCGTGCTACTCCACTAGAACGCCGTCACGTGTCCGAGTTAGTGCTGCTCAACCTTGTTACTACTGCTCGTTAATATTGCTCAACTTTGTTACTACTGCTCGTTAATACTGCTCAACCTTGTTACTATTGCTAGTTAGTATTGCTCAAAGTTAGTGCTGCTCTATAAAGTCTCCCAGCCACACGGGGTATTTTGAGAAGATTAAAGTATATCAATTTTAAATTGAAGTCGCTTATTTAAATTGATCTATTTTAGTGATTAATTTATAAAGTAATTGACGGATTTTGGCCCACGTAGAAAGAGTAGGAGTTGTAGTGTAGATTTAGGAGAGTGGTGGTTTGGTTGATTGGTCCCCCAAGATACACGAGAAACCACATAGTATAAAGCGAGACATACCCTGCCCTTAAGGCGACACGTCTTTCTTGTTACACACTTCCACGTGAAACTGTGAAACCCATTATTCCTCTTTATAAATAATAAAATGGGAAATACACACGCACGAGCATATATACACTACGTCAAAATTGTATACAGAGAACGTTGTAATTTGTAAACATCAATTATACATTCAAAATTAATCGATACCAAAATAGTAGGGGTTTTAATTTTTTACTCGATCCAAAATCTAATATGAGAATAATATAAAAATAAATATGTTATGGTTGAGATAAATAAGTTTTAGATCATTTTTCTCCCTTTATTAAACATGTTTTGTTCAGGTTGATAATAATTTAAATGAGTTGATCCACCAAGCTGATAAATTACTAAAACATGTTTACAAATGGATACTTCCTCCGTTTCAAAATAAGTGATACACTTTTCATTTTGGGGTGTTTCAAAATAAGTGATACACTTTAAAAACTTACCATATTTGGTAAAAAGCATTGGGGCCCACACCCACTAAATATCTCATTAATATAATGAAATAACATATCCCCCACTAACTATCCACTTTAATCTAATTAATCTTAATTATCATCATATTTTGCCTCAAAAAACATGAAAGTCAAAATGTATCACTTATTTTGAAACGGAGGAAGTAAATACTTTAGTAGATTTTATGTATATTAGAAAAATAGATATATATTTTAGTAGATCTAAATAACATTTAAAATGTCGATATGTTTGATCCGTTTGACCAATTCAAACCGCTATCTAGTTAACCCCTTTAATTAAACGATTATATGTGTCGTGTTCAAGTTAAAAGTTAACATGTTAAAGTTGAGATATAAAAATAAACATGTCGGATTCATGTTGAATATTTCTAACCCGCCAATTCATGAATCCGAATTCAAACCTAACTTAAATTGACATCAATAGTAAATAGTAGGAACGAATATTATTTCTCAATAACTAAATAACATAAAAGCACATTTATGTATTTCTCTAATACGTAGTACTACTTCATTAATTGGATTCCAAACACCATTTGATACAATTTTACCTTTGTGCCCCTGAAACAATTAAAACCCCCAAAAGTTCCTTCACAATAGAAGCCCTAAACCCGCTCCATACCAACGTCACTTGCCGTACGCTCGTCGGAAACACAACAATGGGGGATCGGAGGGATAGGGACAGGGATCGTGACAGAGACCGCGACCGGAATCGAGACAGAGACGACCGTGATCGTCTCCGGCATCGCCAACTCGACAATGACCGGGAACGGGAAAGGGACCGGGATAGAGACCGTGACCGCGAGCGTAAAGACAGGAGTAAAAGGTCATACACGCCGGACCGAGCTCGTTCTCGCCATACTAGGTCACGAACTCGCTCCCCTGACCGCCACCGATCGCGTTCCCGTTCCACCGACAGACACCGTAGAAAAAGCCACCACCGTACCCCGTCCCCTGACCAGTCTCGGAAGCGTCGTAAGCACGGCGATGAAGATAACCAGCGTACTGCAGATGTAGTTTCGGAATTTGTGGATGGAATTGTGAAGGAGAAACAGCAACAGAAGAACTCCAAGGATACAGAAATGGTTGAAGATGATGCAAGTGGTGAGATGGATGCTAATGAAATTGAGATGATGAAGATGATGGGGATTCCGGTAGGGTTCGATTCAACTAAAGGGAAACCTGTCGATGGGAATGACGTAAGCGGAATCAGGGCGGTGACTAAAAGACAGCCACGTCAATACATGAATCGCCGTGGTGGATTTAATCGCCCATTGCCTGCTGAAGTGAACCGTTGATAAAGGTTAGGGTTTCATTTTCTCTGTTGAAATTGCATATCTTTTTCTGCTTTTGTTTGTTTTTCTTTAAATTTAGTGGTTGTAATATGAAATTGAGCCTAATTTGAACTGAATAGTATGGTAAAAGAGATGAACAACTTTGTTGCAGCATGAACACTTGTTTTGTGGCTTCCAAATTTTACATGAATTCCCGTTTTATCTCCTGCTACATTGGAAGAAGATGATTGCTAAATATGAACATAGTTATTAGATATGCAAATTCTGAAAGAAATGTCTACTTGTAGATTTTATGCATGTTTTGGTGATCTGTGTTTCTAAATAAACGGATGCTAAAAGTTCAATGTAATGGAAAATGAAACAAAGTAGTCCTGACGGCAACAAAAGGCCAACAGTTGAACATACAAATTTAAAAAGAAGAATAAAGAAATTAAATTATCATTGATGCCAACAGTTGAACATACAAATTTAAAAAGAGGGATAAAGAAATTAAATTATCATTGATTACTGCTGTCATTGCATCAATTACAGGTAAACTTTTGAGCCAGCTAAAAGATGTAGACTTGTAAGTTGTGGCCAAAAATTTCGATTGCTGACTGAATTTAAATTCAGTAACGAGTGAAACATAACACATTTTGAGAAGTTGAAAATTAAAATTTTGTATTATTAACTGATGAGAAGTTGATGACTTCAATTGCATAGATAAAACTTATTAAAAAGCAATATCTGACATTAATAAAATACAAGTTCTAATATAGTTAAATTCTATTCTATTAAATATTCGACTGGTTATCTTTTGAATTGTAATTTGTTGCTTCTGTGAGTTCTGAATTCTGATTTTGTTTTAATAATCAAATACAAATTATGAAAAAACAAGTATTGAGATTATCTTTATGAAAGTAACTCACGTGTTCTCGACCTGAATCCTACTATTCGATGATGAAATATTATATATAAACATATTATGTTTTGATCTTTGCAGGGTTATTGATGATGAAGATGAACTCTCCCATTAAGATAAGGTTTGACAGGTGCTGGCTTAATAGGCAATGTAATCAAAATTGTTGTAATACATTTGTTGGGTTCCATAATCATCATTTGATTTTAGATTATTAAGAAAGGCGAGTGTATATTTTTAATCCTATTTTCAGTTGAGTAAATTTCTTTCTCAATCTGAATTATTTTGACTTTTTTTGTTCTCAATCGGGTAGCGGTGTGCTAGATGATGTATTGCTCCAATATCAAGTCTTCCCTAGAACACCTTATATAACAATGCCAGCTTTTCATACTAATTAGTCATCAAGTTGTGTAACAAGTTTTGAGCCTGAAAAGTAAATTGTGAAACGGTACAAATAATTACAACTCTCTTGGCTTAAATCTTGAATAGAAAACACATTATTGCTTGATCAATCTATAATAATTATTATAATAAAAGAAGCATTTAGGGTGCCACTTGTCATTTTTTTAGACACCAACATTCCACGTGGCAGCTTTTAATTGGTTGCCAAATTCGTTTTCCCGCCCACTTCAATCCTCACAAATCAATTCCTCTGCTATCTTTAGGATTTCATAACCGAAGCTTCACGCATCTAAGAAGGGCACCACCACACAAATCGATTTACTGATCATCTCTCCCTTCTTCTTTTTACAAAACAGATTTTTTAACAAAAATTCCGCAGAAAATGAATCGCAAGAAGAACTCGACGGCGGTGATATAAAGGTCACATAAACACAGAGAAAGGGAGAGCTAATTTTAGTGTTTCTTTTTTAAGATGTTTATGTTCAATTTTTGTCTTTTCTTTGCAGTCCATTACCTGTTCGATTAATTGTCTCTCTCGAATACGGACTCTACTCAAGGTCAGAACTTTGTTTGTGTTTAAAATCATGTTTGGTTGGAGTTTTTTTCTCTGTTTAATTTATTTCATGAATTTCGTTTTTAATGTATATTCATATTATAGTGAATTTTGAAAACCAATTCCATAAATTCCATTCATACTTTCTACAAAAACATCTTTTTTTTTTCTTCTCCTAAATGTAATAGTTTTGTTAATTGCAGTCACAGGTGGTGCCGTGAATTTAAATCCATTAAGGTTAGTGAATTTAAATGCATCATAAGTTTCAAATTTTACATTTGATTGGGATGTTGTTAATATTGCAAAAGTTTCAGTGGTTTGGTTTTTTTTTTAGGTTTACAGAAATGCATAATGCCATAATTTTATAATAAAGTTATAAAAGATTAATCAAGTATTGTAAGGAAAATAAAAGATTATTGTTACCTATCAATTGTTGTTGGATTTGACAAAACCATTTTATTTAATTTTGCAAAATTTAAATGTCAGTTGGTGGAATTGGTAGAGATTCAACGGATATCACTCAAGTAATCTGAAAGACTAGAGAAAGAATTGTTCATGTTCAATAGGTCAAGGTAAAACATCAACTAGAGGTCAAATGGGTCGGGTTGGGTAACATTTTAAATGTGTTTGTGTCAAAATGAGTAACAATCTAACAAATATAGGTGAGAAAAATCATAAGTATAGTGATAAAATTAATTTTTTAAAAATCATTAAATGGGCATCTTTATTATAGTAGTGATTGATTATTTTTAAAAAAATATTTAATAGTCAACGAATATTTGGGTACGCAACATATTGATTCATGTTGCATGTTGGTTTATTTAATTTTTAATAGTCAAATGTTATTTGAGTATGATAGTCAATATACCAATGCATCATTTATGTTATTTTTTGAATAAAATAGTCAAATACTTGAGCAATTTATATTGAAGTATAAGCTCTATTTCATAAATTTGACTATAATAGTCAAACATATAAATGTTCTATTTTGTTTAACAAATTTGACTACAACATATCAATGTTATGTGACTGTATTTGTAGGTTGAAGAAATGGTTGGCAATCAACTTTGATGGATTAGCTAAGCTGTTAATGATTTTGCCTTCTTATTAAAGAAATTGGTCTATATGGGAAGGAGGTAATCAGTTATGTAAAATGAGGCTTTTGACCATTGACCATTCGAGTGGTCTTAATAAATAGCAGTTATTTCTGATTTTGTAGGTGACCAACGTCATTCCTGCCAGTTCAGAAGATGTGAAAGAGGCTTTGGTTAGGAGGGCTTGATAGTCAAATTTAGTAATGTAGATTGATAGCATAATTTAGGAACGTGTAAACAAGATAATTGGAAAAAAGAATGGGTGGTGGGATGTGTTAGTCCCAAGACTAAGAAAATAAGATTTGATGATCGATAGCTAAGATGAATAAAATCAGCTGAAGTACGTATCTCAGCTGAAACAAGTATATGCAATAAACCTTCAGCTGAGTTAGTACTCAGCTCTAGAAATCAAGTCAAATCAGCAGCAAGTCAAATCAGCAGCAACTCAAGAGTGATCATTCGAAGTCTATGGCCAAAGGACAAAGACAAGAAGAAGACCATTCAGCTGATTGTGGAATCAGCTGATGGTACCCGCTGCAGATAAAGACTTAGTGGAAAATATTCTTGACACTTTGAATATTTTCCTTTCCCGCTCAAAGAAGAAGAAAACGATGAGGATCTTCTATTTCGGTAATAGAAGATAAGTTGTCAGAACATCATCGTTTGTCCCTCCAAGCATGTATAGAGAAAGTCAACATCTTTTGTACTATCATTGTACATCTTTTCACTGTGCGTCAGAAAAGGTTACAAGAGAAGTTGACACAAAGTACAATTGGGACTATAACGTATGCAAGAGCATTTAATGTTTCCGTGGACAAGTCTACATCGACGAATGATATGTTTACACGTCGATTAACTTGTGGACAAGTGAACATGGATCTTGGGCTATAAATAGAGACGTAAATGCTTGCATTTAAACACACCTTTTAGCATTCATAGCACAAAAATATTCTCTGAGAGTTTGTTATTGTCTAGTATTAACTTCCTCATAGTTATTACTCGGCATTCAATATCAGCTGTTAGTATCAGCTGATATTACTCTCCTTGCATAGTTCTTTTAACTTGAGCGAGTTAAAGTGTCATTTCAAGTATAAAGTTTTAGCTAGTGTGTACTATCTATTTCCGCAAACTTTGTACTGTATTAAGTTATTTTAATAAACTCTTAATCATTGAAATCTTGTGTGTTCTTTAATTTTAAGTCTTTACTTAGCCGTAACGCAACACGTTTGTGTTGTTGGGATCCAACAACTGGTATCAGAGCAAGTGTCAAAGTTGTTTTTCCATCAACTTTGAGCATCTGTTATGGCTGAACCTACATCTGATCTTCCTTCATCTGGCAAACCTCCCAAACTCACCCAAACCAACTATCCCATGTGGAAAACTCGCATGTTATCCCACATGGTTACCTATCATCCTAAACTTGAAGATAATCTCACGATAGGAAAATATATCCCTCAAACCCTCATCCCTGGTACTCTAGAAATACCAGAACACTACGTTGTTAAATCTGAAGCTCAATGGATGGACGTTGAAAAACGTCTTGTTCATCTTGAGAATAAAGGAAGGGATATGCTTTTTCAAGCAGTTGGTGGTGAACTGTATCACAATATACAATTTTGTGACTCGGTAAAAGAGATGTGGGACAGGTTGGCTGAAGTTTATGAAGGCACATCTGTTGTGCGTGAACATAACAAAAACATGCTCATCCATGACTACGAGCTGTTTAGAGCCAAGACTAGTGAGACTATAGCTCAAACTTTTAATCGTTATAATATCTTATTAAACGAGCTGAAGTCTCATGGAGTTGATAAGGACGATATGTCCAAGATGTGTAAGTTTATGGCTGTCTTACCCGCTAAATGGGCTACCATTATAACTTGCATGAGTACATCTCCCACTTTGAAAGACTATACTCTTTCATCTCTCTATGGTATGTTTCTAAGCCATGAGAGAACTGTACTCAACAAATTTCAACCTCCAAAGGACTCTAAAGTGAGTTCCTCAGGATCTTCAACTGCTCTTGTTTCCATAAACAAGCCCAGCAGAATTGAATATCCCCCATCAGATGATGAAGCTGACAACACCTCAGCTGTTGATTTGTTCAACATGCCTGAAGTAAGCATCGAGGAGATCAATGAAGATGAAGACAACGAAGCCCTCATATCTGAGCTCGCCTTACTTGTCAAAAACAGAAAATTCTTCAAGGCAAGTCAGGCTCCTTAGCTAAAGGCTCTAGTAGCAGAGTTATCTCGTCAGCTACACCTTCCAGACCCTTTGGAAGTACACCTGATATCTCTGAGATAACATGCTACAACTGTAACAAGAAGGGACACTATGCTAACAACTGCAAGCAGAAGAAAGCAAGTTCATCATCTTCAACTAGTGAATCCATTGAAGAAAAATACAAAAAGCTACAAGCCTTCACCAAAAAGATTCTAGAAGAAAAGAAGGCACTTGAAGGCAAAGCCGCTGACAAGGGTCTAGTAGCTGAAACTCATGACTAGGCTGACTCTGGTGACAGCTCATCCGATGATGATGAACCAATGGCCACAATGTGTTTGATGGCTCGTGCTGATGAAAGTATTACAGCTGATGATGCTAGCTCCTACCAATGGGTCAACATAGTTCACAAAAAGGTAACCTCTCTAATCTCTGCTGAGGCTACAGAAGCCAAAGATATTGTTGATTCCATCATTTGTGATTTGCACTTCATTGATCAGCTGAAAGGTGAATGTTTGGATAAACACAATAATATTCTTCGTGAAAATGCATTTTTAAAAGAAAGACTAATTGATCATAAATCTTTAAAGGAAGATCTTTCAGAAATCAAATTTATAAACTCAGTTCTTCAGCATGATCTAAGTGAAAAGGTTAAAGAACTTGAAGCAATTAAAAAGTTTGTGAATCATGGTCCCGTTCATCCAAACGTGTGAGTGAATGTGTTAACTCGCAAATTCCTAGTCAAGTACAAGCTGTACTAGGAGGAGATTTCCTTGCTGCAGCCGCTGTACCTGACAGCAGTACAGATGATCTGTACTACTCATCAGCTGATACTTCTGTGCCAGCTGAAGAGTTGGTTTTTGGTTCCCTTGTTAGGTCTACCAAAACCTATGCTACTGAGATGCCCACAGAATAACCTTCTGAAACCACGGGCGAGGAATCATCAGCTGATTCCTCAGCCATGGTTGTTAGGACACCTACTGTAGTAATAGTTGAACCTAGAAAATCTATCTCGGGTTCAACGCCTGTTGTCTCTACTGCTAGACCTCAAAAGAAGACTAACAAGACAACAGGAAAGAGAACTGTTCTTACACCCTTCAAGGGTGAGACAGCTGGAGTTCGTACTCGGGCTGCAAAGAATAAAGGTAAGAGTGTCTCCAAAAACACTCCTAGTCCTTCCTCAGCTGGTTCTGTCAAACAGCTGAAAAGAAAAAATCAGTAATCTGACCTGGCTCGTTCAAAATCCGACTCTCTCTGAAAATCAGAAGATGAAAGGGATTTTAGGTCCAGTACCTAATCTTGCTGCCGCGCCCTCCACTCCACAACAAAAGAACAGAAAATGTTATAGATGTGGAGATCGTGGGCACCTGGCCAGTGAGTGTGACAGTCCAAGCTTAAGACCACCCCCATCTTCAGCTTGTGAGCCTATTGAAAAACCAACCCCTGTGAGCTCCAGCAGGAAGTCTCACGGACCCACAGAAATGTGGGTTCCCAAAAAGAACTAACTTCTTTTAATTCTTGTGCAGGGTGATCAAAGCAAACATGTCTGGTATCTAGACAGTGGTTGCTCAAGACATATGACTGGAAACAAATCCCTGCTTGAAGAATTCGAAGTTCGTGCTGGTCCTCCTGTAATTTTTGGTGATAATGGTAGAGGCTCAACTGAAGGTTATGGATCCATTTCAAATGGATCTATAAAGATCACAAGAGTTGGTTATGTGAATGGGCTGAAACATAATCTAATAAGTATAAGCCAACAATGTGATGCAAAGTTCTCAGTGAACTTTAACGAATATAGAGGAACGGTAACGGATAAAAGTGGAAAAGTTGTCTTAGTTGCTCCAAGAAACAACAATGTTTATACTCTTGACATGAATCCTCAAAATCAAGAAGTTTATCTATTCTCTCATTCCACTGAAGAGCTAAACTGGTTGTGGCACAAAAGGCTATCTCACCTAAACTTTAAAAATATATCAAAGCTGGCTAGAGGTCAGCTGGTGAATGGCTTACCACAAATCAAGTATGAAAAGGATAAACTTTGTTCAGCTTGTGAACAAGGAAAACAACATAAAAGTTCTTTCAAGTCAAAGCAATGTTTCTCCATCAACAGCTGTCTACATATGCTTCATATGAATCTATTTGGTCCTATGAGTACTGAAAGTCTAGGCGGAAAGAAGTATACACTAGTTATTGTTGATGAATACTCACGATACACTTGGGTTATATTTCTTCGCCACAAAAGTGATGCAGCTGATGAGATTATCATGTTCATCAAAAAGATGGAACTTCTAAATGGGTCTAGAGTTAAGATGTTGAGATCAGACAATGGTACTGAATTCAAAAATAGTACATTAGAAGACTTCTGCTCAGAAGTTGGGATCTCTCAAAACTTTTCAGCTGCTAGAACACCTCAACAAAATGGTGTTGCTGAAAGAAGAAATAGGACCCTAATAGAAGCTGCAAGAACAATGCTTGCTGAGTCAAACATGCCAAAGCAATTCTGGGCAGAAGCTGTCAACACAGCCTGTTTTACTCAAAACAGATCTCTCTACGTGAAGAGACACAAAAGAACTTCTTATGAGATTCTACGTCAAAGAAAACCATACATTGGCTTCTTCCATGTATTTGGTTGTGTGTGTTTTGTGTTAAATACACGAGATCAGCTGAGCAAGTTTGATGCTAAAGCTGATGAAGCCATTTTCTTAGGATACTCCACTACATCCAAGGCATACAGAGTTTTCAACAAAAGAAGACAAACTCTAGAAGAATCTATCAATGTCACTTTTGAAGAACACTCAAAGGCCTTAAATCCACCTCTAATCAATCATCTGATGCATTTCAAAGAACGACTGAGCCATCAAATGACGATTCTGCTGAAACCTATGTTGATGCCTTGAATCTCTTCGATGTTCAAATAAATGATTCAGATGATACATTCCATGATGCTCCCACATATCTTGTAGATATTGCAGCTGTGCAACAAGAAATTCCTACAACAAGAGCATCATCAAAGGCGAGACCAAACTCTAAGCCACCTCTTCCTACTTCAAGAAGATTAGTTCATAATGATGTACATAATCCTGCTGAGCACTCTGTTGCTCAACAAGGATCAAACTCTGCTGAATCCTCCTCTTCTACAGCTGCTCCTCAATCTAAGTGGAGCTCAGAACATCCAATTGAATTAATCATTGGAGATCCACAACAAGGTGTAGTTACAAGAAGTAAGGCATCATGTAATCTATGCCTATGGTCGTGCTTTCTAGCAGCTGAAGAACCAAAAAATATAAAAGTTGCTTTAGAAAGTTCCAGCTGGATTCAAGCAATGCAGGAAGAACTCAACCAATTTGAAGTAAATAAAGTATGGCAGCTGGTGCCCCCACCAGCTGGTAAAACAATAATTGGTACTAAGTGGGTATTCAGGAACAAAATGGATAAGGAAGGAGTGGTTATTCGTAATAAGGCTAGACTTGTAGCACAAGGGTACAGACAGGGAGAAGGAAACGATTTCGATGAAACATTTGCCCCTGTAGCAAGGCTTGAAGCTATTAGAATATTTCTAGCCTATGCCGCCTACAAAAACTTCACAGTTTTTCAGATGGATGTGAAGAGTGCATTCCTAAACGGGAAACTGCAGGAGGAAGTTTATGTTAAGCAACCACCAGGTTTTGAAAATCCCAAGTATTTAGACTATGTGTTTAAATTGGATAAAGCGCTGTATGGGTTGAAACAAGCTCCTCGTGCATGGTATGACACACTCTCTACCTTCCTTCTAGCAAATGATTTCACAAGGGGAAAGATTGATAAAACCTTATTTATTCGCAAAATCAAAGTGTAACACCCGTATTTTTAAAACATCGTTTAAATCATTTAAAATACATTTTCCCAATATTTGACATATTGACCAAAATACAGTTTAACAAAAACTTTAAAACTTTTATCAGAGTATACAAAAATACGGTGTCACCAAGTATATCAAAACCATAGGCAAACGGGATCTACCTACGAGCTCCCGAGCTAAACATAACAAGGCCACTTCTAGTGCAACCTTCTTTCACTTCAAACCTGTACCTGAGTACATAGCCACAAAAACAACGTAGTACGTGAGACAAAATAGTCTCGTGAGATACACGGGTTTTAGACCCCAATAATAATAATAATAATTTCATAAATATATAAACATATATATAAATATAAACAATCTCACTACCGGCTAGTCACCCTACCGTGACTCTAACAATCTCTGCTCTCCTAGCAATAATATCTAACTATCGGGTTGCCCCCGCACTAGCTTAGAAGCACAACAAATCTAGTTATCGGGTTGCCCCCAAACTAACTAGAAGCACATTAACTTATTAACCGGGGATCCCCCGCATTAATAAGCTTCAACCAAATCTAGTATATAAACATATACATACTAGAAACATACCGGGATCCCCCGAATTGCTCAAGATAACGGCAAGAGGGAATCGCCCAATCTACCGATACCTGCCTTACTCGCCGGACCTTCCTCCAGTTAGCAAGACTACTACCGTGGATGAGTCGATGGGAATCCACCCAACTGCCCCTCACTCCACACCTCATGACCGGGGATCCCCCGCGTCATCACATCATCTCATTCTTACCATAACTCATCAGTTATTCCAATCAAAGCCTTCGGCTATCACATCAGTCATCAACAAGTTAGTTATCTAATAATAACTATATATAATACTAGTTCAACATAGTGTGAACATACCTGTATAGTCCCATGGACCCGATCGTAAGCAACCACATTTACTACTGCATCTATGAACCCTATGATGTCCATACTTACTTTATACATAAGATACATTTCTTATTTTCTCGATAACATAATACTTTTATCTCTTCCTTGACTATAATACACAATTATTACTAGTCACATCAAATTCTTTTTCATATATATTCGTTCTTTACTTTTATTACTATATCTTACCCCTAGGTACTCATTACTATAAAATCGTTCCCAATTGCTTTACTAATACATATTCCCTCCGTATATATTCTTTTAATCAATTACTTCATTATTATGGTTCCTTAATGTAAAGATTTCATAATTACTTTAGTTTATCATATTTACTTCCAAATTCATCAATCATACTAGACTTATTCTAGTATCACATTACACCTACTTTCTTATCTTTTCAGTCACTATCTTTATCAAAACATTTATTAATAAAGACCCATAACATATCATATGTATTTTCGAAAACCATTTGCTATGTACCCAGTTTAAAAGTCTCATGTACTCACCTTAGCAATAAAGTGCTCCAACCGTATTCTTTACGTCAGTTTCCTTGCTTCATAGTTCAATCAACTTCCAAGACTTTACCAAGCCTAATAAAATTATCACAACATGATCAACATCACATACTACTACTAATGTGTCCATCTGTCTCTAGATAACACTTACTAACACATTTCCCCCAAATATGGAAGTTTACCAAACCCTAGGTTTAACCACCCATAAGATTCTTACAAATCATAATCATACATTTCTTTTCTTTGTTAATACACCATCTATTAAGTGTATACAACGTTTATATCACCATAACCCATAACCCCAAGAACTAGGGTTTCAAACCCAACCATCAAAATACATAGATCTTAAGCTACAAAGATCAAGGAGTGAAGATATACCTTTAATCTTCAACTAGGAGTGAAGTCTACCAAGCTTTGATGGAGAAATCGACCTCAACCAGCCCTTGCACTCGAAAATCGCCCAAGAGAGAAACTAGGGTTTGCCAATGACATAAATGAGCCAAAACCCGATTTTAATGCTGGTCGTCCAGAGTTCGCGTCGCGAACCCACTTCGCGTCGCTAACATTGCATGCTCGTGAACTCTTCACGATCGGGAACCAGACGTGAACTCCATTTGTTAAAACTCCAAAATCCCTGTCTCGAGTTCGCGTTTCGCGAACATAGTTCGCGTCGCGAACTTCCCACCGCAGCAAGGCTGCACTTTTTCGCCTTAGTCCCGACCCGGTTTCGTCCATAACTTTCTCATACGGTGTCCAAACGACACGAAACCAATTCCCACGTCTTTTAAATGATTTATCCTTATTTATCATATTTTCTTAGAATTTATTTATCACAAAAATTCGGGTCGTTACACAAAGGTGATATCATTCTTGTTCAAATTTATGTGGATGACATAATTTTTGGTTCTACTGATGAAAAACTTTGTAGACGTTTTTCAAAACTCATGTCTACAAAGTATGAGATGAGCATGATGGGTGAATTAACCTATTTTCTTGGATTACAAATTAAAAAATCTAAAAATGGAATTTTTATAAATCAAGAAAAATATATTAAAGATCTGTTAAAGAAATTTGATATGAATTCATCATCATCCATGAAAACTCCAATGGCTCCTCCAAATAATCTAGATGCTGACTCAACTGGGAAATCAGTTGATGTTACTTTCTATAGAGGAATCATTGGATCTTTGCTCTATCTCACTGCCAGCAGACCAGATATTATGTTTGCTACTTGCATGTGTGCTAGGTATCAAGCTGATCCTAGAGAATCTCATCTAATAGCTGCTAAGCGAATTTTGAGGTACCTTAAAGGTACTCCAAGCCTAGGTCTTTGGTATGCCAAAGACTCCGGGTTTGATCTAATTGGCTATTCAGATTCAGACTTTGCATGTTGCAAATTGGATAGAAAGAGCACCACTGGAGGATGCCAGCTGCTGGGTGGAAAGCTAGTCAGTTGGACAAGCAAGAAGCAAAATACTGTTTCCACCTCTACAGCCGAAGCAGAATATGTTGCTGCTGGAAGCTGCCGTGCTCAAGTCCTTTGGATGAAGAATCAGCTGGTTGACTTCGATATGAACTTTTCCAAAGTTCCTATATATTGTGATAACACTAGTGCTATCGCAATCAGCAACAACCCTGTTCTTCACTCCAGAACCAAACATATTGACATAAGGTATCATTTCATTAGAGATCATATTGAACAAGGTGATGTGGAACTTCATTTCATTTCAACAGACCTTCAGCTAGCTGATTTATTCACCAAGCCATTGGATGAAAAACGATTTAATTTCTTAATCAGCGAGCTGGGTATGTTAAATGCTTAACTCATCTGCTGAAGTACTATCAGCAGCTGACAATGTTCACCTTGTCACTTAGTACCTCAGCTGATTAAAATGCTTTAAATTTATCGATCAGCTGAGTAACTCATCTCAAAATGATACTTGTCAAGTTTTATAAGTTAAAACGTTTGGTTTTTCAAAGGAAAAGGAATCTTTTAACCCCATCCACACGTTTTCTATGGCAAATATTTGCACTCATGAGAAAATATTTGGCCTTTATGAGGGATTTGACATCCATGTCACAGAAACTGCTCCACTACCCCTTACTGTCAAATCGTACCTGTTTATTCGCACGAAAACCAATATTTCCATAGTTGGTTTCCAACTATCCATTTTTACCCGCTTTAAATTCAAACATTTACCCAAAATGGTTCATCTTCTCCCTATAAATACCCCTCATCTCTCCTCACTCTTCTCCACCACTCCCAAATAACCACCTTCAAACTTCTCTCTTTTTCTCTCTCAAAACCCTAATCTTGTTCTTTTCTTAACCATGTCTACCTCCAGAAAAACCCAAAAAGCTTCCCTATCAAGAGATGCCATCGAGTTTACTCAAAACTCGAACTTGGTAGCAAACACCTCTCCACCGGACAACCTCAAGGACATCTATCGTCCGGTTGGAAAGTTTTTACGCCACTGTCTTGTCAGTGGTGCATTCTTGCGCTTCACCAAGCGTTTTTACGAACTCTTGCGTGATTTCTGGATGTCTGCCTCCGTCTCTGGGGACGACATTGTTGCGCAAGTTGGAAATCATCAAATCACCATTACTGTTGATGATTTCCGAACTGCTTGTGGGTTCAACTACTTGAACCCTACTGAAGAACCTCAGGAGATGAAATCTGCTGAGGATGCAATGAAAAGTCTAATCGATATCACTGGATATCGATTGGAAAGCGCTGAGGACAGGGTTCCGATCTTCAAGAAGTCTCAGCTGACAAGACCATGGGCCTATTTCTTCACTCATATCATTCAGTGTATAGGCGGCAACCATGGGTCTCAAAACCAGTGCAACTCCAAGCTTCAGATCTTTGCTGAAGCCCTAATCACCGGTCATCGGATTGATTATGGGAGACTGGTGTACGAGGAGGTCAAAACCAAGCTCAAAGGAAAGGGAAATCACATCCCTTATATTCGTTTCTTCACCTTGTGCATCGCTCATGTGATGACCGAGAAGATGGAGATCGATTACGATGACCTTCCAGGGGAATCTTTCCAGGTTCGTACCTTATCCAACACCATCTTCAGCTCCAAGAAGGAAGCTGGTCAGGATGTTCCCCTCTCCTCGTACATGTTGAAGATCATTGATGATCATACTAGATCCAGGAGGGATCAATCAAAGGGCACCTTATCGAAGAAATCTGCCCTACAACAAGGTAAGTCCTTTTCTCATCTGCAGGGTTCATCGGATGCTAGTCGTCCACTAGCTGCTGATGAAAAGAACCCCACTTCCACTGGGATCTCAGCTCCCACAGAGTTGGAAGATGAGGTAGAGGATTTCATTCCTCTAGTGGTGAAGAGACGAGTCAAAAGATCAGCTCATCGTCTCACCACTTCTTCTCCCCTCCTCCCGCCATCTTCTCCCACTTCACGTGGTCCTTTTTCTCCTCAACTGCAGGAGAGAGGATCTGCTACCTGTGGAGAAGGTATGGCAAGTGATGGTGCTGATGTGGTAGAAGTAGCATCATCACGATTCAGCCAGGATCCACTGGGGCCCCTTTTGAGCTCCACTTTGAGTGGATTACGACCAGAAGCTCTGTCAGTATCCGTCGCTGACCCTTCTTCTCGTTTTCACTTCTGCAGTGTCCCACTAGAAACTTCTCCTCTTCTCGGAGCTTCTAGTCAGACACTCCTGGCTGATCACTCTTCCCTTTCTCTTCCTCTTTCACTTCCTCCTGTTGATCTCTCAACAGGTCAGCAGCCTTCAAAACGGCAATTTCGTTCTTTAGGAGTTAGTGCCGGCTCCACATTTCTGCGTAGCTCCTCAACTGATTCATTATCAGTTGTTGTAAAAAGGGGACAAACTCCACAAGCAACCTCAATCTCTCAAAAGACTGCTGGTGAAGTTTTTGGCTCATCCCAAGCCACCCGAGAGTCAGCTGCACACACACCAACACAAACTTCTTCATCACTTTCTGAGTCAGCAGTTGATGACAGATTGACTGGAAACCAAGTCAATCTTGAAACTGTTCTTTCTGTTTCCCACAACGTCACCAGCTTACACCAGCTGGAGATCGAGGAAACCACCACCGCCGATGAAGGGACAACTGTAGACCCAGTTGTTACTGAGGCACACACCCAAGCTGCCAGTGATCGCGAACGTATTCGCCAACTGAGCTGTGAGGCAGCTGACCCACCACCCCGAGGACTTTCTCCTCATGTATCTATACCAGTACAACCGACTGGTGAGACTGAAGTACAAGGTAATCAAACAGCTTTTTCTTTGATGTTTGATTCTGCTGATGAACCCATTCATCCTTACTACTCGTCTCCTGACGAACCAGCAGATGAACCTTGGCTTCAACTAGAATTGACAGTTGATGTCGGCCCTTCTGACAAAACCCCAGAAGTTTCAGCTGGACCCAACTCACCCCCCCACAATTACTGAGCAACCCATAGGAGCTATTCCTCCTAACTCAGTAATGACTTCTTCCACAGTTGAGGCTACCACCTCAGCTGGAGACATTCCGGACCCTTCTCCCCAAATTGTCCACATGTCCCATGCTGAAACCAGCACAGCTGGTGAAGGCATTCCCACCAAGGCCCTTGCTGCCTTGGTGTCTAAAGTTGTAAAATACCAGATACGTCCTGGGATGGCCATCTTGAGGAAGCAGTTGAACACCCTTCGCAGGGATGTTCCTCAGCAGTATGCTCAATCCGTTGAAAATCTATCAACGAGTATTGCCTCTCTGCATAATGAAGTCCACACTGCCACTCCTCAGCTGGCTCTTCTTTCTGATCAGATTCGATGCAACACCAGCGAGCTCATCAAGCTTCAAGAGCTCACTCAGAGAGAGCTCCGCTCTCTTCGAGAATCTGACAGAACCGAGAAGGATAGGCTTCTAGCTGAAGCCCGGGCATCTGAAGCAGAAGTTGATCGACAGCTGACCTTATTACAATCTCAGGTCACTCATCTCATCTCCGATGTCGATCGTATTGGCCTTGCTCAACAAAAGCAGGAATCTCTGCTGGCCAATACTCATAACCATCTTGCCAAGGCTATTGATGCTTCTGCTACTGTTGTGTTCACCCGGATGGACAAGCTGGAGACTGAGGTTTGTTCGTTAACCTCTCAAGTTACTGGTCTCCAAGGCACCCTTGATCTCATCTTACAAAAACTTAATGAGGGTGCCCCAGCTGTCCGTCCTACTGCTGCACCAGAGAGTACCTTACTTCTTCAGGCACTCTCTGAGGGGGAGAAAGAGCAAGCTACATCAGCAGGTGAACAACAAGGTGAACAAGATTCACAAACCATAATCACCTCTGCTGTTGGAGCCAATGTTCAAGAAGATATTCCAGCAGGTGAAACTCCAAAATCACCAACATTCACCTCTGCTGGAATACAAGAAGAAGACGTTTCAGTAGACGAGACTACAACTTCAACAACACTCGTCCCTACTGAAACACCTAAGGTAATCACTTCAGCAGGAGAAACAATAACGCATTCAATATTCACTCCTGCTGAAGATCTCAGGGAAGAAGAAACCTCAGCTGATGTTCGCATTGTTGATACTTTTAAATCAGCTGAGGTCCCACAAGTCCAAACCCCGTAAATCCAAAACCCTCAGCCAACTTTACAGGTGAATCCTCAACCTGCTGAGGGGGAGCTTTCCGATGCCACGATTGCAGCTGCTCTTCTTGAAGAAGCTGGAACTGATGCAGATTTTGATACAGCCCTCACTCTTCAAAGAAAAACTCAAGAAGAGCTGTATCAAAGAGCTGAAGCAGAAAGAGCTGAGAACATTAGGTTGTTCAACAAAGTTCTTTGCAAACGTCGGCAAGAGGCAAAAATCAGCAGCGTAAGAGGCTCCAAATCAACATCCAGCTCTCCTCAAGAAATCATCATATATAGAGCTGGAGGGCCCTTCGCTCCTGAAAAGGTCTCTCTGAACAAGGTCAGCACTCATTTAAGCTATGACGAATGGAATGAGATGTTAAAAGCTGCCAAGTCTGCAAAACCGTCTCCAAACATTGCAGATCTGGAAACTGAGGTAAAAATCGCAATCTTCTCCTTCAAGACTCTATGCGACAAGATCAAGAGATACTCTCCTGATCTGGCAAATCGCATACCAGCTGAATTGCGTGAACCTCAAGCTGAGACTTTCAGAGAACCTGCTGGTGAAAGCTCCGCAGCAAGAGGGGAGAAACGTAAGTCTGTTCTCCCCGAACCTTTCGCTGAACCCAGATCAGCTGAGGTTGGGTCTTCTATACTCTATGCTAAACGACCAAGACTCAATCTCTCAAAAACCGTACCCACGGGAGTTGACTTTATCCCTGGGCGTATTGTAAATGAACCCATTTACGGTTTTTGATATCTAGGTGAAAAGAAGAGGCCTTGCTTCCAAAGAGCTGATGAATTAGACTTATGAGATGTTGAGCAGCTTATAGTCTATCACAAACTGCTGAGTTCCTCTACCGAAGAGGGGAAGGAAATGAAGAAATTAATAAACTCAGCCATCAGCTCAGTATATCGGGACGTCTTAAGAGAATAAAAACTTAAGACTATGTTTTTGTTTTATTTTCCTTGTACTTAATCAGCTTCATATCAATGGAAAATTTTGTTTGTCATATACTTGTAAAAATAATGTAAAAAGATACAATAGTCAAAAGAACCCAAAGGGTCAAAGCACATAAAACATTCAGCTAACTAGATCAGCTGAATCATTATAGGGTCACAACTATACAGCTATTCGATTGCATCAAATAGGGGGAGATTGTTAATCCCAAGACTAAGAAAATAAGATTTGATGATCGATAGCTAAGATGAATAAAATCAGCTGAAGTACGTATCTCAGCTGAAACAAGTATATGCAATAAACCTTCAGCTGAGTTAGTACTCAGCTCTAGAAATCAAGTCAAATCAGCAGCGACTCAAGAGTGATCATTCGAAGTCTATGGCCAAAGGACAAAGACAAGAAGACGACCATTCAGCTGGTTGTGGAATCAGCTGATGGTACCCGCTGCAGATAAAGACTTAGTGGAAAATATTCTTGACACTTTGAATATTTTCCTTTCCCGCTCAAAGA
The DNA here is from genome assembly GCA_963853835.1 of Calendula officinalis. Lineage (NCBI taxonomy): Eukaryota > Viridiplantae > Streptophyta > Magnoliopsida > Asterales > Asteraceae > Calendula > Calendula officinalis. The sequence continues at coordinate 25,143,373 of OY970832.1, forward strand.
AGAAGAAAACGATGAGGATCTTCTATTTCAGTAATAGAAGATAAGTTGTCAAAACATCATCGTTTGTCCCTCCAAGCATGTATAGAGAAAGTCAACATCTTTTGTACTATCATAGTACATCTTTTCACTGTGCGTCAGAAAAGGTTACAAGAGAAGTTGACACAAAGTACAATTGGGACTATAACGTATGCAAGAGCATTTAATGTTTCCGTGGACAAGTCTACATCGACGAATGATATGTTTACACGTCGATTAACTTGTGGACAAAGGAACATGGATCTTGGGCTATAAATAGAGACGTAAATGCTTGCATTTAAACACACCTTTTAGCATTCATAGCACAAAAACATTCTCTGAGAGTTTGTTATTGTCTAGTATTAACTTCCTCATAGTTATTACTCGGCATTCAATATCAGCTGTTAGTATCAGCTGATATTACTCTCCTTGCATAGTTCTTTTAACTTGAGCGAGTTAAACTGTCATTTCAAGTATAAAGTTTTAGCTAGTGTGTACTATCTATTTCCGCAAACTTTGTACTGTATTAAGTTGTTTTAATAAACTCTTAATCATTGAAATCTTGTGTGTTCTTTAATTTTAAGTCTTTACTTAGCCGTAACGCAACACGTTTGTGTTGTTGGGATCCAACAGAATGTATGTACATATAAACCCTAGGTGGAAAATCTACATACTTTATATAATCAATTATTTTACGTACAACATAAAAATTGACAACCCGTGATTTTTCACGGGCTTTAACCTAGTAAATCTTTATATTTAATGACCACAAAACAAAAAACAATAAAGAAAAGGGTAATCGTCTGTAGAAGGTAACTTTATATCAAATAACAATTATGCCCTCCATATTAAATGACAATACAAAGTGCAGTTAATATGTATGAATAAAAATTATGTTGGATCACAAAAACAATTTTTTACCCTTCTTTTACTCAATAAATTGTTGGATAATCAACTATACTCAAGTATCTAAATAAAGTAAGGTGTGATGTGATGGCATAGTAGCTTTAGTGAGCTATGGCGAAGCCATGGCGAGTCGTGGCGTTTCATAAGACGTGATGTAATGCGATAAATTTGTACATAAATATGAGTTATACATAAATCATTGTTATATTCGGCATATCCAACCATTGTTATAACTAACTAATTATATATATAGCTCAATTGTTTTAATTCGCTTAAAAACACAACTTACTATGGGTAAATGAGAGTCAAGTTAGACCTCAGCATACGTAAACCTTACGTCGCGAGCCTAGGACCATGGTTTAGCGGCATGGTCAAGCCTCACGCCTTAGCGTGCCATAACGGTAGTTAAGGCGAGCCTTTTAGAACCATGACTATACTCAATCATAAATATTTTATACATCATAAACGATAAATGTTTTGTACATCATAAACAACAAGTTATGAATCTAAATACAGTAAAGAATCATCCCAATCTTGTTTCCTATGCGCACTGCAAACACTTAGGTGCCATTTGTTTTTTGACAGAAAGTCTTTTTGGGGTCTTATGTCTGCAGGCGTGAAGACATTTTGGAAAAAGACTGTTTGTTTTTTGGAAGTCAGTAGATGGGAAAAAGTCTTTTTGAGATCTGTTTGGAGAAGACTTGGACCATAGTCTTCCAAGTTTGGAAGACATTTTACCTACACCTAAAAAAAAGTTTATCCACCACCAACCACCACCTACCGCCACCACCAATTATCGCATCCACCTAATGCCACTACCACCCACCACGTACCGCCACAACCACGTACTGCCACCGCGACCCACCACCATCTACCGCCACCACATACCGCCACCACTACCCACCACCATCTACCGCCACAACCCACCACCACCACCACCACAACCACATACCGCCACATTCACCCACCGCCACCGCCACCCACCACATCTACCACCACCGCCACCCACCACCACCCAACCCCCTCTATCGCCACCACCCACCACCACCACCACATACCGCCACAACCACCCACCACCACCGCCAACCACCATCATCTACCGCCACCACCACCACACACCGCCACAACCACCCACCGCCACCCACCACCATCTACCGCCACCACCCACCATCATGTACTGCCACCACTGCCCGCCACTGCCCGCCACCACCCATACAAATACTACCACTTAATTTTTTTATCAACCTGCAGATATTAAAAAAACAAACGGTCTTCTTCTTATAGACTGCAGACGTTTTATCTAAATCTTCTCTGCAGATCTTCTACCTCTTCAAAAACAAACAGCACCTTAATGAAACAAACCTTTTGAACATTTCTTACTCGTAATCTCTTACACAAAATAGCCAATTTCACTAGTTACACGCCAACAAAAGATTTGAAGTTTTAAAAAGTGACTTATTGACTTTTCAAAAAGTCAATAAGTTAATATGATATTTGAATAAAGGTTTCAAAAAAGGAGATTTTAAAAAGTAAAGAGATCCTTAGTTTTCAAAACGTCTTCTTAAAAAGTTAATAAACCAGTAGGTACTTTTCAAAAAACACATCCAAATATACCAAAAACACTAAGTTTTAGAATAATGGGTCCGGATCCGGTGAGGACTCAAAAACCGATGAGGACTGCGAGGACTCCAAAAAAAACTCTTAAAATGATCCAAAACAAATTTTTTTTCAAAAAAATTTCTTTTTTAAACATAAAAATCGCAGCCTATAAGATCGAAAAATAAAATAAAAAATGATTCAAAAAAAAATATGGATCATAATTTTGATCCAAAAAAAATATGGATCATTATTATGATCCACAAAAAAAAGTAGATCGTTATTTTTTTTTTAAATTTTTTTTTTTTGTCAAATGTAATAATAATCATGGGGAGTTATATATATTTTTTTCGGAAATTTTTTGAAATTAAATTGAGGTCCTCGCGAGTTCTCACTGGATCCACTTCTTAGAATAATATAGGGTAAACACAAAGTAAGTTTTGGATAAAATCATTACTAAAAACATTTAAAAATAAATTAATACGCTAAAGCGATAAAGATAATGATTAAAACACATTTGACTAAGATACATATTGGTACAAATTCAAAGTATAAAATCCTAAATAACCTCCATAAGAAATAAGAGCATAAACCCCACCGTCGAAAGCAAGAAAAGGTTGAACTGGACCACCGTGCTCTCAATCTTGTACCAAATTTCGTCTGATCAAAACTAGGGTTCGCTTTCTTTCGTACTTGTATTCTCTAAAAAGTTTTGTTTTATATTCTCTGTTACATGTGCACGCAATATGTATTGTTTAATGAAATCAATAATGTGTTCTATAATTGATGAATCCCGCATACTGTGAAACGAGAACTAACAGATAAAGAGCTATCTGTTCAGTGTTCACTGGTGTACCGGAGTTAGGGTGCACGATCAAATCTTGAATTCCATGAAATAGTAAAAAAATTGAGGCTTTAGTATATCGAATGTACCTGATTAATGAGCTACTCCGTAATTTAATATCAGATCCAATTTAAATTAGGGTTCTGCAGAAGTGCAATGGTTTCCTGTTTTGATGTTTTTGTTTTTAAAAGTATCAATTTGACCTAATTCTCAAATTAGTATTGAGCAATGAAATTTTGAACATTAAATTCTCTCAAATCACATGATTCTCAAATTAACTTTATATAAACTGAATTTCATGTTTAAATTAAGACCAAGTGGACGATGAACGATTTGTAGAAGATATTAAGTAAAGCAACTTGTAAACGTTTTTGTCTGATTTTACTATTTTATAACTTTGTTATTTATTCATATTTTAAAAAGATTATAAGTTTGATATTGTTTTATGTTTTGTAGCTAATATATGGCTGATTTTTTAACATCTACTCACCGAGCCAAATGGGTCTTCACTCCCCAAGAATTGGTACTCATTTTTTCAAAATTTTATAAATTACTCGATTATTCAACATAGACTTAAATAAATTTTTATAAATTATTTTGTATAGAAAGAGAAATACAAGGCTGCTAATCATAGAGCAAAACAAATGCTGGAAAAGGTATGCATCAACTTTGCATATCATTTAAGTTCCTTTTTTTGTTTATTATTTTGAGAAAAACATATACGAAGTAATATTTTTATCTGATTTTTGTGTAGTATGGAGCAACACGAGTTGATGTTGATCTTGATGGCTCATTGTCATATCCAGAGCTTCAAACTGATGCAAAGGAAAATGGTATTAATTATAATTTAATTTTAAATTTTTTATATTACTTTGCCTTCATAAACAATTAATCGATTTATTATTCTTTAATTAGGCGAGAAACGTTCTCGTTCAAAACCACTTAAGATGGACGAGGAACAACTTCTGCGTGCATTTTACGAGTACAAAATTCAAGATGTATGTGATGCCTTCAGATTTCCCCCAAAAATACAGGTATTTTACTTGTAATTTCAGTCACATTTTCCGTGACATTTATTTATTAATTAATTTATTTATTTATTTAATGGTTTGCAGGCAACAGCTCTTATATATTTCAAAAGATTCTATCTGCAATGGTCGGTGATGGAACATCATCCAAAAGACATTATGTAAAAACTTGTTTAACCTAATTTGCAATCAACTTTCTTATTAAAATAAAATTAAAAAATGTGTATTTTTTATTGACGAATAATTATTAAACAGGTTAACTTGTATTTATACGGCCTGTAAAGCAGAAGAAAATCATGTATCAGCTGAAGAACTTGGTAAGGGGATTGATCAGGATCACCAAGTCATTCTCAATAATGAAATGCTTGTTCTTCAGGTATCACTAATTTTTTATATTTATTATTTATTTTTTGATTTTTTTAAGTATTATTGAATATCTGTTGCAGTCTCTTGGATTTGATCTTATTGTTTATTCACCGGACCGCTCAATTGACGGTTTTATTAACGATATGGAGGTTGGTTTGCCCAATTCTTGTATGGAGTTTTTGTTTTTATTTTTTTATAATGTTTATTTTTTACTTAATTAGTTAAATATATATCAGCTATTGGTTTTCACTTGGTGTAGGATTTTATCTGTTCAAATAATGTTCAACTTCAACTTCAACTTCTGAAGGTTCTCATTACTTCAATGTGCCTAAATATTATTTACTTTTGTGTACTCGTAAATGTAAATATTAATTATAAATTATGATGTTTGTATAATAGGATTTACACGAGACAGCAAAAATGGTAGCAGATAAAACAATGCGTACAGAGGCACCTCTTTTGTTTTCTCCTGGTCAGGTAAGAATAAATATGAATTTTAATCATATAATAAATAATAAATAATTAATGGATTGGTACAATAAACATGAAAATAACACAATGCGAAAGATTAGTATTGTTTATTTATTACTCATTTTTTGTGATATGGTGTAGCTGGCATTATCTGCTCTGCGTAGGTCAAACGACGAGCATCAAGTTGTTGACTTTGACAGGTTTAATTATTTTTTAAAAAGTATTTATTATTTATAAGTGTGGTTCGATTTAATATCTAATGTTACTATTTTTGGTTTGTTATAATTGTGTTTTTATGCAGATATATAGACAACATTCTTTCTCGACAGCATCCAGCAAGACCTGTTCCCGAGCTCACAATGTATCTGAATGCTATTGATCAGCTGGTAAATATATATTTATATTATCATGGTTTATTTCACATGAAAAAAAAAACTTAATTTTAATTTTTAATATTGTTTAATATATAAAAATTACAACTTAATGCAGTACTTTAAAAATGTCAATCGGGTTGAAAGTAGCCCAAAGTCTATTTTAAATTCTAATGTGTACAACCTTTTAAATTGTGTTTTGGTTAAGGATTTAGATTATTATTGCTATAATATTGTTTTCATAATCACAATTAACACATTAATTATTTTTAAAAAATTCGCAACAAAACTGTTTGCTGCTAGGTTTAATTTAACTTGTTATTGGTAGATTATGATTATGATTATGATAATGATATAAAATAGGTAAATGAAGTTGTGACACCTTCTGCTGCTGATATGAAACACATTGATCGAAAGCTGAAATATTGCCGGGACCCAGGCTCTCATGAAAAGTAATCTCTTATTCTTATACTTTAATCTAAATTTTAATTCTAGTTTTTATTACATTAAATTTGCAACATTTGACTTGACACACAGTTGTGTTTGACTTTGACCTTTTTTCTAAATAACTTTTGAATTGTGTATTGAAATCAGGAGTAAGAAACGAAAACATAGGTCAAAAGACTAACACGTCCTTGGAGTTTCAAATTTTGGGTGCAGAGAATGGTTATCGATTTTATTTCCATTATATTATTGTAAGTTTTGCTGTAAATTTCAAACATTTACTTCACGCGAATGGGAGAATAAATATCAATTTTTTTGTTTGCAAAAGTTTTGCAGGGAATATGAGTGTGTTTGTTCTCATGTTGTGAACGACATAATTGATAAACAGGAGGCCAATATATTTATGTTATATTCACTTTCACAACTATATTTCCGAAAGCCCTTTTTTGTTTTAGGTGATTGAATTGTATATTTTGGGGATGAATTTTGTCATTTTGTGCTTGAGGATATATGTTCGTTCAGATATTCATTGGTTTTAAAAGAATCAATTGGCTTATGTTAATCGGGCTACGTTCAGGAGGGAGACTTACATAGCATTGTTTTTTTAACATCAATTTATTACTAGAATCGCTATGATCTGGACCATACTTAGATTAATACAGTTGATCATCCAAAAGAATTTTAACACAAGGAAAATATTACATTTATTTTTTAACAAACAAATTAGTTTGACGATCAGAGAGGGATGGGATGAAATCCGAACACGAACCCGTACCGGAATCTGTTGGAACGGTTCAGGTATCTTGTGTACATCGATCATTTTGTTATTACATAGGATTACACGGAGGCAATTGTGATCATAAGAGGCGTCTCCAAGTCTGAGGTATACTTTGTGACGCCTTCAGGTGAAGACCGACCGCCATTTTCCCCAATTGGAGCTAAAGGATCATGATTAGGTTCCTGAATACAAATGTGAAAAGGGGAAACCCCCTTCCAACATTTTCACAACAAAACTCATCATTGGCGGGCCTATATTGAACGCAACATTAACCATTCTCGATCCTTGTCCTCAATTGCACAAACCATCATCAAATCTTTCAATTGTTTCTTTCTCCCACGCCCACATCGGGAACCACTTCGCCACGTGTCACATCCCCTCCTCCCGATCATCTCAAAAAGTAGCATCCCAAGACTATAAACATCACATTTGTGTGTCACGGGCACTTGCATCCATAGCCCGGGGTACCCCGTGCTCCTGTCGTGGTTATATGAGTCTTATCCCTATTGCAAAGTTTGGCTAACCCAAAATCGGCTACTTTTGCACAAAACTTTGAATCCAAGAGTATTTTGATATCGTAGTGAACTATCCTCTGAGGACATTCTTCGTGCAAATACGCGATGCCTCGTGAAGCTTCTCAAATCGCACTTTTGTTTGCTTTAAACAAGTGGCGGTCCAAAGACCATGAACTCGTATACAAGAGCTCTTAAACTTGACTCAAAACAAAACCCATAAAGCCTTAAGTGATGTATTCTTCCAATAGTGCTTACTTCAGCCATGAATTGTTCTTCTATTCTCTTGTCGTTTAGCACTTTCACTGCGACAGATTGCCAAAGATTCCCTTGTAAACTGTCCGCCTGAACCTAATAAGATGCTGAAGTGCTATTCTTAGTTGTTGAGAGGTGAACCGGATTGACTTTTCTCTTTCCATATCATCTAGGAATTTGACCATGGAAAGGGGAAGAAAGCGGGAGTCGTTATTTAGTGACGTGTCTTGCACGTTAGATGAAAAATTGTTTGCCTATCCAAACCATGATGCCTATCTTTACGGTAACAACTGCAATACATAAATCAACAAATTGGCTGAAAGTTATGATCGTAAAACCAATGCAACCTAACTAATGATGTTTCAATCGTTTTAAATGAGGGTAGGATGAGAGTAATGATGTTATACATTTACCTGAAGATAGAGAGACTGCTTTAGTGGAAAAACTTATAGATGAGAGTAATGACAATAACAACAAAGACAGCAACGGCGGTAACTATGAAACTGTTGGTATCGCCATAAGAACTGCCATTGCTTGACATGATGTTAGGATCGGATAGAAACTGATTCAACGATGCAAATTTACAACATACAGCACAGCGATGGTGGCTTTTCAATAATTGTTTGGTCGACTTTGTGGTCTGTTTTCATTTATTTCATAAAACGCGTAATCAATTTAGAAATAAATTTTGAAGATGAAGAATGTCCCACCAGTTTGATTTTTGAGTGAATTCTAATGTTGGACGAAATATCAGCTAGAAATTAATTCGAATTTATTGGACAAACATTAATCCATGAAGGAAGGATTAATGTATCTTAATCTTGTATCTTAATCTTATCATTTGATTTATACACTTGTATTAATCAAATGAAGGAGTACAAGATAAGTAAGAACATTTAGTAAAAAACACATCTCTTTTTGCCAATCAAATATATCATGCAAAGTCAGCCAAAACGCAAAATTCAGATAAATATAACATGACCGCATTTCCTTGACAATACTTGGAATGAGAACATCCAAAAACTATGCATTTTGGTTTGAAAAACAGCAACAAAAAAAACTATCAAACCATTCAGTAAATCCATAATTTTAACGCTAATATGGTGAAAATAGATTAATTAGCCATTCACAGTAGACTTGAAGTGAAGATCATCCATTGCACTGTAAACCATCCCATCATCAATCAGAAACTTAAGTGCTCCACTGTTAAAAAAAACACACACCAAGCTTTGTCAATAACTGATTAAGATTTGGGTCAACCCGCCCCGACCCGACCCGCCCCGCCCATTTTAGTGAAAGTGCACAAGGAAGAGATAAAATAATTACATTATCTTGTCCAAAGGTATACGCAGTTGTGAAGCAAGTTCTTCTTGGTGTACCCCTTGGTCCCTTACTCTGAAATAAATATTCAAATATTTTATATTAACTATTATAAATCTGATTAAAATATATATTTAAAATTATGAGAAATGAATAGCATTGAACAACTTACAAACTAGCTGGCTGCTGCAAATAATCTAAAATCTGTTTCTCAATTCCCTGGAGTCCATCAGTAACATTTTGACCAACAAACTAAAAAATCACAAAAAAGAGGTGCAATTTCAGCCCGTTTACTTTTGAAAGAGTTGAATCGGGCTATGTTCCAGTTCGAAAATATTAAATGTGTAAAAACCAAAACAAGAAGCTAAAATGACAAATTTTAATACTGTTAAAATTGAATACAATGAGTTTATTAGCTTACTTGATTTGATGGGACAGTTTGGTATGTTTGTGTGTTGATGGCTGAAGTTGGCATATGAGTTTGATTACTGCTACTAGCTTGTTGTTTCTATTAAACAATCATCATATTCGTTATGTATATAAATACATATATACATATATGTACACACACACACACACACATAAGAGTTTTGTGAAATATTACCATTAACTTTGTGTTGTAAGAGTGAACATACATACATTCAACAAAGTGATGTGTGATTTCATCAAAATCAGTAACAGGCCTGCAAGTTGTAATAAATAAGGGTGATGGTAATGCAGATAACTAAAATAAATATTACTCTAATAGAATAATTATTCTTTTATGTCATAATGAAGACTTTGAACTCTATGAGAATAATTATCAAGATTACTATGTGAATTAAAAAAGAGATTAACACTCAGAAAATATTATAATCAGAAAAGTGACTTAAACTTGAGGATCAATTGAGTAACAAAATTGGAGATCATACTTGATACCAAAGACCATCAACTGCTTTTTCCCTTGAAATCCTTTAAGTTGACCATGAACTCGAACATACATTCCCTCCCTAATATTTTTATAAAAAACAATAAACATTAATATTCCAATCACACTTCATTGCTACAACTTGCATTTTTAATTTGCAAATCAAGAAAAAATGTTAATGTACATTATCGCGTCCATTTCTTTTGTGTCTACCGGATCATTTACCCTAAAACATTACAGAAACACAAAATTATGCAGTGAAATCAAACATTAATAAATAAAGAATAAATAGCACAAGATAACTCATATACCATCTGTTGCATTCGATGCGACCAGTACCATCATCAAGCACAAAAGAAACATCAGTAACCCTTTCAGCCTTATTACATACCATCCCCACCAGCTTAACCTAATTTTTGACCAAAAAAAAAAACAACAAAAAAGGCACCAGATGAATAAATGGTGATTTAGGGTTTAGATAAATACTTCAACATATAGACAATTGATCAAACTTATTAACAATTCAAATCATAAATTTGAAGTCAGTTTTATATACAGAATTTTAACGGCAAATAGAGATTAAATTGAAAAACAAACCCTACATTGTTTACATCAACGCCGTCAATGAGAAAATTCACTTTTTCGTCGTTTGATAACAACGCTTTGCTGATCTGCTTAACGGTCAATGTAGTCAGCGTTTGTGTTTCACGATTCTGCAAATGAGTTACAAAATCAGATGCTGAAAAGCCTAACTAGAAAACACTTAAATCGGCTAAAAACGAATTAGTAAAACATGAAGATTGAGGGAAATGATAGATGGATACCTTACTATATGAAGATGGTACAGGCTCCGTATTCTGAGTTGCCTGAGAAGGCATAAAACCACCGCCGGCGAAGGCAGCGGCACCGTCGAACTCACTTCCGTTGTACATCTTTTGCAATTGATCTCACTGTAAGATGAAAAACTGTAAAGTAGGGATTGCTGTGAAAGAGCGAATTCGAGATTTGAAGATAAATCGCTGGACAATATTGTTCCCGCCAATTTCTTCCCCCTTTCCCGTGTTACGTTCAAGCTTCGTAGAGAAGGAAGACTAAAAAAATTGAATTTCTTTAGGTGTTTCTAGAAAAAGTAATGTAATGGTATTGATTTTACCTTTTTTTATTCTTACTTATTTTTTTTACTCATTAGATCAAGATATATGTCAAAATTAAAGGATAATATTAGGAGAGAGAATTAATAAATTACACATGTCATACTATCAAGGAGAATATAAGAGTGCAACTTATGAGCCTGAAGGTTAAAGAATCAAAACAAGTGCATTTGGTTGAGAAGAATTGGAATGTTAAGTTGCAGTATTGGAAGAAGTAGTTTTGTTTGTGTAGTTTGGTATGTTGTGCTTGTATTGATGTTTATGTATTGTAAATGACAGTTAATTTGATATACATTTTTGCGGTTGTCTAGGTGAGGGTGATGGTAATGCCGAAACTCTTTTCTAGGATGACCTTTTTCTTTGTAAAAAAAAAGTTTTAATCCACTTTAGACAATATAAATTCATTACTGTTAATTAAAACTTATTTTTAAGTAAATAAATTTCATCGAACAACCTAAAACAAAGTCATAACAAATTTCAAAACTAAAGTATAGATTACATAAAAGCCCATTCACACAAATTCCTATTTTGTAAAGTAAACATAAATGTATGGCACCCTTTATTATTGCCCTTATGTATCTTCATGGGGTGCAAAAAAGATGCACCCTCCTCAAGCTCACATGTCGAACCACAACGAACGGCCGTCTTACAAACCTTATGCCCGAATCTTTACAAAAGTTCAAAAATGATCTTTTTAACGTACCCTTTGAATGATTTTGCTAAATCTTTTCTTCCATAACCAAAACCGCCAAGAGGTTGACTCTTTGGGCTCACCATAAAGATCAACATTAGGTCTAGAAAATGCTAAACTTTGCCTTGCTGGCGGTGGTGTTGGTGGTGGAATAATCTCTTCTCGTGGTCGATGTTTTGGTGTTCCTGGTTGCATCTCCCAATCAAAAGGTACCCCTTCATTGTTGGTACTTCGATAATAAATGTTTGATGATTCACCGACCGAAGAATCCCTTGAGAGAGTTTTGGTGACAGAAGAAGGAGATTGAGGCATATTGAAATCTCGATTTTCCATTTTGTTGTAATTAATAACAAGTAAAGGTTGCTTAGGTTTTTAAAATGGTTGAATGAGAAATGTTTTGTGGGTGGAAACTGTTGTATTGGTCTTCTTATAGATGATATGGCAATACATGTTGGGTATAAAACAATAGAAGTGACAACCACGTTATGGTCTAAAAAGTAGTTTATTTATAAAATATAAGTTGATAATTGGTTTCATTTATATTTATAAATATAAACTGAACTAGTAATAACCAACTTTTCAAATCTGAAGCGACCCCAAACTGTAATGGTACGTAGTTCTGGTCAGATTGTAGGGAAACAATATTTTGATAAATAATCTTAGAATTATTGCTAAGTATATAATCTAATGGTTCGTTATCTCTTGTTAGTTATAAAATATTAAAATGATATAGAATATGAAGATAATGTATATTTGTCGAAAGGCTGAACCATGAGTTTAATAAATATAGCCTTTGATTTTGAAATTACGTATAGGACCATGAGTTTAATAAATATTGCCTTTGATTTTGAAATTACGTATAATTGTAATGCAAAAAACTCACATAAAATATTGTAAAGCGTCTAATAACTCGTCTTATATCATAGCAATAGTAACAAAAACTTAAAATTTTACCACATTTCCAATCATTTTGGTAGATAGAGACGCGATTGTTAGAGCTAATGTTCCTTTTGAAGGGCAAAATCTAAGTATTGTGTCAAACCAGTAAGTGTAACCGTTGAGTTCTACGGCGTTAAGCTCAATAGCTATTCTGTTACCTTTAAAAAATATACGCAATAAATTGGGGGAAATTTTTGACCCAAGTTGAATGAATCAATTCATTTGTAATGATAGTCACTAGCAATTTGAAAAGCGAAATATTATAGATCCTACGAAATGAGAAACACCAAATTTATCAACTTAAAAATTAACGCAACAATTTGAAGTCATACATGTGACAAATTGCCATACCCTCAAGATATGGAAAGATTGACCTCTTTCTTACAATCTACTGCAACTCTATTCACTTTAGGAAATGATAATATTAGTAAAGTGATTATAGTGCAAAGGGGACATTTGATTTTTTCAGTTGACTTTTTGGTTGTATGTTTGACTAAGCAAACGAAGTTGACCAAGAGACGTTTATTATACTTCTAGTATTTAGTTGGTGAAGGGTTTTGTTAATTTATTACAGTACTACATAAGAAGTAGGTGATGACGTATAAGGTATAACCCATATTCATATGATCATATCTACCACTTTGACTTTCAGGGTCAAACACATCCTAACATGTATATATGCTTTTTTTTTCTTGATAAAAAACTAAATAGGTTAGCACGAATAATTGAATAAACAGAACTCAAAACCAAATCCATATAAAATATAACAAAGCTTATTTGACCAAAAACATGATGCAACACTTGGAATCTATCTATGTCTCATCTGAAAATGGATATATCACCCACAAACAGGGGTGTGCAAGCTGTTCGAGATTATGTCCACCGACAAACACAAACTATGAATCATTGAAAAAACATGAATCTATTGGGTCACACACCGAGAATTCTATTCCTGCAACACGAAAATTTGTATAGAGAATCCTTCACGATCCGTGTGATCTTACACGACTCATGAAAGTGGGCTTACACGGGTGGTATAGAGCCGTCACACGTCTGTCGCTTGAGCTTCTTCACGAATTACATATATATTTTTTCACGATTTGTGAAGGATAAGAGAATTCTTATAGGTGGTGACTTTTTATACCATATTTTTTAATTTAAACATCATAATAATGTGTTTTTATAATATGCAATAATAATACTATAATACTTGTACCATGTTGTGTATACATGGTACACAAATTAATTCTGGATTCTTATTTGACTATTTTTAGGTCAAATTATGTTTGGGATGTATACAAGCGAAGCCCAAATACACCGACCTTGGGAACCATTTATACATTTGGTTTTCTCGCACAGAAAAGAAAAGAAAAGAAAAAAATAGTGAAGAGGGGCCCGTAAATGTGCCTTTGGTTTTAATTCCTCCGCCGTGTTGCCGCTGCCGTCATGAACTCCATCCGTCGATCAATCACCGCCGAACGAAAACGCATCCTCAAGCTCTCCCCTGTATCAATCACACAAGAACAACACGCTTCATTCTCTACTAGAGGTACCATACGAACTTTCAAGTCTAGAGTGCCGGAAGTAAGATCACAACCGCCGCGAGAACCAGCAATATCACCTCCGACGACAAGCGACGCCGTTTTCAAGGAACCAGTGACCTGGCCAAAACCTAGTGAGATTCCGTGGCAAGCGAAGGTAGTTAATTCGGTGAATTTGATAGGGCGTGTTAAGATTCCAGTTCAATTTGAAGCTTCTTCTGATGGCAAAAAATGGGCCGGCACTATCATTTCTCAAGAGGATGGTTCTCAATCTTCCAGTTCACTGCCGTCTTTCTGGTGATAATACTGCTTTTGATATTTGTTTGCCTATTGCTTTAAGCTGCACAGTGTTAAACTGTCTGCCCATGTTATTGTGGAACTTGTGATGATTTTCATTCATATTATACAAGTAAAGTATACTCATCATTTCTTAAAATGGAGCTAAACTTTGACATGAGTGTGAATTAGAATTGCATTTTAGGTGTGGTGATTTTGGATTTGAACCTTCGTATTTCTGCGTTGTTTGTTGTTATGGAGGAAATGTAAAAAAATAACACTTAAGAATTAGGCATTTTAGTCATAAAGTGTCTAATACTATGTTCTCTCTGCATTCAATCTCTATAGTTTATCCAAAATCCCTCACTCTTTTACAATCTAGTGTTTTACCATGATTTTGTTTGCAACAAAAAACCAGGTTTGATGGCTGGAAGTTGATAAAACCTTTTTGATTGAACATTATTAAGTATCTAAAAACTACTCCGTATATAACTATTATAATACAATGCAGGATTCCAGTAATATTTGAAGGTGATCTGGCATATACTGCAATGTGCCATCTGAAGGAAAAGGATTATGTGCATGTAGCAGGTCATTTAAGTGTTGATGTCCCACCATTTAAATTAACTGAAGTTCAACCAAATGTCCAGGTACAACTTTTAATTACCGTCTTTATAATAATTTCAAATAATATAGTAATTGTATATATGTTAAAACAGTAAAGACCTGAGCAACACGTGCTATTTTCTAATCTTGAGCACATCATTATTCTAATAATTAATTAATATTAACTTCAGAACTTTGGTTTGAGTGTATATATATAGGTGATGGCACACAGCATAAATTTTGTTAAAGATTCTCAATCAAACAGAATATCTACACCAGCTGAGAATAAGTGGAGCACTAAGAATTCACGTAAACTGTTTACATTAATCCCTTTTTATATTTATTATATATTTTTAATAGAATAATTAATGGAATTTACAAATTTATTTTAATGGGCAGGGCTTAAAGAAGAGACTTATATTCAGTTATTTGATGATGTTGAATCTTCCCCAGTTTATAAACCAAAGGAAATGGGCCGAAACACATCTTTTGATCGTAAAGCTGATAAACCAAACACCCTTTGTATGTCATGCATATCCTTACTTTTATTTCCTTTAGGGCATTTTGACCCGTTTTCTTATCAACGGGTCAACTTTTGGTCATGTTTTATTCTTAACTGGTTGCATGGGCAAAATAACAATATAGCCTACTTAAATTGTGATAATGTATGTATTCTGTATAATATTGAACACATGCTATTAATATGCTTTTATAAAATTTGGACAACTCGACCTGCCTTTTTGGAGTCCTATTTGGCCACCACTAGTATAAAGTATGACAATATTATTTCATATCTGCAGCTTTGTGGAGGGATCTTGTAACTAATACCCAACAATGGTTTGATAATCGTGACAGCAAGCGCAAAGGCCTGGTGATTATATCTATACTCCTACACACACATATATATAAACACATACATACACACCAATATATATATTTATTTATAAAAATTTATGGTTATGATGGTAAACACACCAGGTGAAATCCAATTACCCAGACTTCAAACACAAAGTCAGTGGTGGTGGGCTATGGCTGGACAATGCACCACAAGAGGTTTTACAAGGCCTTGCACATTTAGACTTTTCTGGTCTTCATACCAAACCCCAGGCCCAAAAAGGTTACTACTTTTTTTAACCTAATTTTGAGATAAAAACACGGGCCAATTCATAAGTAAATGTGTTAAAAATTGAAACTTGTAGTGTTATTAACTAGTGTTTTTCAATAGTTCCATTTTCAGCTGATGCGAGATCCCAGCAGTCAAACAACCATCGAGGTACCTTGATTATATATATATATATATATGTTTGTAATTATTAAACATTTTATGTCAATATAATCAAGTCGGGCTGCTTATTTGATGTTCAAAAAAAAAAAAAAATCAAGTCGGGCTGCTAATTTATGAAACTAGATTAATGTTTGCATTCTAATTCGATTAAAAGTATTGTGTTCCCATGTTTGTTTGGTGTAATATAGACAGTGATTCTTGGAAACATTTGGTTGAAAATCCTAATGAATGGTGGGACAACAGAGTAAATAAGGTATTAATTACTCTCTCTCTCACACACACACACATTCGAACATATGAAAAAACAACAATAATAACATGTATCATTCTTGAAATAGAGAAATCAAAAGGCACCAGATTTTAAAAAGAAAGATTCTGGTAAAGGTCTATGGTTAGGAGATGCACCTGCATGGGCAGTATCCAGGTTACCACATCTCAAAACCTAAATCAGTTAATGTAGATACCAAAAAAGCGTGGGGGGCATATTAGTAATTTCACCAGGTATATACACTCTTGAATTCTATTTCTCTTTAATTTAATTTATACTTCTCCAGTGTTTGAAATCTGATGACTCACTTTCAGGTACGTTAAAGGGAGATGGTAGATTCATTTTTTAACCAATGTTTTGAGATCTGTGTATGTTATTTTGCATATGTATGTAACCAATTTTCAGTCATGGTTTGAGTTATGAAGAATACAATTTTTTAACAAAAATGTATCACTTATTTTGATATGGAGGTAGTATGTTTATAGACAATCATTGCATTTTCATTGGCCATGATATATTTTATAGACTGTAGATCGAACCGGTTCAACCGGAATATAATGCTATTGAGTATTTATGTGAAAGGAATATAAATGCAAAAAATCCTACAAAAATACAAAATATAAATTAAATAATCCAAAAAGTTACAAAAATTATTTTTTCATAATCTATATAAAAAACAAGACGTAACACTTAACATTCAACTAGAAGCATGGTGTTATAAACTTCAAAACATATAAGATTCAAATGTATAAAAAATAATACAAAATATTCACTTTAATTTTTAAAAAAATGAGACTAAAATATAAAAAAAATGTGGTTCAAATCTGGTCAAATCATCCCGGTCCAACCGGGGTTCATAGTTAACCCGAGGGTTCAAAGCGGTTTAAAAACGAACTTTAAACCGGTCAAGTCGACCTGCCATATTTCCATTTTCCGGTCAGACCGGGTGGTCGAACCTGGTTTTT
Organism: Calendula officinalis; assembly: GCA_963853835.1. Taxonomy (NCBI): domain Eukaryota; kingdom Viridiplantae; phylum Streptophyta; class Magnoliopsida; order Asterales; family Asteraceae; genus Calendula; species Calendula officinalis. The sequence continues at coordinate 25,160,908 of OY970832.1, forward strand.
ATTACATTGCGATTAATAAAAGGAAATCGTGATTTTATAATTGACCTCTTTAACACGTGTCGAATGACCATTCCAACTACTATACATGTGTGTGGAAGCAAGTATCTTGCTCCTTGACATTTTTACTTTCATAAATGAAATTATTTATGTGTTACTACGAGTAACATAGAATTTTAGTTCTCTCTTGTATGCTAACACTTTTAACCTATGTTTTAAAATCTGGACTTTGAATCAGTGAGACTGATGCCCAAAAAACAATCAAACTAGTCGGAGCGACTGAACCAAATTGCAAAAAAAAAAAAAGTCCAAAAAATACAAAACAAATATTATAATTGGAGACTAAAATCACAGTATACGTATACATTGATCAATAGTGTGTACTTTAAACTGGGTATATGATATCAGTGTTGAGTAACCTTACAATTAACACACATCAATTTTTATACAATGGCATGAATGGAAAGTACACCAATTATAATTCAGCTATAGAGATAACTGCAATCAGCAATCCAACCTTTACATATATTCTATATCGAATATATTTCACATCCATATAAACAATAAAAAGCCCAATTGTAGATACATTGAAATATAGAAAGTGCGTTGTCTGAAATTAAGACTTGCTAATTTAGAAAGATTACAAATTCATTATATAGTAAGGATATTTTGCAATATATAAAGATTATGAATGCTTCAATATATTTAAAATATGACTCTTTTAATACTCGATTTGGTTTGATGAACCAAGAGAATGCTTATCAAATGATTTTGGTAGATGGTGTTACTGTTTGATCAACTTCTTCTCTTGAGGCATGATTGTTTGATCAGTTTTGAGCATGCACATAAACCGTCGTTTAATATTAAGGTTGATAAATTAATTTTCGAGCTTAAATATAGCTAAAATTCTGGTTCATATAACCTGGTTCGTAATTTAACTAGCCGGTTCAAAGCGGCTCGAAATCAGTCCGGGTTCAGTTGGTCCGACTTGCATTCTGTTACTAGCCCGATCGGTTCAACGGACTGATCCAACAAACAACACATTTCGTTGATGTTCTGGATACACAATCAAAATATTTGACTTGAATAAAGTCTGAACAAAATAACGAAACTAAAATTTAAATAGTATAAATAAAATCCAACCTAATACGAATTTTACCACCCCAACGTATTACGGGCAAAATAAAACCTCCTTATTAGGGCTGCCAAATCGTGCTATTGTTTCGTGTTTTTGGGTAACACGACACGACACGAATTCGTTCAACACGACACGAAGTCGTGTTTTATTTTGCTAACACGAACACGACATGATTGAAAAACGATAAACACGACAAACACGACAACACGGGATATATAACAAATATATCAAATTTCTTACTTACTAAATGCTAAAAACATAACAAATACGACAAAAATATAACATAAATTTCTAAATATTCCCAAAATCATAACTATCGTGTTAATTTCGTGTTAATCTCTAAACACGAACACGACACGACACGACTTCGTGTTTGTTTTAGACGACACGAACACGAAACGAACACAAACACGAATTCAAATTTCGATTTCATCCAAATTTCGTTTCGTTTCGTGTATTTTTGTTGTGTCAGGTTTTGATAGCTCTACTCCTTATACATCATTACTTCACTATCTTAAAATAATGCAATATTAAACCATCAATATCATATATTGTAATAGAGTTATAAATAAATGCTCATTAATATTCAAAACCCTAAATAGATTTGGATTGAAGTCATTTAAATATTAAATAAACCATTCCATTTATATATAATAATCTATTGCAAAATAGTACAATGGATGGCTATTTTAGGAATGTAATTAAACATCTTAAAGTTCAATTATTTGTCACACATTTGGTTCGCTAACGACTCCGCAAGTGCACAAAACTTAAGCGTCACGTTGTTGCTAGTCGTAATAACCGAATCATGGGCCCCATTCCCATCCACAATACTTTGACAACGTTTTACCGAATCTCCAGCATCATGAATGTCGTAACTAGTCAAATCACAATCTTCTTCTTTCATAGAAACCTTAAAATCAGTTATCGCGGTATTATACGCCGCAATGCAATCTTTGAGAGACTTTAAAACGCCAGGTGGACCGGATTTCATTCCTCGGAAGTAATTTTGAGTGTTGGTCGAGTTTTTGGTTGCTGCATCGACGGCAACCGTAGCAAGGGTCTTTACGTCTTTTGCAAACTGACTCCTGCTATCGGATTTTAAAACCGCCAAGCAGAAATTGGCGTCGCCTTGTTTGTTACAAACTTGGTTAACCAAAGCGTATGGATCATCGGCATTTGATATCGAGATAGCCGAGAAAACGAATAAGATTTTTGTGAATGTGAAAGAAGCCATTGTTATAATTACAATGTGTTGTATGACTTGGCTACAAGGAAGCATGTATTTATAATCCTAAAAATTGATGTAAATTTATGAATAATTGATGTTTTTACTAACAATAGATTGTTATAACGGCACAATTGATGTTTTTTCATTAATGACTAACCAAACCCGGGACTTTGTTTCTATTAATTAACTATTTAATTAATAACAATCAAGTCACTCGAGTAGCTTCTAATCGTGTTATGAGGGCAACCCAAAAGAACACGATTATTAGATCGAATATTACTCGCTTATTTAATCAGTTAAAGACATACAAACAAGAACGAATTATTTTTTGTTTATCTCTAACATTAAGAGATAAAACGATTTTTTTTTGTTTTCACATAATTTTTGATATAATGATTTGGTCAAAATATCATAAAAAAAGGTTTTGAGAAATTTTGAGATAAAAGACAAATAATTATGTTTCAGAGAGATAACTGATAAGAGAAAATGTTTTAAAATTACGTTTTGTACTCACGATTGGTGCTCTAATATATAGTCGAATTTGTCGCATCGGTTGAACCGGTATAATATGATACTAGCTGGTACCCGCGCAATGCGGCGGCGGGCACCATATGACTATATTTGTAGGCGAACAATTGGTGGGGGCGGTGTTAGTTGTGATGATGGTTTGGGTGGTGTTAGTTGTGATGATGGTTTGGGTGGTGGTCGTCGTGAGTGGTGGTGGTAATTTCAACTTGGTAATGTTTAAGTGATTATTAAAGATAAATTTGTGTCACTAAGGAACATATGACTAATAGCTATGTTAGTTACGACTATGCTAATAACACAAAGGTTGCAAGTTCAAGTCCTGCATGGTGCATAATATTATAAACACAAATTTGTCCTTAAATAACTAATGTGTTAGGTGAAGATTAAGTATTTAATTTTAAAGATATCAAATAGTAAAGATGTTTGTATTGAAAAATATTAACACTATTACCACAAAATGTTTGGAAAAGAACCATTCGGATTTTGAAAAGTATAAACACTATATCAGTTCTTCCTAGTTCGAGTTACTTCGAAAGAGCTTGTATTCCTCTTGCAAATAGTTTAATCTTATTAAAATTTAAAATTTTTATGTTTTGTAATTGTATAAATAAACATAAATTTTTTGAATAATATTTATCTTATTAGATTTATTAAGAAGTTTATATAACCTATGGTTTCAATCACTTCACCTTTCAACACGTCAACCCATAACCCGTACGTCTGCAAAAATAACAAAAATAACAACACTTCTGCAAAATATACATGAATCTACAACTTATAATCTTATAAATTTTATCAAAAAACTCATTCTTACAAATTGGGTACATCAACCACGAACCCATAAACTTACACCCAAAGCCTTTGTTGGCAGTAGTGTTCAAATCTTATGGCCTAAACCTTAAATTGGCAGTAGTGTCCAAAACCTTACGTTCACCCTAAGCATACTAAAAAAATCTATGATTATGTTCATCACAATACAACTTTCACGCCTATTTTGTCTTTAGAAACCATCATCATATGAATATTTTTTATTCTCATCCCGTGAACCCAAACCCTTTGAAAACTTCATACGGTTGGCAATATTTTTCCTTCTATCAGGCATTGTTTTTTTTTCCCTTGATACATACCCATCATCTTCATCCAAAAGGTCATCTTTGACTTTACGAAAATCTTTGGCTTTGACTTTCATTAACGAGTGAAATCATAATCACTCATGTCTTCATCACCCGGATTAAGATCAGATGCTTCATCTGACCCATACTTAGAACCCATACTGCCTCTAATTAATGTCTAAAATTTGCTACTTTATTTCTTGAGGTACTACGGGCAGGTCGTATTTTCATCATCATTAGAACTTCTTGAATGAAAATCTTGATCTAATTTTCTAGAATCTACAAACTCAAAAGCAACAACTTCAGCATCATCTGATTCATTTTCATCAAAATCAAAGTTCCATGGATCCAAAATTTCTTTTATGTTATAAATTTGGTCAAATATTGACCTTTGACCGGGATTGTCTATTTTCATTTGATTTTAGTAAATTAATTTGGTGGGCATTTGCATTCACAATGAAAGCATGCCATATTTTTCCAGTATTCAATAACAGACACTTGAAAACAAAACAAGATGATTTAGGTCAAAAGTGCATATTCATGGATAAAATCAGTAACTTCCTGAAAAAATTAAACTCTTTTATATTTCAACTCAATTATATTCTTTAACAAAATGTTGAAATGTTAACTGCTGATTATTATTCAATATCACATAAACATTTTCAACAAATAAATAAAAATCTCATTAGAAAAGTAAAGATGCAAAGGTGTTTGTGTTTTGATACCCTCTCATGAGTTATATAACAAGCATAGTGTTTACGAACATAAAATTGATTGATTAGCTTTATTTTAACAAAAAAACATACCTCAACTTATTAGTAGGTTTTAACACTATTAAGTAGATGAAGAAGTTTCTTACTGGAACAGAGTTCTTGAGAACAACCGTCGATTAGTGTTGGGGCTTCAATCGAATTAGATCATAACATTTTTCATAGAATTTGAAGAATTCAATAATAAAAAGAAAACAAAATTTGGTGTGAAAAGAGATATACTGATAAGCAAATAAAAACATACTCAAGAAGCTTGTGAATGCAACATATTGCAATTTTTGTAGATGAATCGGAATCGCATTTGCAATATCATGGTGAATAATAGGGAATTATGGCAACCATTTTTCTCCTCGAGAACACAATGCCGGCTGCAAACAACAAAGGAAATCAAAGAAATACATGAGCTGAGTGAAATCGAAACAGAAGACATAACCTTTGCAGAGTTAGAAACCAAGAAATCGAAAGAGAACCCATTACCTTCGCTAATTAAGAAGCCAAGAGATCCAATAAATAGTGAGTGGCCAGATTTAAATTTAGGGGAATTAGGGCATGAAAGTGTTCCTTCGTTTGATATCACTACGAGTTTAGAGTTCCAACACCTGCCTATCCACTTCCCCAAACCGTCGGTTGATTATCCAAGAATTAGAGATTTGAATTTTGAAATTACAATTCATTGGAACCGAAATGCACATATAAAATCTTGTTTCAGAAGGAACAGAACGTGAGTGTTGGTAGTTCAGTTGGTAAGATCCTTGTTTGTAATAAGTTGTTCCCTTGTTCGAATCTCGCCAGACGCATATATTTTTTAAACGCAAAAAAAAAAAACAAAAATGGCAAGTGTGTTGGCTGAATTTTCAGCCTTGCTAATTATGGTAAGGGTAAATGCTTTATAATATAGTAGAGATAGTATTTATTATGAGTTAACTATGTAAAAGATACATAAATATCAACAAAAAAAGACCTACAAAATAATACTCCCTCCGTCCCACAAAAAACTTCTCATTTCACCCTAAATTTTTGTCTTACAAAAAACTTCTCATTTCTTACATTTGATGGACCCCACATAATAAAATACTATTAAAACTATTAAAACTAAGGACCCCACCACTTACTATCCACTAATAATCTTTCTCTCTCCAAACAATCTTATATTTTAATCAAAACTAATACCAATTACCCAACCAGTAACTATCACCTTAAACTTGTGCTAATTTGAAATGAGAAGTTTTTTTGTAGGACGGAGGGAGTACCAACTAAATTTCAAATCCTATTTTCCTATAAAATTTGACAATTTTGAGTTCCATATATCTATAAAAAAATGATACTTCTCACTAAACACTAACATTTAACTAGAAATTTTAAAACTTCAACACTGAAAATTAAATGAAAATCCAAATTGCTTCACTCTTTCTGATGGTCCATCCATATTCTACATCCAAAAGTATAAACATTACACCACAAGACAATTGTTGATTGTTAATCCGAGATACTTTGAATCATCTGAATAACTATATTTTGTAATATATAGAGATAGTGAATGTTTAAATACATTTAAAATATACTGCAAATCTGTGACTGTTTCACAACCTCGATTTGGTTCGAATGATGAAGACATAGACTGCAATCAAATGATTTTGGTAGATGGGTTACAGTTTCATCGACTTCTACTGTTGAGGCGTGATTGTTGATCAGCTTTGAGCATACACATAAACCTTTGATAAATTAATTTTTCGAGCAGCTTTAGAACAACCTAAAATTCTCATTCATATAACATGGTTCGTAATTTAACGATCCAGTTCAAAGCAGTTTAAAATAAGTCTGGTAAACCGGTTCAGTTGGCCCGGCTTGCATTGTGTTTCCAGTCCAATCGGTTCAACGGACCGATCCAACAAACAACACTTTTCATTGATGTTCTAGATACCCAATCAAAATATTTGACTTGAATAAAGTCTCAAAAAAATAACAAAACTACAATTAAATAGTATAAATAAAATGCGACCTAATACGAATTTTATACCGACGTATTACGGGCAAAATAAAACCTCCTTACACATCATTACTTCACTCGTCTTAAAATTGCGCAATATTAAACCACCAATGTCATATTTTGTAATAGGGTTATAAATAAATGCTCATTAATATTCGAAACCCTAAATAGATTTAGATTGAACTCATTTAAATATTCAATAAACCGTTCCATTTATATATAATCTCTTCTTTAATAAAATTGTGAAATAGTATAACGGACGGCTATTTTACGAATGTAAACATCTTAAAGTTCAATTATTTGTCACACATTTGGTTCGCTAATGACTCTGCAAGTGCACAAAACTCTAGCGTCATGTTGTTGCTAGTCGTAATAACCGAATCATGGGCCCCATTCCCATCCACAATACTTTGACACCGTCTCACCGAATCTCCCGCTTCATGAATATCATAACTGGTCAATTCACAGTCTTCTTCTTTCATAGAAACCTTAAAATCAGTTATCGCAGTACCATAAGCCGCAATACAGTCTTGGAGAGACTTCAGTACACCGGGCGGGCCCCATTTCATCCCCCGGAAGAAATCTTGAGTACCCGTCGATTTTTTGGTTGCGGCATCGACGGCAACCGTTGCAAGGGTCTTTACGTCTTTTGCAAACTTACTCCTGCTATCGGCTTTCAAAACCGCCAAACAGAATTTGGCGTCGCCTTGTTTGTTACAAACTTGGTTAACCAAAGCGTATGGATCATCGGCATTTGATATCGAGATAGCCGAGAAAACCGAGAACACGAATAAGATTTTTGTGAATGTGAAAGAAGCCATTGTTATAGTTACAATGTGTTGTATGACGTGGCTACAAGGAAGCATGTATTTATAATCCTAAAAATTGATGTAAATGTATGAATAATTGATGTTTTCACTAACAGTAGATTGTTATAACGGCATAATTGATGTTTTTTCATTAATGACTAACCAAACCGGGACTTTGTATCTATTAATTAACTATTTAATTAATGACGATCAAGTCACTGGAGTAGCTTCTAATCGTGTTATGCGGGCAACCCAAAAGAACACGATTATATCGAATATTACCAGCTTATTTAATCAGTTAAATGCATACAAACAAGAATGAATTTTTTTTTTATTTCAACATTAAGAGATAAAACTTAGTACAATGTAATTTACTTGGAGCTAAATGGAAAAAAGAGTTGACACCTCAGAGAAAAGTCAAAGTGACAATCTTATATGATTATTTACAAATTACATAAATTATATATTAACATGCATGTGAATTTTGAATCAATTTATACCTATCTTCTAATCACATAAAGATTCATACATAAATGTAGTGAGGAATAGAGCTATTCACATTCCAGTTCTACAACTGAAATAACTGAACCGAAACTGAACCGGCAAACCCAAGAACCGAAAATAGATAAAAAAAAAATGGGAATTGAGAACTAGATAGAAAATCGGGTCCACCCAGTACCGGTGTTCGAGTTTTCAGTGATTTTGCACATCCATATTGTGAATCTCTTGGAACCAGTACGGTATTCGAGTTTTCAGTTATTTTGCACATCCATATTGTGAATCTCTTGGTTTCATCTTTAGTTCTCTAGCATTTATGAATTTTTCTAAAATGTGAAGAATAATAGAGAATAAGTGCATAGAAACACAATGTTACCCTCACTTTATGTAAATTGTTTAATTGGCTTTATCCAAATTAATGAATCATATTACCTTTAATATCAAGTCTTCAACAATTTGGATAATTCTCATGTTATTTTAAGCATGCATTTTTGTTATATTTTCACATAATTTTATGATATAATGATTTGGTCAAAATATCATAAAAAAAGGTTTTGAAATTTTTTGAGATAAAAGACCAATAAATATGTTTCAGATAGATAACTGATAAGAGAAAATGTTTTACGTTTTGTACTCAAACGATCGGCGCTCTAATATATAGTCGAATTGTTCACACCGGTTGAACCAGATTATAATATTATATAGTATTTATTATGAGTCAATTATGTAAAATACATAAATATCAACAAAAAAAAAAACCTACAAAATAATACCAACTAAATTTTAAAACGTATTTTCCAATAAAATTTGACAATTTTCAGTTCCATATATCTATAAAAAATGATACTTCACACTAAACACTAACATTTAACAAGAAATTTTAAAACTTCAATACTGAAAATAAAATGAAAATCCAAATTGCTTCACTCTTTCTGATGGTCAATCCATATTCTACATCCAAATTGCGTACTAGACAATTGTTGATTGTAAATCCGAGATACTTTGAATCATTTGAATAACTATATTTTGTAATATATATAGATAGTGAATGCTTCAATACATTTAAAATATACTACAAATTTTTGACTGTTTCACAACCTCGATTTTGTTAGAATACCTAGAGTTCGTATATTTATTTCAGGCTCAAGAATGTATAGGCCATCAGATACCCGTCCTCTACCAATAATCTTCTTCGTCGACAGATCCTGAAAAACACAATGATCAGGAAAGAGTAAGGCAACACAATTTGAGTCACGAGTAATCTTGCTTACAGATAGCAAGTTGAATGAAAAATTAGGTATACTCAGTACAGATGACAATGAAATAGATGGGGTAAGATTAACAGTGCTTGCGCCAAGTACTGGAGAGGTGGTTCCATTTGCAATTGTAACGTGAGAAGTTGGAGACTTTGTGTAAAATTTAGAAAAGAGATCATGATTACGTGTCATATGACCAGAATCTATGACCCATTTGGTGGAAGATGATAGGAGGCATGTTTTACCTATCTCAGCAAAAGCAACAGTTGGAGCAGGATTGGGTAGCTTTCAATCGAGCATATTCTTCTGCACTGATGGTGACAGTAGAAGAAGAAGCAACACGTGCAGAGGAATTCCTTTGATTTTGAGCTTGTAATTTCTTGCAAGCTCGTTTGGTATGCCCAAGCTCGTGACAATAATAACATTCAACAATATCGGAATTGAGAGCTTGAGTCTCGATTGTTTTACAGGTATGCCCTCCTCACGATTTCTTCCTCTGTAGTTGCCTCGAAATCCACCATGACTAACCAAGGCACTATTCTGTTCAGGAATCTGAGGTGACTGAAGACTTTCGTGACCAAGTACATGAGCAGAAGTTTCCTGAAGGGAGGGAATAGTAGGTTCATTTAGAAACTGAGATTTAATAGCCTCAAATTCCAGTCGAAGGCCGGTAAGAAAGCTAATAACAGCAATCTTCTTTTGTTGAGTTTGCATAACTCTAACATCAGTACTTAAAGGAAGAAGAGAATTGAGTTCCTCATAAGTTTTCTTAAATTCCATAACATATGAAGTAAGGGACCGATCATTTTGTTCACCACGATGGAAGTTCTTGCAAACACCATAAATTCGTGAAATGTTGCTCTGCCCAGAGTACAAGAAGTCAAGATAATCCATGAGCTCTTTTACATATTCACAATGATTCACCAAACTAGCAAACGAAGCTTCAATTGTATTCATAATTTGCAAAAATAATCGAGCATCATTCTGTAACCAAACTTCACTTGTTTCATCAGTGGGAGGAACTGAAGTGAGGTGAGAGGATTTTCCCATGCTCTTGAGATAGACACGAATGGTTTTGCTCCACTCAATGAAATTAGAGCCATTAAGTTTGTTATCAGTCAACCGCGATGCGAATTGAATGATTTCCGATGTCCCACCGAGTGCACCACTTGGATTACCATCTTCTTTCCAAGCCATAATTAAAAAATCAGAAGATATTAATCTGATAATGATGATTTTAAACTTAAAAAAAACAGCCAACAAAAGAACACCCAAAAAAAAAGAGCAGTTACCAATTCTACCAGAAAAATTAAGTACCAAATGGGCCGGATCTCATCGGGGATCTGGTCGGAAAATAGAGACGAAATCGGCAAAAAAGTCTGACAATCGAAAACGGCGGCAGACAACCGTACACGCGCCGGTGCGTGGAGTTCGAGGGCGGCGCGTGTGGCGGCGGTTGGTGGTGAAATTTTCGGGGAAGGGTCGTCGGAGCAGAATACGGCCACTGATGGTGGAGGTTGGCATAATAACTGACTAAATCGAGGCTGATTTAGCAAAACACAAAAGATGTACACTCAGGGTACAACTATGTACTCACAGGGTACAAGTCTTCAAAGCTCACCAGGGCTCTGATACCATGTTAACAGAGAAATCAGATAGAATGATACATTTTCTTATATGTATCTGTTGTTTCTGAATGATTTGTACAAGAGAGAAGAGTCCTATTTATAGACACAAGAATTGGTATCCTAAAAGGCTAGGGATAACCCATAGAGGAATATAATAAATATATGAACTCTGGGTATTCTAACACATATATCTATAAAAAATGATACTTCACACTAAACACTAACATTTAACTAGAAATTTTAAAACTTCAATACTGAAAATAAAATGATAATCCAAATTGCTTCAATCTTTCTGATGGTCCATCCATATTCTGCATCCAAAAGTATAAACATTAGACCACTAGACAATTGTTGATTGTAAATCCGAGATACTTTGAATCATTTGAATAATTATATTTTGTAATATATAGAGATAGTGAATATTTCAATACATTTAAAATATACTGCAAATCTGTGACTGTTTCACAACCTCGATTTGGTTCGAATGATGAAGCAAGAGACTGTAATCAAATGATTTTGGTATATGGGTTACTGTTTCATCGACTTCTACTGTTGAGGCATGATTGTTGATCAGCTCTGAGCATACACATAAACCTTCGATAAAATAATTTTCAAGCAGCTTAAAAACAACCTAAAATTCTCATTCATATAACATGGTTAGTAATTTAACGATCCAGTTCAAAGTGGTTCGAAATCAGTCTTGTAAACCGGTTCAGTAGGCCCGGCTTGCATTGTGTTTCCAGTCCGATCGGTTCAACGGACCGATCCAACAAACAACACTTTTCGTTGATGTTGTGGATACCCAATCAAAATATTTGACTTGAATAAAGTATCAACAAAATATCGAAACTATAATTAAATAGTATAAATAAAATCCGACCTAATAGGAATTTTAGACCGACGTATTACGGGCAAAATAAAACCTCCTTACACATCATTACTTCACTCGTCTTAAAATTGCGCAATATTAAACCATCAATATCATATTTTGTAATAGGGTTATAAATAAATACTCATTAAATTCAAAACCCTAAATAGATTTCGATTGAACTCATTTAAATATTCAATAAACCATTCCATTTATATATAATCTCTTCTAATCGTGTTATGCGGGCAACCTAAAAGAACACGATTATTTTATCGAATATTACCAGCTTATTTAATCAGTTAAATACATACAAACAAGAACGAATTATTTTTTGTTTATCTCAACATTAAGAGATAAAACGTAGTACAATGTAATAAATTATATATTAACATGCATGTGAATTTAGAATCAATTTATACCCATCTTTTAATCACACAGAGATTCATACATAAATGTAGTGAGGAGTAGAGCTATTCACATTCTAGTTCTACAACTGAAATAACTGAGCCGAAACTGAACCGACAAACCCAAGAACCGAAATAGATTAAAAATGGGAATTGAGAACTAGATAGAAAACTGGGTCCACCCAGTACCGGTGTTCGAGTTTTCAGTGATTTTGCACATCCATATTGTGAATCGCTTGGAACCAGTACGGTATTCGAGTTTTCAGTTATTTTGCACATCCATATTGTGAATCTCTTATTTTCATCTTTAGTTCTCTAGCATTTATGATATTTTCTAAAATGTGAAGAATAATAGAGAATAAGTGCATAGAAACACAATGTTACCCTCACTTTATGTAAATTGTTTAATTCGCTTTATCCAAATTAATGAATCATATTACCTTTAATATCAAGTCTTCAACAATTTGGATAATTTCTCATGTTATTTTACGCAGGTTTTTTTTTACCTTTTCACATAATTTTATGATATAATGATTTGGTAAAATATCATAAAAAAAAGTTTTTGAGAAATTTTGAGATAAAAGACCAATAAATATGTTTCAGAGAGATAACTGATAAGTGAAAATGTTTTACGTTTTGTACTCAAACGATCGGTGCTCTAATACATAGTCGAATTGTTCGCACCGGTTGAACCGAATTATAATATTATATAGTATTTATTTTGAGTTTATTATGTAAAAGATACATATATATCAACAAAAAAAGCCTTTAAAATAATACCAACTAAATTTCAAAACCTATTTTCCAATAAAATTTGACAATTTTAAGTTCCATATATCTATAAAAAAATTGATACTTCACACTAAACAGTAACATTTTACTCGAAAATTTAAAACTTCAATACTGAAAATTAAATGAAAATCCAAATTACTTCACTCTTTCTTATGGTCCATCCATATTCTACATCCAAAAGTATAAACATTAGACCTCAAGACAATTGTTGATTGTAAATCCGAGATACTTTGAATCATTTTAATAACTATATTTTGTAATATATAGAGAAAGTGAATGTTTCTATACGTTTAAAATATACTGCAAATCTGTGACTGTTTCACAACCTTGATTTGGTTCGAATGATGAAGCAAGAGACTGCAATCAAATGATTTGGTAGATGGGTTACTGCATCGACTTCTACTATTGAGACGTGATTGTTGATCAGCTTTGAGCATACACATAAACCTTTGATAAATTAATTTTCGAGCAGCTTAAAACAACCTAAAATTCTCATTTACATAACATGGTTCGTAATTTTACAATCCAGTTCAAAGCGGTTTAAAATCAGTCTGGTAAACGGTTCAGTTGGCCCGACTTGTATTGTGTTTCCAGTCCGATCGGTTCAACGGACCGTGTTGAACCGATCCAACAAACAACACTTTTCGTTGATGTTTTGGATACCCAATCAAAATATTTGACTTGAATAAAGTATCAACAAAATAACGAAACTAAAATTAAATAGTATAAATAAAATCCGACCTAATGGGAATTTTAGACCGACGTATTACGGGCAAAATAAAACCTCCTTACACATCATTACTTCACTTTTCTTAAAATTGTGCAATATTAAACCATCAATATAATATTTTGTAATAGGGTTATAAACAAATGCTCATTAATATTCAAAACCCTAAATAGATTTCAACTGAACTCATTTAAATATTCAATAAACCATTCCATTTATATATAATCTCTTCTTTAATAAAATTGCGAAACGGTATAACGGACGGCTATTTTACGAACGTAAACATCTTAAAGTTCAATTATTTGTCACACATTTGGTTTGTTAATGACTCAGCAAGTGCACAAAACTCTAGCGTCATGTTGTTGCTAGTCGTAATAACCGAATCATGGGCCCCATTCCCATCCACAATACTTTGACACCGTCTCACCGAATCTCCCGCATCATGAATATCATAACTGGTCAAATCACAGTCTTCTTCTTTCATAGAAACCTTAAAATCAGTTATCGCAGTACCATAAGCCGCAATACAGCCTTGGAGAGACTTCAGTACACCGGGCGGGCCCGATTTCATCCCCCGGAAGAAATCTTGAGTACCCGTCGATTTTTTGGTTGCGGCATCGACCGCAACCGTTGCAAGGGTCTTTACGTCTTTTGCAAACTTACTCCTGCTATCGGCTTTCAAAACCGCCAAGCAGAATTTGGCGTCGCCTTGTTTGTTACAAACTTGGTCAACCAAAGCGTATGGATCATCGGCATTTGATATCGCGATAGCCGAAAAAACCGAGAAAATGAATAAGATTTTTGTGAATGAGAAAGAAGCCATTGTTATAATTACAATGTGTTGTGTGACTTGGCTACAAGGAAGCATGTATTTATAATCCTAAAAATTAATGTAAATTTATGAGTAATTGATGTTTTTTCAAACAGTAGATGTTATAACAGCACAATTGATGTTTTTTCATTAATGACTAACCAAACCCGGGACTTTGTATCTATTAATTAACTATTTGATTAATGACAATCAAGTCACTCGAGTAGCTTCTAAGTGTGTTATGAGGGCAACTAAAAGAACGCGATTATTAGATCAAACGAGACAACATGGCCCGTGCAATGCACGGGCTTTGTTCATGATAAACAAAAAATTTGAAAGTAAATTGAATACATAGAAATGGTGTTAGAGACAAAGTAGCTGAACATGATCACTAACATGTTTAACTTTGAAATGAAACTTTTTCATTAGAATTGAGATTGATATACCAATCAACTATATGTGTAAGATAACTTTATTCACAATGATAATGATAGGTATTATAATTTGAACCATCAGTTGTATAAAATGTGATCATTTTTTAATTTTTCTGAGACTTACTCCTCCCCTGAACCTATAAAAGATTAGTGAGTAGACCGCAACAGAGTTTTAACTTAATTAGTTAGTAAAATACCACATTAGTCAAATATTCACATAGTTTTTGCTTCAGTGCTTCTTCAACCTTGATAGTTTTATATGCAGATTCCCAAGCTTGCAGAAATAAGTTACAGTGACATGATATTTATAAAAAAATGTTTAATACATATTCATGAATTTATGGGTTGAAATTGCCTATAGCAAACATAGAAATATAAGCATTTTCAAAAAAAATTCTTAACTAAATTATATTTAAGATATTTATGCTGAAAAGGAACACATTAAAATTATTTAATTAAAATTTAATTCATGTCAGGGGTCAAGAAATTCTTAACATATCCATGAGTTGCAGGTGTGTCAGGATCGATTAACTATAGACAAGTTAATAAACACCTTAGATCTAATTGAATATAGAAGTTGCAGCGGATCAACACTATATCAATGTAATTAAGAACAATGAACTGTAAATAACATGCAAAGTATTATGAACACAGTTTCACAAAAAGCTTCAATGTATATTATCAAGTTAACAATACACACGTACGTTTACAATTCGTAAGGAACTATTTATAATAGTCCTTGAAGCTAAACTATTTACCCTAGTTATTCTAGGACTTGATTTACATTCGAATTCTATAGATATACATTGATTTACATGCTATAACTATCTCTACGAAGATCTCGGACTTGATATGCTTCCAAAACGCGTATCAGTAGTATTCTGCAATCACCAGTAATGAATTCATATCATCAGTAGTAAGTTTGGTGACCAGTAGTAAGTCCAAAACCAACGTCAGTAGTAACTACTAAGATCAGTAGTATCTTCAATCTTTGCATGATCAGTAGTAACTAAGTTATAGTATACACCAGCATCAACTTCATCAGTAGTAATATGTTCTGCCCCATCAGTACTAAGTATGTCAGTACTAAATGCAGCATCAGTAATAAGTTGATCTGTGTTTTGCTCCAACAATCTCCCCCTAAACTTATTGATTATCTTTTTTAATCAATCAAGTTTCTTTTGTTCTTCCTCTTCTTTTCTTCTTCGTTCTAGGGTTCTTTGATTTTGAGCGTTTCTTTGAGCTATGATGTACTTGCTGTTTCTTTTTGTAAAATAATTCAATTTGTTCTGAAACATTACTTCATCATATGGCTTCATCATAGTATTTGTGAATATCTGATACATTGTCTTCTCAGAGTGTGGATATTCCTTTTCATACAAGTACAGCTCACATACTTTGTTAGATTTTTCAAAGAAGTACATTTGAGCAGTTGGAATAACATTCCAATGATAAACATTTCCTTCACTGGTAAATTGTTCTGGATAGTTGTCTGGATAGAATGCAGCATCTATCATAGTTGTTAAGTATCCAGCTCCAGATTCTTTCCATGATTTCTTTCTCATTCTTGGTTTTCCAATGATCAGTAGTTTAATAACATCACTTCTTGAACAGGACATGATCAATGGTAACCATCCAGTGAATCTCTGTACAACTTTGTCTTCCCTTATGATCTCTATCACATTATTATTCAAAATTCTCCAGTTTATGATAGGATTATTTTGTAAGGGAGCAACTGGTAGATCAAGAACTGGAATTACTTGCTCTGTTTTTTACTTCTTTTGAGCACTTTGTTCTTGAGAGACCATCTTTCTTTTCTTTGTTGATGGCTCACCAGTAGTTGAAATACTATCCTTCTTGAATAAACTTGGACTAATTGGGATTAAAGTTTTGATTGGACTTAAGGCTTTGGATTTCTTTTCTTCTTCTGCTTCTTGTTCAGCCAAGTCTTTCTTCTTTGCAGTACAATATTTGTCTATAATAGTAATCATCTTCATTCTTCCAAAAGATTTTGCACTGTGCCCTTTTGTCTTTAGAAAGTCTATCATAAGAGTCTTCTGTTCAAATATATCATCTGGTAAATCACCTTTTGTTCTTTTGCATTCTGCTACAAGATCTTCAAGACAGTTTAGATGTTCTTCTTCTACTTTTCTAAGCCTTTTGAATTCTGCTTCTTGGGCTTCTATCTGAACATCTTTAATTTGAACAGGTGCTTGAACAGGAATTTCTCTTTTATCCTTCTTCTGTTCAAGAGCTTGATACTTAGCTACCTTCTCCAAATATCTCTTTTGCTTCACCTTCCATTTAGACTGTTTATCAGCTCTAACAAGATTTATCTTGTTTACCATGTAATGACCAAGAGCTCTGTTGGGGTAATCCTCATCATATATTTCTTTACCCTTTCCAATATGTGCTGAAGGTGGAGGTGGAATATATTTCATATCGGGCACACCACTGATTATTGTAGAAGGAGAAAATAACCTAAGTTCATTTTGTTGAAGTATTTTTGGATGTGGAGGAAGTGAGCACTCATCAACCTCAAACCAATTCACATTATCATCAATGTCAGGTATGATAAGTGGTTGAGCAGGTGTTGGTGGTTTGGTGATGATTTCATATCTTTCTCTTTCAATTAATTCTGGTAGTTGTAGTTCTTCCTCTTCAGTAGTGACTAGAGTAGTTACTACTGGTGTTACTTCAGGAGTTACTACTGATAGGGCATCAGTATTATTTGCTGCTTTTAATTCCTCTTCTTCATTTACTACTGCTATAATATCAGTAGTAGAGGTTACTACTGGTATTTCCTTTTCAACTTGTTCTTCCATTGTAGCAGTAGTAACAGGCTCATCTTCAGTAACCATCATTTGTGGGCCTTCATCAACTTCTGTTTCTTTTAAATTTAGGAGAGAAGATGCTGCTGCTGCAATTGATTCATCAATCATAGTTTGTATGTTGTCCTTCTCCCCCTTAGTGAGCTCAACTGGTGGAGCCTCACTATCATCAATCTTTTTCTTCAATTTTCTGATGATTTTGGTTTGTTGATGAAGCCCGTGCTCATATAATCTCATTCTTTTGTTGATGGTATTGACATGCCTTTTCATTGCAGCCATCGTTTTTCCTTGGTTTGTTAAATATTCAAGACAATTTTGTACTGTGGATTCAAGAGAATCCACTTTTTCCGTCAATTGGTTGATTTTAATACTGCCCTCACTCCATCTAGCAAGATCATCGGGCTCACTAACAGGTACATTGGTTTGAAGGTTTTCCATCCTATCCGTCAATTCAAAAGATCTGCCCTCATCACTTCTTGGTGATGAAATGGGTCTTTTAGACATTCTCTTCTTCCTAGAAGAAGCAGAGATGCCCCCCCCCCCCCCCCTTTTGGTTTCTTGGCACCGGGGTCCTTTGAGTAACTCCTCAAATGAGTCATCACTCAAAGTTGCCGAGGTCTGGGTCCTAAAGATGTTTTCACTGTCCTGTGCACCCACCTTTGGGGCATCAGTAGTGAAAGCCCTCGCCTCATGTCCTCTCTCCTCCTTGGAGGACAACTCTTGGAGCCTGGGGTTTGACTCAATGTGTCCCCTGGTGTCCTTTAAAGATTTCTTTCTTTTATAAAGTGTGGAAATGTTTTTGGTTTTATCTGGCAGGTCTTCCACAGAGTGAAGAGTAGCACTCTGCAGATTTAAATCAAGTTCCTGGGACACATTCAGGACTTTTGTGTGGGCTGGTGATTGAGTGGCTAGATGGGGTGGTGTTTGGGCTGTTTTTGGGGGTGATGGAGTGGGTTGAGGTTCAACTTGGGTTGTAGCAATGGTTGAACCTTCTCCAGTAAGGGGATGATCTTTGATCATATTAGGAAACAGAGGGGTTTCCTTACCCGAAAATTTAAATTGTTTTCTCATATTTGAGAAAACTTTCTTGTTCAACTCAGGTAGTATGAAAATATTTTTAGGAGTTGACAAGTTTTGTAATTCACAATTTATGATATGTTGTAGAAATCTAGGATACATTAAAAATTTGGTAGAACTTAGATTTCCCAACATACCTTCAAAGATCATTTGAGAAAAATTAAATACTTGGTCTGTGGATAAACAGAAAACAGCAGATGCTATTGCCTTATTAAACTCATTCCAAGTACTTCTTTTTGGAGAAATACAATGCTGAATAGTGTGAACTAAGAATTTCCATTGTGGGGAGAGAAGACCCTTTTGAAATGTTACTATATTGAGTCTTCCCTCATAACCCATTTTTTGTAAAATTTCAGCAATGTATTCCTTAGGAAGAGTAGACATACCTGAATCGTCATGAAGTTGTAGATGGTGTCTGATTGATTGTTCTGTTACTGTTATATGCTTTCCATCTACTTGTGATTTGATTATTGATACAGTTGTTCCTTCCGTTTGCTCAGCATTGGTCCAGAAGTCCACCAAGTGCTGTTGATATGATGTTGGTTTTACAGTTAAAGCAAACTGTATATAAGAGTTTTTCAAGAATTTTACGATCGGACGAAAATCTTTTGTGCCGTCGGGATTCTTTAGAAAGGCACACATATTGTGAAATTCGGAATATTTGAGATCGGTTTGAACATTCAAAGATGTTAGAGTTGCCATTTTTGTGGAATTTTGTGAAGAACAGAAGAGAATTTTGTTATTGATGAAGGGTTTTTTATCGTAAGCTAGGGTTTATTGAGAGAATTTAGCAAATCGAAGTGAAGATAATGCTAAACTAATCGACTGCCGCCTTTTATATCTTTCGATTTAACCTGCAAAACTACTAAATTGTCCTTCGAATCATAACATAACGGTTATTTTCATGGGGGTTAGTTTGGTAATTGTGTTTCTGAAAGACCAGTAGTAAATAAGATATCAGTAGTAAAACGTCAGTAGTATCTATTAACATCAGTAGTGACTAAGGATTTTGACATCAGTAGTAACTATAGACATCAGTAGTAACTATAGACATCAGTAGTAACCATTAACACACAAGACCAGTAGTATATGTGAACACCAGTAGTACTGAACACCAGTAGTATTCATGTATACCTAATACACACCAGTAGTATTTAACTACCAGTAGTATTTTGTGCACATGCCTACACACCAGTAGTACAGATATACCAGTAGTAAAACACTTAAGTAAATAAATAATATTTTACAACAATAACTTTACACATGATTTTAAGTGAGATTTTAAGTTATCAAAATCATTCCAATACTGCTAACCAAGAAGTTGAATCTTCCTACATCAAATGATTTTGTAAAAAGATCTGCTAATTGATCATCAGTATGGATTTTAACTACTTTGATTAATTTCTTTTCATTACAATCTCTTATAAAGTGAAATCTTATTTCAATGTGTTTAGTTTTTGAGTGTTTTACTGGATTATTCACAACACTAATAGCACTTTGATTATCAATAAAAATAGGAGTTTTAAGGATAGAGATACCAAAGTCTAGAAGCTGATTTTGAATCCATAGTACTTGAGCACAGCAAGCAGATGCAGCTACATACTCTGCTTCAGCAGTTGATGTTGATACATTTGTTTGCTTCTTACATTGCCATGACACCAGTCTTGATCCAAAGAATTGACATCCACCAGTAGTAGACTTTCTATCTTGACATTCTCCTCCATAGTCACTATCTGTGTAGGCTATGAGTTCAAATGGTGAATCATGTGGATACCATAGACCTAGTGATGGTTTGCCTTTCAAGTATCTGAATATTCTTTTAACAGCTTGCAAGTGTAGTTCTTTAGGTCTTGCTTGATATCTTGCACACACACAAACACTATACATAATGTCAGGTCTTGATGCAGTTAAGTACATCAAAGAGCCTATCATTGATCTATATAAGTGTTCATCTACATCCTCCCCCTCAACATCAGGATGTAGGTGTTTGTGTGTTTCCATTGGTGTACTAGCACTTTTACTGTCTTTCAAATCAAACTTTTCCAAGATGTCTTTGACATATTTTGATTGATTTATCAAAATGCCATCTGTTCTTTGATTGACTTGGAGTCCAAGGAAGAAGTTCATTGGACCCATAGAGCTCATCTTGAATTTAATTTGCATCAGTTCTTCAAATTCTTTGCATAGTAAATCATTGGTTGAACCAAAGATGATATCATCGACATAGATTTGTACCAGTAGAATATCATCTTTGACTTTCTTTGTAAACAAAGTTTTATCAATGGCTCCTCTTTTAAAGTTGTTCTTCAATAGGTATGATGATAATGTGTCATACCATGCTCTTGGTGCCTGATGTAGGCCATATAGAGCTTTATCTAATTTGAACACATAATCACCATGTTTTGGATCTTCAAAACCTGGAGGTTGGCAAACATAGACCTCTTCTTCAATCTTCCCATATAGGAATGCACTCTTCACATCCATTTGATAGACTTTGAACTTTTTGAATGAAGCATATGCTAGAAATATTCTTATAGCTTCAATTCTAGCAACAGGAGCATATACTTCATCATAGTCTATTCCTTCTTCTTGAGTGTATCCTTGTGCTACAAGTCTGGCTTTGTTTTTGATCACTATACCTCTTTCATCTTTCTTGTTTCTGAAGATCCATCTTGTTCCAATGGCTCTTTTTCCTTTGGGTAGAGGTACAAGTGTCCAAACAGCTTGTAACTTGAATTGAAGGAGTTCTTCTTGCATTTCCTCAATCCAGTTTGAGTCCTTCATTGCTTGTTGGATCTTCTTTGGTTCATCCTGAGATAGAAAGCATTCAAACATACATTCATTAGCAATTAAACTTATATTACACATATTTGCAGTTAAGCTTTTGTTTAATTTGCTTCTTGTTTGTAGTGGTGAGTTAACATCACTTAGAACAAGGTCTAATGGATGGTTCTTCTGAGTCCTTGTAGTTGTAGCTTTGTCAACCACTAGTTGATTGTCAAGATTGGACTCATTTGTCTCAGGTAGTTGTTCTTCTAGAGATCCTTCATTGTCATTGATATTTGGTTCATCATCATCTTGATCAGAGTTACTACTGCTATCATCTTCATTTAGGTCAGAAGTGTTGCTGTTGTTACTGGTATCAGTAGTATCTTGAGAATCTAGGTTAATGTTGGGACCAGTAGTATTTTGAGTACTATTACTGGTATCAGTAGTATTTGAATTACTACTGTCCTCATTCTCAGAGTTACTACTGGTTCCAGAACTTGAGTTATTACTGACATCAGTATTAACTTTTGGAGCAGTATTTACTACAATGTATCTCATTTCCTCTTGACCAGTATTAACTGATGATGTTCCTTCCTTTTGATTGGGACAATTTGAATTACCTGCATTGAAATTCATGTTAGAATTAAAGGATTTGGTTAGATTGTCTATGTCAAATAGCCAATCTGGACCATTTCCTTGTTCATTAGGTACATTTTCATTAAAGGATACATTTATGCTTTCTTCAATTATCCTTAGTCTTTTGTTGAATACTCTGTATGATTTGCTTTGAGTAGAGTATCCCACAAAGATTCCATCATCAGCTTTGCAGTCAAATTTACCAATTTGTTCTCTTGTAATTAGAATAGTACAAGGACAACCAAATGATTTTAAGAAACTTATAGAAGGTTTTCTTTTATTGAAAAGTTCATATGGTGTTTTAAAAAGTGGCTTCACTATTAATACTCTGTTTTGAACATAACAAGCAGTATTAACAGCTTCTGCCCAAAAAGTAATTGGTAATTTTGAGTCTGCAAGCATTGACCTTGGTGCTTCAATGATGGTTCTATTTCTTCTTTCAGCTACACCATTTTGTTGTGGAGTTCTAGGTGAGCTGTATTGTCTGTCAATACCTTTAAGATCACAAAAGTTAATTAAGTTAGCATTTTTAAATTCTGTGCCATTATCACATCTTATGGCTTTAACTTTTTGATCAGATGTGTTCTCCAGTTTGACAATTAAATTCTTTATGAGTTCACTTGTTTCATCCTTTGTCCTGAGAAAGAAAACCCATGTATATCTGGAAAAGTCATCAGTAATAACAAGACAATATTGTTTCTTTCCAATACTCATTACATTTGTAGGTCCAAAAAGGTCCATATGTAAGAGCTGTAAAGGAACAGAAATAGAGTTCACAGTTTTGGACTTATGAGAAGTCTTGTGTTGTTTACCTTTTAGGCATGCAACACAATGATGATCACACATGAATTGTTTTTGAGGTAGTCCAATGACCAGATTTCTTTTTACCAAATTGTTCATGTTTTTAAAATTTGTGTGACACATCCTTCTATGCCATAGTTCTGATTCAGTGGTGTTTGCCTTGGATATAAAACAGTTGACCTCATTTGTAGAAATGAGTTCTCCCCCTATATCTAGGCAATACACATTGTTTCTCCTAGGAGTTCTTAAAACAACATATTTTTCATCTAAAATAAAATCAGGAGAAAGAATGATGCACTCAATGTCTGTGAAAAGAATTTTATTCTTTTTATCACATACTTGAGACACACTGACAAAATTGTATTTTAGTTCAGCTACAAAAAATACATCATCAAAGGTAATTTTGCCATTAGTAACAGTACCTTTACCTGTAATCTTACCTCCTTGGGGATTCTCACCAAAAGCCACATAACCTCCATCAAATGACTTGAAATCTTTAAGAATTTGCAGATTTCCAGTCATGTGCCTTGAGCATCCACTATCAATATGCCATGTTCTTCCTTCTTCTGGGATCTGAATGCTCTGCACAAGAGAGTAAAGGATTAGTTAAGTTTGGGAACCCAAGCTTTATATGTCTTGGGTTCATCCCTTGAGAAATAAGCTTTTGGGGATTTAACTTTAAACACTTTTGGTACCCATACTTGTTTATTACTGGTGTTTTGTTTTACTACTGCCCTTTTGGAGTTATTACTGGTGTGAGAATTTCCTACTGATCTTGGTTTATACCCATGATTTTTAGCTTTTGAATACTTTACTACTGATGGACCAGTAGTATTTGGGTACTTACCATGTTTAGAATGACCAGTAGTGTTTTTAGAGTTACCACCAGTAGTATTTTTGAAAGTTGTTTTGGGAGCAGTAGTATTTTTGAAATTAGGGTTTTTACCAGTAGTATTCTTGTACTGGTACCATACAGCATTATAATTAGGGTTAACACCAGTAGTAAATTTGTTAAAGTTTCTACTGGTGTTGGAAAATTTAAAATATTGTTTATTTTGGGTGGATTTTCCATTGTTCTTGAAGTAATTGCTGTTCCTTGGGCTTCCAACTCTTCTGTTTTGCACAAATCTTGGTGCACTTCTTCCAAATTTTGGAGTTTCAGCAATTGGAGTTTTGATTTTATTTACTACTGAAGGACCAGTAGTATCTTTTAACTTTTGAGTTTTTTCATTTTCTTTAAAAATTTTAAATTCTTTTAACTCTTTGCAGTTTATTGGATTGAAATGACAATCCTTTGCTAAATGGTTCATTTTATTGCATATAACACATCTTAATTTCTTATTTTTAGCACCTTCAGGTATTCTTTGATCTAAGAGTTGTTTTTTGTTTCTTTCATTCCCCCTTGTTAAAATTTTTGGTACATTTTCTGCATTATATTTGGGAGATTCATTTGGACTTTGAGCTGTGTGAAAACTTGTATCAATTGATTTTGGTGATTCAGTTTGAGATATTGTAAATTCAATTGATTGCTCATCATCAGAAGAATCATTTGATTCAGATGTTTCAGTATTAGATTCAGTTTGATTGTCAGTTTTTAATTCATTAATGATTCTTTCTGAACTGTTTTTCAGTGGAGGAATGAATTTATGTGGAGGTGGTACAGCATGATATCCCACCCCATGAACAACCTTTTTCTGTAGTTTGATTATTAGTTAATTCATCAAGAATTTTAGTGCTTCTTTCAAACTTTTTAATTGTTAATTTATTTTGTTCAATTTCAAGCTGACATTCTTCTAATTTACTTGTTAGTTCTTTATTTTTTGTTTCATAAAACTCTTTCTCATCCACAGCCTGAAGCAATTCTTCCTTGATCCGTTGATCAATCATCTTGTACACCTTTATTTGATGTTCTTGATCAGCAATCACACTATCAAACTCATGATTTCTTCTGACTGCTTTTGCTAAATCTTCATTTAATTTAATGTTTTCTTTTTCTAAGTTTTTAACAATTTTAGCACATTCAGAAGTACAAGGTTTAGGTTTTACCTCAGTTTTGTTGTCAGTAAAGGCCATGAGAGCTTGATTTTGAGCATGCTCTTCTGCTTGGAAGCTCCAGTCATAGCCTTGTCCTTGTTGTGAAACAAGGGCAGTTGATTTTGATCTTTTGTCTGGCTGAGGACATTCTTTTGCAAAGTGACCAAGGTTGTTACAGTTGTAACATTTGACTTTAGTTTTGTCAAATCCAGCTTTGTCACCTTTGTTGAAGTTTAGGCTTGTCCTACCAGTTCTCTTTAAGAATCTTTTTGTCCTTAGGCTCAGCATAGCCATCTGCCATTTAAGATCCATCTCCTCAAGATCATCTGGATTCAATTGTTCCAAGTCATCACTAATCAATGCAGTATGCACATGACTAGTGAAGAAGGATTCTCTTGCAGCATCCTCAGAATCTGCAGCCTTTCCTGTGAAGGTTTCCTGACCTTGACCTGTACTAGAGACAAATGCAGCATTATTAGAAGAAATAGAAGGGTTCTTTTGGTTTACCTCAGTTTCAAATACTATGAGATCATTGTATAGTTCATCCAACTCCTTTTCTTCTAGTGCATCTCTCTGTCTATATACCACTGTGTACATGGCCCATTCTTCACTAAGAGACCTCAGGAACTTCATGTTGACATCTTCTTGATCCATCTTAACCCCAACCTGGTTAAGTTCACCAATTAATTTGTTGAATCTGTCAAACACTTGAGTGAGTGTTTCATTGGGTTTCCTTTGAAATTTTCAAAGTCTTGTTTGAGAACAGACTTCATATTTCTTTTGGTGCTCTTAGTCCCAACGAATCTCTTCTCCAGTGCTTCCCATAGTATCTTTGCATCATCATACTCAACAAAGAGATGTTGATAGTCATTAGGAATGGCCAGTAGAAGAGTGCTTAGAGTTTTGAGTTCGATTCCCTTGTCCTTCTTTTCCTTCTCACACTTAAGTTTGTCTGCCTCAGTTGCAGAGCTGCTTGCTTGACCAGGACCAGTTTTGTTTCCTTCAAGGACAACTTCCCACATAGAATAATCTGTAATAAGCATGTATTGCTTAATACGATTCTTCCACATCCCAAAGTTATTGGGAGTGAGAATAGGGATTTTGTTGGCCTGAGTGCTTTCATTGTTATCCGACATGATTAACAATGTGTGTGTTTTAAAGATTAAAACTTTTTGTTGTTCTTAACAAATAGTAGATCTAGAACCAATATGCTCTGATACCACTTGTCAGGATCGATTAACTATAGACAAGTTAATAAACACCTTAGATCTAATTGAATATAGAAGTTGCAGCGGATCAACACTATATCAATGTAATTAAGAACAATGAACTGTAAATAACATGCAAAGTATTATGAACACAGTTTCACAAAAAGCTTCAATGTATATTATCAAGTTAACAATACACACGTACGTTTACAATTCGTAAGGAACTATTTATAATAGTCCTTGAAGCTAAACTATTTACCCTAGTTATTCTAGGACTTGATTTACATTCGAATTCTATAGATATACATTGATTTACATGCTATAACTATCTCTACGAAGATCTCGGACTTGATATGCTTCCAAAACGCGTATCAGTAGTATTCTGCAATCACCAGTAATGAATTCATATCATCAGTAGTAAGTTTGGTGACCAGTAGTAAGTCCAAAACCAACGTCAGTAGTAACTACTAAGATCAGTAGTATCTTCAATCTTTGCATGATCAGTAGTAACTAAGTTATAGTATACACCAGCATCAACTTCATCAGTAGTAATATGTTCTGCCCCATCAATACTAAGTATGTCAGTACTAAATGCAGCATCAGTAATAAGTTGATCTGTGTTTTGCTCCAACAAGGTGGTCGTCAGGTGTGTTGGCGGCGATGGTTTGAGGGTCGACAATATTATTGTCTTTACTTCCTTCTTCAACATAGTGAACTTCCCACGTGATATGCTGCCCGCCTTTCATTCTTCTCATGTTCAATATTTCCTATAATTTAAACTGAATTAAGTAAATAATAGTCACTAAAATCAAAAGAATCTAAAATATATTTTGATGATGATGTTCTGGTTTAAGGAAGATGAAATTGAGAAAAAAATATATGTTCAAGGGGTAGGTAAGAAGACATACAAATTAAAAAACGAAAACCCAAGAAAATCAAATCAAAGAACATACCTAGGATTATGATCGTTCAACGCATGAAGTGTTAAAATACGATGTTGATTTGGAGTTATATAGGACGCCAAGTGACGTTATGAACATGTGGGGTGATTTGAAACGATATGATGAATCCAAACGATGAAGGTGAAGAACAAATGATAGTCAAGTTTCTAAAACGGTTGGTGAGATTATGTGTAACTGGCCAAGAAATGGATGGTGGGATTATAAATTAAACGTAAATGAAAGTAAATTAAACGGATGGTGGCATTGAAGTAAAATATGAAAATTAAAACATGATATTTAAAATATGAAGTAAACGGATGGTGCCATTTAAGTATATTTAATATTAATATGAAAATGAAAGTAAAATATGGAATTAAAATATGGTATTTAATGCAAAATCAATCTTGAAACTCATTTTATATATATATATATATATATATATATATATATATATAGATAGATATTACCAGCCAGTTAAAGACATACAAACAAGAACGAATTATTTTTTGTTTATCTCAACATTAAGAGATAAAACGTAATAAAATGTAATTTACTTGGAGCTAAATGGAAAAAAAATTGACACCTCAGAGAAAAGTCAAAGTGACAATCTTATATGATTATTTGCAAATTACATATATTATATATTAACATGAATGTAAATTCGGAATTAATTTATACCCATCTTCTAATCACAAAGAAATTCATACATAAATATAGTCAGGAATAGAGCTATTCACATTCCAGTTCTACAACTGAAATAACTGAGCGAAACTGAACCGACAAACCCAAAAACCGAAATAGACAAAAAAAAAGGGAATTGAGAGCTAGATCGAAAGTTGGGTCCAACGGTGTTCGAGTTTTTAGTTATTTTGCACATCCGAATTGTGAATCTCTTGGTTTCATCTTTAGTTCTCAGCATTTATGAATTTTTCTAAAATGTGAAGAATAATAGAGAATAAGTGCATAGAAACACGATGTTACCCTCACTTTATGTAAATTGTTTTTATTGGCTTTATCCAAATTTATGAATCATATTACCTTTAATATCAAGTCTTCAACAATTTGGATAATTTCTCATGTTATTTTAAGCAGACATTTTTTACCTTTTCACATAATTTTATGATATAATGATTTGGTCAAAATGTCATAAAAAGGGGTTTCGAGAAATTTTGGGATAAAAGACCGATAAATATGTTTGAGAGAGATAACTGATAAGAGAAAATGTTTTAAAATTACGTTTTGTACTCAAACGCTCGGTATTCTAATATATAGTCGAATTGGTCGCACCAGCTGAACCGGATTATAATATTATATAGTATTTATTGTGAGTTAATTATGTGAAAAATACATAAATATCAACAAAAAAAACCCTACAAAATAATACCAACTAAATTTCAAAACCTATTTTTGAATAAAATTTGACAATTTTGAGTTCCATATATCTATAAAACATGATACTAGTGTAAACACTAACATTTAACTAGAAATTTTAAAACTTCAATACTGAAAATTAAATGAAAATCCACAAGACAATTGTTGATTGTAAATTCAACATATTAAAATAGTAGCAATGTACCACACTTAATGTGTATGACAAAATTAAATACTTAAGGATAAAATTAAAATACAGTCAATGTATATACTATCAAATTTATATAAATAGTAGCATGTATATGACTAACATAAATTAAATATTTTGGTTTGTTGTGAATCATTTTGGTGCAAGCAACGAACCACAAGATCCGTTTACCACATAAAATCACTAAAGAATAAATAGTCAAACTCAAATACTTTTAATCATTTGAATAACTATATTTTGTAATATATAGAGTAGTGAATGTTTCAATACATTTAAAATATACTGCAAATATGTGACTGTTTCACAACCTCGATTTGGTTCGAATGATGAAGAAGAAGAGTGCAATTAAATGATTTTGGTAGATGGGTTACTGTTTCATCGACTTCAAGTGTTGAGGCGTGTTTGTTGATCAGCTTTGAGCATACACATAAACCTTTGATAAACTAATTTTCGAGCTTAAAAACAACCTAAAATGTTCGTTCATATAACATGGTTCGTAATTTAACGATCCAGTACAAAGCGGTTCGAAATCAGTCATGTAAACCGCTTCAGTTGGCCCGACTTGCATTCAGTCCGATCGGTTCAACGGACCGATCCAACAAACAACACTCTTCGTTAATGTTCTGGATACCCATCAAAATATTTGACTTGAATAAAGTCTCAACAAAATAGCGAAACTAAAATTAAATATTATAAATAAAATCCGACCTAATACGAATTTTAAACCGACATATTACGGACAAACTAAAACCTCATTATACATCATTAGTTCACTCGTCTTAAAATTGTGCAATATCAAATCATCAATATCATATTTTGTGATAGGGTTATAAATAAATGCTCATTAATATTCAAAACCCTAAACACATTTGGATTGAACTCATTTAAATAATCAATAAACCATTCCATTTATATATAACATCTTCTTTAATAAAATTGCAAAACAGTATAACGGACGGCTATTTTACGAATGTAAACATCTTAAAGTTCAATTATTTGTCACACATTTGGTTAGCTAATGATTCCGCAAGTGCACAAAACTCTAGCGTCACGTTGTTGCTAGTCGTAATAACCGAATCATGGGCCCCATTCCCATCCACAATACTTTGACACCGTCTCACCGAATCTCCCGCATCATGAATGTCGTAACTAGTCAAATCACAATCTTCTTCTTTCATAGAAACCTTAAAATCAGTTATCGCAGTATCATACGCAGCAATGCAATCTTGGAGAGACTTCAAAACGCCAGGTGGACCGGATTTCATTCCTCGGAAGTAATTTTGAGTATTGGTCGAGTTTTTGGTTGCCGCATCGACGGCAACTGTTGCAAGGGTCTTTACGTCTTTTGCAAATTGACTCCTGCTATCAGATTTTAAAACCGCCAAGCAGAAATTGACGTCACCTTGTTTGCTACAAACTTGATTAACCAGCTCGTATGAACTAGAATCATCAGCATTTGATATCGAGATAACCCAAAAAACCGAGAAAACGAATAGGATTTTTGTGAATGAGAAAGAAGTCATTGTTACAATTACAATGTGTTGTGTGACTTGGATACAATGAGCACGGAAGCATGTATTTATAATCCTGAAATTGATGTTAATTTATGAATAATTGATATATTTTCTAACAACTAGGATAAAACCCGCGCGATGCGGCGGGCTGCGAACTAAATATTACTGGCGATTAAAACTTCATTCGTAACATGTTTTTAGAACGAATACAATACATAATTGCATCGAATTGTATGTTTTTTATTTCGATTGGCAGCTTGTGCTTGCTTCTGTCTTCACTTGAAGAATTAAGGCTTTCAACGATGCAAATTTCTCCGATTACATCTAAAAAAAAATTCATTAATTAGTAGGGGTATAGGGTTATATAACATATAAATCCTACATAGTAAAATGGAGTTAATTTTACCAATTGACTTCGAGGCTGGTAATGAGTTATTCAAAATGTTCTCGTATGCAGCAAACTCAAAACCATGTAATGGACCAGACCACTCAGCGCATTCTTTAATCGTTGTGCTTGATTGAAATGAAAGTTTTTCATTCAGGCCAGTAAATGTAAAACTTGACTTGGCCTGCCGCAACTTACCTCCTCTGATATAATCTCATTTTTATTGCTGAAGTTCGTGTGGGGCCACATTCGTAGAACCCTGACATTGAGGTGAATTTTATCCTTAAAATCATGAATGTTTCTTATATAGTGCAATCCGATTGTTGACATGTTAAGAATACCTTACACAAAAAATATTACAAAACTCATACACGGTAGGAATAACATTTGTATCATTTGTTAAAGAATAGAATGAAAAAACAGAGTTGCAGGTGATAACTCATAACGTTGGTTATGAAGGTTTTTCGGTTTTTGATGAAAACAGTGATGTTTTCTCGGTTTATAATACCGTTGTTTATATAGAGTGGAGGTAATATATATTTTAATTTAACAAATTAAATTAATATTAATGCAAATATTTAATGGGTAGTTATAGCATGATTAAAAAACATATAGGTTAAAATTAAGTCTTTATATTGGTATCCGAAATATCCATTTGGTTACTATATATTCTCTCTCACAGTTCATAAGGATGAAAAAAACGTAAGCTTGAAAAAAACGTATACATAATTAAGTCTTTATACCTAGTTATAGCATTGACTGACCGTTTTTGTTTTAAGACTGGCTAAAAATGAAAAAAAAAACGTATATCGTATAATTAAGTCTTTATATTGGTATCCGAAATATCCATTGGTTACTATATATTATCTCTAACAGTTCTTAAGAATGGAAAAAACGTAAGCATGAAAAAAACGTATACATAATTAAGTCTTTATACCTAGTTATAGTATTGACTGACCGTTTATGTTTTAAGACCTACTAAAAATGAATAAAAAAACATATATGTTAAAATTAAGTCTTTATATTGGTATCCGAAATATCCATTGGTTACTATATATTCTCTCTCACAGTTCGTAAGCATGAAAAAAACGTAAGTATGAAAAAATCGTATACATAATTAAGTCTTTATACCTAGTTATAGCGTTGACTGAACGTTTTTGTTTTAAGACCTGCTAAAAATGAAAAAAAACAAACGTATATCGTATAATTAAGTCTTTATAAGCATTTAATTTTCATTAAGTTGGACGGTTAGTATCTTACTATTGAATGCGTAAATTGAAACAAGAATTATTTTATGAAGTTAAAAATCATACAACTTCCTTATTCAGTATCACACTAAATTGAGTAGTTGTTTTCACGTTATATTATAGTTATATTTTAGTAGAACCGCTCGAAATCAGGGATTTGATAGTTATACAATCATAATATAATATTTTTATATGGTAATTTTTATTCCATTTGCTCGGGAATAAGTGAATCATTCATTGAATGTAACCGCAATTTAAGAACCAAAAAATGTATATATAATTGTGGGATGAATTACAGTTA
Organism: Calendula officinalis; assembly: GCA_963853835.1. Lineage (NCBI taxonomy): Eukaryota > Viridiplantae > Streptophyta > Magnoliopsida > Asterales > Asteraceae > Calendula > Calendula officinalis. The sequence continues at coordinate 25,193,221 of OY970832.1, forward strand.
GTTCATATAATTAATTTGTCCTCTTTGCAATAAAAACGTATGTATAAAACGTTGCTTTAAAAGGTATGTTTAGTAGGGGTATTAAAATTATATTTAATTTGAAAATATATAGGTTAATTTTGGACTAATAGCATTGATTCAGCGTTTTTATTACAATTTTGTATAAATTATGGAATCTATAAGAGCATTAATTTTTTAACTGAAAAATATACAATTCACATTATGTCAAAATAAAATAACAGTTAATCTTCATCAAGTTGGAGTGCTTTAAAAAGCAATTAAAAGGAATAAGTCAATATCAAAAATAAGTCAATATCTTTATATGGTAAATCTAAATTGCCAGTATTAAGGACATTTTTGTTAATTCGCATTAATCACTAAACTTTCGTCCAAACGGTGATTTTCATTTGCTTGTGGTTGATGTTGACGAAGTATTATTTTGGAGGGTGATTCGATACTTTCTCATGATTTTCCAATTACTACGACACATTAAGAGATTAAAAATAAGTAATATGGTGTGACAAAATGAGACAATTCACACTTCAAAATATATAATTTGTGTAGTTGCACTAAATTAAATCGTATAACAATAATTTTATTATTGGGAAAGTGAGTAATTTATATATTTAAGCCAAACCATAATATAAAAAAAACACCATTTGTGTCACAGAAACGTTATGTGTGATACAATTAATCATTGTTGTTCCATCCGTAGGGGTCTGTTTAAACGTTTTGTCGGTAAGTCGAGAGACGCTTATTTCCAGAGAGGGGAGTTCTTAAGCGTCTGAAATATTTTTTTGGTTGCGTGCCGGGTGGGACTTCGGGTTTTTCATCACATAAAACAACGGCATCATCATTGTACTATCGGATGGATGCGTTGAAGTGCATATGCTTATGGCATTTCCGGGTTGAACTCAATGTTTGTAACGTCAGTAGAAACAAGATATTTTACTGAAATGTAACCAAATCAAAAAGAGATATCAATATTTTTTTAAATAAAAAAGTCTGTTAGGTAAGTGGGGATGCCCAATTATGGAAAGTAAAATGAATATCGAAAATACTGGAATTAACATGTTGGTTTTCTAATCAGTTTCACGCGAGCTGCGTACAAGGTTATGTTTTCAGAATCAGATCTCCCAATCATTGTTGTCGTGGCTGCTGGTACCAGTACTGTGGATTCCAGAGGTCTTCAAAGTTTTCAATCGGTTCATATCCATCAAATTCCTTTGAAAGAGATATAGAAAAATATTAGTTAACACAGAATTTATGATTTTAAAGTAAGAATTTGAAACTCTGAATTTAATCAAATGGAGGTTACATCTACTTCTTCAACTGATCGTGGCAGTGGCTGAAGCACTGAAGCACCATATTGGGTGATTAAAGACATTTAAAAATTTTCAATATGATTGTAAGTTTTCACCTCGTTTGTAAGTTGCACAACAACTCCATTGTAAGTTGATGAAGTATATATATATAGGTTAGAAAAAAACGTAAAATTCAATATATCTCTAATGTATAAAAAAACGCACCTCATAATTGAAAAAAACGCATGCTTTCAATGATTTCAATGTTTGTAACTTAAAAAATCCATGAGAGATTTGTGATCTATAACCGTAAAAAAAATAGGATGGAGTGTTGTAAACCACACGAATTCAATGTTAAAATTTAATACAAAAAAGCGCATGTTGAAGTAAATTACCATTACTGATTAATTTTTCTAAAAATAAAAGTAGGAAAACGTCTAATTTTTAGTGGCTATAATGATTTGCGTCTGCACATTGAAAGCATGGTGGTTTAGTGTTTCGTTTGTATACCAAATATTTGATGTGGTGTAGTGGTAAGGTTCATAAATGTGTGTCTAAAGAGCCCAAGTTCGAAACCTGTTAACAGCCTTTTTTTCAATTAAGATGTGGGTTTAAGACCTTCCAGAAATGGCAAGCCTGTTTTAAGACCTGCTAAACGTAGAAAGACATTCCTCTATTATAGATAATAGAGAAGATAAGGGATTTATGCAGTATGAACAAAATCACAAAAATGCGTAATTTAGAACATTAATAAATTCTTCAAGACTTGCAAATGATCCACATAAGGTATAACAAAGACCTACATAATGTAATTTATTTTTATACCTGTCATTTAAAAGACACAAATAAAGATACTAAAAGATCTTTAATCTGGAAAAATCACCTTAATAAAGAACCTCTACAGTAATGCATAACCTTCTTGCCGTCAAAATTGAATTTCAACTGAGAACCAGCCTAAAAAAATTTAAGAATAAGTATTATAATATACTAAAAATGCTAGCGTTTGGCTAGTAAATATCCTCGTTTAAGTTGGTAACATTTGACTTTAATGGAATTAAAGGTTGACGTTACAAAGATTATTAAGTAATGTTAAGAATTAAATGTATTCCCAATTAGTATATAATGCTATAATAACGATGAACTTGAATGGAATTAAAGTTTGACGTTACGGCTTGAATGAAATTAAAGTTTGTGTCATGATTTGCTCGGTTGGTTAGGTGTTTATTAAGACGTTGGTAAGTTTGAAAGCCAAGTGAGTTGGTAGCAAAACTGGTTAACATTGTTGGCTGATTTCCCACAGATCTTGGGTTCAAATCCCATCCCATACATTTTATTTTGACAAACGAATTTTAAGACCTTCCTAAAAAAGAAAGGAAAATTAAGACCTTCTAATTTTAGAAAGGCATTCATGCATTATATATAGTTATATATAGTATAGATAATAGATTGTTATAACGGCACAATTGAAGAGCAGAGCAGTTTCCTTTTGATAATTCAAGACATGCACATGACCTTGTTATATAGAATTGTCATAATTACGTATTAAATTTCGCGTCAAAATTGAAGCAGTTTCCTTTTGATAATTCAAGACACTTGACCTTGTTATATAGGATTGTCATAAATACATATTAATTACCATATCAAACATTCTAAGTATCTTTTTGGATATCGAAATATTGGAATTTATGTGAATTGTGAATTGCTTCCTATCTAATTTTCCTACTTACTCATAAAATAATTAATATGTGGAATCCACATATTCTTTTTCTTAATCTCATCCTTTGATTTAAACACTTATATTAATTGAATGAATATAACTCCTTTCGTCCCATAAACAACTTCTCATTTCACTCTAAATTTTTATCCCACAAAAAACTTCATATTTCCCATATTTGATGGGCTCCACACAATAAAAACCTATTATTACTAAAGACCTCACCACTAAGAGCATCTCCAATGGTGGCTTTTTTAAAAGCTTATTACTATTTTAATAAGTCTTTGCATGGCTTATTACCATTGCAATGACTAGCTTTTCTAAAACCTTAATGTAAAGACTTTTTTTCTACTAACCTTTTAACCCACATTTAATGTTTGTCTTTTTTGGTCCCTCATATTTAATAGCTTTTCATTTTAAACCTTAAATATATTATATATAAATTCTTTATTATATTTTTGTTAGTTAATAAGTAAATTAAATAATATTAATGTCAATTATTATAATATTTTTGTATGAGACATTTTATAAAAATATTATATTTAGTAATATGTTAAAAAATTGTCGAATTATATATAGGGGTATTTATAAAACATTTGAAATAGATAAAGGTAAATTAGAAATATTGTAAAAGAAAAAGCTTTTGCAAAGATTAACCATTGGAGATGCTATTTATGAAAAGGTTTTTGTAACGACCCGAATTTTTGTAGAAAAATAAATTATTTAAAAATATGATAAATATGGATAAATCGTTTAAAGAACGTGGAAATTGGTTTCGTGTCTTTTGGACACTGTATGAGAAAGTTATGGACGAAACCGGGTCGAGCCACTTGACAAAAACTGCAGCCCTGCTGCACTTTGAAGATCGCGGCGCGAACTATTGTTCGCGTTCGCGAACATGAGGTAGAGAGTCGGGATTTTTGGTGATGAAGTTCACGGCCAGCTCACGATCGGGAAAAGTTCGCGACAAGGGAAGTTCGCGGCGCGAACTCGTTGATCGCGGCGCGAACTCGTCAGACACAGCATTAAAGTCGGGTTTTGGCTCATTTCATGCCATCTCAAACCCTAGTTTCTCTCACAACGAGTTTGTATACGATTTTGAGTGCAAATGGTCGGTTGGGGCTGATTTCTTGGTCAAATCTTGTGATACTTCACTCCTAGTTGAAGATTAAAGGTAAATCTTCACTCTTTGATCATTGTAGCTTTAGATCTATGGATTTCTAAGCTTGGGTTTGGAACCCTAGTTCTTGGGGTTTTCTTAAATGGTGAAATAAATGTTGTCTACATTTAATAGATGGTATTTTAACAGGGGAAACAAGTGTATGGTTAAGATTTGTAAGAATCTTAAGATTTGGTAAAATCTAGGGTTTTGGAAATCATCCAAATTGGGGGAAAGTGTTATTAAAGAGTTCCTAGTAATAAAAGGGTTTATTATTAGTAGTATTTGTTGTTGATCAAGTTGTGATTATTATGATAGGCTTTTGGTGAAGTCTTGGAAGGTTCTAGCTTGTTGAAGCACAAGGATTGGGTGTGAAGAACACATTTGGAGCATTATTTGTTAAGGTGAGTACATGAGACTTTTTAAACTGGGTACATAGCAAAGAGTTTTGAAAACACTTATAATATTTTATGGGTCTTTATTGATAAATTGATAAAGATAATGAATGAAAAGATAAGAAGGTAGGTATAATGTGATATTAGAATATGTCTAGTATGGTTGATGAATTTGGAGGTGTTTATGATGAAATATGTAATTATGAAACCTTTATTAACGAACCATAATAATAAGGTTATTGAGTAAAAGAACGTATATTGAGTCTTTATTAATAAATATGTATTAGTAAAGCAATTAGAAATGATTCTTATAGTAATGAGTACCTATTGGTAAAACTTACTAATAAAAGTAAGGAACGAATATATATAAAAATGAAGATGATGTGACTAGTAATAATTATATATTATAGTCAACAGAGGTATAAAAGTATTATGTTATCGACAAATGAGAAATGTATCTTATGAAATAAGTATGGACCTTCTAGAGTCCTAGATGTAGTAGTAGATGTGAATTGTTAATGATCGAGTCCATGGGACTATACAGGTACGTTCATACTATGTTGAACTAGTTATATATGGTTATTATTGAATAACTAACTTGTTTGATGGTTTATGTGATAGTCGAAGGCTTTGATTGAAATAACTGTTGAGTTATGGTAAGAATGAGGTGATGTGATGATGCGGGGGACCCCCGGTCATGAGGTGTGGAATGAGGGGCAGTTGGGTGGATTCCCATCGACTCATCCACGTTAGTAGTCTTGCTAACTGGACGTATTCCGGCGAGTAAGGCAGGTATCGGTAGATTGGGCGAATCCCTCTTGCCAGTATCTTGAAGCTTATTAATGGCGATGGATTTCGGTTAATAAGCTAATGTGAAAATTATTAATGGCGATGGATTTCGGTTAATAAGTCAATGTGAAGCTTACTAATGGCGATGGATTTCGGTTAGTAAGTTGATGTGATTCCAGTACATATATGTTTATGTATTAGGTATGTTGGTGCTTCTAGCTAGTTCGGGGGCAACCCGATAGTTAGATATAATTGCTAGGAGAGCAAAAATTGATAGGGTCACAATAGGGTGACTAGACGGTATTGATGTCGTATACATATGCGTTTATATATTTATGAAAGGATTATTATTATTTGGGTCTAAAACCCATGTATCTCACGAGACTATTTTGTCTCACGTACTGCGTTTGTTTTTGTGGCTATGTACTCAGGTACAGGTTTGAAGCGATAGAAGGTTGCACTAGGAGTGGCCTTGATATGTTTAGCTCGGGAGCTCGTAGGTAGATCCCGTTTGCCTATGGTTTTGATATACTTGGTGACACCGTATTTTTGTATACTCTGATAAAGGTTTTAAAGTTTTTGTTAAACTGTATTTTGGATTACATGGAAAATGTTGGAAATCATATTTTAAATGTTTTAAACGATGTTATAAAAATACGGGTGTTACAGTTTTTGGTTATTGAAATGTTGATATGGCAAAAGCAATAAGCTTTTGTGAGGTTAACCATTGGGGATGCTCTGATATCCACTAACTATCTTTCTCTCTCCAATCCAACCTTATATTTTAATCAAAAGTATTATCAATGACCTCACCACTAACTATCACCTAAAAACTTGTGCAAAATCCAAATGGGAAGTTTTTTGTGGGACGGAGGGAGTACTATTTAATCATGATCACATGTTTAAAAAGAGAATTTGTATTGCTTTTTACTAAATTTTATTAGTTAAACATCACTAACTATAAAAGTTATTAATATTTGTAATCTACTGATTTTCTTTCATAATATTATCATTTGTTTTGGATATTTATATTGATCAAATGATACAATGCCTTCTCTCCTTAATGAAATAGTTATAGTTAATAACTTTTAATTGAATATTGTCGAGTTTATAGTTGTTTTGTTTATGGCTTTATGCACATCAGATGTTCGATAAAATGGTTATGTAAGAGTATAAAAAATGATCTGAAATTGCTTGTGGCAATGTATGTTCCAATACGACGCCTCTGCACCTCAAAATCGAGTTAGGTAAGTTTCAATCAACCATCAATTTCATCACTTGGTGAAAACAAAGTGAGCGACTCACCAAAGTGAGCGACTCACCGGGTTTTGATTCTGGTCGATGAATAAATCTAGACTTTTAAATGTCATTAAATTCTGTAATCTCTGGAATTAGGGTTGATGGAAATATGATGGTGACATCTTGTGAATACGAAAGTGCACACCAACTATTCGATGAAATGCCAGGTTTTTAGTGGTTTATGACCATGGTACTTTGTTACCATGGTTTCTGATCATTATTTAAATACAGAGCTATTTTAATCTGTAAGTATTTTGTATGTTTGCAATATGAAACCATTAACTCTCATAATTTTGTGTTATCTGAATTTACAGATGGGCAAAGAACTTGTTGTCAAAATGTATACAAACATGGTAAGCTTGAAATTATGGATACTATTTTTTACGAGTCACAAAGATAGGGACGAATATCATGTTATGCAACAACAGGGGAAGAAGCAATTAATATTGCATCAAAAGTGGATTTTTAAAAAATTTGGTTTCAGGATCCCAGTAGTGTACTAAATGGAAATACAAATGCCCCAATAGCAGAAGGAATCGAATCAACGAGCTTGAAGTTTTACATAGACTAAATCAACAAGTAACCTTTTAAATTACATTTTTTTGTTCATTTGATATACATATAAAGTACCAAGTTACATTATTTTCGATTTTAATTTTATGCGGGATACTAAAAATGTGTACCTAAATTTTAAAAATCCCAGTAGTCAGTTCCACCTCCAAGTATCTACGGTCCACCATCTTTTAGATCACTTGTGTTTTCAGATTCAACATGCAATTCCATACAAAAATATATATATATGTTTTTTGGTTGACATTTTCTTAGTATAATTAATTAAATTTATATTGCAGAACCTACCATACTTGGGTCGATTGAGATGTTGACAAACAACGGGCTGGTTTTAATCCTTTATCTCATAGTAGGGAGTTTCAACCCCCTGTATCTGAATCAAGGAGTGAACATGTATTATCCTTAACTAATGTAAGTTTTGCAATTATTTAGTTCAATTCGTTTTATAGTTTTCCATTAAAATTTTAGCAATGGCAAAATGCTTCTATGTTAGTGGCTCATAGAATCACAGGTAAGACAATAAAAATGCCAGAGTAAGATTTTTTTGCTTCTATGATTTATGAATCTTAAAACAATACAATTGCCATTTGTTCAAATCTGGTCAGTTTCAATCGATCGTGATTAAAGAGCTGCCTTCGATTTCGTTTCTTCAAAGAACCCTAAATCATAAATTTCTGAAACAGCTGTTAGTGAGGCTCTATATCCCATTGAGGTAAAATACTTGTAACAATAACCAATTTTAATCTCTCATTTACTGAAAATGTTAAAAATTTGTGTACTTATTGATTCTCTGCATTTTTGTACTACAGTGTAGTAGACATGCTAAAATTTCATATACCATTAAATGGTTGGTGTATGTGTACTTTAAATATGGGGGTGGTACAGTTATAAGAGAAAAAATGAATTTTGGGCAGTTGCCTATTATGGTGAGGGTAATAAAATGTGACTTTATTGTTTTTATTATTATTTTATTATTATGTATCATGGGTTAAGATATATTTTTCACGAGGCTTCACTGAATTTGTTTGCAGTCAAGACTTTGTCATTTAAGAGGTGTTAGAATCTAAATTGCTCAATATATTAAAAAGTCAAATTCAAGTTCAAAGAATCTTAACTTTGTTTTCAGTTAATTGTTTTTTAGGGTGTTGCACAAGCATTCCTCTGACAAGATCTTTTGCTCCATCATAAACCATTTCCTGAGTCATAATTCTCACAACCAAAATGAAATATGTAATTCAACCCCCTGTATCTGCTTATAAACGAACTTACAACAAAAATATTATTCATGAACTTTTTCAAAGAAACTTTAATATGACTTTTAAAAGCCATGTACAAGTTCTTTTTCATGAAGATAATTTATTTACGAGAAAACATATTAAGATGTTGCACATTGTTTGTGCTTACCGTAAGGGGGGCTATTTCGACCCATTTGACTAAGAATGGGCTGTTTTTCGTTGCATATGGCTTCAGTTAGCTTCTTAAGGTAAAAAAAGAAGATGCCTTTTAACTTTGTGTTTGTTTTTAAAATCAAATGTTTCTAAATATATAGAAAATGCACCAAAAATTTCATATTTCATATGGATCGATTTTAAAATCTTTAGCATTTTTTATTTTTTATGTTAATTTTTTTTTTGAACAGCAAAAAGAAGGCAACAAGTCGAGCTTCGGCATTGCCATCACCCCCCGAGGACCTCCACACTAACATTAAAAACTTGAGTCTAGCAAAAAGCTAGACAAAAACATAATTACAACGGTTTTAAAAGCCAATCGACCCATGAAATCCTGAGTTTATGATTTCGATGGACGATCCAAGAAAAGGAAAACAAACGAATGCAATCAAACAATTCTGTCTTTTTTAAACTACCGCTATCAAAAATCAAAGAATTCCTGAATCTCCACAACATCCAGCACGTGGTAAAACTAATAACTTCAAACTTCAACTTTTTGTTGCTAGCATTCGAAACGTTGTCACGGAAACTACACCAATCTTGAAAACTATTTCCGACATGAGCAACCCCTAAATCGCACCAAATGCAGATCTTTTTCCATAAATCAATTGCAAGGCTGCAACTGAAAAAAAGATGGGCCGAGGTTTCCATACTACCTTGACAAATAGGACACGTGATGACATTAATCTCCAACCAGATAAATTTTGTCTAGTCGGAAGGCGGTCTAAGGCAAGACGCCACATAAAAATGTTCACTTTAATAGGTACAATTTTGCACCAATTTAGATTGAAAGTAGTGCCCGGAAATAAGAAAGAGTCAATAATTTTACGAGCCCCCGCAACCGAGAACTCCGTCTGATTATCTAATGCCCAAACTAATTTGTCACTTCCCACACCAAAGTTGATTCTATCCAGCATCATCTTTAAATTGACAAATTGCTCCATTTCCAAACCGCCTCTTAACTCTCTTCTCCAATTCCACACCCACATGCCATCCCTCCATTTTTGGTTAACAAAGCTTGCATTTTCCAAGTCGAGCCGGTATAAACGATTAAATTTGTAACTCAGAGGAGAATTGTCTAACCATAAATCAGACCAAAATTTAATCTTATCGCCGGTAACTAAATCATATCGTATGGAATTTAAATCAATGATCGAATTCTCATGCAAATATTTAACGGCACCCACAATACGAAACCATGTACCTTTAAAAGTCGTAGACGAATTACTATTTAGAAAACCGCCATCATTTCCGTAAATAGCTTTAATAACTTGACAGCAAAGGGCATTCGGCTCACTATAAAATCTCCATCTCCATTTTAAAAGAAGTGCAAGGTTCATCGATTTAAGACTCGCGATATCAAGACCACCTCTTTCCTTGCAAGCAACCAAGTTCTTCCATGAAACCCAAAATCATTTGTTTTCTTGATCTTGACAACCCCAAAAATTCCGGGCACGCATCCGTTCCAATTGATCAATAATAGTTTCAGGGACACGAAAGAGGGACATCCAATAAATTCCGACACTACCAAGGACCGACTTAATAAGCGTTAAGCGGCCCCCGATAGAAAGCATTTTAACCTTCCACGTAGATAATCTCTTGCGGAACGCCTCAATAATACTGTCCCAACTACTCTTTCTAGCCATATTTCCTGCGGTCAACAAGCCAAGATAACGACATGGCAATTGACCCGCTGCACAACCTGTGCGGATAACCATCTGCTCGATAACATCATATTTCACACCCACCCCATAGAGATTAGACTTTTGGACGTTTATCTTTAACCCAGAGACATTGTAAAAGTCATTAAGGATTTGTATAATCTCATCTAAGTGATCGGCACTCCACTCCGTTACCACTATGACATCGTCGGCATAAAAAAAATGGGAAATAACTAAGTTTGCATCACCAATAGTCGCACCTTTAATTCTCTGATCATCAACTGCTTTTTCAAATGCTAAGTGAAGCCCCTCCATAGCAATAATAAAAAGAAACGGGGACAACGGATCACCTTGTCTTAAACCTCGAAACATTTTAAATTCATCCGTCGGGCTTCCGTTAATCAAAACCGACAAAGAAGCTGAAGACAAGCACGAATTTATCCACTTTCGCCATTTCAAACTAAAACCCATTTTAGACAAAATATTGTCTAAATATTCCCAACTTAGTGAGTCAAATGCCTTTTCAAAATCAACTTTAAAAAGAAGCAATTTTTTCTTTTTCTTCTTATACCACTCAATGATTTCCTTGACTATTAAAGGTCCATCCAGAATCTGTCTACCCTTAATAAAAGCGGACTGTTCTTTGCTTACCACGAAATCAACCACCTTTGCCAACCGTAAGGCCAATAACTTAGCAATAATCTTATACTGTATTCCAATGAGAGAAATAGGGCGATAGTCTTTAACCAAAATCGGATTACTAACCTTTATAATTAAAGTAATAAAAGAAGCATTGCACCCTTTTGGAATTCGGCTCGTATTCATAAAATCATTAACCGAGTTCCATAAATCATCTTACAATAGATCCCAGAATTTTTTAACGAATCTGAAATTGAACCCATCCGGGCCCGGGGTCTTTTCACTACCGCAACTCCACACCACCGTCTTGAGCTCCTCCAAAGCAACTTGACTAAAGCACTCCCCTGATATGTGTCAACATAATTCAAGACTACCAAGTCTCTAAAATCTTCCATTTCCAACCATGAATTAAAAACCCTAAACGGAGTAGGGCCATAATCCATATTTTTTGACGAAAGGAGGATCGGAATATGGTCAGAATACTTTCTTTCCAAAGCTAAGACCTTCAAGTCCGGGTCAGAATTTACCAAGTTTTCCGAGAGCAAAAATCGGTCTAATTTACTCATTTTGGTACCCGACTTATTCATCCAAGTGAATTATTTCCCGCCAATATCTAAATCAATTAGACCACACGTGTCAATAAAATTGTTAAAATTCGTCGCTCCCACCTGATTAAATTGTGATCCCAACCTTTCATCTTCAAATCAAACTTCATTAAAGTCGCCAAAAACAACAAACTTATAATCTTTACCTTCCATATAATCACGAATCTCATTCCAGATAGTACCCCGAACATCTACCTCTTGGGGAGCGTAGATATTAATAAAAGAGGTTTTTTCAGACAAACCAATCCAAAACCCTTCCACAATGACATAAAATCTGCTACAAATAATCGCCTCTTTTTTGAACACTGCAGTATCCCAAATCGATACAATACCACCCGAGTGACCTCGGGCCGAACTACATGCAAACTCGAACTGATAGTTTCCCCATATCGATTTAAACCGGAAAAGATTAGGTTTCGTCATCAACGTCTCCTGAACACCCAGAAACGAGACACTATTCTGGTAACAGAGATTTTTTATCCATTTACGCTTAACCGCGGAGCCCAAACCACGTGCATTTATCGAGAGGGTATTCAACATTTAAAACCATCTACCTCACCAATCATGTCTTCAAAATCCACATCTTTTATAGGAGCATCATCACGTCTAAACAGGATGCCACAAGAGGATGCGTGACATCGATTATCCACTTTTGTTAACCCTTGACGTGCCCGCTGCTTAATCAGCTCAAACCCCAGAGGGCAGCTAATGGATTCTGCTTCACTCTCGGTATTTTGAGAATTAACAATCTTCTCCTCATGCCTCGTTTCACTGATTAGTGGTTCGGAGGTATTACGGGGCACCACCGAGGGGGTCTCCTTAACTGGATCAATCTGATTATCCAGATTATCACCAAACTCCGGTTGAGCTGGCGATTCAGCAAAGACATTCTCATAGTCTTCCGACTCTGCCCCCGATTCCTCATCACTTCCTAACTCCTCATCCACTTCAAAGGAATGGTCAGAGTTATCATCCTGTGAGATTTTTTTAATGGTAATCTTCCACGTGTCTTTTTCTTTTACCCGAACCACATAAGTGGTTTCCGCCACCTCAACATGAATGCACTCGTTAATAAGGCTCAATTCTTTGGTATTGATGCAAAATCTCCCACAACTTGGGTCATCATTCAAATCATCATCAAAAAACATGAACTTACCCCACATGCTACCAATCTTCTTGTAAACCTCCGAGTTCCAAGCACATAAAGGCAAGCCATCAACCTCTATCCACACCATTCGCTCAACAATCACAAAATTACTTAGCACATGGCGAGCATCAGCGAAAATATAAGGCAAATTCACGTTCTTGAATCTCATACAAGATTTTTGGGATTTAAAACCAATCCAAACCCATAAGCCTCCAATGTGATAAATCTCAACATCCACAAAACCCTCACTTTCCAAGTGCATGTATAAAATTTTCAGCAGCCCCACCTCACGAGCCTTTGCAAGAATAATCGTGGAGGAGTCATCAATCTTGATGAGATCTTTGTCATCCACCGATAATCTCTTCGTTATTTCCACAGACGCATCATCAACAGAAATAGGGTAGGATTTAACACCCGCAGCGACCGAAGCGAATGAGGAACCTGTGGGAACTTTAGCGGGGATCACCTTAGGGTAAGGCTTAAACCCCGCAGCAATAGGGTTACTCTTGGAAGGTACTGGCCTGTTGAACCGAGCGACAGCGACATATATGTGGAATGAGCCCATCCATTGAGAAGACAGCTTACGAGCAAATCCAACTTCATCATTAATCCCCAAAAAACGAATAAAGCCAAATCTTTTACCGAATTTTGAAACCTTTTTGGCAATGTAGGCGTCAGCTACCTTTCCATGCAGCATGCACCACTTCCACAAATCATTTGTTGTTAACGAATTGGGGAAATTCGTAATATAGAATGACGTAGTAATCTTGTTAACCGATTTGTGGAATGGGTTCTGAATATTCTTGTCCCCACCTTGCGATCAATCATTTTGCCGACCAACCCTCCACATCCATCCTTCGGAATCAATTTTATGTTTGAAACCCATTCGAACAGCGCTTGAAAACAACCCCCAAACCTCCCCCCCACACCCCCAGATCACCGGAGATCAGACCAAAAGTCGACGGCGCCGCTAGGGTTTTTTGGAGAGTTATATTTTTTTTTATGTTAATTTAGGCTAATTGCATATTTGAACCGGACTTTAGGTTAAAAGGAAAATGGTCAAACAGGTCAAATTGCAGGTTAAAAATGTTGAAGGTCAACCGGGTCACTCTGAGTTATAATTTTATATTTACTTTTTACTCAATCACAGTTATCTGATATAAGCATTTGAATTCATGTGAGGTTATGAGATGAATGTACACAGGTGGCATAGTATGCATATAAAGTTGGTAATGAGACCAATGTCTCAAGTACTGTTTTTGCCATAACTTTATTGGTTTGATTTCATATCATGAAAATGGTTACATTAATTACTTTACCAACCTCAGGCACATCATCAAATTTCAACCATTGATTTATACCTTGAAGAGCATTGTATGAACTTGATTCATTGTTGCATACAGAGAGAAATATTCCTGGAGTTTTTATGAAGTCAACTGTTGGCATTGTTGTAATGTACTCCCTCCGTCCCACAAAAAACTTCTCATTTCACTCTAAATTTTTGTCCCATAAAAAACTTATCATTTCAATAAAATACTATTATTATTAAGGACCCCACCACTAACTATCCACTAACTATTTTTCTCTCTCCAAATCAATCTTATATTTAAATTAAAATTATTACCAATGACCCACCACTAACTATCACCTTAAAACTTGTGCCAAAGTGAAATGGGAAGTTTTTTGTGGGACGGATGGAGTAATAAACTAGTAAGGTCTTAATGATTTGGTTTCACTGATTATTAGAGGTTGTGTATGTACATTTGATTTCATTTATGTGCGCCACAACAAATTCAATGACATATACGATGAAGAATTTAGGTTGTGTATATACATTATGAATATTATGAAAATTTCTATAAGCCACTCATGATTTATCACGGGTTATAAGCTAGTCATATATTAATTTAATTCATTCATTCATAAATATGATACAGTTTTCCTGTTAAAATTCGTCAGGAATAATGTAAAATGATACAATGGCTTCTCTCTTTAATGAAATAATTATAGTTAATAACTTTTGATAATGACAACATGTTGTCGTTATAAGATAAGAACATGCATAATATTATGGTATTTTATAATTATATGTTTTTTTTAAAGCAACTATCATAACAAATTTCCAAGACGGGATTCAAAACATACACTAGAGTTTCCAAATCATTAACAACCAAGCAATACAAAACAAAACAAACCAAGAAAGGAAACAAAAAATCAAAACATGCTTCGTTTTAGCCTGGGTCAAAAATCATTGGATTAACAACCCAATTCCTCCAGTTAATCTCCAAGCTTGTACTTTTACTTCTATTTTCAATCCAAATAAAAGATTTTCATTGAATAAAAGGAAAAATGTCTTCTTGTATAATAGTATCCCTCTCCTGAGCATTAGCAAACCCTCTTATTGTTATATCGACCAAATAGCGGAATATATGACTCCTCTACACACATCTGAACCCATATAATTTGGACCATAGCGGTATTTTATAATTATATGTGTTGGTTATTAGATAATTTATGGTTAATATACTACATTTTTAACACAAAAATCACCTTAAAAATTAGCTCTAAAGGTGTGGTTATCAAAATTCATAATTTAAATATATAAAACATTTTATTCATTTCAAGAGATGGTTTACTATTCACCTGTTCTATGTCCTATGCATAAATTTTAAGTAACTTTGTAAATGATTACATTTAATAATTAAAAAAATCATCTCTTTTTAGAAATAAAATAACCTCAAATCTCGTGGTTCAAAAAATATGAAAATTTATATTATTTCTTATTAAATATTCTTACATTATTTTTTACCCATAAAACAAATGATATGTGAAATCTTTTAATTCTCTGTTTTTAAATCTTATCATTTGATTTGGACATTTTTATTGAACGAATAAGTAAGAAGATAAGTAGTATACTACACCATCTCCCAAGAAATATAACAGGTGATGTTTTTTCGTGTTTAACCTCTAGATCATCACCCATCACAATATGTGTTAAAATTTTTATTGGAACGGTAAATGCTTGGAATCTCTGAAGTCGTGTAAGCACCATTGACATTTTTAGATAAATGTCATATTGGGCATTAAATTTTTTATTTTGTTAGAATATATGTAATCTACTCAACAATGGTTTAAAATTTGATTTTATCAGTTAATTAGCTAACGTTCCAAATACGATGAAAAAGGTTGAACTTGATGAACCAATTGGTTAAACCAAATGACAATTATAGTACAATAATTAAAGGTATCCATTTTTAGTGCAAAATGTGGTTTATAATTAAATCATATTGACGGTTGTTACAAACCAGGTAGTTGATTCAATAACGAAGGTGGTAGTGGTGTGTTTGTTGGGAATTTGGAGTGTTTGTGTACATCTGGAACACGTGTTGCCACACAGAAATTCATTATACACATAATCGAGTCTAATTGCCATTCTGAGAATATTATTTAACAAACTGCATTTATAAAGTTCACACATACATTGTCATCTGTTACATTACATGTATACCCCTTCCTACATGTTCTAGAAACTATCATATAATTCAAACTTTTCATAGTTACATTATGAACATTAGCTAAAACTCTTTGCCTTGTTCATTAGTATTTGTTACCTGCAAAGAAAGAAATAGCTTTAGACATTATTTATTATCTCATTTTTGCTCATTAAAATTAATATTAGTAATATTTACCTTTTTATCTTGCTGAGGGTATTTCATGCTCAGTTGGAATACATAACAAATGGCACTGTAACACACAAAAAAAAAGTTAATTTGGTTATAAATAATTTAAAAAAAAAAAATGGATGAAAATCTTACCAAGCAAAAAATAGTTAGCATCAAAACAAGCATGAAACGAAACGAACTTCTTCTCTGCAACTGTATTGAGGTCTGTAGCTGCCTTTGACTTCCACCACCCCTTTTAAATATCTGTATAAAAAAACATTTAACTTTCAAATGCTAAAACTTTATTTAAATATAATAAAAGATCTAATTAGTTGACATAATACTAGCCTGAGTAATCCAATAGTTCCCAAATCTTGATCTCCAAACATAACCTTTATCTTTCGGTGTTGACTCAACATTCAAAGTCAACGCTTTCTTATGTTCATCATCATCATCATCATGGTCGATTGTAATCTTTAGGGTTCGATGTTGGCATGAAGAACCATCACTAGTTCCCAATACTTCAATCTGTTCTGTTTCTACAATATAATTTAATTTTTTTGAACAATATTTAATTTCAGAATCAGAATCTTTTGAGCTTTCTGCACTCCCGGATAAAAATATAGCTAAATCATCACGCTCTTCTTCATCCAAATTTACCCATCGAAGAGGTACTCTAATTCCATCATTAAAATATTCTTTTAATGATGATTCAACTCTAGAAATTTGAGATGATATTGCAGATACGAATTGTTCATGTCTCCTTGTTCTGACATCGTTTGCAGTGTTTTTGTGGCTCATTCTAACAGCTCTTTGAAATTCATCCAGCTGAATTTATCAATTTAATAATTAAAGGTGATAAAAATCGTTGCTTTATGTAATTATTTGGATTCAAATAGTGGATTATGATTTTTAATTAGAAATTTAACCTGCCATTTTGCTGTGGCTAAAGCCGTTTGTAACTCCCTACAAAGTTCATCCAGATCAGTGGATTTAAGCCCTTCTCTCTTCTGTCTAACCCATGTTCTGTAAGCTGACTCCATTCTAATGATTTTAAACAATAAAAATAAATTAATTTAATAAAAATCACTACTTTTTGTACTAAATTGATATAATAATGAAAACCCAGAACAAAGATTAAAAAATAATGACATATAGAAGACAAACATATCCCTAATAGTAAACAGATGCATGGTCAAACCAAGAAAGTCAAAGAAATTCACATAACCCTAATCCTAAATTGAACGATAAAAATAAGAATTTAGTCGAGTTAAACGATACCCAGATAAGAAATCGACGAAATTAACAAGAAAATTATAAATAACTGAATGAAAATTGAGAAGAACACTTACATATCTGCAGATGCTTGAACCTCCTCTGCAGCTGAAAAGAAGATGTCTTTTTGCCATAGATCAAACGTGTTTGCTACCAACATAGTTTCGTATAAACCTCAAAAATCAGAAGTTTTGATCTTTTTGGTGAATGATTTGTAAAAAATTGGAGGTTTGTTAAAAAAGGGTTTCTGTAATCTTGTTTTCTCTGCTTCCCCTCTCTTCTTCGCTTGAAGAAAAGAAAGAAGAGAGAGAGAAAGCAAAGGAAGAGAGAGAAAGACAGACAGAGATAGAGCGAGGTATAATGGTTTCTTTTTTAATTTATATTTCTGCAACAACTTAAGAAAATAAAAAGAGTGTTTTTTATTTAATTTCATCTTTTTTGTTAGATAAGAAAGAGCGCAACCAAAGTGAAAAGTATGCCGTAAATTAACATAAGATCTGAATTTTGAAATAATATACTTCCTCTTATTTGTCACTCTTTTTCTTATTATTCAAAAAAAGACCGGTCCTAACACTAGTGGAAATTAACGTTGTCAGTTGTTGTCAAATCAGCGTTATGTCAGCTCACTCTGCAACCGACATTAAACTGACATACACATGTCAACAATACTTATTCCCTTTAATTTTTTTGGGACCCACCATTACAGAATATATACACATAAAATACCCTTTTGGCCCCACCTACCCAACTCACATTTTTTTGGCATGCCAATGGCGTCTCCAAATTGGCGGCAAAGTCACGACACATTTTGAAAAATTACATTATTTGACAAAAATTAGTGGGACCCACACCCTCTAACTATCTACTCTAACAAAGTGAAATAACTCATTTACCCTTTCTTTTTTACTTTTAAACATTATTAACCTCACTCTATTCAAAAGGTGTGGGACACATTCCTCATTAACCATCCAATTAATCTAATTTAATTATCATTATAATCTTTACTTTAAAAATTGTAAAACTTAAGGTGTGTCACTTATTTTGAATCGGAGAAAGTAATATATACGGTAATATTGAAACAAATTAAAAATAAGTTAATTTCATAGAATAGTTGTGTGACTCGATTTTTATAAAATAGACCATACGATTTATTGTCTATGTGAATGTGCGACTCATATAGCAGGTTGATTATTTAAAACCAAAATAAATAACACGTGAATCAGAACTAAGTTATGGATAGTAATTAACAATTACTAGATATGGAAATTAATTTTGAAGTTTTTGACAAGAAGAAAAAACTTCAAAGCTTTTAGAATCAAGAAAAGTATAATATAATAACTTATTAAATTGATGGTTTTTTTTTTTTTGGAACTGGCAAATAAATAAAACACTAGCAAGGAGCTAGAAAAACATACACAAAAGAAGAAAAATGAAAACTATGCACACAATAGGGGGTGCAGACACCATTCAACCCACCTCAAGTTCAATCTAGAGCCCCTATATTTAAACCAACTAAACACAAGGGATCTAATAGAATCAAAAATATTATCCGATTGCTGCATAACACCTCGAAAAATTCGACTATTTCTAGCCTTCCATAAGCACCATAACGAGCCATAAACAATACCCATTAGCAGCTTTCTATGCTCCATACGCTGGCCCCAGTTAGCAACGAATTGGAACACCTCTTTGACCGAACCAAATTGTGACGGAGTAATGTCGATACCGCACCACCTAAACACCTTTTGCAATGTATTGCTAGCTACAGGGCACAACACCAATAGATGGTCTGCATTCTCCTCCGTGTTGGAACAGAATGAGCACAACGGAGAACCAATAGGGATGTTCCGAATCGAGAGCTCCAAAGCTGATGGAATTCTGCCTTGCACTGCTTTCCAATTGAAGTAAGCAACATTCTTTGGGACAGCTTTGATCCACCAGAAATTGAGATCGCATACCGGGTGAAAAGCCCGGTCCAGCCTGTCCCGCACTTTCGCCACCCTAAAAACCCCGTCCTCCACAAAATTTGACTTCCAAACATCACTGATTTCATCCTGTATCATCACGTCTTCAACACCGATATCAAGCTTCCGGAAAGCACTCCTGGAATTAACAATAGCAGCCCAAACACCTGTTGCTCGTGGATAAGCAAAGTGGTACGGAGGTTTATTGATCAAATTATGAATACCAAAGATTACCCGAGCCCAAAGCGCATTTGCGTTTGATTTGAGCTTCCACCACCACTTTGAGAGAAGGGCCAAATTTAGGTTACTAATAGAACCCAGACCCGCACCCCCAACGTCTTTTGGGGCTTTCAATTTATTCCAAGCAACCCAATGTATGGACTGTTTTCCATTTCCCCCTTTCCATATAAATTGACGTTGAATTTTTTCCAAGGCCTCAACAACTCCAACCGGCGCCGCAAATAATGAAAGATAATAAGTAGGCAAGTTACCAAGGACAGCTTTGGCCAATGTCATTCGACCGCCAAAAGAGAGTGTACTTGCCTTCCAACCCGAGAGCTTATTGTGGAATTTATCAATAATCGGCTTCCACGCTCCAATTCGGTTCATATTACTACCCACCGGGACCCCTAAGTAATTAAAAGGAAGCGATTCATGATCACAGCCCAGCGATCCAGCCCATGCTTCAACTTCTGCCGAATCTGCCCCAATACCAAAAACTCGAGACTTGTTAAAACTAACCTTAAGCCCCGGAGCCACATGGAAGCATCTAAGGATTCTAGCCAAGTTGTCAACGTTTTCTTTGACCATTCCCCCACAAATAGAGCATCGTCCGCATAGAAAAGGTGGGAAATGATCGTGCTAGAGTTTGGAATTGCGATTCCATCAAAAACCCCTTTCTCAACCGCCGCCTTCATCATGACATTCAACCCTTCCATAACGATGATGAAAAGAAAAGGGGACAAGGGGTCACCCTGACGAATGCCTTTGGACATCTTGAACTCTTTTGTAGGACTACCATTAATTAAAACCGAGGCCGTAGCGGAATCCAAACAGGTCCGGATCCACTTTCTCCATTTAATTCCAAAATTCATTTGAGCCATGATAGAGTCAAGAAAGTTCCAATTAACTGAATCGAATGCTTTGTCAAAATCAACTTTAAAGAGGAGCATCTTTCTCCCCTGTTTTTTGACCCAAGAACACAATTCATTCACTATTAACGGCCCCTCCAAAATGTTTCGCCCTTCCACAAACGCAGATTGTACATCTCCAATACAAGAACCAATACACTTTTTGAGTCGAAGTGCTAAGACTTTAGCAATTATCTTATAGGTAGCACCAATAAGACTTATAGGTCTGTAATCGTTTAGAGAAAGAGGGTCTTTTGTTTTAGCCGCCAGTGAGATAAATGATGGGTTACACCCCACGGAGATTTGACCCCAAGTATCAAAATGCTTAACAGCATTAAAAACATCACTCTTGATGGTTTCCCAGTGAGTTTTAAAGAACTTGAAGGTAAATCCGTCCGGGCCGGGGGCCCTGTCCGACCCGCAGCCCCACACCGCACTTCTGATTTCCTCCATGGTGAACGGTTTAATTCTGGCACTCAACAGTTTTGGCCGGTCTGGCCACTTTTCGCTGAATTTTGACTTGAGAAAATTGAAAACCTCCGAATTAATGTCAATAGGGTTGGAAACCCACTGACCATTGACCAGCAGCCCGTTCAATTGGGAAATATTGTTACGAGAATTAACTGAACCGTGGAAAAATTTGGTATTCTCGTCCCCATCTACCAACCACTTGATTCTTGCTTTCTGCTTAAGATCTGTCGTGGCCGCCTTCTCTAATTCCACAATCTGGTTAACGCAATTCAACCTCCTGTCAAGTTCAGGACTGGACAGTGGTCTGGATTAAGCTAATTTATCAATTTCTTCCACCGTCTTTTTACAGTCCCTGAGAACTCCGTTTTCTTTAACAAATTCAAGCTCACGCCATTGCTTAATCATCCTCTTTAAGTATCTGAATTTAGCTGCCAGGAAGGAATCAGGGCATCCAAATCCATTGAAGTTGGCCCAAGCAATGTTTACCACATCTGAGAAACCATCACGGGAAAGCCAAGAATTAAAGAGCTTAAAAGGCCTAGGCCCAAAATCTGACGGGGAGGTTTTGAGAGTAATGGGCTTGTGATCCGACAGATCCATAGGGAGGGCAGTGACCGCAGTACCGGGGAATTTGTTGAGGAAATTCCTGTAACACCTCGAATTTAATGCCAAATATTGGCCAAAATAAAACATTTTATAAATAGAAGAACATTCCCAAATTTGGATTTACAAAAACCTTGGTATGAAATCAGAGTATAAAAGTAGGTGTTACAAAATAGATCATAACCAAGCTAAGACTAAATCCAATCTAGTGCTCTTCTAATCTAGGCCCCGCATCTCTATCCATGCGTACCTAAGCCTTCGATCCCGAACCTGAGTACATAGCAAATCAAAACAAGGAGTACGTGAGACAAAAACGTCTCGTGAGCTACATGGGTTTAGACCCGACAATAATGGTAAGTATAACATAACATGTAAACATAGAACAAGTAACTCATCCATCTAACTAGTCACCCTATTGTGACTCTAATACCTTGCTTTCCTAGCAATCATATCTAGTTATCGGGTTGCCCCCGAACTAACTAGAACCACCTTGACTTATTAACCGAAATCCATCGCCATTAATAAGCCTCAAGATACTGGCAAGAGGGATTCGCCCAATCTGCCAATACCTGCCTTACTCGCCGGACTACCTCCAGTTAGCAAGACTACTATCGTGGTGGAGTCGATGGGAATCCACCCAACTGCCCCTCACACCACACCTCATGACCGGGGGTCCCCCGCATCATCATCATCATCTCACCATATCATAACTCGATGGTTATGTCAATCTAGCTCTCGGCTATCACGTCTATCATCAAACAAGTTAGTTCAATACAACTATCGGTATAACTAACTATAAACTACTAGTCTACACAAATAAGCAAATAGACCACAACACAAGTAATAGAATGTATTTCATAGGCTATGTACTCAGTAAAGTCCACACGTACTCACCTTAGCAATAAGATGTTCCAACCGTGTTCTTGACACCCAAACTCTTGCTTCTCAATCCAATCAACTTTCCAAGACTTCACCAAAAGCCTAATACAATTATCACAATATGATCAACATCAATTACTACTACCAATGTGTTCATCTACCTCTAGATAACACCCATCAAACCATTTTCCCCAAATATGGTGATTACCAAACCCTAGGTTTAACCAACCCTTAAGATTCTTACAAATCTTAACCATACACTTGATTCCCTTGTTAATCCACCATCTATTAAGTGTATACACCATTTATTTAACCATTAATCACCAACCCAAGAACTAGGGTTTCAAACCCTAGCTTCAAGATCCATAGATCTTGAGCTACAAAGATGAAAGAGTGAAGATTTACCTTTAATCTTCCACTAGGAGTGAAATCTACCAAGGATTTGTGAAGAAATCAACCAAAACCAGCTGCTATGCTCAAAAATCGCCAAGAGAGAAAACTAGGGTTTTACTTTGCAATAAATGAGCTCAAACCCGTCTTTAATGCTGCACGTCCATACTTCGCGACGCTAAGTAGTTCGCGTCGCTAACTTCACAAATCGTACGCCAACTTAACGATCGTTAACCCCATCGCGAATACTTAGCGACCCATGGCCAAACTCCCTGGAGTTAGTTCCCGATCGCGAACAATAGTTCGCGTCGCGAACTCCTAATGGCAGCAAGGCTGCACTTTTCATTAAGTGTCTTGACCCGATTTCGCCCATAACTTTCTCGTACGGTGTCCAAACGACACGAAACCAATTTCCACATGTTTTATATGATTTATCCATAATTATCATATTTTTACATATTTTATTTATTTACAAATTTCGGGTCGTTACAACTATCTACCCCTTAAGAAGATTCCGTCCTCGGAATCTCATCATAGTTCACGAAATCCGGGTACCTCTTCCGAATCTCGTCCTTGACTTCCCAAGTCAAATTCGGCCCAAGTGAATGCTTCCACTTGACCAACACCAACTCGATCTCCTTATTCCGGAGCTTCTTTGTTTTCGTTTCTAATATAGCCTCGGGCTCCTCAATCAACCGGTTCGGGCCGTCAACCCGCAACTCTTGCAATGTAATAATATTTTCAACTTCCCCGATAAACTTCTTCAAATAACTCACGTGAAAGGTGTCATGCACACCTTGAAGCTCGGGTGGAAGTTCCAACTTAAAAGCTTGAAGCCCGACCCGTTTCAATATTTTAAACGGTCCAACATACCTTGGACTTAACTTTCCCTTTTTACCAAACCGCATCACACCTTTCCAAGGTGACACTTTCAACATGACCATATCACCGACATCCAAGTCGTATGGCCTTTTCTTCAAACCCGAATAACTTCGTTGTCTATCTTGGGCGACTTTCATGTTGGTTTGAATAATACCGATCTTTTCATTTGTCACTCTCACGATCTCGGGACCCGTGAGTTTCGTTTCTCCCGCTTCCAACCAGCAGGATGGAGTTCTACATTTTCTACCATATAACGCCTCATAAGGCGGCATCTTGATAGTCGAGTGATAACTATTATTATACGAGAACTCGACTAACGGTAAATGTTCATCCCATTTACCACCGAAATCTAGCACGCACGATCTCAACATATCTTCGACCGTTTGAATTGTTCTTTCACTTTGACCGTCGGTTTGCGGGTGATAAGCCGTGCTCAACCGCAACTTTGTACCCAATTCTTCTTGTAAAGATCGCCAAAATCTCGAGGTAAACCTCGCGTCCCTATCGGATACAATCGATAACGGAACCCCGTGGAGTCGAACCACCTCATCAACATACAATTTAGCCAATTTCTCAAGTGGCAACGTTTCCCGAATTGCTAAAAATAACGCACTCTTGGTCAACCGGTCAACTATGACCCAAATGGCATCGTGACCTCTACTCGTCTTCGGTAAACCCACTATGAAATCCATAGTTATATCTTCCCACTTCCCGGCCGGCACAACCAATGATTGAGCTACCCCATACGGTACTTGATGCTCGGCTTTCACTTGTGCACACGTGGCACACTTAGAAATATACTTGGCCACTCTCGTTTTCATTCCGGGCCACCAATAAACCCGTTTCATATCTTGGTACGTCTTTGTACTTCCCGGGTGAATTGAATACTTCGACTTGTGCACATCATACAACAATTCTTTTCGGATACCCCCGAACTTAGGAACCCAAATACGACCGCCTACGGTCTTCAACCCTTGTGCATTTTCAAGAAAATGTTGGTTCTTACCTAACCGTTCTTGTCTTAACTCGTCTTTTCCCATAACCTCTCGTTGGGCATTCTTGATCCTTTCGATAATACTCGAGACGACTTCTATACGTGATAAAATTCCTCGGTTCGGTTTTTCATAAACTTTTCGGCTCAAGGCGTCGGCCACCACATTCGCCTTACCCGCGTGATACACAATTTCACAATCATAGTCGGCTATCAACTCGATCCACCTTCTTTGTCGCATATTTAGGTCTTTTTGAGTAAACACGTATTGTAGACTTTTGTGATCCGTGTACAACGTACACCGAGTACCATACAAATAATGTCTCCACAATTTTAAGGCAAATATAATCGCCGCCAATTCCAAGTCGTGTGTCGTGTACCGTAATTCCGCATTCTTTAATTGTCGCGAGGCATACGCGATCACCTTTCCTCTTTGCATCAACACACAACCGAGCCCTTGATTCGAAGCATCACTATAAACCACAAAATCTTCCATACCATCCGGTAACGTAAGTATCGGCGCGTTACATAACTTTTCTTTTAACAACTTAAACGCCTCTTCTTGCTTCTTCTCCCACACAAACTTCTCACTTTTTCTCGTTAACTTCGTGAGTGGAATCGCGATTCTCGAGAAATCTTGTATAAATCTCCGGTAATAACCGGCTAATCCGAGAAAACTTCTAACCTCGGTAGGAGTCCTCGGAGGCTCCCAATTTGACACCGCTTCAATCTTGGACGGATCAACCTTAATACCATCACACGTCACCACGTGACCTAAGAATTGTACTTCCCGCAACCAAAATTCACACTTTGAAAATTTTGCATACAACTTCTCCCGTTTCAACACGTCTAGAACGAGCCTCAAATGACCTTCGTGTTCTTCTTCGGTTTTCGAATAAATCAAAATGTCGTCAATAAACACGATCAAAAACTTATCAAGAAACGGTTTACAAACCCGATTCATCAAATCCATAAAAATAGCCGGTGCGTTGGTAAGACCAAACGGCATCACTAGAAATTCATAATGACCATAACGTGTACGGAAAGCCGTCTTCTCGGTGTCGCCTCCTTTCACCCGAACTTGGTGATAACCCGACCTCAAATCGATCTTTGAGAAATAACTAGCACCTTGCAATTGGTCGAATAAGTCGTCAATTCTCGGCAACGGGTAACGGTTCTTAATAGTTACCTTATTCAACTCTCGGTAGTCAATACACATTCTCATCGAACCGTCTTTCTTTTTAACAAACAACACCGGTGCACCCCACGGTGACGAACTCGGACGAATAAAACCTTTATCTAACAATTCTTGCAATTGGGTCATCAATTCCCGCATCTCGGTGGGAGCTAAACGATAGGGAGCACGAGCAATCGGCGTCGCCCCCGGCACTAAATCAATTTTAAACTCGACTTGTCTCTCCGGTGGCAAACCGGGCAAGTCATCGGGAAATACCTCGGGGAATTCCCGAATAATTTTTACACCATCCATTGTCTTCTTTTCTTTTCGGCCATCTAATACATATGCAATAAACGATGCACAACCTTTCGATATACTTTTCCTCGCCTTAATAGCGGTAATCACATTAGGCATGTGATGTCGTTTCTCCCCATACACATACACTTTCTCATTCTCGGGTGTCCTAATCGACACAATTTTCTTTCCACACAAAATCTTGGCTTGGTGCATACCCAACCAATCCATACCGATAACCACATCAAACGCCCTAATTCCCATGGGCAACAAATCCACCTTAAACTTTCTACCGTCTATTTCTATTTCACAATTTCTATAAATACATTCAACCATAGACGTTTTTCCATCGGCTACTTCTATCTCATAAACCTCATCTAACATTTCGGACGGCACATTCAATTTACAACCGAACTCATGGGACACAAACGAATAATTAGAACCCGAATCAAATAAAATATGAGTTGGCAAGGAGTTAATGAATAGAATACCTGACACCACATCGTGTGCCTCCTTCGCCTCCTCCCGAGTAAGTTGGAAGGACCGCCCCTTCACCTTCGCCGGCTCCACTTTCTTTTGAGCCGTGGACACCATCGACTCGATTCCCTTCTTTGGGCATACATTGCTATAATGCCCTTTTTCATGGCATGAATAGCACTCCACATCGGCCGACAACTTGGCCTTACAATCCCGGGCTGTGTGCCCCATCTTCCCACAACTATAACAAGCTTTTGACTCTCCTCGGCATATGCCGGTATGATTTTTCCCGCGTTTCTTGCACGGGCCAACACTTCCTTGTTTGGAGAAGCTCGAAGTGAACTTCCCCTTTTTGAACGAACTAGAGCCGCTCTCCGCCTTCCTTTTCTCGCCCACATGGGCCCTTTCGGCAACACGTGCCTCATTTACTTCCTCCACACTCCGGGCGGCACTAATAGCCTCATCGAGTGAAACCGCCCTCTTCACTTCCAATTGATAATCCCACGGTAGCCCACTTGCATACCGAACCACTCTCAACCTCTCATCCGAGTAGGTTTTAGCAACAAACGGGAGCAATCCCGTGAACTCCCTTGAGTATTCTTCAATCGACATATCACCCTTCTTAAGGGTCAAGAATTTCTCATGCATTTTCTCCATATCCCTCTCGGGACAAAATTTCTTTTTCAACCTCGTGGTGAACTCATCCCACGACATCTTCTCAATCACCTCCCTCCCGAGAGTCTCATACACAATATCCCACCACACCATGGCATCTTCCTTTAGCAATTGTGACGCATACGTCACCATATCGGTATCCTTACATTTGCTACTTCCGATAACCCTCTCGGTCTCTCGGATCCACCTCATTGTTACCTTCGGGTCCGAACTACCCGAGTACACATTTGGCTTACAAGCCATGAAGGATTTAAACGAGCAACCTTCTTTCACAACGGGCCTAGCCCTAGCATCACTTTGGCCACCCGTGGAGGACTTTCCTTCCCCGGTGCCACTACCCCCGGTTCTCTCTTCCGATTTAGCTTCGGATTCACGGTCTCCACCCGACCTTTCACGGTCTCCAATAATGCGGTGCACTTCCTCGGCCACCGTTCCCTTGATTTGATCGATAATAGTTTGGAGATCCGCCATGGTTACCGGAGTTCTATTAGCTCCGACCTCTGACTCACCCACCCGATGCAACGACGGTGGACTTTCTTGTTCAACCTCAACCTCTACATGAGGTATCTCCTCCTCCCGGTTTTCCGGGGCTTTCCCACTTCTACGAGTGTTCACCATTTCTTTCGATCAAGACTATACGAAAGACATTAAACATTTAGTACCTTGTGTACAACCCGTTAGTCGCATAAGACTCAATATCCAATATCATATCAAATTCATCGGTCCCCTAGGTTCAACCCTTAAACTTAATATAAAGTCTCAAGGTCAACCTATGATCTTAAGGAATCTTATATTCCTAATGCTACAGTCTAAGACTAGGATGGTCATCCAACCTAATTCACTTAAACTATAGCTCTGATACCAAGTTGTAACACCTCGAATTTAATGCCAAATATTGGCCAAAATAAAACACTTTATAAATAGAAGAACATTCCCAAATTTGGATTTACAAAAACCTTGGTATGAAATCAGAGTATAAAAGTAGGTGTTACAAAATAGATCATAACCAAGCTAAGACTAAATCCAATCTAGTGCTCTTCTAATCTAGGCCCCGCATCTCTATCCATGCGTACCTAAGCCTTCGATCCCGAACCTGAGTACATAGCAAATCAAAACAAGGAGTACGTGAGACAAAAACGTCTCGTGAGCTACATGGGTTTAGACCCGACAATAATGGTAAGTATAACATAACATGTAAACATAGAACAAGTAACTCATCCATCTAACTAGTCACCCTATTGTGACTCTAATACCTTGCTTTCCTAGCAATCATATCTAGTTATCGGGTTGCCCCCGAACTAACTAGAACCACCTTGACTTATTAACCGAAATCCATCGCCATTAATAAGCCTCAAGATACTGGCAAGAGGGATTCGCCCAATCTGCCAATACCTGCCTTACTCGCCGGACTACCTCCAGTTAGCAAGACTACTATCGTGGTGGAGTCGATGGGAATCCACCCAACTGCCCCTCACACCACACCTCATGACCGGGGGTCCCCCGCATCATCATCATCAACTCACCATATCATAACTCGATGGTTATGTCAATCTAGCTCTCGGTTATCACGTCTATCATCAAACAAGTTAGTTCAATACAACTATCGGTATAACTAACTATAAACTACTAGTCTACACAAATAAGCAAATAGACCACAACACAAGTAATAGAATGTATTTCATAGGCTATGTACTCAGTAAA
The DNA here is from genome assembly GCA_963853835.1 of Calendula officinalis. Lineage (NCBI taxonomy): Eukaryota > Viridiplantae > Streptophyta > Magnoliopsida > Asterales > Asteraceae > Calendula > Calendula officinalis. The sequence continues at coordinate 25,222,522 of OY970832.1, forward strand.
GTCCACACGTACTCACCTTAGCAATAAGATGTTCCAACCGTGTTCTTGACACCCAAACTCTTGCTTCTCAATCCAATCAACTTTCCAAGACTTCACCAAAAGCCTAATACAATTATCACAATATGATCAACATCAATTACTACTACCAATGTGTTCATCTACCTCTAGATAACACCCATCAAACCATTTTCCCCAAATATGGTGATTACCAAACCCTAGGTTTAACCAACCCTTAAGATTCTTACAAATCTTAACCATACACTTGATTCCCTTGTTAATCCACCATCTATTAAGTGTATACACCATTTATTTAACCATTAATCACCAACCCAAGAACTAGGGTTTCAAACCCTAGCTTCAAGATCCATAGATCTTGAGCTACAAAGATGAAAGAGTGAAGATTTACCTTTAATCTTCCACTAGGAGTGAAATCTACCAAGGATTTGTGAAGAAATCAACCAAAACCAGCTGCTATGCTCAAAAATCGCCAAGAGAGAAAACTAGGGTTTTACTTTGCAATAAATGAGATCAAACCCGTCTTTAATGCTGCACGTCCATACTTCGCGACGCTAAGTAGTTCGCGTCGCTAACTTCACAAATCGTACGCCAACTTAACGATCGTTAACCCCATCGCGAATACTTAGCGACCCATGGCCAAACTCCCTGGAGTTAGTTCCCGATCGCTAACAATAGTTCGCGTCGCGAACTCCTAATGGCAGCAAGGCTGCACTTTTCATTAAGTGTCTTGACCCGATTTCGCCCATAACTTTCTCGTACGGTGTCCAAACGACACGAAACCAATTTCCACATGTTTTATATGATTTATCCATAATTATCATATTTTTACATATTTTATTTATTTACAAATTTCGGGTCGTTACAATTCCCGCAGACCAAAAACCTGTCAAGCTTACTCAGCTTACCCCCGTCTTCGTGTCTGAAATACGTGAATTTAGAACCACCCATCTGAATATCATGAAGACCATTCAAATGGATAAACTGATTGAAATCATCAGCTGAAACATTACAAAAACGAGAGTTTATTCGTTCGTTAGCATCCCTGACTACGTTAAAATCCCCCATGAAGATCCACATTGCCGACCTTGAGGACTTTAGGGTCGTCAGCTCGTTCCACAGACGCCTTTTATCTGTGACAGCCTGGGGCCCATAAATGTTAACCACTGCTAGCTCCAAATCGCAGTCTAACCATTTACCATAAGTTACCAGGAGGTTATGAGTTTTAAAGGAACCTGAAACCACAAATTTATTTGTGTCCCAAATCGTGACCAAACCACCAGATCTACCCACGGATTCTACAATTTCAAAATCAAAATTATTGTTGCTCCAACAGTTCCTCATATCAAATTGAAGAGAGGACGAGCGACTTAGCTTAGATTCTTGGAAGCAAGCTATCGAAATCTTGTGAGAAGAACAAAGCCCTTTAACCCACCTTTGTTTGTGAGCCTCACATAAACCCCTGACATTTATAGAGATGCAATACATTGGGGACCGTTACATACACCCAATGACTCCATTACTTCCGACATCACTGCGTTCCCGACGTCAATATCTACATCCACCAGTTTGCCAATCTCAATGGTCTTTTCCACCTCATCCACAACCGGAGCACGGACGAACGAGGCAAAAGACGGAGACCCAACCCTTCTTTTCTTTGGGTCAGCCACTATTGGCGGTGAGAGAGAGACTGGCCCAGAATCTGAATTAAAAATTGGCCCAAAAGAGTTTGGCAGGATTCTGCCATTTGGATTGGTTGGCCCTTAGGAAAAGGCCCAAAACAGCCTGAGCCCAATAGAAATGAGAAATCATTTTGAGGACCACCCAGCACCACGCAAGGTTTAGGCGCGTGGGGGATGGGGACATCATTGAATGAAAATCTACCTTGATCACCACTTCCAATGTTCACAGGAGACGATTGAACTTCCACATGCACTGGAGGTGCAAATGGGTTTTTCAGCACCGAGTCCGGAGGCGCCCCAGATTCCGGCGCGGTTGTGACCGGAGAACCCACATGGTTCACAGAATCCACCAAGTCATTTTGGTCTTCATCAACATGACCAATCCAAGTTTCTGATATCCCCACAGAAGAACTTTCATTCTCTTTCTCGCTATCATCCTCGTGAGGAAAGGTAGGATCCACCCTAACGTTATCGGAGTGCATAGGAGCCTTATTGAACTCGAAGAAGAATTCTTCCGGTTCCGACATTTCTATAGAGAACTGCAGCCCGTTGCCATGATTAATGACACACGACTCGCCAACCTTGGACTTAAGCTTAGTAGTAATTGTGACGTTGACGAAGGACAAATCATCAAACTTCCAAACGTCGTCATCGACACCCATATCCAAAATCCTACCATGGCGAGCCAAAATTTCTCTAAAATTTCTCCTGGAGCGGAAGTGAAGGGGAAGACCCACTATTTTTAACATAGCTATTCTCTCAAAGTTCCAGTGTGCTATGGAGTCACCCCGTTTCACCCAACTAAACCACTTCCTCCAGGCATCTGTATTCTCCAGAAAGCTACTAGCGTCCCCATTGGAATCGAATACAATCACCACGCATAGTCCACCATAGTAATGAACATTCTTAAACTTCAAGCCCGCCACCATAAGGTTTTTGACCTAGGGGTATGGTGTTTGCACTAATCATAATAACAGTTTAATTATTGATAGCAACTGATAACATGTAAAATTAGGTATTTACTAAAAGGTTTTTGACCTAGCGGTATGGTGTTTGACTCTTAACTTTGAGGTCAGGAGTTCGAGTCCCGTCGTGGACATTGATGGTAATTAGAGTAGATTAGTTTTGCCGTTTAAAAAAAAGTATCTTATTCCTGAAAAAAGATGTGTTATGTGTAAACTATTGTAAATTACGTTTAGAGTGTTATGTGAATCTTAAGACATAGTATAAGAATTTTGTATATCAATTTATAACAAACTTTAAAATTTAAGAATTATCTTTTATTAAATTAAAGGTTTGATAAAGATAACCCTAATAGCAAACTATTACATGCATTAAAATGTTATATATTTATTAGTGTATAAATGATAACTAAATGCAAGAGGTAATTATTAATTTTTATTTTTATTTTTTATTTTATTTTTGAACCGCAGCTAATCTACTCCTATTGTTTACGACGAGACTTGAACCCACGACCTATAGGGTGATTATTGATTAATGTACATAATTTAATGCTCTTATTGATAGTACTAAATGCTGTGATTATCAAAACACATAATTTAATATACAATTATCTTTTATAAATTTAAAACATAATAATTTAATAAAATATAAAATATAAGAACCTTTCATTTCATTTAGAAACCCTAGTTCTCCACTTCCTATCCGCCGTCACCTCAAGCTCTCCAAGCTTCGCCGATCTCGCCGGTCGTCTATCGCCGGTTGCCTGTCTCCATTCTCGAGGTAAAGCTCACTGTTAAACTTCTAGCTTTTGTATATGGCCCGCTTTTTAATTTGGGTTTAGATTTGCGTTGTGTGTGTGTTCCGATGATGGAGATGGAAGATCTAGCCAATCCTTGTGCAAAATATCGTACAAATATCTCGCAATTTCATCAGTAGTTAGATGCTCTAATTGATTTGCTGCTTCTAATTTGGTCTATGCCGTTGATTGATTAGAAGTAATCTGTGTTTTATAATCTATTCCAGTCATTTTTGGTGGATTTTGTAGTTTTCTAATTAACGTGATGAGATGATAATATGCTTCTAGAGTGCTTTATCGTCTTACGAACCATTGATGTTCGAGTCAAACGAGTGATGACTATAGGGACATAGGAAAATAAGAAACCAGAGACGGAATAGGAGGTTGAGAGTGACTATAAGCACCTGTTGAATTTCTCTTCTTAGGCTGTAATCATAGTTATTGATTTATATGATTTTGGAAGGAAATCATTTTTTGTACATATAATCCAATAGATATAAGAACTATTACACTGCTTATTCTCTATTAAAAAACATAAATATGTCATTACAAGTCTGTTAACCTGAAATTTTCATTGCTAAGTAGCATTATTAGTCATGGTTAGAAATGTTCATAACTTGTTGACAGTTTTTACCTTTATAGTTGTATTTATTTGTCACATATTAGCGTGATGCTATATCGACATTTCACATGAATCTCAGGCTGTGATTGGAAGCTGGGAGTAGTAATGGGAAATGGTCCTGCACCCTTTTCAGACATTGGCAAACGAGCAAAAGGCAGGCCTCATTTCTATATTTTATTAATCCATTATCTATATGCTATCTTATCTTATCTTAATTTAATTTATATATAATGAAGATGACAACTGACAAGTGTTGTTGCTTATTGTAGATTTGTTGACCAAAGATTACAATTATGACCACAAGTTTGTATTATCAGTTCCTGGATCAACTCCCATGGTAATTCCCACCCTTTTCTACATCTTATAATTTAACAAAATTCACATGTTCGGTTTTGGTTTTAAATTTGTTACAGGGACTAACTGCTACTGGTTCAAAAAAAGGTCAAATTTTTCTAGGGGATATCAGTGCTCAGTACAAAAGTGGCAAAACTACTGTAAATGTTAAAGTCGATACATATTCCAATGTAAGAACCAAAACCAACTAATAACTTATTTTCTACTCAATTAATTATTACTCATTTTATAGGTCTCAACAAAAGTAACTGTTCATGAAGCAATGCCATTCACAAAAGCAGTATTAAGCTTCGATGTTCCTGATCACAAGTCCGGAAAGGTCCGTAATTTTTAAAATCTACATTACATGATTAATCATTTATGTTAAAAATTAATAATAATAATAATAATAATGTGTTTTTATTTGTTGATTAACAGCTGGATATTCAGTACCTTCACCCACGAGTTGCAATTGATTCAAGTATCGGCTTAAACCCATCACCAGTTTTAAATGTTGCTGCAGCAGTTGGCCACAGTGACATTCATATTGGTGGTGAAATTGGATTTGATACTGCTTCTGCATCTTTCACAAAATACACTGCTGGAATAAGCTTCAACAAACTCGATCTTTCAGCTGCCCTAATTCTGTATGTAAATTGTAACCACTAACCAACATCAGTTATGTTTTAATGGATATTCATGCTATTAACTTAACCATGGTTTGGTTAATGGAACAGGATGGACAAAGGTCAGACTTTGAAGGCATCATATGTTCACTCTGTAGATGCTTTGAACAAGAATCAAGTTGTTGCTGAAATGACTCACCGATTCTCCACTTTAGAAAACAGTTTCACATTTGGTAGTGCTCATGTGGTTGACCGTTACCACACGGTCAAAACTAGGGTTTCAGATGATGGGAAAGTGGGAGTGTTGTGTCAACGGGAATGGAGACCGAAATCATTGATCACTTTTTCAGCAGAATATGATTCCAAGAAAACTGAATTAGCTCCTAAGTGGGGTCTTGCATTGGCTCTCAAGCCTTGATGGCTGATATTTTTAATTTCATAATCTTTGATTTTGACATTTTTTAAAGGGTATATTGATTGATGTTGAATTTCATTTGGGGAAAAATGACCCAGTTTTGTTAAAATTCATGTTCATGTAGGGGAATACATGCAAATTGTATGTTAGATTGTGATGGGGGCGTAAGTTGTAGTCCCGTGAATCATATTTTTCATCTTAATAATCCCTGATCAAGTTTCTTAGCAATTTTCTTGTTGCTTGGCTCGTTAAAGTTTTGCTGGTTTGGGTTCATCTTGATTAGAATTATTTAAGCTCTTATATACGTGAAGTATGAAGTATTAGTCTTTTATTTATCTATAATTTTTAGTAATTGCTGTAAATATTTTTCTATATTATACACACATATATGATAGTTAGGATTTGGTGAGGATTCAAAAATCATCGAAGTTTATGGCATTATTTTCAACTAATCGTTTAAGAAATATTGGATTATTATCAAAATTATTGGATCTTTACATTTTCTTAATCCGGAGAAATTGGATAATTATCAGGAAATATAAATCATTACTAATAAATATATGGATCATTATTAGGAAATTTTGGATCATAATCAAGAAATTTTCAATCATTATTAATTCTTATTAAATTTTGAGTCCTCATTTAATCACATTTCGTATGATATATACATAGATAAACGCATAATTATATAGATATATGAGTAATATATAATTATATTTTTATAATAACTGATTTATATTAGGTTATTTAGGTTCACGACCCTAAATGAACTCTTATTATCATAAAGTTTTGGCTCTAGTTCGTTTAATAAACAACAAGTTCTAAGTTAAGTTCAAGCTAGTCTCGAATTCATTTAAATTGAGCTTTTATTAACGAGCCGAGTTTGACTAACTCGCGAACATCTCAGCTCATTTACGGATTAGATACTCGATGGATAAATCCAAACAAGTATGGCAGACGCCTTTATCGGGTTATTTGCGCTCAAGGTTTACTCTAGCTTGTAGTAGTTGTAGAAGAACCTCAAGGCTATAAACTAAAAATCGAACCATTATTGCTTACATCGGAGAAAAAATCAAGAAAAAAATTTGTTAGGTAGTAGTAAAAAACCACCAACTAAGGTATATGATACAATTTCGAAGGCTTCAAATCTCGCGTAACATTAAAATACTCCAATGTACGAATCCACTTCTCTTGAGTCTTCAAAAGATGAACCGCTACCGTATCGGGCCACAACTCGTGTGTACACCGTGTAGGTGGTTCAGGATAATTATACATAGACCACTTAGCGTTATACCTATTTTTCCCACGTCTTCCTTCTCGAATCCAATCACCAAAAACCTTATCTTCGGGCCCCACCAAATGCCCTTTAGGAATATCCGAATCTTTTATCCACTCGACTATGTCCCATGATACCAAATATCCCATTCCCGACATGTAATGCACAAATGGATCCATACTAGGACATGGAATCACATACCCATAGTACAAATCCTCTTTTGGTAATGGTCTCAATGTTTCCACTAATTTAGGTAACCGGAAATAAGTATCATCGTCGCCCTTGATCACGTAATGATACGGTGGGTTGACCGAGTCAAACTCATCTTTTAGCATATCGGGCAAGCTCGAGAAATAAGTGTAGGTTTTACCTTTATCCATATTCTCTTTACAATTCAATATTATGATATCGTTGTGTAGCATTATCTCGAGTGCTATTAAAATCTTTTGGTCCTCTTTTGTTAGGTTGCAAAAGACAAATTTGATGTCGATTTTTGCTCCGGCGACTGACTGGGTCCCGTAGATGAGGCGGAGGAAGTGGCGGCGTTGGTGGTTGTCCGCTAGTGTTGGAATCCCGAGGAGGATTCTTATTTCGTCTTCTTGTGATGGTTTCATGGGTAGTGATGAGGTGTTTGAAGGTGAGGAGATTACACATTTGGTTAAATTTGATAGATTGTTGTATCGGATTTCATTAATGGTTGCTAAAGTGATAAAAAATGATATGACGATGAAAGATGCAATGACGAATTTGTTGTGTTTTTGGGGATTCGATACGTTCTTCATCTTGGAGAAGTTTGGTTTAGGAAATGAGATATGAAGTTGTTAATCTTTTGTTAGATATAAAGCCTATGTGATGTCAATTGGATGGAAAAAGACGAGTTTGCCCCCATGGCACCCTTGGGATGACTAGAATCCCGGGGTGTTTTTGGTAAATTGGAAAGACAAAAGAAAGAGTGGTGATCTTGAGCCTAACTTGAATTATACACTAGGTGATATTGGTATTTAATAATAGGAAGTTTTGCTTGAATATTGTTCAAAGTAAACTGGCTTTGGGTTATTTGTACACTACGGAGTGTGTATTGACGATTAAGCCCTTGGAACGTAAAGAGATGCAGCCTGAGTTGACTTGTTTATGATAAGTTTGGCTGAGGTTGTTTTTGGTAAATTGGAAGGAGAAAGAAGGGGGTGCATGTTCACTATGTGTTGGTTGTTTTGAGCCTAACTTGACTTCAACACCAGAGGTATGAATAGACAATTATACCCTTGGGGTGTAGAGATCCAGCCTGAGTTGATCAAGCTTCTGATAAACTTGATTGAGGTGTTTTTGGTACATAATATCACATTTAAAACATTTGTTTGAAAAATGCGTAAAGTGAAGTCACAATGGTCAACCACTTTAAGTGATTATTAGGCATGAACATATGTGGACTGCTGAAATTACAAGTTAGTGGCTTTCTGATCTGATTCTTTTTTCTTTTTCTGAGATCTACCTATTAATCGACTTTATAAATTGAAAAAAAATACTCGTGAACCGAACTAAATAAGATTCAGTTTAATCGGTTTAGGTAATTCGATTTACGGGTTGTTTGGACATAACAAAATTTACTATATCTTCTTCAATAAAATAATTTGTTTGAGACATCTAGTAACAAGCCATTATATAAGGATTTAGGATAACTATGAAGTAGTAACATTTACTTTATACAATTAAAAACGATATTCATATGCATACTGAAACTTCGTGTATTTAGTCTTTAAAGTTCAAATGAAAATTACTAAAAATCAAGAATAAATAAACCATAAACCCAAAACTTGAAATCGTTTATTTTGGTATGTATGAGAAACGTTTAAGGAGGTCCATCATTTTTACAAAGTCCCGATGAACAAATCTCAACCACTGATCAATAAAATCTAATGGTTAAGATTAATCACATATTTATACATGAAGGGGTATTTTGGTCATTTGGCACTTAACAAAAATTTTGATTTATTTTTTATTTTTTATTTTAAACTTTTTTTGTTTTTTTTTATTTTTTGTTTCTCATTAAAAAACAATATTTATTTGATAATTACGTGGGTACTTAATCACATGTGATTTTAATGTAAAATCACATGTGATATACTCCCTCCGTCCCACAAAAAACTTCCCATTTGGATTTTGCACAAGTTTTTAGGTGATAGTTAGTGGTGGGGTCATTGATAATACTTTTGATTAAAATATAATGTTGGGTTGGAGAGAGAATAATAGTTAGTGGATATAAGTGGTGGGGTGTTTAGTAATAATAGTTTTTTATTATGTGGAGCCAGTCAAATATGGGAAATGAGAAGTTTTTTGTGGGACAAAAATTTAGAGTGAAATGAGAAGTTTTTTGTGGGACGGAGGGAGTATAATCACATGTGTAAAAAAAAATAAAATAATTCTAAAATAAAAAATAAAAAAAATAAATTTATTTTATTTATTTTAAATAACCAAAATACCCCTCAATGTATAAAATATGTGATTAATTTTGATCATTAGATCTTATTGATCAATAATTGAGATTTGTTCCTCGGGACTTCGTAAAAATGATGGACCTCCTTGAATGCAACTCTGATATGTATCTATTCTATAATCTATAATAACTCTGATATGTATCTATTCTATAATCTATCTATAATAATAATAATAATCTATAATTATAATAAAGCAAAGCCTTTTTGATGCCAAGTGGACCCTCTTAGAAGCCAGAGAGACATGTGTCATCACCTTCTTAATATACGCAGCTTTAAGTTTTCTTTTTCTTTTTATAAACCAGCAGTTAGTAATGTAACTTCCCCTCAAATCCCGCCCTTGATACCCATTCATTTTCCCGCTCAGTAATTTCAATCAATTAAGAATTTAGGTTCCTTTCTCCCGTAACTTTTATGCTACCGCTCTCCAGTTCCACCCCTTCTTCTCTACTAATTAAGTCCAATCTCACGAGACCAAGTGAAACTAACCCAAGGTAATCGATTGTCATGACGCCTATGTTTACACGACATAGAATTGCACACTTCTAATTGTTGATTTGGTAGTTGATTTTTCAAATTTTTTACTTTACGAATGTAATTGATGGAACTATATCGTGCACATTCTGTAATATTTTTTTCATATAAATCCTTCAGTTTAGCAATCTACCTATGTGGAAGAATTGTTTTTGCTTATATGAAGATGGCAATTTGGAACTCACTACTGGAAGGTCTGTGGTTTTTAATCCTCAGTATCCTCTATTTGAAGCAATCCTCGGTGCCTTTTTTTTGTTTTGTTTGAATGTTTGATCAATTGTCATTCTTTTTGTTCTAATCTATCATGCACACTAACTGCTCGATGAAATGTGTGAATGAAAAAAAAGCTGTTAAAACTATTCAAAGTGTTCTGATTTTTGAGTGTTTTTTATATGGTTATGGTATGACTAACAATTATGGCGAATGCAATCCAGGTGCTAGATAATACAGTGGAAGCGAGTAAGCAAGCGGACAACTTTTATTTCTAGGCGACATGGCAGAAATCTTGTGTCAGAAACGTGTTATGGAAGCCTTTCGGTTAGACCCTGCAAAATGGAGAGGTAGTATTTACGAATGATTTGTCAAATATTTAAACCTAAACCTTGTGTTTACTCAAAATAATATATGATAATTTCATAACAAAAATGTCTAATTATTATTTCACACACACAAAAATACAGAATTTAGGCATTTTGACTCAAAATTTGATTTTGCATATACCACAATTATTATGAGATTTATATCACTAATGTGAAATTTGATCGTCATCTTCAACCATAGTTCTAAAAAGCCCGCCTTGACTCCGCCATGTCTCGAAAAGGCTTAAGGCTTGATCATGCCGCCACGCCTTGGTCCAAAGCTTGGACGTTAAGGCTTGGCGTATGTTAACGTCCAACTTGCCTCATTTTTACCCGTCATAAGTTGTATTTTTAAGCGTATTAAAGATATTAAGTCATATAATCCATATATATATAGGTATATATGTAGTTATTTAGTTATAAGAATCGTTGAATATGTCGAAAATGATGAAAAAAATTGATTAACTATGTTATAAATTTATAATTATGTGTTTATTTTATCTTATTTGTATAATTATATATATATATAATTATAATTTATATATGAAATTGCCACCTTAAGTCACGCCTTGAAAAACGCCATGTCTCGCCACGACTCGCCATGTCTTGAGGCTTGATGGTGCCGCCACGTCGCGCCTTGTGTTATTTAGAACCTTGTCTTCAACAGAGTGAAAAAACTGCCACAAAAGAAGTTATGTCTTTCCTTGACAAGGTTTGGTGTCTATGCTTTTATACTTTCTACACTGTATGAGCAATGAGTTTGGTATTTATATATTTGAAAATTTGGTGTTTCTAACTGTTTCAATAATTTTGAGGTAGCATGTACATATATAAATATAAAATTCATAATATTCTTTTTTACAATCATGAATACGTTTAGTGATGCATAAATCTTTGTTGGTATGCTCTAAAAGAAGAAACCATTGTATTTTGTGCAGTATCTTGTGTCAGTACATACGGAAGGAAATAAAGGCCCTCAACAATGTTGTTCAAAAGAGAAGAAAATATAGTGTAGAACTAAACAAAGGAGTTTATCCATGATATAAAATAAACATATTTGTATGAAATTTTGACCCATTTAAAATTAATGGTCGATTAGTGTAACGACCCGAAATTTGTAAATAAATAAAATAAATAAAAATATGATAATTATGGATAAATCATATTAAAACCATAGGAATTGGTTTCGTGTCGTTTGGAGTCCGTATGAGAAAGTTATGGGCGAAACCGGGTTGAAACCTAGACCGAAAAGTGCAGCCCTGCTGCAAAGGCAGGCTCGCGGCGCGAGCCTGGCGCGAGCGAAACGCGAGGTTTAGCAGAGGGACCAGAGCTGAAACGCGAAAAAGTCGCGTCGACTTCGCGTCGACTTCGCGGCGCGAGCTGGGCGCGAAGTCTGGTATAAAGCGGCGACCAGCGGGAAGACCCGCGTCCTTTCGCGGCGCGAGCGGGGCGCGAGCCCTTCCGACCAGTGCATTAAATTGGGTTTTTCAGCCATAAATGCATTTCCAAAAACCCTAGTTTTCTCTCTTCAAGTGTGTGAACGTTTTTGAGTGAAAAGCATCGTTTGGAGCCAAATTCTTGGTCAAATCTCGTGATTCTTCACTCCTAGTGGAAGATTAAAGGTATATCTTCAATCCTTTGTAGTTGTAGCTTTAGATCTATGGATTTAGAAGCTTGGGGTTGAAACCCTAGTTCTTGGGGTATGAGTTATGGTGATATAAATGGTGTATACACTTAATAGATGGTGTATTAACAAGGAAAACAAGTGTATGATTTCGATTTGTAAGAATCTTAAGGGTTGGTTAAACCTAGGGTTTGGTAAATCACCATAATTGGGGGAAATGGAGTGATGGGTGTTATCTAGAGGTAGATGAACACATTGGTAGTAGTTTGTGTTGATAATCTTGTTGTGATAATTGTTTTAGACATTCGGTGAAGTGTTGAAGTGGACGAATTGTGAACAAGGGACCGGCGGAAAGGATACGGTTAAAGCATCTTTATTGCTAAGGTGAGTACGTGTGGACTTTACTGAGTACATAGCCTATGAAATACATTTCTAATACTTGTGTTATGGTCTATTTGCTTAATTGTGTAGACTAGTAGTTGATAATTAGTTATACCGATGATAGTATGGAACTAACTTGTTTGATGATAGACGTGATAGCCGAGAGCTAGATTGACATAACCATCGAGTTATGATATGGTGAGATGACGTGATGATTCGGGGGATCCCCGGTCATGAGGTATGGAATGGGGAGCATTTGGGCGGATCCCCATCGGCCCATTCCATGATAGTAGTCTTGCTAACTGGAAGTAGTCCGGCGAGTAAGGCAGGTATTGGTAGATTGGGCGATTCCCTCTTGCCTTTACCTTGAAGCTTGTTAATGCGGGGGATCCCCGGTTAATAAGTTAATGTGGTTCTAGTTGGTAGGGGATGTCTCGACAACTAGGTATGGTTGCTAGGAAAGCAAGGTATTAGAGTCACAATAGGGTGACTAGATAGATGGGTGATTGCTTACGTGTTTGTTGTTTGTCATTCGGTTATTATTATTAACTTTGGGGTCTAAACCCATGTAGCTCACGAGACGTTTTTGTCTCACGTACTCCTTGTTTGTTTTGCTATGTACTCAGGTTCGGGATCGAAGGTTTATGTACGCATGGATAGAGATGCGGGACCTAGAATAGAAGAACACTAGATTGGATTTAGTCTTAGCTTGGTGATGATCTATTTTGTAACACCTACTTTTATACTCCGATTTCATACCAAGGTTTTTGTAAATCTAAATTGGGGATGTTCTTCTATTTATAAAAATGTTTTATTTTGGCCGGTATTTGGCATTAAATTTGAGGTGTTACAATTAGGGCTGAAAATTTCGACCCATTTACCATTTAGGGCTGAAAATTTCCAATCCACAAGTTTGAAATGGTTTAAAACACTTGCGGATGAGAAGAAACTATGTCAACCTACTTTTTCAAGGTATGATTTTAATATCCATATCAATTTTTTTGTTGTAGCATGATTTTGTAATAAATCAATTAACTGGCATGTTCTTCGTTTTAGCAGCTTATAGCGCCCACTTTCACAACTAATGATAGCAGCAATATTTACCTTCATGTTCGATAATTCCGGTAAGTGCAAAATACCCCCTTTTTGCAAACATTAAAGTGTTAATTTTGATTTGTTACGGTTTATTTGTAATTGTAGACCTGCATTTGTGTATGTGCTTGTGTTTTCAATTTTTTTGAATTATAAATGTAGAAACAGTTGATATATGTTACACGCTTAAAAATTTTGTTTAACTTTTATATAATCTTTTGAATTTGAAGCTATTTAAATTTATTTTGACTTTTTATATTACCTTGACCCAGTCTTTCTATAATCGTTACAAAATCAAGGTATAAGATACATGATTCAATATTTACACTACCTGATTCTATGTATCTTTTAAAAAAAAAAAAATTATAATTTACTTCGACTATAATAGTCAACCATTTAACTAACTCTAAAAGGTTGATCTTTTTTTTTTACTTTTTAAATTTATTTTAGTCAAATACAAAATTATAGTCATTTATATTTATACATGATTCAAAATTTGAGAATATATATCTTCTTGTGAGAACAAATATGTTATTCTTCTTGTGAGAACAAGTATGCACCAAGCCAAGATTTTGTGTGGAAAGAAAATGGTGTCGATTAGGACACCCGAGAATGAGAAGGTGTATGTGTATGGGGAGAAACGACATCACATGCCTAATGTGATTACCGCCATTAAGGCGAGCAAAAGTATATCGAAGGGTTGTGCATCGTTTATTGCATATGTGTTAGATGGCCGAAAGGAAAAGAAGTCAATGGATAATGTCAAGATTATTCGGGATTTCCCCGAGGTATTTCCCGATGACTTGCCCGGTTTGCCACCGGAGAGACAAGTCGAGTTTAAAATTGATTTAGTGCCGGGGGCGACGCCGATTGCTCGTGCTCCATATCGTTTAGCTCCCACCGAGATGCGGGAATTGATGACCCAATTGCAAGATTTGTTAGATAAAGGTTTTATTCGTCCGAGTTCGTCACCGTGGGGTGCACCGGTGTTATTTGTTAAAAAGAAAGACGGTTCGATGAGAATGTGTATTGACTACCGAGAGTTGAACAAGGTAACTATTAAGAACCGTTACCCGTTGCCGAGAATTGACGACTTATTCGATCAATTGCAAGGTGCTAGTTATTTCTCGAAGATTGATTTGAGGTCGGGTTATCACCAAGTTCGGGTGAAGGAAGGCGACACCGAGAAGACGGCTTTTCGTACACGTTATGGTCATTATGAATTTCTAGTGATGCCGTTTGGTCTTACAAACGCACCGGCCATTTTTATGGATTTGATGAATCGGGTTTGTAAACCGTTCCTTGATAAGTTTTTGATCGTGTTCATTGACGACATTTTGATTTACTCGAAAACCGAAGAAGAACACGAAGGTCATTTGAGACTTGTTCTAGACGTGTTGAAACGGGAGAAGTTGTATGCAAAATTCTCGAAGTGTGAATTTTGGTTGCGGGAAGTGCAATTCTTAGGTCACGTGGTGACGCGTGATGATATTAAGGTTGATCCGTCCAAGATTGAAGCGGTGTCAAATTGGGAGCCTCCGAGGACTCCTACCGAGGTTAGAAGTTTTCTTGGGCTAGCCGGTTATTACCGAAGATTTATACAAGACTTCTCGAGAATCGCGATTCCACTCACGAAGTTAACGAGAAAAAGTGAAAAGTTTGTGTGGGAAAAGAAGCAAGAAGAGGCGTTTAAGTTGTTAAAAGAAAAGTTATGTAACGCGCCGATCCTTACGTTACCGGATGGTATGGAGGATTTTGTGGTTTATAGTGATGCGTCGAATCAAGGGCTCGGTTGTGTGTTGATGCAAAGAGGTAAAGTGATCGCGTATGCCTCGCGACAATTGAAGAATGCGGAATTAAGGTACACGACACACGACTTGGAATTGGCGGCGATTATTTTTGCCTTGAAATTGTGGAGGCATTATTTGTATGGTACACGGTGTACGTTGTACACGGATCATAAAAGTCTACAATACATGTTTACTCAAAAAGATCTTAATGTGCGACAAAGAAGGTGGATCGAGTTGATTGCCGATTATGATTGTGAGATTGTGTATCACGCGGGAAAGGCTAATGTAGTGGCCGACGCCTTGAGCCGAAAAGTTAATGAAAAACCGAACCGAGGAATTTTATCACGTATAGAAGTCGTCTCGAGTATTATCGAAAGGATCAAGAATGCCCAACGAGAAGTTATGGGAAGAGACGAGTTAAGACAAGAACGGTTAGGTAAGAACCAACATTTTCTTGAAAATGCACAAGGGTTGAAGACCGTAGGCGGTCGTATTTGGGTTCCTAAGTTCGGGGGTATCCAGAAAGAATTGTTGTATGATGTGCACAAGTCAAAGTATTCAATTCACCCGGGAAGTACAAAGACGTACCAAGATATGAAACGGGTTTATTGGTGGCCCGGAATGAAGGCGAGAGTGGCCAAGTATATCTCTAAGTGTGCCACGTGTGCACAAGTGAAAGCCGAGCATCAAGTACCGTATGGGGTAGCTCAATCATTGGTTGTGCCGGCCGGGAAGTGGGAAGATATAACTATGGATTTCATAGTGGGTTTACCGAAGACGAGTAGAGGTCACGATGCCATTTGGGTCATAGTTGACCGGTTGACCAAGAGTGCGTTATTTCTAGCAATTCGGGAAACATTGCCACTTGAGAAATTGGCTAAGTTGTATGTTGACGAGGTGGTTCGACTCCACGGGGTTCCGTTATCGATTGTGTCCGATAGAGACGCGAGGTTCACCTCGAGATTTTGGCGGTCATTACAAGAAGAGTTGGGTACAAAGTTGCGGTTGAGCACGGCTTATCACCCGCAAACCGACGGTCAAAGTGAAAGAACAATTCAAACGGTTGAAGATATGTTGAGATCGTGTGTGTTAGATTTCGGTGGTAAATGGGATGAACATTTACCGTTAGTCGAATTCTCGTATAATAATAGTTATCACTCGACTATCAAGATGCCGCCTTATGAGGCGTTGTATGGAAGAAAATGTAGAACTCCATCTTGTTGGTTGGAAGCGGGAGAGACGAAACTCACGGGTCCCGAGATCGTGAGAGTGACAAATGAAAAGATCGGTATTATTCAAACCAACATGAAAGTCGCCCAAGATAGACAACGAAGTTATTCGGGTTTGAAGAAAAGACCATACGACATGGATGTCGGCGATATGGTCATGTTGAAAGTGTCACCTTGGAAAGGTGTAATGCGGTTTGGTAAGAAAGGAAAGTTAAGCCCAAGGTACGTTGGACCGTTTAAAATATTTAAACGGGTCGGGCTTCAAGCTTTTAAGTTGGAACTTCCACCCGAGCTTCAAGGTGTGCATGACACCTTTCACGTGAGTTATTTGAAGAAGTTTATCGGGGAAGTTGAGAATATTATTCCATTGCAAGAGTTGCGGGTTGACGGCCCGAATCGGTTGATTGAAGAGCCCGAAGCTATATTAGAGACGAAAACAAAGAAGCTTCGGAATAAGGAGATCGAGTTGGTATTGGTCAAGTGGAAGCATTCACTTGGGCCGAATTTGACTTGGGAAGTCAAGGACGAGATTCGGAAGAGGTACCCGGATTTCGTGAAATATGATGAGATTCCGAGGACGGAATCTTCTTAAGGGGTAGATAGTTGTAACGACCCGAAATTTGTAAATAAATAAAATAAATAAAAATAGGATAATTATGGATAAATCATATTAAAACCGTAGGAATTGGTTTCGTGTCGTTTGGAGTCCGTATGAGAAAGTTATGGGCGAAACCGGGTTGAAACCTAGACCGAAAAGTGCAGCCCTGCTGCAAAGGCAGGCTCGCGGCGCGAGCCTGGCGCGAGCGAAACGCGAGGTTGAGCAGAGGGACCAGAGCTGAAACGCGAGAAAGTCGCGTCGACTTCGCGGCGCGAGCTGGGCGCGAAGTCTGGTTTAAAGCGGCGACCAGCGGGAAGACCCGCGTCCTTTCGCGGCGCGAGCTCCGCGCGAGCGGGGCGCGAGCCCTTCCGACCAGTGCATTAAATTGGGTTTTCAGCCATAAATGCATTTCCAAAAACCCTAGTTTTCTCTCTTCAAGTGTGTGAACGTTTTTGAGTGAAAAGCATCGTTTGGAGCCGAATTCTTGGTCAAATCTCGTGATTCTTCACTCCTAGTGGAATATTAAAGGTATATCTTCAATCCTTTGTAGTTGTAGCTTTAGATCTATGGATTTAGAAGCTTGGGGTTGAAACCCTAGTTCTTGGGGTATGAGTTATGGTGATATAAATGGTGTATACACTTAATAGATGGTGTATTAACAAGGAAAACAAGTGTATGATTTCGATTTGTAAGAATCTTAAGGGTTGGTTAAACCTAGGGTTTGGTAAATCACCATAATTGGGGGAAATGGATTGATGGGTGTTATCTAGAGGTAGATGAACACATTGGTAGTAGTTTGTATTGATAATCTTGTTGTGATAATTGTTTTAGACATTCGGTGAAGTGTTGAAGTGGACGAATTGTGAACAAGGGACCGGCGGAAAGGATACGGTTAAAGCATCTTTATTGCTAAGGTGAGTACGTGTGGACTTTACTGAGTACATAGCCTATGAAATACATTTCTATTACTTGTGTTATGGTCTATTTGCTTAATTGTGTAGACTAGTAGTTGATAGTTAGTTATACCGATGATAGTATGGAACTAACTTGTTTGATGATAGACGTGATAGCCGAGAGCTAGATTGACATAACCATCGAGTTATGATATGGTGAGATGACGTGATGATTCGGGGGATCCCCGGTCATGAGGTATGGAATGGGGAGCATTTGGGCGGATCCCCATCGGCCCATTCCATGATAGTAGTCTTGCTAACTGGAAGTAGTCCGGCGAGTAAGGCAGGTATTGGTAGATTGGGCGATTCCCTCTTGCCTTTACCTTGAAGCTTGTTAATGCGGGGGATCCCCGGTTAATAAGTTAATGTGGTTCTAGTTGGTTGGGGATGTCTCGACAACTAGGTATGGTTGCTAGGAAAGCAAGGTATTAGAGTCACAATAGGGTGACTAGATAGATGGGTGATTGCTTACGTGTTTGTTGTTTGTCATTCGGTTATTATTATTAACTTTGGGGTCTAAACCCATGTAGCTCACGAGACGTTTTTGTCTCACGTACTCCTTGTTTGTTTTGCTATGTACTCAGGTTCGGGATCGAAGGTTTAGGTACGCATGGATAGAGATGCGGGACCTAGAATAGAAGAACACTAGATTGGATTTAGTCTTAGCTTGGTGATGATCTATTTTGTAACACCTACTTTTATACTCTGATTTCATACCAAGGTTTTTGTAAATCTAAATTGGGGATGTTCTTCTATTTATAAAAATGTTTTATTTTGGCCGGTATTTGGCATTAAATTTGAGGTGTTACAATTAGGGCTGAAAATTTCGACCCATTTACCATTTAGGGCTGAAAATTTCCAATCCACAAGTTTGAAATGGTTTAAAACACTTGCGGATGAGAAGAAACTATGTCAACCTACTTTTTCAAGGTATGATTTTAATATCCATATCAATTTTTTTTTTGTAGCATGATTTTGTAATAAATCAATTAACTGGCATGTTCTTCGTTTTAGCAGCTTATAGCGCCCACTTTCACAACTAATGATAGTAGCAATATTTACCTTCATGTTCGATAATTCCGGTAAGTGCAAAATACCCCCTTTTTGCAAACATTAAAGTGTTAATTTTGATTTGTTACGGTTTATTTGTAATTGTAGACCTGCATTTGTGTATGTGCTTGTGTTTTCAATTTTTTTGAATTATAAATATAGAAACAGTTGATATATGTTACACGCTTAAAAATTTTGTTTAACTTTTATATAATCTTTTGAATTTGAAGCTATTTAAATTTATTTTGACTTTTTATATTACCTTGACCCAGTCTTTCTATAATCGTTACAAAATCAAGGTATAAGATACATGATTCAATATTTACACTACCTGATTCTATGTATCTTTTTAAAAAAAAAATTATAATTTACTTCGACTATAATAGTCAACCATTTAACTAACTCTAAAAGGTTGATCTTTTTTTTTTACTTTTTAAATTTATTTTAGTCAAATACAAAATTATAGTCATTTATATTTATACATGATTCAAAATTTGAGAATATATATCTTCTTGTGAGAACAAATATGTTATTCTACGTAAAGTTCATGTATTAGTAGCACATATATCCTAGATTGTATATGCTAGAAATGAATTACGTAATTGACCATTATCAAGACCTCTTTTATCAAGACCTCATTAAATTTTATTCAGTTTTTTTATTTTAATTTTATGGTTATATATTGACACAGAATATGGGATATGAGAAGTGGGAAAATGCTGCATACTCTTGAAACAAAATCATCTGTGACAAGTGATGAATCAGTAAAGGTGGTCATTATATAACTACTGCTTATGGATCTTCTGTTAAATTATTGGATGCAAATCAGTATGTTTTAGTATTTGTTATGTTTTTAATCAATTATTTATTTTGTGTATGCTTTTTTGTTAAATTTATTAATGTTTTTATAGTTTTGGATTGGTGAAAAGTTATGAGATGCCTTGCAGTGTGGGATCAACATCATTGGAACCTTAATGGCTGTGGTAAGTTTATTACTGGATGAGAATTTATGTGGATTCAATTATTTGATTACAATAATGGTGAAGAAATCGGTATGCTTTTTGGAACTTGCCCTTCAAAGTAATGGTACAAACATTTTACTGCTAAAATTATGTTTTAATTTTGCTGCTTTTGTATATATGTTGTTGAATTCAGTTGTATTATTAGAAGGGGTAAAATGGGTAGGCAAAACATAAACGATCTCATTTTGGAAGTTGATGCTTTTGGTGCCTCACGTTTAAGGTACATTTTGACTTTTGAAAGCATAAAAACTAATTTTGACCACAATATTGTCATAAATTTAAATATTTTAATTTATTTTACATTGAGATTTTAACAAGTATGAAAAATCAAGAACTTTTAACCACTCCCCTTAAATTATAGTATATAGATAAGGATTATTTATTTAATTTAGATGCTGATAAAAGTATGTAATTTTGGGTTTGACCGATTACTATTTTCTTTTAGTGAGCCCATCAGGATAATTCTAAGGTAGGAATTGTTGGTTTCCATCGGCATATGTTGAAAGAAGAGGCTACGAAACACAAATGGGAATCCCGACTTTTGTTTATCGAAAATTTCATCCCTTTTTAGGATTTTATGTTGACACAATTTTTAGTATTTTAGTATTCTTAATCGTAATTGTCTATATAATTACTAAACAATTAAATTTCAATCTTTTCATTATAGAAACAATTTATACATTCGATAAATTTATTTGCCTCCCCGTGATTTTTCACGTGCTTTAACCTAGTAAATATAATAAAACAAGCTTTTTTAACCTATAATTTTACACGTGGCAGCTTCTCGAAATTTCGTTCCCCGCCCAGTTTTTTTACCTTCCGTGATTTAATCAATTATGGTTTTATTTATTCTCTCTCAATAACCCGAAAATTTCGAAAGTTTCTTCCCTTACGCACGCCATACAATATTTCAGCCTCCACTTCCAAATTAGGTTTGTCTCTTTTGTTTTCTTCTCTGCCGATGTATTTATCTATTACCGTTCGCCGAGTGGCTGACATCCACCATCATCTTGGGGCTGTGTATTCCGTCGATACATCCATTCTAAATTGAGTGATTCATTCTTTTGGTTTTATCGGTATTTCTTATTTATGTACTTTTTGTTATATCGGGTTTTACATTTTTAACATATAGTATATAGCTATTTAAGCTTGCATTAATTTGATACAATTTGGTCTCAGTTCTTTAATAATTATGTTTACTTACTTATTTTTAATTGAAATCAGGGTTCGTCTCACGCATCAATGGCAAATGAAATGCTTAAAAGATTTGAGTTAGAAGTGAAATTAACCACAAGTGAAATGCCTACCAAGTGTTTTATAAAATGCCTAAATTAAGAGATGTATCATTTTGATGCAAATCCATTAACAAAAAGATTGCAACTTGTCGTATGTTGGTTTGAAGACTCAAGTGAAGCTTGCAATTGAATGCAAAAAACACTTGTATGAAACTTATTTGAAATACAATATATCATTTCATAAATTCTTTTTAATTATCATATTGCAGTAATGTTGGACTACCTTCATCTTCTGCAGGTATTGAAGATCAAACGTACGAGCTGATATTGCTACCTCTTTTCATTTGACATAATTATAATAATAAATTTCTGCAGAATTTCATCCTTTAACATTTTCCTTTATTTTTATTCTAGAAGAAAACATTAGACATTGAGCCTTCAATTAAACATTTCGTATTGTCTGCTTTCCCCACATTATTTTATTCAAATATTTCACAAATTACATATATCACTAAACCATTTTTGTTTATTAACAGATTTTATATTTCCCGAGGAAACAGTTGCAGCAGGTACACAACCACATACACAACCACATAATTTTAAAAAAGGAGCTATATAGAATCAATGACTTTGCTGATAATGATGTAATATACATGTTATAATTGACATTAGTGTAGGTCGATAATTGATAAATGATAATTTTGTAGAATTTGGAATACCACATCGACAAAATCTGTAATTTACTCTATTAAAGATCATAGTTTCAAACAAATTGCTGAGATTGATAACAAGGAGTAGGTAAGTATATTAGAAAATTAATAATTATAATTTGAAGAATCTTAAGATTGACCAGTTTTTGATTTGAAGAATCATAAGATTTGTATAATTAATTAATAATTATGATTTGAATTTTTTAAATTGTATGTACTGATACATAATATTTTTATTTACAGCACCATCTTTGAATGTCCATGTATTTAAACATACGGTTAATACAAATCACAATGATACTCAAGATGATCAGTCACATCTGCATCAACTTCCAGTTAATTGTGGCAAATCAAATTATGTCTCCATTAACGGGTCAACATGTCAAATGGGTAAAAAGAAAAATTGAGCACTGAAAGGTTGTTAATTGTAATCTTAAAGCTTTTTTATATTCTATTTTGGTTTTAAAATGATATTTTGACATCAAAAGTTTAAGAGTAGTGTTTTTGAAACTAAAAATGAAGCTAAATGGGAACGGGTCAAATGGGTAAAAAACAATTAGCATCGGAAAGTTGTTTACTGTAATGTTTAAGGTTTTTTACATTTAATTTCGAGTTTAAAATCATTGTTTGACATCACGATTGTCTTAGAATGCTGTTTTTAAGTGTTCCATATTTGTCCTTTTTATGCTGTGTGGATTAATATCAATATAAATATGAATTCAGCTACACGAAGTAAGCATCATTACAAGCTTTTCATTTTATAACCATCCTAATAAATTAAAATTTTATTAATTCAAAGTGTTAGCTTTATAATTTTATAAGCTTTTCACTTTTGTCATACACTATATGGAATTATATTGTAAATTCTCTACCAATTTCAGCATATGCAATTTCAATTGTAAATTCTCCATCAATTTCAAGAAGTCAAAACTCACAAATATTATATATTCAACAATGCTTACTTTATAAATCATTTTATAATTATTATCATATATCTAATAATCATAAAATTATCAATTCATGTTTGTATTTTATAAAAATTATGTTCAACAAATTTACTGATCAGCCCGTGAATTTTCATGGGTTATAACCTAGTATCAAGTATATTTAAATAATTTAGTGCTTAAAGTTTTTATTCGAGTCATTTGGTTAAACCTGAATCCCACTGAATCCCATTCGGTTTAACTGATTAACATACCATAATCCAAGTTGGTGAATCCGTTTAACCGGAACCCGGTTAAATTAAGGTCGGTCGGGTTATTTGGGGTTTCTTTTTGACACCCATATCTACTTCATAACCTTGTTAACCTAAAACTCACCCGAACCTCAAGTAAAAAAAGTTCAAACACCACATTTGATGACCTGTGTATCGTTCAGTATAGCTCTTTTTTTTATATATCATATACCATTTTAAAGATCTCATAACAACGAATTCAACGGTATATAGTGCGACTAAAATAGTTGTATAAAAAGCATAAAGAAACTAGACCAAAATTACAACAAAAAAAAAAACCAAATATCCTCAATTATAGCTCGTTTTTTGACGTACAATATATCTTTTTGAAGATCTATGAACAAGGAATCCAAACAGTATAACATATGCCTAACCACAGATCATAAATGTGTCAATATCGTATTTTTCTCGAAAAAATAATAAAATAAAGAGAGGTATAGAGAGAAGAAAGCAAACACCCACCAAAATTAGCAAAATCCACAATACTTATAAGTTATAAGGTTTAGATCTATGGATTTCACTTCAACATGCTTAAGATTTTCTACTAGTTATCCTCATAGATGGTTATGTCAACATATGTCACTGGCAAAATATCACCTCATGATTCCGTTATTCCGGTTGATGCGCTATGTCCAGTTCATTGCATGACAAGTTTGAATTCCTTTGGGGAACATCAGATTTGTTTTAAGGAGCTCTAGGGCTTCAATACCGATTTATTTTGACATTATGTAGTCGTGCCAGGATCTCCGCCTAGAAAATTATGAAGTTTTTTTTACTGATCCATTGGATAGAAGATCCATACTTACACCAGCTTACATTTTGGTTTTTGGATGGTTTGGATGGAAACACGCATGTGTGGATCTAACCAAAGTTTCTCCTCACGTGGGTATGAGTAGTCAAGGTGTTACATTGGAACAAACTGCTTTGAAAGTCATCTCGCTCGTACAAAGTAACAAAACACGAGAAAACATTCCTTTCACGTTTGATACCTTTGGTTTCCTTGAAAATGAGGCGGTGGAGCTCTTTAACAGAGTTCAAGTCTTATACATAGTAATATTATGACACCTAGATTCACAAATATTATTTTCAAAAGAACCAATTTTACAATTTTAATTAGGCTAACAACATAGCTTGTTTCTCGTTCATTTTTTCATCTATGTAAAACAAAGATCCTTATGCAATTTTAGACTACTATTGACCCATTCCCAAGTACCTTGAGGCTGAGTATGAAAAAGCAATAGGATTCCATGCAGCTAAGTATGTTGACATTGATCAGGTCAATGCAACCCAGGTCCAACAGAGCAACCGCAAATGTGAGCTCTGAAAATTAATTAGTTAAAACACGATACCCATACACTTTTCACAAAAATTTCATCTAAATGTCCAAGTTATATGTCCGGTTTTTTTGAGTCTTTAATCCATCAATTATAAATATTTTATTGAGTTTATCTTGATTCAAGTAAGCTTATCAGGCTAATTTTCTAAAAATAACCATAAATTTTGTGGGCTTAAGAAGTTGTTCTGCTAGAGTGCTAGCCCAGACCGACCCTGTGTCCATATATATATTAGAAAGATAGAAAAAAGTCGTAGTCGCGACATTTTCTTCTTTATTTATATCTTCAGGGAAAAAAACAATTTTTAATTTAAGTAGTATGAAAAGAATATAATGTTTTAATTCCTTTCTTTAATGATTTCTGGAAATATACATATTTATTCGTTACCAGTTACTATAAGACATACTTCAGGCTAATAGTTTTGTAATTTTTAAGTATCTAAACTAAGACCCTTGTTATAATACTAATTCTAATTAGACTAATCTTTAAATAAAAGACTTTTAGACTATTTTTAGAAGAATTTGATAGATATATCCGTCAAAGGTGACTTTTATAGGCTTATAGCTAAAGTATAACGATTTGAGTAGGTAGAGATTTTTGGGTGGTAAATTATCACTAATCAAGTATAAAAACTTAATAAGCATACAGAAAAACTACCTTCTCTTACATTCAGGGCCGGTCCGGAACTTTTAGAGGTTCGGTACATTTTCTGATAAAATGGGCCCTAAAACGTAAATAATCAAAAATTATATATAAATTTTTTAACTTTTTTTTATTGTAGTACAGTTTGTTTGTTAATTCTGCTATAACCTAATATTACTTGTGTCAATAAAAAAACGATATTATAAATTACTAATACATATGGAATAAAAATATTGTGCCCCTAATTTCGGTGGGCCCTGTTCACATGCACCTTTTGAACACCCCTTGGGTCGGCCCTGCTTACATTCAGAATAGGCTTTAATTAAAAGTGTAATACATTTTTTTGGAACGGCTAACACAAATATCCTTTAGTTGATCTACATTATTTTTATTCATAATAAAACTTGAACTCATAATTAAACCCGTGGGACAACAAAATACCATATACGATTTACTATAAACTCTTTGGTAGTCGAATACCTTTTAGTAAGTTGTTTTTATTGTAGTCAACATACTTATTGTGATACGAAACACGTATTTAATAAGAAAAACAAAATACGGTATCCAATTTAATTAAGAAATCAAGATCGAGAAAAAATCATTTGACTGTTTCAAAGTTTACCTGCTCAAGTTTAGTACAACATATGTATTATCCGAATCTAAACCATTACAAATTTACAACGATAACGCGGTTGTCCCTTTCTCAAGTTTTATCTATATACACACAACCAAAATCAACTTCCATTTTCATTCAAACTTTTAATCTAATGGCGGCTGATCAAAGCACGAACAAACGCTCTTTGTTAGGCAGGTTGAGAACCGCCGTGAAGAAGGTCACATTTCTCATGAAGTACAACATAAACCGTTGGCGGCTGGTCTCCACCATCATTGGCGGCGGTGGTGGTCGGACTTTGAGCAGTAGGCGGCTGAGCTTCAATGAACGTCTTGGGTTGACATCAATCATTTCATCACCATCAAATTCAGATCATAGCAATTGGGTATCTCCTTATATGACACCATCTTCTGAGATATCACCGGAGTTACAAAAGACGAGGAGTTTTCCGTTGCAAAGAACCACAAGTTTCCCAGAAGAAGATATTGATAAGAGAGCTGAGATGTTTATATCGAATTTTTATCGACAATTAAAGATGGAAAGACAAGTTTCCTTACAGCTCAGGTACAAAAGGGATACTAGCTTTGGATCACCCAATGATTTTTCGCCATGATAATGATAATGTTCATGATCATGATGAGAACTCTTTTGTATTTATTTTTCTAAAGTAAATAATAATTGGTTAGAGTCGTATTCTCGAGCAATATCGAGGAATGCTAAGGAGGATTGGATCGATGAAACATGTTTTGAAGAAAAAGTCAACGATTTGATCATGTTTATGGAGATCTTTATTTTGGCGATGAGATCTTCAGTTGTTTGTTTGTTTTTTATTCTTTTATCGAGTTCTATTTGTGAAAGGGAAAAAAAGTGTTTGGCTGGTTTGGTTGCCAGCTCAAAATACATGAATGTACATTTATTTTTCTCGTACTGGTCAAAGTTATATGAATGTAATTATACAATTTTAGTATAATGGAAATAATACATATGTTATGGATTTCATATATTGGTTTAATATAAGTTGGGAAGTACAGATCGAGTGCACACATATTATATAAGTCTAAGATGATGCTAATATGATTTATAATGCAAAAGAACAAAAAGGCGGTATTCCCGTTACTTCTCAAATACCGAGCCTTATCAACCTATGAGAAGGAATGATTGGCTGTGATAATGGCATTAGATAAGTGGTGAGGAAATGGCAGTCGCTTCATATTGCTCGATGAGCACAAATGGGTGTGTGGCATGTGGGTTAATTGATCGGCGTGAGGAAGCACAAGATCGGAAGTGTTGTTTTGCGCAAATAGTCATGTATCACTAGACATATTTTCAGCATAACCCGATCAATCACCCTATCATACATAGAAATTTGTAATCCAGACAAGATGAGGCTGGATTGAGTTGCACCAAATGAGCAGGGGTAAATTGGTAATTGAACGCCCCTAATGACAAACAAGCCCAGATTTATCACATCTTGGTACAATTTTTTAATTTTTATAACGGTATCTAATCTACTATTTTTTTATCCACGAATGGACTTGAACTCATGACTTATTTGTTATGGGCAACACCTTAAATTATCATCTAATACCACTAGTACCACTAGGTTACAAGGCCTTTTGTAAGATAGCAGATACTTATTGAGTTATTGAAGTTTTCCCGCTGCATTTATGTACATGCGCCTTTGACTTATTATTCAATAATGGTGAACAATTATATAGCCATAACGGAGGTTTATTTTTTTGTGTACCATAACGGAGGTTTATTTTATGCTTATGCAAGCCGGAATTGAGTTGGTGTGGACTCGGGACCCTAGGCAAATATTAATTTTGGGGCCTTTTCATAATCGTAAAATAGATATCAATGCAAACATTATAAAAATATTTGTCGAAAAAATTACTCATTTAAATATGACTCGTTAGTATTTCTAGAGATAAAAATACAAATCACTGAATTAAAGTATTCTTGGATTAAATAACTCAAAATATGAACAATCTTAGGAATTTGTCTTTGAAAATGTATCCTCCAAACGGTTCATATTATGGAGTTTTTTTTGTAAAAATGGGTTAATTTTTTTTAGGTACTTGCAAAAATGGGTTGTTTCTAAAACAAGTTGTAAAAATAGGTTGCTTTTTACCGGACCCACCTAAAATCTAAATCTGAGATTTAAATGTTACATACCAGCCCTTTTATTGTTTTCACTTTAAGCCCCTCAAGTTTAAAAATATTGACACACTTTTAACAATTAATTCACCTGCAAAAGTTGAAGCATCAACCATTCCCTGCAAATTCATAAATACGATTTGTTTTTATATTTAATTTACTAACTACTCACATTCCTCTTTCTTTTATAAACACAACAATTCTCTTAAAATTGTAATCTTAGTTTCTTTTTTTTTTCATGATTCACGTTTCTAATTTCAAGTATCAAGCTTCATTCCCAAAGTAATCTCAAGGTACACATTCTTGTCTAAATATTACGTAAAGTTTTTTTTTGAAACTGAAAGAAATTATTGAAGATCAAATAATGTGGCCTACAAATACTAGTTTTTGTAGATCTTCTTAGTAATTTTGAAGTATCAGAACCGGTTCAACCTCGTGATTTTGTGACCAACCCCTCAAATATACCATTTCCTTTACCTAATGACGATAGATTTGAGACAGATAATGACTTTGGTTTTGATGATCCCAACCCCCAAATTAGTGATAATATTCTTAGTGAGTCAGTAAGTGAGGTTGAGGATGATTCTGATGATGGGACTGAAACCCCAATTGTGAACTTTATGAATGATATTGGGGATGCAGCAGATGATGATGTAACAGATTTTCAAGACAACATTCGAATAGATATTTGGAATGAATCTGAAAACAAAGTAAGGTTAGGAATGCAATTTCAAAGTAAAGCACAGGTAAAAAAGGCAATAACACTTTGGTCAATTGCCCAAAATAGAGAGTTTAGAGTTTGTGAAAGTAAAAGTAGTTTTTGGATAGCAAAGTGTAAGACTCTAGGACGTGAAGGAGAAAGTTCTAATATTGACTCACATACAGCACCTTGTGCATGGTATGTTCGTGCAATGAAGAAGAAAAATCATCATATGTGGAAGATTACACGTTGGGTGGATGCACAAAATTGTTTCGGATCTTGTATAGGAAATAATAACAGAAATTTAAACTCTGCAACAATTGCCTCGTACATCATCCACTCAATTAGAGAGGATGTTGCTTATCCCGTGAAACACATACAAGCAGATATTAAAAATAGTCTAAATGTTGATATTTCTACTGATGTAATTCTAAGACTTTCTATTATAAATGATTTGACATAGAAATTATATATAATATATAGATATATGTATATGATATACAGATATATACATACAAAGTATTAGAAATAAAATAGATTACTAGAAATTGTTACTAGTGTTGGCAATATTTTCAAAGTTGAGGGGTTTAAAGTGAAAAGAAACAAAAGGGTTAATATGTAACATTTTAATCCCAAATTTAGATTTTATGTGGGTTCTTCAAAAAACAACCCATTTTTACAAAGGGTTTTAGAAACAACCCATTTTTGCAAACACTTAAAAAAATTAACCCATTTTTACAAAAAACTCTCATATTATGCACAGACACACAAAAGAAGAGTATCTCAAAATTT
Source organism: Calendula officinalis (assembly GCA_963853835.1). NCBI lineage: Eukaryota > Viridiplantae > Streptophyta > Magnoliopsida > Asterales > Asteraceae > Calendula > Calendula officinalis. The sequence goes on from OY970832.1 coordinate 25,252,010, forward strand.
AAATAAGACCATGCGTAACGCACGACCGGTAGATCGGTCGTGACCTCCACCTCAGCCACACCCGACGCGTCCCCTGCGTTACGGCCAAGCACCTCCGACGCGTCCCCTTTGTCTATCGGTCGACTACTCGACCGTTCAAGGTGTTGAAGGTCGTGAGAAAAAAGGAAGGAATTTTAGGGCTGAGAGAGGCTGAGAGATTGATGCTTGAGGAAGAAAAATTACAGAGGAAGACAAAAAGTTGAGGAAGACGGCTGGGAAGAAATAGGGTTGAATAATATATACGCAATTTACCCTTTTTACCATTTTTCATTATACAATCAATGACTTATTTCTTTTTTTTTACCCACTTTTAACTTGTTTTTTTATCAACTTTTATTAAATATTTCACATTTGAATTAATGTTATATTTTTATTATTATTAATGTAATATTTTAATTATTAATGAATTTTTAAAAAAAAAAATCGATCGGTCACCCATTACGGGCATTTGGTCGCTGTCTGGTCGTGTGTTTGATCAGGAGAGAGAAAGCTGATGTGGCGCAGATGTGACAGGGGTGACCAAACTGGGTTTGGTCACCCATTACGCACAGTCTAAGGGTTAAAAATATGGCCCCAAATTTAGAATTTTATTATAGGCTTGGGCCTATAATCTCTTTGCCCAAGGCCGGTAGTGTACTTATGCCCTACGGAATGGGCCAACGGCGTGGGAGTAAGGGGTGATTTGGCAAGGGGCAACGCCGTGGCTTGGTATGGAACACCATTTCCCCCCAACACCGTGGGGGGTGGGCGTGGAGGAGCAAGCATGCAGACCATGGTTCGACCACGGTGTGTGAGGATTGCTTTTTGATAAATGGTGGCCTGTGATTGGTTGAGGGGTATTTTCTTTTTTATTATATTTAAAATTTAATAGAATAAAATGGTGTGGTGTGGTGTGGTGGGTATTTCCTAGAGATGATGTGGTGTGGTGGTGGTGTGGTGTATGATGTGGCGATGATGTGGCAGAAAAGGGCACCACCACATGTGGTGCCCATACCCAGCAGCCTTATGTGTCATGAAAAGATAATCTTGTCATAATTTGGGGTTTATTGAAAGTTGAGATGACTTTATCAAGTTAAAAGATTTATTATTTAATAAAGTGGTATAATATGGAAAATATATAAGATCGGTGCCAACAGTAATACAACTAACGCCATCTTTTTGCCAAATTAACGTCACGTCGATTTACACTCCAATTGATATTCAACTGACATACCTATGCCAAAAATACTCATTTTTTTTTAGTTTTTTAGGCCCACCACTATAAAATAACATACAAAAATACTAAATATCATATTAAATTGCAAGTCCCCCACCATTTTAGCATTTCTCCTTCTCTCCTGATGAATGAATTCAACTGACGGAATTGAGGTGATGTGGCGTGCCAATGGGTGATGGTATCGGTTTCCCCTACCATTGGCAGTCTAAGCATCTTGAAAGGTTAAAACCCTTGAAGTGGTAGATGCCCTAAAAAGTTAAAACTCTTCTTGTGTTTGACTTTTTTAGTCAAATTAGTGATTATAATGATTCAAATTATTGTAGAATGATTAGCATTTGTGAGAAGAGTATGGAGTCAGATTTCACGAATTGGAAGACCAACCACAATATTTTTGACCGTGGTAGTGATAGAGGGTGGTGGGTGATGATGATTGTAGGTGGTGATGGTAATTTCAATTTTTTAAAGTTTAATTAATAAGGATAATTATAGTGAAATAATGAACATATAATATAGTAACTTAGTTAGTTATGACATTGTATTAATAACACATAGATCACAAGTTCAAGTCTTGTATGATGTATATTTTTTATAAGACACAAACCTGTCACAAAATAGCATATATATTGGCTGAAAATTAAACTTTCCTAACTTGGGAAGATCTAAATATATATAATACTACCTCCGTATCAAAATAAGTGATACACTTTCTATTTATGGGTGGAACAAAATAAGTGATACACTTCCAAAACTTACCTTATTTGGTAAAAAATTGGGATCAATTCTCCACTAACTATCTACCTTAATAAAGTGAAATTACCATTTTACCTTTAGTTTTACTTTTAAACATCATTAATACCATTTCATTCCAAAGAAGTGGGGACCAATTATCCACTTTAATCTATTTTAAACCACTTTTTAGTTTTTTGCCTCAAAACCCACAATTCTATAAATGTATCACTTATTTTGATACGGAGGTAGTAAGAGAAATGATATATGTGCATACTATTTGTTTTTATTTGCTTACTCATTTGATCACGATAAGTATCAATATCAAGAGATTGTATAAAAAAAGTTTTATTAAATTACACATAAATAGATTTATGTATCATATCAAGATATAGTAACAATGTGACATCGGATTCGAAAAATAGCCAACCGGTCTGGACCGCTCTTTACCAAATAGGCCCAGTGTTTTCTCATAGACCGTCTGGGCCTTTTTAAGACTGTTTTCTTGATAGACCATTTGGGGTGGGTCAGGCCCACGTTATTGCGTTTTGAAGAGTACAATTATTAACTTCTTTTAAAAACACAGAATATGATTATTAATTTTGTTGTACATTCTTATCAGAAATTAAATGATAACAGATAATCAATGATCTTATTAATACTTTGATATTTAAGATCGACTTGGATTATTAATGTTAAAGCTGAGAATATATACTACTTCGTATTATTTTTTAAAAACAAATTTAATCGATTAACCAACGAACTAACTTGTAAGAGTAAATTTAATGAAGTCTTCATCTTAAGTAGTTTAACATCCTAAAATCTGAATTTTTAGCAAAACATTAGTGATTTAAATCCTTATTAGTTTTATTGCAATATGAATATCTTATTTAAACTCGAAATGTTTCATAAACTTGTATATAACAAACGATGGCAAAAAGACCCGAACCTCATGGGAAACCCGAACTAAATGGCGCAGGCAAGGGTTAATGAGGATCCGAGCGGGAAATGGAGAAATAACGGGCTTTTCCCCTCAGGGATCGGGGCAGTGAGTCGGATTCCCGCCCTGCTCCGGTTATAGGTTATATTAAAATTTTAGTATATTTCATATATAAATTTATATTATATTATATTTAATATTTTAAATATCGATTACTTCATGAAAAAACACCGGCTTACAAAGATCTGGTAAATATTGATTAGAAATTGGAGTTACTTAGTTTTAAAAACATATATTTAATATTGCTTTGTGTGTTTCGAAAGAATGCAATAACAACAAATTAATACTTAAATATTAATGACATTGCCGAAGCTCTTTTCCTATTAATCCTGTTTTGTTGTAAAAAAAACACTTAAATAAGATTAACTAACCTATAACCCGTGATAAATCCCGGGCGGCTTATAATTTGTTTTTTATAATTTTTATTTCTTTAAAAATACTTTATTCATGGAATATTTTGTACCTATTGGATTTGTACTTTTGAAACATTTACATAATTTTCATAAAGTCTAACATAATAAATAAAGCCGATTGTTGTATAATCTTACTACAAAGGCCGATAAATGTATATGACCCAAAAAGAGCAAGTACTATGAGGTGTATGAGTACATCCTCTTCGATATTTTGTATTACTGCAAGATTAATTATGAAACCCAGATTTTGAATTTGAGTGATACGGAGTATTTCTCATAACCTACATAAAACGGTTGCATCCACACTTTGAACCATAATCGTAATTGGTTCAAATTTAAACTTTGACCCCTAACGGCAATAGCTACATGTGTGAATGGTTTTTGGTTCTTGTTAGTTCGGGCTCGCGCCCGCAGTTAAGCTCATTTAGCCCATCACCATTGATATTTGATCGATAAGCTTACATACAACATTAGAAGCAAAATTCAAGCAAAATTATGAAGAAAATAAAACAATCGGTAAAAATAAAACAAATGGACAGTACTTAGTGAAAACCTAAAAAGCACAATCAATTACACAATAAAACATGACGTATTGTTGAAATCACGTATTGCTTCCATAAGAATGCTTCCATAAGAATGCCTGAAATTACGGGCCCAACATATCAAAAACGGGTGAAAATTAGGAGATGAAAAATCAGGATTGCCAACGTGCATTTTGATTTATGATGTGGCAAAGATGACGTGGCAAGATGATGTGGAATAGATGACATGTATTGCTTTCTGTTATTAAAGATAGAGATAGTGATATCTTGTCTAATGCATCTTATTGAAATCTTGTATGTCATATAAATAACAGTGACATACGATACAATATAATATTATAATAACAAAACATTATAATTAATAATACAATACAATGTTTATAAAGTGTACAATGATGTAAAAATGACCTCTATTCTTATGGTATGTGCCTCAATCAATAAGGGATAATAAAACATTTAGACATTGCAAAAATGACGCAAGATTAATTATTTTTCAAGTCTCTTGTGGTTGACTTCATTGACTTCTAAGAAATGCCACTGATTGATGACCCAACCTATAATTTGTTTTATTGCCCCTCGATGTTATATTTTAATGGTATAGATATAATAGAAAATTTGTATTATTTCATACTAAAATTTTCTACACATATGTAATACATTAATTTTATTTCAAATCTCATCTCTTGATTTGGATATTTATATTCATCAAATGAGTAAGAAAATAAATATGAACATTTAGAGCATCAGGTATGGTAACATAAGTCGGAATGTCACCTCTGCGCCAAATCATTATTTCACATTTCACATTTAAAACCTCCAAATACCCCCTCTACCATCACTAACCAATAATACTCCTATGGGAACCACCAAAATACATTTCACTCACAAAATACACTTGAAAAAATAAAAACCTCTCTCCTCTCATTTCCCATTGGTCCCAAAACACCCTCTCTCCTCCCATTGGCTCGTGGCCTAAGTTGGCTATCTGACTTGGGGTGGGGTTTAACATGGCGCACGGTATGGTGACGCGGGTCGGATGTGAGGTGACGTCCAACTTAGATAAGGGGTATGTTACCATACCTGATGCTCTTAGTAGGAAGTAATACCATATCTCTAGATTATAAATTAATGATATAAACATTTTGAAATTGTGACAATATATTTGTTTGGATGGTCATTGACTTGGATGAAAACTCCAAAAGGGTCAAATTCCCTGACCTCACAAACTGCTCTAAACCTTCATACCTGCTACACGCGGTTTGAATTTAATTTACAAGTCAAACATTTCACTTCCTTACACGTACCATCATGGGAAATCAGGTGAAAAAGAACCAGTAAACTTCTAGGCCCGTATATTTAACAAGGGTGATGGCTATTGACTATTGGTAGAATTTGATCTTCATAAGGGTGAGATTTCTAAGCGGTCACAGGTTGAATTCAAAGAAGTAAAGAAAAATACCCTCTTGTGGCAATGAAGGTTCATCAATGCCGACTCCTGGCTATCCGCAAAGCAAGTAGTCGTATTGGAATTAGTCAGCTTGCAAAGCAAGTCGAACCAGGTTACTAAAATAAACTTGTAAAATTAAATATTTATCTAAAACGCACTTTAGAATTTAGTATTGTGGAACATGGTGTCTAGTATTTAGATGCTTGCTATCATTTGTCTAGTTAACATAAGATATATTTCACATGAACTATTTTGGTGACCGTCGGAAATCCGTCGGTAGGAGCTGTTTCTAATGGATTTCATACCGGTTTGTCAGTCGCTAAAGCCCGTATTTGCTGTAGTGTAAAAGACGCTAGAAACTGCTTAAAAAGGGAGGGGAAAAAACCTTATCTGGGTATGTTTTTCATCCATCTTTATACGACTTTTTGGACTTAAAAACAAATTAAACATAAAATTCAACGATAAAGGCAAAGAGTTTGTTTTCTTGGATGCTACAAGCAAATGGATTTGTTAGAAGGATAGTGTTGACCTTTTTTTTATCAAATATTAAAATATCTTAGGCAAGTAACTTTGTACTCCCTCCGTCCCACAAAAAAACTTTACATTTCTCACTAACCTTTTGTCCCACAAAAAAGTTTACATTTCTCACATTTGATGGACCCCACATAATAAAATATTATTATTACTAAGAATTACACCATTAATATCCAATAATTATCTTTCTCTCTCCAATCAAACCTTATATTTTAATCAAAGGTATTACTAGTGACCCCACCACTAAATATCACCTAAAATCTTGTGCCCATAAGAAATGTAAACTTCTTTGTGGGACGGAGGGAGTATAATATATTGATGAAACTAAAAACTCAAATTATATATTTAATTAAATAAGAAAGTTCGAGTGAAAAATTGGCGTTCATAGGAAAATTGGGGTTCATAGGTCAAGAAACAAGAGCGTCCGGTTTTTGCGTCCCTACAGGCTACAAATTAATCAACTCAGAGCGTGTGTGGTCCTTAGGTTTCTTTTGTTTTTTTTTTAATCTAATCCTAATTACCACTTATGTCCACGACGAGACTTGAACCCTTGACCACATAGTCAAGAGGCAAACACCACCGCTAGGCCAAAGGCCCTTTTAGGTTCCTTTTGTTAGATTTATATTTCTATATACTGTATTTTTGTTTGGTCAGTTTTGTGATTTATTTTTTTCTTTAGTGACACTTTTTCTAATCTTAGTGACACTTTTTAGTGAAATTTGTTACTTTTAGTGACACTTATTTCTAACATGTCACTACTCACATTGTCTTTCTTGCAGATAAAAGTAATAGGTTTTTACCCGCGTAATGGTGTGATTAGGATATTTTTATATGATGCTCAAAAGACTGTTTATTGTTATTAATACAAAAAGATTGTTTTAGATTAACAAAACAATATATGAGTTCTAAAATATTTTATTTTCAAAATATTTTCAATGTCATAACTCTTAAATATATATACTTCCTCCGATTCAAAATAAATGATACACTTTGTGTTTCATGGTTTTTAAGGTAAAAGATTATAATGAGGGTTAAATTAGATAAATTATATAGTTAGTGGGGAATGGGTCCCACAATTTTTGAATAAATTAAGGTTAATGATATTTAAAAGTAAAAAGTAAGGGTATAAGGGTCATTTCGCTTTATAAAGTAGGTAGTTAGTGGGTGTGGAGCCCACTACTTTTTACCAAATAAGTTAAAATTTTAAAGTGTATCACTTATTTTGAATCACCCAAATATGGAAAATGTATCACTTATTTTGAATCGGATGAAGTATTAATTTTATATTTAGTATTATTTTATATTAAAAAACAAAATATATGCCCTAATATATTTCCTATGATAAATAAAATTTAAAGTTAGGAAGATTTACTCGTGCTAACTATGAGCTACCCGCAAAATCTTCTTTTTAACATTTTATGATGTTTTTTTTGGTAGCTTTATGTAAGTTATTGGGTAATAAAAAAAATTTAAAACTAAGGAAAAGAGAAAAGAAAAAAGAAAAAAAAAGTTCACATAAAGATGGTAAATATTTAGATAAAATTGGTTATTTTTAACGTTTCTAATTTACTTTTACGCAATGCCTCTCTATTAGGGCTGTCAAAACCTGACACGACACGACAAAAATACACGAAACGAAACGAAATTGGCACGAAACTGAAATTTGAATTCGTGTTCGTGTTGTGCAAAATAAACACGAAGTCGTGTCGTGTCGTGTCGTGTTCGTGTTCAGAGATTAACACGAAATTGACACGATAGTTATGATTTTGTCGTGTTTTTCGTGTTTGTCGTGTTTTTAGCATGTAATAAGTAAGAAATTTGTTATTTATTTTGTGTTGTCGTGTTTGTCGTTTTTTAATCGTGTCGTGTTCGTGTTTCCAAAATAAAACACGACTTCGTGTCGTGTCGTTTTCGTGTTGGACGAATTCGTGTCGTGTCGTGTCGTGTTATCCAGAAACACGAAACGATAGCACGATTTGACAGCTCTACTTTCTATCTATATTACTCTAGCTCAAAGTGACACAGAGACAACTTTTTAAACATTAACTATGGTTAAACAATACTTTATTTTAACGCCTTTGGTAAATTAGTGGTTCGACACTAGACACTGATATCTACAAGGGGTAGTAAGCCTTCCCTCGAACCCTCCACCTATGGGCAATAAACCCCACCATTTGTCCACGACGGAATTTAAACCCATAGCCTATAGTTCATATGGAGCACCTTATCTCTTTCATCATTACCACTTATGAACCCATGACCTATCACTCTTTAAAATTTAATGATGTTTCTACTTAAGAACTGTTTTAATAATTCCTATACTAAGATCCAATAACTAACACATAAAGACGATAATTTAATACGAGATAAAGACAGTATTATACTTACTCGTCAACGCTAGTGACGAGAGATAGACCACTTTTCTTCTATGCCCATAAAGAAATGGACACGATAATTGCAACAACCGAATTATTTAAAAACGTTGACTCAAATTTTAATATAAAAAAACAGGGATATTTTATACACGAAAAATTATGATACATCACGTACTACCTTCACAAGTTTGTTTTAATCAACTTCGATTTTGTTCACAGTGGACTTAAATTCATAATCAATAAGTTATGAACAATATCTTACACAAAACTCCAATACCCCTAAGTTACAAATCTTTGGTGTTTAGGTAGTTAAGTGTACTTCGCGCAATGCTGTAGTATGTCAATAAATATTCAAGTTGTACAACATTTATCTATATCAAGTGTTATTTACATGATTGTATCCAATTTGTTTCTATCCTTGGTTATAATGTAAACTCATATTTTTTTAGTTTTACTTTATGTAGTTTATGTAGTAGCGTGCGTGCGTATACAACTCATGTCAACCCAATTTTTATTTTTTTTGGTAAAAATAAGAACACATAATTTATTATTTTGAAAATTTAAGCATCATTAAAAACAAACTTTCTATAGGAAAAAAACTAATAACTATAAATATAAAAAAATATTAGTCTATAGTCTAGTATTATGTTAGACTCAAGTTTTAGTTTAATAAAGTGTTAGAGGTTTTCGGAAGGGTGATGACAATGATGAAGTTCGACTCGTTGCCTTCTTTTGGCTGTTCAAAAAAAAGTATTAATTATAATAATAATTATTATAGGTAATCTATTATTTTTAGTTACATGAAAATTTATTAATTTATACAAATATAAATTTTTTAGCGTGAAGCATCATTTTTAAAAAAGTATTAAACATTAAAGTTCAGGGTGGTAATCATCATGTCAGAAAAGTTATAGTTTAGAGAAGTAAAATGTAATTTTAGGAAAGTAGTTTAGAGAAGTTATACTTTGATTATTTCTCCCACTGTAAATAAATAGTAAAAAAAAGACAGTTAGGTGTTGGCAAAATCTCATTGGTGAGGTACTGTTCATTATTTAGTAAATGTATATGTTGGGTCGCTAAAATCATCCCCCACTAAAAAGGATTTAATGAAGACAAACAGGCAATAGTTAGAAGATAATCTGAAGATTCGTTCTTCAGATTGTGAGTGCCTGAGAATCTGATACGTTCAGATTCATTGCACTTGGCAACAAGATCTGAACAACAATAGAAGCAAACGATCAGTTCCCCGTGCGGAATTAGAGACTGATCAACGATTCAGATAGTTGTAGTAGGTTAAACGAATAGTTGACAAGAACGATGAGTCTTGAAGACAAATACTTTCCTAAGTACAAATCTTAGTGAAGGTCACTGAAGCTGTCTAGTACCTGAAGAAACATGAGTATCCGAAGACTCATGGTGATCTGAAGCATATCTCAAGGTCTGAAGATTCGGTGACACAGAAAGACACAAGTGTTACACAAAGATCGAGTGTCGCCGACAAAAGGAATCCTATGCAAATCTTTTAGAAGATATCGGCGATCACAAGATGACAGAAAGCACTGTCAGAATTCCATTAGTAGTACTCGTCCCATGAAATATTATCTGCACCAACGGAATTCATACACGTAGACAAATTCGTACATTCCATAGATGTCACGTTTGAGAAACACTATAAATAGAAGACTTGATGGACGAATTACGTGTGCACCCAACAACATTCTCACCTTGCTAAAAGCTTTATTAGTTAAATATTCTTGAGCAAAGTGTGAACAACCTGTGATACCTCTTGTCACTTGTTTCATCAATTGAATCATTGTAACAAACGCGTCTGATCTTGTGTTTGATTATATGTTGATCAATACTTGTCTTAGACAGTATTTGTAATTGTCTATATCTCACAAGTAGTTTAGTTAGGATTCGTGTTCTTAGCTATTCCGCAACTACTTGTATCTTTGTTATCATTATTGATTAATAAAGGAGAGTTTATTTTAGTTGAGTGTTCACTATTAATTTGGTCAGTTGAACTGTATAAGTGTTGTCTATCACTTATCACGGGACTAACAATTGGTATTAGAGCAGGACAGTTAATTTATAATTGTTGATCTGTTTACTTACTGGTCAAAATGAGTGAAAAATTATCACAAATGAACCTTAGTTCAAAAACAAATGCTCTTGTGTTTACCGATGATGACTTTGGAATGTGGAAAATACGTTTTCTGGGATTTGTCGAACATCAAAATGACATGGGACCAGACATTCTCATGAATGGTGCACACATTCCAAAAATGCTTGTTCCAAGTACATCTATTTCAAAGAAAAAGAAGAAAGAAGGAGAAGACGAAGATGAAGAAGATCAAGATATATCAGATGTTGAAGAAATTAAACCCAAGGACCAGTGGACAGAGACAGATAAGAAGTTAGCTGGGCTGGATGCTGGAATTAGGTTCCTTTTCCAAACATCACTCCCAAACCACATTCTAATTACGCTGAAAGAATGTAGAACCGCAAAAGAAATATGGGATATCTTAACAACATCCTATGAGGGAACCGATTAAGTCAAGGCCAGCAAGAAAGCAATGCTAAACCTAAAATATGAAGCTTTCAAAGTTATTAGGGGTGAATCTCTTAAAATGTCCTATAGAAGATTCTGTTGGAAAATACTTCATGTTCATGACATATAGTTATATGGCTAGACGTATGTGAGCCTAAAGGGTTACACACTTATACACCAAACACCATTTAATATATATAATATAATTAGGGTAATTATATTATGGGAAATGCTAAATATTGCCCTTAGGGCAATGGTTAAGAAATTTTTATTGGCTTAAAATTATTGTACATTTACTAATAAAAAACCACCCCTTTGAATTTCATTAACCACCTTTGAGTAGTTATGCATCTTTAATTATACATAAACCATTTTATCCATCCTTAACCATTGCCCTAAGGGCAATGTTTAGCAAAACCCTTATATTATTTATATAAACTATAATTACTTGACTAGTTATGTTTTAATTAATTGTTAAGTTAAAACGTATTAGTGAGTAATAATAAAGAATCAAAATGACAAGGGGCTAAGTGTCATATCTCATAACTTGTATTATGGATATATACTTAGATTAGGGAGCAAGAAAAGATTAACCCTAGTCCTCCCTCTTGCCCCCTACCGTCGAAGTAAAAAAAAAAAAAAAAAAACACTTGATAGGGGCGTGTGGTTTTTTGGTTGTTGTGGAGACGCACAAAACCAAGAAAAAGATACTTCCTCCTTTGTTTTTTTTGATCGTGTACGTATACAAAGGACGCAAAAATCATTCTTGTTTTTTGGGTTAATTTCTAGTTGCTTACGTAAAGGCAAAAATTTGATTCTTGAGCAATGGACCAACATCCTAATTGGTGTTCTAGACAAGGTGTAGTGTTGATTAGCTTTAGAGGAATTCTACATTGAATTCTTGGAGTTCTTCTTCCTCATTCATTGGTGTAATCAAAGGCTTCAAGGGTATGATGTTCATACTAATCTCTTTGGTTTTATGCTCAATTAGATTGTCAATATGTAGATCCTTGATTGGTGATTTATGTTATATTTCCGCTGCGTTTTCTTTGATTAAAACCATAAATCATTAACAGTGGTATCAGAGACATCATATTGATGATTTAATTAGCAAGTTATTTGTATAAAGTAGCAAAAAATTCATATTTTTCGGTCCCCATGGTGCGCCGATCGGCAAAGAATCCTAGGGTTCTTTGTCTTTTAAATTTTCGAATTTTTTTAAAATATGGGGTAAAAATTTTGATTTTTTGAAACCCTAAATGCTACTAGTTACAAAAATTAAAATAAAAAATTAATCTTGTTAATTGAATTTTTTATTTTATTTGGCTTGGTTTATTATTTTAATCGTTAATCTTCACATGGAAAAACATGTATTTTTGCCATATCCCAGGCCAAAACCTTGTTCAAATGTTGATTGATTGTTCAAAACTGATGAAAACCTAGACCATTTGTGATTGTGTTGAATGCTTGGATTGGTTAGTTGTTTGGAAAAGCCGTGTTTTTGGCAAGGTTGTAATTTTTTAATTTTTATTTTAATTTTGGTGCCGTTTTTGGGGCAATTTGGTCAATGTAAAAGTAATAGAGTAGGTTTTATTTCATAATTTTTATTGTAAATTGTTGACCAAGATTGAAGAAAAATGAAGAAAACAACAAATTTCCGTCACAACAGCAGGGGCTGTACGAAAATTGGTTTTACAGAAGCATACGGACTCCGTTTTGGGCGTTTCAAAGGCCTAAAATGCTTGCAAAGTCGTGGGCTACAACTTTCTAGAAGGCAGGGAAGACCAACGAAGACTCCTTCAGAGACTTTTCGGGCTTCAAAGTCTGCTGAAAATTTCTGACAGATTGCATTTTTCACAAATTTGGTTTCTACTTGCTCATGAATGTGTTGGAGCAAGTGGGAGCCCATTGGGTTTATGTGGGCCCGTTTGGGTTCATGTTAGTCCGTCCCCTAGTTTGATCCTTCGGTCCGTCGTGATGACTCACGTGACCGAACTTAGGTTATCATCGGTCGAGGTTTTGCACAAATTGTGTTGCATGTTTTATTATACGTTTGTGGTTGTGACACAATTCTAATATGATACAAATAATAAAACAATTAAAAATATGATTTTTGAACACAAACATTAAAACATCCAAAACTTTAATCATTTATGATTACTTGTTAATCATCGATGATTACTCTTTAATCTAAACTTGTCTTTTGAGATTAATACAATAAGTATAAATATGATTTGAAACTTAAAAATTCATTTTTAATCATCAATGATTACATGTTAATCATCGATGATTATTGTTTAATAATCCATGATTACTGTTTAATCATCAATGATTACTTGTTAATCAACGATGATTACAGTTTAATTATCTATGATTATTCTTTAATCTAAACTTGTTTTTGAGATTAATACAAAAGTTTAAATATGATTTGAAACTTATAATTTAATAATCGCTAAAACATTTTTACCGCTTATTAAACCTACTTATGAAGTGATATGAATGAAGTACATGATTCATTCATATCTCAAATAATTTTTTCATAAAATTTCATACCTAACGCCGTCCAATTGGTTGAAATCACTTGCTTCTACTTTTAAATTCACGTGAGACGTGGTTTGAATTTAGATCTGAGGTCATTATTGTCTACGCGTGAGACATAGATTTATTTTAACACGAGTTCACATTGGATGACTTAATCGAGTTAACGGTGAGACCTTGACACGAGGCGAAGATGCGACAAACATGCCACTTGTCCCTAGATGCTTGTTCACTAGGTGCCATGAAGTCCCATAACTCTAAGAGTTGCACTTGTAATGCAATTGTTGATCGTCACTACCTATTGGATCTATCATCACTAGCAGATCAACTGATGCGGTGATAGAAGCTCAATAGGATCTTAGCTTTTAATTAAATTAATTGGGTAGTTAATTTTTTAAAAGAAAATATTATTGAAAATATTTTTTTTTTTTTTGAACTTTGTGTGTTATACAGATAACAACAACAAATCAAAACCTAAGTATCTCCACTATAAAATCAGTTCTTGAAACTGAAACTGACTAATATCAATTTTATCGACTAATATCGAACTCTAATGATTGTCCTTAGAGATGAGAACAAGTTGATACATCTATAAGAGGTCTTACCTGAGGCACCTCCTGGCAATGCTTATGCTGCTGTTCGTCAAGCCTTTATCGAAAAGTTTAACGAACACCAAGAAGTCGCTACTCCTATGCTTGTGAGCATGGACCCTGAGATCCGAAAGAACTTCGAGGAACTCATAGCATATGACACGCTAAGCGAGTTGAAAATGATATTTCAACAACAAGCAGAACATGAACTGTTCGACACATTTAAAGCATCCCACGCTTACAAGCAGCAGGACGGCCAATCCGTTAGCACTTTCATCTTGAATATGAATTGCTATTTTGATCAAATGTAGCGTCTTGGTTACCCATTACCACAAGTTCTTGGAATGAGCTTGATTCTTACCTCACCATCCATGGACTATGACCAGTTTGAAAAGTGTTTTAAAATACATAGCATGGGGAAGACAATTGGTGAATTACATGCTATGGTAAAACTGGCTGAGCAAGGGTTACCCAATACTTTTCTAGCAATTAGGGAAGGTGAACCGCAAACACGAGGCAAGAGTCTAGGTAAGGGTAAGCTAGTTTACTTTTCCAAACCTACGATTCCCCCACCTGTTAAAAAGGAGCACCATGCAAAGGATATTTCTTGCCATCATGGCAGAGTTGATGAAGGACAATTGTCTTCAAGCTAGCACATTAGGTATCTTCATTATAGAACTCTATACTTTTCCTAATAAATCTTGAGTGTATGACACTAGTTTGTGGAACTCACATTTACACAAATGTGCAAGATTAAAAGTGAAGTAGAAAGCTAAAAGATTGGAAGCTGTGATCTTATCCTTCCTAATGCGTTAATTATTGTTTTGAACAATTGTCAATTATGCATTGTTTAGCTTTATCGTTTGTTGAATAATGATTTATTCAAAATATTATGGATTATGATATTTTGTTTTATGAAAAATAACATGTTTTTATAACTATTCCTTGTAATAGTATATGTGAAATTAATATGCATGATCCTAATTCAAACGATAGTTCTATATACACATGTAGCACTCAAGAATCCAAATTGGTTTGGATTCCACTTACCTAGAGCATTGTATCTTTGCCACCTAAACAAGAAACACATTTTGAGGCTGCAACACGACGGGCTTCTTAACAAATGATTATGAATCATTAATAAATGCCTCTCTTGTATATTATGGAAAGATAACAAGAAAGTTTTTCTCCCATGTTGGCAAAAGAGCTAAAAATCTACTTGGACTCACATGTACTGATGTGCGTGACCCTATTGGAACTAAAACTAGGGAAGGTGCCACCTACTTTATCACTTTCACTGATGATATCAGTCGTTGTGGCTATGTTTACTTGATTAAACATCAACATGAATGCTTTGATGATATCAGTCGTTATGGTTAGGTTTACTTGATTAGACATAAACATGAAATCTTTGAAATGTTCAAAGCTTTCTAAAGTGACGTAGAAAATCAACTCGGCAAGACAACATAGGATTTTCGTCCTGATCGAGGAGGAAATTACATGAGCCAAGAGTTTCTGGATCATCCAACACAACGTGAGATTGTCTCACAATTCTCTCCTCCATACACTCCAGAAGATTATGGTGTGTCTGAAAGGTGATATCGGACCCTGCGTGACATGGTTCGGTCTATGATGAGTCCTACTACTCTTACACTATCCTTTTGAGGGGCATGCACTGAAGTCTGCTGCTCGAATACTTAATATGGTTCCGAACAAAATGTTAAAAAGACACCATATGAAATATGGCATGTGAAAGTCCTTAATTTGTCTTACTTGAAGATCTGGGGTTGTTAGGATCTCGTGGAACGAGACATGCCGAACAAACTTGAGCCCATATCTGTCAAGTGTATCTTCGTTACTATTTTACTACCCACCTGAGACTAAATTGTTGTTGCTCGGTATGCTGAGTTTCTTAAGAACTATTGTAACACCTCAATTTTTAAAACATCCTTTAAATCATATATTTAAATAAAAATATTACAAAGACCAACATCCCAAAATACGTTTTAACAAAAACCATTAAAACTTTATCAGAGTATTAAAACCAGTGTTACAAAATAGTATCATAACCATAGGATAACGAGATCTACCTACGAGCTCCCGAGCTGATCAACTCTAGGCCATTTCTAACGGGACCTTCTAATCCTTCGATCCTGAACCTGAGTACATAGCCACAAAAATAAAGTAGTACGTGAGATAAAATAGTCTCGTGATATACATGGGTTTTTCGACCCATTCTCAAAAAGATTTATAATTATTATAAATACTTATCATTATTCTTTCTATTAAATTCATATATCAAACGGATCCTTTACTTGTATAAATTAATAAGCTTACCATAAGCTCATTCATCACATAATCACAAATATGTCAGTTATCTACAAGCTTACTCTTTCTTTATCACATATGCAACGGACCTCTCCGAAGCCAACTCTCCCGATATGGGATCTCATAGGTAAACTATCAAGGTAATTGGGAACCCCCATCTTACCAAGATTCATAAGCTCTCACCGTTTCCGGGTCGTCATGCTCACCCAATACTGGGTGTCGTAAACTTGACATTCTACTCTTTGCGCATGGAGGTACCACCCCAAGTAGACGTCTCATGCTCCCCCATTTCTGGGCGGTCTTATTCCGGATATATCATTCATCACATATGAGCCTCAGCTCCATTCATCAAATTCATCTTTAATTAGAACACATCTATTCTAATTATCACATCATTCTCATTACTTATTCATTTTTAGTATTGTTTTTACCAAGTACTTTAATAAATAAAACATATTTATTATTTATCAAAAGTCATATTACTTTATCTTTACTTTGACTAGAATACTTATCTCTTACTAGTCACTTCATACTTATTCTCTTAGCAATTCAATCACTACTCTTATTAGTATAATTTTACTAATAAATACTTGTTACTTAAAAATCATCATCATTAGTTTTATTAATGCATTTACTAATAAAACTCCATATCATATACTCTCAATCATTAACTTTATTAATACTTCTTATTAATAAAAACTCATTAACAATTCATATAATCATACTTACTTATCAAAATAGTCAATTATATAGACTATAACTTAATATCATATTAAACACATTTTCCTTATATTTCTAATCTCTACCTTTTTAAAAATATTTATAAAGACTCCATAAACATCTTTTTATTTCAAAATCCTTTCGCTATGTACCCAGTTAAAAGTCACATGTACTCACATTAGCCAAGCTTAATCCTCTTGTGCTTCTTGGACCAGATCTTCACTTCCCAAGACTTGTAACTCCAAGTCCTTCAAAAATGTCCTAATCATGAAACCATACAAGGTTTAACATCAAACATCACCATTGACTACATATTATACCACTAGTTAACCACTAGTATCATTTTCCCCAATTTCTACAAAACCCAAATTTCATAAATCTCAATTTTATCATAAATCCATGTTGTGAACATGTTTTCCTTATCAAAATGTTGTAGATCTAAGTTATATAACTTCCATTTCATCACCCATGACAACCCTTCCAACTAGGGTTTGCATACTTCACCCAAAAACATCATCTATAACTAAAAGGAGTAGAGATTTACCTTATACTTCAACAATGGAGTGAGAATCTTCAAGATTAAGTGTGAAAATCGGTTCCAATGGCCTCAATACACTCAAAATCGTATACACACACTTGGGATGAAGTTCTAGGGTTTGGAAATGAGATAAATGACAAAAATCCCGATTTAAACAAGTTTCCTGCAGCTTCTCGCGCCCAACAGCTCAGTCCCGCGTCACTTCGCGTTTGCTTCGTGTCGCGAGCCAGTCGCAAGCCAAACGCGAGCCAGTCGTGATCCATTCTCCAGCTCTCCAGAAGTTGCTGTTTGGTCTGTTTCCGTACTGGCGCCCACCTCGCGCCCACTTCGCGACACGAGGGCTGTTCATGTCAGGTTTTTGCTCTTTAAACTTGTTTCCAACCAAGTCTTGACCCATTTTTTATTATATCAAGTCCCAAACAATTAAACACTCGATACAGCACAACGGTAGATGAAAACTGACATAAATAACATAATTCGTATAAATTCCAAATTAAATATACGAAATTACAAACGAAAAATTACGGCCGTTACAACTGTCTCATTTCACAAAGCAAGTGGGAGCACTATAGACTTTGACAAGATTCAAACCGAAGATGCACAACCTTCTGGTAACACTAGCAAATATCACACTGAGGCTGAACATATAGATGTTTGACCACATGATGTTGTTGTTCCCATTCATAGATCCGCCAGGACACCTCAAGCACCCGAACGATATAAAATTATGGATCATAATGAACCCCCTAACTATCAAGTTGCATTATCGAAATTTGAATTCGAAAAATGACTTGAAGCTATTAATGCGAAAATGAAATCCATGAGAGACAATCAAGTTTTGAACTTAGTTGATCTTTCTCAAAGCAGTAAGACTGTTGATATGGATGAAAATATACACACCTATAAATCTCTTATAGTAACAAAATGTTACACTCAATTCTACTGGATTGACAATGATGAAACATTCTCGCCTGTTACTAAAGACATTAGGATTCTCATAGCCAAAGTGGTGTACTATGACTATGAAATTTGGTTAATGATGAAATCAAAATGTTTGTTTCACCTAAAACCCAAACTGAGCATGTGTATATTTGAAAGCTAGTGGGAGCATTGTTGTTTCTCAAGTCATACATGTTGATGACATGTCACTCATGTGAAAAAATATACCAATGCTACAAGATGAAAATCCTGGCTTGGAAAATGTTTTGACATAAAGGATTGTAGGAATACGACATACATACTTAGAGTAAAGATCTTTAATGATAGATCAGAGCGGTTAATTGGTTTAAGTCAAAGTGCTTACATTGACAAAATTCTAAAACGATTTAGAATGGATGGTCCCAAATGAGTAAGTTCTCGTATGCCACACAATGTAAACTTGAGTGAGACTCAAGGACCTTCCACACCTGATGTGGTGAAGCGAATGAATCCCTATGAATCGATGAATTCCTCGCGTGGAACCATCCATTCTAAACCATTTAGAATTTTGTCAATGTAAGCACTTTGACTTCAACCAATTAACCGCTTTGATCTATCATTATAGATCTTTACTCCAAGTATGTATGTCGTATCCTTACCATCCTTCACGTCAAAACATTTTCCAAGCCAAGATTTTCATCTTGTAGCATTGGTATATTGTTTCACATGAGTGGCATGTCATCAACATGTATGACTTTGAGAAACGACAATGCTCCCACTAGCTTTCATATATACACATGCTCAGTTTGGGTTTTAGGTGAAACAAACGTTTTGATTTCATCATTAACCAAATCTCATAGTCATAGTACACTACTTTGACTATAAGAATCCTAATGTCTTTAGTAACAGGCGATAAGGTTTCATCATTGTCAATCCAGTAGGATTGAGTGTAACCTTTTGCTACTAGAAGAGCTTTATAGGTGTGTATATTTTCATCCATGTCAATAGTCTTACTGTTTTGAGAAGGATCAACTAAGTTCAAAACTTGATTGTCTCTCATGGATTTCATTTTCGCATTCATAGTTTCAAGTCATTTTTCGAATTCAAAATTCGATAATGCAACTTGATAGTTAGGGGGTTCATTATGATCCTCAAAACTTTACTCCTCAGCATCGACATAAATCTATATCGTTCAGGTGCATGAGGTGTCCTTGCGGACCTACGAATGGGAACAACATCATCATGTGGTCCAACATCTATATGTCCAGCCTCAGAATGATATTTGCTAGTGTTACCAGAAGGTTGTGTATCTTCACTTTGAATCTTGTCAAAGTCTTTAGTGCTCCCACTTGCTTTGTGAAATGAGACTGTTCTCAAGAAACTCAGCATACCGAGTAACAACAATTTGTTCTCAGTTGGGAAGTAAAATAGTAACGAAGATATACTTTATAGATATGGGCTCAAGTTTGTTCGGCATGTCTCGTTCCACGAGATCCTCACAACCCCAGATCTTCAAGTAAGACAAATTAGGGACTTTCCCACGCCATATCTCATATGGTGTCTTTTTAACCTTTTGGTCAGAACCATATTAAGTATTCGAGTAGCAAACTTCAGTGCATGCCCTAAAAAGGATAGTGTAAGAGTAGTAGGACTCATCATAGACCGAACCATGTCATACAGGGTCCGATATCTCCTTCCAGACACACCATTATCTTGTGCAGTGTATGGAGGAGTGAATTGTGAGACAATCTCACGATGTGTGGGATGATCCAGAAACTCTTGACTCATGTACTTTCATCCTCAATCAGGACTGAAAGCCTTTGTTGTCCTGCCGAGTTGATATTGTACTTTTACTTTAGAAAGCTTTGAGCGTTTCAAAGATTTCATGTTTATGTTTAATCAAGTAAACATAACCATATCGAATGATGTCATCAGTGAAAGTAGGTGGCACCTTCCCTAGTCTTAGTTCTAAAAGGGCCACATACATCAGTATGTATGAGTCCAAGTAGATTTTTAGCTCTTTCGCCAACATGGGAGAAAAGCTTTCTTGTTATCTTTCCATAATATACAAGAGAGGCATTTAAATGATTCATAATCATTTGTTAAGAAGCCCGTCGAGTTGTAGTATCGAAATGTGTTTCTTGTTTATGTGGAAAAGATGACGATGCTCTAGGAAAGTAAAATCCAAACCAATTTGGATTCTTAAGTGCTACATTTGTATATAGAACTATCGTTTGAATTAGGATCATGCATATTAAATTCAAATATACTATTACGAGGAATAGTTATAAAAACATGTTATTTTTCATAAAACATAATATCATAATCCATAATAGTTTGAATAAATCATTATTCAACAAACGATAAAGTTAAAAAATGCATAATTGAGAATTGTTTAAAACAATAATTAACGCATTAGGAAGGATTAGATCACAGCTTCCATTCTTTTAGCTTTCTACTTCACTTTTAATCTTGCACATTTGTGTAAATGTGAGTTTCACAACTAGTGTCATACACTCGAGATTCATTAGTGAAAGTTTAGATTTCTATAATGAAGACACCTAATGTGCTAGCCAGAACACATTTGTCCTTCGTCAACTCTGCCAAGTAGGCTGGACAATTCCTCCTTCAATGGCCGGTTTCATCGCAATGATGGCAAGAAATATCCTTTGCAGGGTGCTCCTTTTTAGCAGGTGGGGGAATCGTAGGTTTGGAAAAGGAAACTAGCTTACCCTTACCTAGACTCTTGCCTTGTGCTTGCGGTTTTACCTTCCCTGATTCCTAGAAAAGAATTGGGTAACCTTTGCTCAACTAGTTTTACCATAGCATGTTATCAACGATTGTCTTCCCCATGCTATGTACTTTTTAAAACTCTTTTCAAACTAGTCATAGTCCTTGGGTAGTGAGGTAAGAATCAAGCTCATTCCAAGAACTTGTGGCAATGGGTAACCAAGACGCTACATTTGATCAATATAGCATTTCATATACAAGATATAAGTGCTATTTGATTGGCCTAGCCTGCTTGTAAGCGTGGAATGCTTTAACTGTTTTGAACAGTTCATGTTCTGCTTGTTGTTGAAATATCATTTTCAACTCGCTTATCTTGTCATATGCTGTGAGTTCCTGGAAGTTCTTTCGGATCTCGGGATTCATGCTCACAAGCATAGGAGTAGCGACTTCTTGGTGTTCGTTAAAACGTTTCGGTAAAGGCTTGACGAATAGCAGCAGAATCATTTGCAGGAGGTGCCTCAGGTAAGGCCTCTTATAGGTGTATCAACTTGTTCTCATCTCTAAGGACAATCCTTAGAGTTCGATATCAGTCGATAAAGTTGATATTAATCAGTTTCAGTTTTCAAGAACTGATTTTAGAGTGGAGATACTTAGGTTTTGATTTGTTGTTGTTATATGTATAACACACAAAGTTCAAAAAATAGTATTTTCAATAACAATTTCTTTTAATCAATTAACTACCCAATTAATTTTAATTAAAAGCTAAGATCCCTTGAGCTCCAATAGGTAGGTGACGATCAACAATTGCATTACTAGTGCAACTCTTAGAGATATGGGACTTCATGACACCTAGTGAACAAGCATCTAGGGTCAAGTGGCATGTTTGTCGCATCTTCACCTCGAGTCAAGGTCTCACCGTTAACTCGATTAAGTCATCCAATGTGAAATCATGTCAAAATAGATCTAGGTCTCACGCGTAGAGAATAATGACCTCGGATCTAAATTCAAACCACGTCTCACGTGAATTCAAAAATAGAAGCAAGTGATTTCAACCGATTGGACGGCGTGACTTAAATTTTAGGTATGGAAAATTTTAAGATAAAATTTTATTAAGATATGAATGAATCATGTACTTCATTCATACCACTTCATAAGTCGGTTAATAAACGGTAAAAACATGTAACGATTATTAAGGTGTAAGTTCAAATCGTATTTAAACTTTGTTTAATCTCAAAAACAAGTTTAGATTAAAAATTAATCATTAATGATTAACAAGTAATCATATATGATAAAAAGTTTGATTGTTTTAATGTTTGTGTCTAAAATCGTATTTTAATTGTTTTATTACTTGTATCTAATAGAAATGAAAACAACCACAAACATAAATAAAACATGCAACAAATTTTTGTGCAAACCTCGACCGATGAAATCCTAGGTTCGGTCACGTGAGTCATCACGATGGACCGAAGGGTCAAACTAGGGGACGGGCCAATATGAACCCAACCGGGCCTACATAAACCCAATGGGCTCCCACTTGCCCCATGACATTCATGGGCAAGTAAAAACCATCATTTTGTGAAAAAATAAAATCTGCCAGAAAATTCAGTCTGACTTCAAGGCCCGAAAAGTCACTGAAGGAGTCTTCGGTGGTCTTCCCCGCCTTCTGTAAAGTTGTAGGTCTCTGAGTTGCGGAAATTTTGGCGGTGGTTTCAGGTTCAACGGAATAGCCAATCTCCGGGAAAGTCTGTTTTCGTGCAGCTGCTCAGGAGGTGCCGAAAATTGTTGTGTTGTCCTCATCTTTTCTTCACCTTTGGTCAACAAATTACAAAGTACAAAGAAATAAAATACAACTATTCTAATTACTTTTACAATGAAATTTGCCCCAAAAAATGGCACCAAAAATAAAAGAAAAAAAAAATGAAACAAATTACAACAATTTAAGCCAAAAACACGGCTTTTCCCAAAACAACCAAACAACCAAACACAATCACATTCAATCACAAACGGTCTGGTTTTCATCGGTTTGCACAAACAAGCAACAATTGACAAGGCTTTGCCTTGGGATATGGCAAAAATACATATTTTGCCATATAAAATATTAACAATTAAAATAAAATCCAAGCCAAATAATATAAAAAAAACAATAATCAAGATTGATTTTTTATTTAGATTTTTGTAACTAGTAGCAATTAGGGTTCCAAAAAATCTAATTTTTAACCCAATTTTATAAAAAAAAAATTACTACTTTTTACAAAAAACTTGCTAATTAAATCATCAATATGATGACTCGTTATACCACTGTTAGTGATTTACAGTTTAATCAAAGAAAACGCAGCGGAAATATAACATAAATCACCAATCAAGGATCTACATATTGACAAAGTAATTAAGCAATAAAATCAAAGAGTTAGGAAGAACAATTCATACCCTTGAAGCCTTTGTAATCACTGATGATTAAGAATGTAGTACTCAAAGATCCAACGTAGAATCTCTCTAAAGTTGATCCACAGTACACCATATCAAGAACACCAATTGGGATGCTAGTCCCTTGAGCAAGAATCAAAAGAATATTAAATATTCTTAAACGTCCAAACGCATAACCAAAAATTATAAAGTAAGCTTTTGCTTATGTTTGTGTGTGCGTCAGGAAAGAAGCAACAACCTCCTTCTTTTTGGTTTGAGGACACGACCGTAAAAGGGAGGAAGGAGGGAGAGATTAGGGTTAGTAAACTTGCTCCCTAATCTAAATATATATTCCCTAATTACAAGTTAGGAGATATGACACTTAGCCCCTTGTACTTTTGATTCTTTAGATTACTCACTAATACGTTTTAACTTAACAATTAATTAAAACATAACTAGCCAAGTAATCATAGTTTATATAAATAATATAATTACCCTAATTATATTATATATATTAAATGGTGTTTGGTGTATAAGTGTGTGACCATTTAGGCTCACATACGTCTAGCCATATAACTATATGTTATGAACGTGAAACATATTCCAACAGTAACAAACACCATTTAATATATAAAATAATTAGGGTAATTATATTATTTATATAAAATATAATTACTTGACTAGTTATGTTTTAATTAATTGTTAAGTTAAAACGTATTAGTGAGTAATAATAAAGAATCAAATTGATAAGGGCTAAGTGTCATATCTCATAACTTGTATTATTGATATATACTTAAATTGGGGAGCAAGAAAAAATTAACCCTAATCCTCCCTCTTGTGCCGAAGTAAAAAAAACACTTGATAGGGGCGTGTGGTTTTTTGGTTGTTGTGGAGACGCACAAAACCAAGAAAAAGATACTTCCTCCTTTGTTTTTTTTTGATCGTGTACGTATACAAAGAAGGACGCAAAAATCATTCTTGTTTTTTGGGTTAATTTCTAGTTGTGTACGTAAAGGCAAAAGTTTGATTCTTGAGCAATGGACTAGCATCCTAATTGGTGTTCTAGATAATGTGTAGTGTTGACTAGCTTTAGAGGAATTCTACATTTAATTCTTGGAGTTCTTCTTCCTCATTCATTGGTGTAATCAAAGGCTTCAAGGGTATGATCTTCATACTAATCTCTTTGTTTTTATGCTTAATTAGATTGTCAATATGTAGATCCTTGATTGGTGATTTATGTTATATTTTCGCTGCGTTTTCTTTGATTATAACCGTAAATCACTAATAGGTTCACCATTCTAATAAACGAGTTAAGGGAGTTTGGGATTAATAAGGAAATTCAGGAACTAATGTACGTACAAATTTTTAGAAATTCTCCCAAAAGATTGGGTTGTTATGTCCACAGTTCTAAGGACTCCCGGTCTGATGAAAGATATGAACATGAGTAGTCTTTACAGTACATTGATGAATTTTGAAAATGAAAACAAGATATATGATGATCTGAATGATGCTCCTACCTCCAGTACTTTCATTGCAAGTTCTTCAAAATCCTCTAGAAGGGCTCTAAAAGCAAAAGTGGAGAGTATTGTTGATCCAAATGATGTTGATGATGAGCATTTTGAAGATACTGAGAATGGGGATCTAGAGGAGCAAGAATCAAACTCGGGTGAATATGAAAGCGATGATATAAAACAATTATCGGAAAGCATGGCTTTACTCGCATCAAGATATAAAAGAATCTTAAATAGAAAAGAATCAGGAGGTCAAAATGAAAAAGGAGAAATGGTGTGTTTCAACTGTGGAAGAACTGGTCATATCAAAGCTAACTGCAGGGTCAATGAAAACTCAGGTCATGCAAGATCAAGCTCAAGCTCTTCATCAAATTATAAGAAGAAATATGAAGACACTGAGAAAAAGTATCAAAATTTGAAAGCTCAGATGGCTAAAGCTGAAAGGAAGGCAAAAGCTCTAAAAGCAACTGCTGAAACATGGTTGAGTGACTCGGAGTCAAGCGATGAGGAAATATCCAATGATAAGAGCAAAGCTAAAGGGTTGTTTGCTACTATTGAAGAAGAATCTGAAACCATTTCAGATGACCATAAAGAGTGCAATTAAGTGCTTAATGACTAAAACAGAAGAATCTGAAAAACAACAAGTATCTGAAAATCCAGAATCTTCCTCTTCAAAAATATGGGATGCTGAAAATCTAAAAAAGGTACGCAAATTCAACAAGGCCTCTACTGAAGAACAATCATCTTTATTTCATGTTCTTACATGTATTCTAGTATGTGCTCACAATAGACACTCTGAACTAGAACTCTACATTACTATAATTACAGCAGAATTAGAAAAATGTAAGCAAGAGTCCTTTGAGTTAAAAGACTCCAAATGTAAGATAGCAGAGCTTCAGACAATCAATGGTGCTTTAAAGAAACCGAACATTGACCTGGTTAAGAAAGATGAAACCCTTCAGAAAATTTGTGATAC
Organism: Calendula officinalis; assembly: GCA_963853835.1. NCBI lineage: Eukaryota > Viridiplantae > Streptophyta > Magnoliopsida > Asterales > Asteraceae > Calendula > Calendula officinalis. The sequence continues at coordinate 25,278,105 of OY970832.1, forward strand.
CTGGTCATCCGAGCTCACAAAACAAGTTTTAGAAGAACGTATCTCAAGGTCTGAAGATTCAGTGACATAGAAAGACACTAGGGTTACACAAGATCGCGTGTCGCCGACAAAAGGAATCGTATGCAGATCTTTTAGTAGATATCGGCGATCACAAGACGACAGAAAGTACTGTCAAAATTCCATTAGTAGTGCTCGTCCCATGAAATATTCTCTGCACCAACAGAATTCATACACGTAGACAAATTCGTACATTCCTTAGCTGTCACGTTTGACAAACACTATAAATAGAAGACGTGATGGACGATTTGCGTGCGCACCCAACAACGTTTTCACCTTTCTAAAAGCTTTATCAGTTAAATGTTATTGAGGAAAGTGTGAACAACCTGTGATACCTCTTGTTACTTGTTTCATCAATTGAATCATTGTAACAAAGGTGTCTGATCTTGTGTTTGATTATTTGTTGATCAATACTTGTCCTAGACAGTATTTGTAATTGTCTATCTCTTACAAGTAGTTTAGTTAGGATTTGTGTTCTTAGCTATTCCGCAACTACTTGTATCTTTGTTATTATTATTGATTAATAAAGAAGAGTTTACTTTAGTTGAGTGTTCACAATTAATTTGGCCAGTTGAACTGTATAAGTGTTGTCTATCACTTATCACCGGAATAACAATATATCAGTTAATGGGAATAACAAGTAATAAAGGTTCATGCGACTACAACGGGTGCAAACACCAATTTTCTGGCCGGACTAGGCTTTTTTATAGTAGTGACACAACTTCATTTAAGTATTGTTCATTGATATGTCTTGTTCATCAATAGTGTTATAGTGGTGAACACAACGTCCTTTATCTATTGTTCGTTAATCATTAATTTTTGTTTATCGTTATGGTTTGTTCAATGGTATGTTTTGTTCGTCATTAAAGTTTGTATACTTAAAATTGAAGAACACGGGTTTGGTTTGTTCATCATTATGGGTTATTCACCAGTGATTATATATAATAGTCCGTTGACATTTTATGGATTATAATACTTTTGGTTCGTAATATGTTTGAATTATGATATTTTTTTTTAAATTTCGTGACTATAGTCATTTTGTATATAATTTAATTTTAAAAAATTTAATATTTTTAGAATTTTTGGTTTATAAAAAAACACAAACCTATGGCCGAATAATAAAGTGGGAGAAGACATTAATTACAATAATTATAAGGGAAAAGTTAATTGACAATTATGTTCGTAATTATAACGGCTAATTTTGATAACTATTATAAAGTTCCAGAAATACTTTTTGAGTCAACATTTTATGTCATAATTATGAACCAATCAAATGCAGCGAAAATATCATATTATCATAAATATTTCAAATCCTTCCTTTGTAAACATAAACCTAAAAACGATAATGAAAGAGTACATGTAAGAAGAAAATCAAGATGAGACATATATGTCAACTATGCACGGATAAAAGGTTATAGACAAAAGCTATTTAGCGAAATTCATTTATTTCCATGTGAATGATCTTGATTTCTTGTCAATATCAACACATTTTTCTTTATATCCAAAAGTATTAAATAAAATTATGGGGAAAAATCTTGGCATAATTAATGGACTAAAAAGTCAATAATGCAATGGCAACCAATGAAAGAGTGTTATTGTGGGGAGTTAATTGTTAGCCCGACACTTATCTTCTTATTATGGGAAAAGAACATAATCACCAGCTCTTCCATATTTTAAGTCTTGTCACTGGAAGAGAGAATCATTTGTGGAAACAAACACAAGAAGCCTTTGTTTTGTTTCTAAAAAATATATATGCACCTAATTACCTTTTTAAGTTAACTAACAAGTGTGGTGATTTAAAGAAACTAATTTAGTTGACGGAATGATATAAATCCGGGATATCGAAAACTACAAGGATAAAAAAAAAAGTAAAAAAGTTGAGGGATAAAATTACATAATATCTAAGAGTACATGAACAATTAATGTAATTTACTTTTCTTTAATTATAATCGAAAGCTCTGATCTTATATGTCTCTTAATGAGGTATACCACCTCTTACCGGATCAGTAAACACGCAAGCAGGGACGAAACCAATTAAACGGAACGTATGGAACGAACGTTACGAACGGAGTAGGAAAACGACAAAGAACGCTTACATTCCCGAGGACGGGTAGCGTACCGGTTTTTTAGGAAACCACCCCACGCGCATTTAATGCAAAGCGGCGTGCAGGGAAGGTCCGCAAGATCATCCGCCGGACAATAGATTGAACCATTGTCTATTGTCCAACGGATCCGGAGCGGTATGGGTGACGCTGTCAAACCATCATCCCGCTCAAACCTCCTTGAAGAGTTCCCGCCTAAACTAATCATCTATATATTCGGTACTCAGTAAACCACAAAGGTACGCACTAGCATTCAATACGATACGCATTTAATACTACCTAAAAGACCTCACGTCGCGAATATAATCTAACTTGAGCGTCGGAGTGTTCTCACGAGGATCACCCTCGGGGAACAACTGACGTAGAGTTTCCCGTTGATTTCAGGTTGTTCCTTAGAGGCTTCGTCTGATATCGCTTCGGGAAAGGACCGGTTTCAACATTTGGCGCCATCCGTGGGACCCGAACGAAATGGTCCTTGAATCGACGCCAAGAGGAGGGAATCGATCTCCCGTGCAGCTAAGAGAAGATCCAACCCCTCCTTTATCCGCATCAACTATTGTCAATACAGCAGTTTGCCCACCCCCGTCAGGATCGGGAAAGGACGAGCCCACGAAGGAGGAGATTGAAGAATTCAGACTTTTTTGGAAGTTTAAGAGGCTACGAGACCAAGAGAAGAGCCGGAGAAAACCGACGGAAGGAATGAGCGGAGTCGGAAGAACTCTGACATATTCTAGCGAAGAATCCGCAGAAGAAGAATCAGCGGAGGAGGTTTATAAAGAGAAAACCCCTCCCATCCGAACCCGAAGTCAGGAGCTCGGGAGAGAAAAAAGGACGGGGCGAACTCCGGAAAGAAGAAGAGAGCGAACTCCGGAAAGAAGGAGAAAACAAACTCCGGAAAGAAGAAAAGAGCAAACTCCAGAGAGAGGGCGAGGAAGGTCCACGCCGCCACGCTCTTCGATATCTCGAAGTTTCCGATCCCCATTCACGGATGACATCAATGAAATACCTATCCCCTCAGGTCTGAAAGGGCCTCGGGTCAAGTCCTACGATGGGACGGGAGACCCAGACGATCACGTGGCAAGCTTCCGATGGGCAATAAGAATGATACCCATGGACGAGAAGCTGTGGTGTTTGTTCTTTGCAGGAACCTTAGAGGGTTCGGCTCGTTACTGGCTGTCTAGCCTGCCACAAAGAAGCATAGCCAGCTTCGAAGAACTTGTCACTCAGTTTAGCCACAGTTTCATACAGCAAAAGAAGTACCAGCAAAAGTCTCAATCCATTATGGCTTGCAGACAACGGGAAGGGGAGTCCAATAAAATGTACCTTAAAAGATTCAACGAGCAAAGTCGGAGGATGCCCGTCCGAGAAGACTCGCTTATCATAGCAGCTTTTACATATGGCATCAGGGAAGGAGAACTATTCCGAGAGTTATCAAAAAGGGATTTTGTTAAAGCAGACGATATGATCAACATGGTGAACAAGGTGCTGAAACAAGAAGAGGAGAGTGCGGAGAAACTCCGCTTTGAAGCCCAAGAGAAAAAAGGAACCTCCGGACTTAGTTCATACAAAGCACGTGAAAGGGGGAGAGCGCCCCACAAGCACACGACTTGGGGGAGACCTCCGTATAAGGGGAGGTATAACGAAGGGAAGTTCTCACGCGATGGATACGGTGCGTATCGTCAGGAAGCGTACACTGCAAGCGAAGCACGGAAGCCTGTTGAAGGAAAGGGTGCCAGGAAGCGATACCCTAGGGACCCCAATGCCTACTGTGATTTTCATAAAATAATGGGCCATACTACTGCTACGTGTGAGAGTTATAAGAGATAAAAGGAGGCTCGGGGAAGGGAACGAGCGGAGGTAACGGTGGTTGAGCCCCCAGCAAGGAACGCTGCAGTGGCATACAATGCAGAAATACTCATGATGGAAGAAGCTTCTGCTGTAAGGGAAAAGACTTCTATTCATCTGCAACCAAAAAAGAGGAGAGAAACGTCAGTCGAATTTGGTAGGGGTGATCCAATACCTGATGGGTACGTAGGAACGGAGCCCCTTGTCATCTGTGGAGTCGTCGCCAAGACGATGGTTAGGAGAATCTATGTGGATACGGGAAGTTCGGCGAACATTATAGACGAACATTGTTTTACGAAGCTAGCGCCGGAGGTCAGAGCTTTGCTTAAACCAGCTGGCGCTCCGGTCATAGGCTTTTCCGGTCAGTCTGTTTGGCCCGAAGGGAAAATCCATCTTCCCTTCACGTTGACCGATTGGGAAGAAAAGCGGAGCAAGACCATCCTGGCAGAGTTCATTGTTATAAAGGCTCCGTCGAGATACAACATGATACTAGGGCGAACGGGCCTATGGCAGCTGCAGGCAGTCCCGTCCACCGTTCAGGGCCTACTCAAATTCCCGGCAGAACATGGAATCATCACAGTGCGAAGCATGCCAATGCCACCGTTGGAATGCAACAGTGTGACCCATCAAGACAGATGGATAGTGCAGGAGGAAGCTCACATTGTTGTCAATCCGGAACACCCAGATGCGACGGTGCGAATTGGGGGAGACCTCCCCGTGGCATTGAAGAGGGAGTTAGAAGCACTCCTCAAAGAATACAAACATGTGTTCGCCTGGGAGCCGAAGGATATGACGGGAGTATCACGAGAAGTAGCGGAGCATCGTTTGGGATTGAATCCAACATTTCGTCCGGTGAAACAGGCAAAAAGGGGAATGGCCCTTGACAGAAACGAAGTGATAAACAAGGAAGTTACTGATTTGGTAATGGCGGGGGTACTACGCAGTGCTCAATATCCAGAGTGGATAGCCAATCCTGTCCTAGTAAAGAAGGGAGACGGTTCCATGCGCATGTGCGTAGATTTCAAAGATCTTAACAAGGCGTGCCCTAAAGATAGTTACCCGCTGCCAGAAATAGAACAGAAGGTGGAATCCTTGGGGGGGTACAAGTGGAAATCATTTTTAGATGCATATAAGGGGTACCGCCAGGTTCAAATGGCCCCGGAAGACGAAGAAAAAACGGCTTTCCACACAGCCAAAGGGACGTATTGTTATATCAAAATGCCCTTCGGCTTGAGGAATGCCGGAGCAACGTATCAAAGGTTGGTGGATAGAGCTTTTGAAAAACAAATAGGAAGAAACTTAGAGGTATATGTCGATGACATGGTTATAAAAAGTAAGGGAGATGCCGATTTACTTAACGATATAAAGGAAACCCTTCTGCAGCTAATAAAAATCAACATGAAATTAAACCCTAAAAAATGCTCCTTCGGCATGAGTAAAGGGAAGTTTTTGGGCCATATAGTCACGACCCAGGGAATCCAAGCCAACCCGGATAAGGTTGAAGGATTGATGAAAATGAGCACCCCCCAAACAATGAAGGATTTTCAGAGATTAAACGGGAAGCTAGCAGCGCTGGGGCGATTCCTTGCTAAATCTGCGGAAAAAGCAACCCCTTTCTTCAAAGCCCTTCATGGCTGCACGAAGAAAGGAAAGGTGGAATGGACGACCGAAGCGGAAAAAGCCTTTTTAAATTTAAAACAGCACCTGAAGACACTCCCCACTATGGCTAGTCCGATACCTGGAGAACCTCTTGTAATGTACCTATCCACGAATGCAGAAGCAGTTAGCTCAGTACTTATTGCTGAAAGAGAAGGGAAGCAGGTTCCCGTATACTTCGTAAGCAGAGCCCTGCAGGGAGCGGAAATCAATTACTCAATAATTGAGAAGTTAATCTTATCATTAGTATACTCTGTCAGACGTCTGAAGAGGTACTTTCAGGCACACACAGTAACGGTACTAACAAATCAGCCAATCCGGAGTATATTACTTCAACCAGAACGATCCGGAAGACTGACGAAATGGGCCATCGAGCTAGGAGAGCACGATATAACTTTCAAACCACGAGTGAGTATCAAAGGTCTGGCCTTGGCTGATTTCCTGGTAGAAATGCCCGAGGAAGAATATACGTTGGCAGTTGAAGAAAGAGAGGTCGGAAGCCTGATGTCGTGTGCCATTGGAATTACGAAGCCCAAAAGCAACGTATGGAAAATGCATACAGACGGAGCAGCAGGAAGGGATGGTTGCGGCGCTGGTATCATAATCACTGGGCCAAACGAAGAACGAGTAACTTATGCACTCCGTTTCGACTTCAAGTGTTCAAACAACGAAGCAGAGTATGAAGCTCTCTTAGCAGGTCTAGGTTTGGCTCAAAGCCTGGGAATAGAAGTCCTGGAAGCCTTCACAGACTCCATGTTAGTAGTTAACCAAATCAGAGGCACATACGAAGCGAAAGAAATCCACATGCAGAGGTACCGAAAAAAAGCAGAAAAGGCCATAGAAGACTTCCGTGCGTTCAACATCACTCAGGTGCCACGCACCAGGAACAAGGAAGCCGATGCGCTGAGTAAGTTAGCTTCAATGTTATACGATCACTTAACTAAGGAAGTCCTAGTGGAGGTCCTTACACGCAGAAGCATCGAGGGGGAGCAGGAAGAGATGATGGAAATAGAGAGCAGAAGTGACTGCTGGATGCAACCCATTCGGCAATACTTAGAAGCTGGAGTATTGCCCAGCAACGAAGCAAGTGCGAGGAAGCTGCGAATTAATGCAGGAAAGTACACCGTCATGGCAGGAAAATTGTACCGAAAGGGTTACTCCACCCCATTGCTAAGGTGCCTGAGTAAAGACGAAGCAGGAAGAGCCATCATAGACGTCCACGAAGGACTATGCGGGTCACACTCCGGCTCCAGAGCCTTAACGCAGAAGCTATTTCGAACCGGCTACTTCTGGCCCCAAATGGTGAGGGATACTCAAGAGTATGTAAAAAAATGCCAAAAGTGTCAAGCATATTCCAACGTACCTACGGCGGCTCCGGTAAGATTGACAAGCATCTCCAGTTCATGGCCATTCTGTCAATGGGGAATCGACATTGTAGGACCCTTCCCAAAAGCTCCGGGAGGTTTGCAATTCCTTGTAGTAACAATCGATTACTTCACCAAGTGGGTAGAGGCGGAGCCCATGGCGTGCATCTCCGGAGCAAACATTGTCAAATTCGTATGGAGACAAATCGTATGCAGATTCGGGCTCCCACATACGATAATAAGCGATAACGGAGAGCAATTTGCTAACAACCCGTTTAAAAGTTGGTGTGAAAAAATGAGTATCCGGCAAAACTTCACGTCCGTTGCGCACCCACAGGCGAACGGTCAGACAGAAGTAACGAACAGAACGATATTGAAAGGTATCAAGGCTAGGTTGGAAAGAGCACAGGGAAGCTGGGCGGACGAATTACAAAGTGTGCTTTGGTCCTATCGAACTACCATGAGAAGAGGGACGAAGGAGACTCCGTATAGTCTTGTGTACGGAACGGAGGCAGTTATTCCAGTAGAAGTGACAATACCGTCTCCACGGGTCGAAGGTTTCCGTTTAGAAGGCAATTCTGAAGCCTTGAGACACAATCTGGACCTGGTAGAGGAGAGAATGGAAAATGCAGCATTGCGGCAAGCAACATACAAGGCAATGACGGAGGCATACTACAACAAAAGAGTCAAAGGGATCGTTTGCAAGGTGAGGTATTTGGTATTACGAAAAAATGAAGCTAGTCTTCATTACAAACCGGGAAAGCTATGCCCGAATTGGGAAGGGCCCTATCGTGTCAGGGAAGCCAGACGGAACGGATCGTACGTCCTGGAAACGCTGGCCGGATCGTTAATCCCCAGAACTTGGAATATGAAAAACCTGCGACATTTCCATTTCTAGTTGTTTTCCAATTTCAAGTACTTATCGTTTCGTATGCATGTAATTTTTTTAACACAACTAGGCGGTTAGTGATACGCCTGACATGTAACCGAACGAACGAATAATAAACCTTTCGAGAAAGGTTAAGTTAAACAGATAGCGTTAATATTTAAGCTTGCTTGTCGACGAATACGGTTAAGTTACGAAATACTCATAGCTATGGGCGGAACGTTCTTTCAGCCGAAAGGCTGGAACGGTTCTGTACTCAGACGAAAAACTGGGTTCGCGACGAAAACGAAAAACACTTCATTTAAAGTAGGGGACGCCTTACGATTAAATAAGTAAATAAATTAACAAAACAACGAAACGTACATATAATATTGCGACAAAAGAAAATACACAGCAAGGTTCCAGAGTGTTTACAAACATACGTCGCAGCAGCGAACAATTCTTACAAAAAAAAAGAAGAAAACATAACATTGACCCTTCAGGTCGCCGGACCTCGGGTTGAGCTCTCCCCAGCAGGAGTCGGTCCAGATGGCACCTTGGTCACCATTCTCTTTACTTCTTCCAAGCTAACAACGCCATTTTCAAGATGCTCAATCAAGGTGTAGTCGGTACCTATCAGCTCACCAAACAAACTTACGATACGGTCCTGCGACTCAGGATAGTTATGAACGAGAGGCATGCATTCCAGGGGTCCGGAATAAGTTTCATGTGTATCTAGACACCCCTGATAACGACCAAAGCGAAGACTCTCCTCTTGCAGACAAGAGTTTCGAGACACAAATTCACTTGAAGACAAAAAAGTCTCTATAACCCCGGAAATACCCTTCTCCAACAGCCAACGAATATCGTCATCTCGAGCATTCACCATTTCCCCTCGTCTGTTGGATTCCCCTTCAAGCTCCAAGAAACGCTGCTCCATGCTCTTGAACTGAACATCTTTTTCAATAAGGGAAGCCTCCAACTCAGCTATACGGGCAGAAGAAGCGGTGTTACCTCTCTCTAACTCAGATAAACGATCTGTCTGGGAAAGAAGGGAGTTGGTAGCGTCAGAAAGTTTAGACTCTAGAACGCGGACACGCTCCACAAGCTTATCATGCTTCTCCATGAACTGTTTTTTCTTCGATACCTCTTGATCATAAAGAGTCTGAGCAGTGGTAATCAAACTAGACATCCAAGCAAGTTCCGAGTCCTTCGTAGCAGCATCCTCCTCAGAACGAACATTTCAAACCTGAAGCTCCGACAACAGCTCAATGGTCCCCAACAATCCGCTTTTCGCTCTTAAAAACATGTCATTGGTGGACATATTTCCAAAGCCACCAGTATGAGCTGGAGACACCGGCGTCGGTTCTAGTACATGAGCAGTTGGGGAGCCGGCAACGGTGAACCGAGGAGCAACAGCTAAATCAAGAGGTCGAATAGAGGGATTCGTAGAACTGGTAAAAACCGGGGCTTCGGTAGCAATTGTTCCTGCCATACAAACAGGGGTTTCTGCATAAAATAAAGAGTACCGCGGTTAAAGCAGGAAGCTAGTAGGATCTAATTGTTAAAATAAGAATATACCGGTAGTAGAAGGTGGAGGTCGAATTGCATGGCTCCTTGAAGACTGAGCAGATTGCGAACTTTTAGCTGCAGAAGATTGCCTCACTCCAGTACCAAAGAGTTGGCTAGTAAACATCGCCATAGCAGAAACGCTAGCTTGTGCGGGCGGCAATCTCCTTGGTACGGGAGCTATAACCTTTGAAGGGGCCAAAGAAGTGTCAAATGATAAAGTAGGCACAGGATAGGGTCGAGGACTCGTGGGAGCCAGAGGCTCTGAAACGGATTCAGCGGTAACCTTCACATCTGCAGCAACTACAAATAAAAAAAAATCAGTACAGGTCACCAACAGTAAATAACATACAACAGACGCTTTACCTTCAGATTTTCTCCTTTGACGCCTTCGCAAAGGTGAAGGCTCATCGTCGTCAAGGGATCTTTTGCTAGCTCCCCCACGCTCCATCGAGTGACCAGAGAGTTTCTTCATAGAACGAATCTTCGCGGGCTGAAGCGTTTCGACTTGAGAGTCAGGTACCATCGTACCTTCGATAGTGAATTCAGCACCCTCGGACAAAATTTCAAGGTCGGGGGATCGAGTGGTAGGGGACTCGGGAATCATTTCAGCTTCCTGTATTTCCATATCATGAGTAGCTTCTGAGCTTACGCTCCCGCTAACCGGTGGCAGAAAAGGGGTAATGGGGCCATGAGTAACAGAAACCTTACCTTCTGACATAACGCCTTTGCGCATCTCCAAACGCTCAAGAAGAGTAATCTTACGACCGTCAAGTTCACAAATAGGACGAACACCCTGACTAAAATAATAAGGGCTCAGATCAGCCATACCCAGAAACACTTCATCTGGGTCCTCCCATTCGACCTGAATGCTTGATAAACCAGCAACGTGACTTTTCTCCTCCGGAGTTAGGTCGGGGACGGGATCTGAAGCACGTCCTATCACTTGACCCCAAGGAAGCACTGTGTTGTTGAAGGCGGAGCGGTTCACGTAGAAAAACCCATACTTCCAATCGTGAATGGAATCTCTTAAACCGATGACGCAGTCACTCTGCCCTTGCCGGTGTGCGATAGTGGCCCAATCACCGCGGCCGGTAACAATGTAAAAATATCGAAAAAGTTTAATCGAAGGGGAGATACCTAAGGACCTGCTAAGCATAATAAACCCAATAATTTTTCAAAGAGCGTTAGGCGACAGTAGAGCAAGGTGTAAGCCAAAATCTTGAAGGGCAGTTATGATAAAGCCATCAACCGGGAAACGAAGGCCGCCCATAAGAAAATGCACATACACAGGTTCGTACCCATCGGGAGCAGAACGAATGGTATCTCCCTCCCCAGGTAGTCGAAGATCGTATATCGGATCAATATGATAATCCGCGATAAGTTGGGTAAGATCGGAAGGGGAAAGATTTGAGAAGGTGTTCAAAGCGGTTCTTCGTTCCTTAACAACTTTCTCGGATTTCTCTTTACCTGCTTTATCTTTCCTCATTATAAACGATTAGCGAAACAAGGAAAGATAGGGGGATTAGGGTTAGGTAAGCACAAAAGAAAGTTTGGAGGCACGGAGGGAACTCAGTTGCCTGAACAAGTTTAAATAGGGGAGGAAGCCCAAAGGGCGGTTATGCATACAACACCTAACGGTCGAAAACGCTGTCCTGTCAACAGTAGCGCGTAGGGTAACGGTAACCATAAAGGCAAGAATGAAAGAACAAAGTGAGAAGTTAAAAACAAAATGTCAACGGACAAATAATTTTTAACTTAGGGGACTTAATGAGGTATACCACCTCTTACCGGAGCAGTAAACACGCAAGCAGGGACGAAGCCAATTAAACGGAACGTATGAAACGAACGTTACGAACGGAGTAGGAAAACGACAAAGAACGCTTACATTCCCGAGGACGGGTAGCGTACCGGTTTTTTAGGAAACCACCCCACGCGCATTTAATGCAAAGCGGCGTGCAGGGAAGGTCCGCAAGATCATCCGCCGGACAATAGATTGAACCATTGTCTATTGTCCAACGGATCCGGAGCGGTATGGGTGACGCTGTCAAACCATCATCCCGCTCAAACCTCCTTGAAGAGTTCCCGCCTAAACTAATCATCTATATATTCGGTACTCAGTAAACCACAAAGGTACGCACTAGCATTCAATACGATACACATTTAATACTACCTAAAAGACCTCACGTCGCGAATATAATCTAACTTGAGCGTCGGAGTGTTCTCACGAGGATCACCCTCGGGGAACAACTGACGTAGAGTTTCCCGTTGATTTCAAGTTGTTCCTTAGAGGCTTCGTCTGATATCGCTTCGGGAAAGGACCGGTTTCAACATTTGGCGCCATCCGTGGGACCCGAACGAAATGGTCCTTGAATCGACGCCAAGAGGAGGGAATCGATCTCCTGTGCAGCTAAGAGAAGATCCAACCCTGCGGTGGATCTTCTGTTATTTTTATCCCCTGCCCAATCTGCATCGGTGTATAGTTGAGTCTCTAGATGACCGTTTTTCTTGAATATGATTCCGTGCCCTACTGTTCCTTTGAGATATCTCAGGATTCTTAAGACTGCTTCCATGTGTGGTTGTTGAGGTTGATGCATAAACTGGCTAACGGCTCCGACGGCATACGCTATATCAGGGCGCGTGTGCGAGAGATATATGAGTTTTCCTACCGTTCGTTGATATCTTGTTTTGTCAGCTAAACTCGTGTTCTCGTCGTTGAAAAGCTTTTGGTTCATAATCATGGGTGTCTCTGCTGGTTTGCAATCAACCATACCAGTTTCTGCCAATAAATCAAGGATATATTTTTTCTGATGCATAAAAATTCCTTGCTTTGATCTAAGCACTTCAATACCAAGGAAATATTTGAGATTTCCTAGGTCCTTCATCTCGAATTCCGAGAACAAGTTTTTCTTTAATTTCTTGATTTCTTCTCCGTCATTACCTGTAATAATCATATCGTCAACATATATTATTAAACAAGTTATGAGTTTACCTCTTTTTTTAAGGAATAGCGTGTGGTCTCCGTTGCTCTGTTTGTAGCCACATTTCTTCATCGCTATAGTGAACCTGCCAAACCATGCTCTAGGGGATTGTTTTAAACCATATAGAGATCTTTTTAGGCGACACACTTCTTTTGATTTAAAGTTGTTGGTGAATCCATGGGGGGGCTTCCATATAAACTTCTTCTTGTAATTCTCCGTGTAAGAAAGCATTTTTACGTCTAATTGGTATAGAGGCCATTCTTTATTCGCAGCAATGGAGCAAAGAACTCTAATTGTGTTTATCTTTGCTACTGGAGAAAAATTTTCTGAGTAATCAATCCCGTATGTCTGTGTATACACTTTAGCAACTAATCTTGCTTTATATCTTTCAATTGTACCATCGGGTTTATATTTAATTGTAAATACCCATCGACACCCAACAGTTCTCTTCCATCTGGGTAAAATACATTTTTCCCAAGTTTCATTATTTTCAAGAGCTTTCATTTCTTCTTCCATTGCATCCTTCCATTGTTTTGAATTCAGGGCTTGCTCGACATTTGTAGGGATTGCCTCAGAGTATAGTGCTAATGCGAAAGCTTTAGCTTGTTCAGATAAATCTCCTTTGGCAATGTTAGCCATTGGATATTTACCTCCTTTTGTTTCTTTTTCAGGTGAGTATCGTTTTGGTGGGACACCTCGATTTGATCTAGGAGGTAGAGTATATCTTTCAGGTTCAGGTTCTACTGTTTGAGTAATGAGATCTTCTTCTGATTCACTGTTGAGATTTTCCTCATCATCTGATTCCTCAGATGTTGCATTACTTGGTTCCTATACATTCTCACGTTTCCCTGATGGGTTAGTTTCAAAAGAAGGAGTGTTACTTACCTCGGGGACCAGGTTAGGAGTCGATTCTTGGGTGGCACTGTCTTCAGTACTAACTTCCCTGTTTTCTGGAAGCTGAGTGGGAGTTGTTTCGACGGTTCCTAACCAACTAAGGGTGTCATTTTCTTCCTCCCCCTGACCACTAAGTTGGGAGGTATAGTAATACTCAGTTTCAAGGAAATCACAATTCATTGTGGTAAACATTCGTTTGGTTTTTGGGTTATAACATCGGTATCCTTTTTGATTGACTCCATACCCAACAAAAACATATTTTTCCGCACATGGATCAAGTTTGGACCTATTAGTTTTAGGTATGTGAACAAATACCGTACATCCAAAAATGTGTGGTTCTAAGGTGAGAATGGAGGAGGGTTTGGTATGATCAGTGAGGACTTGTAAAGGAGTTTTAGAATTTAAAATTTTGGTTGGTAAACGATTAATAAGGTAGGCGGCAGTGGCAAGAGCTTCTGGCCAGAAAAATTTTGGAACACGAGATTCTATTAGAAGAGCTCGAGTAATTTCGAGAATAATACGATTTTTTCTTTCGGCCACACCGTTTTGTTCTGGAGTATGGGGACACGAGGTTTGGTGAAGAATGCCCTTATTTTGACAAAATAACTTCATATCGGAGTTAATAAATTCACCGCCATTGTCGGATCGAAGAATTTGGATTTCTTTGTTAAATTGAGTTTTGACCATATTATAAAAAATTGTAAATTTTTCAAAAACCTCATTCTTGGTTTTTAATAAGTATACCCAGGTCATACGAGTACAATCATCTATAAACATAACAAAAAAACGAAAATTTTGCCCCCCAATTATTGGTGCCGGTCCCCAAACATCAGAATGAATTAATGAAAAAGGTAGGTCCACCCTCGTATTATTTGGTTTAAAGGTTTTTCTGTGACTTTTGGCAAACACACATGTTTCACAAAGAGACTTACAATTTAAAGAAAAAAGTTTTGGAAATAAAATGTTTAAATAACTGTTTGAAGGATGACCTAGTCTCCTATGCCATAACCATGCTTCTCTTTCCATGGTTTCATGAGAAAGCATCACACTTCCACTCTTAGCTACCTCATCCACGTAGTAGATCCCGTTTCTTTCAGTGCCACGCCCAATTATCGCTCCCGTCCTGATATCCTGTAAAATACAGAAAGTGGGTTGTAAGAGTACGGAACAATTTAATTCTTTTGTAACATGACTCACGCTTAAGAGTTTGTGAGACAAATCGGGAATATATAGGCACTTGGATAATTTTAGTTTTGGTGATATTTCAATAGTCCCTCCCTTTTCTACATGTAATTTTTCCCCGTTTGCCGTGTGAATAAAGTTTTTTGTTGGTTTATTTGTTGTGGTGAAATCCGACACATCATAAGTCATAGTGTCGGTTGCCCCGCAATCAAATATCCATGACTTTTCCCTAACTTTATTTTCTACCATATTAACGGACCCACTCTTATTAGACACACCTTTATGTGATTTAAGGTTTCTAAAACAAGAATCAAAGGTACTACTTTTTCGTGAGGATGAGTTTTGAAGTTTGTACAAAAAGTCTCCATTTTACAAAACTTGAGGTTTATTTTTGGAAATTGGGCAATTTAAACGATCATTAAGAGTTTCTGTTTTAATTGGGCAATTTAATTCTTGAGGGTCGGTTTTAAACAAGTGACTAAAGTGTGGGGATGTAGAGTGGTTTAAACCCTCATCCCCGTTACCTGATATGAAGAAATCATCATCGCCCCCAATTTCAGTCGATGGCGATGCAGATGAGGTTGAAGCCGATGCTGTCGCCATCCCTCCGAACCCAGTGGCTGGTTTTCGATCACCGGTATTTCCAATATTTGCTTTTCTCCCTTTTTCTGGTCCGAGATTCTTCGCCCCTTTCTTGTGACCGTCGTTCCACCAGTCGGGATAGCCGACAAGCTCAAAGCATTGTTCTTTGGTGTGCTTTTTCATACCGCAGTTATCACACTCAAGATGAGATTTGTCTTCCTTAACCACTGAATTTTTTTTCCCCTCTGGTCGACGATATCCCCGTGTTGCAAGCCCTGTACCGTTGATCTCAGAGGCCACGAGTCCAGCTGCAATGCCCTGAGTTTCCTGATTCGTTGCTCCCAAAATTAATTGGTGAGCGGCTTCTTTGCGGACAGTGGCATATGCAGCTTCGGTAGAGGGAAGAATTTCTAACCGGAGAATTTCCCTCTTTATAGGCTCGTATTTTTTATCTAGGGCATTAAGAAATTGGAACAACTTTTGTTCTGATCTGAGTTTCGAGTAAACCTGGATGTCCTCTGGGCACTTCATGGGGTTAGGATCAAGTCGATCAATTTCTCCCCAAACTCCTTAAAGTGTTATCCAGAGTTCTTCAAGGGACGAATCGTTTTGCTTTATTTCATTTGCCTTGACATGAAGATTGAAGGTCTGTAATTTATCTTTTCCGCTACTGTAGGTGATCACCAAGGCATCCCACAAGCTTTTTGCTGTGGGATACTCGGTCAGATTTCCCGCTAAAGTAGGTTCGATATTTTGAATTAACCATGAGAAGACAATCAAGTCCTCTTGTTCCCACCTTTCGTATGATTCGTTCCCTTGATCGGGAGGGTCTGAGTTTAAATGGGAAAGCAAAGATTTTGACTTTCCACCTATGGCGACTCGAATCATTCGAGTCCATAGTGAATAATTGTGATTGTTAAGTTTGAGATTGATTTGAAGATTGTCGGACAGTTTGGGGGTTTGTGATTGAGAATTGATGCCATTTCGAAGCAAATTGCATCGAAAGGTCTGTTTCCGGGCTGCCATCTGTAGGCATGGCTGCTCGGAAGGATTTTTAATCGAAATTTTGAGAGTTGATCGGAATGTTACAAGTCGGAATCGGTAGATGATGAGTCCTGCTCTGATATCATGATAATAAGTAGAATTGATTCTTTTGTATTAATATTTTGTGTTTTTGATTACAGGAATAATAACTCATACTTATACAAGAAACATAGAAGTAAAACAAGGAAATATGGGCTGTCGATTTGCTGTAATTGTGGAGGGATTGCTGGCCGAATAAATGGTTACCCAAATTAGAGATTTGGTAAACCTTTCCTGTTTAACAGGGCCACAAGTGGATGAATTTGATTGTTTCAAGGATATGCATGGGGCGAAAGACAGCATGAGTTGGTGGTCTAACGAATTTGATGCAAATTCAACCTCTTCAAACTCTTAGGATTCAACTTGTGTTCTTGATCACAAGCAGACAGACATGAAGTACCTAGAAATAGTGGAAGAACGTCAAATACGATGAGAAAAGATCGAGTGCACGACCTATTGTGGTTGGTGAAGTTTTATTCAAATTTAATTGTCATAAACTTAGGTATATATAAGCCTGAATGTTATGTCGAGGAGGAAGAACAGTAAGTAGTTAGTTAATGTGTACGTTTGTGTAATAATGTGGGGCATCATATGCCAAATATATACATCTAATAAGAAGCTTCGTTTTAAAAAAAGTTACTTCAACATAAATTTTATACAACGTAGACGTATGCGGGATCGATTAATTTACAAATTGACCCTAGTGCTGAAAACTCTTTGATATTGAAGTTCTGGTGGATAAAAAGAAAATTCAAGGTATCATGTGATCGGCATATAACTTCATGTCATGATTCTGTCAATTAATAACTTTATCCACCATACTGGTGCATAAAACTCATTAATTGGTATCGATAGAAAGAAGATTCTAAACATTTGGAAGAAAAAAAAGTCATTGATGTTTGAAGCTATATATACTTCGGAATAAATGTACATCTCACGTACATTCCCATATCTCGCATTTGATCGATGGAATTTGATAACATTGTTGTCATCGTCGTCTTTGAAACTACAAAATGTAGAAAGCAAATAAAAAAACTAATCTAAATGTAAATACTTTTTAGGCTAAAATATATTTTAATACCCTAAACTTGGCTAACTAGGTCCTTTACAACCCTGAACTATTAAAGGTGTAACATGGTACCATGTACTTGACAAAATGGTCAATGTATTAACCTGACTCACTAATTTGGTCTTGTTTTCTCACGTGATTTGCTTTCCATATCAATAAATTAAGATGAACGTATATATTTTAGTCCCTCAAAAGCTCTAACGAAAGTAAGCCAAATAAGAAAACGTGATAAAATTAATGAGTCATTGTAATTGACAATTTTATCAAGTTCAGTGTACCATGCTGTACCTTTAATAGTCCAAGGTAGTAGAAGACCTAGTCAGCCAAATTAAGGGTACTAAAATGTATTTCGACCTATTTTTTGTAAAGCACCATGTTATTATAAATATCATTAGCAAACTCATGAATAGTACTCCCTCCGTCCCAAATTTATTGTCCACTAAAGATTATCACACAGTTTAAGAAAAGTGCATTAATTACATTATGTCACCAATCAAATTTTCTCTTTCCCGCTTAAATATTTTTTTTGATTGGTTGAAACTTAGGAGCAGACAGTCATTTTGGGACAAACCAATATAGAAATGTAGACAATAAAAATGGGACGGAGGGAGTAGCATACAACAGGATTTATTATTACTTCATCCGATTCAAAATAAATGATACACTTTCCTTTTTGGGGTGATTCAAAATAAGTGATACACTTTGAAATATTACCTTATTTGTCAAAAAAAAGTGGAACCCTCACCCACTAATTATCTATTTTAACAAAGTGAAATAACCTCTTTACCCTTACTTTTAACTTTTAAACGTTATTAAAACCCACTTTATTCAAAAAGTGTGGGGCTCATTACCCACTAACTATTAAATTAATCTAATTTAACCATAATTATAATATTTTGCCTCAAACACCGTAAAACCCAAAATATATCACTTATTTTGAATCGGAGGAAGTATTATTATTTTTTTACAGCCACAGTTTGAATCTATGTTTATTTTGATTTTTAACTTTTTTTTACTTAATTCAATTCTTTATTTTCAAGGATTATTTTTATCTTCTTTTTTATTAATGTAATATAGTATAAATTAATATAATAAGCTTGTATTTTAATTTTATTTAGTGTATCAATGACCCATCAAATTTTGCTAGAACTAAATTTTTATTCAATGAACTTTCTAAAAGCTAAATTTTAATGTTCAATAAATCTAAAACATATATGTTAGGGTCAATTAGATTGTATTCAATAGTTAGAGGACTAGATGTGTAATATTGTAATAGTGTTAATCTAGTCTTAACCTTAATCATGATGATTAGTGAGCTAGGTATTTAAGGAAAACCTTCCCTCACTAATTGTAAGCTTTCCACTCATTTGAATAGAATTACACTTTGAAAGCTCATTCCCTCCATCTTCTTCTCTCTCAAGAAAACACACTAAAACACACACTTGATTCTTCAACTTTGATCAAATCACCATAAATTAGCTTGATTTCGATTGCATTAACTCTCTCAGTTGGTATCAGAGCACAATCCACTTGGAATAGATCCAAATTCGTGCTAATTTGATCAAGATCTAAGCTTTTGAAAATTTTTCAAAAAGAGCTGTGAAATTTAATTGCCAAATTTTTTGTTAGAAATCAGTGTTTTTATTGGATAATCATGATTCTCCATTGATTCTAAGCATAATAGAATCAAATTTCAATCCAATCCATCAAGTATTGCTCTCAATTTGAAGATTTTTGTGAAAAATATGAAAACTCAAAATTCTACCAAAAAATACAAAATCGAAGTCTGATTTGATCCGTTTTGAACTGTTTGATTGCATCAAACTGTTAGAAAAGTGATTTCTAACATTTTGTGATTTGAATCATTACATTTGGTTAAGAATTGAAGAATCTAGGATCAAAATTATTGAGTTTTTTGAAGAAAAGGACGTACCATTCTTCGTCAAAGTGCTCGGCCCTTTGAAGGTCTTCGACTCGAACTCAATAGTCGGCTAGGTGTTCGGCTCCAGGTGTTCGACTAAGTGTTCGGCTCATGGTGTTCGGTTAGGTGTTCGTCACAGGGTGTTCGGCAAAGGAGTTCGACTTCATCTTGTTCGGCTATAGCAAATAGTTCGGCCTCAAGGTTATGTTCGGCTCAACTTCAGATCTTCGGCACGTGTGTCTAGTTCGATCTTAGACCTTGACTGCTAGTTCGGCCCAACATTTCTTTCGGCCCAAAACCTGATCTCAACCCAAAACAGATCTTTACTCAATTTCAAGTCAGCCCAAATCATAATTCAACCCAAACTTGATCAAATTTTTAAATCAATTTTCTTTTATCAATTTGTATTGAATTTTCTCAGCCCAAACTAAAACGAATTCAGCCCAAACCTAAATCCTATCAATTTTTGGCCCAAAGCTGATTAAATTCGACCAAGAGGAACAAAGCTGTTATAATTTTTTTTTGGTGGGCCATCAATATTAGCTCAACTAATCTTTCCTCAAAATATTATTTTTTTAACAACTAATTTTTTTTAATGGGCCATCGTTACTATTTTTTTTTTTGTGGGTCAAAAGGAACAATTTTTTTTTTTAAATCAATTTGTGTCATGTCCAATACAATTTCTCAACTTAAAAGTCAAATACATTAGTTGTTTTTAGAATTGTGTATTTAACAAATTCCACAATTTGTTATTACAAATACAATTTGTCACTTGAAAGTTTCATCTAGTAATTTGTCACTAAATTTTTTTTAAAAACACGAGAACTTTTACCCAAACCTGAAAATTTTTTACACTTCTCGACTCAAACTGTTACATTTTTTTTCTTCACAAGATCTTATACTTTCAAACACAGGAATCTGATTAACGCAAGATCTTTTACTTATCAACCGTTGACAAGTAACAATGGAAAAACCTGCACAAGATTTTGATGATTTGGAAAAAGACCTTCAAGATGTACTACATTCTATGTCACTCTTTTCAAACTATCAGAAGAAATGGTACTCAAAGCCTACAAACAACAATCTGACATCTTCATAGAATTTTAAGCCTGATCTATCTGATACAATCTCAACTGATAAGCCAACTACAGTTCGTGATTCAGAGTATTATGAACGTAAGATGTTGAAGGCTAAACAAATTGAGACTGAAAAAGTGTTATTAGTTGAAGATCTTCAATGGATGGAAGAATCGGATCCTAAGGATGAAGAGAATGCTGAGGTTTCTGATCAATTCAATGAAGAAGCCACCAAAGAAATCATCACACCTTTGGATGCTACAAAGAAATCAATCGGTCGTGAATCGGAGTATTTTAAACGTATGATGTTGATGTCTAAACAAATTGAGACTGGAAAAGTATTAGCCGGAGATGAAGAACAAGTAGCAAATGTGAACTGTATGCCAAAAGAAAATACTGAGGTTTCTGATATATTCAATGCCAAGGCCAACAAGGAAAATGAGGTACTCAGTTCTCTCTTGTCAAATTCTGTTAATTTCATCGGTCCTGATACTTGTTTTGTTAAAACTCAGATATCTGAAGTTGATTCTTTGAAACAAAAAAGTTTAAATGAACAAAATTTAAATAATCAATTTCAAAAACGTTTAAATGATTTACAAAATGAAAATGAACAACTTGTTCAACATATTAAACAACTAAAAACTTTCAAACAAGAGAATCTGGATTTACAAAATCAAGTATCAGAATTGACGGTTAAATATGAGACTGATATTAAGCATTTGTCTCATACAATTTCTGAAAAAGAAATTGAAATCACCAATCTCAAAAATACACAAAATTCAACATCAAATGACCAAAATAATAAATATTACAAGCTATACATTGAAGCGTTTCATGAATATCAAATCACTAAAAACTGGTTAGAACGTAAACAAAAAGAATTTGATGAGAATGAAACACAGTTTAAATCATTAAACTCTCAAATCAAAGAATTAACTGAAAAACTTCATGAACAAAAAAATAATTTCATTAAATGAAATGAAAACCAAACAGAATATCATACAGACACTTAAAAATGAGAATCATATATTGAATTCCAATATCAAACGTCTTGAAGAATTGATTGTTCAAAGACGACAGATGTCAGGTGATGTGATTCTTCAACCAACAACATAACCAGAGATTTTTGAGCCAACTCTAACTCTAGAAAAGAAAATTTGTCAATTGGAAACTGACATCGCTGAAACACATCAGGCTTTTGATAAAGAAAAATCTGTTTTGCAAACTAAAATTTCTGAATTAGAAAGTAAAAATGAGGAAACACATAAATCTTTTGATAAAGAGAAATTAAAGTTAACAATACAAATTCAAAATTTAGAAGCTTCTTTAATTTCTCTACAAAAACCTGATACCAAACTTGAGTCACCCATTTCTAGCACTTCCACAAGTGGTTGTTCACTTTGCTCCAAAGTTCCAAAATCACACAACCTTGATGGAGATAAAGGAAGTCATCAGTTTAAGGAATCTAAATCATCTCATCTTCAGAAGCTTAAGAAGCCTAGTGCATCAAACAATCAAACACCAGAATCTAAGTCTATGAACTTAGATTCTCCTTTTACTGCAAAAACTAAATGTAATAACACCAGAATGTTTTCTCCTGTAATGCATATCGTGATCTATATACAATCAAACAATCTAAGATAACAGAGGAAATTCTAAACCTAAACCATCACAAGTAAGTTCCTCTACCAAGCCTCAGCCTAGGAGATCCACGGTTCCACCACACTCTGATAAGAACCTGAATGCTCTCAAACAAGTTATTAGAGGAAATTCCGCACCTAAAACTCCAAATAAATTAGGTTCCTCTTCTCGACTTAAGCATTCTCAAATGGATGAAACTAAATCATCAACCGTGTTGAAACATTCTACTCCGTCAAAGAAAATCTTTTCCAAATCTAAATCTTTAAAATACTCGAGAAAAGATTTACTTTCCTTGGCACCTAAAACGAATTTTACACAAGTGCCAAAAACATCTCCTGTTTATGTTTACAAAACATCCTCGATCTTAAAAGCTAAATGGGTTCCCAAAACTCCAACATCTCAAATAATTTCCCGAAAATTATTTGAAAGTGAAACATCAAGTTTCAGTTTTTCTTGGAACTCTCAATCTTTGAATCAAATCGATACAACTTATCGGTGGTTTAATTCCCACACTAACACTGTCGGACCCAAACAAGAATGGGTACCCAAAGTTGTATATTTGTTTTCCAGGAGAATGACTTATACATAATTCAGTGTATAACTCGCGTTTCAACGGATAATGGCTTATGCACACGTCAGTGTATGACCAGCGCTTAAAAGCAATGGCTTTCAAGTACATCTGCTTGAAACCCGTTCTTCATCGATATCATTGGTTGAGGGGGAGAATTAATATATTCACTTGTCAAGGGGAGAAAATAGACATTCTTATGTCAAGGGGGAGCGTAACTGCTTTATGATTTTTGAATAATAACCGTCGAGGGGGAGCATTCTTTTATAATCGCTAAATACTGTTTCAATGCTTCTTTCAAATTTTTTTAGAATTATCAATATGGGATATCTATTTTTGTAATATCTGTAAACGATCTCATTACAAATCTCGATTGGTACTGATTGCATCTGTTTATTACAAATTTTCTTATTCTATCTTGATAATAATTTTTTTTTTTCCTCAAACAGTTTTTCAACCTCTTACATATTTACAATCACACAAGGTTATCAATGTTGAGTATTAGCTTTTTCAATATTCGTAAACGATCTATTTACCAGTCTAGGTTGGTACTGATTGCATCTGTTTATTGCAAATTCTCTTATTTCTCATTGCTACCTTTGTGTTCCTTCATTGTTAAATTTTTTCATTTGTAAATCAAAATTTTTCTCCTTTTACATACAATTTTAATTGTTCAAAATCGATCCTTAATTACAATTTTTTTTTACTCATATTGAGTTGTTGACATCACATTCTCATAAATTCTTTATTTTTCAGTGATGCTCAACATTCCAAAACTTTATCTCGCTTTGTGCTCACAATGATGTGTTCACAACGTAGGATATATATTTTTTTTCATATTCGTAAACGATCTTTTTACTAATCTTGATTAGTATTGATTGCATCTGTTTATGACAAATCTTCGTCTCTTGCGTTGTGGCCCAATTTTTCAAAATCTGATTTTGCACATAAACTTTTCAAAATCATTTACTATCATTTCAAAATCATTCTTAAAACTATACTTCATTGGGGACTTAAGAAATTTTTCATATTCTTTCCCCATTCTCAAAAGGTGTACAACATTGTGAAATTCATGAGTTCGTAGTCATGTATACCCGTCGATCTTTTCTCTGAAGTCATTCAATGAAAATTGCATCTTTGTAAGTAGTATACATCAATGACTACTGGACTACCTATTAATTGCCTTTTTAGTTCTCAGTCTTGTATACTCGTCGATCTTTTCTCTGAATTCTTTCAGCGAAAATTGCATCTTTGTAAGTAGTATACATACGTGACTTTTGGACTAATCAGATGTATTCACGTTACACTCAAATGCTTTTTGTGCACAATAAATTGATTTCTTTTAAATTTCAAATCTTTGATTAACAATGTCTTTAATCGTCGTGTTCGTCATATTCGTAAACGATCTCTTTTCTGAAGTTCTTCAGAAAAGATTGCATCTGTTTATGACTTCACGTGATTATTGACATTGCTATTCTACATTTTTCAAATATTTTCTCTAAGATTCGTTTCTACAACGTAAAATTTTCATCATTATCATGAGGACCATGTTCATGATCCTCATGAGGGGGAGAAATGACTAAGAAATTGTGCAAATACCGAGTTTATATCAAGTGATTAAGAGAAAGAGAAAATGATAATCAGTGTACTAAATGGAAAAACAAGTGTAGAATAATGAAACCGATTCATCTGAATAAATCTCTCTCCAAAACCTCAACCAACTCAATTAAAAACTTAACCGTACAAAATCATTCTTTCCAAATTCTATAAACAACCATATCCATACAAAAGCTTAACTGTTCAAATCTTTTGTTCCATACAAAATACAAATCATCCACATCATCCAAATTTTAAGTGTACATATCATTCTTTCCGATATACAAACATTCATACACACACATCCGAAACTTACTTTAACTGACAAATCATTCAAAAACATTATCATTCTATCCTCAATATAATTCTCTACCACAAAATTCACAAAATTCCAAAAAACAACCTCTCCATTATCTGAAACCCAGTCAAATCCTTACTTAACTGATATTCCATTTCCCAAAGTTTTCAAATCTTTTGTAAATCAGTTATAAGATTTCCTCACTCAAACATTATCAACGAAAAACATATTCTCTTTGAGTATCTTAAACTTCCAGATTTCTGAAATGTTTTATTCTTGAAATTCAGAAAAACATTTTCTTGCCAAAGACAGATTATGAGAAGAATCTGAAGTCTGAAGACTGGGATGACGTATTAAAGGTCAAAAAGAGGGAGATTGGATAATGATAAAGACATATTAAGTCAGCAATTCATGAAATCTTCTGAGATACTTTATATTGGTTAAAAATTCATATTAAAAGTATTATTTTTCACTGTTCAATCAAAAGATGAAGCTGATACTACATCAAAACTACTCAACGGATAATTCAGTTTCAAACTTTGCTAGAGAAGAAGATTTCAAGAACAGGCTAATCCAAACTATTGATACAAAGGGGGAGATTGTTATGGTCAATTAGATTGTATTCAATAGTTAGAGGACTAGATGTGTAATATTGTAATAGTGTTAATCTAGTCTTAGCCTTAATCATGATGATTAGTGAGCCAGGTATTTAAGGAAAACCTTCCCTCACTAATTGTAAGCTTTCCACTCATTTGAATAGAATTACACTTTGAAAGCTCATTCCCTCCATCTTCTTCTCTCTCAAGAACATACACTAAAACACACACTTGATTCTTCAACTTTGATCAAATCACCATTAATTAGCTTGATTTCGATTGCATTAGCTCTCTCAATATATTTTGTTTTTTTACATGTAAAATAATATTTTGAGTATTAGAATATTAGTAAATAATATTTTAAGTATCATAAAAAAAACCCACAGCGTCTCACGGAATAGGCCTAAACGCCTAGTAGTTTAAAATATTCATCAACGAGCAATGTAGGGGCACGCGCGTTGCAGCGTGGTTTTAAAACGTTCATTTTCTTAGGCGGAAAATAAAATTTGGCTTTTATTGAATTTGATATTTTGATTCCGTATTTATGATCTAAACTTTATAGCATCGTATCATATAATAGTAACAATATTAACATCAAAATAAAATAGGTCGTACTATTGTTAGTAAAAATCAAAAGAAAATAGGTCGTACTATTATTTGTAATTTCTTAAATTTTCAAAATATGATATGGAATGTGTAAATGTATGATCTATAAATAATTTTATTGTTTAATAAGTTTAAATAAACTTAAAATCTTAAGGTTATTTTCTAATGAACCGAGTTATGACGTTAGACAAAATTATCCCACTTGAAAATACAAAAGTAAATAGATATACAGAATTTTTGGATCATTGTCAAAAATAAATTTCTCATAAAGATCCAAAACTTCTGACAACAATCCATTTTTTTTGAAATAATTAGTTTATTTCAATTTGTACATATTGAAAAATATAAAAGTCATATAACCTTTATAATAATTTAAAACTTATAATAAGATAATGTAAAAGTAAAAATTTTATATAATATATAACAAAGCAAACCAAAATACGTATGGAACTACGGGATGGAGATGTACGTAGAACATCAATAAGGGGTTAAAAAAAACAAATGCTCAAAATACTATGCATGGTAAATAAGAATGGACACGTATGCATATTAAAAGCCCCTCTAAAACCCAAGTTATATTCCTTCTACAATAAATTAATAAAATAAGCAAACTATCATCAGAGGAAATCTACAATTTTGAAAAAAAGTATGGACCATCATAAAGAAAAGCCAGCCACATGGGATCTTAGTCTCTTATGAACAATACTTTTCCTACGGTTAATGTATATAAGGGAGTATTACGTTATCTTAGTTTTAACTATTTTAAATATACATATAGGAAAATCCAGTCAAGGCCCACTGAATCCAGCCCAGACGAACTTCGGGACCTTTTGGAATCTTTGAACTTTGAAGCATTAAAAGTTATAAAAATCAGAGAAGTGCTACTTAGGGAATTTTTTTTAAAAATAGGCTTCTTTTATTCTGGTTTTTCACAAATACACTACTATAATTAATGGCTTTTTGTAACACCAAAATTGTAACACCCTGTATATCCGTTACAATAGGTATGTCTAATGTAACGGTATTGTAACACTTAGTATAATTACCAACATGTGTTACAATTGAATAAAGGCGTTACAGTAGACTTCAAATTTCGTAACAACTACTTCTCTATTGTAACGCTTCCTTCTCTATTGTAACGCCTCTTTCTGTATTGTAACAGTACTCATGTAATGTAACTGATATTCTTATCTAATAACACCAAAAAAATTAATTTTAAATTTAGCAAATAATTATAATAAAGAATTTAATTTAAAGTCTTCCTATTCTTTAAACCCTGCTCGATCCACTCACCTTTTGTTCCCCCCAATATTTTGAACGCATTTCTCTGCTCTTGTCGATCGCCTGTTCTCTTCTCTCTTCGATCAAAACCCTAGCTAACAACCTGCGATCCTCAAGTTCACAACCTGATTCACTCTATTGAGAAGTATTTTGAGATGACATTCATTCACTCGAACCTGAAATTGAAACCAGAACCACTGCCTCCACCATCAGTCACCCGCACCACCGGTCGCTTAGATCTGTAAATCCATCTCAAACATTCACTTAGGTATGTATATTCGATTTTACTTTTGCATTTTTGTTTCTATGTTTAGAGTTTGCCTGTGTGAATTGAAGGTCGCAAATGTGTTTGCCTTAACAGCCTACTTCAGCTACGGATTACTCTTCGCTTTAGGTCAATTGCGTGATTTCTTCCGTAATCTGGTTGATTGGTGGAAAGCTAGCAATCGCCGGATGTATCTTCGTATTCAGGTAATACTTAATAGTTGTTTGTGCCTGTTGATATCATTTGCTTTGTTTTGTTTTTTTTTTTTTTTTTTTTTGTTTTTTTTATCAGTTGGATTCAATTTGTTGACACTACACTTGAAGCAGCTAAGTTAGATTTTCCTTTGAGAAATATTTTGTCTGAATTCTGATGTATCATGTTCAAATAGTACTAAAAACAGTTTTTGAAGCTGCAGTTGAAATGTTGAATATTTAAGAACTTTAGGTTATAAATTCATTGCGCCTGAACATATTGCAATTGGTTTACTTGCTGTTGATTATAAATATGCAATTGGTGCTCAGGTGCATAATTTCTCAGGAGTCAGGTCCAGGTCCTTCAAAAAACGAAGAACAACTGCCACCACCGCTAAGGTTAGGGTTTGAAAATGGATTCTGCTACTTGACTCACAGAAAACTGAATATTTGAGTGCTTAAGGTAAATATTTGAGAATTATACTAGCTAAGATATCAAATTTCCAATTAGACTTGAAAATTTAGCATAATCTCATGGTGACTGTTATGCATTTTATTCATAAGTTTAGTCATTTGGCTTATTTAATTGCACAAAATTATTCATAATTCATTTGGCTTATTAATGAATTATTATAATTGCAGGTGACAGAGGTTGTCTGTTGGTATGACACCAAAAACCTCAAGACTTCCAGACTAGGGTGAAATGCAGCAAATGCTTCTTTCAGTTCATGGTTCACCACTTGGTGTTTACAAGGAAAACAACATGGATGCAATACATGGTACGATTGTCTTTTTTGTCCTTTAAACAGAAATATAATCCATTGTATTGTTTCATATTCCTACAAATTGCTAATTAGTTTTTGTTTTAATGCAATTTTTTTTGTTCATGTAAGACTACTAATAATCATTATCTTACTTTGTTGAAAATTTAAATACAACTTTGTTTTGTAAATGAAGAAACTAGACAGTGATTGTAGTTAATGCTTTTGTACGTAATTTTGGCTAATTGAACTTCATTTGTGTTTGTGGTGTAGTTACTGTCATTGATGTTGTTTTGTTAATTTCTAGTGGCGTTACAATAGGTAGATTAGGAGATACATTTGCCAATGGCGTTACAATAGCCGAATTGACAGATTTGGTGATACATTTGCCAATACCGTTACAATAGATCTTTTGTAACAAGCAAAACACCTATTGTAACGGTACATTTGATGGACACAAAAGTGTTACAATGACGTTACAATAGCCTTGCAACTGTTACAAAGGCGTTACAATAGAGCTATTGTAATGGCTGCGAATGTAATGGTCAAATTGGCGTTACAATAGACCTATTGTAACGAATTTTAGTCTTTATGTAATGAATTTTGGTGTTACCAAAAGCCCTTAATTGTAGTAGTGATAGGCTCGTTTTTTTCGGCTTTTCAAAAATAGGCTTGCCGGAGACCCGGAGGCCGGCTTTCCTCTGAAAAGGGACTCTCCGAGGCCGGCTTTAGGGCTGGTCTGACACACGACTGTTACAAGGCCTCCCCGAGGCCGGCTTACCTTAAAAAAGGCCTCCCCGAGGCCGGCTTTAGGCCATTCCGAAGTTCACATCTCTCTCTGCAACACTGAAACCATTTTCTTCTTCTTTTTCTTAACATTTTTCATTTCTTCCATCTCTGCTCTCAACTCTGATGGAATCCTTCTTCTTTCTTTCAAATACTCTAATAACTCTTTAAACGGGACTTTACCACCTTCTATTTTCAATTGTTCAGAGCTAGAATCGCTTTCTCTGTTCTCAAATTTAATCGCTGGCGAGCTCCCGGAGTTGATAACCGGGTTGCAGAGTCTTAAGTTTCTTAATCTTTCAGATAATGCATTCGCCGGAAAGTTACCGGCGAGCCTTGCTACCTTGAAGAACCTAACTTCTGTTTCTTTGAAACATAATTTTTTTCTCTGGTAGTGTTCCCGGCGGGTTTGATTATGTTGAGGTTTTAGATCTGTCTTTCAATTTATTTAACAAGACTCTGCCTCTTGATTTTGGCAGTGAAAAGTTACGTTACATGAATCTTTCGAATAACAAGCTTTCCGGTTCTGTGCCATCTGGTTTCGCTGGAAAAATACATCCAAACGCCGTCATTGATCTCTCATTCAATAACCTCACCGGAGAAATCCAACATTTGTTATTGTTATCTCGACAGAGAACAGAGTCCTTCGCCGGAAACTTGGATAATACAATACCTTAAGAGAGATGTGGATAATACAATACCTTAAAAAGAAGAGAGATGTGGAATTTAAGAGCAGAGAGATGTGGAATTTCGGAATGGCCTAAAGCCGGCCTCGGGGAGGCCTTTTTTAAGGTAAGCCGGCCTCGGGGGGGCCTTGTAACAGTTGTGTGTCAGACCAGCCCTAAAGCCGGCCTCGGGGAGTCCCTTTTTCAGAGGAAAGCCGGCCTCCGAGTCTCCGGCAAGCCTATTTTTTAAAAGCTGAAAAAAACGAGCCTATTTGTGAAAAAGCAGAGCAAAAGAAGCCTATTTTTGAAAAAAATTCCTACCTAAGCTTCAAAATTAAATTCTTAAATGGACCTAAATAATAATATGATCACACGTATTTTTTTTTATTTTTACTCTTCTTTCATTTATTTACTCCAATAATTTCGCAAAGTGTCACAATATTAATAAGTACGAATGTACGATTAGTTGTAGGCCTAATTTTTTTTTTTTTTTTTTTTTTTTGTATATGGAAATAATGTGTATCAAATGGGCTTGGTATGGGCCTGATACGAACAAAATATTTGTGTAAATGGAAATAATGTGAATCAAATTGTCAAGTTATAATCTTTTCTTTCTCAATTTTTTTTTCTTTCTCTACGAAAACTGTTCAGCGATAAACCTTATATTTGCAAATGATTTTTAAAAATTAGAAGTTATTAGCAATAATGTTTTTGGTTCAATATATATAACATATAAATGCGAAAAAAACGAAAAAACAAATAGGCTATTGACATCCAAATTCTAATCGACGAACAGATCATATTGCTAGTCACAAACAACTGATTTGCAGGATCTTTGATTCCAAAAACAGTGGTAAAACTAAATCGTACCCACAAACTAAAACATCAGCATTTATTTATCATTAACAGCCATAACTACCCAACTAACCTTACCCACTAGTAATCAGAACCATAATCACAGACGCCACATTCAAGATTGTCGTAGGTTAGACAGTTGTTGGTACTACCACTGCTCTTATTATAGTTCACATTGCGAACCTTTTGCTCACTATACACCTCCGTACGTGTAACCACTCTTGTCTACATTCTAACCGTCGAACTTTTCTTGTACTCGCTTTTTGTTCCGGTGGTCCCGTTCTTCCACTGGAATTCTCCGGCGGACGCTTTCTCTTTCGTGGTGGCGCGTGCGTAGGACCCACTCTGCTTGTTGGCGTAACTGACACGCGATTTCGTCTGGTAACTACCTTCACCCCCGCCGCCGCCTTCTTTTGCTCCTTTGTAGGTTACCGTTGTTTTCACCGGAACCGAAGAGATGTAACCGGTTTTAGCCACCGTTTTTGAACCCGAACCTTTTGATCCTTTGGTCATTGTTGGTTTTCTGTGAGACATAATAACAGAGCACAAACATTGTAAGCATATTATAAAACGATTGCAAATGAACGATTAATTTAAATAAGCATACATATGTAAATAATTTAAATAAATAATTTGAAGAATTGAAAGACCTTTTTTGTTTGAGAGTGAGAGTGAGAGTGAGAGTGAGAGTGAGAATTGAAGAAGCGAATGTGGGTGAGGGGGTTATTTGTAGGGGATT
Organism: Calendula officinalis; assembly: GCA_963853835.1. Classification (NCBI taxonomy): domain Eukaryota; kingdom Viridiplantae; phylum Streptophyta; class Magnoliopsida; order Asterales; family Asteraceae; genus Calendula; species Calendula officinalis. The sequence goes on from OY970832.1 coordinate 25,309,199, forward strand.
GGAAAGCTTGCAGGTAGGGGTGAGCAGAAAAAGAGGGTAACCGGAGTTGGAATCGGAACCGCTTGGGAACCGGAGGTTCCGGATCCAGAACCTGCTAGGAGGTTCCGGTTCTGGTTCCTAAAATCAGGGAACCGGCCTAAGAGGTTCCGGTTCCGGTTCTCCAAATTAAAGAACCTGGAACTGGCGGATACCCTGTATATATTTATTAAATATATAATATATAATATAAAATACATTAAAATAAATGATTTTACCCAAATATATCAGACAATAGCTGTATTTTTAACAGTCCAAATTATATGGGCTGTTTTATCACTTATTGGGTCAGAAATTGGGGCTCTAAAATTATCCATATTTACCAATTACATGAGTTAGAAATTAGAATTAGCCACTTCTGCTCTCGTACTTACCTCTCCGCCTCTCTCGACCATAGCTGCACAAACGCCGCCATTCTCCGACCTCCGCCTCTCTCGTATGTGATATTTGTAATATTTAGTTAGTAATCCTTAAACCATATTTAAACTCGCTAAATGATATTTGTAATCGTTAGTTTGTGTAATTTATTGTCTTGTTTATTTAGTTAGTAATAGTTAAATGTTTATGAATTTAGAGACAGGGTAACCGGAACCTGTCCTGGAACCGGTGGATCTGGTTCCGGTTCCGAAAATTTAGGAACCTGTCTTTCAGGTTCCAAATCCGGTTCCTATATTCCAGAAACCTGCCGTTCCAATTCCGGTTCCGATTCCGGTCGGAACCGGCGGGTACCCTGTTATGCTCACCCCTACTTGCAGGGGAAGGAGAAGAGGGAAGTTTGCTGTGTCCGCTCCCGTTACGGTGATAACGATGGTAACGGCCACCACCCACGTTTCTAGTCCACTACACCCCTTTTACTTGCACGTGTTAATAGGGGTGAGCAGAAAAAGAGGATAACCGGAATTGGAACCAGAACCGTCTAGGAACTGGAGGTTCTGAACCTAGGAGGTTCCGGTTCCAGTTCATAAAATCACGGAACCGACATAAGAGGTTCCGGTTCTCAAAATTAAGGAACTTGGAACCGGCGGTTCCACGGTATATTTTTATTAAAATATATAATATATAATTTATTATACATGATTAAATAAAATAGATTTATGATTTATCTAAATATAAAATACTAGTTCAAATAAAAATATAAAATTGACATTACTCGTTATAATTGAGTCAGAAATTGGGTGAGAGTGAGACATGCACTCGTCGTTAGAGGTGAGCAGAAAAAGAGGGTAACCGGAATTGGAGCCGAAACCGTCTCGGAATCGGAGCCGGAACCGTCTCGGAACCGAAGGTTCCGGACCCGGAACCTGCTAAGAGGTTCCGGTTCCTAAAATCATGGAACCGCCTTAAGAGGTTCCGGTTCCGGTTCTCAAAATTAAGGAACCTGGAACCTGTGGATATCCTGGATCCGGCGGTTACACGGTATATTTTTATTAAAATATATAATATATTACACATGATTAAATTAAATAGATTTTTGATTTATCTAAATGTATAATACTAGTCCAAATAAAAATATAAATTGGCCTTACTCGTTATAATTGAGTCAGAAATTGAGTGATAGTGAGACATTCACTCGTCGTGAGGTCGTATCTTTGTGACTGACTTTTAAATGAATCACACATTTACTATCCTTTTTTCATTCTTATTCACTTATTTATATTTTGAACAATATTCGTAATCGTTGAAATATATATAAAATCGTTAAACGATATTTGTAATCGTTAGTTTGTGTGATTTATTGTCTTGTTTATTCAGTAAGTAATGTTAAATTTTTATGAATTTAGATATAGGGTAACCGGAACCTGCCCTGAAACTGGCGGTTCCGGTTCTGAAAATTTAGGAACCTGTCTTTCAGGTTCCGGTTCCGGTTCCTATATCTCAGGAACCTGCGGTTCCGGTTCTGGTTCCGGTTCCAGTCGGAACCGGCGGGTACCCTGTTATGCTCACCCCTACTCGTCGTGGGGTTGTATCATTGTGACTGACTTTCACATGAATCACACATTTACTATATTTTTATCATCTTATTCACTTATTTCTATTTTGAATAATATTCATAATCGTTGAACTATATTTAAAATCGTTAGTTTGTGTTATTTATTTTCTTGTTTATTCAGTAAGTAATACTAAAATTTTTTGAATTTAGATACAGGGTCACCAGAACCTGCCCTGGAACCGGCGGTTCTGGTTCCGGTTCCGAGAATTTAGGAACCTCTTTTTCCAGGTTCCGGTTCTTGTATCTCAGTAACCTGCTATTCCGGTTCTGGTTCCAGTTCCAGTCGGAACCTGCGGGTAGCCTGTTATGCTCACCCCTACGTGTTAACACTAAACCGTTGATATCACTACATAAAAGTAAAATAATAAGAAAATAGTATATTACATGGATAGTCCCTGTGGTTTGACCTAAGTTTTGAATTTGGTCACTATGTTCCAGAAATTACAACGATGGTCACTAAGTATATAACTTCATATAGGTTTTGGTCACTAACGCTAATTGTCGTTAAAAATGGCTGTTAAATCTAGACATGTGCAACGCACATGGGGGTAGATATGTCATTTTGCATTTTTTTTTCTTTTATTATTTTTAAGTTATTTGTTACTCCCTCCGTCCCACAAAAAACTTTACATTTCTTATGAGCACAATATTTTAGGAGATAGTTAGTGGTGGGGCCATTTGTAATACTTTTGATTAAAATATAAGGGTATATTGGAGAGAGAAAGTGTTTTATAGGTTGAATGATTGATAATATTATTATTTTATTAGGTGGGCCTCCCAAATTTGAGAAATGTAAACTTTTTTGTGGGACAAAATTTGAAGGAGAAATGTAAAGTTTTTTGTGGGACGGAGGGAGTATTTCTTTATTAATATTGTTATTTCTTTATTCTTATCTCTTCCCCATCATCTCCCCGCCCCAAAACAGAATCCACCACCGTAGCCCCCTCCCTCGGTACCATCTCCAGCTGCACATTCGTAAACCACCACCACCTCCGGCAGGCCAGATTGTGGCCGGAACAGTAGCTGGATCAGGCAAGGCCTTCGGTTGACTTTCCTCATAGTCAAAATTGAGGACTTTTGGGGGAAAGTCTTCAAATTGGACCCCAAATTCGCATCGGCCTGCAACGAGTCTTCACCAACCAACGGGGAAACAACAATTGGAGTTGGATCCCCCTAAACGGACCCTTCTGAGACTTGTGGTAGTGGTCGCCGACCACCATTTTGCCGGCAAGACTGTTTTTCGCCGGAGAGCCAAAAATGACCGAAGAAGAAGAGTTAAGATATGCCGACTTCGGGGACACAATCAGATGATCGGATGGTGTATCCCCACTATTTGGAGCCTTCCGAGTCGAACCCCCAAGGTCCGGTGGCCCATAGCTTCCGGGAACAGCCGCCGCCACTTGCGACTTCAGTTCCAGCCTTGACGGTGGTTTCTGTTAATGTTTTGTATATAATATTAATATTGAATTCTGGATTGATTGTTTTGATCGTATCAATTAATTCATAATGATATAAAAACCTTCTCTTGATCAAAGGATGCAATATCACCTACATTTATGAATAATTGAATATAGTTTGACTGTTTTCATCTTTCATTACAGAAGACTATGAAAAGAAATAGCTTCTTATTAATTTTTTGTATTTACAGAAGCAAATAATCATCTTCCAGTTATGTATTAATTTTTTATTTTATCTTCTTAACAGAAAGCTTAGCAAAATTTCCACGAAGGACATCTTCTTCAACACCTGGGTTTCATAGCCAACCCGAAGAACAGCAAAAACACCAACAACAGCTTCAATCAATGGTTCAAACTAGCTCAAACAACGAAACATCTGCTATGCAAATTGCATCCACTAATGGCATGATGCCAAGTATAAATAACAACTCCTCTTCTAATTCCACAATTGCTGGTCTACTTCACCAAAATTCCATGAATTCTAGACACCAAAAACCATAATCCACTTATTATTATTAATAATAATACAAATAGCAATCCGTATGGTGGGTATTTAATTAAATTCCTTCTCCTCGTTCCTAAGTACAGTGTGACTAGTGAGAGAAGGAATTAAGATGAAATGACATATTTACCCTCATGTTCAATGCACATGACTAGATTTAATAGTAAAATTTAACGGCTTAGGGACCAAAATCGATACGAATTCCGATACTTAGTGATTATCAGTGTAATTTCTGGAACTTAGGGACCAAATCCAAAACTCAGGTCAAACCACATGGACTATCCGTGTAATTTACTCATAAGAAAATGATAATACTCCCTTGTCTCATTTTTATTGTCTAGTATATTATTTTAGTTTGTCACATAAAGATTGTCTTTTCTAAATTTCAACCAATCAAAAAATATTTAAGTGGGAAAAATTAAATTTGATTGGTGACATAGTATAATTAATGTACTTTTCTTAAACTATATGGTTTTTTGTAGTGGATAATAAATTTGGGACGGAGAGAGTAACAAATTAGGGAATTCAGTTGGATTCGGGTTCACGGCTTGGCATGATAGAAAAGTTAAACTTGAAATCAACATTTTATATAAACGTGTCACATATCTTAATCATAACTTGTTTATCTTCAACCCAAACTTCACTTATATAACCCGCTTAATTAAATGGGTTAAACAAATTGATAGGTCAAAAAGATTATTATTATTTCACAAAAATTAATAACAAAATATCAAAACAACTAAATTAATAAATAAAGTGGGCCTATAACGGATCTTACGGATTCAATGAACTTTTTAGTGATGTAACTATTTAAAACACTGTTGCATTTTGTTACAAAAACAATAAATACATACAAATATAAAGAAATAACAAATTTGTGTAAAAACAAGTAATCAGTTTCGCTGACATAAACGTTCCGTCACTATAGGTTCTAAGAATCAAGAATTCTCTCTACAAAAAAATTGTTAATCCACACTTGTATTTAAGATACTTCATCATAAACTCTCTGAGTAGCCTTCTCCGCCTACAAATCCAAGAGAACATATATAATGCATTGTTAATTTTTTAATAAGTAGTTATGGTGTGGTTAAGATCGAAAATAACGAACAATTGAATGATACTTCGTTTTCCCAATTAGTGCATAATGTCAAAATTAAAAGAAACAACCCCTGAGCGAACAACGCTGCAATGATTCCGAACCATAATCCCTGCATAATAAACAATAATTACATTTATGGAGTGATATCAAAAAGGGAAAATTAAGTCGCTACCTTTCCTCCCATATGAAATACAAAAGCAAACAAGATCGCCAAAGGAATCCCAATAAGATAATAAGCTCCCAAGTTCACAATTGCGCCTATTTTTTGTCGTCCACTACCTCTTACCGCCCCTATAAGTTTGACATTAAAATGTAAATCATAAATATTTCATGTTTAACTATGCGAGAATAGATAATATTAATAGTTGCGATTTTGTCACCTGAAAGCACAGATTGGACTCCATCAATGACATGAGCTCCTGCAAGAAGTAGCATCATTTGTGCAATGTAGCTCACAACTTCTTCTTCATTACTATAACAATATCCCCATAGTTTTCGCCCTAAAATCAAAACTAAACACCCCAAAATGCCTTCTGTTATTGCAGAAAACATCGTATTGCTAAACGCGCTGCTTTTGCCCGTCCAGCACCTAACTCGTTTGAAACCCGTATGCTACAAACATGTTGAAAAAATGTAAACAAAAAAAACTCTACAAATTTCATTTGTTAAATGCGAGAAATTAAATCACCTTGTTGCACCGCTTATACCAAATGGAATCATGTAAATCATTGCGTTCGTGTTAAGGCTGCAACGATCGAGTATCATTAGCTAAAATTAAATGCATAATAAAAAGTAGGAATCTTTGTGTAGGATTAACCTGATTGAAAGAACTGAGGTTTCTAGTTTTGGATTAGGAAGAAGACCGGATAGCAACACCATCATTTCAAACGACCATATCTCCAAACTATTAACAAAATCATAACTTTTAGATAAAAATAAATGTAGCTTTAATAATTAAGACATAACGGCAGAAGGAACGGGTGAACATTGAAATGTTACTAAAAGCTTCTTTTGAGAAACCAGTCCAAGTCTTCTTACATGAAGGAGACACCCACCGCCAACATTAGTCCAAAGAGAAAACGCATTAGCCAAAGCTGCACCTCTACTTCCAAGCCCAGATTTAAACACCAAAATCCAACAAATTAAAACATCAAGTAAAGTTGTAAATCCAGTTGTTAACATCATTGGAACAACATTATTTTGAGATTGTAGAAACCGAACATGACATTGGAGTTTGCAAAAAGACTAGGGATCATGAATCTTGCATAGATCCCTGCTTCAGCTGAGATTTCAGGATCTTGACCTAGAAATAAAAGCAAGAGGGATGCTAACTGATAAAAGAACAATCATGGCTCTTTCCTAGCAAATGGTATTGTTTTGCACCAAAAGATTGCCCACAAAACGTGTCTAAAGAACTCCCCATTCCAACCTATTAACCGCCAAAACAAAAATATAACCATATGTAAACAAAAGGAATTCAGATTGACGAAAATGAAGAATTTTTATCATAAATGAGAGCAGATTTTTAAAAAAGTTTCACAAATAATGTCGTTTTTTCCACCTTTGGAAAATAGGGTAGCTGGTATCCCCGAAACCGGTTTTTGACTAAAAGCCGGCATCCCAGAGACCGGCTTTTACCTATTCTAACAACCAGTTTTCCCCGAGACCGGTTTTTACCATAACCGGTTTCGCCAAGAACGGTTTTCACTCCAGCTTTTTTTTTAAACGGCTATATTTTACTCCCCTTTACACATTTCAAAACCAAAAAACTCATCAAACATTTCTCCCAAAACACTTCAAAAAAAAACTTTAAAAAAATCTTACACATTTTTCTCCCAAGAAATCTTATAGATTTCTCCCAAAACACTTCAAAAAAAAGCTCATCTTATACATTTCTCCCAAGATGAGCTTTTTTTTTTTTTTAGAAATTAACATTATTTATGAAAAAAATTCAAAAATGAACTGACCATTAAACTTGTTCCGGTGACAGAAGCAAAAGAAGTAGCCATTGAAGCACCTGAGAGAGCAAGCTCCCCCAAATGACACGCAAACATCACAGAAATCATTGATAACCCAGTAATTAACAAATTGACCGTCATTAAGGGCGCTGCTAAGCACATCTGTTTCTTAAACTCGCATATAATCTCATCTTTGCTGTGGGATTTCACCCCATTTTCTGATTCTTGACCTAAAAATGTCGTTCGTCCGTCATTATTCTGTATAGAGATTTCCTGTTAGAAATCAAAATATAAAATTTGCTGCTATTCACAAGGTTCAAGTAAATTGAATAATAGTATATCACAGTCTGAAAGATCATTTATTGGGAATTGTGACGTGGATTGCGGTGGGATTTGTAGGGGGTTTTCACATTGGAATCGTGATCAACTCACAAACATTATCCGTTAACACATCTGTTTAATTACTGAATGAACTGATCTTTCGGTTTTTAAAAAATACCTAAGTTTTTGATCCTGACAAGTGGTATCAGAGCTTATTGGTTCTAGATCTACTATTTGTTAAGAACAACAAAAAGTTTTAATCTTAAAAACACACATTATTAATCATGACTGATAATAATGAAAGCACTCAGGCCAACAAAATCCCTATACTCACTCCCAATAACTTTGGGATGTGGAAGAATCGTATTAAGCAATACATACTTATTACTGATTATTCCATGTGGGAAGTTGTCCTTGAAGGAAACAAAACTGGTCCTGGTCAAGCAAGCAGCTCTGCAACTGAGGCAGACAAACTTAAGTGTGAGAAGGAAAAGAAGGACAAGGGAATCGAACTCAAAGCTCTAAGCACTCTCCTACTGGCCATTCCTAACGATTATCAACATCTCTTTGTTGAGTATGATGATGCTAAGGTACTATAGGAAGCACTGGAGAAGAGATTCGTTGGGACCAAGAGCACCAAGAGGAACATGAAGTCTGTTCTCAAACAAGACTTTGAAAATTTCAAAGGAAAACCCAATGAAACACTCACTCAAGTGTTTGACAGATTCAACAAGCTAATTGGTGAACTTAACCAGGTTGGGGTTAAGATGGATCAAGAAGATGTCAACATGAAGTTCCTAAGATCTCTTAGTGAAGAATGGGCCATGTATACTGTGGTATATAGACAAAGAGATGCTTTAGAAGAAAAAGAGTTGGATGAACTCTACAATGATCTCAAAGTATTTGAAACTGAGCTAAACCAAAAGAACCCTTCTATTTCTTCTAATAATGCTGCATTTGTCTCTAGTACAGGTCAAGGTCAGGAAACCTTCACAGGAAAGGCTGCAGATTCTGAGGATGCTGCAAGAGAATCCTTCTTCACTAGTCATGTGCATACTGCATTGATTAGTGATGACTTGGAACAATTGAACCCAGATGATCTTGAGGAGATGGATCTTAAATGGCAGATGGCTATGCTGAGCCTAAGGACAAAAAGATTCTTAAAGAGAACTGGTAGGACAAGCCTCAACTTCAACAAAGGTGACAAAGCTGGATTTGAAAAAACTAAAGTCAAATGTTACAACTGTAACAACCTTGGTCACTTTGCAAAAGAATGTCCTCAGCCAGACAAAAGATCAAAATCAACTTCCCTTGTATCACAACAAGGACAAGGCTATGACTGGAGCTTCCAAGCAGAAGAGCATGCTCAAAATCAAGCTCTCATGGCCTTTACTGACAACAAAACTGATGTAAAACCTAAACCTTGTACTTCTGAATGTGCTAAAATTGTTAAAAACTTAGAAAAAGAAAACACTAAATTGAATGAAGATTTAGCAAAAGCGGTCAGAAGAAATCATGAATTTGATGGTGTGATTACTGATCAAGAACATCAAATAAAGGTGTACCAGATGATTGATCAAAGGATAAAGGAAGAACTCTTAGTGAAGAATGGGCCATATATACTGTGGTATATAGACAAAGAGATGCTTTAGAAGAAAAAGAGTTGGATGAACTCTACAATGATCTCAGAGTATTTGAAACTGAGGTAAACCAAAAGAACCCTTCTATTTCTTCTAATAATGCTGCATTTGTCTCTAGTACAGGTCAAGGTCAGGAAACCTTCACAGGAAAGGCTGCAGATTCTGAGGATGCTGCAAGAGAATCCTTCTTCACTAGTCATGTGCATACTGCATTGATTAGTGATGACTTGGAACAATTGAACCCAGATGATCTTGAGGAGATGGATCTTAAATGGCAGATGGCTATGCTGAGCCTAAGGACAAAAAGATTCTTAAAGAGAACTGGTAGGACAAGCCTCAACTTCAACAAAGGTGACAAAGCTGGATTTGACAAAACTAAAGTCAAATGTTACAACTGTAACAACCTTGGTCACTTTGCAAAAGAATGTCCTCAGCCAGACAAAAGATCAAAATCAACTGCCCTTGTATCACAACAAGGACAAGGCTATGACTGGAGCTTCCAAGCAGAAGAGCATGCTCAAAATCAAGCTCTCATGGCCTTTACTGACAACAAAACTGAGGTAAAACCTAAACCTTGTACTTCTGAATGTGCTAAAATTGTTAAAAACTTAGAAAAAGAAAACACTAAATTGAATGAAGATTTAGCAAAAGCAGTCAGAAGAAATCATGAATTTGATGGTGTGATTACTGATCAAGAACATCAAATAAAGGTGTACCAGATGATTGATCAAAGGATAAAGGAAGAACTCTTAGTGAAGAATGGGCCATGTATACTGTGGTATATAGACAAAGAGATGCTTTAGAAGAAAAAGAGTTGGATGAACTCTACAATGATCTCAGAGTATTTGAAACTGAGGTAAACCAAAAGAACCCTTCTATTTCTTCTAATAATGCTGCATTTGTCTCTAGTACAGGTCAAGGTCAGGAAACCTTCACAGGAAAGGCTGCAGATTCTGAGGATGCTGCAAGAGAATCCTTCTTCACTAGTCATGTGCATACTGCATTGATTAGTGATGACTTGGAACAATTGAACCCAGATGATCTTGAGGAGATGGATCTTAAATGGCAGATGGCTATGCTGAGCCTAAGGACAAAAAGATTCTTAAAGAGAACTGGTAGGACAAGCCTCAACTTCAACAAAGGTGACAAAGCTGGATTTGACAAAACTAAAGTCAAATGTTACAACTGTAACAACCTTGGTCACTTTGCAAAAGAATGTCCTCAGCCAGACAAAAGATCAAAATCAACTGCCCTTGTATCACAACAAGGACAAGGCTATGACTGGAGCTTCCAAGCAGAAGAGCATGCTCAAAATCAAGCTCTCATGGCCTTTACTGACAACAAAACTGAGGTAAAACCTAAACCTTGTACTTCTGAATGTGCTAAAATTGTTAAAAACTTAGAAAAAGAAAACACTAAATTGAATGAAGATTTAGCAAAAGCAGTCAGAAGAAATCATGAATTTGATGGTGTGATTACTGATCAAGAACATCAAATAAAGGTGTACCAGATGATTGATCAAAGGATAAAGGAAGAACTGCTTCAGGCTGTGGATGAGAAAGAATTTTATGAAATAAAAAATAAAGAACTAACAAGTAAATTAGAAGAACGTCAGCTTGAAATTGAACAAAATAAATTAACAATTAAAAAGTTTGAAAGAAGCACTAAAATTCTTGATGAATTAACTAATAATCAAACTACAGAAAAAGTTGTTCATGGGGTGGGATATCATGCTGTACCACCTCCATATAAAATCATTCCACCACTTAAAAACAGTTCAGAAAGAATCATTAATGAATTAAAAACTGAAATTCAAACTGAATCACATAATGAAACATCTGAATCAAATGATTCTTCTGATGATGATCAATCAATTGAATTTACAATCTCTCAAACTGAATCACCAAAATCAATTGATACAAGTTTTCACACAGCTCAAAGTCCAAATGAATCTCCTAAATATAATGCAGAAAATGTACCAAAAATTTTAACAAGGGGAAATGAAAGAAATAAAAAAACAACTCTTAGACCAAAGAATACCTGAAGGTGCTAAAAATAAGAAATTAAGATGTGTTATATGCAACAAAATGAACCATTTAGCAAAGGATTGTCACTTCAATCCAATAAACTGCAAAGAGTTAAAGGAATTTAAAATTTTTAAAGAAAATGCAAAAACTCAAAAGTTAAAAGATACTACTGGTCCTTCAGTAGTAAATAAAATTAAAACTCCAATTGCTGAAACTCCAAGATTTGGAAGAAGTGCACCAAGATTTGTGCAAAACAAAAGAGTTGGAAGCCCAAAGAACAGCAATTACTTCAAGAACAATGGAAAATCCAATCAAAATAAACAATATTTTAAATTTTCCAACACCAGTAAAAACTTTAACAACTTTACTACTGGTGTTAACCCTAATTATAATGCTGTATGGTACCAGTACAAGAATACTACTGGTAAAAACCCTAATTACAAAAATACTACTGCTCCCAAAACAACTTTCAAAAATACTACTGGTGTCAACCCTAAAAACACTACTGGTCATTCTAAACATGGTAAGTACCCAAATACTACTGGTCTATCAGTAGTAAAGCATTCAAAAGCAAAAATTCACGGGTACAAACCAAGATCAGTAGGAAATTCTCACACCAGTAATACTTTCAAAAGGGCAGTAATAAAACAAAACACCAGTAATAAACAAGTATGGGTACCAAAAGTGTTTAAAGTTAAATCTCCCAAAGCTTATTTCTCAAAGGATGAACCCAAGACATATAAAGCTTGGGTTCCCAAACTTAACTAATCCTTTACTCTTGTGCAGAGCATTCAGATCCCAGAAGAAGGAAGAACATGGCATATTGATAGTGGATGCTCAAGGCACATGACTGGAAATCTGCAAATTCTTAAAGATTTCAAGTCATTTGATGGAGGATATGTGGCTTTTGGTGAGAATCCCCAACGAGGTAAGATTACAGGTAAAGGTACTGTTACTAATGGCAAAATTACCTTTGATGATGTATTTTATGTAGCTGAACTAAAATACAATCTTGTCAGTGTGTCTCAAGTTTGTGATAAAAAGAACAAAATTCTTTTCACAGACATTGAGTGCATCATTCTTTCTCCTGATTATATTTTAGATGAAAAATATGTTGTTTTAAGAACTCCAAGGAGAAACAATGTGTATTGCCTAGATATAGGGGGAGAACTCATTTCTACAAATGAGGTCAACTGTTTTATATCCAAGGCAAACACCACTGAATCAGAACTATGGCATAGAAGGATGTGTCACACAAATTTTAAAAACATGAACAATTTAGTAAAAAGAAATCTGGTCATTGGACTACCTCAAAAACAATTCATGTGTGATCATCACTGTGTTGCATGCCTAAAAGGTAAACAACACAAGACTTCTCATAAGTCCAAATCTGTGAACTCTATTTCTTTTCCTTTGCAACTCTTACATATGGACCTTTTTGGACCTACAAATGTAATGAGTATTGGAAAGAAACAATATTGTCTTGTTATTACTGATGACTTTTCCAGATATACATGGGTTTTCTTTCTCAGGACAAAGGATGAAACAAGTGAACTCATAAAGAACTTAATTGTCAAACTGGAGAACACATCTGATCAAAAAGTTAAAGCCATAAGATGTGATAATGGCACAGAATTTAAAAATGCTAACTTAATTAACTTTTGTGATCTTAAAGGTATTGACAGGCAATACAGCTCACCTAGAACTCCACAACAAAATGGTGTAGCTGAAAGAAGAAATAGAACCATCATTGAAGCAGCAAGATCAATGCTTGCAGACTCAAAATTACCAATTACTTTTTGGGCAGAAGCTATTAATACTACTTGTTATGTTCAAAACAGAGTATTTATAGTGAAGCCACATTTTAAAACACCATATGAACTTTTTAATAAAAGAAAACCTTCCATAAGCTTTCTAAAATCATTTGGTTGTCCTTGTACTATTTTGATTACAAGTGAACAAATTGGTAAGTTTGACTGCAAATCTGATGATGGAATCTTTGTGGGATATTCTACTCAAAGCAAATCATATAGAGTATTCAACAAAAGACTAAGGATAATTGAAGAAAGCATCTGTAACACCTCATTTTTCAAAACGCCTTTTAAACATATTTTTAAATAAAAATAATGCAATGTCCAATGTTCCCAAAATACGGTTTAACCAAAAAACATTAAAACATTTATCAGAGTTATAAAATCCGGTGTTACAAAGATAATATCATAACCATAGGATAAACGAGAACTACCTACGAGCTCCCGAGCTAACCAACACTAGGCCACTTCTAACGCGACCCTCTAATCCATCGATCCTGAACCTGAGTACATAGCCAAAAACAAAGTAGTACGTGAGACAAAATAGTCTCGTGAGATACATGGGTTTTCGACCCGTTCTCAAAAGATTTATAAAATAATATTTATAACATTATAAATACTTATCCTTATCATTTCTTATTAATTCATAAATCATTTTCTATTCATTTAACCGTTTAAACTAATAAGCTTACCATAAGCTTACTTATCATCTAATCACATACTTGTAAGCTATCTCCAAGCTTACACTTTCTTTATCACATATGCAACGGACCTCTCCGAAGCCAACTCTCCCGATATGGGACGTCATAGGTAACTATCAAGGTAATTGGGAACCCCCATCTTACCGAGATTCATAAGCTCTCCCGTTCCCGGGCCGTCATGCTCACTCATCATTGAGTGTCGTAAACTGTGACATTCTACTCTTTGCGCAGGGAGGTACCACCCCAAGTAGACGTCTCATGCTCCCCCATTTCTGGGCGGTCTTATTCCGGATTGTTCATTTCACATATGAGCCTCAGCTCCTTTCATCAAATATGAGCATCAGCTCCTTTCATCACTTATTAGAATACATCTATTCTAATTTATCATACTATTCTCTTTATTATTTCATTTTAAATCTTGACTTTACCAAGTCCTTTACTAATTTAAAACATATTTATCTTTTATCAAAAATCATATTACTTTAACTCTTCTTTGACTAGAATACACGTCTATTACTAGTCACTTTATACTTATTCTCTTAGTAATTCAATAATTACTCTCATTAGTATAATATACTAATCAATTCTTATTACTTAAAAATCATTGTCTCAAGCTTTATTAATTTATATTATAAATAAACCGATTATCAATCTCTTTTAAACCATCATCTTTATTCATACATCTTATTTATGAAAACTCATTGATTACTTTTCATTATTATAATCTCTTTCAAAATCAACAATTGTTTAGATATACTAAAACAGTCTAATACTAGCATTTTCTCATCATATCAATCATATCTTTATTAAAAACATTTATTAATAAAGACTCTTAGAACATCATAGTTTTCAAAATCATTTGCTATGTACCCAGTAAAAGTCTCATGTACTCACCTTAGCCAAGCTAACTCCAAATCGTGTCCAACAACACGAATCCTTGCTTTCCAACTTGTGAAATATTACCAATCTTTAGGCCTTCTTGACCTATCATCCATATCATCATAAAATCTAGTTATTATCCATAACTAGTTACCAATAAACCCATAACAACATTCTTAACCACCAAGTTCATCCAACTTGGTGAAATCTCAAACCCTAGCTCAAGATTTCCATCAATAATCCCAAATCCAACTTGTACACATCGATTACAAGTTTACAATGAGTGTTCTACACCCATAATTAGTCATCTTCCCCAAAGATGACATGGATGGTTCCCCCAAACCACCATTTCTACCCATACAAAGTTCATAACTAGCTAGATAACATCAACAATCAAGAAATCTTACCTTTGATGTTTAGATCCTTCAAGATGGTGAAGATTTGAGCTTGGAATCACCAAAATCGCCACTTCTCTCTCTAGAATCGGCTGCAAGTGTTTTGGAGGTGAAAATGAGCAAACCCTAGCTCAAACCCGATTTTATTCTGCTCGCCCCAAGTTCGCGTCGCGAACATAACTTCGCGTCGCGAAGTTCCCGAGTCGTGACCCCTTCGCGATCGCTAACTGGTCGTGAACTCTGGTCGTCAGATACCCCAATTCTCTGCTTGATGTTCCCGATCGGGAACACCTAGTTCGCGTCGCGAACTCTAGCAGCCAGCAGGGCTGCACTT
This sequence comes from Calendula officinalis, assembly GCA_963853835.1. Lineage (NCBI taxonomy): Eukaryota > Viridiplantae > Streptophyta > Magnoliopsida > Asterales > Asteraceae > Calendula > Calendula officinalis. The sequence goes on from OY970832.1 coordinate 25,324,349, forward strand.
TTCGGTCTTCGCCTCGACCCGGTTTCGTCCATAACTTTCTCATACGGTGTCCAAACGACACGAAACCAATTCCTACGGTTCTGAAATGAATTATCCTTATTTGTCATATTTTTCCCACATTTTGTTTTATTCAAATTTCGGGTCGTTACAACTATCCACCCCTTAAAAGGATTCCGTCCTCGGAATCAACTCAAAGATTTCCCATCCTCATTCCGCTTACCATTTATCATCCAATAATACTTATACATTTTAATTGTCCACTTGTTTCCGTTATACCCCAATTGGGTCAAAGGTCCATCTCGGTTTCCAATACCCGAACGGGTCAAAATTTCGCAATTTGACCTTAGCATTTCCCATCATCTACCCAAACTCTATATCCCCGTTGGGATGATATGACTCGATCATTAGTAATAACCATTTGACCAAAATGATAGTCAACCTCTAACCTTGACCAAATTGTCAACATTGACCCATCTTTGACTTAAACATAAAGTCAACCATATCTCAAATATTTCATTACCCATTAGTGGTTCTACCAATCCTTAATTCCTTAACAGTCAACTTTACATTCATGGTCCAACAACAATCACATTCGATTCTTAGATCCAACTTGAAACTCAACGGTCAAAGTCGTACCCTTTGACTACCATTATTTCCATAAATCCATTACCCACTATATTACACATGAAGATGATACATTATGCCCTTATACTTGACTAACCAATTTTAAACGAAAGTCAAAAATCCAATTTTTGACCAAAGTCAACAATCTACAAGTTGACTAACCTTGACTTATGAATAAAGTCAACTTACCTTGCTAAATTCCACATATTCTTTATTACTAAGGCATCGCTTCTCAAGCTCTACATTTCCGTTTTCATATTTACATTTCCTTTCTCAATTGTTCCCTTTTTTCCTTCGATTTCTATTTCCCCAATCGATTAACCATTTCCACTTGAATCAATACCAAATCTCTATTACTTTTTAACTTTCATCCAATTACTTATACCTTTTATAATTTCCTTCAAACATCCTTATACCATACTTGAATTTCCCGACTACAGGCTCTAGAGTCTCAATCATATCCAATTGTGGTCTAGCCACCCATTATATCTTTCACTACTCATCGGCTGCAAATAAATTCTTGCTTTCTAGAAGCATCCATTTTCATAATCTATAAACTTGTAGGCATCATCTACACCTACACTTTAAACACAACCTGTGTTTTCAATCCAATTTTCTCACTTACCATGTAATTATAATAATTACTTAACCATGCAGTTCTACATTCGTCAGATACAAACATCACATTCCTTATATAACAATCCATACTTCAACTATCTTATCGAGATGATCGGAAAGCCTCCAATCCATCTCGACTCCAAACTGTCACCATGATCGGAAAGCCTCCAATCCAAAGTGACTCATACAAAACTATTCCATCTTGCATGCAATCCATGTATACATCATTACACTTAGCATCATGCTATCATTTTCTTTCACAATCAATCACATTTTCTATCCAAATTTTCACTTTTCCACTTTCCACATAACATTATCTCTCTAAAACACCATGCCATCCAAGGCCATTATTTCTACTTACACACAATACCACACGGTATGCACAAATTTACTAACCAATTTATTTATCAATCGACCTTTACTAAACATGCTTTCCCAACATTCATATTTTCCAATCTTTCCTTTACCACCGAGGTAACCACTAATATTTTTTAAATTATCCATACTTTACCGATTCACCCGGTCTTTATGAGTCAACCCATTGACTCTGATTGGTACCCATACATACGCTATCATACTTCTCCTATAAACCCTTACCAAAAATAAATTATCCACTATTGATGTCACACCCGACATCTCCGACAAAACCATTTGCCATGGCTACCTACCAACACTCCATCAATCATATCCAATGACTAAGGTTCCATTTCATACATACATATTTTTGTACTTCACGATTTTCACCAATACCTCGTACTTCATTGTACTACCATTTTCATGATCTAACTTTAAATATTCTAAGACAACATAATCCTTCCTATTCTTATTTCTCGCGACATACCGGTCGCCAACCCATTCTACTATACACATAATAATCCGGGGAGGTTATCTCCCAAACTTATTTTTCACATCATATATTCCATCTATAATCATTTCCATACTTATATCACATAAGCACCAATTTGTGCGACATGAAAGCAATTAAATTCCGATTATCTATCAAAATTTCATAAACGAATTACCTGAAGCGGCCCCACGAGTTCCCTTCACCCGATTCCTGTTGGCGGTTGATGCCGACGTGTCGGTTCTCTTCCTTGGACACGCACTACTAAAGTGCCCCACCTCGTGACAAGTGTAGCATTCCACTTCATCGAGGTTCCTTACTTTGCAATCCTTTGCTCGGTGTCCTACTCGACCACACTTGAAGCATATAGCCGAATTTGCCTTACATTCCCCACGGTGATTCTTTCCACAACTTTGGCAACTTCCAATACCACTATGCTTTGACGAACTCGACCCCAATCCTTCTTTCTTTGTCAATCCCCAGCTACTATCAAGCTTCTTCTTTTCTTTTCCCGATGCCGACTCTTGTGCCCTTCGCCGAAACACCCTTTCCACACTTCGAGCGGTACAAATGGCCTCATCCAACGTGGTCGCTCGCTTGACTTCCAATTCAAACTCCGGTGGTAGTCCATTCGCATACCGAACCACCTTCATACGCTCCGTCGGATAGGACTTGATTACAAACGGGAGTAATCCCGTAAACTTTTTGGTGTATTCTTCCACCGACATATCTCCCTTCTTGATGAACATGAACTCTTCTTGCAACTCTTCTAGGTCTCTCTCGGGACAAAACTTTTCCTTCAACCTTCTCGTGAACTCCTCCCACGACATCTTGTACACTTTCTTTCCCATAGTCTCATACATGGTATCCCACCATGTCAACGCTTCATCCTTCAACTGTCGGGATGCATAAATGACCATGTCTTTCTTTAAACACTTGCTACTTTCTAGCACTTGCTCGGTTTCCCGAATCCAACGCATCGTCACCTTCGGTTCCGAACTTCCATAATACACACCGGGGTTGCACGTCATGAATGTCTTGTATGTACATCCTTCTCTTTCCTCCGACTCCGAATCATCCGTCTCTTCGGTCAATGACTTCTCTGTACGGGTCTTGCTACCCGAAGACTTACTTCCACCGCGAGATTTGAAATCATCTCGCCTATCCACACTCAACCGGTTATCGATAATCCGGTTCATATCCACATTCACCTCATCCCTCATCTGATGAAACAAATTTCTGATCGCTTCCATAGTTACCGGGGTTTGGTTTGCATCCAAACCGGAACCTTCTCCATTATTACCGGGATGAGTCGGGATTCGATTTGAATCCGTCTCATGATCTCGTGGAATCTCTCCACTTCTTGGGTTCACCATTTTCTATATCAACATGTTAAACCATTAAAATTCAAAGATTGACTTATTAGTCAAACATAACCCATATAGCCCAAAACATTATCCTTTCTCTTAGGGATCGACCCTAATATACCCATACTTTACTGTCTCAACGGACCGATCAAGGACATCCTATGGAAAACATATGGTCCTACTTAGCATAGCTTAAGACTAGGAAGGTCAAACCTACCTAATTCACTTAAACTATAGCTCTGATACCAAGTTGTAACACCTCATTTTTCAAAACGCCTTTTAAACATATTTTTAAATAAAAATAATGCAATGTCCAATGTTCCCAAAATACGGTTTAACCAAAAAACATTAAAACATTTATCAGAGTTATAAAATCCGGTGTTACAAAGATAATATCATAACCATAGGATAAACGAGAACTACCTACGAGCTCCCGAGCTAACCAACACTAGGCCACTTCTAACGCGACCCTCTAATCCATCGATCCTGAACCTGAGTACATAGCCAAAAACAAAGTAGTACGTGAGACAAAATAGTCTCGTGAGATACATGGGTTTTCGACCCGTTCTCAAAAGATTTATAAAATAATATTTATAACATTATAAATACTTATCCTTATCATTTCTTATTAATTCATAAATCATTTTCTATTCATTTAACCGTTTAAACTAATAAGCTTACCATAAGCTTACTTATCATCTAATCACATACTTGTAAGCTATCTCCAAGCTTACACTTTCTTTATCACATATGCAACGGACCTCTCCGAAGCCAACTCTCCCGATATGGGACGTCATAGGTAACTATCAAGGTAATTGGGAACCCCCATCTTACCGAGATTCATAAGCTCTCCCGTTCCCGGGCCGTCATGCTCACTCATCATTGAGTGTCGTAAACTGTGACATTCTACTCTTTGCGCAGGGAGGTACCACCCCAAGTAGACGTCTCATGCTCCCCCATTTCTGGGCGGTCTTATTCCGGATTGTTCATTTCACATATGAGCCTCAGCTCCTTTCATCAAATATGAGCATCAGCTCCTTTCATCACTTATTAGAATACATCTATTCTAATTTATCATACTATTCTCTTTATTATTTCATTTTAAATCTTGACTTTACCAAGTCCTTTACTAATTTAAAACATATTTATCTTTTATCAAAAATCATATTACTTTAACTCTTCTTTGACTAGAATACACGTCTATTACTAGTCACTTTATACTTATTCTCTTAGTAATTCAATAATTACTCTCATTAGTATAATATACTAATCAATTCTTATTACTTAAAAATCATTGTCTCAAGCTTTATTAATTTATATTATAAATAAACCGATTATCAATCTCTTTTAAACCATCATCTTTATTCATACATCTTATTTATGAAAACTCATTGATTACTTTTCATTATTATAATCTCTTTCAAAATCAACAATTGTTTAGATATACTAAAACAGTCTAATACTAGCATTTTCTCATCATATCAATCATATCTTTATTAAAAACATTTATTAATAAAGACTCTTAGAACATCATAGTTTTCAAAATCATTTGCTATGTACCCAGTAAAAGTCTCATGTACTCACCTTAGCCAAGCTAACTCCAAATCGTGTCCAACAACACGAATCCTTGCTTTCCAACTTGTGAAATATTACCAATCTTTAGGCCTTCTTGACCTATCATCCATATCATCATAAAATCTAGTTATTATCCATAACTAGTTACCAATAAACCCATAACAACATTCTTAACCACCAAGTTCATCCAACTTGGTGAAATCTCAAACCCTAGCTCAAGATTTCCATCAATAATCCCAAATCCAACTTGTACACATCGATTACAAGTTTACAATGAGTGTTCTACACCCATAATTAGTCATCTTCCCCAAAGATGACATGGATGGTTCCCCCAAACCACCATTTCTACCCATACAAAGTTCATAACTAGCTAGATAACATCAACAATCAAGAAATCTTACCTTTGATGTTTAGATCCTTCAAGATGGTGAAGATTTGAGCTTGGAATCACCAAAATCGCCACTTCTCTCTCTAGAATCGGCTGCAAGTGTTTTGGAGGTGAAAATGAGCAAACCCTAGCTCAAACCCGATTTTATTCTGCTCGCCCCAAGTTCGCGTCGCGAACATAACTTCGCGTCGCGAAGTTCCCGAGTCGTGACCCCTTCGCGATCGCTAACTGGTCGTGAACTCTGGTCGTCAGATACCCCAATTCTCTGCTTGATGTTCCCGATCGGGAACACCTAGTTCGCGTCGCGAACTCTAGCAGCCAGCAGGGCTGCACTTTTCGGTCTTCGCCTCGACCCGGTTTCGTCCATAACTTTCTCATACGGTGTCCAAACGACACGAAACCAATTCCTACGGTTCTGAAATGAATTATCCTTATTTGTCATATTTTTCCCACATTTTGTTTTATTCAAATTTCGGGTCGTTACAGCATCAATGTATCCTTTAATGAAAATGTACCTAATGAACAAGGAAATGGTCCAGATTGGCTATTTGACATAGACAATCTAACCAAATCCTTTAATTCTAATATGAATTTCAATGCAGGTAATTCAAATTGTCACAATCAAAAGGAAGGAACATCATCAGTTAATACTGGTCAAGAGGAAATGAGATACATTGTAGTTAATACTGCTCCAAAAGTTAATACTGATGTCAGTAATAACTCAAGTTCTGGAACCAGTAGTAACTCTGAGAATGAGGACAGTAGTAATTCAAATACTACTGATACCAGTAATAGTACTCAAAATACTACTGGTCCCAACATTAACCTAGATTCTCAAGATACTACTGATACCAGTAACAACAAACAACACTACTGATCTCAATGAAGATGATAGCAGTAGTAACTCTGACCAAGATGATGATGAACCAAATATCAATGACAATGAAGGATCTCTAGAAGAACAACTACCTGAGACAAATGAGTCCAATCTTGAAAATCAACTAGTGGTTGATAAAGCTACAACTACAAGGACTCAAAAGAACCATCCATTAGACCTTGTTCTAAGTGATGTCAACTCACCACTACAAACAAGAAGCAAATTAAACAAAAGCTTAACTGCAAATATGTGTAATATAAGTTTAATTGCTAATGAATGTATGTTTGAATGCTTTCTGTCTCAGGATGAACCAAAGAAGATCCAACAAGCAATGAAGGACTCAAACTGGATTGAGGCAATGCAAGAAGAACTCCTTCAATTTAAGTTACAAGCTGTTTGGACACTTGTACCTCTTCCCAAAGGAAAAAGAGCCATTGGAACAAGATGGATCTTCAGAAACAAGAAAGATGAAAGAGGTATAGTGATCAAGAACAAAGCCAGACTTGTAGCCCAAGGATACACTCAAGAAGAAGGAATAGACTATGATGAAGTATATGCTCCTGTTGCTAGAATTGAAGCCATAAGGATATTTCTAGCATATGCTTCATTCAAGAAGTTCAAAGTCTATCAAATGGATGTAAAGAGTGCATTCCTATATGGGAAGATTGAAGAAGAAGTCTATGTTTGCCAACCTCCAGGTTTTGAAGATCCAAAACATGGTGATTATGTGTTCAAATTGGATAAAGCTCTGTATGGCCTACATCAGGCACCAAGAGCATGGTATGACACATTATCATCATACCTACTGAAGAACAACTTTAAAAGAGGAGCCATTGACAAAACTTTGTTTACAAAGAAAGTCAAAGATGATATACTACTGGTACAAATATATGTAGATGATATCATCTTTGGCTCAACCAATGATTTATTATGCAAAGAATTTGAAGAACTGATGCAGATTAAATTCAAGATGAGCTCTATGGGTCCAATGAACTTCTTCCTTGGACTCCAAGTCAATCAAAGAACTGATGGTATTTTGATAAATCAATCAAAATATGTCAAAGACATCTTGGAAAAGTTTGATCTGAAAGACTGTAAAAGTGCAAGTACACCAATGGAAACACACAAACACCTACATCCTGATATTGAGGGGGAGGATGTAGATGAACACTTATATAGATCAATGATAGGTTCTTTGATGTACTTAACTGCATCAAGACCCGACATTATGTATAGTGTTTGTGCGTGTGCAAGATATCAAGCAAGACCCAAAGAACTACACTTACAGGCTGTTAAAAGAATATTCAGATACTTGAAAGGCAAACCATCACTAGGTCTATGGTATCCACATGATTCACCCTTTGAACTTATAGCCTACACAGATAGTGACTATGGAGGTGAATGTCAAGATAGAAAGTCCACTACTGGTGGATGTCAATTCTTTGGATCAAGACTGGTGTCATGGCAATGTAAGAAGCAAACAAATGTATCAACATCAACTGCTGAAGCAGAATATGTAGCTGCATCTGCTTGCTGTGCTCAAGTACTATGGATTCAAAATCAGCTTCTAGACTTTGGTATCTCTATCCTTAAAACTCCTATTTTTATTGATAATCAAAGTGCTATTAGTATTGTGAATAATCCAGTAAAACACTCAAAAACTAAACACATTGAAATAAGATTTCACTTTATAAGAGATTGTAATGAAAAGAAATTAATCAAAGTAGTTAAAATCCATACTGATGATCAATTAGCAGATCTTTTTACAAAAGCATTTGATGTAGGAAGATTCAACTTCTTCGTTAGCAGTATTGGAATGATTTTGATAACTTAAAATCTCACTTAAAATCATGTGTAAAGTTATTGTTGTAAAATATTATTTATTTACTTAAGTGTTTTACTACTGGTATATCTGTACTACTGGTGTGTAGGCATGTGCACAAAATACTACTGGTAGTTAAATACTACTGGTGTGTATTAGGTATACATGAATACTACTGGTGTTCAGTACTACTGGTATTCACATATACTACTGGTCTTGTGTGTTAGTGGTTACTACTGATGTCCATAGTTACTACTGATGTCAAAATCCTTAGTCACTACTGATGTTAGTAGATACTACTGACGTTTTACTACTGATATCTTATTTACTACTGGTCTTTCAGAAACACAATTACCAAACTAACCCCCATGGAAATAACCGTTATGTTATGATTCGAAGGACATTTTAGTAGTTTTGCAGGTTAAATCGAAAGATATAAAAGGCGGCAGTCGATTAGTTTAGCATTATCTTCACTTCGATTTGCTAAATCCTCTCGATAAACCCTAGCTTACGATCAAAAACCCTTCGTCAATAACAAAATTCACTCCTGTTCTTCACAAAATTCAACAAAAATGGCAACTCTAAAATCTTTGAATGTTCAAACCGAGCTTAAATATTCAGAATTTCACAACATGTGTGCCTTCCTAAAGAATCCCGACGGCACAAAAGATTTTCGACCGATCGTCAAGTTCTTGAGAAATTCCTATATACAGTTTGCCTTAACTGTAAAACCAACATCATATCAACAGCACTTGGTGGATTTCTGTACCAATGCTGAGCAAACGGAAGGAACAACCGTATCAATGATCAAATCACAAGTAGATGGAAAGCATATCACAGTAACAGAACAATCAATCAGACACCATCTACAACTTCACGATGATTCAGGTATGTCTACTCTTCCTAAGGAATACATTGCTGAAATTTTACAAAAAATGGGTTATGAGGGAAGACTCAATATAGTAACATTTCAAAAGGGTCTTCTCTCCCCACAATGGAAATTCTTAGTACATACTATTCAGCATTGTATTTCTCCAAAAAGAAGTACTTGGAATGAGTTTAATAAGGCAATAGCCTCTGCTGTTGTCTGTTTATCCACAGACCAAGTATTTAATTTTTCTCAAATGATTTTTGAAGGTATGTTGGGAAATCTTAGTTCTTCTAAATTTTTAATGTATCTCAGATTTCTACAACATATCATAAATTGTGAATTACAAAACTTGTCAACTCCTAAAAACATTTTTATACTACCTGAGTTGAACAAGAAAGTTTTCTCAAATATGAGAAAACAATTTAAATTTTCGGGCAACGAAACCCCTTTGTTTCCTAACATGATCAATGATCAAACACATTTTGGAGAGGATTCAACCATTGCTACAACCCAAGTTGAACCTCAACCCACTCCATCACCCCCAAATACAGCCCAAACACCACCCCAACTAGTCACTCAATCACCAGCCTAAACCGAAGTCCTGAATGTGTCCCAGGAACTTGATATTAATCTGCAGAGTGCTACTCTTCACTCTGTGGAAGACCTACCAGATAAAACTAAAACTATTTCCACACTTTACAAAAGAAAGAAATCTTTAAAGGACACCAGGGGACACATTGAGTCAAACCCCAGGCTCCAAGAGTTGTCCTCCAAGGAGGAGAGAGGACATGAGGCGAGGGCTTTCACTACTGATGCCCCAAAGGTGGGTGCACAGGACAGTGAAAACATAATTAGGACCCAGACCTCGGCAACTTTGAGTGATGACTCATTTGAGGAGTTACTCAAAGGACCCCGGTGCCAAGAAACCACAAGGGGGGCATCTCTGCTTCTTCTAGGAAGAAGAGGATGTCTAAAAGACCCATTTCATCACCAAGAAGTGATGAGGGCAGATCTATTGATTTGACGGATAGGATGGAAAACCTTCAAACCAATGTACCTGTTAGTGAGCCCGATGATCTTGCTAGATGGAGTGAGGGCAGTATTAAAATCCAACAATTGACGGAAAAAGTGGATTCTCTTGAATCCACAGTACAAAATTGTCTTGAATATCTAACAAACCAAGGAAAAACGATGGCTGCAATGAAAAGGCATGTCAATACCATCAACAAAAGAATGAGAGTCTATGAGCACAGGCTTCATCAACAAACTAAAATCATCAGGAAATTGAAGAAGAAGATTGATGATAGTGAGGCTCCACCAGTTGAGCTCACTAAGGGGGAGAAGGACAACATACAAACTATGATTGATGAATCAATTGCAGCAGCAGCATCTTCTCTCCTAAATTTAAAAGAAACAGAAGTTGATGAAGGCCCAGAAATGATGGTTACTGAAGATGAGCCTATTACTACTGCTACAATGGAAGAACAAGTTGAAAAAGAAATACAGTAGTAACCCCTACTACTGATATTATAGCAGTAGTAAATGAAGAAGAGGAATTGAAAGCACCAAATACTACTGATGCCCTATCAGTAGTAACTCCTGAAGTCACACCAGTAGTAACTACTCTGGTTACTACTGAAGAGGAAGAACTGCAATTCCCAGAGCTACTTGAAAGAGAAAGACATGTCATTATCTCCAAACCACCAACACCTGATCAACCACTTATCATACCTGACATTGATGATAATGTGAATTGGTTTGAGGTAGATGAATGTACACTTCCTCCACACCCTAAAATCTTACCAGAAGGTCAACTTCATCTATTTTATCCAAAACTTCTGATGATGGGTATCCCTGATATGAAATACATTCCACCTCCACCATCTGCTCACATTGGAAAAGGAAAAGAAGTATATGATGATGATTATCCAAATAGAGCATTAGGACATCACATGGTAAACAAGATAAATCATGTCAGAGCAGAAAAGCAATCCAGATGGAGAATGAAACATAGAAAATTTTTGGAGAAAGTGGAAATGTATCAAGCTTTAGTAGAAAAGAAAAAGAAAGTTCAAAGTAAAATTCCTGCTCAAATACCTGTTCAAACAGATGATATTCAGATAAAAGCTCAACAGACAGAATTCAAAAGGCTCAGAAAGATTGAAGAAGAACATATTCAATGCCTTGAATATTTGGTATCTGAATGCAAGAAGACTAAGAGTGAATTAACAGATGATGTGTTTGAACAGAAGGAAAATATGATTGAATATTTGAAAACAAAAGGGCACAGTGCAAAGTCATTTGGAAGAATGAAGATGATGACTATAATTGAAAAATACTGCACTGCAAAGAAGAAAGACTTGGCTGAACAAGAAGCTGAAGAAACAAAGAAAGCCAAAACTCTTATCCCAATCAGTCCAAACTTAATCAAAGCTGGTAGTGTTTCAACTATTGGTGATACTTCAACTCCCCAATCAAAGAAAAGAAAAACTGTTGATCAAGAACAGAGCTCTAAGAAGAAATCAAAACAAATTGTACCTGTTCTTGAAATGCCTATTGCTCCATCACAGAACAATCCAATTATTAACTGGAGAGTGATACAGAACAATGTTATAGAAGTCATAAGGGAAGACAAAGTTGTACAGAGATTCACTGGATGGTTACCATTAATCAGATCATGCTCTAGAAGTGATGTAATCAAACTTCTGATTATTGGAAAACCTAGAATGACAAAGAAATCATGGAAAGAATCTGGTGCTGGATACTTAACAAAAATGATAGATGCTGCATTTTATCCAGATAATTATCCAGAACAATTTACAGATCCAGGTAATGTGTATGCTTGGAATGTCATTCCTACTGCCAATATGTACTTCTTTGAGAAATCAGGCAAAGTGTTTGAATTGTACTTATATGAAAAAGAATATCCACATTCTGAGAAGACTATGTATCAGATATTCATAAACACTTTGATGAAACCTTATGATGCTGTTATGTTCCAAAACAAACTGGATTACTTTACAAAGAGGAACAGCAAATATATTATTGAACAAAGGCTTCAACAGAATCAAAGAACTCTTGAGAAAAGAAGAAGAGAACAAGAAGAGAAAAAGAAACTTGATTGATTAAAAGATAATCAATAAGTTTAGGGGGAGATTGTTAGAGCAAAACACAGATCAACTTATTACTGATGCTGCAGTTAGTACTGACAATAATTAGTACTGATGGGGCAGAACATATTACTACTGATGAAGTTGATACTGGTGATACTATAACTTAGTTACTACTGATCAAGCAAAGATTGAAGATACTACTGATCTTAGTAGTTACTACTGACGATGGTTTCTGGACTTACTACTGATCACCAGACTTACTACTGATGTTACATATTTACTACTGGTGATGAGTTTTACTACTGATACGCGTTTTTGAAGAATATCAAGTCCGAGATCTTCGTATAGATAGTTATAGAATGTAAATCAATGTATATTTTTATTATTCGATGTAAAGCAAGTCCTAGAATAACTAGGGTAAATAGTTTAGCTTAAAGGACTATTATAAATAGTTCCTTACGAATTGTAAACGTACGTGTGTATTGTTAACTCAATAATATACATTGAAGCTTTTTGTGAAACTGTGTTCTTAATACTTTCGCATATTATTTACAGTTCATTGTTCTTAATTACATTGATATAGTGTTGATCCGCTGCAACTTCTATATTCAATTAGATTTAAAGTATTTATTAACTTCTCTATAGTTAATCGATCCTGACAATATATATAAGAAGTGTCGTGTGATGTGGATTTTAATTTTTAATGAGAATGATATTTTTTTGTTCTCATTCAGATTGGTATTTATGGTCAGCGGATTTCCAAGAAAGCGATTGGCTAATATATAAATGGCGTGTGATCTGTATGTCATTAAGAAAGATCCACAATTTCTGTTTCAGATTGAAGAGGTGGCCAATGCCAGCTGGGAACGTGCTTGTTGCTACCATTTATAGCGCACATACAACACAACAAAAAAGTGATATGAATTGTTGAGCGATTTTAAGAAAATATGTATATGTGTCATGCATGAACCAGCTTTACAAATCTAAAAATTGAGCCATTAAAAAAGGAAAATTGTACTCCCTCCGTCCCTAAATAAAGTTCTTATTTCACCTTAAATTTTTGTCCCTAAATAAAGTTCACATTTCACAAGTTGATGGGGTCCACTTAATAAAATAATATAATTACCATGTACCCCACTACTAACTATCCACTAACATTCTTTCTCTCTCCAAATCAACTTTATATTTTAATCAAATTTATTACCAATAACCGCACCACTAACTTTCTCCTTAAATATTGTGCCCAAGAGAAATGGGAACTTTATTTAGGGACGGAGGGAGTATTATTTTCTATTAGAGATCTGGTATTTATGGTTATTTCTTCTGTGTCTATTTATATGTTTACTCACTTGATCAAGATAATTATCAAAATCAAGTATAAGGAAAGAAAATTAGTGGATTAAACATGTCAATATAGAATAACATCATGAATTAAACACAAAAAGTAGACATCAATATCATTTATCTTTCTATTAAATATTCTTAATTCATCCTCCTACTTAAAAAATAATTGATATATAAAATTTATTAATTCTTTTCTTAATAAATATTTCTAGTTCATTTCTTTTTATACACTTGTATTAATAAATACTTAAAAATATAAGAAAATTTACTAAAAATTAATCTCATATTCTTTTAAAAAGAATGTTTAGCTTATAAGATGACACGTGCAACAAAAAAGAAAAAACAAATTAGAGAGAAAACTAGGTTATAACCCGTGAAAATTCACGGGTGGTGCATAATTTTACTGAATGTAAATATGATTATTATATATACGATATTAGATTATAAAAGTATGATATTCAACATTATTTTCCAGATCATACTCCTTCTATAACACGGGTATCTAATTCTAATCAAACTTGATGCGTTTAATGTTTTCTTTGATTTTCTTCAAATATAATTTCACTGAAAATGAGTTTATCCATAAACATTTTTTTGGATTCAAGTATGTATATTATAAAAATATTTTATAAATTTTATCGCATACATAACAATCATAAACTTAATTTAGAGTTGTGGTTTATGGTTAAATCAAATGTTACGTTAAAGTAAAATTATTAGTTAAATGTTACGTTCAACCGGAATTAAAGATTCGCTTATTGTTAAGTCAAATGTTACGTTTAATAAAATTTTTGACTACCCGTTAATTTTCATGGTTTATAACAATATCCATCTATAAACCCTTGTTTTTAAGTTCCTTCGACTCAAAAGGAAATTCATGTTGATGGAACACTTTAAACAACTTTCGACTCGTTTACATTCTTACCCATTCCATTGGAGATTAAAAAGAACCCGAATTAAACGGGTCAAAATACAGTTGACTTATACAAATGAAATCTAATATTTTCAAAGCTAAAATTAACATTTAATATGTTTAATTACTTAATTAATGAGGATTACTAAAACTCCAAAAAGAATTAAAGAATCTGCACATATAAAATTGGGTTCATTTGCCTAAATAATGCTATATGTGTCAGAATTGCACAACTAATGCTGTTTTTGAGGGCTTTGCAAAACTAATGATATCCCCTTGTAGTAGACCCGGATCCCCTGAGATCCCCCACTTGCAGACCCGGATCCCCCCTTTTCCATATTTTTTTGTACTTTTTGTACTTTCCGACAACTTTGTACTTTTTCCGACGATCCCCTACCTCTAGACCCGGTTCCACAAGGGTATCCCCTAGCCACAGGCCCGGATCCCTTGGGGTACTTGTTACTGTTTCTACTTTCCAAACATGTAAATCCAGTGGTGTCTAGATTTGTACTTTGGTCAAAAGGAAAACCCATACCCTTCCCTGTTGATGTATTCGGGTGGAGCAAGAAACAAGCACCTTCCCCACTCTTCACTTGTCTATTCTTTATCAGACAAACCCACATTGAAAATATCTTCTTCTTATTTTTATTTTTCTTTTTATATATACCCATATTAAGAACTTTCACACACCCTCTTCTTAATTTGTCAAGGAAATCAACTCTCCACTTCACCACCCTATCACTCTCACAATTTGCAGAAGCAACAACCCCATTTCACATCTATCTTGAAGCTTGAGGGACAATCATCGATCTACATGAGAGCCTAACCAAAAGCTATGGCGAGAAACCATTTTCTTGTGATTTTTTTACATAAAACCCTTTGTCTATGCATTTTAAAGTTCACCATTGATGTTAAAAACTATAAAGCTAAAACCGTGAAAATCAAGTACCCCAAGGGATCTGGGCCTGTAACCTTGTGGGATCCGGGTCTAGAGGTAGGGGATACCCTTGTGGGATCCGGGTCTAGAGGTAGGGGATCGTCGGAAAAAGTACAAAGTTGTCGGAAAGTACAAAAAGTACAAAAAAAATATGGAAAAGGGGGGATCCGGGTCTGCCAGTGGGGGATCTCAGGGGATCCGGGTCTACTACAAGGGGATAGCATTAGTTTTGCAAAGCCCTCAAAAACTGCATTAATTGTGCAATTCTGACACATATAACATTATTTAGGCAAATGGCTCTATAAAAACATTGATAAAGAAATACTAAAAATCCCTCCCACCAGAAAATAAAACTTACAAGTGGATTGCATTCATGTGACCAAAATTGGCAAATTTGTAAACATTAAAAAGAATTAAAAATAATAAATAATATAGAAACAAAAGATTGAGAAAAAAAAAGTTTCACTCCTTGCAGAATGATGATAAGCTTTATGCATGATTTAGCACGAAACAACTTGAACATCAATTATGCATTGGATTTGTTTTTTATCAATGTTCTTACTCTATCAATTTTTCATGGTTCCTTGTATAAAAATACAGGAGAACGTCAAAATGGGTCATGGTAAATTGATAGTTTCACTTAAAATCAATTTAATTTATGTGTTCCTTGATTACACATTGATTGACATCAGACCTTAGTGCAATTGTAAATAATGCATAAAGTTACCTTTGATTACACGTATCCTAATTGCAAAATTCACAAAGCCACTGTGAGATAACGGAAATTAGTTCACCACAATACGAAATCGTAAGGAGTGAGAAAAGGATTTTGTGGTGGATAAAGATGAAGTGAAGTTAATAAGTACCAATACAAAAGGGACAACCTGGCCGAGTA
The DNA here is from genome assembly GCA_963853835.1 of Calendula officinalis. Classification (NCBI taxonomy): domain Eukaryota; kingdom Viridiplantae; phylum Streptophyta; class Magnoliopsida; order Asterales; family Asteraceae; genus Calendula; species Calendula officinalis. Next base: position 25,340,537 of record OY970832.1, read on the forward strand.
ACAGTACCTTCAACAGCTTCAATGTAGCCACCACCGGAGGCTAGTCTCATAATTGTGTCTTTGGAATTAATTGATGTATATAAGGAAGTGATTTAATACATTCAATATATTATGAAATCATATCATATTAGTTAAACGAGGGAGAACCCGCCAAAACCAATGTTAAATCAAAACTGCATAATCAACTAAGGATTCAAAATCCCCAAAATGGATATCTATGAAACTGCAAGGAATCAATTTATCTTAAAAAATGATTTCTTGCATAATGGATTGAGTCCTAAACATACATTGATAAACATTAATGAAGTCTAAACATTATCTTTTTAGAAGATGTATTAAATGTGTTTTTGATATAAATGGAAATTTTAAAATCATTAATTGCACCTTATCATATATGCCTATGGGGCATATGATAGAAAAACCCTATATTTAAAATCGCCTTGTTATTTTAATCAGCTGCAGCCTCATTAAGGAAACAATCTCTTAATTATTTTAGTCATTACTCGTACTCATTACTCATATTAAATATGCAAATTGACCGCAAATTTACCGTGATTATATAGGAAACAGAATAACGGATTTTAAAGCAATTAAATGCTGCTGGTATAGAAAATGTCATTAGTTTGGGCGGGAAAATGTATTTTCTGGCCAATAGTAGGCTGCCATGTGGCAAACCGATGGGTTATGTTTCTTTTATTATATTTAATAACTAGCTACAAAACCCGCTCGATTGGCGGGTATGCTGTAAATTTTAGTATGTAGAAAAATGTCCAAAAACTTTATATATTTCTAAATGACATAATAATCGATAGATGTGATGATTATTTTGTACAAAAAAAGGGTAAATGAAGAAATGTTACACGGGCATTTTATTAAATGAAGAATCCAGCTTTTTATGCCGTAATCCGTAATATCTGAAGTCTGGTTCCATTGCACAATCCAGCTTTTTATGCCGTAATCATAGAATGCCGGTTTTATGGAAATTATATTGAGTCGTGTATCACTTCTGAATAAATACGATTGAGTCGCTGATTGATCTTTTAAATATTTATTTGTTTCCTTGTATGTAGGATCTTTTAAATAGTTATTTATTTGTTTCCTTGTATGTAGGAAGCCGTATATGGAGCATATGAATGTAGACCGTAAGCCGTACCAGATTCGTTTGCCGTATATGGAGCGTATGAATGTAGACCGTAAGCTGTACCAGATTCGTTTGTATTAGTGCAAATGACGTGGACCAATCAGGGAATTCCAAGTGGCATTATGGACGAATAGGAATGCTTGGAATTGCCATGGTGTCAAACCCTGTTCAAATTTAGGCCTCATATATAGGGTATGATAGATGTCAAAATGAGAGAGCACGCACATTCTCTCTCTTAAAATTCTATTCAGAACCAATTCCATGCATCCAGCCGCGTCCTCTTACAGCCAGCCACACTTCTTCCTTTTCTTTGTGTTTTTGTTTTTTCACATTAGAATGATTGTCAAAGTCAACTGCGAAACACGTTACACGTTCCTAGCATGGATAAATTTTTATATGAACTGTTAAAAAAATTAAATGATAGAAACTTTTTAGCAGTTTTTTAAGATCGTACAAGATTTTGTCGGGAGTGAAATGTTGCCATGAGATATAACAGGTCCTCTAATCTATAGGCAGAAGCGTTCCCGAGATTCTGAATACCCTGTCCTAATCGACGAAAATAAGTCTCATAAATATAAGTTATACATAAAAAATTGGACCTTCTAAATTTTTCAAAGAAACTATTCAGCTGTTTTAAAATTTTAAAATTATATATACAAGATATATATATATATAAAAATTAGGCCCTCTCTTAAACGTGTGGGCTATGTACGACCATACATTCCGGACTTCCTCGAATACAAATACACCCCTGTTTAGAGGTGAAAATTCTATTGAATGTAGTGTGAAACATTATTGTATTGTACTTATATACAATACCCATACCACTAAAATGCACTATAAACAGTAACCAAGTTTGCTAACATGCGCACTATTTTTTTTTTTTTTTCTATCTATATTCCGTATAAACAAAAGAGAATAGGTAGAAAACAGCCCTTTGAACTTTGAGAAATGACCACAGAGCACTTTTAACCCACTATACTTTCACGCTGAACTTTAATTTTTTACGTTCTTAATACCAAATTTAACGTTGGTAAAGATATAAATACTTTCTTATATTTTAATCATTTTATGTTGGATAAAGAAAATGTTTCATCAAGAAAAAAAAATATAATATAGTTCATGGAGTAATTTTTAATACATTAATACATATATCAAGCGGGTATATGAATAATACATTTTCTCTTCAGAAGTCAACTTAATAAATTTGGTTTGTGACTAAAAACTATGTAAATTGTTATTTTTCAATTTATACAATATATATACATTTGTAACACATGATATCTTGATAAGCAAGTTTTTAATAATACTTTGTGAAAAACATATGCGACCATAAGCTTTTATATTACCTCATTAAAAATAGCTTATTCACTTTTTTTACAAAGAAAATAAATCTAATCAAAAGCAAATATTAATCTCAATGTAAAAAAGTTTACGTTTTATGACCCGCAACAACGTGCGGGCCCCACAATGCTTGTTTGATACAATAATAGAAATCTGAATTATCATTAATTTAAATTTAAATTAATTGAAACAAAGTCTAGAAGTAAATATAAAATAAAAAAATCTTCGTTTGATTGTGGTTAAAGTCTAATTTCTACCTTGACTTTCTATATTTTCGGCCATACTATTACACCTATATGTTTGTTCAATGTGGGACATTACTCAACACGCCCGGCCCCACGTGTGGCGTCATTTTTTTCGGGCCTAACACATGGATATTTATGGATTATGTTGAGTCTGTGTGGCCGTTTGACAACCTACGGGTAAACTTTGTTCTAATATCATGTAAGTTTGTGGGGTTCTATCTTAAAATCAATTGGTTGTAAGAGAATTAGCTCAAGACCTTACAAACACATTAGTAATTGATTGTTTGTTCAATGTGGCACATTACTCAATAGAGTATCAGTTTAAAAGTATGTCAAAAATAATTAATGAAGGAAGAATTAATTAGTGGGAAGATATCTAACTGTCATTGAATCTTCAAGTTTTTGTTAGATATCTATTTTTAGCGATTCGTTTTCATTTTCATATAGCCTGGTCAATTGGATGAGCGCGCGCAGTGTATCGTCTATTATAGTAAAACTTCTAAAATCCTCTCAAAGACGATAACCAAATACATATTTCTACACTAAACAATAAGCAATGTTTTAAAATCCGGGTTATTACTCGCCTCGGTAAGATGGCCGGGTCACGGGTCAACTGGTTCAATCCGGGTTAACTAAAAACATATAAAAGAATATTATACTACCTCCGTATCACAATAATTGATACACTTTATATTTATGGATGTTTCAAAATAAGTGATACACTTTAAAACTTACCTTATTTGGTTAAAAAAATGGGACTCATCTTCCACTAACTATCCACTTTAACATAATAAAATTACATTTCTACCCTTACTTTTACTTTTAAACATCATTAATATCACTTTATTAAAAAAAATGAGATTCATTCTTCACTAAGAGCATCCCCAATGGTTAACCTCATAAGACTTATTACTTTTGCCACTTCAACATTCCACTAACCAAAAACCTTTTCATAAATAGCATCTCCAATGGTTAACCTTTACAAAAGCTTTTTCTTTTACAATATTTCTAATTTACCTTTATCTATCTCAAATGTTTATAAATACCCCCTATATATAATTTGATAATTTTTTGGAGATCTTACTAAATATAATATTTTTTTAAATGTATTATACAAAAATATTATAATAATTGGCGTTAAATATTATATAATTTATTTATTAACTAATAAAAATATAATAAATAATTTATATATAACATATCTAAGGTTTAAAATGAAATGTTATTAAACATAGGGGACTAAAAAGGACAAATACTGAAAGATGGTTAAAAGGTTAGTAGAGAATAAGTCTTTGCAATAAGCTTTTCAAAAAGCTAGGTATTCCAGTGGTAAAAAGTCTTTCAAAAACTTATTGTAATAGTAATAAGCTTTAGAAAAAGCTACCATTGGAGATGCTCTAAGTATCCACTTTAATATATTTTAACTCTTACTTTAATCTTTTGCCTCAAATTCGTGAAAGCTCAAATGTATCACTTATTGTGGTACGGAGGTAGTATAAAATATGTGTACATCATGCAATAAAGTTTGTACATTATTGTACTTTTGAAGTAAAAATATTAAAAATCGGGTCACTGACTTTCACAATACCCGGTCTGGTCGAACCGGGTCGATTCTAAGCAAAAACCCGGTCCCCCTGATATAACCGACTCTTACACTAGGTCCCAGTTGTACCGACCGGACTAACCCGGTTTTAAAACACCGACAATAAGCAAAGCTTTACATAGGGGCTAAATTAACTGGGAAGGTCAACGGAATTTAAAAGTCAAACTGCTATAATCAACATTGACTAGATATCTCAAAGCACAAAGTTAACTTCCAGAGGAGCAATTTCTTGAGCATCATCACATGTTGCAAGTATTACATGATTTAAAAGTTAAACCCTTCCAATTAATAGCTATGATTTACCAACATTCTCAAAGCCTAAAATCAACTTTCTGGAGCACAACGGGTGCAATTTCATCATCTTTTATAGCCATTAAATGACTAAAATCCCCTCCCAGATAAGCTTTAAAGAAAGCAACAACAACCCCTCCAACAAATCTCCTCATAGGTTCCCTAGACTTGCCATTCTTACACAAACAATGAGTAGCCTTCCCTCTAATCCCTTTAGTCTCATCATCAAGCATATCAAGATGCCCGAAATCTTTAGCAACAAAATAACAAGCCGGTTTACAACACTCGTTATAAAAGTCCTCGTGGTTCACCCCTTTTGGGGCACAAGCCGGGAACAACGGGTTTTTCCTGACTTCACCAAGGCCCGAACCAATAACCATCACGGGCATTTCAAGATTAAACGAATGCGGGACATAAGCGAGCACTTTTGGTGGAGTTTGTTTGCCTTTGTCCATTCCGTCAACAGGATCAATCCCAATCAATGCTGAAAATTTTAACTTGAGTTGATCTGTGTTGAGCCTTTTGAGAGCAAGGGCGAAAGCGACTTTTCCTCCACGGCTATGGCCGGCCAGCCCTAGCTTTGTTAGGTTTGGGTTTACTTGAGACGGAAGGAAGTTTTTGAGTCCTTCTGGTAGCCAGTTGGTTATCTCAGTCACGTACTCGACTTCTTTAGTCGCGTCTGGTCCGGTTACTGAATATAACTGTTGCATGGTACAATAATAAATCGCTAATATGTGGGTTTTCGTTATACTTTGCACTTTAAATTCGTTCATAAACTAGAGGTATGACCGAAACCTTATAAGGTGCAAGACTTTGCATAGTATAATTATTTCTATACACTCAAATATACGATTTCTTCATGATTAAATGAGTCAGCGTAAAAGTAATACATCTCTGTCACACTTAAAAATGTTATGAAGTTACTTCAATTTTGGAAATACAAAAAATTTACCACTTGTAAATACTACGGATTAGAAACGTTGAAATTGTATCAATTTATGCGACGGGCTATCAAATGTGAATTGTAAAATGATTGTTATATGTGCGTAAAAGAGAGGCCTAAATATATGTCTACTTCGTTCCGTACATGATTAGGGGTGTTCACTATTCGGATAAATCCGGATTATCCAAATGGACAATTTGGATTGGATCGTTCGGATTCGTTTTTTGGTTTTTCGGATCGGTTTGGACTTGATCCAAATTAATAGTTTGGTTTTCGGATTGGATTTGGTTTTCATTGTAAAATCCGGATTATCCAAAAAATCCAAATAGTAATATATATATAAAATATAAATATATAAAATATATAAGTATATAAAACAATTTTATCATATTTCTAGAATACCAAATATAGGGACTATTGAAATTAACGAAATATCATATGGCCCAAAATAAATCTAAAGCAATTAACTTCTTAATTGGCCCATTCCAAATCCAATTCCGAAAAACTTAATACATGACATGTGATCTCATCACCTATCCAGTTTCCAAACACAATCTTAACCCTCTCAATTCTTACTTTAATCCCAATTCGTCCCTTTCCATTTGATACGTGAATCGCTCACAGCCCACTCGTATCAAGCTACAACGATTCGACAAGCTATGAATTAGACTTGTTTTTATGTATAAAGTAATTTATTGTTTTGAAATTGTATAAAATAGTTATGTTATGAAAAAACGGTTTGGTTCGGACAAATCCAAACCATCCAAATTGTAATTTGGTTCGGATCGGTTTGGATTTAAATTAGTTTGGACGGTTCGGTTTGAACATTTAAAATCCAAAATCCATTTGGATTCACCTATTTGGTTCGGATAAATGCAAATTATCCAAACGAACACCCCTATACATGATACATGTATTTCATTATTTTTCCATCCGGTCTTGACATTCGTTCCTACACACGTTTACATCCGATTAATTACCCATATTTAACATTACTATTTCTTACAAAATAGTAGGGTAGAAGGGTGGCAATCAGGTCGGGTTTGATTTAGCGAGTTCGGGATGGTTGGTTGGAATAAGTCAATCCAAACCCGACTTGTAATTAGAATTTCGGGTTAGAAATATCCCTTACCTCGGACATATTTAAACCAAGATAATCCAGACACGACCCGTCTAACCCATATAACTTAACATGTTGGTGGGTCAAGTAAGTTAGCGAGTCAGAAATAAAAAATTGACCCAAATACACGGATGATCGTTACAGGGCTTTAGTTCATTAAATGCTAATAAAACACAAGCAGAGTGAAGGATTGAACGGTCACAAAAATTTCAAACATTGTTTTAGCATTTAAGGAATATCCTAGTATTTACATATTTTTTTTATAAAAATGAGAAAAAAACTTAATAAAACTAAATAAAGTCAACCCGCAACTGACGCGGTTAATAATCATTTTTGACCCAAACTCATTTAGGCTAACCCTAATTCAATTATTTTTATATCGGTTCGTGTTGTGTTTCTGGTCGTGTCGGAATAGAAAATAGTTCTCTGCATGTATGTAGAGGGTTGCACACAATTACTCCACTTGTAATTTTACTTTTGAGTTCTGAGCCTTGAATTTAACCGAACTATCCACACTTGTAATTTTACACTTTGAATATATTGCCCAAATTAAAATTAACTTATTTACTGTGACAATTCTGGTGGGTAACAAGATTAAAAGCTGAAAAAAGGGATAAAGAAAGAAAGTAACCTGGGGGACGACCAGGATGAAGCCATGAGAAGCGATATGATGGCTGAGCTGTGAATAGAAAGAGTTATTAAGAAGATAACCATGGAGTAAAACCACAACTGGGTATTCTCCTGCTTCTGATGGTGTAAATATCAACAAAGGTTTCGGAGTGACTGTTTCTTTTGGTTTCACAACCTGTGTTTCATGTTCTCCAATGGCGAACACATCTGTCTTTGAACAGATGGAAACAGAAGAATGAGACATCGATCACTAATTCACTAGATTTAATCCAAAAAGCTCCAAGTTTTATATTTTAGTTTTGTTTATTGGGATATATATCAATTTGTATGCTGGTTGAGATAAAGTACACTGCTTTTTTGTGTGGTTTTCGTAGCACCATTAGTGGAAAAGCAAAGCACAAATATCGGACTTGGATTTTTGTGAAGTTCTTGGTTAACAAGTCAAGTGCAATCGTGCTGTAACAATTTGTACATTATCTTACATATGTTGTACTTTTGTTTTGATAAAATTAGTAGGTGTAGATGGATAAGGAAATCTATTACCGGACATAAGCCTCCTAAATTTATGTACTATTTTTTTTTACAAAACTTTAAAAATCTATTTAGACAACGGTTTTTAATTTTGGCAATTGGTACTAACACGCTTGTGTATGGATAGTTTGTTTTTCCTCAATATACGGTGTTTGACTTCGTCTGGCCGAAGAGAATAGAGACACGGAGGTGAGGTGGTTTGTTAGGGCCCAAGACTATATTAATAAGGTATTGTGTGTTTATTTTATAAGGGTATAGTGCCTAAAAATTGAAAAGAATATGTTTATTGACATGAGTATATCGGTTGATTGTCAACTAACGTGTTGCTCATGTAATAAAAATTGAAATCATCAGTTATGTCACTGTTGACACAATCTAATAAAAAATAAAATGTTTTACAAAACCATCATCGGGACAAATTCATTTAAAAAAATCCTTTATATATAAATTAAAGATAGTTTCAAACTTTCAAACACAAAATGAATATAATTTATACCTTAAAAAATTAAAATTTATAAATAGTGATATTGTCTGAAGATGTTCTCTAAAAGACTAAAACCAACAAAAACAATAGAGGGGGAAAATGAGCATCTACAAAATAACGATATTTTGTAAGTATTTGAACTCGTAGCTTAAGAGTTGTAGAGATCAATTCACATAATCGAAAACTTATTTGAACCTCAAACATCGGTAGCCTTTAAAATGTTGGCCAGAATATGTATCAAGGGTATGTTTACTACAACAATCGGGAATCGGGATGTTGTAATTAATATGTGGCAGCAGGTGCGGATGTGTGCATTAGCACACGGTGGCACGGGCCATCACTCACATTTTTTTGGGTAACACAAAATTTTTAATTTTTTTTTAGTATTATGGTACTACGATCAGATTAAAAAACTACCTGATAGTTCAACACAAATCCCAACTCCAAATCTAAACCTAATTAAATTAATAAATGTTTTTCCTCCTACTCTCAGTCTGACACGCCGCCCGACCACCTGTTCTATGTTCTTCAAAAGTTCTGTGCGTTTAGAAAGTTATGTGTTCTTCGAACTTTGTAAGTAATAATTTTTTTTAACGGCAAATCCTAATTTACACTTATGTCCACGTGACCACGACGGGACTTGAACCGCCAACCTCAAAGTTGTGAGGCAAACACATACCGCTAGGGCAAAGACCCTTTGGTGTAAGTAATGATTCTTTATACAAGTATTTTTTTTATCTCCTAGGTACTTTGTAATTCTTTATATTTTTTTATCTCCTAAAATCTTAGGTACTTTGACTAATGCATACAACTTTTTCTCATTTGTATAATATTTTATTATGTCAATTGGTATATAGGCTACAAAAGTATAAATGATGTACTGGTCAATGCAATCGTATTTTTAGAACTTTTTTTTTTATCTTTCATTTTGTATCCGATTTTTTTTTGTGCTACTACTATTGAAAAGTTCTAGTTCCGCCCAGCTGATTTTATTTATTAACAGCTGGAAACTAGAGCTTACATTTTAAGAATATGTTTGATAAAGTAGTTGAAGCTAGAGCTAGGAAATGTATAAAGAACGCAAAACATTGCTAAATATTGCAGAAAATATGATTATTCAACAGTGCACATCAAATTTGTTTTTTAAAAACTCTAGCATTTTGTTTCGTACGAACTTTTTTTAGATAAAAGTTATAGCTGGCGCATCAAAATAAAAGCTTTTAATTTTACAAGAGTTTACTTTCAAAACAAAAAGGCCCGTAAAGCACCAGTGACACCCTTAATTTTTTGACGCGAGCCAAACATACCCATAACATATTGTTCTCGACCAACAACCATGAAAAAGAAACATAAAGTTGGATCATATGACAAAAATATTTTCTTGCTATAACATACTACAACAACAAAAACCCGCACCGAGCTTTAACAAGTGCCTCATCTCAAATTATAGATCCAAACACTCGCTGATTAGCCTTCTCTGCCTACAAATTCAAGAAAACGCGACAAATAATTAGCCTTTTAATACATACAAAATAAGTGACATTTAGCGCATAATGAATAAGACAAATAAGGACATACTTCTTTTTCCCAATTAGTGCATAACGTCAAAATTGAGAGAAACAACGCTTGAGCAAATTGTGCTGCAATAATCCCGACCCACAATCCCTTCACATGAATGAATGTCATAAAAAAAAGAATATATCAAAACGAGTAAAAAATATGAGATCAAAGAGGCAAACGTCACTACCTTCCCTCCCATACGATATACAAAAGCAAACAAGATCGCCAAAGGAATACCAATAACATAATAATCTCCCAAGTTTACAATTGCACCAATTTTTTGCCGCCCACTCCCTCTAATAGCCCCTAGCAATTTGAAATTAAAAATGTACATCACAAGTACATAAAGAGTTCATGTTAAAAACAATATAATAAGGGTACGTGTATATAAACAAGTAATATCACTAAACAAACAAAATTCTTGTTAAATGATTGAGAATTTCTCATATCTCTATTTTTTAAACTATATTTGCCTCTTTTACCTCGATTTTTGTGCAAATTGTAGAAGATCTACATTTTTCATATGACTATATTACTATTAGGGAGTGATGTTGACATCACAACTTTTAGGTTATTTACCACAATTAATGCTTGATAGACTTGTACAGTTTACTGTAAAACTTGTATTATGTGGTATAGGAAGTAAAAATTGTGGTGCAAAAATGAATTCCCATTATTATTGCATATGCCTAACGTATTTATGAGGTTGACTAGAAAATTAAAATGTTTATTTAGTTGTACCATGTAATAATAGTCATGATTTTATTACCTGAAAGCACAGATTGGATGCCATCAACGAAATGAGATGCTCCAAGAAGCAGCATCATTTGTGCAATGTAGTTTACCACTTCTTCTTCATCACTATAACAATATCCCCATAGTTTTCGCCCTAAAATCAACACTAAACACCCCAAAATCCCTTCAGTTATTGTGGAAAACATGGAAACACGAATTGCTAAACGTGCCGCTTGTGCCCTTTCAGCACCTAATTCATTTGAAACCCGTATGCTGCAAAGAATGTGAAACAATATAGATAAGCAAACTTGAATACAAATAATTATAATTTTTTAATCCGATAAATCACCTTGTGGCACTGCTTAGACCAAATGGAATCATGTCAATCACAGCGTACGTATTAAGGCTGCAATTAACGAGTATCGTTAGCTAGACTAGTATGGCAAAATGCATAGAGTAAATTACACAAATGGTCATTTATGTTTGTAGCATATTACATATTTGGTCCTTTAGTCTTATAAAATATATTGGTAGTCCTTATTTCTGAAACTATTGACATGTTTGGTTATTTATCTAAACAGACGTTAACTTTTACCTTCAAACAAACGAGTTTTTATGGGTTTCAAATTGGTGAAGGGAAATGGAAAATGACAGATTTACCCCTTCGTGCATCACACGTGACCATGGGAAAAATAAACATTTGTTTAGGTAAAGGACCAAACGTATCAATAGTTTCAGAAATAAGGACTACTAGTGTAATTTAATGAAACGAAAGGACCAAATATGTAATATGGTAAAAACCTAAAGGACCATTTATGTAATTTACTCAAATGCATAACAAAAAGACGAAATCTAAGTGCAGGACTCCATTGATTTAACCTGATAGAAAGAACGGAGGTTTCTAGTTGCGGATTAGGAAGAAGACCAGATAGCAACACTATCATTTCAAACGACCACATCTCTAAACTGTTTAAAAATTAACCGAATCACAACTCTTAGAAGAAAAAAATATATATCCAAAAATCAAAAGTTATTTATTTACTTTATATGCTGACAAAATAAAGGATCTTGAATTACCAGACCATAACCGCAGAAGGAACGGCAAGTTTCAAAAAAGTTGGAATTTTATCGAAAGCATCTTTTGAGAAACCCGTCCAAGTGTCTTTACACGAAGGAGAAACGCGAACATAAACCGCCAACAACAAAACATTAATCCAAATAGATATCGCATAAGCTAATGCTGCACCTCTACTTCCAATCCCATATTTAAACACCAAAATCCAACAAATTAATATATGAACTAAAGTTGTGAATCCAGTGGTTAACATCATTGGAATTACTATATTTTGAGATTGTAGAAATCGAACAAGACATTGGAGTAACGCGTGTGCAAAAAGACTAGGAATCATGAATCTTGCGTAAATCCCTGCTTCAGCTGAGATTTCAAGATCTTGACCAAGAAAAACGAGTAAGTTTCGTGCATAGAACCAAATAAAGGAAAGAGGGATGCTAACTGACAAAAGAACAATCGTGGCTCTTTGCATATGGATTCCTACTAAACGGTATCGTTTTGCCCCAAAAGATTGCCCGCAAAATGTGTCTAAAGCACTCCCCATTCCAATCTATTATTCATAATTAAATTATAAGCAATTGCGGAAACAGGGGAAATGTAAAACAGGGGATGAAGTACTGACCATCACACTTGTTCCAGTGACAGAAGCAAAAGAGGTCGCCATTGAAGCACCTGAGAGAGCAAGCTCCCCCAAATGACACGCAAACATCACAGAAATCATTGATAACCCAGTAATTAACAAATTGACCGTCATTAAGGGCGCTGCTAAGCACATCTGTTTCTTAAACTCGCATATAATCTCATCTTTGCTGTGGGATTTCACCCCATTTTCTGATTCTTGACCTAAAAATGTCGTTCGTCCGTCATTATTCTGTATAGAGATTTCCTGTTAGAAATCAAAATATAAAATTTGCTGCTATTCACAAGGTTCAAGTAAATTGAATAATAGTATATCACAGTCTGAAAGATCATTTATTGGGAATTGTGACGTGGATTGCGGTGGGATTTGTAGGGGGTTTTCACATTGGAATCGTGATCAACTCACAAACATTATCCGTTAACACATCTGTTTAATTACTGAATGAACTGATCTTTCGGTTTTTAAAAAATACCTAAGTTTTGGTTCATATTATGATTTACTTTGAAAGTCTACATGTGTTAACGATCGTTGTTGGCTACTGGAAGTTGCTGATATTGGATTACGATCGAGAAAGGAACGGCTAGGATCTAGAGTGAGAAACGCCTCTTAGCTAGAATTGACCGGAGTAAAACGTTGATGGCGTTCTCAGGTATGAGAGTTCTTTCTGTTTTCATCTCCGGCGTTCGTAATTGCCGGAATGAAGAACAGGAACGACTTCCTGTTGATCCGCAATTTCCGTACTCGCTTCACAAATGAGAATTTTAGCTAGGGTTTTAATTGTGTTGCTAGATTATAAGCTTTCTATACGTTGATTAAGTTTAGTATTTGCGAAAAGTGCAATTTTTTATGTACTAATTGTTGCGTTTTAGCTGTATTCGGGATTGTGAATGCGTAATTAGATCAATTTTTTGGTGAATTGAATTTTTAAGTCAGGTTTTAGTTGGTATTGTTAGTTGTAGCTGTGCGAATTTGTTTGAGTTAGAGAAAATTGCTAGCCGTTCTGTTGGTGAGTTGAATTGCCTTGGAAGATGAATTTGAGCTACCTAAAAGATGCATAATTCTTTATTTGAGCTTCTTTACTATGCATAATTCTTAATTTGAGAAAAGAAAGAGTAGTTGAGAGAAAAGAGGTTGGAGGAAGAAGTAAATGGGAAAAAAGAGGTGAAAAGACTAATTAGCTTTATGTGTATTGCACATGACAATATATAACGGATAAATTTAATGAGAGTTAGTACTAAAGACCAAAAGCTTGATAAAGTTTTATATTTAGGGATTATGCGTGTAATTTCTTAGACTTATGGATCAAATTTAGAACTTTTGACAAACCGCAGGGACCATCCATGTAATTTACTCTAAAGATAATAAGGTGCGTAACTAATTGCAGTTAAGTAATCACCATCTGTCTCAGTAGCTCAGTGGTTAGAGCACTGATTCGTGTCCTAAGGTTGTCAATTTTTTCAAAAACGCAAATATTTTCAAAAATAATAATTTAAAAATTAAGTTTTGCTAATTTGAAAAATCCCAAATGCATTCTTTATAGTAATGATTAGCTTATGAGTTTATTTAAAATAATAAGTGTGTACTAAATAAAGGGTTTGATTTAGTATAAGGATATTGTAAAATTATCAAAAATTGAGTGATGTTAGACTGCTCCCAATGGTGACTGTAATTGACGCCGTCAGTTTCTGCCAACTCAGCGCCACATCAGCAGACACACTAACTAACACTAAACTGACGTAGTTATGCCAACAGTTTCTCTTCACAAAATTTGGGCTCCACCATCTATTTTACTTTCTTTTTAATTAAAACAAAAATATAACTAAAAACATAATACTTTTATTAAAGAGTTTTATTAATGACAGCCCTTAGGGATGTCAATAAGAGGTGGTTACGTGTGTAAATTGTTTATACTTTTAGTAATGGGGAATGATTCCTAAAATGCAGGGGGCGGTTATTGATTATTGTACAAATTTTTGATGCGTGTCTTGACGTATTAGTGATAGCTCTTACGACTGTCATTATTATTTTCCTTTATTAAATTATGTTAGGTTTATCTCGGCTTCCGCTTTAATGTACGAAAATTTTGGTAAGAGAAATTAAAATTTGTTGACTTGTCCGTTTATATCCCGTGTACGAAGCTGTTTCACAATTTAAATAGACCAATTTTAGTAGACTATTAACGTTGTTTGTTCGTAACCTGCTAGTCACTATGCTACCTATAGGTTAAGCTAAACGCTATTCTCAATTATCTAATTGCTAATAATGCAATACAACTTAGCTTTTTTTGGAAACAGCTATCAAATAAAAACTAGCAAAAAGCTAGACAAAACCAAGAGTGATTAATTACAAGGAATAATAAGCCATTCAGGCCAACTAACTTTAATTTTACTACGACGATTACAAACCCAAAGATATGCTACTTCTTTTATTGAATCCACAAGCATACTTCTTCTAGTTTCGCCACTACTAAAAGTGATCGTATTCCTGTACCGCCAAATGACCCATACCACCGTTAAAGCGACCGCCTCTACAATCAATTTAGATTTAGCACACATGGAGCTAGCATCTAAGTGATAAAAAAAATCATCCAAGGAGTCAACATTCGTATTGATGACTTGTAACCATTGACCAACCGACCTCCAAACACTCTTCGAAACTTCACACTCCCAAAAAATATGATCCGAATCATCATTACCATCCCGGCACATAACACATTTAAAGTCATCAAACGGGATTCCCCTCACCGCCAAATTCACTTTGGTAGGAATCCGATTAAGATTGATCTTCCAAAATAAAATATTCACTTTACGAGGAACCAAAGAACTCCACCTAGTATGCACATTAGACGAAGGAAGCATTAAATTGTCAATCCACCGTCGAGTACTCTTAACCTCATACTCTCCATTATTCCCAATTTCCCACTTCCAAACATCCGGATCATCCGAAAGACCTACACCATCTAATAACCGAGCCAAATCAAGGACTTGCGCCTCTTCTCTCCCACCTCGAATTGGTCGACGCCACTCCCACACTATATCATTACGCTGAAAATGATCTGCCACCATACAATTACTATTCTGATCAATCAAACACAACCTAGGAAAAGCCGAGGCCAACGTCCGCGACCCAACCCACAGGTCCTTCCAAAACCGTGTAGACTTACCGTCCCCCACTTTCTTTTTAAGATGAGACAATAAATCAACCCCACTATCTTTAAGCCTTTTAATCATTTTTAATAATTGGGCCCAAGGAGTAGCACCTAAACGATGACAATTATTCAAATCAATCGCCCCATTATCACCATATATCACTTTAACAACCTTTGACCACAGCATATTCTCATTATTCACAAACCGGCAAATCCATTTCATCATAAGGGCAATATTAAATGCATACAAACTTCCGATATTTAAACCTCCATTTTGAAATGAAGTCAAAACCATCTCCCAATTAACCCAATGAATCTTCCGCTTTTCCTCGGTACCACCCCAAAAAAAAAAGAAGCTCTCAATTTTTCTAACTTATGTGCAACACTCTTTGGCATCACAAATAAAGACATATAATATATGCCCAAACCACCCAACACCGATTTTAACAATAAAGACCTACCACCGACCGATAAAGTATTAACTTTCCACACCGAGAGCTTATTTTTAAATCTATCAATCAAACTGTCCCAATTTTTCTTTCTAGACATACAAGCCCCCACCGGTAACCCAAGATAAGTAAAAGGCAACTTACCGTGACATACACCGATCATAGACGCCATATGGGCTATATCCCCATCCGAGACACCGACTCCATATAAATTTGATTTATGCAAATTCAATTTCAAACCCGAGGCCATATGGAAGTAATGCAAAATAATAAGAAGGTTTTGCAAGTTACTAAGTGACCACTCACCCAAAAAAATAGCATCATCTGCATAAAAAAGGTGAGAAATAGAAAAAGAGTCTTCTTTCACCATAACTCCTTTAAATAAATGTTGAGAAGTAGCTTCTTCCATAGCCACATGAAGACCTTCCATAGCAATAATAAAGAGAAAAGGTGATAGTGGATCACCTTGCCTAAGCCCTCTTTCAAGCTTGAATTCCTTGGACGCATTACCATTTAAAATAACCGAGGCTTTGGATGATTGAAGCAAGGCACTTACCCATTTCCGCCACTTATCCGGAAAGCTCATAAATTCCATCATACGGTCTAAGAACTCCCAACTAATAGAATCATATGCCTTTTCAAAGTCTATTTTTAAGACCATGGCACTCTTATTTTTCTTTTTGTACCAAGCAATGACCTCGTTCACGATCATGGGGCCATCCAAAATCTGGCGCCCTTTTATGAATGCCGATTGCTCGTGACTAACCACCGAATCCACCACCAATGCTAACCTTATGGCCAACAGTTTAGCAATAATTTTGGTTTGAACCCCAATAAGGCTAATTGGCCGATAATCATTCACCACAAGAGGGTTAACCACTTTAGGAATCAAAGTAATAAACGAAGAATTGCATCCCGACGGAATAAAACCTGTTTCAAAAAACTCCACAACAAAGTTAAATACATCAACTTTTAATAAATCCCAAAATTTTTTAATAAAAGCAAACGTAAAACCGTCGGGGCCCGGGGCCTTATCATTCCACAACTCCACACCGCCGCTTTTATCTCCACCATAGTAAAAGGCCCTGAGATCATAATTGACTGATCTTGAGACAATCGCTTGAATTTATCGCTTCGTCTCGCCACTTTTATTACCTGCACCGATTTAAACTTATTTGCATAATAATTAAGAAAAATATTTTTTACTACCGAAGGTGTCATAATCCAGACACCGTCCTGCTTCACGCCACGAATCATGGAATGCCTTCTCTTACTGTTTATGATTCCATGAAAATACTTAGTATTTTCATCACCTTCTATGCACCATTTAACTTTCGCTTTTTGAGACAGATCTTTCCACTCTTTCGCGTCTAACTTATACAATTCAAATTTTGCCGATTGCCTCTCGATAAGCTCATCATCAGTCGCCATACTAGCTTCCATTCTTTTTTCTATTCTACCCACTTTTTCAATTAAATTCTTTTTCGCTTCAACTAGTTC
Source organism: Calendula officinalis (assembly GCA_963853835.1). Taxonomy (NCBI): domain Eukaryota; kingdom Viridiplantae; phylum Streptophyta; class Magnoliopsida; order Asterales; family Asteraceae; genus Calendula; species Calendula officinalis. Next base: position 25,357,973 of record OY970832.1, read on the forward strand.
CTCATTTTTTTTCCGCCACCAAGACCGACATTTTTCTTTTAGCAGCTTAAGTTTATCCTTGAACACTATTAACTTGCTACTATTCGGATCAGCAACACCATCCACCCACGAAGCCTTAACCACCTCCTCAAAAGAGTTGTCATCCATCCACGAATTAAAAAAATGGAACACACGCGGCCCATAATCAACCGAACATTGAGCCAAGACGATCGGTCTATGGCCCGATATAATATCGGACATAACATTAGCCGTGAGGTCTGCACAAATCTCGAACACCCCTTCAGTGACAAAGAACCGGTCTAATTTACTCATTTTCTTACCATCCGAGCTAAGCCTAGTGTACGCCGAGCCACCCATTGGGACTTCAACAAGACTAGCTGAATCCACAAACCCATTGAAATCAACAACTTCCCTATCATTCAAACCGCACCCCCATCTTTCCCCATCGTCCCTAACCGCATTAAAATCTCCGAACATAATAAAATTCCCATCATTGTCATGCATATAATTGACAATATCTTCCCACAATCTTCTTTTTTCAACAATACTTTGTGGAGCATACACATTCCCCATAATACATTTGAAATTATTTATCTTCCACTCCCCATGCACAAATAAAACATTTTGAAAACTAGCTACCCGGGAACTGACGAACAGTGTCGGATCCCAAATAGATATGATACCACCCGACGTGCGTACGGCACTACTAATCGCGAAATCAAAAGACAAATTGGCCCACAGTTGTTTAACCATAAACCAGTCAATCTTAGAAACTCTAGTCTCTTGAATACCAAGAAAAGAAATCTTGTACTTATTACAAATACCGCCAATACGCTTCCTTTTTACTCCATCTCCAATACCACACGCATTAAGGGACATTATATTCATTAATGACCTTTAGCATCTCCCATGCTACTAATCATGCGTGCAAGAGACATTTTACACCCTTCCATATCATGGCCGCTGGCAAGGCCAATATCAATATATCTGTTTAAATCATCGATCAAAGAAAACGAGTGGACCATTTTCTTTAAGTATCCGTTAGACGCACACGTCTTCTGAGAGACGGAGCCATTTTGATCAAGTTTCCCCCCGCACCCGGTTGTTTAGTCTTGAAAAACACATTCTCAAAGCCTGGAGGTTTTGATAGAAAATCAGCATCCGTGTCATTTTCTTTTGCATTATTTTGAACACCCACCACGTCAATTACTCTTGGATCACACCCATTTGGACCAATTTTTTGCTGCTCGATCTCCACCACACCTACTGATTGGCCTACACCCATATTGGGCTGTTCCGAACCTACTGTTGGAGCACACCCATTTACTTTTGGGCCGTCTTTCACCGTATTGGGCTGTTCCTCATAAGACGTGTTATGACCCGACGGACAAAACTCATTATTTGGCTCCACCGGTCCCCTATTATTCTGTTCAAAAGCCGAACCCTAGTCCACCACATTTTCATCTTGGTTTTCCTCACTAAAATTTGAGCCCAACGACCCATCTTGAGATACGGAGAGATCGTCTTCATCTTTTTCACTAACTACATCCACACTTCTTATGCACGGCTACCATAGGGCAATCTCATAAACCCAAACATTATAGGTTTTATCTCCAATCACAACCTCAACTTCATCATTTATGAATCCCCTACGAGAAGTTTTCATGCACACCTTCCCTGTATTTCCTTCTCCGTCATCGTCGTCTACAAACATAACCTCTCCCCAATCGTTTGTAATTTTCTTTATTGCATTAACGGTCCCAGCCAGTAAGGGGAGACCATCAATTCGAAACCATGCGACCTTATCATCAACTACAAAGTCATCATCCACGAACCGTAACTGTGTGAAATAAAAGAACATATCCTTATGTTCTTTAAACCTGTCACACGTCATTTGGTCCTCGAACTCCAACCATATCCATGATCCACCAATATAGTGGAAATCTATATCTCGAAAGCCTTCTTTATCACACACCCTTTTAATATTTTCGATTAAAGAAAGATCCCGTACTTTACCTACTAAAACTGTACCTTCATCTTTTAGGGGCATAATGTCTTGTTTCTCCAGCGGTATTACCTTCTGTTTCTTTGATCCCCATGTATCGAATGTAGTTTTAAACTTCACTTTCTCCACTGCTTTTGGACGTTGGGGTTCTGACCTAAACAGATCAGCGAAAGACACATTGTTCTTTACTTCCTTGGAGGTCGAAGTATTCTGCACCGAATGAGCCTCCTTCCGCACACCAGACTTGAGCTCGTTGTTTGGTTTACGTTCAAACCTTGAACTTGAAGCAAAAATATGGTACGAACCGTACCATGCAGAGTTCAATCGAGCAATTAGGGTTTCAGAATTTTCAATCCTAATGAACCGAACAAACGCAAACATGCGTCCGATTTTCGATAACTTCCTGGGAATAAACACATCTACAACCGTACCAAAGACTTGCATTGCTTTATAAAAGACGTGGATATGTAATTGCATATTATTAATATCATATAAGTATAACATAAACTTGCTAGCTAGCCATCCACTATTTACAAAATCGTATAGATCTCCTGTATTATTGGTTAATTTCACATAATAGTAATCAAGGTTCAAAAATATTTCATTTAGGTTATTCAAACTTTGAAGTCACTCCATAATAGGGGTGCACAAGAACCGGTTTTTGACCAAACCGGTTTTGGTTTTGACCAAAACCGGTTTTGGTCAACCCCGGTTAATACCGGTTTTGACCAAACCGGTTTCGGTTCCTAACCGATTTCGTGACTCGAAAACTCTAACCGGTGTAATGGGTATTATAACTAGTTCGGTTCGGTTTCAAACCGGTTAACCGGCCAAAACCGGTGTGTTGACCAAATCCGCGGTCGGTTTTAGTCAAAACCGGTTTCAAAAACTGGTTCGAACCCTCAGAACCCCAAACCGGTTGGGAACTGACCGGTTAGACAAAAACCGAACCGGTTTTGGTCAAAACCGGGTTTGACCGGTTCGGTTTCGGTTTCCGGTTTCGGTTATTTTGTGCACGGCTACTCCATAATAGTAATCAAGTTTTAAAAATGTTCCAATCATGTGAAGTTTACCTATGATTATAAGTTACCAGGTCACTTTAATTTCATCTCACTAAAATAGCCCATTAATAATTTAAAAAAACTAATTTATTAACTTAATTTAATTTAATTTAATTTATTCATAAAAAACTAATTTATTTATTTTATTTTATTTAATTTATTCATTAAAAAACTAATTTATTAAATTAATTTAATTTATTTACTCACTAAAAGAGGTAACCAGAAAGATTCCTTCATCATGCATTCGGGCAAATAAATTAGTTTTTTTTATTGTTAATGAGTTTTTTTAGTGAGATGAAATTTAAATGATTTTATAATTTGTAATCATAGATAAATTTCATATGATTGGAATACTTTTGAAACTTAATTACTATTATAAAGTGAATTTAAAATTTGAGTGACCTCCATAGAAAACTTTTGAAACTTGTAACGTTGTTGTTGTCTCACACAAAGATGTAGGAAAATCTTGTAAACAAAACTTCATTTTTTTTTTATTTATTGTTACATCAATTAACATAAACTAGCATATATTCCCTCGTCCCATTTTTATTGTCTATGTTTCATTTTTTAAATGTTTCAAAATGACTGTCCACTTAAAAATTCAACCAATCAAAAAACACTTAGGTGGTAAAAATAAAATTCTATTGGTTGCACAGTCTAATAAATGCATTTTTCTTAAACTGTGTGATATTCAAATGTGGATAATAACATTGCTAATATTACTTAGTGAACACTATACGCATTACTGCTGTAGTAATTTAATGGGCTTGACGTTCAACGGCATATAGTGCTTCTGCTAATGGCATCCGAGTGCTGCACATATGACTACGGATCCGAATAGATTTTTTTTTTTTTTTGGGAAATGACTTTCAATAAATAAATAAAAAACTATAGGTGTTTGTTTGGATAAATTGAATATATCCAAATCAAATAGGTGAATAAAAATGGTTTTTGGATTTTAAATTTTCAAACCGAACCGTCCAAACTAATTTAAAACCAAACTGATCCGAACCAAATTACAATTTGGTTGGTTTGGTTTTGTCCGAACCAAACCGTTTTTTCTTAATATACTGCACAAGATTACAAAAGTATATAATATAACTAATACTAAATTTAATATGTGCAATTTCAAAACGATAAATTACTTTATACATAAAAACATGTCTAAGTCATAACTTGTGACATTTACAATAATTTGGTTTAAGTGTATGTATATTACTATTTGGATTTTTTGGACAATCCGGATTATATAATGGAAATCAAATCCAATCCGAAACTAAACTATTAAATTGGTTTAAGTCCAAACCGATCCAAACACCAAAGAAACCAATCCAAACGATTCAATCCAAATTGTCCATTTCGACAATCTGGTTGAATCCGAATAGTGAACTCCCCTAACTACCACCACCACTACTACTACTACTACAATTATTATTATTATTATTATTATTATTATTATTATTATTATTATCATCATCATTATCATCATTATTATTATTGTTATTGTTGTTGTTATTTATTATTACTATTATTATTATTACAAATTTAAAAATGGTCCCAATATTTTCCTAAAAATGGTAATATTGTTATTTATTATTACTGTTATTACAAATTTAAAAATGGTCCCGATATTTTTTAAAAGGGAGCTGATTCGTACAGAGCACATTTTAACAATACATAGTAGTTTTAAATAAAAAGACAATTATGTCCTTTTCCCTTTGCTAGCATTTTACGCCTCCCAAATATCAGCATCTTTTAACCTTCTTAACCAAAATTCTTGATCTTTGTAAAAAACTGAAAATTACCTCTTGAAGCCTCAAACAAATCATATTCTCTCTTCTTTTTTTTTTCGAAAGTTGTTTTTATGATTGTGGGAACAACCATGACACGCTTTTCGTTTTTTTTTTAACGGCTAGTTAGTAAGTTAGTGGTTCGAGTCTAAACAGTGACATCCACAAATGGCAGTATGCCTTCCATCGAACCTTCCACCTTTTTTGTCCACGACGGGACTTGAACCCATGACCAATAGGTCATTAGCAACACCTTAAATTTTCCTTGGATACCACTAGGCTACAAACCTTGAGTATGACAGGCTTTTCGTAAAGATTCTTTTTCAACAAATATTTTTGTTTGTCTACCATAGATAAATTTATACTTGGTTTTGCATCTTGGGACAAATTTGAGCAGAATTCATCAATCGTTCGTTTTATACTCGTAATTCGTGCTATTTCATACAATAGAAACACGAAGACTCATCAATTTTAGCATTAAACCCAGTGAATTTGGTTTTTCAATACGTTTTTCTTTCGTCAAACCCGAAAGTTTAAAACGGAATCTCCATTAAGATTGGGGTTTTTGTAGGAGAGTTCGAGAAGAATTCAATTGAATCTCGAAGCGATTTTGTCAAATTAGGGGTCTTGCTTGTTGATCAATAATTAGGGTTTATTTGGAATTTTGAAGCAGGATTAATTTTGGCTAATTCATTGATTTGGATTTTTCTGGATTCAATCTAAGAATGTTGTGTTGAGTTATCGAGGAAAATGTTAGCTTTGCCACATTCGGTAGCTCGAAGTTCGTTGGAGGAAATGTTCGATTCTCGTCGCCAGATAGATGAGACTTGCCGCTAGCGTTATCGTCATGGCCAACCTCCAAGGCTCGCCTCCCTAAGTGGCTGATTCAGACAAAACTTGCTCTGGAAAATGCTGCATCGTCAAATCCTACCACCGGTAAAAAGCAAAATGTTAGAAACAGTAGTTGTGGTGGAATTAGTTGTCAAGTGGAGAAGATTAAAAGATGCTGACAAGGTTCTAAAAGGCGCGCCATGACGGCGCCAAGGCGTGAGGCGCGGCGTCGACGTTACGAAACATTCCATGGCGGCTGTGCTAGGCGTGGCGTGAGATAAGGCGTGATAAGGCGCGCCTTATGGCGAGTTTTCTTGAAGACGGCTGTAAAAAATGATTTTTTTTAAAAAAAATTTAACATATATAATTATAAATTTAAATGTAACCTTTTTTATGAGCTTTATATATGGATTGTTATATAAATCAATAGATTTATAAATTTTTTTAATTTAATATACGTATATATATATATTATATAAAAATTTGCCGCCTTAAGCGACGCCTTGAAAAACGCCATGGCCCGCCTTGGCTGAGGCTTGATGGTGCCGCCACGCCACGCCTTACGCTTTCTAGAACCTTGGATGCTGATGACAACTGTGATATTTGGGAGGCGAAAAGTGCTAGCAAAGGGGAAAGGGCGTAATTGTCTTTTTATTTGAAATTGCTCTGTATTTTTAAAATATGTACGAATCGATCTCCCTTTCTAAAAATGGTGGTTTTGATCCATATTCGATACGCATTGTTATTATGGTATCTAGTGTTTTAATTTTTTTTTCTTTCAGTTTTGGTTCATTGTACTCCAAGCACATGTGAAATATTAATAAGCACATTTATCCACACGAATAAATGACATGAAATATAATTGAGTTTTAATCTGTAAAAATCGATTACTAGTTTAAGCTACAATTACCTAAAATTAGAAAGAAAAATAGTAATAGTTTACCCAAACTAAAAATATAAACATAATATATTACCCAAATACAATTTTGGGTATAAAGATAGTTATTTGAAATTATTTTATGTTACATTGGCTAATAGTAGGGGGTGTTTAAAATCATTTATTCAGATTTTCGGATATCCAAATTGCAGGTAGTAGATTTTTACTATCTGAATCCAGTCAAAATTTTGAATATTCGAAATCGGATATATGGTATCCGAAAATCAAATTATTCAAATATTTTCCAGATATATCTGACATTTTTAAGATAATTTTCGGATTTTCTTAGGGTTAATTTCACAGAATAGTAACGAAGTTTCAGAAGTGTTCCATTTAGGTCACTCACACTTTAAATGCACTCCATAATAGTAATCAAGTTTCAAAAGTGTCCTAATTATGTGAAATCCACCTATACAAGTTACCAAGTCACTTTAATTTTATCTCACTTAAAAAGCCATTTAATAATAATAATAACTAATTTATTACTTTAATTCAATTTATTTATTCACTAAAACGATGCCTTGAAAGGTCCGATCATAGCTACCAATACAACTAATTTACTAAAGGTCTCCCCACAATACAATTAATTAACTAAATCTATTTGCAAAAATCAAAACTGTTGCTACTAATTATCAACGAACACAAATATCAATCATATACAATAAGATAAAAAAATCAAACAAAATCACAAGTAAATTAAACACAAACTCAAAATCATGGTATATTATTAAACTTAAACAATAAACTGCTCACAATGTAATACCCCGAAAAAAAAAAAGAATTCAGCTGACTCACTAACAAATAATCATAATAATAATATAATCACAACGGATCTCTATCAAGGATTTAAATTAAATGAATAAATTAATTAATATTATTATTAAATGGATTTTTAAGTGAGATAAAATTAAAGTGACTTGGTAACTTGTAATCATAGGTGGATTTCACATAATTGGAACACTTTTGAAACTTGGTTACTATTATGGAGTACATTTAAAGTTTGAGTGACCTAAATGGAACACTTCTGAAACTTCGTTACTATTCTGTGAAATTAACCCGTTTTCTTATATCATAAATATTCCGGATATTGGATATCAACAAATTTTGAAAACACTATCTATATCCGATATCTGAAATTCGGATTGACGGGATCTAAAACTTGAGGTTTGTCCAAAATAAATTGAAATTTTAAAGAGGGATAATTGAACAAATAAAAAGTAAAGAAGATAAAAGAGACGCAATGGGTCATCTTCTCTATTGCTGTCAAACTAAATAGCTTTCCAACAATTATTTTTTGCTAAAGCAAATTGCTTTTAAACAATAATTTTTTGCTAAAGCAAGTACAACATAGCTCAATTGTATATGGTTGATACGTCCTCTTCACTTAGACAAGTATCATGAGGCTAATATATTAATAATATTAATTTAGCTCGGTTCAATCAAAGCACAAGAATTTACTGATATCATTTAACGTGGCAAAACAATGGTCACATATTGGTAAGGGTTCTCGATTGATTTCATAGAAGTCACAGATTCAATCCCTCTATGGGTAAACCTCAGTAGATGACCAGCAGAAAATTCGAAAACGGTCATAATAATGGTTAGGTCGCGTATATCATGAGTATAAGCTCGACCACTCTAAGAGCGCCCTTATAACGGGAATTATTTTTTTTTTAAATTAAAATTCACGTGGCAAAACCGTGTGACTCTACACCTTGGATATGATGAACCAACTAAACCATCTTTTATTTAAAGACTATATAATAACGTGACAAAAATTATTAAGGAGCCAAAAGTGATTTTATGCGAAATAAATAAATAAAAACACAATTGATTCCACTATGAAAGAAAAAGAGAAAGGATCACTAATATGGGAGTTCAGATCATCCCGCACCATGAATAACAAACGATATATTCGACCACATTTGAACACGTACACACTTTTATTTATAGGTCCCGTTTTTTGTATTTTCAGAGACTTACAGAAAAATGGGAAGATCCTACACTAAAAATGATATATTGTGCGAACTGAAGAAACAGTTGTACTTGGCACTCCCTTTAATAACTGTAAATGTGTTAGTTTACGCGTTATCGATGATTTCTTTGATGTTTGTTGGTCATTTGGGTGAGCTTGCTCTCTCAGGTGCTTCGATGGCTATTTCTTTTGCTTCTGTCACTGGTAGAAGTTTATTGGTTAGTTTAATTATTATCCCCTGTTTTTAAAATTCTCCCCTGTTTTTAATTTTCTCAACGATAGCTTAAAGTTTTATATATATTTGTTTTAATGGTGAATAGATTGGATTGGCAAGTGCTTTAGACACATTTTGTGGGCAATCTTTTGGAGCAAAACAATATCATTTGCTAGGAATTCACATGCAAAGAGCCATGATTGTTCTTTTATCAGTTAGCATTCCTCTTGCTTTTATTTGGTTCTATGCAGGAAACTTGCTCCTTTTTCTTGGTCAAGATCCTGAAATCTCAGCTGAAGCAGGGATCTATGCGAGATTCATGATCCCTAGTCTTTTTGCACACGCGTTATTTCAATGTCTTGTTCGATTTCTACAATCTCAAAATAATGTTGTTCCGATGATGATAAGCACTGGGATTGCCACTTTATTTCATATTTTAGTTTGTTGGATTATGGTGTTTAAATTAGGGCTCGGAAGTAAAGGGGCGGCATTATCTGACGCAATTTCTCTTTGGATTAATGTTTTGTTGTTGGTGGTTTATGTTCGAGTTTCTCCTTCGTGTAAAGAGACTTGGACTGGATTCTCAAAAGAGGCTTTTCTTAAAATTCCAGCCTTTTTGAAACTTGCCGTTCCTTCTGCCGTTATGGTCTGGTAATTATACATTTCTTTTTTATAATAACTTTATAAATAAATACAGGAAAACCTTTTAAATTAATACTTGGTAATTTAATAAACTCTCTAAAATAATAAATTTGTTTAGTTAGTCTAATGTAAAAAAACTGAAAAAATCGATAAAATAATAAGATAATAATTTTTTAGGAGATCCCTATATAATTTCCGGTCCCAATAAAATCATAAATTAATAATTCATATGAAGTGGAAAAAATATATTACATTCTATTGAAATATTATTCAATAGTTGTCTGCTTTTCAATGCATATAAACACATTAGTTACTAATTTACGTTGAGTCTCAATATTCGCCGCAACATAATTATAAGAGGCATTGACTAATTTGCCATTTTATTTGGTATTTGCAGTATAATTACTTAAAAACTCTTTAAATTAATAATTATTAATTTATCGATAAATTAATAACTCTCTAAATTAATAAATATCTCCGGTCCTGACATAATTAATTTAAAGAGTTTTTACTGTAACTTTTGATTTCCGGATGTACCTTTTTTTTTCTTCTAAAAGTTGCGATTATGTGAATGTTTAAACAGTTTGGAGATGTGGTCGTTTGAAATGATGGTGTTGCTATCTGGACGTCTTCCTAATCCAAAACTAGAAACCTCAGTTCTTTCTATCACGTTAGTCAACAGAGTCCTACACATATATTTATTTCTTTTTATTGGTATTTTGTCATTTTAATCTAGCTAATGATACTCGTTCATTAATGCAGCCTTAACACGAACGCAATGATCTACATGATTCCATTTGGTCTAAGCAGTGCCACAAGGTGATTTATCGCATTTAAAATATTTAAATTATAAGAATTTAAGTTATGTTTGTTTATTTTATATTTTTTTGTAAACATTTTGTAGCATACGGGTCTCAAATGAATTAGGTGCTGAACGGGCACAAGCAGCGCGTTTAGCACTACGTGTCTCGATGTTTTCTGTAATAACTGAAGGCTTTTTGGGGTCATTAGTCTTGATTTTAGGCCGAAAAGTATGGGGATATTGTTATAGCAATGAAGACGAAGTGGTTAGATATTTTGCACAAATGATGCTGCTTCTTGGAGGAGCTCATGTCATCGATGGAATCCAAACCGTACTTTCAGGTGACAAAATCACATCTAGAATTATCTAATTTTGTATAATATTAACATCGATATTTTTTGTATTGAATTTCAAATTTATAGGGGCTGTTAGAGGGTGTGGACAACAAAAAATTGGTGCAATTGTTAACTTGGGAGCTTATTATATTATCGGGATTCCTTTGGCGGTCTTGTTTGCTTTTGTATTTCATATGGGAGGAAAGGTAGTGACTTTTACCTCTTTGATTTCATATATCACTTGTCTTGGATGATATATTTTATTTATGTAACTTTTAATGATTGTGTAGGGTCTATGGTTGGGGATCATTGCAGCATTGTTTGCTCAAGCGTTCTTTCTTTCCATTTTTATGTTATGCACAAGTTGGGAAAATGAAGTATGTTCCTTATCCTTCTTATATATACGTTATTTAGAGTAATGGTATCGAGTCCTACCATTTAGTCCTACTCATTTGATAAAAATATGTGTTAAAATCAAGAAATAATTTTAGGAGAGAGAATTAGTAGAATACACATGTCATCCTATCAAGTGGGTAAGATTATGAGTAGGACCAAATGATAGGACTAGATATCATTTCTCCGTTATATAAATGTAATTTTTCATGTGTCCTTAATTTGTTATTTTTTTAAAATTGGGTTACTAAAATATGGTGTCCTGTCATTAACCGTTTGAATTATTCAGCAATTTAATAAAGTGATGACACACTGATAACCTTATGAAAAACAGGAAATAAAGTCAACCTTTAATAATGAGAATTGATATTTATACCACAACAATTACTTCTCTTACCATACTGTAGATATTTTAAAACAACCTGTACAAGTATATCAAAACACAAATTGTAGTACATTATTAATTTATTTCGTGTAGATATCAACACCTTTTAATAATTTAAAATGGAGAAGAAAATGACATGTCACTTGTCACCTTAACATGTTATTGCTTTATCAGGAAACGAGACAAAAATATACTAGTATCTTTTAATCATTCAATTGAACACAAATTTAACGATAACTAAATTAACCCAAATGTGAAATTAAGTAATATTGATGTGTCGTAGAATCTGCTATTAAAAATTGAACAAGCCTTCAACTTTATGCACAAGTACAACGGCTCCAAATTTGAGAAATTGCTTTCCAAACCCCTTCAGCCCAATCCGTGTACATTCCAGCCAACAACCTTACGTCCTTGAACAGCTTTCAAGTCACAATATATCTCACACTTCTTTTGTTCATTCTTAAAAAAATATTCTGGATTTTCCTTGGGTGATCAAGTTTTTCTCGTGATGCACGCAATCAAAACATTAGAGCATCCCCAATGGTTAACCTCACAAAAGCTTATTACTTTTGCCACATCAACATTTCACTAACCAAAAATCTTTCCATAAATAGCATCTCCAATGGTAATCTTTACAAAAGTTTTTCATGTTACAATATTTCTAATTTACCTTTCTCTATTTCAAATTTTTATAAATACCCTATATATAATTTGACAAATTCTTTGACATCTTACTAAAAATAATAGTTTTAAAATGTTTCATACAAAAATATTATATTAATTGACACTAAATATTATATAATATATCTATTAACTAATAAAGATATAATAAAGAATTTATATATGATATATCTAAGGTTTAAAATGAAAAGTTATGAAACATAGAGGACTAAAAAAGACAAACATTGAAAGCTAGTTAAAAGGTTAGTAGAAAAAAAAGTCTTTCCAATAAGCTTTTGAAAAAACTAGGTATTTCAATGGTAAAAAGTCTTTCAAAGACTTATTGAAATAGTAATAAGTTTTAGAAAAAGCTCCCATTGGAGATGCTCTTAGTGGGACTGTTTCCAAAATTTCCCCTAATCATCTTAGTAAATGTTTACATAAAGAAAAGGTTGAACTTGGGACCTCTAGAAGATCATTACGGATGCCCTTTCCGCTAGTCCATCACCAGATATCTCACACTTCGAACCTACATATATATGAAACATTTAAACCCAATAATCATTTAATAACGTTGTTTATTTTATTAATTTTAAGATTGAACATATTTAGTGTATGTATCTGTACATTTCAACATGATGCATTGTCTTTCCTTAAATTTGCAGGCAAGGAAGGCTAATGAGAGAATATATGACTCCAGTATCCAAGACGAAGTATCACAGTGACAAAGTTAGATATTGAAGAAATAATCACTCTTATCACAGTGACAAAGTTAGATATTGAAGAAATAATCACTCTTCAATTGGAGAGCAAGCTCATCAACCGTCACTAGTGCTCAAGATATTAGTTGCTCATTCCCATTTTTAATTAGTAAATATATCTTTACGGTTAAGCTCATTTCCATTATTATTTAATAGGGCCTGAAAATTAATATACACATATTGTTTTCGGCCCACATTATTAAATTATTATATGGATCTTTAATATTCGAATAATATTATAAATGATTTATACCTAAATGATTTATCTCAAATATATTTAATTAATAGTACATATTTATTTAGCCTAAATACATATGTATAAATGTGTCAATATGTAAACCCAATAAAAAATCTCTAGTGTAGGTTAACTAACGTAACCTACAAGTCTACAACAACAGATTTGTAATAACTGTTCAAATCATGTGGTTGTAATTACTATTCGAATTATAAATTCTCAACCCTTAAGTGTCTTATAATGTTGGACATGTCATCATGGAATGTTGATTGTGCACATAAATCGTTTCAGATACCATGTTAGAGATTGTGGAAATTCATACCTATTAGGATTATATATTGTATACATGCGAAATATATAGAGTTACGAATACATGTTATTTAGCCCTACACTATACGTTGTTAGGACATATTTATATTGTATTCAATAGTCTAGGGACTAGTTATGACACATTGTATAAGTCTTAACTAGCAATTAGGATTAAGCTAGACAACTAGTGATAAGGTATAAAAGGCTCATTGTAAATCACTAATTGGAACTTTGCTTTAATTAATCAAACACACACACTTTGCATTGTTCTCTCCCTTATCTCTACTTTCTCTCTCTAAAACCTTTATCTTCTTCTTCAAGCTTTGATCATCAATCAAGCAATCAATGGATTGAATGCTCTATTTAGGATTATTAATTGGTATCAGAGCATAATTTTAATCTGAAAACAATCCACAATCATTGTTTGCTGTCCAGAATTGAAGATCTAATGGATTTTTGAAGTTTTTGAAGAAAAAGAGCTCAAGAATCAAAATCGAAAGCTGAGGTAGTTTTGTTTGTTTTTATGAATTAAATTTGTTCTCCTATTGATTTGATTAAGTTCTAAATCAAATTTCAATCAATTCCAATCACTTTTGAGCATGAATTAGTGATTTTAGTGAAAAACCATTAAAGCTTGGGTTTCAATTTTTTTGCTATTTAAATCGAAACTTAGATAAGATTTAGTCTGTTTTTGATGAAAATGATTGGAAAGGATTGAAGAAAACAAAAATAGGATAGTTTGCAAAAAGAGTCAACAGTTTTAGTTAAGTATTGAGGAAGATAGGATCAATTTAGTAGGGGTGTCAAATTTGTACCGAATAAAACCAACCAACATGCTACCAACCATACCAAGAATAGTTGGTAGCCAATATGTTGGTAGCCAACATGTTTGGTTGGTAGTACCATACCAATTAAGTAGTCATGGTACGGTAATGGTACAAAAATTTAAATACCATGGTAGTACCGTACCAACCAATACTTTATATACTCATATATATACACATTATTTAGAAGAATTCGAAAAAGGTAAACTACGTATGTATTACTCCCTCCGTCCCATAAAAAAGTTCCCATTTCTCCTAAAGCTTTTGTCCCACAAAAAAGTTCCCATTTCTCACATGTGGTGGACTCCACACAATAAAATACTATTATTATTAAGAACCCCATCAATAATATCCACTAATTATCTTTCTCTCTCCAAACCAACCTTATATTTTAATCAAAATAATACCAATGTCCCCACCACTAACTATCACCTAAAATCTTGTGCCAAAGGGAAATGGGAACTTTTTTGTGGGACGGAGGGAGTATTTTTTAATAAAAGTTATGATATCATAACATGGAAACATTCTAGTTACAACTTCTTAGCCTAACCGATCAGTATATTATTTTTTTATTATTGTGTTTGTATACAATGTTAATAATTAAGCGTGTGAAGTAGACGAAAATGCTACAAGCTAGTGTATTTTGACAAGAATACTACATAATTTGTACTTTAACGTAGATAGTGTTTATATATCATTTAACGTATATCATTACCAAATATAATAGTATAGAAAAATATCTTGATTTTAGTAATAATTCCAAATAAGTTTTAGATCTTGGTATATACCATTACCAATTCGTACCAACCACGATTGTTGGTAGCCAAACAAATTGGTACCAAGTATAGTTGGTACGGTAATGGTAGCTAGATTAGTGTACCAAGTATAGTTGGTACGGTACACGGTATGAGAAAAATATGTGTGGTACCGTACCATGTTCACCCCTACAATTTAGTGGGTTTGTTCATACTCTTGGTTCATCACTGCTCGAAAACGAAGAAGGTTCTCGACCCAAAGAACGATCTCGACCCGAAGATAGATCTCGACCAGAGAACACTTCTCGACCCGAGAACTCTTCTTGAACCGGAAACTCGATCTCGACCCGAATACGCTTCTCGACCCGAGAACCTCTAAGAACCCGAGAACCGTTTCGATCTCGACCTAAGATCTCGACCCGAGAACCGTTTTTATCTCGACCTTGGATCTCGACCCGAGAACTTTTTAGATCTCGACCCGAGAACTATCCTCAAGATCTCGACCCGAGAACCTTACCTCCCGAGAACAAGTTCTCGACCCCAAACATCTCGACCCGAGATCGAGATCCTCCACTTCTCGACTCGACAACATTTTTTATCTTCAAATTTTTACCTCGTCGTAATCGCATTTTAACCAATCAAAAATGCCTTCAAAAGATGCTTTGTCAGTCAGATCAGATACAAAACCACTTGTTCTCTACCGGGGAGAATATAGTCAATGGAAGAAACAATTCCTTCATTTCATCCTAAGTCAAACAACGGGTCCCTTAATTCTCGACTCACTTGAGAATGGACCAACAAAATTCTACAAAACTGTGGTTAATAATCCAAACTCCACTCCACCAGTTATTGGCAGAGTGTTTTAACTTGGCCTTGCGGCTTACTCTCCGGAACAGAAAGAGAGAGCCAGAGCTGATGTATATGCACACTCATACATGCTACAAGGTCTCCCAAACGATATCTACAGTAGTCTTGACAGTTTCGAGACTGGAAAGGAACTATGGGATGAGATCCGAAAACAGATGGAAGGAACTAACCTAGGCAACAAAGCAAAAATGGTATCAACCCTAAATGTTTATGGTCAGTTTAAGGCTAATCCGGGAGAAGAGCTACAAACCACTTACCACAGGTTCTGCAATATGTTAAATGATCTTCGCAAGAACAACCTGAAAAAGGAAAACCTTGAAATCAACATCAAATTCATCCAATCCATTCTCCCTGAATGGGAAATGTTCGGAAACAATGCAATGCAACACAAAGATTTGAGCCTGATAGATGTTCATGAACTATATGAATATCTACATCAGAATGAGCCGATGGTCAAAGGAATTGCCAAATCCAGGCAAGAAAATGTTGACACATTTGCACTGTTAGCCAAACAAAACCAAGCACTAAACAAAGGAATTAATGATGCCTTAATGGCCACTCAATCAAAGGAGGTTGTCAAGGAAGAACCTGAGACTCTTATTCCTGAGGGAACAAATGAAGAAATCGAGTCTATTCGCCAAGCCATGGCTCTCATCTCAACCTACAGAGATAAATACTACAACAAACCAACCGACAACAACCTTAGAACCTCATCAAACTTCAAATTTAACTCATCTTCTCAAACCCCAAACAACAAAACATCATCTTCCACTACTGAGCCACCGAAGAAGTGTTACGACTGTGGCATGATTGGGTACTTTGCCAAAGACTGCAGGAAGCCAAAGAATAAAGATTCTGAATATTTTAAAAGGAAAATGCTGATGGCTAAGCTGATCAAGAATTGCAAAGTCCTACTGGCTGAGGATCTGCAGTGGTTGGAAGACTCGAATGATCAGGAGGAAGAACAATGCACCGCCAGTTTGGCCGTGATTGTAACACCTTAATTTTTAAAACATCATTTAAATCATATTTTTAAATAAAAATATTACAAGGTCCAATATCCCAAAATACGGTTTAACAAAAACCATTAAAAAGTTTATCAGAGTTTAAAACCGGTGTTACAAAAGAATATCATAACCATAGGATAACGGGATCTACCTACGAGCTCCCGAACTGATCAACACTAGGCCACTTCTAACGGGACCTTCTAATTCATCGATCCTGAACCTGAGTACATAGCCACAAAACAAATTAGTACGTGAGACAAAATAGTCTCGTGAGATACATGGGTTTTTCGACCCATTCTCAAAAGATTTATAAACAATAATTGAATATTATAAATAATTATCCTTATCAACTTTATTAGCTCATTTTCTAATCATTTATTCGTATTAGCTAATAAGCTTACCATAAGCTCATTCATCACATAATCACAAATACGTAAGCTATCTCCAAGCTTACTCTTTCTTTATCACATATGCAACGGACCTCTCCGAGCCAACTCTCCCGATATGGGATGTCTTAGGTAAACTATCAAGGTAATTGGGAACCACCATCTTACCAAGATTCATTAACTCTCCCAATTTCCGGGTCGTCATGCTCACCCAACACTGGGTGTCGTAAACTGTGACATCCTACTCTTTGCGTAGGGAGGTATCACCCCAAGTATACGTCTCATGCTGCCCCATTTCTGGCAGTCTTATTCCGGATATCTCATTCATCACTTATGAGCCTCAGCTCCATTCATCACATTCAACATTAACTAGAATACATCTATTCTAGCTACCATATCATTCTTATTATTTTATCATTCTCATTACTAACTTTACTAAGTCCTTTTATTAAATAAAACATACTTATTATTTATCAAAATCGTATTACTTTAACTTTTCTTTGACTAGCATACATCTAATACTAGTCACCTTATACTTATTCTCTTATAATTCAATCATTACTCTTATTAGTAAAATCTTACTAATAATTACTTATTACTTAAAAATCATCAACATTAGTTTTACTAATGCAATTACTAATAAAACTCCATATCATATATTCTCAATCATTAACTTTATTAATACTTCTTATTACCAAAAACTCATTAACGATTCATAATATCATACTTACTTATCAAAATAGTCAATTATATAGACTATAACTTAATAGCATATTAAACATATTTTCCTTATCTTTCAAATCTCTATCTTTATAAAATATTTATAAAGACTCCATAAACATCATTTTATTTCAAAATCCTTTTGCTATGTACCCAGTTAAAAGTCACATGTACTCTCCTTAGCCAAGCTTAATTCTCTTGTGCTTCTTGAACCAAGTCTTCACTTCCCAAGGCTTAAGAACTCCAAGTCTTTCAACAAATGCCCTAATCATGAAACCACACAAGGTTTAACAATAAACATCACCATTAACTTCATATAATACCAGTAGTTAACCACTAGTATTATTTTCCCCAATTTCTACCAAACCCTAATTTCATAAATCTCAATATCATCAAAAATCCATGTTATGAACATGTTTCCTTTGTTAAAGTACCATAGATCTGGGTTATATAACTTCAATTTCATCACCCATGACAAACCCTCCAACGAGGGTTTGCATACATCACCATTTTCATCCAAAAACACCATTTTATAACATATAGGAGTAGAGATTTACCTTATACTTCAACAATAGAGCAAGAATCTTCAAGATTGAGTACGAAAATCGAATCCACCAGCTCTTTTCCACTCAAAACGCACACACACACTATGAGAAAAGGTTCTAGGGTTTGGAATGAGAGAAAATGCCCGAAATCCCGATTTAAGGTCTGACCAGCTACATTTCGCGTTAAGGGTTCACGCCGCGAACTCCTACGTGATCTCAAGATCGCGTCGATCATCGAAGATAGCGTTTGCTATTTCCATCTGCTGTTCGGTCCGGAACACTTCGCGCCGCTACCACACAGGTTCGCGCCGCGAACTTGGCCTGGCAGCAAAACCTCGATTTACTCCTTGTTTTGATGCCTGGTTTGACTCCATCCCGATTCCAATGATCATAACCACTCTTAAACATTCTCTTAGATACCATTAACCATCAAACCGTCTTACACTCAATCAAATGTGAATATACGCATAATAAAATTGCCAAAATACTTAATATATAAATATTCAAAATTTCGGGTCGTTACAACTATCCACCCCTTAAAAAGGATTCCGTCCTCGGAATCAACTCAAGGATTTCCAATCCGCATTCATCCACGCATACCACTTTCATCTTTATTATAACCAAACTTTTCCAGTCACGATTCAATAAGAATTATACTTTTAAAGGCCCACTTAGCTTCGCTATACTCAAACGGGTCAAAAATCAAACTTTTAGTCCTTATCACCCAAACGGGTCAAAGTCGTACTCTTCGACTATAACCCTTTCCATTAATCAATTAACACCGCTTATAATCATATAAACGATACATTACGTTCTCATCGTCGTCTAACCATTCTAAGTGAATGTCAACACCCAATTTTGACCAAGGTCAAAAGTCCAATAGTTGACCCACCTTGACTTATGAATAAAGTCAAACTTACTTGCAAAATTCACATACTCTTACTAGTGAGACATTACTTCTCAAGCTTTTCATTCCCGATTCCAAAATCTACATTTACTTTCACAATTGTTCCCTTTTTCCTCGATTTCAGTTTCCATCATCAATTAACAATTTCCATTTAAGGTAATACCAATCTCTATCACTTTTTAACTTTCATTAAATTACTCATACCATTAATAATTTCTTTCAAACGTCCTTATGCCATAATTGTAATTCCCGATTACCGGCTTTATAGTCTCAATAACATCCCATTGTGGCCTAACCACTTACCATACGATTTTCTCCACTCGTAAGTTACAAATAACTTTGCTTCCTAAAAGCATCTCTTTTCCACCATCTATACACTTGTAGGCACAACCTACACACAACTATACTTTAAACACAACCCGTGTTTTCAACCCAATTTCTCACTTACCATATAATTATAACAATAACTTAACCATGCGGTTCTACATACACCAGATATGAACATCACAATCCTGATACATCAAATCATACATCAACTATCTCATCGAGATGATCGGAAAGCCTCCAATCCATCACGATCCAAACTGTCAGAATGATCGGAAAGCCTCCAATCCAAAGTGACTCATCCAATCTCGTTAACCGGAAAGCCTCCGATCTAACAAGATCCATACAATACAATTCTATCTTGCATACAATTCATGCATGCATCATTCACTTAACATCATGCTATCATTTTCTCTCGTAATTAAACACATTCTTTATTCTACTTATAGTTCTCCACATTTCACATAACCCTATCTTCCTAAAATCACATGCCTTCCAAAGGCCATCGTTTCCACTCGTGCACAATACCACACGGTATACACATATTCACTAATCAAATTATTTATCAATCGACGTTTACTAAACACGCTTTCTCAACATTAATATTTTCCAACCTTTCCTTTATTACCAAGGTAACCACTAATATTTTTAATTATCCATACTTTATCGCTTCACCCGGTCTTTATGAATCAACCCATTGACTCCGATCTATAACTGAAACATAAATTATCATACTTCTTCTATAAACTTTTACCAATAACAAATTATTCACCCTTCACATCGCATACGTCACCCTAACATAAACATTTGCATTACTTATACGAATTCCCACCGAACACTAGAGTTCTGTTTTCAAAATCATCATTTCTATAGCTTTCTATTCATACTTTACCATTCTTACCGACACTTAGTATTTCACTGTACTACTACCCTTTCTTTGAACACATTTTCTATTATTGTGATTCGCCTTTCAATTTTCGATGATAACATAATCCTTTCTACCCTTACTTCCCGCGACATACCAGTCGCCAACCCATTCAGATATACACATATAATAAACCGGGGAGATTATCCCCTACACTCATATTCACATTTACGATCCATTATAATTTAATTTTCACACGCAATTCATATAAGCACCAAATTGTTCACAGATAAGCAAACGAATCCTAATCATATACCAATAATTTCATAAATGAATTACCTGAAGCGGCTGCATAAGCTTCCTTTACCCGATTCCTATTGGCGGTTGATGCTGACGTGTCGGTCCTTTTCCTCGGGCACGCACTACTATAGTGTCCCACCTCGTGACAAGTGTAGCATTACACTTCGTCGAGGTTCCTTACTTTACAATCTTTTGCTCGGTGCCCTACTCGTCCACACTTGAAGCATATAGCCGTATTTGCTTTGCATTCTCCATGGTGATTCTTTCCACAACTTTGACAACTTCCAATACCACTATGATTTGACGAACTCGATCCCAATCCTTCTTTCTTTGTTGATCCCAAGCTATTATCGAGCTTCTTCTTTTCCTTTCCTGATGCCGACTCTTGTGCCCTTCGACGAAACACCCTTTCAACACCTCGAGCCGTACAAATGGCCTCATCTAACGTGGCCGCTCGTTTGACTTCCAATTCAAACTCTGATGGTAGTCTATTTGCATACCGAACCATTTTCGAACGTTCAGTCGGATAAGCCTTGATCACAAACGGAAGCAATCTCGTAAACTTTTTGGTGTATTCCTCCACCGACATATTACCCTTCTTGATGTACACGAAATCCTCTTGCAATTCCTCTAAATCTCTCTCGGGACAAAACTTTTCCTTTAATCTGCTTGTGAACTCCTTCCACGACATCTTGTACAACACCTTCCTACCCAAAGTCTCATACATGGTATCCCACCATGTCAACGCCTCATCCTTTAACTGCCGGGATGCATAAGTGACCATATCCTTCTTCAAACAGTTGCTATTTTATAGTACCTGTTCAGTTTCCCGAATCCAACGCATCGTCACCTTCGGTTCCGAACTTCCATAATACACTCCGGGGTTGCACGACATGAATGTCTTGAAGGTGCATCCTTCTCTTTCCTCCGACTCCGAATCATCAGTCTCTTCGGTCAATGACTTCTCTGCACGGGTCTTGCTACCCGAAGACTTACTTCCACCGCGAGATTTAGAATCATCTCGCCTATCCTCATTCAATCGATTATCAATAATCCGGTTCATATCCGCATTCACCTCATCCCTCATCTGATTAAACAGATTCCTGATCGATTCCATAATTACCGGAGTTTGGTTTGCATCAAAACCGAAACCCTCTCCATTATTACCGGGATGAGTCGGGATTCGATTTGAATCCGCCTCATGATCTCGTGGAACTTCTCCACTTCTTGGGTTCACCATTTGCTATATCAATACATTAAACCATTAGAACTCAAACGATTGACTCAATAGTCAAATATACCCCAAATATCCCAAAACATCACTTATCCATTTAGGGATCAACCCTAAATACTCATACTTTTACGATCTTAAAAGACCAAACATGGACATCCTATGGAAACATACGGTCCTACTAGCATAGCTTAAGACTAGGGAGGTCAAACCTACCTAATTCACTTAAACTATAGCTCTGATACCAAGTTGTAACACCTCAATTTTTAAAACATCATTTAAATCATGTTTTTAAATAAAAATATTACAAGGTCCAATATCCCAAAATACGGTTTAACAAAAACCATTAAAAAGTTTATCAGAGTTTAAAACCGGTGTTACAAAACAATATCATAACCATAGGATAACGGGATCTACCTACGAGCTCCCGAGCAGATCAACACTAGGCCACTTCTAACGGGACCTTCTAATCCATCGATCCCGAACCTGAGTACATAGCCACAAAACAAAGTAGTACGTGAGACAAAATAGTCTCGTGAGATACATGGGTTTTTCGACCCATTCTCAAAAGATTTATAAACAATAATTGAATTATTATAAATACTTATCCGTATCAACTTTATTAGCTCATTTTGTAATCATTCATTCGTATTAGTTAATAAGCTTACCATAAGCTCATTCATCACATAATCACAAATATGTAAGCTATCTCCAAGCTTACGTTTTCTTTATCACATATGCAACGGACCTCTCCGAAGCCAACTCTCCCGATATGGGATGTCTTAGGTAAACTATCAAGGCAATTGGGAACCCCAATCTTACCAAGATTCGTTAACTCTCCCCGTTTCCGGGTCGTCATGCTAACCCAACACTGGGTGTCGTAAACTGTGACATTCTACTCTTTGTGCAGGGAGGTATCACCCCAAGTAGACGTCTCATGCTGCCCCATTTCTGGGCAGTCTTATTCCGGATATCTCATTCATCACTTATGAGCCTCAGCTCCATTCATCACATTCAACATTAACTAGAATACATCTATTCTAACTACCATATCATTCTTATTATTTTATCATTCTCATTACTAACTTTACTAAGTCTTTTACTAAATAAAACATACTTATTATTTATCAAAATCGTATTACTTTAACTTTTCTTTGACTAGCATACATCTAATACTAGTCACCCTATAGTTATTCTCTTATAATTCAATCATTACTCTTCTTAGTAAAATCTTACTAATAATTACTTATTACTTAAAAATCATCAACATTAGTTTTATTAATGCAATTACTAATAAAACTCCATATCATATATTCTCAATCATTAACTTTATTAATACTTCTTATTACTAAAAACTCATTAACGATTCATAATATCATACATACTTATCAAAATAGTCAATTATATAGACTAAAACTTAATAGCATATTAAACACATATTCCTTATCTTTCAAATCTCTATCTTTATCAAATATTTATAAAGACTCCATAAACATCATTTTATTTCAAAATCCTTTTGCTATGTACCCAGTTAAAAGTCACATGTACTCACCTTAGCCAAGCTTAATCCTCTTGTGCTTCTTGAACCAAGCCTTCACTTCCCAAGACTTAAGAACTCCAAGTCTTTCAACAAATGCCCTAATCATGAAACCACACAAGGTTTAACAATAAACATCACCATTAACTACATATAATACCACTAGTTAACCACTAGTATCATTTTCCCCAATTTCTACCAAACTCTAATTTCAAAAATCTCAATATCATCAAAAATCCATGTTATGAACATGTTTCCTTTGTTAAAATACCATAGATCTAGGTTATATAAATTCAATTTCATTACCCATGACAAACCCTCCAACTAGGGTTTGCATACATCACCATTTTCACCCAAAAACACCATCTTATAACAAATAGGAGTAGAGATTTACCTTATACTTCAACAATAGAGCAAGAATCTTCAAGATTGAGTATGAAAATCGAATCCACCAGCTCTTTTCCACTCAAAACGCACACACACACTATGAGAAAAGGTTCTAGGGTTTGGAATGAGAGAAAATGCCCGAAATCCCGATTTAAGGTCTGACCAGCTACATTTCGCGCCGCTAATTGAAAGATCGCGCCGCTAAAGGGCCCCCGCGTTATTTCGCGTCAAGGGTTCGCGCCACGAACTCCTAGGCGATCTCAAGATCGCGTCGATCATCGAAGATAACGTTCGCTATTTCCATCTGCTGTTCGGTCCGGAACACTTCGCGCCGCTACCACCAAGTTCGCGCCGCGAACTTGGCCTGGCAGCAAAACCTCGACTTACTCCTTGTTTAGATGCTTGGTTTGACTCGATCCCGATTCCAATGATCATAACTACTCTTAAACATTCTCTTAGATACCATTAACCATCAACCATCTTACACTCGATCAAATGTGAATATACGCATAATAAAATTGCCAAAATACTTAATATATAAATAATCAAAATTTCAGGTCGTTACACTGATGGCAAGATCCACTAAACTGAGGGCTGAGCTGGGCATTCCAGAAAATGATGACAATGAGGCACACCCTTATTCCCTTGATTATTCTTTATCTGACTCAGAAGCTGACTTTTCAAATGATTCCCTCTTTAATCAAAATATTTTACTCAAACTTGAAGAGAAAACTGAATTTACAAAACAAATTATTGACCTAGAGAGTGAGAAAGCCAAACTCTTAAAAGATCTAAGTCAATATTCTTTTCAAATAGAAAAACTGCAGATTTTTGAACAATTAAACAAGGAACTACAAAGTCAGTTATCCACATCACAATCTAAATTACTAATTGAAATAACTGCATTAAAAGAAAGTTTATAGCATCAAGTAAACACAAATAATACAACTAATGCACAAATCATAAACTTAAAAGCAGAAAATGCAGCATTCCGTCGACAACTTGAAACACTTGTTCCTCAAGTGAATAAGAATAACTCATCTCAACAAAAAACAAAACTCAAAAGTTACAAAATCAGTTGCTCACACCTTTTCATGTTGCTCACACCTGTGAGGTCAACCGATTAAATAAAATAATCAATGACAAAAACTTTGTAATTTCAAATCTTAAAAACATGAAAACAATATCGAGTTAGAAAGAAGATTTCCGAAAATTGTTTCAAGATTCAGTATCTTAATTACAAAGGGAACGAGAATGGGCAAAGGCCGCTGAAGCAAAAATGAAAGACTATCAGGAGAAATTGAAGACGGCAGCCACCGAAATTCAAAATTTAAATGAACAAATTCAAGGTATTACTAAAATTTTTAAAAAGGAAATCAATGAACAATCATGCACAATATACAGTCTCACAATCAAAAAGGAAAATGCAGAAGAACACCACAAAAAACTGGAGCAGGCAATTGTCAAAGCCGGTCATACAAAACAAACAATCAAGTTCAATGAACCAAAAGAGTTCAGATTCTACAAATCAAAAGTGGGACTTGGAGCAGATAATCCTCATTATCTGGAGAAAGCTGTTGATGTTCTCCCAACACTGTACAACTATGACTACATGAATCTGGGAATCTGGCAAAGCTTTCTTCATATGCCGGACCAAGAATCAGAAATTGAGAAGTTCAACAGAGAAAACCAAGAATACGCTCAGATCAGCTTCAACTATTCTGCATTAAACTCCACATATGAAAAGAAGAAAGCAAAATTCGAACATAATGAATATTTTCCAATTGTCACTCAAGCAGAATTTTTCATACCTAATAATGAAGTTTTAAAACAAACAATTGAACCAAAGCTTTATGTTCCACCGTTGATTTTAGAAAAGAAAATTGTTCAACTTGAATCTGAAATTGACGAAACCCACAAAGCTTTTGATAAGGAAAAAGAAAATCTTCAAACGAAAATCCATAAATTAGAGGACACGATTTCAGAATTAAAACCTAAAACTAACAAAAATGATATTCAAAATTCTAAATCTTCTTTAATAGGACCGGCACCAGTTAATCCAGTTCCAATCATCTTGAGTAGAAGCTTTAATCCACCTGTTTTAAGTGTTGCATATCGAAAATTAGAGCCCCAGAGTAAGAAGTCTAAGAAGCCCGATGGAGTCACAAGAGCCATGCAGTCCAAGAAGCCTATTCTGACTAGGCCTAGTATGCTTGAGAAGCCTAGCTATCTTAAGAAGTCATTTACGTATGTAGTTTCTTCTTTTACTGATCAAAATAATTGTAATAACTCTAAATATGTGAAAACTCCGGCAATGGCTTTCAGAACAATTTATGATGCTTCTATTTATCGTCCTGTTAATTACTATCCTGATTTTGATGTCGTGTTTTCTAAATATGATAAATTTGGAACAAAGAGATTATTTGATAAAATTACAAGGAAACTGATTACTCAAACCGATGATCATTTTTTTTGTTAGATTAGATGCTTCATGTGGTTTTAAAAGCAATGTATTTCATAAATCTGGTAAAATTATAAAATCATGCAAAACATGCTTTCCACACCCATGCAAGTCATATGCCTCTATTCCATCAAAATCTAAACAAAAAGGTCCATCTCCACCTATTTCCAAACAACCGAAGAATAAACAACCGAAGAATTCGTTCAAGAACCCACCAACTTCTGATTCACTCTCGTCTTCTCGCCGCAAAGTTTCTCGAGGATCTTCCGCTCTGAAGCCAAAATCTTCAGGTTCCTCAAAATGCGACAACAAAACGTCTACCAAACCTTCAAGATTTGTGAAATATAATTGGATTAAAAGTGAAAAGTCTCACTAGATTTTACAATCCTCTGAAAAATCATTTCAATGGGTCATCATATTGTAGGAAAACCTAGTAGGATTCACATGGCGGAACTTGAATCCCACATACCGGATCTCTACTAAACAATGAGATCACAAGAAGAAGAAGATTAAGAACATTACCTTTAGATTGCTAAAGAATGATCCACCTCTACTCCACCACCTGAACACGCTGCACGACCGCATTGTACCAACAAAGTAATACACGAAACTCGTGTGGGTGTGGCTTGTGTCGAACACAAAGTCGACGAACAACCCCTTGGGGTTTG
Organism: Calendula officinalis; assembly: GCA_963853835.1. Lineage (NCBI taxonomy): Eukaryota > Viridiplantae > Streptophyta > Magnoliopsida > Asterales > Asteraceae > Calendula > Calendula officinalis. The sequence goes on from OY970832.1 coordinate 25,385,092, forward strand.
TTCGTGCGTCGGCCGAAGAGAGGAGAGGAGAGGGAGTGTCTAGGGTTCTTTTGCGGTGTAAATGTGTAACCCTTAAACCCTAACCTTAGTCCCTTATTTATAAGTGATTAAGTTACCATTAGGTCCTTGGAGTTTAATTAGGTTTAATTACATAATTAAACTTCCTATTAACACTTTAAACCCTTGGACTTTTACTAGTTAATTAATTAGCTATTAATTAACTGTCCGTTAAATTTTTAACTTAATATTTAACCTTCCTCTTAAATAATAATTAACTTATTATTATTTATTCTCTTCTTTATAATTAACTTAACTAGTTAATTATTCCACATAACTTACTTTATTCGGTTGTCCATTATTGGGTGTGTAGTGGTGTGACCCTTTAGTGCCTTATAACATTGGACACGGTGACACGTGTACTTATCTGTGCACATAAATCCTTCAGACTCCCACTTGTGCAAGTTAAGTATCACTTACTGATCATCGTTGGCCTAAAGCGGTCCCTAGCCAGACATTTAGGATATCCACGTTATAAGAACTCTTACATCCAGAGATAATATTCATTAATGAATAACACTAACAGATTTTCCTTTCGCATCATGATATTTCTTTATTTGGGTAATAGACATGGAGCAGGGATCTTGTTCTATATACTCGAATTTTCTCAACACTGATTTCAACTTTCTGCAGTAACGGATTACCGAATGATCTAATCATTCTCCGAGAGCGGCCACGCATTTCAGTAGTCTTAATCGTCGAGCGGCCATGAAATATCTCTTCTAGTTAAAGAAGGTGCAATTCCATCTTGACAATTTGCGTTATCTTGCCCACGACTTCCGCTGTCTTAGTCAAGTTCCTTATGATCACCCTTTTACGGTATGACGTTAGATAAATGCTAAAGATCAGAAGTTATCGCGTCTCAAACTAAAAAGTCTCAGGTCAGAGGACATCTACTCGAAATTACTTATGTTTGAGCTCCATGAAGTAATCTCGATCTTTTGGTCACGTCTAATGTTTAGCAAACTCTGTAAACATCTATGAATATTTATTTTTAACAACACTTGTTTCTCTATTCAATAACTATGAATAGATAAATATTCATAATGGTAGTAACTCCTGAATATAGCTCCCACTAAATTCAAGCAACCACAGACATTTAGATGCTCAAAAACTTTGTGTATCAAGGATAGGTTTAAAACATGTTAAGAATAGATAATGAGAAAAAATTACGTAAAACTTTCTATTTCAATCCCATGAAATGTTATTACATAATGTGTCGATTTCAAGCATATCTATGAGTCTAATCAAAATCACTAGCTACCAATATCCAGGTACCGCATTCCTATAGCATGTGCATGTTTCTCATGCTTTGGTCCAGCTAGTGGTTTTGTCAACGGCTCAGCTACGTTGTCATCCGTTGGTATTTTCTTAATTGTAATATCACCTTCTCTAACATACTCACATATGAGGTGATATTTTCCGCGGACATGCCTGGTCTTTTGATGCTCTCTTGGTTCAACAGCTTGCGCTATTGTTCCACTATTATCACAGAATATTTCGATGGGTCTAAAGATACTGGAAATAACTCTAAGATCCTCGATAAAATTCTTAAGCCACATGGCTTCCTTTCCAGCATCATTTGTCGCAATGTACTCAGCCTCTGTAGTCGAATCTGCTACCGTATCTTGTTTCTGACGCTTCCAAGATATAGCTCCTCCGTTTAGTGTGAATACAAACCCAGATTATGATTTGTAATCGTCTCTGTCGGTTTGGAAGCTTGCATCTGTGTAACCAGTTACACGCAATTCTTCCATTGAACCTCCAAAGACCAAGAACATTTCTTTCGTCCTTCTCAAATTCTTGAGAATGTTCTTGACAGCCACCCAATGGGCCTCACCAGGATTCTTTTGATATCTGCTCGTAAGACTTATGGAGTAAGCAATATCGGGCCTAGTACATAACATGGCATACATGATTGATCCAATTGCCGAAGCATATGGAACCAAACTCATCCTAGCTATTTCCTTGCTAGATGTAGGACTCTGAGCTTTGCTCAGTGTAATGCCATGTGTCATTGGAATGAGACCTCTCTTGGAATCACTCATACTGAATTTCTTCAGTACTTTGTCAATGTATGTACTTTGACTAAGTCCAATAAGCCGCCTAGATCTATCTCTGTAGATCCTTATACCCAGTATAAATGCGGCTTCTCCCAAGTCTTTCATCTGGAAACATTTACCTAACCAGGATTTTACTCCTTGTATTGCTGGTATATCGTTTCCTATGAGCAGTATGTCATCAATATACAAGACTAGGAAGATTACTATGCTCCCACTGAATTTTATGTAGACACACGCCTCGAACTCACTCTTGACAAAACTAAATTCTTTGATTCTTTTGTCAAAGTGTAAGTTCCAACTTCTAGATGCTTGCTTCAATCCATAAATGGATTTTAGCAATTTGCATACTTTATCAGGATTCTTTGGATCAGTAAAACCATCCGGCTGTATCATGAATACATCCTCATTCAACTCCCCGTTAAGGAAGACGGTTTTAACATCCATTTGCCATATCTCATAGTCGTAATATGCTGATATGGCCATAAGAGTTCTAATCGACTTAAGCATAGCGACTGGCGAGGAGGTTTCAGATTAATCCACACCATGTGTTTGCGTGAAACCCTTCGCGACAAGTCGTGCTTTGTAAGTATGCACTTTCCCATCCATGTCAGTTTTCTTCTTGAAAACCCACTTGCATCCAACAACACGTGACTGTGGTGGCAAGTCTAATAACACCCAAACTTGGTTGTCATACATGGATTGCATCTCTGCTTCCATAGCCTCGAGCCATCTTTCAGACTCCACGCCATCAGCAGCCTCGCTGTAGGTCAATGGTTCTAGTAGACTTCCATCATCTTCATCGATCATGAATCCAAGATACCTAACTGGTTCTTGGCGTGGTCTACTGGACCTACGAGGGTTGCGTGTTTCTTCTTCCTCAACCGGTGGGTCTGGTTGGGGATCAACAATTCTTTATTGAACTAGTGGTTCGAATGAAGTCGTAAGTGGATCTTCGCTCTCTTCAATTTCTTGAAGTTCTATTTCTTTTCTTGGAGTCTCTGTCCCTAGAAACTTCTCCTCCAAGAACACACCTTTCCGAGCAACAAAAACTTTGTTGTCTTCTTGATGATAGAAATAATATCCTAAGGTTTCCCTTGGATATCCAACGAAGATGCACTTATCTGACTTGGGTTTAGTTTGTCTGTGAAGTTACGTCTAACGTACGCCTCACAACCCCAAATCTTGAGAAAAAACAATTTTGGCTTTCTCCCCGTCCAGTGCTCGAACGGAGTCTTTTCTACTGATTTGGTTGAAACTCTATTCAGTGTGAACGCTGCAGTCTCGAGTGCATGTCCCCAAAATGATAGTGGTAGGGGAGCACGACACATCATTGAACGTACCATGTGTAACAAGGTGCGATTTCTCCTTTCTGATACACCATTCATCTGAGGGTGTATACGGAGGTGTGAGTTGTGAAACAATCCCACATTCTTTCAAATGATTGTCGAACTCTTGGCTCAAATATTCGCCTCCTCGGTCCGACCAAATTGACTTTATTTTCTTGCCCAGTTGGTTTTCAACTTCCCTCTGATATTCTTTGAACTTGTCAAAGCTTTCAGACTTTAGTCTCAGAAGAAAGACATAACCATACCTACTGAAGTCGTCAGTAAAGGTAATGAAGTAGCGGTATCCACCTCTGGCTTCTGGAGTGAAGGGTCCACACACGTCACTGTGTATAATCCCTAACAACTCGCCTGCCCTTTCATTGTAGTGATTGAAAGGGTCTTTTGTCATTTTGCCAGATAAACATGATTCGCATATGGCATATGATTCCAAATCAAATGGCTCTAGAATTCCATCATAACCTTGGAACCTTAAGAAGACATGTTCCTACGGCTTCGGCTCCAACCTTGGAACCTTCGCCTACTCGTAGTTCAACATCCCCTCGTCCTAGCTTCCTGTTCTTCTTAAATCCCTGCAAGTGATTGCAAATGTGATGACCACATCCGGTATCCAATACCCAGGATTCACTAGAAGTAACGAGATAATCAATCATAAAGATATCTGAATCACTGAAAAAATCAGTGTCCAACAGTCCCACATCGGACGTGTGCTCGCAAATATCCTTGCTGCCACAAGTTGGGCAACACAAATCAGTAAAGTCCTTCAACCAGGCATCGAAATCATCCTGCTGAATCTCAGGGAGAGATTCTTCCTATAGCCTTTGAACATCGCGTATACACAAGAGATTCTCGTGTAGACTTGCGACAGTCAAATCAAAATTCCCAACAAAGCGTACTACCTTATCCTGATAGTATTGAGTGAGAGATCCAAACAAGAACAAGACTTGTTCTTGCTGGTTTGATGTGCCAGTAACCAGGGTGAGACAATCTAGCAACCTTCTTATGTTAGTAAGATGGTCACTCAATGGTTGATCATCCTTCATCTTTGACGAAAAGATTTCTTGCAAAACGAACTGCTTACTTTCTTCAGTACTATCTTTAAACGTCTCCTCAAGATACTGGACACACTCATAGCATGGTTTCTTACGTAGATTATCAGTAAGCTCTGATAATGAAGTAAGAATGAGAATCGACATAACTTGTGATTCATCTGCCAGATACTGATAATAAGCGTCAAGCTCATCATCCTGGGCATCTTGCCCTGGTTGTCCCTTGGGCACCTCGTCTATCACGTACAGTAGATCTTGTGCTTTAGGAAATTCCTAAAATGCACATTCCAAACTTTGTAGTTTGGACCAGTAAGCTTCCATTTTCCAGTGATGAGCCTTTGCGATTCAATTGGTGAGTAAAACGAAATTTCTGACAATACAGACATCTATAAGAAAAACAACAAACGGTTAGTATGATTAGAAAAATAAATAACTTCTAACATTATTACCTTTTAAGAATAATAGTTAGACTAGGATCCATATTTCACGCCCTCTAATGCAAGGTTTGGGCACTTCCCATTAGAGCCACGCTATTTCTGGTAGGTATAGCCATACCGATCGCCTCTTGAACTAGAAACGATTCCTAGATGTTCGGGATATCAAGTTGAACAACAAACTTGTATATGTTTTAATCCCTCTAGTGCATTTTGGGCCGGGACTTCCGATTATCACCAAAATAGATCGTACCACCTAAGACAGTGCGATGCCTTGCGCCGGGACTCCCGATTATCACAAGACCCTACGCACCCTAACACTCGCAATGATTTGAATCCACATCTAAGGTTCTTTCTCCTTACAATGTGAATATCGTTGAACAAGTGAGATGTTCCATTAGGTGGGTTGCAATCTGATCTAAAATTTTCTAAAAAGGATTTTCCTTTGTTCGAAAAAGTTAGCCAGTTTTTAATTACTTGGTTTTATAAACAAACTGTTTATAATTACCATTATTAATTTTATACCTTGGTTTTCTAAACGAACTGTTTATAATTACCATTATTAATTATTAAAACTTGGTTTTCTAAACAAACTGTTTATAATCACCATTCTTTATTAAAACCTTGGTATTATAAACTAACTGTTTATAATTACCATCTTTTTATTCCAACTTTAATAAATAAATGAAATAAAATAAATACATGCAATTTCGAGAATTGCTATGCCATAACCCCAAAGACTTGGTTTTGTGTTTTGTAGATTTTAATCAAAAATTAATTTCCGAAAATAAAACCAAATAAAAAAATTTCGGAACTTTTAAAATAAACACAATGTCACGACTTTTGGGTTATGTCATATTAAATAAATAAATAAACTGATAATTTAAATTACCAAACTGATAATTATAAAATTACCCATAACAACTGATTTCAATTTCCCCCTTAATTTTAAGATTATCTTGATTTTAATAAACTATTAAAATTAGTTTTAATTTAAATGTTATTACCCTTTTTAATTTTGTGATTTGATCCCATGTACCCATATGCCCAAAACCGAGCCTTGGGTAAACAATACTGGATTAAATACATAATAAAAATAACTGGACCTCGAGACGAAACCCTTTCCGGTCGAACCCGAGTTCGACCGAATCACGGTCTTACTCGGTTTCGGCCAAAAATAAAATTATTATTATTTTTTATTATTTTTGATTTTAACCTTTTTATTACCGAAAATTAAAAGGAAAAAAAAAAACAAATAAATATAATATATATTGTGTTATTCTAATACCAAGAATAACACATCTTTCCTTATTTAGTCTAAAGCCTAATTTGTCCAAAGATTCACCAAATCTTGGTTAATCAATTACTTGGACTAATTATTCTAGGGTGTTTTTACTAGAAAAAAAAAAAGAAACCTAATTTTTGTATCTTGAAACCTTTTTTTTTTTTTTTTTTTTGAACAGCAAAAAAGAAGGCAACGGGTTGAGCTTCGGCATTGCCATCACCCCCCGAGGACCTCCACACTAAAATAAATAAACTTGAGTCTAGCAAAAAGCTAGACTAAAAGAAAGCAATTACAAAGGGTTTAATAACCAGTCCACCCAAGGAATCTTAACTTTATGATTCCGATGGGTGAGCCACGAGAAAGAAAAAAGCTTAATACTATCGACTAGACTCGACTTATGCAGCCTACCATTATCGAACAAAAGAGAGTTTCTAAATCTCCAAAGAAACCAACACGTCGTAAAACCTATAACTTTAAACTTTAAACGCCGGGAGGATCTGTTGGTCAAAGAGTCACAAAAGTCCCTCCATTCGGAAAAAGAAGCAGCATGAGGAATATCAATCTGACACCATTTACTAATACTATCCCAAACACTTGTGGCTAAATGACAAGAGAAGCAAATATGTGATATTGATTCCACGCCTTCAACACAAACCGGACAAAGGATAGAGTTTATATCCAAACCTTTTCTAGAAAGGTTTAACCTTGTAGGAAGCTTATCCAAATTGAGCCTCCAAATAAATATATTAACCTTAACTGGAATTGAAGAACACCAATTGGAGACAAAATCAATACCGGGAAAAAGGAAATTGTTTATATGCATTCTTGTTTCACCACCGTATAATCTCGAGCATCACCAAGAGACCAAATAACTTTATCATTACCTTCTTGGAGATGATAATCTCTAATAAGAGATAGTAAACTCTCCAACTGAGCTTCCACAATACCTCCTCTAATTTGTCTTCTCCAATTAAATGACCAACCATTCCTGTTGAATCTGTCACTAACCTTACAGAAAGGGTTTAAATCTAATTTGAAAAGACGATTAAAAAGAGCATGGAGCGGCACATGACTAGCCCAAATATCATTCCAAAACATCACGCTATTACCGTCCTTGATTTCGAATTTTAAGTTGTTGTAATGAACTATGTTTGAATCGTGCAAATAGTTGATAGTTCCAAAAATTTGACCCCATAAACTTTTCTTATGACGGGAGAGAATGGGCTTACAAAACCCACCTCTTTCACCATAAATAGCTTGGATAAGACGACACCAAATGGAATTTTTTTCATTATAAAATCTCCACCTCCATTTGGTAATAAGAGCTAAATTAAGAGCCTCAAGACTAGCGATATCCAAACCTCCTTTGTCTTTAGAAGCCAAACAATTGGTCCATTTGACCCAACTCATTTTTTAATTATTTTCTGTGCTACCCCAAAAGAATTTAGCTCTTAGTTGCTCAATTTTATTAATAACGGACTTCGGGGCTCTAAAAATGGACAACCAAAAAATACCTAAGCTACCCAAAACCGATTTAATAAGAGACAATCTTCCCCCAATAGATAAAAGATTTGCTTTCCAAGAGGACAATTGTTTCTCCATTCTATCAATTATAGGAGCCCAACAACCTTTTCTTCCCATGTTTTGGCCAATCACAAGCCCAAGGTGCGTAAAGGGCATGCAACCTTTAGCGCAGCCTGAAACCAGAGATATTTGAGCGATAATCTGATCTGAAACACCCAATCCATACACATTGGATTTTTCAATATTGATTTTAAGGCCAGAATTAGCATGAAACTCAGTTAAAACACGAATGATTGCTTCTAGATTACTAGTACCCCAATCTGAAATGAAGACTACATCATCAGCAAAGAACAAGTGTGAAACAGAGTAGTTTTGAATTCCTACTCGAGCCCCGGAAAGACGATTGAGCCGAATATCTTTTTGAATCAATAAATGAAGACCCTCCATGGCAATAATGAACAAGAAAGGAGATAGAGGGTCTCCTTGACGAAGACCTCTAAGCATATAAAATTCTTCAGTAGGGCTTCCATTTATAAGGATAGAAAGACGAGCCGAAGAAAGAAACTCTTTAATCCAAGACCTCCATTTGACACCAAAACCCATTTGCATCATAATATAATCCAGATAATCCCAGTTTACCGAATCAAACGCTTTATCAAAATCTACTTTAAAAAGGAGTAGACTTTTATGTTTCAGCTTATACCAATCAATGATTTCACTTAACATGAGAGGACCATCTAAGATTTGTCTCCCTTTAATAAAGGCCGTTTGAACGTTACTTATAATAGGGTCAATGACCTTAGCTAATCTCAAAGCTAGAACTTTAGCTATAATCTTCTATAAAAACCCAAGTAAAGAAATAGGTCGGAAATCTTTCACTAAAATGGGGTTCGAGACTTTTGGGACAAGAGTAACAAAAGAAGAGTTACAACCCAAAGGCAATTTACCTTTGGACAAGAATTCACCAACAGCATGCAAAATATCCATTTTGCGGATTTCCCAATATTTTTTAATAAATCTAAAAGAGAAACCATCCGGACCCGGGGCTTTGTCACTCCCACAACTCCAAACGGCAGCTTTTAATTCATCTAAGGAACACACATCCTCTAAGAAAATAGCGTCAGAAGGTTTTAGCCTCTTGAAATCATCGTGGTCAAGATTCGGAATAGTGACCGGAGAAGAATTAAACTTCGCTTTATAGAAATCCAAAAAATACAGATTTGACAATAGAAGGCTCAACAAACCAATCCCCATCTTTCATGACTCCTTGGACTGATTGATACCATCATCTTTGATTAATTAGACCGTGAAAAAAGGAAGAATTTTCGTCTCCTTCAACGTCCCATTTAATCTTAAGCTTTTGTAACAAATCAAGATTTTCCATCTTATCAAAATTATTGACTTCCTTCAATCCAATAATTCAAGAACTTTGAATAATTTTCTTGGATTAAACTTACTAGGTTTCTTTCTAAGATAAAAAAAACTTAAATATATGTATATATGTATATTTAAAAAACGAAAAACAAAAAGAGGGGAAAAAGAAACCTATTGTAACAACCCAAAAATCAGAAGAAATTTAAAATTTTTTAAATCATTTAATTAATAAAATTTCCCAAAGTACAAGTAATGAAAAGGTCCCAACTCATATAAAAATATAAACCGTCTCATGGTCTTTAATGTGGAAATAAATAAAAAGGTTTAAAATTATGTTTGACTCAAAACAAATTTTTAAAAACTCCAAATCCAATAAATAAAGATGCAGCCCATCAACCGTTCACTAGAATTTAACCAAATTTTTACAGTAGCTGCACGGCTCAGAGGACTACAATTTGTCAGAAAACTTCAGGAACTAATTCCAAACAGAAAGGGGTCAAAACAGGCACACAAGACAGAATAGCTGAACCGAAAACTATTCTGCGATAAATTACTAAAACATCAATAACTTTTAAACCGTATATCAGATTTACGAGACGTTAGCGGCATTGGAAAGAGGACTCAGAAAACTAGTGACCAGCACGGGCCAAAAATCAAAAAAACGTACCTTAAGCAGGTTAAAACAGACTCGTAAACGTTGGGCAGAATCTGCCAGAAAAATATATTGACATAAAACCCGATTTAACAACCCGACCCGTTCCCGAGAACTAGAATACTTAAGATTTGATACCCAACAGCTTAAAGATTAAATCTTCTCAAAATATAATCAATTCTCAGAATTTGGTTATAAAAAGTTTCCCGATTGGGAAACCGAAAACCCTACGGGTTCGGTTTCCCGTTCGGTTAGCTAAAAACAGTTTAAGTAAAACGATGAGTTACACCCAACCCACCGAGACAACCCGAGGCTCAGCCTCGGCTGCCCGGTTTACAAATTCCAACCCGAATGATCAAACAACACTTCACTAATAAGCTAGCTCATCGAGACAACAAAGGGTTAAATAAAATGGATGACAACAACAATTCGATCAAAACCGAACCCGACTCGGGCTCGGTATCAACAATCAGAACTCACAGCCCCCTTATACATCCTTCATGAAACAGGTTAGCACAACAAGTCACTGAAAACGGAAATAGCAAAATCGAAACAGTGAAAGACAAGAAAAACTACCGAAATTGATATGGTTTGGAAAACACCGAACTTTCTCACTACAACGCCACCCAGTTCTTGTTATCTTAATCACGCGGTTACTCCCAGCTTGTTTATGCCCGAAATCCGTCGGGGTTTGGTTTTACTTGATCACCGATAGAAGTACTCCCTAGTCCCGAAGATTGATCAATTCGAACCTCAACTCTTGCTCGATCTTCACTCCTGCCCTCCACATAATGTAACATGTCACCTGCTTGCCTGGTTTAGCACCACTGCCAACAGCCATCTGCTCAATCTATATCACCTAAAATGTGACCTGCTTGGAAGAAATAAAGGAACACCAACTCGACTTCCCTTCTTGCTCGGTGATGGAAACAGATTACGATGGAGATGCTCTATAACTTCTGTCCGAATGGAAGTGCTTGCTGCTCTCGCTCACTTGTTTACACCGAGTATATAAAACTTCCACATCACCGACAAATAAAAGCTTTCTCACCTCAGAACCTCCACCATAAACTAATATACACCTCCACCGCCATATTATTAAGCTGCTTGCTACCTTTGATTCCCAACTGATCTCATTATCTCACGAGTGAAAAGGAGAAAAGAAGAATAAACTAAACAACAGACGATCGAAACGGCTGGAAGTATCTTTGAAGCCGTCGAATTTGAGTAGGGTTTTAGGGGTTTAAAGGCTTGTACCATTTATATAATTAGACAAGCCCGAAAGTCGAAAGCCCGGGACCTTGGCTTTTGGGCGGCCCGACTCATTAAAGTACAACTATTTTCTCTATCGTTAAACCGGTTTAAAACCCGACGCGCCCACAAGATTAAATAACGTCTAATTAATCACAAAGTGACCAAATTGTTGAAACGTCTAAATAATTAACATGTCTAATAAAATGTTGTCTAATTTAATTAACCTTTAATAAAAACGAACCGTCTAACTACATATCGTCTAAACAATACGAGACGACTAATTATTAATGTCTACTAACTCGAACCATTTAACTACAGGTCGTCTAAATATTATGATCCGACTAACTTCTTTATCATTAATTCAATACTTAATCATTTTAAAATTAAATATAATAATTAAAATATTATTATTTAATTATTACAATTTTCGAGGCGTTACAACTCAACTCCACTTGAAATAGACTTCGTCCCCGAAGTCATGGCTCGGATGAAACTCGGAGTAGCGATCTCGCAATTTGGACTCATGCTCGGCAACGACACACGTCCTCAACAGGAAGTAACGAAAAGGTTATGAAATAAGGAAACTCGTCAAGGGTTAAGAATAGAATGAAACTCTCCAGGGCGACCCATTCAATCAGCGTGTACTCCGTCTCTTGCTCACACATGTCTTCCGTCTCTAACAGCGCAAAAAGATGAGGCTACATGAAATAAAATCGGAATGCTCTCTAAGAATCTCGGTTTAACGATGAGAAGAATGACGAAAGTGACACAAGTAAATCACAATACTCTACTGAAGGCGTCTTCTTGCTCTCGTAGTCGAACACCATTGTTGCACTCAGCGGTTAATCGTCGCGTTGAATCTTCGATTCAACTCCACTTGGAGATTCATTACAGTTTGGTTTGTGGCGACAAATGATCTCGGCGTAGTACTCGGTCATCCATTCTGTTCTCACAATCATACTCAGCCCTCTCGTGGCGATAACAACAAGTTTTTATGGGAACATCTCCCCGCACAACTCTATTACATGGCCACTTTATATAATTCACACCAGACAAAAAAAAATATTATTATTATCAATCTCCGCCAAAAAAATGATATCTCAAGGTCCTCTGCTCTATGGGACATCAGTTTGTTTTTAAAACAAAATAAACAATTTAACGGTTCACACCACTATCAATCACTACATAACAAGTACAATATTCTCAAGAAATGTTATTATCACACAAAAATCTCATATAGTAGGCAACACGTGCCTTTTTTTTTTCTTCCCAATTTGCATATACTCAGAATGCATTTATCTCAAATTTCCACAACTTGCTTTTAACTCAATGCAATCTATATTATCAATTTAACTCAAATCTCACTTTACAATTTATCACAAGTCGCACAAAATGCCCATTTCACTCTCTTCGCGATCTCTCGTGTGATCAAATTTAATTATCAGACTACTCGAACGGATAATTTCTCTTGTTAACTCATATTTAACAATTTGTTGTTAACTCTTTTCAACACTACTCACTTTGTTCTCGTTTAATTGTGTCTTAATCAATTTGACCAAAATTTCCACCCATTAATCTCAATTATTTTTAAGTCTCAAACGTTTCAACTTAATGTTTTTCTCGATTTAAGAAGTCATAGTATTTTAATAAATTTTTATTGTTTGATACACTTATAGTTTTCTCGTTTGTTCATTTTAATAACTAATCTCGATTTAAAAATTATTCAAGAAAGTACAATGTTTGACGAAATTTAATTTAATAATTTAACTCGATATTCTCCTTAGTTTTAATTTAATATTTGCTTATAAATTAAAAATTTTCTCATTTGATTTGTTTTGATAATTTATTCGCTTAACTTGATTTATTAGTTTCTTATAGCTCGGGAATTCTCAGTAAATTTTTCCTCATGATTTATTACGGCGATCTTCTCATGGCCGACTCATCTTTTTATTAATGTAATTTCATAATTTCTTATTAGTTGTATAATTATATTCTTACCACTTCTCATTTGCACCATTACCCTCAATTTATAAATTTCTCACCACTTGAAAATTATACTGTCACATGAAATTAATTATTCCCAATTATTTTATAAATTTCCTAGTCACGTGTATATATATTACTCAACACAATAATATGGCTCAAGAATTTCTCGACTGGATTTAATAACTTCCCGTAATCATGTTTTTCCCATTTAACTTGACTTGAATAATTCATAATAAATTCTCATATTTTAATAATCTCTTTTTATCCCATTATATTCCCACGGGAATAATTTCTCGATTAATTAATCACTCTTATAACTTTTGAGTCGGTTATATGCACATAAATGCTCTTAATAACACTTAACAAAACTTTCTCTTGGTAATTCTCTTAATATACTCCTTACCAACTCTATTTTTCACATTTAGCTCGAGTTATTAATCTCCATTAGATTAATTATACGAATTTAATGATTCACATCTTTATAATTACTCTCTAATCACACTCTTAATATTGTTAGTTTTCCCTTTTACCACCACTCAACTCCACTTGGAGAAAACTCGTCCCCAAGTTTGGAAGTGGCACTCAAAATCTCAAAGAACCCGTTACGAACACTCGATAGTTCGGTTTGCTGATTCTCATATTTGATTATATATTTTAGGGTTTCATTTAATTACTCGATAATCAAACTCTCATGTACAGGTGTGAGTCGGTCCCAACATATACTCTTTACGCCCCTCTCACACCCATACCCAATAAATTTTATCGCTTATAAAAATAATTTATTACTCATAATAGTGTTACAATTATTTCTCATTAACAACTATTCATTTTATGAATCCTCATAAATTAGACTTATTACATGTATTAGTACCACAATTTGTTATTTCGCGTTATACGTTCATGATTATCTCTTGTTCAAATCTGAGTATTAAGTTCTCATTTTTTTTTGCTTACTCATAGCGTGTTTGGTATTATTATTACCATATACAAATTTTTTCATTAAATAGAATTCTCATTTTATTCGTAGTGAACACATCTCGTAAATTTTCTCTTTTCGCTTAACTTAAATAACTCATTTTGGGTCCCTCATCTTGTTCAATTAAAGATGTTTAAAATTTTATTAAAATTTATCTTTTACTCAATTAATAGTTCTCAGTAATCAAGCATATTTATTCAGCACAATAATTAATTAGATCAAACATCTTGACTCAAATTAGTAGTTACTTACAAATCTAAATATAATTTCCATTTAATTCATTTTAAATAAACGTTCTCTTGATTTATTACTTTCTCATAATTCAAAACTTCTCGTTAATTATTTTCAGTCACATTATTGGATTCTTATACTCTATTCTCAATTATATGTATTAAATTATTCTTAATCATTCTTACTTGATTATTATCTTAGGTTTTTGACAAATTAATATTATTCAATTTAGCAATTCATCATTAGTGATCCTCACTCAATTTGGTTTAATAAACCTTTACTTGATATGTTTGGATAACTCCTTATCAACTTAAATTAATAATCTCTTATTTCATTGTTTATTATATTCACATAAATTTTAATTTAGATATGTTTTCACATACTCCTTATCACTTAACATTTTTCTATATTTTCTCATTTATTTCGCTTTGATGATTGTTCAATCGTCCTCGATGTATTAATAACTCAATTGAATCATTTAACGAATTCAACTCAATTTGGTTTATTAGTCTATCTGTTAACATGTTTTGATAACTCTTTAGCAATTCGTGTTTAATGATTCTCTTATTCAATTGATTGCACTGTTTTCTCATAAATCTCTTTTAGTGATTTTATTATCAGTTATTATTATTATATATAATAATTGAGGGTTTTCATGATATTTAGATGCTTGACGAATGGTCTTCTTGAATCCTTTTCGAAACATAGGCATGAGTCATGTGCGTATAATAATAGGGGCCCTCTATTATTATCCGCACCTACCCATGTCATGGTTTCGAGCCAGTTTCAAAAATTCCACGATCTCCCATCCTCATACCATCCACATAACAAGTAGTTCACATAAACAAGTATAGTATATATATCTATGTATAGTCGCACATTTCACGCTCATCTCAAGTTAATTCTCTTTTATTCTCTTAGTAATCAATGTCACTCGCGACGTTTTAAATAAACTAAATAACTCATAAATCAGTACTAGAGGCATAAGGTCATCGTGATGCGCTGTTTCTCGATTTGGATTTGGACTCATTTAAAAAACAATTTTGAAAAACTCATTTTGAAAACTCGTGCTTCGACTTGAGTTTGGAATCCACCCCTTGTAAACCCAATTCTCTCAAGCCAGAGCTCTGATACCAACTTGTAACAACCCAAAAATCAGGAGAAATTTAAAAATTTTTAAATCATTTAATTAATAAAATTTCCCAAAGTACAAGTAATGAAAATGTCCCAACTCATATAAAAATATAAACCGTCTCATGGTCTTTAATGCGGAAATAAATAAAAAGGTTTAAAATTATGTTTGACTCAAAACAAATTTTTAAAAACTCCAAATCCAATAAATAAAGATGCAGCCCATCAACCGTTCACTAGAATTTAACCAAATTTTTACAGTAGCTGCACGGCTCAGAGGACTACAATTTGTCAGAAGACTTCAGGAACTAATTCCAAACAGAAAGGGGTCAAAACAGGCTCACAAGACAGAATAGCTGAACCGAAAACTATTCTGCGATAAATTACTAAAACAGCGATAACTTTTAAACCGTATATCAGATTTACGAGTCGTTAGCGGCATTGGAAAGAGGACTCAGAAAACTAGTGACCAGCATGGGCCAAAAATAAAAAAAACGTAACTTAAGCAGGTTAAAACAGACTCGTAATTATTAAATCGAGAGTAATTACTGAAATAAGTGAATGGACTAATTGAAATTTCAGCTCTTTGCGAGATATATGTGTATATGATTAGAGAATTTATAAGAGTAATGGAGAATAATTAATTTCATGTTCGGATTATAAGAAATAAATCAAGAATAATCGTGCAAACGAGAAATAACGAGTACCATAATTATATAAATAACGAGAAATTATGAAATTAGAGTAATAAGAATGTTGTTAATAAGTTGATCATGAGAAGATCGCCATAATAAATTATGAGGCAAATTTTATTATTATTGAGAAATTATCGAAATATAAGAAACTAATAAATCAATTTAAGCGAATAAATTATTAGAATGAACTAAATGATAAAGTCTATTTATGAACAAATATTAAATTAAAACTAAGGAGGAGTATCGAGGAAATCATTAAATTGAATGT
The DNA here is from genome assembly GCA_963853835.1 of Calendula officinalis. Lineage (NCBI taxonomy): Eukaryota > Viridiplantae > Streptophyta > Magnoliopsida > Asterales > Asteraceae > Calendula > Calendula officinalis. The sequence continues at coordinate 25,401,414 of OY970832.1, forward strand.
CACCAAATATTATGTTTTATTGAGTAATTACTAAACCGATAATAGTTATTAAAATGAGAACACGAGAAAAATTTAAGTGTATGTAACATCTCAAAAATCAGGGGAAATTTAAAAAAAATTAAATAAATAAAATAATTATTTTCCCACAAGTACAAGTAAACAAACGGTCTCATCTCATAAAAATAAACTGTCTCATGGTTTTTAAATGCGGAATAAATAAAATAATTGTTTTAAACAAAACATTTGACTCAAAATAAAATAATTGTTCTAAAAACATTTGACTCAAAATAAACGTTTGGAATCCAATCCATAAAAGCTCATCGAGTAACAGCTTATCCAATGCACTTGCTCTAGTACCTGCAAAATGGGGGGGGGGGGGGGGGGGGGAGAGTGTTTGGGGTCAGCCACCGCTGAGTGAATAATCAACACAATAAACATACACATACAAACAATCCACACCACATAAGTGATCCCTAAAGAATCTACTCAATTCTCGATTATTAGGCCTTTTATTAAATTTCACTTGGTTCGCCAATGCCGTGACGAATCCACAACGCGTGCCCCGGCTCTCGCGCTCGTCACTAGCACCCCCTTCCAACACCCACCAGTGTCCCGCAGTACCACGCTGACAGTCGTGAATTGTACTTGGCTCGGGAAGAGTTGGCTACCTCATGAATCTCAAATATAGTTAGTTAGTTTTATTAACGTGTTAACCCATTACAACATGTACTCATATAAAACTAACAGCTCAAACTCAAGTATATCATCTCGTAGATAAATAACCACATAGCACAACCCATGTGTCTAACAACTCATAATCAAAACTCAAGTACACAGATCATTCACAACAACAAGCTTAGCTCAATCAGTCACAGTTCATAACATATAGCACGTAATCATGAATCAAATGTAAGTGCAAGTTTAGAGTGAGATCACCCACCTCGAATAGACGTATGCTCCTAGATATCCTTAGCACCAAAGAGCGTCTCTAATCAGGTCCTAGAAGGTCCTACATAGCACAAGGAAGCTCGGATTAGAATTAGACTCAAAGGTTGTTTCAGCAGAAACTAAACAGCACTCTGCACTTTCGCGGGAACGGCCATAGTTCTCGAACCGCTCAGTAGATTTTAATCAAATTTTTACAGTAGCTAAATACCTCCGAGGACAACAATTCTACAGAAGACCTCGGAAGCTAAATCCAAACAGAAAGGGTTCCAAACAGGCTCACAAGACAGAATAGCTGAACCGAAAACTATTCTGCGACGGCTTACAAAAACGGCGATATCATTTAAACGACAAATCAGATCAACGAGCCGTCAGCGGCAACGGAAACAGGACTCGGGAAACTAGAGACCTTCGCGGGCCAAAAATCTAAAAACGTATTTTAAGCAGGTTAAAAAATGCCCGAAAACGTTGGGCAGAATCTGCTAGAAAACATGTTTTCATAAAAACCCGATTTTACAAACCCGACATTATCACGTTAATTCCCGAGGCACTCGACAGCCCCATAAAAATCATTTTGGATCACAGAAGTTCATGTTCACAACAATATCGTTATTTTATTTGCGAAAGTCATTTGGTTTAGGAAACCAAGAACCCTAAGGTTCGGTTTCTGGGTTTTTCGGTTAATTAAAACGTCTAGCCAATCAATAACGGTTTTACCCAACCCAAACTCGACATTCACAAAATCAGTGACCAAGTATCCAACTCACAATTCACAGAATTAAAGACTCATTCACATAAGTACAACTAGAATTCTAAAAAAATCGAACAACAAGATTTATAAAACTTTGACCGAAACCCGACAAGACTCTTTTTAGTACTGTTTATCACAATGGTTTGAATCAATCAAACGACACAACTAACACATATCAACAACAAGACGAGCCTCAACAATTCAGACCCAAAATCATGCATCAGTACTCAAATCGAATTCAGAAACAATAAACGAAGGAAAAGCAAGGGAGGATGGGGCTACCGAAACAACAACAGATTTATGCCCACTCGGTGATCCGATTCCCGCGACCTGCTTGGCTAATCCCGCTCGAAGACCGCAATCTCCTTAGATATTGCCGATTCCCGATTGCTACTAGGAATACAACATTCAATCTCGCCTCCTCATATGCTCGATGTCAGAGTTAAAAATTGGACAAATTATATTATAACATCACCACCTTTTGACAGCCAATTACAACATCACCCCACCGCCAAACAAAAATTCTTTACCACCAATCACATTTCCCCTTGTTTACACAATTAATAAAAGCATCCTACCACCACCGACCACATAAACTTGCCCACGTGACCTGCTGCCTCTTTAGTTAATTCTGATGGCAGCTCACATTTGCAACTTGACGCTTCTTGTTCGATCGGATATACACGATATGGAGGAAGACAGAAAATAAAGAACGGCCGAAGAATAATAGGGAATGGTTTAGGGGTTTCTTGCGGCTGGTAGATGAATTAGGGCTAAGACTAAATTACGAAGTTTAATAATCATAAGACTTGGGCCACTAATCTGCAATGCCACCTTCTCGTTAGTAGGCCACAAGCCTTAATTTATTCGGGCTCCAAGATAAAAAGAACAAGGCTGTTTTCATTACAACAGTCCACAAACCAGGAACAAGAGTAGAGGCAACCCGACTCGCTATGTCGGGCCAGACTAGAAAAACGAAACTCCTTGGGCTCGAGTTAATAAAACCGGATAGGGAAACAAATAATGGAAACCGGCTCGAGATAGAACGGAATAATAGAGAATAGGCCTTGGCCTATCGGCCGCCCTCGAGAATTATTAAACGTCTAAGATAATTAGCTACACTCGCTGTAAATTCATGACGATTAAACAACACTCAAATGCTCGGAATTAGTCGTCACGATAAGATTAATTATTCTCATAATTAATTACACACAATTTAAATAATCCTCTGGTTATTTTTAATTAATCTCCATGATTAATTACGCAAATTAATTGACACTCTTGTCATTTAAAAGAAGCACTACGTATTTAAATCACTCAAATTAAATACACATAAAGGCACATAACTCATATAAATCTCAAATACATAAGTAAATGATTTATTTAATAAAATGTCGATAATATAATTACAATACTTTTTAAGGCGTTACAACTCAACTCCACTTAAAATAGACTTCATCCCCGAAGTCATGGCTCGAAAGAAACTAAGGATGGCAATCTCGCATCTCAGACTCAGGCTCTTCAAGGACACAGGCCCGCAATAGAAGAAAATGATAAGGTTGCGAAATAATTAAACTCGTCAGGGCGATCCACTCGATCAGAATAAACTCTAGCTCTCGCAGTTGCTCATATAAACCTTCAGTCTTTAGCGACGCAAAATGATAAAGCTAAAAGAATAGAAAATCGAAGTGCTCTCTAAGGATCTCGATTTATCTCAAAAAGAAAAAGAATGTCGATAGAAATACAAAATGACAATGGTACTCTGTTAAAGACGTCTTCTTGCTCTCGTAGTCGAATATAGTTGTTACACCCAGCGCTTAACGTTGCGTTGAATCTCCAATTCAACTCCACTTGGATATTTGTTATGGTTTGGTTTGTGGCGACAGATGATCTCTGTGTAGTACTCGGTTGTCCAACTCGTGCTCGCAATCATACTCGGCCCTCTCACGGCGATAAAAACAAGTTTTTATGGGAAAAACTTTCCCGCACAGCTCCAACAAGTTATTACTTTTACATTTTATCAACATATAAAATCTGGTTATTGGCAATCTCTACCAATAGGCAGCATCTCAAGGTCCTCTACTCTATAGGATATTAGTTTGTTTTAAAGAAAAATAAACAATTTAGTGGTTCACATCACTATCAATCACCACACCACAAATACATAATTCACATAAATGTATTTTATCACACATAAACCCCATATAGTAGGCAACTCATGCCTCTTACTCAAGCTGCATATACTCAAATGCACTCACCTCAAATCTCCACAATTTGTTTTTAACTCAACGCAAGCTTATATCATCAATTTAAACTCAAATCTCGTTTAATGACTTCTCACCAGTTCACATAATGTATACATTTACTCGCTTTTACGATTCTTCACGTGTTCCAAATTAATAATTTATATTACTGGAAAGAATAATTACTCACTTAATCCGCCTTATTGGTTCTCTTGTTAACTCGTATTAAAAAAAATTCTTCAATGATTCTTTTTAATATTGTTCGTTCAACTCATTTTAATGATTTTATCATTTAGCTCGTTAATTAACTTCTTGCTTTATTCTCATTTAATTTGTCTTTTGACCACATTGACTGATTGTCCACTTATAAACCTCATTTTATTTTAAATTTTGAACGCCTCAATTAAATGTCTTCTCTTTACTCAAGTAATTAACTCGTTAATTACTTACCTCATTAATCCTCGAGTATACATTTACTCAGTTAATTCTCATTCTCAATATAAAGTTTCCTCATTACTTTATATTTTTATTGTTTACTCGATTTAGAAACTCCTAGTATTTTTATAAAATTTTATTATTTGATACACTTATATTTTACTCGTGTGCTCATTTTGATAACTATTATTGGTTTAGTAATTACTCAACATAATATTTTGGTTCTACAATTTTCTCGACTGTATTTTATTAATTTATGCTTACAAACTTTATTTATTTATTTATTATTTTATTTTTTTTACATTTAACTCGATTTATTAATATTTATTAGCTCAATAATACGAATTTAATGATTCACAAATTATAATTATTCTCTATTCACACTCATAATATTGGTGGTTTTCCCTTTTTACCACCACTCAACTCCACTTGGAGAAAACTCGTCCCCGAGTTTGGAACGGACACTCTCTACCATCATAAAATAAACAATCACGATACATACTTTAAGGTTTCATTAAATTACTCGATAATAAAACTCTTTTGCACAGGTGTGAGTCAATCTCAACGTATACCCTTTACGCCCATCTCACAACCCTACTCGTTAACATTTTATCGCTTCAAGAAACATAATTTATTGCTCATAATAGATGTTAGCCTTTTCATTAGCATTCTCATGGATTCTCGTATCGTTATTAGGTTTCCTCAATCATTATACTTTAATAGTGTCATAATTATTTCTCACCAATAAATTTTCATTTTGTGACTCCTCATAAGTCAAACTTGTTATTAGCACAACAACTCTCTATTTCGCGTTACGCATTCACGATTATCTATTGTTCAAAAGTGTACATCAATCCTCGTTTTGGTTTACTCATTTAATTCATAGTGAATAAATTTCATAAATTTTCTCTTGTCTCTTAACTCGTTAAATAACTCGTTTTGGATTTCTCATCTCGTTCAATTAGTGATGGCTCTATATTTACAACTTTTATTAACTCTATTAGAATTTGGTCTCTTACTCAATTAATAGTTCTCAATAATCGATCATATTTATCCAACACAATTATTTATTAGATCCACATCTTGACTCAAATTAGTAGTTACTTATAAATCTAACTATAACTCTCCATTTAATTCGTTTTAAATAAATGTTTCATTCATCTCTTGATTTATTAATTTCTCATAATTCATAACTTCTCATTAAACACGAATTAATTATTCTCAATCATATTATTCAATTATTATTCTCTATTCTCTATTTTCAATTAAAATATTAATATGTCTCTTATTACTCATTTATATTATACTTGTTAATTTAAATTTAGTGGTATCTCATTGTTTCATGCAATCTAATTTGATTTATTAATGATTTCCTTGATTAATAATATTTCCTATCTCAATTTAATAATCTCAAGTAAATATATCTCTTCATTTGAATTCGTTTTGGATAATTTCTCATTTATCATTGATTTATTGAAAATGAATTAGTTTATTCTCAATCATTTACTTTTACTCAATCTGCTTTAATAAACTTTTACTTGGTTTGTTTGAATAACTCTTTATAAATTAAATCAATAATCTCCTATTTAATTATTTATTATTTTCTCATAAATCTCAATTTAGTTACATTTTCATCCAATTTACTCGTATATTTGAATTTGACGTTTTTCTTATTCTCTCATTTATTTTGGTTTAACGATTGCTCAATCTTACTCGACATATTAATAGCTCGATTAAATCATTTAACGAATTCAACCCAATTTGATTTATTGGTCTCTCTCTTTACATGTTTTGATAACTCTTTATCAATTCGTGTTTGGTGATTTTCTTACTCAATTGGTTGTACTGTTTTCTCATGAATCTCTTTTAGTGATTTATTATCTACATATATATAATACTTGATGGTTTTCATGATACTTAGATGCTTGACCAATGGTCTCCTTGAATCCTTTTCGAAACATAGGCACGAGTCATGTGCGTATAATAATAGGGGCCCTCTATTATTATCCGCACCTACCCATGTCATGGTTTCGAGCCATTTCAAAAATTCCACGATCTCCCATCCTCATACCATCCACATAACAAGTAGTTCACATAAACAAGTATAGTATATATATCTATGTATAGTCGCACAGTTCAAGCTCACCTCAAGTTAATTCTCTTTTATTTTCTTAGTAATCAATGTCACTCGCGACATTTTAAATAAACTAAATAACTCATAAATCAGTACAAGAGGCATAAGGTCATCGTGATGCGCTGTTTCTCGATTTGGATTTAGACTCATTTTAAAAACACTTTTGAAAAAAACTCATCTTGAAAACTCGTGCTTCGACTTGAGTTTGGAATCCACCCCTTGTGAACCCAATTCTCTCAAGCCAGAGCTCTGATACCAACTTGTAACATCCCAAAAATCAGGGGAAATTTAAAATTTTTTAAATAAATAAACTAATTATTTTCCCACAAGTACAAGTAAACACACGGTCCCATCTCATAAAAATAAACTGTCTCATGGTTTTTAAATGCGGAATAAATAAAATAATTGTTTTAAACAAAACATTTGACTCAAAATAAAATAATTGTTTTAAAAACATTTGACTCAAAATAAACGTTTGGAATCCAATCCATAAAAGCTCATCGAGTAACAGCTCATCCAATGCACTTGCTCTAGTACCTACAAAATGGGGGAGAGTGTTTGGGGTCAGCCACCGCTGAGTGAATAATCAACACAATAAACATACACATACAAACAACACACACCACATAAGTGATCCCTAAAGACTCTACTCAATTCTCGATTATTAGGCCTTTTATTAAATTTCACTTGGTTCGCCAATGCCGTGACGAATCCACAACGCGTGCCCCTGCTCTCGCGCTCGTCACTAGCACCCCCTTCCAACACCCACCAGTGTCCCGCAGTACCACGCTGACAGTCGTGAATTGTACTTGGCTCGGGAAGAGTTGGCTACCTCATGAATCTCAAATATAGTTAGTTAGTTTTATTAACGTGTTGACCCATTACAACATGTACTCATATAAAACTAACAGCTCAAACTCAAGTATATCATCTCATAGATATATAACCACATAGCACAACCCATGTGTCTAACAACTCATAATCAAAACTCAAGTACACAGATCATTCACAACAACAAGCTTAGCTCAATCAGTCACAGTTCATAACATATAGCACGTAATCATGAATCAAATGTAAGGGCAAGTTTAGAGTGAGATCACCCACCTCGAATAGACGTATGCTCCTAGACATCCTTAGCACCAAAGAGCGTCTCTAATCAGGTCCTAGAAGGTCCTACATAGCACAAGGAAGCTCGGATTAGAATTAGACTCAAAGGTTGTTTCAGCAGAAACTAAACAGCACTCAGCACTTACGCGGGAACGGCCATAGTTCTCAAACTGCTCACTAGATTTTAATGAAATTTTTACAGTAGCTAAATACCTCCGAGGACAACAATTCTACAGAAGACCTCGGAAGCTAAATCCAAACAGAATCTGCTAGAAAACGTGTTTTCATAAAAACCCGATTTAACAAACCCGACATCATCACGTTAATTCCCGAGGCACTCGACGGCCCCATAAAAATCATTTTGGATCACAGAAGTTCATGGTCACAACAATATCGTTATTTTATTTGCGAAATTCATTTGGTTTAGGAAACCAAGAACCCTGAGGTTCCGTTTCTGGGTTTTTCGGTTAATTAAAACGTCTAGCCAATCAATAATGGTTTTACCCAACCCAAACTCGACATTCACAAAATCAGTGACCAAGTATCCAACCCACAATTCACAGAATTAAAGACTCATTCACATAAGTACAACTAGAATTCTAAAAAAACCGAACAACAGGATTTATAAAACTTTGACCGAAACCCGACAAGACTCTTTTCAGTACTGTTTATCACAATGGTTTGAATCAATCAAACGACACAACCAACACATATCAACAACAAGACGAGCCTCAACAATTCAGACCCAAAATCATGCATCAGTACTCAAATCGAATTCAGAAACAATAAACGAAGGAAAAGCAAGGGAGGATGGGGCTACCGAAACAACAACAGATTTATGCCCACTCGGTGATCCGATTCCCGCGACCTGCTTGGCTAATCCCGCTCGAAGACCGCAATCTCCTTAGATATTGCCGATTCCCGATTGCTACTAGGAATACAACATTCAATCTCGCCTCCTCATATGCACGATGTCAGAGTTGAAAATTGGACAAATTATATTATAACATCACCACCTTTTGACAGCCAATTACAACATCACCCCACCGCCAAACAAAAATTCTTTACCACCAATCACATTTCCCCTTGTTTACACAATTAATAAAAGCATCCTACCACCACCGACCACATAAACTTGCCCACGTGACCTGCTGCCTCTTTAGTTAATTCTGATGGCAGCTCACATTTGCAACTTGACGCTTCTTGTTCGATCGGATAAACACGATATGGAGGTAGACAAAAAATAAAGAACGACCGAAAAATAATAGGGAACGGTTTAGGGGTTTCTTGCGGCTGGTAGATGAATCAGGGCTAAGACTAAATTACGAAGTTTAATAATCACAAGACTTGGGCCACTAATCTGCAATGCCACCTTCTCGTTAGTAGGCCACAAGCCTTAATTTATTCGGGCTCCAAGATAATAAGAACAAGGCTATTTTCATTACAACAGTCCACAAACCAGGAACAAGAGTAGAGGCAACCCGACTCGCTATCTCGGGCCAGACTAGAAAAACGAAACTCCTTGGGCTCGAGTTAATAAAACCGGATAGGGAAACAAATAAGGGAAACCGGCTCGAGATAGAATGGAATAATAGAGAATAGGCCTTGGCCTATCGGCCGACCTCGAGAATTATTAAACGTCTAAGATAATTAGCTACACTCGCTATAAATTCATGACGATTAAACAACACTCAAATGCTCGGAATTAGTCGTCACGTTAAGATTAATTATTCTCATAATTAATTACACACAATTTAAATAATCCTCTGGTTATTTTTAATTAATCTCCATGATTAATTACACAAATTAATTGACACTCTTGTCATTTAAAAGAAGCACTACGTATTTAAATCACTCAAATTAAATACGCATAAAGCCACATAACTCATATAAATCTCAAATACATAAGTAAATGATTTATTTAATAAAATGTTGATAATATAATTACAATAATTTTTAAGGCGTTACAGTGTATCAAATAATAAAAATTTATTTAAAATACCATGAGTTTCCAAATCGAGAAAGCAATAAAAATATAAAGTAATGAGGAAATATTTAACGAGTTGATAAGTATCATTAAAATGAGTTGAACGAGTAATATTAAAAAGAGTCAGCGAAGGATTATTAAATACGAGTTAGCAAGAGAACTAATAACGTAGTTTAAAAGAGCAATTATCTATTCGAGTAGTCTAATAATTAAATTTCATCACGTGAAAAATCGTAAAAGCGGGTAAATGTATACATTGGGTTGACTGGTGAGAAGTCATTAAAACGAGATTTGAGTTTAAATTTATATTGTAGTTTTCGTTGAGCTAAAAACGAGTTGTAGAGATTTGAGATGAGTACATTTGAGTATATGCAAATTGAGTAAAATGCATGAGTTGCTTACTATATGAGATTTCTTTGTGATAAAAACATTTTTAAGTATATTATGCTTGGTTGGGTATTATGTGAAAGTTGTGTGAACCACTAAATTGTTTCCTAGGTCTTGAACAAGCTAATGTACCATGGAGTAGAGGACTTTGAGGTGCCATTCCTGGTAGAGACTTGCCAAGATAAAAATTTTCTGTTGCTAAATAGTATGAGTAAATATTTGATAGAGCTGTGCGGGAAGAAATTTTCCCATAAAATTTATAATTATCGCCATGAGAGGGCCAAGCTACCACGCCGAGATCATTTGTCGCCACAAACCAAACCGTAACAAATCTCCAAGTGATTCAACTCGACGTTAAGCGCTGTGCGCAACAACTGTGTCCGACTACGAAAGCAAGAAGACGCCTTCAGCAGAGTATCATGGTTATTTGTGTTTAATGTCGACATCCTTAGAGAGCATTTTTTATCTCTTTTAGCCTTATTTTGTTGCGCCGTTAGAGACAGAAGATTCTACGAGCAATGGCAAGAATTGGAGTTATTTTGATCGAGTAGGTCACCTTAAAGAGCTTCTTTCCATTCATAACATTTTCGTGTTTCCCCTTTTGAGGAAGTGTGCCGTCAACGAGCCTGAGTCTGAGATGTGAGATCACTACCCTGAGTTCTTCCGAGCAAAGACTTCGGGGACGAAGTCTGATTCAAGTGGAGTTGAGTTGTAACGCCCCCAAGTTTTATAATAATAAAATAATACTATTTTAATAACGTTTTATTATTTATAATTAATTTTTATATTATTTAGACGACCTATAATTAGACAGTTCATATTAGTTAGACGTTTTAATTAATTTGGTCACTTTATAATTTAATGGACGTTCGTATTTTATTAAATGCAACTAAATAGTTCGTCTCGTGTTTTGACCGGTTAGTTAATAGTAAAAATTGAGTGATAGTATTTTGAGTCGGGCCGGCCAAAGGCCAAGGCCCTTAGTTTTTGAGTGACGGGCTTGCTTAATTAAATTCTATAGCCTTTAAACCCCTAAAACCCTTTTGGTCTCTTATCATGGTTTCGTTAAACAAAATTACTCGTAGCAGCCGTCGAATAAATTCTTGAGTATCTTAACGTTTCTGATCGGAAGTTCTCGTGGGTTGCTCGACAATTGTGGTGGTGTTTTCTTCGTCGGCGAGAAAGAAATAAAGAAAAAAGAGCATCCACCCATTCACCCATTTAGTATTGGGTGTCTCTGGTGATTTGTTGGAACGCAAGTGGCTGGTGAGATTATGCAACCGACCTTTGTTTTATTAATTCTTCACAAGCTGCTCCACGACTAGAAGTTATTAATATTGTTGAGATTGAGTACTCAGTTTGGGGCTGCTTTATATTTGTAGATGCTCTCAGCCATTCTTTAGCACACGTTCAAGAATCAAGTCAGTTGTTGTGGTGTCATGTGGTTGGTACATCAGGCGGGTTTGTCGCTAGGTATCAAATTCGTCCATATTTTCATTCGTTTTAATTGTTGCTAGATTTGACTGTATTGTTGCAGATTATGTGAGGTCAGGTATAATAGTTGCAGTTCTTAAGTGTCGGGCTTTGGCTGTTTTGTGATAATTGTTGTTTCCGTCTCCTTTATCGTTTTAGTAGTTCAGGATCCCATTTTCCAAATTATTAAACCAAGTTTTAAATAAACTGTTTTGGTACCATACCTACTAGTCTTGAACTGTTGTTGTTGTGGTCCTGATCACTGAATTTAAGTGTCGGGTTGGGTAAAAGATCACGGGTTTATGATCTAGACGTTTTAATAACCGGAAACCGAACCCATAGTGTTCTTGGTTTCCTAAACCGAAAGAGATCTCAAAAGAAAGAGTTCAATTTATTCTAAAACTAGTTTATGAGTTAAAAATGGAATTCGGGGCTGTCGGGTGCCTCGGGAGTATAAGGGTTGATGTCGGGATTTAAAACGGGTTTTAAAGCTATATACTTAATTTCGGGGCTGTCGAGTGCCTTTGAGTCCATTTTTACCACACTTAAAATACGTTTCTGGATTTTTTGGCTCGCGTTAGTCTCTAGTTTTCTGAGTCTTCTTTCAAATGCCGCTGACGGCTCGTTAATCTGATTTACGGTTTAAAAGATATCTCCATTTTAGTAAACTATCGCATCAGAGTTTTCGGTTCCGTTTTTATGTCTTGCGGGTCTGTTTTGAGCCCCTTCTGTTTTGATTCAAGTCCCGAAGTCTTCTGACAAATTGTAGTCCTCTGAATTATTTAGCTACTTTAAAAATTTGAATTAAATCTAATGAACGGTTTGGAAGTTATAGCAGTTCCCGCGGGGGTGTCGGGTTCTGGCAGATTACTATGAGTTGAGTTTCGAGCCAAGTTTTAATCCTAGCCCTATTATGTGATGTAGGACCTTCTAGGAACTAAGTTGTGACTTGTACGTGCCGAGGATACTTCTAGGAGCTTACGTCTATTCGAGGTGGGTAATCTCACTATAAACTTGTACTTACTTTCGATTCAAGATTATGTGATATATATGTTATGAATTGTCTTGTTGATTGAGCTTGAGTATTGATTGTGCGATTTATCTGAGTTATCTGTGATCTGAGTTATCTGGTTTCTGAGTTCTTGAGTTAAACATTAAACATAATATACTTGACTTGACACCGAAGAGCACTGGTGTCAGATGTTTATCTTGGCACCGAAGAGTACTGGTGCTAGACGTTTTGACTCAACACTGAAGAGTATAGGTGATGTGATATAACCAGTTATAAAATAATTACCTAAAATACGCCTTCTCTATATTACCACATTCTTAGGCAAGTATGACCTAATCGTGAGCAATATAGTTCAGGTAAGTAAATTCGGGTATATTCTTCTCCACAGGGAACAGTGATGATGAATAAGTAATTAATACTAATAATTTAATCTAAGTAAATACATAAAGTAGGGGTTTTGGTTTTCTTCAATTAATTAACAGAATTTAAATTAAAATAACTTTTATGCTTTTGACAACTAAAATAAACTGACAAGTGGTAAAACTGAGTTCAAATTTGAGAGGGAATATTCACTATGATCGATTCCATCTAGTTCTAGGTTTGGTTGGTTAAGTCCCGATTTAATTGGTATTCTAGAAGTTAGGTAAGCAGTGGTCACTAGCTTCCTACAATGGCTATAGTAATATTTCCTAAGGAATACACTACAGTCACACCTCGGTTTGTAAATTATATCTAGGTTTGGATTTCCGTCGCCTTCTAATCTAGAACTTGGTCGTTACTGAGATTAGACTTCCAATTTTATCTAAGTTATTGATGTCTGAACTCGAATCCCTAAGTCTAGTGGATTGTCAACTACGTCACCGGTGGTGAAAAGTTAATGTAATTATCAATTACGATTGCTAATGGTCACTCAACAAATAAATCAATAATTAACAGCTCAAACAATCAAAATTCAAGAATAAATCAAAAGGTTCTTTGATATAAAAACAAATGTTCAAATCCAATAATAAAAATCCTAAAAATACCAAACCTAAATCCTAGATTTCATCTAATCATAGCGAATGTTAGATATTTAGCACATAGACATGCTAAAAATCATAAAACAAACGTAAAGAAACATAGACATAAGCATAATAGTAATTAAAAATGATACAAAAACCAATGTTTAATGCTTGAAATCTTGATCTTGAGTGCTCCCAGGGTATTTTCCAGCTGCCAAATCGTATTAGGTCAAAAGTCCTTATCAAATCTGCAATTCTAGCTTAAATATACGTCAGGTCGCTAAAAATCGCGTCGCTATTCAAGAAATCGCGTCGCTATGTCGGACCCCGCGTTAAATCGCGTCGCTATCTTCCAGATAGCGGCGCTATCTCTTCTTTTCTTCGGCAAACAGAGACTCGAAATCGCGTTTTGAAGGAAAATAGCGTGATAGATAGCGTCCATAGATAGCGGCGCTATCTTTCCAATTTTTGCAGATTTTCATTTCTTTTGTCATTTTGGCTCGTTTTTTTGATACTTTTTCTTCTATAGCCTGAAAAATATAATGGGAACTATATTTGAGTGATAACATCATGTTCTAATCAATAAACACATACAAAAATAGGTATATTGGCATATAAATGTATGTATAAATATGCCAATATCAAGATGCCCACACTTGAACTTTGCTTGTCCTCAAGCAAATCATCATTAAAATAATCCAATCAGGTATAAACAATTATAAACAATCGACATTTCATCTCAATTTATTCATATAAACACCACAATTTTCAGAAGCTAGTCCATTTAGCAGTTAAAATTTCACATTATATTTTATGCCCAAGTTTGTGTAAAAACATTTGTTAACTTTTCACAAATCTAATTAAACCCTTAACTATGTTATTTAAACTGCTTTTTCACTTAGATCCTAATTCATTATTGCCTAACCTATAAATGCCATCTTTATGAAAATCACCCGACTAGTAAGGTTAAAAGAAGAAAAATTAGTTTATTTATTCATTTTAATAACTTATTTGCTTTATTTATTCATGCTTTGCATGTTTATTTATTTTATTTATTTGTCTTTATACATTCTTTGCATGTTTATTAACTTATTTATTTATTTGTTTGGAAGAGAGAACCACAACTTTCATTGAGCACCCGCGTAAAAGACTTTCAGCCGACATATCCAGATCAGTTGACCTTAGTATGCCAGGTTTAAAGGACCCCGCGAGCTTACTTGTCGGGAACCCAAGGTCGGCTAATTGTTCCCCCTAAGTATTTAATTAGGTATTTATTCAAGAATCGATTCGAACCTCAGCTTACATTATGAACCCGCGTAAAAGACTTTCTGCCACATATCCAGATCAGTTGACCTTATTATGCCAGGTTTGAAGGACCCCTCGGGCGTACTTGTCGGGAGCACAAGCCGGTTGAATATTCTCACCGATTCTCAAATTTTTCATGTATATTATTTAGCAATTTGTTTACGTAAACTAAAAGTTCTTAATCTAACCTAATGTCATCAGGAGTTAGCTTTGCTAAACTTAATTTTCTAAAAGACAATACTTATTGATTTACAAGAATTTCAAATTTTCCAAGTTAGAAAGTGATTTAATTAACGAGTTAAAGAGATAAATAGATCGGCAAAAATCCACAAAAATTGACACATAAAAGCTAAGAAAATTTTTAACTTTTAAAGTGAACTTTATTGTCTAAAAATTGTTTTCTAAGGTTGAGATGTGTCTAAAAAAAAAAATTTCTGATTGAATTGGTTTGTTCATTTTTTGAGATGATTTACTATGAAAACTACCAAGTGGTGGATACCATACCACATGCCCACACTTAAAGCATTGCATTGCCCTCAATGCAATAAAAAATAATAAAGAATTAAAAACTAAAAAGAAAAAGGCAAAAGGGAACGGTACTCCCTGAAGGTATTTTGATTTTTGTGTGTTCCAAGAATTGTTATCATCCAAATGCACGATCCATTTTCGAGCATTTCCATCCAGTTCCTTAGCTCACCATATTCTATTAGATTATAACCAGAACAAAACTAAAATAAAAACTGGTAAAATAGTTCACACAACCAAAAATAAAGAAAATAAAAAGGAAAATTGTAGCTAAAAGGAAAATAGTAATGTAAAGTACAACCCAATCGAATAATTAGTTTTTTAACCCAAACAGAGCAATCAATGATCACGGCCATCCCAAGGCGATGTCGGGTCATATTGCTGGAACTACTCCTCATAGCTCGGGTAGTTTGGCGGTGCAGGCAAGTTCGGGCCCCAATAAGGTAATGGATTCTGGGCCTCGAATGGTGGTGCAGGGGCTTGCCAGTATGGGAGAGTTTGAGCCCGTTCTCCTTGATAGTAATTTCGTTGGAGCTGTAAGGTCATACTATCCATATGGTACCTCATCCCGCCGAAGTCTGTCCTCAATCCAGCCATATCAACCTGCAAAGCATGAACATCATTATATAGATTTTGGTACGGGTCGAACGTAGAAGGACCCGCTCCGGAGCCTGATGCTCAGGGATGTCCATGACCATGGCCCATAGATGGCGGCTGATCCCCCGGGTGCATCTCCGCATCTGCCTGTACTTGTGGTTGTGCTGGTTGCTTTTTCCTGACCCGTCTAGGATTTCCGGTGGACGGGTTGTCCTCCCATACGTACCGTCCATCTTCTACACCCGGCGTTGCATTTCTGATTACACCCATACCCGACATCTGATTATAGTCCAGGAAACCCATTTCTTGGTTCGTCATGCTTAACCTCACCTGTGGTGTTAGAGTAACTGCTGCTTTGGCCAGGCGTGTGATATATTGGCCTCCCGTGAAGCCACTTTTCTCTTTATGCCCTTGTGTCGGACCATTCAGAAACGCAGCAATAATAAGTGGTATGTTGGTGAGGCGGTCCCTGTGGACTAACTGGTGTAATAGCCATAAACTGTACATGTTCATCTTTTCCGTACCCTTTTTTCGTTGCCGAATAGTGTTCGTGATCATCCGGTATAAATATCGGTGTTCACTGTTTCGGATTTCGTTACTTTTAGAGCTCCTTGGGTTCCAAGCTCCCGTACCCAGTTCCGTCCAAATGTGTTCCACATTCCGGGCTTCTTGGTATTCACCCCAATTGAGATACGGGATGAAATGAGTGCTATTTGCTTGAGCCGCCGTGTACAGCCCCAGGTTGATCGTGAATTGGGCTAGAGAGCAATTAACCCACCTGTTTGCTATTCGGTAGTGAATGGAATCGGCGGTGGGTTCATTGTGGGCCTTAACTGCTTCCAAGCGGTATGTGGTGAAGAATTCTAGCACCAACTCGGAGTATATCGACTCTCTCAGTGTTAGAGCAACTTCCCATGCATTACATGTGAATAGCACTTGGCCCCCGCCGCCATAAAATTCACGAACCAAGTAGGCTCGTATGTCTTCCTCTTTCCCCAATGCTGCGAGTTGATCCCATTTAGGTGTTCGGCCCACATGCACCTTTTTGTGCATTATCTTATTCCGTTTCTCTTCATAGAAAATTATTGTGGCCTCATTTCGGATCGTTGAGAATTCTTCAAATACATGGTGGACTTCATTTAGGAGGGTAAGTGGGAAAACGTCCCTATGCATTGGTACTTCCATTTCACCCTCTGATTCATCCTCCGAGTGTTAAGGCAAAAAGCCTTGCCCCTTTTGGATCTTAAGATAACAAAACAACCTAGACTAGCTTTGAATAATATGTAGAATAATATAGCTAAGTTTAGGTCTGATACTGAGTGATCAGTATTGGAACTCAGTATCAGTACTCAGTATCAGATAGTGATACTGAGTACAAGGACTGAGTAGAAGGACTGAGTTACAATATGTAACGGACTAAGATCAATTCCCTTGATCTTAGTCATTTTCTTAGTTTAGTCCTTCGGTTACTCCTTTGCCCATTATGTAAGATCTCTATATCATTTATAAATAGAGATCACCTTGCAAAGGAGAACACACCAATTCACTCAACACTTTCATACATTTTGTAATTGATCAGTGGTCTTGTTATTCCGCAACAAGCCACACTTAGTGGAATAATACGTTTGACTCATATCTTGTTCTTATACAATATTTGTCTTAGTGTTATAATTAACCAATCAATTAACCAACTAAACCAGGGTGTTGTGACCTAACAACTGGTATCAGAGCAGGCTAAATAAACTCTTATTTAGTCGATCTATAACCCTGGCAGCCATTTCCTACATCTATCCCTCCAACACTCAAAAATCCAAAATGTCTACAATTGTTGCACCAATTATGTCTGGAAAGGGGGTACCCATCTTTGATGGAAAAGACTTTCATCAATGGAAGCTTAAAGCTCAGTGGTATCTTGAATCTATTCACCATGAGATGCTCACTGTGCTATATGATGGTCCCATCATTCCACAAACTGTGGAACCTGTTGCTGCTACTGATGATGTTCCCGAGGGCATAAGAACTGTACCTAAACTAAAGCACAACTGGACTGATACTGACCGTCAGTTGTATGCTTTAGACTCCAGAGCTAAAGGGGTGATTGGTAATGCTGTTACCAAAGAGATACTTAATGCAATTATGAAATTGCCAACAGCAAAGGCTATGTGGGATAGCCTATCAGTCACTTATGAAGACACAACAAAGGTGAAGTTGCAAAGAAAAAGCAACATGAGAAGGAAATATGAAAACTTCTTCTCAACTCCCAATGAAGACATCACCACTCTCTATAACAGGTTCAATACTGTTATCCATGATTTAATCAGTGTAGGCATTGTGAAAGAGGAAGGAGAGCTTGTTCAAAAGTTCCTGGATAGTCTTCCTCAACAATTTCTTGACATGACAAACTCTGTCAATGCTGCTAACAACATTGAGTCATACACTCTTCAAACTTTGTATGGTCTAATGTTGAATCATGAGGAGAATAATGCTGCAAGACTGATCAACTGGAAGAAAACTGACAAGTCTTCCACTGGCATGGCTCTAGTTGTGCAACAGGCCTATACTGTGACTGAGCCAGATGAACCAGAAGTTGATCTTGCTGATGCTGAGGCAAAAGAGCTTGAAACCCAAATGGCTCTTATGTCCATGAAGCTGGATTAGTTGAAGAAGAAGAGGCTTGGTGTTAGCTCTTCTAATACTGACCCAAGATCAGGTCTTTGCTATAGGTGTGGAAAGCCTGGACATATTGTTGCGAATTGTCATACCAAGTCTTCTGAGACTGACCAAAATGACAAAATTGCATACCGAGCAAAAAGGTATAGAGACAAATATGTCAAGCTGAAGAATTGGAGCAAGGGCAAGAGGGCAGAAGGGAATGGAGCACCTCATCAAGCACTTTACTCAGAAGCCTGGATGGATGAAGACTTAAGTGATGATGAAGAAGAGATTGAGAATAAAGCCTTTATGGCTTTCACTGAAGATGATTTGAAGAGCTCCTTTGAAAAGGTAAGTTCCTTTCAAACTTATTCAGTGAATGAAAAAACTAAGATTTTTGAGTATATGCTTGTTGATCTTAAAACTTCTGTACAAAAAGAAAAAGCTTTAAAATTAACAATTCAAGAACTTGAAAGGGTAAATAATGAAAACTTAGATAAACTAGCAAAGTATAAAGATTTAGAATTAAATTTTTCAGATTTAAAAGACATTAACCAAAGATTAGCTGATAAAGCTCATTTACACAAACTTGAAAAAGAGAAATTTGAAAAACAGTGTAAATCTTGGGGAAATGCTTCAATAAAATTAAATAAATGTTTAAATGAACAGTTTCCAGAAAATGTGAGGGCTGCATTTGGTGTTGATCCTCAATTTAAAAATAGGAATAATTTTGCTGACTTATTTGAAGAATTTTCTAATATGAACCCTATTAAATTTATAAAAGCCAAAACGTTTTGTGAAGTTGGATGTCAAACTGAGTCAGATGATGAGGAAAATGAAATTTTAGAAAAACCTATTGGTCCCTCCATCTGCTCAAAGTGCTATACTGAGCTACAAGAACCCAGTATTGAATTTTCTATAAAAGAAATTTCTGATACTGAGCTCTCAATAGATCAGTATGACACCTCTGCTGTTCCACCTTTTGAATTATTATTTAATACAACAACTTTTGAATTATATAATGATAATAAGACAACTTCTATCTCCAATGTTTCATCTAATACAGAAGTTGCAGGAATAGCAACATCATATACTGAGAAATCTAAAGAACCTGTCAAAGTTGTTTCTTCAAAACATGATAAACAAAAAGCAACTTTAACTAGGTCCTTAGTTGGCAGAGACAAGAAGTCTTACACTAATAAAATTAGAAAGACTTCTATGCCAAATACAAAGAAACAACCAGATCCTCCATCTCCTAAATCAGTTAAAAACAATGTTAATACACCTATTAAAAATGACAAAATTAACATTTTAAAAACACTTGGTGATCAGGTCAAATCTTTAAGTAAACAATTTGCAAAACTTGTTCATACTGACCTACCAAAAGTGAAACGTTTTTCTAAAATACCTTATGAAAATATGTTTAGAAATAGACCTAGAAAATGTTATAGGTGTCATCATACTGGTCATAAGGTAGATGAATGCTGGACTGATCTCTTAAGTCCTAGGTACTCAGTACCAAAGAAAAGGAGAGAAACTAAGTCAGTATCACCAAAGAAAACTTCTAAAGTTTCCCCCGCAGTGATACTGACCTCTCCACATAAAGAGATCAAGTCAAAATATGCTTATCCCACCAAAGGTCCCATTCAAAAATGGGTTCCTAAAAAGAACTAACTCTTATTTTGTGTCTTGTGCAGGGTGACAGAAAATGGTATTTAGATAGTGGCTGCTCAAGACACATGACAGGCAGTATGGAATACCTTCTCAATTATACTCCAGAGAAGGGTCCTTCTGTTAAATTTGGAGATGACTCAGTGGGAAAGACAAGAGGTTATGGTGTGATCAAGGCAGGCAACATAACTTTTAAAAGAGTTGCCTATGTAGAGGGTCTTAAACACAATCTGCTCAGTATCAGCCAGATGTGTGATGATGACAATGAAGCTCGATTCAGGAAGGTTGCAGGAATCATCTACAATGATAAAGGCCAGCCTGTACTCATTGCTAGAAGAGAAAAAGATGTATATGTGGTCAACCTATCTGAAATAGACCCAACTATTCGAGTATGCCTGCTTTCTAAAGTCAAGCCAGAATTGCATTGGCTATGGCACAAGAAACTCTCTCACATCAACTTTAGAAATATCAACGAGCTCAGTATGAAGAAACTGGTGAGAGGGTTGCCCATTATTACTTATTCAAAAGATAAGTTATGCTCAGCATGTGAAATGGGCAAGCAGAAGAAGAGTTCATTCAAGTCCAAAGTCAATCATTCCATTAATGAACCTCTTACTATGATACATATGGATCTCTTTGGCCCCATCAGCACACCATCTTTGGCCAAAAAGATCTATACTCTAGTCTTGGTTGATGAATTCTCAAGATACACTTGGGTCATCTTCCTCAAGACTAAGTCAGATGCAACAATAGAAATCATTGCCTTTATAAAAAGAGAGGAACTTCAAAAAGGCAACAAGGTCATGCAACTTAGAAGTGACCATGGTACTGAGTTTAAGAACTCAGTATTAGCCGATTTCTGTGAAGAAAAAGGAATCATTCAAAACTTCTATGCAGCCTACACACCACAACAAAATGGCGTTGTAGAAAGAAAGAACAGAACACTGATTGAAGCTGCAAGAACTTTATTATGCCATGCTGGACTGGCACTGAGTTTCTGGGCTGAAGCTGTAAACTGTGCAAACTTCACTCAGAATAGAGCCACTATAGTCCAAAGACATCTGAAGACTCCATATGAGTTATACAATGGCAAGATTCCTAATGTGGAATACTTCCACATCTTTGGGAGTAAATGCTTTGTACTCAGTACAAAACAAAATCTCAATAAATTTGCTCCCAAAGCAAATGAAGGTGTGTTCATGGGCTACTCTCCTCACTCTAAAGCTTTCAGAGTGTATATCATCTCAACCAAGATGATTGTAGAATCCATTCATGTCACATTCGATGAAGATCAGAATGAGCATTCTACCTCATCAAGTGAAGACATAAGTGGCATAGATATTCTATGCAATCCAGAACACTCCATTGCTGAACAGCCTAAGTTTCATCCACACTTTATTCCTAATAAGTTTAATGAAACTGATCAAGTTCAAACTCAGTATCACTCAAATGCGACTAATACTGAGGTTCCCATAACAGAGGACCTCCATACTGAGTTTCCAACTAATGATCTGAACCACTCTATCTATGAAGAAGGTGAAACATCCAACACTTCACAAGAATCCACATCAACTCTGCAAAATGAAGATGAACAGCAACCTGCACTGTCTAATACTGATCAGAATTCCACTCAGTATCAGACAGACAACACACCAAATCAACAAGATATTGTTGATCCTACTTCAAATGCTCCCTTAGGAAACAATTTAAGGGAACACAGAGACCATCCACACTCAAACATTATTGGTCCTATTGAAGAAGGTGTCCAAACAAGAAGAAAATTAGAATTTCCAACACAAGCAACTGCAAATTTTTGTTTCTTCTCAAGTTTCTTATCTACCATTGAACCAAAGAAAGCTGATGAAGCTTTATTAGATGAAGATTGGGTAGAGGATATGCAAGAAGAGCTCACAGAGTTTGAGAGAAACAAAGTTTGGAACTTAGTACCACCTCCTTCTGGCAAAACTATTATTGGTACTAAGTGGGTGTTCAGAAACAAGATGGACAAGGATGGTGTTGTCATCAGAAACAAAGCAAGGTTAGTTGCTCAAGGTTACAGGCAAGAAGAAGGCATTGACTATGATGAAACTTTTGCACCAGTTGCAAGAATTGAAGCTATTAGGTTGTATCTTGCATATGCAGCTTTTAAGAATTTCAAAGTTTATCAAATGGATGTCAAAAGTGCTTTTCTAAATGGAAAACTACAAGAAGAAGTTTATGTTAAACAACCTCCAGGTTTTGTTGATCATAAATTTCCTAATTATGTTTTCAAGCTTGATAAAGCTCTATATGGGCTCAAACAAGCTCCAAGAGCCTGGTATGACACCCTGTCTGAGTACCTTATTGAAAATAAATTTACAAGAGGTAAAATTGATAAAACAATATTTTCAAAAAGGAAATGTTCTGACATCTTACTCATTCAGATATATGTAGAAGATATTATCTTTGGCTCCACTGACAAGTCAATGTGTGACTGGTTTGCTAAGATAATGTCAACTCAGTATTAGATGAGTATGATGGGAGAACTTACTTACTTTCTTGGTTTACAAGTTGAACAAAAGCCTGATGGCACTTTTATAAATCAAAGTAAGTACGTGCATGACATGTTAAAGAAATACAAATTTGAAAATTTATCTTCCATGCACACTCCTATGGGTACTCAGGATAAGATAAGTAAGGATGAAACTGGTAACCCAGTATGTCAATCCACATACCGAGGTATGATTGGTTCCTTACTTTACTTAACTGCTAGTAGGCCTGATATCATGTTTGCAATATGTTTGTGTGCTCGGTATCAGGCTGATCCTAGAGAATCACACATGAAAGCAGTTAAGCGCATCTTTAGATATCTTACAGGTACTCCTAACCTGGGTCTTTGGTATCCCAAAGACTCAAACTTTGACCTTGAAGGGTACACAGATGCAGATTTTGCAGGTTGTAGATTGGACAGAAAGAGCACAAGTGGAGGATGTCAATTCCTAGGTGGAAGACTAGTTGGTTGGTCATCCAAGAAGCAAAATTCGGTAGCAACTTCCACAGCAGAAGCAGAATATGTTGCTGCAGGAAGTTGTTGTGCTCATTTATTATGGATGCAGTATCAACTCTTAGACTATGGGTTCAACTTTCACAAGACTCCCATTCATTGTGATAACAAGAGTGCTATTGCTATCACAGAGAACCCAGTCTATCACTCTAAAACCAAGCACATGGATATCAGACACCACTTTATTCGAGATAATGTGGAAAAAGGTAAGGTTGAGGTAGATTATGTACCAACTGATCAACAATTGGCCGATGTGTTTACTAAACCTCTCCCTGAGGAAAGGTTTATGTATTTACTAGGGCAATTAGGTATGTTAAATCCTTAATTTTCCTTAATTTTCTTTAAAACTGTACGCTCAGTATCACTCCTGTTGATACTGACCACTCAGTATCACTAGTCTGATATCATCAAAATTTAAAATTTTTATTTTTTATTTTATTAATTTCAAGAGTAAATTAATTGTTTTTATATTTTTTTAATATGTTTTTAATCAATTTTTTTTTACTCAGTATTGGGTTATGACGGCTATTACACCGACCTTAATCCTCATACTGCCCAACGGTAACCTTTCTTAATAGGAAAGTTACCGTTGGCAGAGGATAAGGCAGTCAAATCAGCCGTTTCTATTTCCCAATACCTTAATTATCTTTCAATCACTTATAAATAACCGTTTTTTTTTACTTCAAATTTTTTAACTGTTATTTCTTTCTTTCACTTTCAATTCTCTCTGCGATTAATGATTTCACTTTCTATTAGCAACCAAACACTTTCAAATCAAAATCACAGATGGCAAATTACACTTTCGTTGCTCCAGAAGTTGAATCGGAAATCAAATTCCGAAATGATGAAGTACCCAGGTTTGCGAGGAACAACATCACAGCAAATTTCACTATTCCTCAAGCCTGGGTATGCCAAGAATTCACAAACATTGTGACTTTTATGAAGTATTGCCCAATTGCTCGTGCACTGACCTTGTCTCCTCGAGCAATTTATCCAGAGATGCTATGCGAGTTTTGGTACTCTGCTACACTCGATTCTCCAGATATGATTGCTGGGTGGGTAATTAGAGATCAAAGAAGGGCATTTGTTTCTACTGCCATCATTCGTGAAGCACTCAGACTTCCCGCCCAAGCTCAGTATGATCCATTCGTTGATAGATCAGAGGCACGCTCAGTCTTGCCATTTTTGGGTCGAAGAGGAACAACGGGCACAATCAAAAGAAATGAATTTGGTCCTATGTGGGGTATTCTAATTACAACCATAATTCGGTGTATGACCCACAAGACGGGAGCTTTGGACCAAATAAACGAATTTGGAATGCAAATAGTACATGCCTTGTACTATGGAAGAAACATTGATTATGCACGGCTCATTTTCAATGAATTAGCTGCTCTGGTTCGGGCTAACACAAGGGAATGCAATGTCCCTTTCTGCAGATTTTTATCACTCATCTTTCAACACTCAATGCCCACACATACGTATGATGAATTTCACAGTCCAAGGGTTGATCTTCCTCCACTTAGTGAGAAGATCTTCTTTTACAGGCCAAGACAAGGAGAGCCTCTACTGAGCCCTTATATGTGGGCCATTGTTCAAGAACACATAAATGATGCAGAAGACATGTCTGATACTGAGTCAGACAATGATGATGATGATGATAATGATGATAATAGTGGTAATGGAGCACGGCCTGGTCAAGATGTTGAGATGCCGGATGTTCCACAAGTTCAAGAACCGACTCAACAACCTATCTCTCCACCTGCACAAGATCCTGATGCTCCTCATATTGAAACAGTTTTTGATACTGAGTCCTCAGAAGACCCACCACTGGTCCTTCACAGAAGAAGAAGGAATCTTTCCCCTATCATTATGGGAAACTTATCATCTGAGGAGGTGCAGCCTGCAAATGTTCCATCATTAACTGCATCTCTTCAAGCCCAAAGCCTAGTTGCAGCCACCGCTGACCTTCCAGGTCCAGAACTAGTTTCAACTTCTCAACCAATTGAGGAACCTCATGTTCCTCTTGATGTGGAGATTCAATATGAGAAAACTACACTGGAAGGTGCTCAGCAAGAAAGACAAGTCGGTATTGAAGATGTTGGTGCTACACATCAACAAACACATGCTCCTGCACTGACCTCTGCAGATGCTAGAAGGGAATCTGACAGAGTCTCAGGTATGAATTTCAAATAAACCCTTAAACTTATATATATATATATATATTTCATTCCCAAATAGAGACTAAGTATTGGCCAATACCAACTCAATACTGACCAAAGTCTCACACGATCTTTCAAATATATATCCTTTTATGGCCAACATAGCTAGCCCACTGCTGCTATGCAAAATTCATATACTGAGCACTCACAATGGATCATTGTCAGTTTACAGTTGTCTCAATATTTAAAGAGACAATGGTGGTTGATGTTAAACTGACACCCACTGGTGCTGCTTGAATTATGTCCAACTTATTTTTGAGTTGGGTAGCTTAATTTAAGAAATGATCACAAACCCTTAAGCCACAAAATCCAAAAATTTTCCATGGGGTTTAGCCACATTTCTGTTATCACTCTAATACCGAGTTTTAAATATTGAAAATAACAAGAAGCACATCCCAGGCTTCGAATACCCAAACCCAAACCTTTTAGTAAATGTGACATATCCTATACTGAGCTACTTAAATTTACACACTCACTTTTACTAAAAACTTCTTACACATGCTATGCACAAGTCCACAATATTTCATCATAAACCAGATGAAATACAGACTTCACAAACTCTGTTTATATGATTATAGATTTAAACAACACCACAATTCTATTTGATAAACCTTTCTTTCTAACCAGTTTTATATTTTTATTTCTTTAGCACCATCTGTGCAGGGCATTCAGGCCTCTCAGGCTGCAGGAGATCAAGTGACTCTGCAAGCAATCATGCAGCAAATTCTGGCCATCCAACAAAATCAAAATATAATACTAGCCAGAATGGACAGATGAGTGGTGATATTGACTCCATAAAACAGTCAGTCTCACTACTTCAACAACCACATCAGCCTCCACAAACTCCACCATTCTCACATGGTGACCACAATGAAGAAGGAGAAGGAGAAGGAGGTGCTAGTGATACTGATGCTGCAACTGAGCCCATGCCCTCCCCTACTCTTGAACAGCCTGAAGGGGACATGGGTGGTGATACTGATCCTCTTCCCTCCTCATCAAATGATAACAAAAAGGGGGAGAAGAGGCAAAGAGATACTGAGGTTGATCAAACTGAGCCATCTGCTCAGGGGGAGAAAAGAAGAAAATTGAATGAAGATCAACCTCCACAACAACAACATCAGCAAAGCACTCATACTGAGCCACATCGGATTCAGTATGAGAGAAGAAGACAAAGAACTAGGTCAGCATTACAAGTTCAAAGTCAACTTGAGCCATCTGCTCAGGGGGAGATTCATACTGACCAACCACAGCAAGCTTATACTGAGCCACCTGCTCAAGAAGAAAATAATTTGCAAATTGTGGTCTATAGGCCTTTTGTGTGGCCTATTGCTGATGATGAAGATGAAGAACCAGATTTAGTAAACTATGCACTAAATCTGGTAGAACAAGAAAGTTCTTTATCATCATCCTCGGATGATGAAGAACCAGAAAATCTGGTGATTAGAAGAAGGAGTTCCTTATCAAGAAGACCTATCAATGCTGTTCTCACTTCTTCTGAATCAAATGAGGAATCTGCTCCTTTGGTAACAAGACAAAGAAGACCTGTTCATACAAGGGACAGTGATACCAAGTAGGCTCCAAGACTGACTCCTCAACAACTCTGGGCAGAACAAGAAAGATTTTTATATGAGCAAGAGTTGGGAGTCAAAGCTGAACCAGAATCTGACCCAGAAACTGATGCTCCTGGTCCTTCCCATAGAATTTCAAGAAAAGGTCCAGACCATATTCAATATTACTGGAATATGGTTGCTGCCAGGACTCAGTATAAGGAGGAAAGAAAGGAGTTCTTGAAGACTAAAACATTTCCAAATGTAAGGGGGATACACTGGTTAAACCTGGATGTCAATAAAGTAAAAGTGAAGCTCAAAGAAGGAAGAATCACTATCACTTGTACTGGCTTAACCAGTCCTCTCGTGAAATTATTTATTCATGATATTCAAAGAATTGGTCTTCAAGACTGGGTGAGGATCACAAGACTGATCAAAGAGCTTCCAAAGAAATCAACATATGATCAAATAGTCTTGGATGAGATCTGTGCAGTCTCTGCAGTATGTTATGAGAAAGGCTTGCTTCATGAGATAGAGTATAGAACGCTCAGTGTGATGACTGAAGCTTACTCAAACAACAGACCAGAATGCCTTCATACATACAAGTTTCTTAGAAAGTACCCTCTTCCTCCTAACCTTGTTTTTCAGGATCAAAAGAGTGTCATATATCCAACTTCTGGATATATGTATACTGACTCAGAGGATAGAGAGTGCTTCATTTCTGAAGAAGATCTACCAAGAGCTCAAATCAGTCACCTTATTGGACTGAAATGGATGATCACCAAGAAAGAAGACTCTTGGTTCAGAAAGAAGATTGTTGCAGTTCTGAATTGTAGAAAGGATGAACTCAAAAACAGAGAAGAGTTTGTCCATATCAATCAAGAAGTCTTCTATGAGAATGAAGCCATCAACAGCAAATGAAGAAGAAGATTTTGTCAACTATGCTGTTGTATTTTTTGTTTATCTCTTTGTAATTGTTTTGTTATCATTAGATAGGGGGAGATTGTTAAGGCAAAAAGCCTTGCCCCTTTTGGATCTTAAGATAACAAAACAACCTAGACTAGCTTTGAATAATATGTAGAATAATATAGCTAAGTTTAGGTCTGATACTGAGTGATCAGTATTGGAACTCAGTATCAGTACTCAGTATCAGATAGTGATACTGAGTACAAGGACTGAGTAGAAGGACTGAATTACAATATGTAACGGACTAAGATCAAATCCCTTGATCTTAGTCCTTTTCTTAGTTTAGTCCTTCGGTTACTCCTTTGCCCATTATGTAAGATCTCTATATCATTTATAAATAGAGATCACCTTGCAAAGGAGAACACACCAATTCACTCTACACTTTCATACATTTTGTAATTGATCAGTGGTCTTGTTATTCCGCAACAAGCCACACTTAGTGGAATTATACGTTTGACTCATATCTTGTTCTTATACAATATTTGTCTTAGTGTTATAATTAACCAATCAATTAACCAACTAAACCAGGGTGTTGTGACCTAACACCGAGACGGGTGATGAAGAGGGAGTTGGGGAAGGAGGTGGTGAAGGTACCCGTGATGATGAGGCTCTCGCTGAGGTTCTTGTTCGCTGTCAATCACAGAAATAAAAGAGTAATCATTAGAAGTGTTATTAAAAAATAATAATAAGGAATTTGTTAAAATATTTTCAATTAAAATCCCATTTTCCCGTACCCACACTTAGTTGTTAAACTAAGTGTGACAGTATGTAAAAGTTTACCAATTTTTCCTTACCCACACTTAGTTGTTCAACTAAGTGTGTAATTGTTCGACACTAATAATGAATGTTTTGATACTAAAATCTGAAATTTGCAAATGTTTTTAGTATAGTTATAAAACGTTTGAACCCAATTTATCAAAATTTTTAACCACAATGTGCAATTTTAACAAGTATTTCTAATATTTAAACAAAATTGAACTCAATAACACAATGTAGATAATCTAACAAGCAAAACATAAGCTAAATTTGGATTTTGGACAAGAACAAATCCTAGTTTTTAAATTTCCTCCCTAAAAAAAAAAACAAGCCTAAAAATTCGAAGTTTTTACACTAAGGTTTAGTAACAATTCGACTAACTAGCAATCTATGGCTTAAATCTACAACTAATCAAGGAAAAACGGGAGAAAATATCAAAAATTTAAGAATTTCGGACCTAGCAAGAAAAACCCCCAAAAATCTAAGATTTGAGCCCTAAAACATGGATTACATGAAGAAAAGAGGGGAAAAAAACCTTAGATGCCATGGAGATGAAAGAAATCGGAAGAAATTGGTCGATTTGGGTGATTTTGGGTGCTGGTGGCCGAAATCGCGTTAGGGTTTTGGGGGTGCTTTGCTGCGATCTGCGAACAGGGAAGAAAACGATTTAATTATACCCAGAAGAGATCGCGCCGCTATCCAGGATAGCGGCGTTATTTATCGCGGACTTCGGATTTAAACCGGATCGGGTCGGGAAAAATAGCGGGGCTAGATAGGAGATCGCGTCGCTATCTCTAAGATAGCGGCGCTATTTCTAACGCGATGGTAAACGCTTTTTTAACAGCCAACGCTATTTCGGGTTTCTGTTGGATATTCGATTTGGGCAGATAGCGCCGCTATCTTTAAAATTTTTATATTTTTCGTTTTTTTTTTTTGTTAGAGAAAATACGCAGAACGGAAAGGGATAAACAACTAAACACGGGTTGCCTCCCGAGAAGCGCTTCATGAATTAACGAGTCTAGAGCTTGACTCAGTGTTATTCTTCTCACTTTCTTTTCTTCATCAAGGCGAAATGCACAACCTCTCCTTCTTGCCCTTCTTCATTCATTCCCTCATGGTATTGTTTGAGACGGTGACCATTTACACTGAAATGACCACCTTTTTCGGTAACAAGGTCGACATATCCTGATGGGTGTTGTTTAACAACGGTGTACGGACCAACCCATTTTGATTTTAGTTTTCCAGGCGAAAATTTGTATCGGGATTGATATATCAAAACCTTATCACCCGCCTCAAAATACTTATGAGTCTTCAACTTTTTATCGTGCAAATGCTTACTCCTTTCTTGGTAAATCCGGGAGTTCTCAAAAGCATGAAATATGTCTTCATCGAGCTCGTTGAGTTGATGACGTCTTTCCATCCCTCCTACGGTAACATCCATGTTACATTCCTTGATCGCCCAATATGCTTTGTGTTCAATCTCAAAAGGAAGGTGACAGGCTTTTGCATACACCATTCGGTATGGTGTATATCCGGTAGGAGTTTTAAAGGCGGTTCGGAATGCCCATAAGGCATCATCAAGACGTTTGGACCACGTCTTGGGATTTTTCTCAATAGATTTTTTGAGAATTCTTTTCAAGGCTCTATTAGTGTTCTCGACTTGACCACTCGTTTGTGGGTGATAAGCCGTTGAGAACCGATGGTGGACACCATATCGTTGGAGAGTTTTCTCCATGAGATGATTTGCGAAGTGGGTGCCACGATCGCTAATAAGAGCCCTTGGGCATCCGAAACGACAAAATAAGGATCTCACAAAATTAACTACAACTCGGGCATCATTAGTTGGTAATGCTTTAGCCTCGGCCCATTTAGAGACGTAGTCAACCGCCACAAGTATGTACTTGTTGCCGTGAGAACTTGGGAATGGTCCCATGAAGTCGATGCCCCACACTTCAAATATCTCACAAACTTGGATGCCATGCTGGGGCATTTCATCCCGTTTGGAGATGCTTCCGGTACGTTGACATGCATCGCATGTCTTGACTAATGTGTGGGCATCTTTGAAGATGGTCGGCCAGTAGAATCCCGCATCTAACACTTTTCGAGCGGTAAAGTTTGGTCCGAAGTGACCTCCGGTAGGTCCTTTATGACATTCGTTGAGAATGTCCTTTGCTTGACCACCGGAGACACATCGTCTATGCATGAGATCGGCACCAACTCGGAAACGACATGTGGGTTCCCAATGATAATGTTTAAGATTAGAAAGGAACTTCCCCTTTTGTTGATGGGTCATCCCTTTCACAAGAACACCCGCCGCTAGATAATTTGCAAAGTCGGCGAACCATGGGTCATTTTCTTCGGTGTCTTGTAACGCATTTACGGCCTCGAGGAATTCTTCAGGAAAAGTATCATCAATCTCATTCTCATTAAACTTCTCAAGATGAGGGTTCTCGAGACGGGATAGGTGATCCGCATCAAGGTTCTCCGCTCCCTTTTTGTCCTTGATCTCAATGTCGAATTCTTGTAGGAGAAGAATCCAACAGATGAGTCTTGGTTTAGCGTCTTGCTTGGCGAAGAGATACTTTAATGCAGAGTGATCCGTATAGACAATGGTTTTAGATAGAACCAGATAAGGACGGAATTTGTCAAACGCGAAAACCACAGCTAAAAGCTCTTTTTCGGTTGTGGTATAATTCGCTTGAGCACCGGTGAGTGTTCGACTAGCGTAATATATCGGTTGAAAATGATTGTTCACACGCTGTCCCAACACCGCACTGAGTGCGTAATCACTCGCATCACACATGAGTTCGAATGGTAAATCCTAGTCGGGAGATACCATGATAGGAGCATGCGTGAGACGGTCTTTCAAAAGATCGAAGGCCTCCACACACTTGGAATCAAACACGAAGGGTGTGTCCTTCTCAAGAAGATGAGTCATGGGTCGGGTTATCTTAGAAAAGTCCTTGATAAACCTACGGTAAAACCTCGCATGACCGAGAAAGCTTCTCACTGCTTAAACATTTGAGGGTGGAGGGAGTTTAGAAATAACGTCGATTTTGGATTTATCGACCTCCAATCCTTGTTTGGAAATTTTATGTCCCAATACGATGCCTTCACGCACCATAAAGTGACATTTCTCCCAATTAAGCACGGGATGTGAATTCTCGCACCTAATGAGAACACGCTCGAGACTGTCGAGGCATGAATCAAAAGAATTTCCAAAGACTGAAAAATCATCCATGAAAACTTCCATACAGTTCTCGATCATGTCTTGGAAGATGGATGTCATGCACCGTTGAAATGTAGCAGGTGCATTACATAACCCAAATGGCATCCTTCTATATGCAAAGGTACCGAACGGGCATGTGAAGGTGGTTTTCTCTTGGTCCTCGGGATCGATGGGGATTGGAAAGTAGCCAGAGAAACCGTCCAAGAAACAATAGAAATTATTTCCGGCTAGTCTCTCTAACATTTGATCGATGAAGGGTAGAGGAAACCGATCCTTGCGAGTTGCATCATTGAGTTTTCGGTAGTCAATGCACACTCGCCACCCCGTGACAGTTCGAGTTGGAACAAGTTCGTTCTTATCGTTACGAACAACTGTCATCCCTCCTTTTTTCGGAACTACTTGGACCGGACTCACCCATTGACTATCTGAGATGGGATAGATGAGACCTACATCAAGCAGTTTTAAAACCTTCTTTTTGACCACATCTTTCATATTCGGGTTCAACCTTCTTTGTCTTTGTACAATTGGCTTGAAATTGTCCTCCATGAGGATTTTGTGTGTACAGAAGATAGGGTTGATGCCCGGTATGTCCGCGGTTTTCCAGGCAAGAGCCCGTTTGTGAGATTTCAGGATTTCCACTAATTGGGTTTTTTCGGTAGAGGATAGGTTTGAAGAGATGATGACTGGCAGTTCAGATTCTCCTTGTAAGTAAACATACTCTAAGTGGTCAGGTAACGGTTTAAGCTCTAAGTGGTCAGGTAACGGTTTAAGCTCTAAGGTCGAATGTTTCAAAATCATCTTCATTTTCCTCCGAACCCTCTTCGTCAAGGCGAAGTAATTCCTCGAGCTCTGAGAGATCTTGGATGGATTCGGGGGAGTCTAGAGCAACATCACCATGAATAGTGATGTCATCACAATCTAGGTCGAGAAATGAAGTGATTTCCTCCCTCATGCATACATCGATGATGTCGATGAAATTGCATGTATCATCAGAGGTAGAAGTATGTCTCATCGCTTTCTCAATGGAGAAAGTGACTCGATCATTTCCAACACCTAAACTGAGCTGTTTTTCGGCCACTAAGATGATGGCACTTGCGGTGTTCAAGAATGGTCTCCCTAAGATAAGAGGGACGTTCGGCTCTTCTGGTATGTCTAAGATCACAAAATCGGCCGGATATATGAATTTATCGACTTTTACCGGGATGTTCTCTGCTATCCCTAACGGGTATTTAAATGAAAGGTCTGCTAATCTAACCCTCATCCTAGTCGGTTTAAGCTCAGTTAATCCTAGTTTAAGGTATATCGACAAGGGCATTAAACTTATGCTAGCTCCTAAGTCCGCTAGTGCTTTACAAGGTGGTAAATTATCTAAAAGACAAGGGATTATGAAACTCCCTGGATCGCCTTTCTTCGGTGGCATGTTTGATTGGAGGATTGCTGAGCACTCCTCACTTAGTATTGCCGAAGATGCTTCCTCCATTTGTGTCTTTCTAGAAACCAGATCCTTGATAAACTTTCCATAGTTCGGCATCCCTGCTAACATATCAACCAAAGGAACGTTAATGCGCACCTGTTTAATCATGTCAACAAACGTACCGTATTTTTCTTTAAGTTTTTCTTTCCTCAACCGTTGTGGGAAAGGCACCTTGGGTATGTATGAGTTTGTTGTTTATGGGTTAGTAGACATGTGCGTCTCCTTTGGTTTTGTTGCTTCCGGCACTCTTGTGTTCTCGATCTTTTCCATAGCTGGGTCCTCTTCTTCAATCAAAATTTCCTCAGCAACCTGTTCATCAGAAGATTTTTCATTAGTATTCAAAACAAGTGGACTTACCGTTCTACCACTTCGAGTAGTGATAGCTTTAATATTTTCGAATCCTCGTTTTGGATTGTCTTCTGTTCTGGGTGGTAGACTGCCTTGCGGTCTATCTTTTAGTACTTCAGCAATCATCCCCATGTTTCACTCTAGACATTGAATTGCTGCTTGCTGATTCCTAATAATTTGATCTTATTCTTCAGCTTTCTTGTCTTGTTTTTCCATGTACTTCTCGAACATGATTTCCATCGAGGATTTTTGCCCTTGACCTGCAGCATTCTCTCGCGGTGGTTGATTTGCCTGATTATCACATTGGAAATTAGGGGGTTCGAGTTTCTTGGGGGATAGTTATTGTTTTGGTTATAGTTGTTATAACTTCTGTTGTTCTTGTACCCCTGATTGTTGTTGTACCCTTGATTTCCACCTTGATAATTATTACGGTACCCATTGTTGATATAATTCAACTCCTCCTCAGCTGACATTGATTGCTGTTGTGTGCAATCTTTGGTGAGATGTGGTCCTTATCATTTGTCGCATCCAACCTGTATGGCATGTAAACAACTAGTTATTTATCTAATTTTCGTTCAAATGCCTGTTGACTGTTCTTTAACGCGGCCACTTCATCGTTATGTCTATCATCCACCATATTCAATTGACCAGTTCGTCTGTCAGTTTTCCATTCCATACTGTTCATGGACAGGTGTTCAACGAGTTGATATGCTTGGGTTGGAGTTTTGTAAATGAACAACCCACCACTTGATGAATCGAGAAGAGATCGAGATGTGTAATCCAATCCTCTGTAGAATATGTGTACTATGTTGTTTTTCTCGAAACCGTGGTTTGGGCATTTCCTCAGTAGACCTTTCAATCTCTCCCGCGCATCTGTCAACTTTTCACCTGAATCCTGCATAAAAGCCATAATGTCAGTTTTTAATTTGTCAGCTTTAGCAGGTGAGAAATATCGAGTGATGAAGCGACTTCGGAGTTCATCCCAAGTCGTAATCGAGCCCGGCTCTAATGATTTAACCCATTCTCTTGCATCCCCAGCTAAACTGAAAGGAAACAATCTGAGTCTCATGGCATCCAATGATACGTCTCGTTGTTTGAACAGCTCACAGATTTCCAGAAAGTTCTCAAGATGTCTGTTAGGATCATTGCATAATCTGCCATCGAAGTTCAGATCCCACACCATACTAAGGAATTGACCTTTAATCTCGAAATTGATATTGTTCAATTCTGGAACTATGATGGATGGAGTTGGGGGAGTTGGTGGTGTCTGTCTAATGTTCCACATGGGTTGCTCTAGTGGTGGTTCTGGTGGATTATTATCTCCCATATTGAAAATAGGGTTGTTAATAGCTCGAAAGTTGATTGATTCTAGATACTGCGCTGCTAAAACGGCTCTACGTCGCTGGCGAAAAAGTCTCCCTGGCTCAGTATACGGTAATATCAGATCAGAGTCAGAGCTACGGGTCATGCACCTGCAAAACCTCAAGACAATTGTTAAAAACGCAACTGTTTACTAAAATCAATAAAAATAAAATAACTTATCCAAGAATGAATTCTTAGATAAGGATCGATTAAGAGATTAGTTCTAATTTACTAATCACGCAATTGTTCCCCGGCAGCGGCGCCAAAAACTTGATGTGATATAACCAGTTATAAAATAATTACCTAAAATACGCCTTCTCTAGATTACCACATTCTTAGGCAAGTATGGCCTAATCGTGAGCAATATAGTTCAGGTAAGTAAATTCGGGTATATTCGTCTCCACAGGGAACAGTGATGATGACTAAGTAAATTAATAATAATAATTTAATCTAAGTAAATACATAAAGTAGGGGTTTGGTTTTCTTAAATTAATTAACAGAATTTAAATTAAAATAACTTTTATGCTTTTGACAACTAAAATAAACTGACAAGTGGTAAAACTGTGTTCAAATTTGAGAGGGAATATTCACTATGATCGATTCCATCTAGTTCTAGGTTTGGTTGGTAAAGTCCCGATTTAATTGGTATTCTAGAAGTTAGGTAAGCAGTGGTCACTAGCTTCCTACAATGGCTATAGTAATATTTCCTAAGGAATACACTACGGTCACACCTCGGTTTGTAAATTATATCTAGGTTCGGATTTCCGTCGCCTTCTAATCTAGAACTTGGTCGTTACTGAGATTAGACTTCCAATTTTATCTAAGTTATTGATGTCTGAACTCGTGTAACGCCCCAAAATTTTTAGTAATTAAATAATACTATTTTAATTGTTATATTCAAATTTTAGAAGGAAAATTATAAAAATTAATTATAAAGAAGTTAGTCGGTTCGTTTTCACTGAGCATGGGACTTTATAATTATTTACGAGTGTTGGCGCGTTCCGGTTTATGTCATTAATTATTAGTCGGTCGTATTATATAGACGTTTTAATTATTTGGACAATTTATTATTTATAGACATTCATATACTATTAAATGTAATTTTATAGTTCGTCTCGGGTTTTGACCGGTTAGTTAATCATAAGAGTGGTGTTGTATTCTTTCTAGTCGGGTCGGCCCAAGACCAAGGTCGAATCTTATGTTGAGTTATATTTGTTTTGGGCTTAAGGCCTAATAAGAATTTAGGGCCATTTAGCTAGTTAATTAAACCCCTAAAATCACTAATTACCGTAATCTTCAAATTCCATTCTCTCCCAATTTCCAATTGGCAGCCGCATAAGAGCATCTCCTTTTCGTCGTTTTCTTTTTCTTCTAGCGGCAGCAAGACCGAGCATAAATCCATAGCCGTCAATCGGAGTTTTTGAAGGAATCATGAAACAAATTGACGTGCTTTGAAGATTGACGTGCTTTGAAAAATTGACGTGCTTTGAAGATGCTTTGAAAAATTGACGTGCTTTGAAAAATTGACGTGCTTTGAAGATGCTTTGAAAATTGACGTGCTTTGAAGATTGACGTGCTTGAAATAATTCTCAATGTTGACGTGCTTATCAAGGGGCAGCAAAATCTCAAGGACTTATCTCAGGTGTGGTGCTTTGGGTGGATACACTATTTCGTGAATTGATCATACGGGTATAATCTTGTACCTCTTTCTTCGTATATTGTTTTCTTTAATCCAAACCGTGTGTACTCTCCCCAACCTTGTTCCTGGTTCGTGCGTGATAGGGAAGAGTCTGAGCAGATGCGATTCGTCAGCGGTGATGACGAGCAGGTCAAGATCCTCGAGTGGTGTTGTGTAAGCCGTTTGTGTCGTGCTGAGATGGTGACAATTCTGTGGTAAATCCTTTTTCTTTTCTGGTTAGTAGATCTCGTGTTATTCGGGTCTAATCAATTGAATCTTGTTTTTGTGTGGTGTGGGAATGTGACCAAGCCGAGTACGGCTCGGGTTTTGATAAAAAGGTGTTATTGGTTTTAATTGCTAAATTGAGTAAATTGTTTCACCGAAACGCCATTTTGATCACTAAACCGTATTATCATTGTTTTTATGAGAAAATGAGTAGATTGTTTTAAATTAAGCTTTCTGGGATAAGCTGGTTTTCGGGACTGTCGGGTGCCTCGGGAATAAACGGGTTGATGTCGGGATTTAAAACGGGTTTTAAATATCAAACCGAATTTTTGGCAGAATTTGTTCGCTATGCTTGAGTCCATTTTTAACACATTTAAAATACGTTTTCAGATTTTGGGCCCTCGTTGGTCTCTAGTTTTCTGAGTTCTCTTTCCAATGCCGCTGACGGCTCGTTAATCTGATTTACGGTTTAAACGATATCACTATTTTAGTAAAGTGTCACAAAAGCTTTATCGGTTCAGCTATTCTGTTTTGTAACCCGTTTTTGAGATACTTAGAGTCTGTTTTGGACAGGGGTCGTGAGTCTGTAAATTGTAGTAATCTGAGTTTTCTATCAGTGGTTAAAATTTGGGATTAATCTAACATACGTTTTGGGAGTTATAACAGTTTCCATGGGGGTGTCAGGTTCTGGCAGATTGCTATGAAATGAGTCTCGAGCCGAGTTTTAATCCTAGCGTTATTATGTGATGTAGGACCTTCTAGGAACTGAGTTGCAACTTGTACGTGCCGAGGTTACTTCTAGGAGCTTACGTTGATTGAGGTGGGTAATCTCACTATAAACCTGTACTTACTTTCGATTCATAATTATGTGCTATGTGTTATGAATTGTCTTGTTGATTGAGCTTGAGTATTGATTGTGCGATTTATCTGAGTTATTTGTGATCTGAGTTATCTGGGTCTGAGTTCTTGAGTTAAACATTAAACATAATATACTTGACTTGACACCGAAGAGCACTGGTGTCAGATGTTTGTCTTGGCACCGAAGAGTACTGGTGCCAGACGTTTTGACTCAACACCGAAGAGTACAGGTGTTGAGCCTTGAGGTGGTGTGAGGCGGGTCGAGGTTGATCTCTCGGCCCAAGTCACACTAGCGCGCTATATAAATTAAAATCCGAGTAATAAAATCTGAGAAATAAATTTGAGAAATTGAGAATTGAGTAGAGTCTCTAGGGATCACTTATGTGGCTTGAGTTGTTTGTACTTACATGTTTATTTTGATATTATTCACTCAGCGTGTGGGTGACCCCAAACACTCCCCCCCCCCCCCCCCATTTTGCAGGTACTAGAGAAAGTGCATTGGATGAGCTGTTACCCGATGAGCTTTTATAGATTTGGATTCCAAACGTTTATTTGAGTCAAATGTTTTAAAACTATTATTTTATTTTCCGCATTTAACCATGAGACGGTTCAGTTTTAAAATTATTATAGAGTGGGACCTTTCGAGTACTTGTACTTTGGGGAAAATGTTACTTTTTATTTTATTAAAATTTTTTAAATTTCCCCTAACTTTTGGGATGTTACAAGTTGTGGTGCTAATGAATGTAACAAACTTGATTTATGAGAAGTCATAAAATGACTAATGAGACAATGATAGAGAAGTAATAATGAGACTAATAAAGAGTAATGAGTTATGATTGAGGAAATCTAATAAGAGTACAAGAACCCATGAGAATGCTAATGAGAAAGCTAACACCTAATATGAGCAATGATTTTTATAAAGTGATAAAAATTTAATGAGTAGGGGTGTGAGAGGGGCGTAAAGAGTATACGTTGGGACCGACTCACACATGTGCATAAGAGTTTGATTATCATTTAATGAAACCTTCAAATATATAATTAAAAATGAGAATCAATAAACCGAACTATCGAGTGTTCGTAACGAGTTCTATGAGATTTTGAGTGTCACTTCCAAACTCGGGAACGAGTTTTCTCCAAGTGGAGTTGAGTGGTGGTAAAAGATAAAACTACCAATATTAAAAGTGCGAATAAAGAATAATTATAAAGTTGTGAATTATTAAATTCATATTATAGAGCTAATGAGGATTAATAAATCAAGCTAAATGTGAAAAATAGAGTTGGTAAAGAGTAAATTAAGAGAACTACAAAGAGAAAATTTTGTTATGTGTTATTTATAATTGTTATGTGCATATAATTGGCTCAAGAGTTATAAGAGTGACTAATTAATCGAGAAATTATTCCTGTGAGAATATAATGAGATAAAAAGAGATTATTAAAATATGCGAATTTATTATGAATTGTTCTAGTCAAGTTAAATAAGAAAAACGTGATTACGAGAAATTATTAAATCTAGTCGAGAAAGTTATTGAATCACATTATTGTGTTGAGTATTATATATTACTGAGTAATTATTAAATCGAGAATAATTACTGAAATAAGTAAAAGAGAAAAATAATAAGTGGATTGAGCAATAAAATTATATTTCGGAGCGAGATATATATGCCTAAGATTGGAGAATTTATAAGGATAATTGAGAATAATTAATTTCATGTGATGATGATATGATGATCAAGTTGTAAGAAATTCATAAATCAAGAGTAATGGTGCAAATGAGAGGCAGCAAGTACTATAATTATATAAATAATGAGAAATTATGAAATTAGAGTATCGGGAATTTAATTATGAGTTAAATGTGTAAAGTATTATAATAAAGGTAAAAGATAAAGATTTAAACTAATGGAGAACTAGTAAATCAAGCT
Organism: Calendula officinalis; assembly: GCA_963853835.1. Lineage (NCBI taxonomy): Eukaryota > Viridiplantae > Streptophyta > Magnoliopsida > Asterales > Asteraceae > Calendula > Calendula officinalis. Next base: position 25,441,263 of record OY970832.1, read on the forward strand.
AAACGAATAAATTATTATAATGAATCAAATGAGAATTGAGGGGATTATCGAGTTAAATTACTAAATGGAATGTCATCAAATATTATGATTTATTGAATAAATATTAAATCAAGAATAATTATTAAAATGAGCAAACAAGAAAATTATAAGTGTGTCAAATAACAAATTTTATTAAAAATACTATGAGTTTCTAAATCGCGAAATCACTAAAAATATAAATTAATGAGGGAACTTTTAATTGAGAATGAGGATTAACTGAGTAATGGAATACACGAGAATTAATGAGGTAAGTAATTATCGAGTTAATTAATTAACCAAGTGAAGAGAAAATATTAAATTGAGGCATTCGAGACTTAAAAATAAAATGAGATTTATATGTGGACGATTTGTCAAATTGATCAAGAGACAAATTAAACGAGAACAAAGCGAAAAGGTAATTAGAGAGCTAAATGATAAAATCATTAATCGAGTTGACGAGTATCATTAAAATGAGTCGAACAAGCAATATTAAAAAGAGTCAACGAAGAAGTGTTTAAAACGAGTTAACAAGAAAACTAATAATGCGACTTAAAAGGGAGATTATCTGTTCGAGTAGTCTGATAATTAAATTTGATCACGTGAAAAATCGTAAAAGCGAGTAAGTGTATACATTATGTGGACTGGTGAGAAGACATTAACGAGATTTGAGTTTAAATTGATGATATAAGCTTTCGTTGAGTTAAAAGCAAGTTGTAGAAATTGGGATGAGTGCATTCTGAGTATATGCAAATTGAGTAAGAGGCATGAGTTGCCTATTATCTAAGGTTTCTATGTGATAAAAAAATACATTTATGTGAATTATGTGCTTGTTGTGTATTGATTGATAGCGGTGTGAACCGCTAAATTGTTCACTTTGTTGTACGACAAACTAATGTCCTATAGAGTAGAGGACCTTAAAATACCATTTATTGGTAGACATTGCCAATAATAAGATTTTATATGTTGCTAAAATTGGATGAGTAATTATTTGGTAGAGTGGTGCGGGAAGAAATTTCCCACCAACTCATTATTGTCTCCATGTGAGGGCCGAGTGTGATCGTGAGCACCTAATGAATGACTGAATACCACGCCGGGACCGTTTGTCGCCATCAACAAATCCGTAGCAAATCTCCAAGTGGAGTTGAATCGGAGATTCAACTCAACGTTAACGCTGGGTGCAACAACTGTGTCCGACTACGAGAACAAGAAGACGCCTTCAACAGAGTAACGTGAGTTATTTTATACTTACTATCGACATCCTTTTCTTTTTGAGATAAGCTGAGGTCCTTAGAGAGCATTTCGATTATTCTTTTAGCCTTATCTTCCCGCGCCGCCAAGGGATGGAATATTCGTATGAGCAGTTGCGAGAGCTGGAGTTTATCTAAATCGAGTAGGCCTCCCTGAAGAGATTCTTATCGAGTTATAATTTTTTTTTCGTGTCTTCGTTTTCGGAGATGTGTGTCGTTGGAAAGCCTGAGTCTGAGATGCGAGATGCTACCATGAGCTTCTTCCGAGCGGTGAATTCGGGGACGAAGTCTATTTCAAGTGGAGTTGAGTTGTAACGCCCCAAAATTTTTAGTAATTAAATAATACTATTTTAATTGTTATATTCAAATTTTAGAAGGAATAATTATTAAAATTAATTATAAAGAAGTTAGTCGGTTCGTTTTCACTGAGCATGGGACTTTATAATTATTTACGAGTGTTGGCGCGTTCCGGTTTATGTCATTAATTATTAGTCGGTCGTATTATATAGACGTTTTAATTATTTGGACACTTAATTATATATAGACATTCATATATTATTAAATGTAATTTTATAGTTTGTCTCGTGTTTTGACGGGTTAGTTAATCATAAGAGTGGGGTTGTATTCTTTCTAGTCGGGTCGGCCCAAGACCAAGGTCGAATCTTATGTTGAGTTATATTTGTTTTGGGCTTAAGGCCTAATAAGAATTTAGGACCATTTAGCTAGTTAATTAAACCCCTAAAATCCCTAATTACCGTAATCTTTAAATTCCATTCTCTCCTAATTTCCAATTGGCAGCCGCATAAGAGCATCTCCTTTTCGTCGGTGTTTTCTTTTTCTTCTAGCGGCAGCAAGACCGAGCATAAATCCATAGCCGTCAATCGGAGTTTTTGAAGGAATCATGAAACTAATTGACGTGCTTTGAAGATTGATGTGCTTTGAAAAATTGACGTGCTTTGAAGATGCTTTGAAAAATTGACGTGCTTTGAAAAATTGACGTGCTTTGAAGATGCTTTGAAAATTGACGTGCTTTGAAGATTGACGTGCTTGAAATAATTCTCAATGTTGACGTGCTTATCAAGGGGCAGCAAACTCTCAAGGACTTATCTCAGGTGTGGTGCTTTGGGTGGATACACTATTTCGTGAATTGATCATACGGGTATAATCTTGTACCTCTTTCTTCGTATATTGTTTTCTTTAATCCAAACCGTGTGTACTCTCCCCGACCTTGTTCCTGGTTCGTGCGTGATAGGGAAGAGTCTGAGCAGATGCGATTCGTCAGTGGTGATGACGAGCAGGTCAAGATCCTCGAGTGGTGTATATCGAGCCTACGATGTAAATCGAGATCTGAAAGCCGATATCTGAATCCGGTGGCGGTATCTTCTTCTTAAATGATGGTGGCGGTTTGTTCTTCTTCTTCAACAAACATTTATTTTCTTCCAAATCTGTAGATCGATATCTGAAAACATAGGATGTGAAGGAGATAGTGATCGACGCTGGTGCGAGCGGCGGTTCGTGTTGTAGAAGAAGAACGGTGATGTTGAGGGGGTTCACGAGTTGCAAAATAAGAACAACGTTGCTGATGGTGGCGGTGGTGCTATTGGGTGTGATGCAGGTTGCAATGGTGGTGGTCGCCGGATTGTTGGGGAAGAAGGGGGAGATTTGAGAGAAATTTCAAAACACACACACAAATGTGTGTGTGTACACGTAACTTCCGCCCACAAAATGGGGTTTATTGACTCCATTAATTAATTAATTTTATTCCATAAATATTTAGGTGTCAAATTGACCATTTCACCTTTTCGCTCCTAATTATTGAACCATTATTATTCACTTATTAACAAATGTGTCATTGTTAATCCTAGCCTTTGATCTCTAAATCTAATGGTTAAGATTGGTTCTCGCATTTCTCGAAAAAAAAACACTTCTCGCATTAACTTGACCCTTTTAAGTTGTATAAGTATTTAACCATTTAATCTCGTGTTATTCGGGTCTAATAATTTGAATCTTGTTTTTGTGTGGTGTGAGAATGTGACCAAGCCGAGTAGGGCTCGGGTTTTGATAAAAAGGTGTTGTTGGTTTTAATTGCTAAATTGAGTACATAGTTTCACCGAAACGCCATTTTGATCACTAAACCGTATTATCATTGTTTTTATGAGAAAATGAGTAGATTGTTTTAAATTAAGCTTTCTGGGATAAGATGGTTTTCGGGACTGTCGGGTGCTTGGGGAATAAACGGGTTGATGTCGGGATTTAAAACAGGTTTTAAATATCAAACCGAATTTTTGGCAGAATTTGTTTGCTATGCTTGAGTCCGTTTTTAACACATTTAAAATACGTTTTTAGATTTTTGGCCCTCGCTGGTCTCTAGTTTTCTGAGTTCTCTTTCCAATGCCGTTGACGGCTCGTTAATCTGATTTACGGTTTTAACGATATCACTATTTTAGTAAAGTGTCACAAAAGCTTTATCGGTTCAGCTATTCTGTTTTGTAACCCGTTTTTGAGATACTTAGAGTCTGTTTTGGACAGGGGTCGTGATTCAGTAAATTGTAGTAATCTGAGTTTTCTATCAGTGGTTAAAATTTGGGATTAATCTAACACACGTTTTGGGAGTTATAACAGTTTCCGTGGGGGTGTCAGGTTCTGGCAGATTGCTATGAATTGAGTCTCGAGCCGAGTTTCAATCCTAGCCTTATTATGTGATGTAGGACCTTCTAGGAACTGAGTTGCAACTTGTACGTGCCGAGGTTACTTCTAGGAGCTTACGTTGATTGAGGTGGGTAATCTCACTATAAACCTGTACTTACATTCGATTCATAATTATGTGCTATGTGTTATGAATTGTCTTGTTGATTTAGCTTGAGTATTGATTGTGCGATTTATCAGAGTTATTTGTGATCTGAGTTATCTGGGTCTGAGTTCTTGAGTTAAACATTAAACATAATATACTTGACTTGACACCGAAGAGCACTGGTGTCAGATGTTTGTCTTGGCACCGAAGAGTACTGGTGCCAGACGTTTTGACTCAACACCGAAGAGTACAGGTCTTAAGCCTTGAGGTGGTGTGAGGCGGGTCGAGGTTGACCTCTTGGCCCAAGTCACACTAGCGCGCTATATAAATTAAAATCCGAGTAATAAAATCTGAGAAATAAATTTGAGTAATTGAGAATTGAGTAGAGTCTCTAGGGATCACTTATGTGGCTTGAGTTGTCTCTACTTACATGTTTATTTTGATATTATTCACTCAGCGTGTGGCTGACCCCAAACACTCCCCCCCCCCATTTTGCAGGTACTAGAGAAAGTGCATTGGATGAGCTGTTACCCGATGAGCTTTTATAGATTTGGATTCCAAACGTTTATTTGAGTCAACTGTTTTTAAAACAATTACTTTATTTTCCGCATTCAACCATGAGACTGTCCAGTTCTAAAATTATTAAAGAGTAGGACCTTTCGTGTGCTTGTACTTTGGGGAAAATGTTATTTTTATTTTATTAATTTTTTTTTAATTTCCCCTAAAAATTTGGGTTGCTACATTCTCCTCATGAAAAGCGTATAGCTTCGCCACATCAGTATGAGTAGGCTTTCGCAAATACTCCCTTCCATACAAGTGCATAACCCCTTTACAGAATTCTGCGAGACTATCATGGATGGTTTTCTCACTAATTTGTAAGTATTCGTCTAGAGCATCCGGTACGGTGCCGTATGCTAACTGACGAATTGCAGAACTACACCTCATAAGCGGAGAAGTACTTGGGTTCCCAAGTGCATCATAACGTTGCGCAAATAATGGGACGGTATTAATGAGATCGCGAACAATGCGTGTGAAAAGATTTCGGCTCATCCTGAAACGTTTACGAAAATCTTTTTCGTTGTACATTGGATTTTCAGCGAAGTAAGCTGTCACGGTCCCTATTCACATATCTTCTTGGATTTCTAGGGATTCTAGAAGTGGAACCTGCAAAAACGCCGCCACCGTTTGTAAAAAACAAAGATGTATGATCATGTCCTCCTCCTCGTCGCCAAAAATGAAATTAGCGACATTCATGTCTTCATCCAACTCATTTTTAAGATAGTGTGTGTGATGTGTGTCACACCCCGCCAAAAATACTTTAAAGAAAAATGGTTTGCGGAAGAACGGGCGTGGACATTATGAGTAACACAAGTATATGACTATCGTAAACAATAAATGTCCAAAATTCTCATTAAGTAGTTGAATTAAAGTGTATCACAAAAATTTAATGTACTTGAAAACGCTTAAAAGTAAAAGTTATTGTTTGGAAATGAAAAGACGTTCGTGGCATCTCGACAATATGCATGCTCATGATCCGATGGTACTAAAACTTATGCTTCAATGAATTACCTGAAAAACATATGAAAAATGATCAACAAAATTGTTGAGTGAATCCACAGGTTTAACGAATGTTTTTGAGTTACCAAAAATGTTTGTGAGCCATCATGGCTCAAAAAAAATTGTGATGATATGATGTTTGAAAATGATTTGCCCCAAAGGAAATATTGATATAATGTTTGACATGTAGAGACATGTAAAATAATTTGATTCTCAAAAGGATAAATAAGTATTGAAATTTTGTATGACTTCAAAAGAAGTACATAATAGTAAAAGGGATTATTTAAGCTTATATAAGCTTATATAAGCTTATAAGCCATAAGACATGTAAAATAATCCCTTTGAAAAGGGATTATTTAAGCTTATATAAGCTTATAAGCCATAAGCCCCTCTAAATAAGTTTTCCCAAACACCCCCATAATTGTCTTTACCTTATTTACTTAATTATGTTGGTTATAATTTCGTTCAAGAGTAATGATATTTAGGCCTACCATTTAAACCTATCCATAGGCCTACTTATTAGATGAAGACACATGTCAAAATCAAGGGATAATATTAGGAGAAAGAATTAGTGGAATACACATGTCATCCTATCAAGTGGGTAGACCTATGAGTATGTCAAAATGATAGAACTAAATATCATTTCTCTTTCGTTCAATGATGAATTAATAATACTAACAATAAATTTACCAATTGAGCACACACAAATTTCTATCGGTCACCTGTTCACCGGTGAATAACTCAATATTAATGAACAATCAGCACGTGGTGTTCACCGATGAATAACCATAATAATGAACATATCATTAATGAAAACATTTAAGAAATATAATTAATACATAATTAATTAATAAACAAATATACAAAATTCCTAAAAGGATTGCTAATGAACAACCTGTGATAAATGTTCAGTACAGAAAAGATTACTAATAACAACCCCGAAATGTGAACAACCCGACATACATGTTCACTACTAATTATTCATCAGAATAATTTCCACGATCCATGTTCACTACTAAACACGATGCCTTAGAAAACCGTCTGCGTACATTTTCATTAGTGAACAACCAGCCATATATGCATCAGAAAACACACGCTTCAGCAACACACATTTCTTTTCTTCTAAATCTGTATATCCAGATCTGAAAACCTACAATTTGAAGGAGACAGAGGGGCAGCAATTGTACGAGCCTACGATGTAAATCGAGATCTGAAAGCCGATATCTGAATCCGGTGGCGGTATCTTCTTCTTAAATGATGGTGGCGGTTTCTTCTTCTTCTTCAACAAACATTTATTTTCTTCCAAATCTGTAGATCGATATCTGAAAACATAGGATGTGAAGGAGATAGTGATCGGCGCTGGTGCGAGCGGCGGTTCGTGTTGTAGAAGAAGAACGGTGATGTTGAGGGGGTTCACGAGTTGCAAAATAAGAACAACGTTGCTGATGGTGGCGGTGGTGCTATTGGGTGTGATGCAGGTTGCAATGGTGGTGGTTGCCGGATTGTTGGGGAAGAAGGGGGAGATTTGAGAGAAATTTCAAAACACACACACAAATGTGTGTGTGTACACGTAACTTCCGCCCACAAAATGGGGTTTATTGACTCCATTAATTAATTAATTTTATTCCATAAATATTTAGGTGTCAAATTGACCATTTCACCTTTTCGCTCCTAATTATTGAACCATTATTATTCACTTATTAACAAATGTGTCATTGTTAATCCTAGCCTTTGATCTCTAAATCTAATGGTTAAGATTGGTTCTCGCATTTCTCGAAAAAAAAACACTTCTCGCATTAACTTTACCCTTTTAAGTTATATAAGTATTTAACCATTTAATCTCGTCATTAACATTGATATTCTTGACATCGTCTGTTACTTTCTTTTTTATTGTCAAGTTATTGATAAATTATGTAACGACCCGAAATTTTTATCGAATAAATTATGGAAAAATATTATAAATAAGGACAAATCGTTTGAAATACGTGGGAATTGCTTTCGTGTCATTTGGACATCGTTTGCTATGTGTAATCCATCATTTAAGCCGAAACAAGGTTGCAAGAAAAGTTCATGATCATGAACTAAGTTCACGGTCATGAACTGGAGTTCACGGCGCGAACTTTAGTTCACGACCGTGAACCATCGACAGAGATTTTTGGGTTTTGGGTGCTAGGAGTTCACGTTCAAGTTCACGACGCGAGGAAGCGCGCGATCGGAAAAGTTCACAGCGCGAACTTTAGTTCACGGCACGAACTATGCAGTCACAGCATTAAATACGAGATTTCGGTTAGTGATGCTCATCTTCAAACCCTAGAAATCTCTCTAGAGTGTGTGTGCATATTTTGAGTGGAAAGAGTGTTTTAGAGCCGATTTTGACCTCAAATCTTGTGTAGGAGCACTCCTAGTGGCAGATTTTTATGAAATCACAATTTTGATGAAATGTTTTTCGAGATATTTTTATTGAGGATTAAAGATAATTTCATCGTAGGCGAAAACCTCATCGAAAACAGAGGTCCGAGCAAAAAGTTTGAGGTTTTAAGTGTTTAGTACTTAAAATGGGTACCCAAACGGGTCAAACCCGACCCAACTCCGATTTTAAGCACTTTTAAACTCGATAATGACCCACTTTGTACCCCAATTCTTCTCTAAATAGCTCTGGAGATTAAGGACACCATGCAAGGGTGATTTCATAAGAAAATGGAGAAATCTTACAAGATTATTGAAGATCATGAATGTATAACTCTAATTTTGAGTATGTTTTCTATTTGATTCCAAGAAAACATGAAATTAGGGTTTAATTTCTGTTAGAAAACTTATAATATCAAGTATTACGATTAGGTTATGTTGGATATCTAGTTATTTAGTTAAAACCATAGGTAAATTGTAAAAAATTAGCAATTTTCGAGTTGAAAGTTATGATGCAGCATTTTTTTGTAAAAATCATAGAGAATTGTAGAAAAGTCGTTTAGGGGTGAATCCAGTGGCATCTGAACCATATTGATTTCTTCTTTGTTTCTTATTTTGGTCAAAAAAATAAATTCTGGCTCTAAGATTTGTGAAAATCGCATTTTGTACAGTGCTGCTAAGCTGATTTCTGACAGCATGATGTTGCTGTATTGTAAAATTCATAGAAAAATCAGAAAATTATGAGGTCAGGGGAATTGGAAACCTATTTAAGATTTCAATGAAAGCTCCAAATTTCATTGGGTAACTTTGAGATTAAGTAGGTCAGAACTGAGTAAACAGAGGGTTGTTTAACATGTAAAAACAAATTGTCAATCGAAAAGATCATAGATAGGGTAAATGATAATATTTTCTTATGAAATTTCGTATGTGTACTCCAGGGGTTATATATAACATATTGGGAGCTTGTGAGAAGTGTCTACACTTTGGAAACTCAATATTTGATTGAGGCTTTCGGTTTGAGTTCCACCCGATTAAACAACACTTTGAGTTCGCTTTGTGCAATGTGTTTACTTTTAATTATATGTATACAATGTGGTTAGTTCTTGTTTGATATAGTTCTTTGCCTTGTGTTATGCCTTGAACTTTGAGATTATCTCGGTAAACCTGAAATGTCTTGACCATTTGAGTGAATTGTCTTTAGTGGATTTCGTTTCGTGAGGACCCACAGCAGCCCGGGTATTACTTGAGTATTATGTTGGGCGGTGGTCACGGGAGTACCCGGTGGAGAAGTGGTATGGAACGTGGTGGTAGAGCTGGATCATGGACTCATTTAGGGGTGCCATGGTCACCTTCATCGGCCTCATTCCCTAATGGCCTAAGGGGGAATGACGCACTTTATTGAATCCGGAATTGTGTTCTTTGACCAATTGTTGACCCGTTTATGGTATGTGATTATTGGATGTATTGTTATTGTCTTACTTGACATTTGTTCATTTAATCATGTTGTTCGTATAATTTATTAGTAAAACATTTACATTGTGGAACTCACAAAGCTTTTATAGCTTACCCGTTTAGTGTTTAACATTTTCAGGCCAGGATAAAGGGAAACAAATTGGATCTTAAAGTTTTTGCTTGAAGCTAGAAGAGCTTCTCTTTTGGCTATATTATCTAGTGTTTTGATGTATGTATTTTGGGGTTGTATTTAGAAGGTTTGTATCCGTTATACTCTAGGAACTTGTCTAGTTTGGAATTATTATTTTGAAAGCTTTTGTTTAGTGTTGTAAAACTTGCATTTTGGTTTATGTAAGAAGGTTTATTATGGTGTGTGTTTTAAATTGGTCGTTTTTTAGTCCGCTCCTTACAATATGGTATCAGAGCATTGTTTGAGTGAACTAGATACCACATTGGTACTTAGACTCAAACTTAGACATTGGTGGTATAGTGTATAGGCTATGGGTTTAGGACGAATACAAACCATAGGATAAATTTAGGTTGGGGTAATAGAGGTCGGAATTTATAATGATAACGTTAAATTTTTATGTATAATGTAGATGCAATATTACAGAGCCCGTACTATTGTAAATGCATTCTACATTTTCGAATCTAACGAAGTCACAAGTGAGTTCAGAGATTTGTAGAGACTGAGTGTCTTTTAATATTTTTTTTATATTCTTATAATTTCAGTTAGTGATGGATCAAGGAAGTAGTAAGAGTAATAATGAAGGTTCAAGAAATGAAGAAATCCCGAATTAACCCTCGAACCCAAGGTTCGGACTCTCGCAATCATGAAGAAGAAGTTGTTGTGTATCCTAGGGAGGAAATGTTGATAACCGGGTAACGGACATAGTCCGGGCGACCTTTGAACAACTTAGGCGTGAGGAAAGGGAAAAGTTGAAAGACAAAGAAAAAGAAAAAAATATTGATGAATCTCCGAGTAAGAAGTCGGGAACCGTTTCGTTTAAAACCTTCCGAAGTAGTGGGGCCACGGAATTCTCGGGTGTATCAAACCCCGTTGAAGCATTCTTATGGTTGGAAAACACCAAAAAGGTGTTCCGTATATCTCACGTGGATAAGAATGGTCAAACGCTGTATGCTACAGCTATGTTCATGGGGAAGGCCCTAACTTGGTGGAATGATACGTATAAGATTCTGAATGAAGAGAAGGAATATACGGTTTGGGAGTCATTAAAATATCGATTTCTTGAGTAATTCTGTCCGAATGATATGAGAAGGAGACTAGAGAAATAGTTTGTAGAACTCAAACAATGTACCTTATCGGTGGATGAGTATGAGACCTTGTTTAATCAGAAGGCACAATTTGCTACTAAATATATCCCGACTGAAACGGAAAATATACAAGATTTTGTTAACAATAGTGATATTCCATCATTTGCTAAAGCAGTTGAGTATGCACGAAGAAGAGAGCATGATTTGAGACTCCGCGGGGAATTGACTCCCGAATCCAAACGTTAAAAGGTCGAAAAAACCACTTCTTCTCCATCTGGTCATTTTAATCGATTTACTTCTAATCGTCGAACTCAATCACAAGGGCCATCGCGACCTCGTGGTCAATCCCAATCGTTTTCTATTCAGGTAAAATTTGAGATGTAACTGAATATCGTATTATGTGTATATTTATGAATTGTATTTAACTGTTATGTAGTTTTAGTCGGATGCTTCACGAGATTGCGAAACTTGTGGCAAGAACCACTGTGGACGTTGTGCCAGTGACCCTGGACCTGTGAAGTGTTTTGGTTGTTATGAGGAAGGTCGCATAAAATGTAGGTGCCCGAATAGGGATGTGGTTTGCTTTGGTTGCGGGCTAGTTGGCCATCGGAGACGTCAATGCCCCAACCCTTCAAATCGGGTCACCAAAAAAGCCGAGGTTCGGTACAACACTCCCCACGAGCAGGTACATCAAGTAAAAAGGAGGAGATTGCCAAGGCTAGGAGCCGCACTTTTCAGTTGACCCCAGAGGAAGCTCGGGAGGACCCGAATGTTACGTCCTGTATATTTCTCGTTAATTCCCAACCCGCACATATATTCTTTGATTCTGGAGCATCTGATTCTTTTGTTTCATTGAAATTTTCTAAATTGTTATCTGTGTTTCCATCTCCCTTATCGAATCCTTTTTGTGTTGATAATGCGGGTAGTGTGACTCTGGTAGCCGAGAATATGTATAAGGATTGCACGTTGGAAATAGATGATCATGAATTTCTAGTGAATTTAGTGTTGATAGAATTACCAAATTTTGATATAGTTATTGGGATAGATTGGATGTCAAGATACCATGCTGAAATTTTGTGTTATGAGAAAATGATTAGAATCCCGATAGTAGGAGAAAACCTCTTTATGTGTATGGTGATAGCAAATTGCAGAAAAATCGGGTGATCTCTTTTATAAAAGCAAGTAAATTGATGTCCAATGGATGTCACTCATATTTAGCATATGTTTTGAACCCGGTGGTAGAAATCAAGAAATCTGTGAAAGATATCCCAATTGTCAATGAATTCCCGGATGTATTTCCCGAGGGTTTACCTAGATTACAACCTGACAGAGAGCTAGAATTCCGAATTGATCTTGTGCCGGGTGCGGCTCCAATCGCCAAAACTCCTTATCGTTTAGCATCGGCCGAAATGAAGGAGATTATGAGCAAATTGCAATAGTTACTTGATAAAGGGTTTATTCAACCGAGTGTGTCACCATGGGGTGCACTGGTTTTATTCGTCAAGAAGAAGAACGGGTCTATGCGAATGTGTGTTGATTATCGGGAACTTAATAAAGTGATGATTAAGAAAATATACCCCTTGCCTGGAATTGATGACCTATTTGATCAGTTGCAAGGTGCTAGTTACTTTTCCAAGATTGACTTGCGAATGTCTGTTGATTATGGGCATTATGAATTTTTAGTCATGCCATTTGGTTTAACGAATGCCCCGGCAACTTTTATGGATATGTTGAATCGGGTATGTCGCCATATGCTTGATAAGTTGGTTATTGTTTTTATCGATGATATCTTGGTATATTCTAAATCAGAAAGTGATCATGCGTCGCACCTTCATGAGATACTCAATTTATAGCGTAAGGAGAAATTATACGCTAATTTTTCCAAGTGCGAGTTTTGGTTACGCCAAGTTCAATTCCTTGGTCATGTGGTATCATGTAAAGGTATTTCGGTCGATCCTTCTAAGGTCGAGGCGATCAAGAATTGGGAAGCACCTCGTTGTGCTTCTGAGATCCGAAGTTTCTTAGGTCTTGCGGGTTATTTACCGCCGATTCATTAAAGATTTCTCTCGTATTGTCGTGCCTCTCACACGTCTTACACAAAAAGACGTGAAGTATGAATGGGGTGAGGCACAAGAAAATGGATTTTCAGTATTGAAGGATTATTTGACTCATGCTCCTGTCTTGTCCTTGCGGGAAGGAGAAGAAGATTTCGTTCTCTATGGTGATGCATCCAAAATGGGGCTCGTGTGTGTACTTAATACTTATGCAATGGGGAAGGGTCATTGCCTATGCCTCCCGTCAATTGAAAGAATATGAAAAGAACTACCCGACTCACGATCTTGAATTAGCCGCTGTGAAGATTTGGCAACATTATTTGTATGGGACTAAGTTCCAACTCTTTACCGATCATAAGAGTCTCAAATACATTTTTAGCCAACAATCGCTAAATATGCGACAACAGGGAGCTATGGAGCTTATAAAAGATTACAATTGTGAGATTTTGTATCATCTGGTAAAGGCGAATTTAGTTGCGGACGCTCTAAGTCGTAAGGTGTATCACACTAGCATATGTTATTCTATGACAAGCACCGTAATGAAATTTATTATTCTTGACGGTATAAAGAAGTGGCAAACTGAAGCCTTAAGACCTGAAAACATTAAGAAGCAAAGAATGATAAGTTATGAGAATGAGTTGTAAGAAGATAGTTGTGGTGTCAAAGTGTTTAATAATCGGTTGTGGGTGCCAAGGGTCGGTGAGTTAAGGTATGAGATTTTAAAAGAAGCCCATAATTCTAGATTGTCAATTCACCCGAGAATGAATAAGATGTATCATGATATAAGGTTAGAATATTGGTGGTCGGGAATGAAAAGGATATCGGGAAGTTTGTGCAAGAATGTGTGGTATGTTCACAGGTGAAAGCGGGACATCAGAAACCTTACGGGACTTTACAACCGCTTAGTATTCCCGTTTGGAAGTGGGAAGAGATCTCCATGGATCTGGTTACTAAATTACCAAAAACCGCGAGGCAACATGATTGTATTTGGGTAGTGATAGATCGGTTGACCAAAAGTGCACATTTTCTTGCCATGAGACAAAATGCACCGATGGATTCGTGGGCACAAACGTATTTAAATGAAATTATTTCTAGACATGGTGTTCCGTTAAGAATATTGTCGGATAGAGATTCCCAATTTACTTCAAATTTTTTGGGGTAGTATGCAGAAAGAGTTAGGATCGAAGGTAGCTCTTAGTACCGCTTATCATCCACAAACAGACGGTCAAACCGAGAGAACAATTCAAACATTGGAAGATATGCTTCGATCATGTATTCTGGAATTCGGGGGTAGCTGGGATAAGTATCTGTCCTTAGCCGAGTTTTCTTACAACAACAGTTATCATTCGTCGATTGGAATGGCACCTTACGAAGCTTTATACGGAAGAAAGTGTCGTACTCCCTTGTGCTGGCGGGACATCGGAGAAAAGGTTTTTGTGGGACTCGAGTTGGTCCAAGATACAAGTGATAAAATCCGGATAGTTCGGGAAAGAATGAAGACGGCCCAAGATCGACAAAAGTCATATGCGGATAAAAGGCGGAAACCAATAGAATTTTTGGTAAATGATTTTGAGATGTTGAAAGTATCACCATGGAGGGGTGTCATGAGATTTGGGAAAAAGGGAAAGCTAAGTCCACGATTTATTGGACCGTTCAAAATTTTAGAACGGGTCGGAAAGCAAGCATACCAGCTCGAGTTACCGGAAGAGTTGGCGGGTGTCCATGACGTATTTCATGTATGTTATTTAAGAAATAGCCTTGGGAATCATGAAGAGACGGTCCCGATGACCGAAGTCAAAGTCAACGAAAGATTGCGGTATGTAGAGGAGCAGGAAGAAATTGTTGACCAAAAGTCGGTCGACCTTAAGAATAAAGAAATCCAACTAGTGCTAGTTAAGTGGAGACATCACTAAGGGCCGAATTGCACGTGGGAAAAAAGAGATGAGATGATTAGAAGACATCCATTCTTGTTCGGGTCAACCTAATTCGGGACGAAATTCTCAAAAGGAGGAGGTAATTGTAACATACACATTTTTATGACAAGTTAAAATACCTACAAATGATATCTAAATGAATGGTAATGTTTAAATGCTTAAAATTTGGGATAAAATATAGTATATATAATTAAATAAATAAAATCACAATTTTTATGAAATGTTTTCTGAGATATATTTATTGAGGATTATAGATAATTTCGTTACGAATGCGTAGACAAAAACCTCATCGAAAACAGAGAACTGAGCGAAAAGTTATGAGGTTTTAAGTGTTTAGTACTTAAAATGGGTATCCAAATGGGTCAAACCCGACCAAACTCAGATTTTAAGCTCTTTTAAACTCGAAGATGACCCATTTTCTTCCCCAATTCTTCTCTAAAGAGCTCTGGAGATTAAGGACACCATGCAAGGGTGATTTTGATAAGAAAATGGAGAAATCTTACAAGATTATTGAAGATTTTGAAGGTATAACTCCAATTTTAAGTACGTTTTCTATTTGATTCCAAGAAAACATGAAATTAGGGTTTAATTTCTGTTAAAAAAACTTATAATATCAAGATATTATGATTAGGTTATGTTGGATATCTAGTTATTTAGCTAAAATCATAGGTAAATTGTAAAAAATTAGCAATTTTCGAGTTGAAAGTTATGATGCAGCACTGTTTTGTAAAAATCATAAAGAATTGTTGAAAGATCGTTTAGGGGTAAATCCAGTGGCATCTGAACCGTATTGATTTCTTCTTTGTTTCTTATTTTGGTCAAAAAAATAAATTCTGGCTCTAAGATAGGTGAAAATCGAATTTTGTACAGTGCTGCTAAGCTGATTTCTGACAGCATGATGTTGTTGTATTGTAAAATTCATAGAAAATGATTGAAAAATCATAAAGTTATGAGGTTAGGGGCATTGGAAACCTTCAAAATATTTCAATGAACGCTCCAAATTTCATTGGGTAAATTTGAGATTAAGTAGGGCAGAACTGAGTAAACAAAGGGTTGTTTAACATGTAACAACAAATTGTCAATTGAGAAGATCATACATAGGGTAAATGATAATATTTGCTTATGAAATTTCGTATGTATACTCCAGGGGTTATATAAAACATATTGGGAGCTTGTGACAAGTGTCTACACTTTGGAAACTCAATATTTGATTGAGGCTTTTGGTTTGAGTTCCACCCGATTAAACAACACTGTGAGTTCACTTTGTGCAATGTGTTTACTTTTAATTATATGTATACAATGTGGTTAGTTCTTGTTTAATATAGTTCTTTACCTTGTGTTATGCCTTGAACTTTGAGATTATCTCGGGAAACCTGAAATGTCTTGACCATTTGAGTGAATTGTCTTGAGTGGATTTCGTTTCGTGAGGACCCACAGCGGCCCGGGTATTACTTGAGTATTATGTCGGGCGGTGGTCACGGGAGTACCCAGCGGAGAAGTGGTATGGACCGTGGTGGTGGAGCTGGATCATGGACTCATTTAGGGGTGCCATGGTCACCTTCATCGGCCTCATTCCCTAATGGCCTAAGGGGGAATGACGCACTTTGTTTAATCCGGAATTGTGTTCTTTGACCAATTGTTGACCCGTTTATGGTATGTGATTATTGGATGTATTGTTATTGTGCTAATTATGGTTATTGTCTTACTTGTCATTTGTTCGTTTAATCATGTTGTTTGTATAATTTATTAGTAAAACATTTTACATTGTGGAACTCACTAAGCTTTTACACATTACCCGTTTAGTGTTTAACATTTTCTGGAAAGGATAAAGGGAAACAAATAGGATCTTATAGTTTTCGCTTGAAGCTAGAAGAGCTTCTCTTTTGGGTATATTATTTAGTGTTTTGATGTATGTATTTTGGGGTTGTATTTAGAAGGTTTGTATACGTTATACTCTAGGAACTTGTCTAGTTTGGAATTATTATTTTGAAAGCTTTTGTTTAGTGTTGTAAAACTTGTATTTTGGTTTATGTAAGAAGGTTTATTATGATGTTTGTTGAAAATTGGTCGTTTTTTAGTCCGGTCCTTACAATGCAATACATCGTCTCCGGATTGGTACGTTGATACGGGAGCATCCGCTCATATGACACCACACTCGGCAACTTTAGATGCCGGCACCTCATATTCCGGTAATGAAACTGTTATATTTGGTAATGGTAATGGTGCTTCTATTTCTCATATTTGTAGATCTCATATTCATCCTGATATTAATTTACTTGATATTCTTGTGGTTCCCAACCTTACAAAAAGCCTTCTTTCGGTTAGCAAACTAACCCAAGATAATCAAGTAGATGTTTTGTTTTCTGATCCAACGTTTCTTATTCAGAATCGTCACTCAAAGGAAACACTAGCTCAATGAAGACGTAGAAATGGGCTCTACGTTCTTGATCAAGGGAAACAAGTTTTTTGGCTAAACTTTCTTCTAAACGCATCAAAGCTTCATTTGATCTATGACACAATGGCTTAGGCCATGAATCTAATGAAACTATTTCTATTTTAAATAAGTTGGGTTGTTTGACTATTACTTCTCTTTTACCAAACCCACGTGTTTGCTCATGTTGTCAATTGTCAAAGAACAAACGACTTCCTTTTGATCTTAATTTAAATCGTTTTATGCATGTGTTGGATTTAGTACATTGTGTGATTTATCGGGACCTTCCGCTATTGTTTCTATTTATGGTTTTAGGTACTATGCAATCTTCGTTGATGATTTTTCACGATTTACTTGGTTTTACCCACTAAAAGCAAAATCCGACTTTACCAAAGTATTTGCTTCTTTTGTTACATTAGTACAAACTCAATTTTCATGCAAAATTAAAGTTTTTCAAACCGATGGCGAACCGGAATTTACAAACAATCAAATGAAACTTATTTTGTCTCAAAATGGCACTCATCATCAACTTTCATGTCCGTATACTCCTCAACAAAACGGATGTGTCGAGCGTAAACATCGTCATCTCACCGAAACCGGGTAGCTATCATATTTAATGCTCGTCTTCCGGCAAAACTTTGGTCTCATGCTTTTAGCTCGGCGGTTTATATTATAAATTGATTACCGACAAAACTTTTAAACAACAAATCTCCATATGAGATTTTATATTTCCAAACACCAAATTATGGGAATTTCAAAGTTTTTGGGTGTTGTGTTTACCCATATTTGCGGAATTATTCATCACATAAGCTTGCTCCCCGAAGTGCACCATGTGTTTTTCTTGGTTATAGTACACAATACAAGGGTTATAAGTGTCTTGATTTATCAACACAAAGGCTTTATATCACCCGGCATGCTCAATTTGATGAAAGTTACTTTCCATTCAATGGCTCAAATAACTTAGTCTCTTCGGATGTTGTCCTTTTTTCAACTTATTCGGATGATTCCCTACCCAATGACACTTCTACAATACCACCTGCAACATCACCATCATCTACTGTATCATCCCATGCACAAAATAATAATCACACTCCTTGTGATTTATGCAACGCCCACTCGCCACCACCCATACAGTAGCCTGAACCCGATGTCATACCGCAGCCTCAAGCGATGTTAACCCACCCGATGTCACAATGCCACCTGCTCCAAATACCCTTAGCCCGAACCCGATACTCACCCACCCGCTGGTTCTACACATCCGATGCATGATCTGTTGTCTACTGTTTTACCACCCCCAAACAATCCCGCTTCACCCATACAACCGCCCCCTCAAAGTGAGCCCCCAAAACACCCACCTACGGGACATTCTATGACAACGAGATCGAAAGTCGGTACGTTTAAACCTCGGCACTTTGCAGATTTATCACATTTAAACACATCGGGTTTACATCACTCTCTTTTTGCTGCCACCACACCAAATGGATTTAAGTCTGCTGCCAAAGATTATAAGTGGTTTGAAGCCATGCAACATGAAATTCAAGCCTTGAAACAGAACACTACTTGGGAGTTGGTTCCTAGACCCACTAACACAAACATTGTCGGGTCTAAATGGGTTTTTCGTACCAAGTCTCATGCCGATGGTACCATTGATAAATACAAAGCCCGTCTTGTTGCTCAAGGCTTTACACAAGTCCCGAGAATTGATTATAATGCAACTTTTAGTCCGGCCGTTAAAGCTTCTACGATTCGCATTATTCTTTCTCGCAGTTCTAAATAATTGGCCTCTTCACAATTAGACGTCAAAAATGCCTTTCTTCATGGTGACTTATCCGATACAATTTTTACGGAGCAACCGCCAGGTTTGTTGATACACAATTTCCTCATCATGTTTGTCATTTAAAAAAGGAATTGTATGGTCTCAAACAAGCACCGCGTACTTGGTTTCAACGTTTGAGCTCTTTTCTTATAACCACTGGTTTCACATGCAGTCGAGCCGATATATCCTTATTCATTTTCAAAAAGGATGCAAATATTCTATACCTTTTGGTATATGTTGATGATATTATTCTTACGGGAAACAATAGTGACCTCATCAAATTCTTTATCGCTCGTCTCAACAAAGAATTTCTAATCACCAATCTTGGTTACTTAAATTATTTTCTTGGGCTTGAAGTTTCTGTTAGTCCCCAGACTAAGTAAATAAGATTTGATGATCAATAGCTAAGAAGAATAAATCAGCTGATGTAAGTATCTCTGCTGAAGTACAAGTATATTCATTTACCTTCAGCTGAGTACGTACTCAGCTCTAGGAATCAAGTCAAACCAGCAGCTATTCAAGAGTGATCATTCGAAGTCTATGGCCGAAGGACAGAGACCAGAAGAAGACAATTCAGCTGATGGTACCTGCTGAATTCAGCTATTCAAGAGTGATATTTTCCTTTCCCGCTCAAAGAAGAAGAAAACGATGAGGATCTTCTATTTTGGAATAGAAGATAATATGTCAGTACATCATCGTTTGTCCCTCCAAGCATGTAAAGGGAAAGTCAACATCTTTTGTACTACCATAGTTCACCTTTTTACTGTGCATCAGAAAAGGTAGCAAAAGGAGTTGACACAAAGTACAATTGGGACTATAACCTATGCAAGTGCATTTAATGTTTCCGTGGACAAGTCTATATCGACGAATGATAAGTTTACACGTCGATTAACTTGTGGACAAAGAAACATGGATATTGGGCTATATATAGAGACGTAAATGCTTGCATTTACACACACCTTTTAGCATTCATAGCACAAGAACATTCTCTGAGAGTTTGTTATTGTCTAGTATTAACTCCTTCATAGTTATTACTCAGGCATTCAATATCAGATGTTAGTATCAGCTGATAAAAGTCTCGTTGCATAGTCTTCTAGTTTGAGCGAGCAAAAGTGTCACTTCAATTATAAAGTTTTAGTTAGTGTGTACTATCTATTTCCGCAAACTTTGTACTGCATTAAGTTGTTTCAATAAACTCTTAATCATTGAAAACTTGTGTGTTCTTTATATTATAGTCTTTACTTAGCCGTAACGCAGCACGTTTGTGTTGTTGGGATCCAACAACTGGTATCAGAGCAAGTGTCAAAGTTGTTTTCCATCAACTTTGACAATCTGTTATGGCTAAACCTACATCTGATCTTCCATCATCTGGCAAACCTCCTAAACTCACTCAAACCAACTACCCCATGTGGAAAACTCGCATGTTGTCTCACATGATCACCTATCACCCAAGACTCAAAGATTACATAATGATAGGCAAATATATCCCTCAAACCCTTATTCATGGTACTCCTGACATAGGTGAACACTACGTTGTGAAACCAGAAGCCCAATGGACAGACGCTGAAAAACATCTAGTTCATCTTGAATACAAAGGTAGAGATATGCTTTTTCAAGCAGTTGGTGATGAACTGTATCACAACATTCAATTTTGTGACTCAATCAAAGAAATGTGGGAAAGGCTGGCTGAAGTTTATGAAGGCACATCTGTTGTGCGTGAACATAACAAAAACATGCTCATTCATGATTACGAGCTGTTTAAAGCCAAGTCTAGCGAGACTATAGCTCAAACATTCAATCGTTATAACATTTTGTTAAATGAGCTAAAGTCTCATGGAGTTGAAAAGGACGATATGTCCAAAATGTGTAAGTTTATGGCAGCTCTACCCTCTAAATGGGCTACCATTATAACTTGCATGAGTACATCCGCCTCTCTAAAAGATTATACTCTTTCCTCTCTCTATGGTATGTTTCTAAGCCATGAGAGAACTGTACTCAACAAATTTCAACCTCCAAAGGACTCTAAAGTGAGCTCCTCATGATCTTCAGTTGCTCTTGTTTCTATAAACAAACCCAGCAGGATTGAATATCCTCCCTCAGATGATGAAGCTGACACAACTTCAGCTGTTGATTTGTTCAACATGCCTGAGGTCAGCATCGAAGAGATTAATGAAGACGAAGACAATGAAGCCCTCCTAACTGAGCTTGCCTTACTTGTCAAAAATAAAAACTTATTCAAAGGCAAACTGGCTCCTCATCTAGAGGCTCAAGTAACAGACATATTTCGTCAGCTGCACCCTCCAAACCCTCTGGAAGTTCATCTGACATCTCTGAGATAACTTGTTACAACTGCAACAAAAAGGGACGCTATGCTAACGACTGCAACCAAAAGAAAGCAAGTTCATCATCTTCAGCTGGTGAGTCCTTTAAAGAGAAATACAAGAAGCTACTAGCCTTCACTAAAAAGATCTTAGAAGAAAAGAAGGCACTTGAAGGCAAAGTCCCTGACAATGGTCTCGTAGCTGAAACTCATGACTGGGCTGATGGTGACAGCTCATCTGATGATGATTAACCAATGGCCATAATGTGTTTGATGGCTCGTGCTGATGAAAGCATTACAACTGATGATGCTAGTTCATATCAATGGGTCAACATAGATCACAAAAAGGTAACTTCTCTAAACTCTGCTGAGCCTAAAGAGGCCAAAGAAATTGTTGATTCCATTATATGTGACTTGCACTTCATTGATCAGCTGAAAGGTGAATGTTTGGATAAACACAATGCTATTCTTCGTGAAAACGCTTTTTTTAAAGAGAGATTAATTGATCACAAAACTTTAAAAGAAGAACTTCTGAAACAAAATTTATAAACTCAGTTCTTCAACACGATCTTAATGAAAAACTTAAAGAACTTGAAGCAATTAAAAAATTTGTGAATCATGGTCTCGTTCATCCAAACGTGTGAGTGAATGTGTTAACTCACAGATTCCTAGTCAAGTATAAGTTGTATTAGGAGGAGATTTCCTTGGTGCAGCTGCTGTACCTGATAACTATACGGATGATCCGTACTACTCATCAGTTGATGCTTCTGTGCCAGCTGAAGATTTGGTGTTTGGTTGCTTTGTGAAATCCACCAAAACCTATGCTACTGAGATGTCCACAAAAGAACCTTCTGAAACCGCTGGTGAGGAATCATCAGCTCATTCTTCTGGCATGGTTGTTAGGACACCCACTGTAGTAATAGTTGAACCAATAAAGTCTATCTTGGGTTCAACACATGTTGTCTCTGCCGCTAGACCTCAGAAGAAGACTAGCAAGACAGCAGGAAAGAAAACTGTTCTTACACCTTTAAAGGGTGAGCCAGCTGGAGTTCGTACTCAAGCTGCAAAGAACAAAGGTAAGAGTGTCTCCAAGAACACTACAAGTCCTTCTTCAGCTGGTTCTGTCAAACAGCTTAAAGAAAAGGTCAGCAAGCTGACATCACTCGTTCAAACTCTCACTATCGCTGATAATCAGAAAATGAAAGGGATTTTGGGTCCAGTACCCAATCCTACTATTTCGCCTTCCACTCCACAACAAAAGAACATGAAATGCTATAGATGTGGAGATCGTGGGCACATGGCAAATGAGTGTGACAGTCCAAGCTTAAGACCACCCCCAACTTTAGCTTGTGAGTATATTGAAAACCCAACCCCTGTGAGCTCCAGTAGGAAATCACACGACCCACAGAAATGTGGGTTCCCAAAAAGAACTAACTCCTCTTAATTCTTGTGCAGGGTGATCAAAGCAAACATGTCTGGTATCTAGACAGTGGTTGGTCAAGACATATGACTGGAAATAAATCCCTGCTTGAAGAATTCGAAATTCGTGCTGGTCCTCCAGTAATTTTTGGTGATAATGGTAGAGGCTCAACTGAAGGTTATGGATCCATCTCAAATGGATCTATAAAAATCGCAAGAGTTGGTTATGTGAATGGGTTGAAACACAATCTAATCAGCATTAGCCAACTATGTGATGCAAAGTTCTCAGTGAACTTTAATGAATACAGAGGGACGGTGACGGATAAAAGTGGAAAAGTTGTATTAATCGCACCAAGAAATAACAACGTTTATACACTCGACATGAATTCTCAAAATCAAGAAGTTTGTCTATTCTCTCATTCCACTGAAGAGCTAAATTGGTTGTGGCACAAAAGGCTCTCTCACTTGAACTTCAAAAAGATATCAAAGCTGGCTTGAGGTCAGCTGGTGAATGGCTTACCACAAATCAAGTATGAAAAAGATAAGCTTTGTTTAGCTTGTGAACAAGGTAAACAATATAAAAGCTCCTTCAAATCGAAGCAATGCTTTTCCATCAACAGCTGCCTGCATATGCTCCATATGGATCTATTTGGTCCTATGAGTAATGAAAGTCTAGGTGGAAAGAAGTATACACTAGTTATCGTTGATGAATACTCATGATACACTTGGGTTATATTTCTTCGTCACAAAAGTGATGCAGCTGATGAAATTATCAAGTTCATCAAAAAGATAGAACTTCTGAATGGGTCAAGAGTTAAGATGCTGAGATTAGATAATGGTACTGAATTCAAAAACAGTACCTTGTAAGAATTCTGTTCAGAAGTTGGGATCTCTCAAAACTTCTCAGCTGCTAGAACACCTCAACAAAATGGTGTTGCTGAAAGAAGAAACAGAACCCTAATAGAAGTTGCAAGAACAATGTTTGCTAAGTCAAACATGCCAAAACAATTCTGGGCTGAAGCTGTCAATACAGCTTGTTTCACTCAAAATAGATTTATCTATGTGAAGAGACACAAGAAAACTTCTTATGAGATTCTACGTCAAAGGAAACCATACATTGGCTTCTTTCATGTATTTGGTTGTGTGTGTTTTGTGTTAAACACACGAGATCAGCTAAGCAAGTTTGATTCTAAAGCTGATGAAGCTATTTTCTTGGGATACTCCATTACCTCTAAGGCATACAGAGTTTTCAACAAAAGAAGACAAACACTGGAAGAATCTATCATTGTTACTTTTGAAGAACACTCAAGGGCCTTAAACCCCACCTCTGCTGTCTCATTTGACTCATTTCAAAGACAAACTGAACCATCAACTGACGATTCTACTGAAGCTTTCGCTGATGCCTTGAATCTTTTTTATGTTCCTATAAATGATTCAGATGACACGTTTCATGATGCTCCCACTTATCTAGTAGATATTGCAGCTGTTCAACAAGAAAAACCAATAGCAAGAGCATCATCAAAGGCTAACTCTAAGCCGCATCTTCATACTTCAAGAATATTAGTTCAAAATGAAGTACATAATCCTGCTGAGAATTCAGCCGATCAACAAGGATCAAATTCTTCTTAATCTTCCTCTTCTACAGCTGTTCCTCAATCTAAGTGGACCGCTGAACATCCAATTGAATTAATCATTGGAGATCCACAACAAGGAGTAGTCACAAGAAGTAAGGCATCATGCAATCTCTGCCTATGGTCATGCTTCTTAGTAGCTGAAGAACCGAGATATTAAAGCTGCCTTAGAAAGCTCATGCTGGATTCAAGCGATGCAGGAAGAACTTAACCAATTTGAAGTCAACAAAGTGTGGCAGCTGGTGCCCCAACCAGCTGGTAAGACACTAATTGGTACCAAGTGGGTATTCAGAAATAAAATGGATGAGGAAGAAGTGGTTATCCGCAATAAGGCTAGACTTGTTGCACAAGGGTATAGACAGGAGGAAGGAATCGATTTTGATGAAGCATTTGCCCCAGTAGCAAGGCTTGAGGCTATAAGAATATTTCTAGCTTATGCTGCTTACAAAAACTTCACAGTTTTTCAGATGGATGTGAAGAGTGCTTTCTTAACTGCAAGAGGAAGTATATGTTAAGCAACCACCAGGTTTTGAAAATCCCAAGTATTTAGACTATGTGTTTAAATTGGATAAAGCGCTGTATGGGTTGAAACAAGCTCCTCGTGCATGGTATGACACACTCTCCACCTTCCTTCTAACAAATGATTTCACCAGGGGAAAGATTGATAAAACCTTATTCATTCGCAAAATCAAAGGTGATATCATTCTTGTTCAAATTTATGTGGATGACATAATTTTTGGTTCAACTGATGAAAAACTTTGTAGACGTTTTTCAAAACTTATGTCTACAAAGTACGAGATGAGTATGATGGGTGAATTAACATATTTTCTTGGCCTTCAAATTAAGCAATCGAAAAATGGAATTTTTATAAATCAAGAAAAATATATCAAAGATCTTTTAAAGAAATTTGATATGAATTCATCATCATCTATGAAAACTCCAATGGCTCCTCCAAATAATCTAGATGCTGATACAACTGGGAAATCAGTTGATGTCACATTCTACAGAGGAGAGACAACAACGCAGTCTCAACTCACCCCTGTTGAAGGCTTCAGGAAGGAAGACACCTCAGCTGACGTTCCCATTGTTGATTCATTTAAATCAGTTGAGGTCCCACAAGTCCAAGCCCCGCAAATCCAAAACCCTCAGCCCATTATATAGGTGATTCCTCAATCTGCTGAGGGGGAGCTATCTTCTGCCACGGTTAAAGCTGCTCTTCTTGAAGAAGCTGGAACCGCCGCTGATATCGAAGCAGCTATTACTCTTCAAAGAAAAACTCAAGAAGAGTTGTTTCAAAGAGATGGAGCGGAAAGAACTGAGAACAATAGATTCTTCAACAAACTTCTTTTTAAACGAAGGCAAGAAGCAAAGATCAGCAGCGTAAGGTGCCCTAAATCATCATCCAGCTCTCCACAAGAAATCATCATATATAGAGCTGGAGGGCCTTTCGCTCCTGAAAGGGTATCTCTGAACAAGGTCAGCACTCATTTCAATTATGATGAATGGAATGAGCTGTTAAAAGCTGCCAGTTCTGCAAAACCATCTCCAAACATTGCAGATATGGAAAATGAGGTAAAATTCGCAATCTTCTCCTTCAAGACTCTATGCTACAAGGTCAAGAGATACTCTCCTGACCTGGCAAGTCGTATACCCGCTGAATTGTGTGAACCTCAAGCCGATACAATCAGAGATACTGCTGGTGAAAGCTCCGCTGCAAGAGGGGAGAAACGTAAATCTGTTCTCCCCGAGCCCTTCACTGAACCCAGATCAGCTGAGGTTGGGTCTTCAATAATTTATGCTAAACGACCAAGACTCAACGTCTCAAGAACCATTCCTATGGGAGTCAACTTTATCCCTGGACAAATTGTCAAAGAACCATCTACGGTTTTTGCTATCTGGATAACAAGAAGAGGCGTTGCTTTCAACATGCTGATGAACTAGACATGTGCGACGTTGAACAACTTATGGTCTATCACAAACTGCTGAGTTCTTCTACTGAAGAGGGAAAATAAATAAATTAATTAATCAACTCAGCCATCAGCTCAGTGTATCAGAAGATCTTAAGAGAATAAACGCTTAAGACGTTGTATTTTTTTGATTTTCCTTGTACTAAATCAGCTTCATATCAATAGAAAATCATTATTTTGTAATATACTTGAAAAATATTGTAAAATATAGAAATAGTCAAAAGAACCCAAAGGGTCAAAGCACATAAGTATTCAGCTGATTCAAACAGCTGACTCATTACAGGTTCATACTTATACAGCTATTTGATTGCATCAAATAGGGGGAGATTGTTAGTCCCCATACTAAGTAAATAAGATTTGATGATCAATAGCTAAGAAGAATAAATCAGCTGATGTAAGTATCTCAGCTGAAGTACAAGTATATTCATTTACCTTCAGCTGAGTACCTACTCAGCTCTAGGAATCAAGTCAAACCAGCAGCTATTCAAGAGTGATCATTCGAAATCTATGGCCGAAGGACAGAGACCAGAAGAAGACCATTCAGCTGATAGTGGAATCAGCTGATGGTCCCTGCTGCAGATAAAGACTTGGTGGAAAATATTCTTGACACTTTGACTATTTTCCTTTCCCGCTCAAAGAAGAAGAAAACGATGAGGGTCTTCTATTTTGGAATAGAAGATAATATGTCAGTACATCATCGATTGTCCCTCCAAGCATGTAAAGGGAAAGTCAACATCTTTTGTACTACCATAGTTCACCTTTTTACTGTGCGTCAGAAAAGGTAGCAAAAGGAGTTGACACAATGTACAATTGGGACTATAACATATGTAAGTGCATTTAATGTTTCTGTGGACAAGTCGACATCGATGAATGATATGTTTACACGTCGATTAACTTGTGGACAAACAAACATTGATCTTGGGCTATATATAGAGACGTAAATGCTTGCATTTACACACACCTTTTAGCATTCATAGCACAAGAACATTCTCTGAGAGTTTGTTATTGTCTAGTATTAACTCCTTCATAGTTATTACTCAGGCATTCAATATCAGCTGTTAGTATCAACCGATATAACTCTCGTTGCATAGTCTTCTAGTTTGAGTGTTAGGTCACAACACCCCTGGTTTGTTAGTTAATTGATTAGATTGATTATACAAAAGACAATTAAAGTGTACAACACAGTATTAGAGTCGGTGTACAAATCCACTAAGCGTGGTATGCTGCGGAAAAGAAATACCACTAATCAATTACAAGATATGAACGTGAAAGTGTGAATTGGTGAGTACTCCTTTGCAAGATGATCTCTATTTATAATGTTTATAGAGATCTTACATAATGAGCAAAGGAGTAACCGAAGGACTAAGTAAGGGAAATGACTAAGATCAAGGGATTTGATCTTAGTCCGTTACTATACTGAGTATCACTCAGTCCTTCTACTCGTCCTTGTACTCAGTATCACTATCTGATACTGAGTGCTGATACTGAGTTCCAATACTGATCACTCAGTATCAGACCTAAACTTAGCTATATTATTCTACATATTAATCAAAGCTAGTCTAGGTTGTTTTGTTATCTTAAGATCCAAAAGGGACAAGGCTTTTTGCCTTAACAATCTCCCCCTATCTAATGATAACAAAACAATCACAAAGAGAAACTAAACAGAATAAGCTACAGGCTGCAAAGTCTTCTTCTTTAGTCTTTTTTGATCGACTCAAACTCGTAGAAGACTTGTTTCTTCACATGGATGAACTCTTCTCTTTTCTTCTGTTCATCTTGCATGTTGTTTAGTACAGCAACTATCTTCTTTCTAAACCAAGCATCTTCTTTCTTGGTTATCATCCATTTAAGGCCCACCAAATGGCTGATAGGAGCTGTTGCCAAATCTGCTTCAGTAATGAAGCACTCCCTGTCATCTGAGTCAGTATACATATATCCAGATGTGGGATATATGGTACTCTTTTGATCCTGAAAGATAAGGTTAGAGGGAACAGTATATGTGGGAATTATTCTGAAGGTATTAAGGCACTCAGGTTTGTTATTTTTCATAGCTTCAGTCATCACACTGAGTGCCATGTATTCTGCTGCATAAAGAATGCCTTTTTCATAGCATATGGCAGATACAGCCCAGATTTCATCCATCATCACTTGGGCTTCAGAGGATCTTGATGGCATCTCCTTTATCAGTCTAGCAATCTTTATCCAATCTTGAAGTCCCATATTTTGGATGTCATGGAGGAAAAACTTCATTGGAGGACTGACTGGCCCAGTGCAAGTTGCAACAATTGATCTACCAACAGTTTTGACTTTTATTTTGTTGACAAATTCATTTAGCCAGTATATGTCTCTTACACTTAGAAATGCTTTATTCCTCAGCATACCCATCCTTGTTTCCCTATATCTTGTTCTTTGTGCCACAATGTTCCAATATTGTTCAAGTAATTCATCTCCAGTTCTTCTTACAGTATGAGATCTTCTTGGAACATCTTCAGACTCAGATTCAGGTTCTTCCTTAACAGGGAAGAATTTCTGGGCCTCAATCTCATCCTCAGCTTCACTCTTTTCCTCAGTAAACTGAGCAGATCTCCTAGGTCTTGAGATCAGAGGAGCTGGATCTTGTTCTTCACTAGATTCTGAGGACATAACCACATTTTTCATTCTTCTGGTTATTGGTCTTCTAGGAATTCTAGAAGGTCCTTCAGCTTGAGGTGAGATAGGTTTTCTTGTATGCTCTTCATCATCTGAGAATGATGATGAAGAGGTTTCTTTATTTGCTTCATCCAGTGCAAAGTTTAAAAATTCTTCTGATGCCACTGGATGTTCTTCATCTTCATCATCAGCAATGGGCCACACAAAAGGCCTATAGACCACAATTTGCAAGTTATTTTCTTCTAGAACAGGTGGCTCAGTATAAGCTTGCTGTGGTTGGTCAGTGTGAGTCTCCCCCTGAGCAGATGGCTCAAGTGGGTCTTGAACTTGTAATGCTGACCTAGTTCTTTGTCTTCTTCTCTCATATTGAATCCGAAGTGGCTCAGTATGAGGGCTTTGCTGATGTTGTTGTTCTTGTTGTGGAGGTTGATCTTCATTCAATCTTCTTCTTTTCTCCCCCTGAGCAGATGGCTCAGTTTGATCAACCTCAGTATCTCTTTGTCTCTTCTCCCCCTTTTTGTTATCATTTGATGAGGAGGGAAGAGGATCAGTATCACCACCCATGTCCCCTTCAGGTTGTTCAAGAGTAGGGGAGGGCATGGGCTCAGTTGCAGCATCAGTATCACCAGCACCTCCTTCTCCTTCTCCTTCTTCATTGTGGTCACCATGTGAGAATGGTGGAGTTTGTGGAGGCTGATGTGGTTGTTGAAGTAGTGAGACTGACTGTTTTATTGAGTCAATATCACCACTCATCTTGTCCATTCTGGCTAGTATTATATTTTGATTTTGTTGGATGGCCAGAATTTGCTGCATGATTGCTTGCAGAGTCACTTGATCTCCTGCAGCCTGAGAGGCCTGAATGCCCTGCACAGATGGTGCTAAAGAAACAAAAATATAAAACTGGTTAGAAAGAAAGGTTTATCAAATAGAATTGTGGTGTTGTTTAACTCTATAATCATATAAATAGAGTTTGTGAAGTCTGTATGTCATCTGGTTTATGATGAAATATTGTGGACTTGTGCATAGCTTGTGTAAGAAGATTTTAGTAAAAGTGAGTGTGTAAGTTTAAGTAGCTCAGTATAGGATAAGTCACATTTACTAAAAGGTTTGGGTTTGGGTATTCGAAGCCTGGGATGTGCTTCTTGTTATTTTCAATGTTTATCACTCGGTATTAGAGTGATAACAGAAATGTGGCTAACCCCATTGAAAAGTTTTTGGATTTTGTGGCTTAAGGGTTTGTGATCATTTCTTGAGTCATGCTATCCAACTCAAAAATAAGTTGGACATGATTCAAGCAGCACCAGTGGGTGTCAGTGTGACATCAACCACCATTGTCTCTTTAAATGTTGAGACAGCTGTAGACTGACAATGATCAATTGTGTGCTCAGTATATGAATTTTGCATAGCAGCAGTGGGCTAGCTATGTTGGCCATAAAAGGATATATATTTGAAAAATCGTGTGAGACTTTGGTCAGTATTGAGTTGGTACTGGCCAATACTTAGTCTCTAGTTGGGAATGAAATATATATATATATAAGTTTAAGGGCTTTTTAGAAATTCATACCTGAGACTCTGTCAGATTCCCTTCTAGCATTTGCAGAGGTCGGTGCATGATCACGTGTTTGTTGATGTGCAGCACCAACATCTTCAATACCGACTTGTCTTTCTTGCTGAGCACCTTCCAGTGTAGTTTGCTCATATTGAATCTCCACATCAAGAGGAACATGAGGTTCCTCAATTGGTTGAGCAGTTGAAACTAGTTCTGGACCTGGAAGGTCAGCGGTGGCTGCAACTAGGCTTTGGGCTTTAAGAGATGCAGTTAATGATGGAACATTTGCAGGCTGCACCTCCTCAGATGATAAGTTTCCCATAATGATAGGGGAAAGATTCCTTCTTCTTCTTTGAAGGACCAGTGGTGTGTCTTCTGAGGACTCAGTATCAAAAACTGTTTCAATATGAGGAGCATCAGGATCTTGTGCAGGTGGAGAGATAGGTTGTTGAGTCGGTTCTTGAACTTGTGGAACATCCGGCATCTCAACATCTTGACCAGCCTGTGCTCCATTACCACTATTATCATCATTATCATCATCATCATCATTGTCTGACTCAGTATCAGACATGTGTTCTTCATCATTTATGTGTTCTTGAACAATGGCCCACATAGGAGGACTTAGAAGAGGCTCTCCTTCTCTTGGTCTGTATAAGAAAATCTTCTCACTAAGTGGAGGAAGATCAACCCTTGGACTGTGAAACTCATCATAAATATGTGTGGGCATTGAGTGTTGAAAGATGAGTGATAAAAATCTGCAGAAAGGGACATTGCATTCCCTTGTGTTAGCGCGAACCAGAGCAGCTAATTCATTGAAAATGAGCCGTGCATAATCAATGTTTCTTCCATAGTACAAGGCATGTACCATTTGCATTCCAAATTCGTTTATTTGGTCCAAAGCTCCCGTCTTGTGGGTCATACACCAAATTATTGTTGTAATTAGAATACCCCACATAGGACCAAATTCATTTCTTTTGATTGTGCCCGTTGTTCCTCTTCGATCCAAAAATGGTAAGACTGGGCGTGCCTCTGATCTTTCAACGAATGGATCATACTGAGCTTGGGCGGGAAGTCTGAGTGCTTCACGAATGATGGAAGTAGAAACAAATGCCCTTCTTTGATCTCTCATTACCCACCCAGCAATCATATCTGGAGAATCGAGTGTAGCAGAGTACCAAAACTCGCATAGCATCTCTGGATAAATTGCTCGAGGAGACAAGGTCAGTGCACGAGCAATTGGGCAATACTTCATAAAAGTCACAATGTTTGTGAATTCTTGGCATACCCAGGCTTTAGGAATATTGAAATTTGCTGTGATGTTGTTCCTCGCAAACCTGGGTAGTTCATCATTTCGGAATTTGATTTCCGATTCAACTTCTGGAGCAACGAAAGTGTAATTGGCCATCTGTGATTTTGATTTAAGAGATTTGCTTGCTAAGAAAGAGTGAAATCGTTAATCGCAGAGAGAATTTTACAAGAAAGAATGAAATAACTGTTGAAAAATATTTGAAGTAAAAAAAACGGTTATTTGAAAGATAATTAAGGTATTGGGAAGTAAAAACGGCTGATTTGACTGCCTTATCCTCTGCCAACGGTAACTTTCCTATTAAGAAAGGTTACCATTGAGCAGTATGAGGATTAAGCTCGGTGTAATAGCCGTCATAACCCAATACTGAGTAATAAAAATTAATTAAAAACATATTATTAAAAAAATATAAAAACAATTAATTTACTCTTGAAATTAATAAAAAAATAAAAGTTTTAAATTTTGATGATATCAGACTAGTGATACTGAATGGTCAGTATCAACAGGAGTGATACTGACCGTTCAGTTTTAAAGAAAATTAAGGAAAATTAAGGATTTAACATACCTAATTGCCCTAGTAAATACATAAACCTTTCCTCATGGAGAGGTTTAGTAAACACATCGGCCAATTGTTGATCAGTTGGTACATAATCTACCTTAACCTTACCTTTTTCCACATTATCTCGAATAAAGTGGTGTCTGATATCAATGTGCTTGGTTTTAGAGTGATAGACTGGGTTCTCTGTGATAGCAATAGCACTCTTGTTATCACAATGAATGGGAGTTTTATGAAAGTTGAACCCATAGTCTAAGAGTTGATACTGCATCCATAATAATTGAGCACAACAACTTCCTGCAGCAACATATTCTGCTCCTGCTGTGGAAGTTTCTACCGAATTTTGCTTCTTGGATGACCAACCAACTAGTCTTCCACCTAGGAATTGACATCCTCCACTTGTGCTCTTTCTGTCCAATCTACAACCTGCAAAATCTGCATCTGTGTACCCTTCAAGGTCAAAGTTTGAATCTTTGGGATACCAAAGACCCAAGTTAGGAGTACCTGTAAGATATCTAAAGATGCGCTTAACTGCTTTCATGTGTGATTCTTTAGGATCAGCCTGATACCGAGCACACAAACATGTGGCAAACATAATATCAGGCATGCTAGCAGTTAAGTAAAGTAAGGAACCAATCATACCTCGGTATGTGGATTGACATACTGGTTTACCAGTTTCATCCTTACTTATCTTATCCTGAGTACCCATAGGAGTGTGCATGGAAGATAAATTTTCAAATTTGTATTTCTTTAACATGTCATGCACATACTTACTTTGATTGATAAAAGTGCCATCAGGCTTTTGTTCAACTTGTAAACCAAGAAAGTAAGTAAGTTCTCCCATCATACTCATCTGATACTGAGTTGACATTATCTTAGCAAACCAGTCACGCATTGACTTGTCAGTGGAACCAAAGATAATATCATCTACATATATCTGAATGAGTAAGATGTCAGAACCTTTCCGTTTTGAAAATAATGTTTTATCAATTTTACCTCTTGTAAATTTATTTTCAATAAGGTACTCAGACAGGGTGTCATACCAGGCTCTTGGAGCTTGTTTGAGCCCATATAGAGCTTTATCAAGCTTGAAAACATAATTAGGAAATTTAGGATCAACAAAACCTGGAGGTTGTTTAACATAAACTTCTTCTTGTAGTTTTCCATTTAGAAAAGCACTTTTGACATCCATCTGATAAACTTTGAAATTCTTAAAGGCTGCATATGCAAGATACAACCTAATAGCTTCAATTCTTGCAACTGGTGCAAAAGTTTCATCATAGTCAATGCCTTCTTCTTGCCTGTAACCTTGAGCAACTAACCTTGCTTTGTTTCTGATGACAACACCATCCTTGTCCATCTTGTTTCTGAACACCCACTTAGTACCAATAATAGTTTTGCCAGAAGGAGGTGGTACTAAGTTCCAAACTTTGTTTCTATCAAACTCTGTGAGCTCTTCTTGCATAGCCTCTACCCAATCTTCATCTAATAAAGCATCATCAGCTTTCTTTGGTTCAATGGTAGATAAGAAACTTGAGAAGAAACAAAAATTTGCAGTTGCTTGGGTTGGAAATTCTAATTTTCTTCTAGTTTGGACACCTTCTTCAATAGGACCAATAATGTTTGAGTGTGGATGGTCTCTGTGTTCCCTTAAATTGTTTCCTAAGGGAGCATTTGAAATAGGATCAACAATATCTTGTTGATTTGGTGTGTCTTGTGTCTGATACTGAGTGGAATTCTGGTCAGTATTAGACAACGCAGGTTGCTGTTCATCTTCATTTTGCAGAGTTGATGTGGATTCTTGTGAAGTGTTGGATGTTTCACCTTCTTCATAGGTAGAGTGGTTCAGATCATTAGTTGGAAACTCATTATGGAGGTCCTCTGTTATGGGAACCTCAGTATTAGTTGCAGTTGATTGATACTGAGTTTGAACTTGATCAGTTTCATTACTTATTAGGAATAAAGTGTGGATGAAACTTGGGCTGTTCAGCAGTGGAGTGTTCTGGATTGCATAGAATATCTATGCCACTTATGTCTTCACTTGCTGAGGTAGAATGCTCATTCTGATCTTCATCGAATGTGACATGAATGGATTCTACAATCATCTTGGTTGAGATGATATACACTCTGAAAGCTTTAGAGTGTGGAGAGTAGCCCATGAACACACATTCATTTGCTTTGGGAGCAAATTTGTTGAGATTTTGTTTTGTACTGAGTACAAAGCATTTACTCCCAAAGATGTGAAAGTATTCCACATTAGGAATCTTGCCATTGTAAAACTCATATGGAGTCTTCAGATGTCTTTGGACGATAGTGGCTCTATTTTGAGTGAAGTTTACACAGTTTACAGCTTCAGCCCAGAAACTCAGTGCCAGTCCAGCATGGCATAATAAAGTTCTTGCAGCTTCAATCAGTGTTCTATTCTTTCTTTCTACAACACCATTTTGTTGTGGTGTGTAGGCTGCAGAGAAGTTTTGAATGATTCCTTTTTCTTCACAGAAATCGGCTAATACTGAGTTTTTAAACTCATTACAATGGTCACTTCTAAGTTGCTTGACCTTGTTGCCTTTTTGAAGTTCCTCTCTTTTTATGAAGGCAATGATTTCTGTTGTTGCATCTGACTTAGTCTTGAGAAAGATGACCCAAGTATATCTTGAAAATTCATCAACCAAGACTAGAGTATAGATCTTTTTGGCCAAAGATGGTGTGCTGATGGGGCCAAAAAGATCCATATGTATCATAGTAAGAGGTTCATTAATGGAATGATTGACTTTGGACTTGAATGAACTCTTCTTCTGCTTGCCCATTTCACATGCTGAGCATAACTTATCTTTTGAATAAGTAATTGTGGGCAACCCTCTCACCAGTTTCTTCATACTGAGCTCGTTGATATTTCTAAAGTTGATGTGAGAGAGTTTCTTGTGCCATAGCCAATGCAATTCTGGCTTGACTTTAGAAAGCAGGCATACTCGAATAGTTGGGTCTATTTCAGATAGGTTGACCACATATACATCTTTTTCTCTTATAGCAATGAGTACAGGCTGGCCTTTATCATTGTAGATGATTCCTGCAACCTTCCTGAATCGAGCTTCATTGTCATCATCACACATCTGGCTGATACTGAGCAGATTGTGTTTAAGACCCTCTACATAGGCAACTCTTTTAAAAGTTATGTTGCCTGCTTTGATTACACCATAACCTCTTGTCTTTCCCACCGAGTCATCTCCAAACTTAACAGAAGGACCCTTCTCTGGAGTATAATTTAGAAGGTATTCCATACTGCCAGTCATGTGTCTTGAGCAGCCACTATCTAAGTACCATTTTCTGTCACCCTGCACAAGACACACAATAATAATTAGTTCCTTTTAGGAACCCATTTTTGAATGGGACATTTGGTGGGATAAACATATTTTGACTTGATCTCTTTATGTGGAGAGGTCAGTATCACTTCGGGGGAAACTTTAGAGGTTTTCTTTGGTGATACTGACTTAGTTTCTCTCCTTTTCTTTGGTACTGAGTACCTAGGACTTGAGAGATCAGTCCAGCATTCATCTCCCTTATGACCAGTATGATGACATCTATAACATTTTCTAGGTCTATTTCTAAACATATTTTCATAAGGTATTTTAGAAAAATGTTGCACTTTTGGTAGATCAGTATGAACAAGTTTTGCAAATTGTTTACTTAAAGATTTGACCTTATGTATCTGATTTTAAAATGTTATTTTTGTCATTTTTAATAGGTGTTTTAACATTTTGTTTTACTGGTTTAAAGGGTGATGTATCTGATTGCTTCT
Organism: Calendula officinalis; assembly: GCA_963853835.1. NCBI lineage: Eukaryota > Viridiplantae > Streptophyta > Magnoliopsida > Asterales > Asteraceae > Calendula > Calendula officinalis. Next base: position 25,477,437 of record OY970832.1, read on the forward strand.
TTTTATTTGGCAGAGAAGTGTTTCTAATATTATTAGTGGTAGACTTCTTGTCTCTGCCAACTAAGGACCTAGTTAAAGTTGGTTTTTGTTTATCATGTTTTGAAGAAACATCTTTAACAGGTTCTTTAGATTTCTCAGTATATGATGTTTCTGTTCCTGCAACTTCTGTATTAGATGAAACATTTGAGATAGAAGTTGTCTTATTATCATTATATAATTCAAAAGTTGTTGTATTAAATAATAATTCAAAAGGTGGAACAGCAGAAGTGTCATACTGATCTATTGGGAGCTCAGTATCAGAAATTTCTTTTATAGAAAATTCAATACTGGGTTCTTGTAGCTCAGTATAGCACTTTGAGCAGATGGAGGGACCAATAGGTTTTTCTAAAATTTCATTTTCCTCATCATCTGACTCGGTTTGACATCCAACTTCACAAAACGTTTTGGCTTTTATAAATTTAATAGGGTTCATATTAGAAAATTCTTCAAATAAATCAGCAAAATTATTCCTATTTTTAAATTGAGGATCAACACCAAGTGCAGCCCTCACATTTTCTGCAAATTGTTCATTTAAACATTTATTTAATTTTATTGAAGCATTTCCCCAAGATTTACACTGTTTTTCAAATTTCTCTTTTTCAAGTTTGTGTAAATGAGCTTTATCAGCTAATCTTTGGTTAATGTCTTTTAAATCTGAAAAATTTAATTCTAAATCTTTATACTTTGCTAGTTTATCTAAGTTTTCATTATTTACCCTTTCAAGTTCTTGAATTGTTAATTTTAAAGCTTTTTCTTTTTGTACAGAGGTTTTAAGGTCAACAAGCATATACTCAAAAATCTTAGTTTTTTTATTCACTGAATAAGTTTGAAAGGAACTTACCTTGTACAACTGAGTGGAATCCCAATCAGTATGAACACTCATCCTCTCAGCCTCTTTGATATCCTTTTCAAAGGAGCTCTTCAAATCATCTTCAGTGAAAGCCATAAAGGCTTTATTTTCAATCTCTTCCTCATCATCACTTAAGTCTTCATCCATCCAGGCTTCTGAGTAAAGTGCTTGATGAGGTGCTCCATTCCCTTCTGCCCTCTTGCCCTTGCTCCAATTCTTCAGCTTGACATATTTGTCTCTATACCTTTTTGCTCGGTATGCAATTTTGTCATTTTGGTCAGTCTCAGAAGACTTGGTATTACAATTTGCAGCAATATGTCCAGGCTTTCCACACCTATAGCAAAGACCTGACCTTGGGTCAGTATTAGAAGAGCTAACACCAAGCCTCTTCTTCTTCAACTGATCCAGCTTCATGGACATAAGAGCCATTTGGGTTTCAAGCTCTTCTGCCTCAGCATCAGCAAGATCAACTTCTGGTTCATCTGGCTCAGTCACAGTATAGGCCTGTTGCACAACTAGAGCCATGCCAGTGGAAGACTTGTCAGTTTTCTTCCAGTTGATCAGTCTTGCAGCATTATTTTCCTCATGATTCAACATTAGACCATACAAAGTTTGAAGAGTGTATGACTCAATGTTGTTAGCAGCATTGACAAAATTTGTCATGTCAAGAAATTGTTGAGGAAGACTATCCAGGAACTTTTGAACAAGCTCTCCTTCCTCTTTCACAATGCCTACACTGATTAAATCATGGATAACAGTATTGAACCTGTTATAGAGAGTGGTGATGTCTTCATTAGGAGTTGAGAAGAAATTTTCATATTTCCTTCTCATGTTGCTTTTTCTTTGCAACTTCACCTTTGTTGTGCCTTCATAGGTGACTGATAGGCTATCCCACATAGCCTTTGCAGTTGGCAATTTCATAATTTCATTTAGTATATCTTTGGTAACAGCATTACCAATCACCCCTTTAGCTCTAGAGTCTAAAGCATACAACTGACGATCAGTATCAGTCCAGTTGTGCTTTAGTTTAGGTACAGTTCTTATGCCCTCAGGAGCATCATCAGTAGCAGCAACAGGTTCCACAGTTTGTGGAATGATGGGACCATCATATAGCACAGTGAGCATCTCATGGTGAATAGATTCAAGATACCACTGAGCTTTAAGCTTCCATTGATGGAAGTCTTTTCCATCAAAGATGGGTACTCCCTTTCCAGACATAATTGGTGCAACGATTGTAGACATTTTGGATTTTTGAGTGTTGGAGGGATAGATGTAGGAAATGGCTGCCAGGGTTATAGATCGACTAAATAAGAGTTTATTTAGCCTGCTCTGATACCAGTTGTTAGGTCACAACACCCCTGGTTTGTTAGTTAATTGATTAGATTGATTATACAAAAGACAATTAAAGTGTACAACACAGTATTAGAGTCGGTGTACAAATCCACTAAGTGTGGTATGCTGCGGAAAAGCAATACCACTAATCAATTACAAGATATGAACGTGAAAGTGTGAATTGGTGAATACTCCTTTGCAAGATGATCTCTATTTATAATGTTTATAGAGATCTTACATAATGAGCAAAGGAGTAACCGAAGGACTAAGTAAGGGAAATGACTAAGATCAAGGGATTTGATCTTAGTCCGTTACTATACTGAGTATCACTCAGTCCTTCTACTTAGTCCTTGTACTCAGTATCACTATCTGATACTAAGTGCTGATACTGAGTTCCAATACTGATCACTCAGTATCAGACCTAAACTTAGCTATATTATTCTACATATTAATCAAAGCTAGTCTAGGTTGTTTTGTTATCTTAAGATCCAAAAGGGACAAGGCTTTTTGCCTTAACATTGAGCGAGCAAAAGTGTCACTTCAAGTATAAAGTTTTAGTTAGTGTGTACTATCTATTTCCGCAAACTTTGTACTGCATTAAGTTGTTTCAATAAACTCTTAATCATTGAAAACTTGTGTGTTCTTTATATTATAGTCTTTACTTAGCCGTAACGCAACACGTTTGTGTTGTTGGGATCCAACAGTTTCCTATCATGATACCGGTATTTTTCTAAGCCAGTCTAAATATGCTCATGACATTCTTGCACGAGCTCAACTCTTGGATGCCAAACACGCCACTACTCCGCTTTCCACTTTCGCTTACTTCACCAGCGACGGCATCCCATTTCATGACCCTACATTGTATCGCTCTCTTGTCGGGGCACTCCAATATCTCACCATCACTCGACCTGATCTTTCCCATGCCGTAAATCAAGTCAGACAATTTCTTCATGCCCCAATGCAATATCATTTCCAAGCGGTTAAACGCATCATGCGATATGTTAAGGGCACTTTGTCCTTCGGACTTTTGTTTTCTCATGCCACTATTCCGTCAGTTTTGGGCTACTCTGATGCCGATTAGACACGTTGAACTGAAACACAACGCTCCACTTATGGGTGTTCTATTTTTCTTGGTGGAAATCTTGTGTCATGGAGTGCAAAGAAACAACCCACTGTCTCTCGATCTAGTTGCGACTCTGAGTATCGTGCATTAGCTAATATGGTGGCTGAAGTAATCTGGGTTACTTATCTTCTCAAAGAACTCCATGTCTTACCCACTGGTCGCCCTACTATCTTATGTGATAACCGTAGTGCTCTCTTTTTTAGTCAAAACCTCATATCTCACAAAAGAGCAAAACACATAGATATTGATTACCATTTTGTGCGAGAATTGGTGCTCTCGGGGAAATTACATACACGGTACATCTCTACTCATCTCCAACTTGTAGACATCTTCACCAAGAGTCTACCACGTCCACTTTTTGAGGATTTTCGATCCAAGCTACGTGTTGGTCCTCCCCCACTTCGCTTGCGAGAGGGTAATAGGAATGATATCAACCTAACAAGGAATGATATCAATCATGACAAGGCAAATCTCACGCAATCAATATAGACTAGGAAAGTCTTTTAATGTATTTTAATGTATTGATTTTGTATTGTAATTACCTTGTATTATATAACTGATGCAATACTACACCTCACAATTAACGTGAGATTATTCAAATCTCTCACTACAAAAAATGTGAAACAATATAGACAAACATACTTGAATGCAAACATTTATAATTTTTAAATGTGAGAAATCACCTTGTGGCACTGCTTAGACCATATGGAATCATGTCAATCATAGCGTACGTGTTAAGGCTGCAATTAACGAGTATCGTTACCTAGATTTAAATGAGAAAATGCATAACAAAAAAGACGAAATCTAAATGTAGGACTCCATTAATTTAACCTGATAGAAAGAACTGAGGTTTCTAGTTTTGGATTTGGAAGACGACCAGATAGCAACACCATCATTTCAAACGAACACATCTCTAAACTGTTTAAAGATTCACAGAATCACAACCTTCAGAAAAAAGGTATATCTGAAAATCATTATTTATATATTTACTTTAAAAGCACGGCATGCCCAACACGTGTTCCAAGTATATATGTGAACATGGCCTACCAAAATAAGAGGTCTAATATTTTTCTTGCATATATATTAGCCTTGGCGTTCCTAGTTGGCACAGTAAGATTATGTTACTCCCTCCGTACCATTTTTATTGTCTAGTATACTATTTTAGTTTCTCCACAAAGACTGTCTTTCCTAAACTTCAACCAATCAAAAAACATCTAAGTGGGAAAGAAAAAATTTAATTGGTGACATAGTATAATTAATGTACTTTCCTTAAACTGTGTGCTTTTTTATAGTGGACAATAAATTTGGGACGGAGGGAGTATATTATTAACAGCCAGCGGGTATCATAAGCGAGCTGGGAAAACAAAACGTTGGAATTTTTATAAATTATAATTTTAGATCAATATTTAGGGCCTAATTTTTCAGAAGATGTACCGGACCTTTGAGTTCCGGACCGGCCCTGTTTAAAAATTGATGAATATGTAAGTGAATATAATTTGATGTGTTTCTTCATCGAGTAGATTGAGTATAAATACAAGAAACTAAATATCAGTTACATACAAGAATAAGGAAATTAATAATACACATTAAAGACCATAAATGTAAATTATGAAACTGAAATCTTGAGCCTTGCTTTCGGCTAATAGAATATAGAAATCATGAATTACTAGACCATAACCGTAGAAGGAACAGCAAGTTGAATCTCATCAAAAGCGTCTTTTGAGAAACCGGTCCAAGTGTCTTTACACGAAGGAGAAACTCGAACATAAACTGCTAACAACAATACATTAATCCAAAGAGAACTAGCATAAGCTAATGCTGCACCTCTACTTCCAAGCCCAGAATTAAACACCATAATCCAACAAACTAATATATGATGTAAAGTTGTAAATCCAATGGTTAACATCATTGAACCACATTATTTTGAGATTGTAGAAACTGAATATGAGATTGAAGTAACCCGTGTGCAAATTGTCAAAGTAAATCCCTGCTTCAGCTGAGATTTCATGATCTTGACTAAGAATTTGTCAAATTCTAATGATTTGACTGAAATCTATTGACTGTCAATGTATGCTACTTTTGTGTGATGCCCTATAGCACAAATAGGTAAGGGGGTTGTCAAGATCGATTAACCAAAACAGTTAATAAACACAATGATCTACTCAACGGTAGAAGTTACAGCGGATTAACACTACGTTGATTTAATCAAGAACAATAAACTGTAAATAATATAAGAATTATTAAGAACACAGTTTATCACAAAAAGCTTCAATGTATATTGATCGAATGAATACAATACACATGTATGTTTACAATTCATAAGGAACAATATCTAATAGTCTTTGAAGCCTAACTATTTAACCTAGTTATTCTAGGATACGATTACAATTTGAATTACAAAAGATATCACATTCTAAACAAACTTTCCTAAGATCTCGGACTCGATATACTCCATAAATAAGCATAGCAGTAGTAATCTTCATCGAGCAGTAGTGAATGATAACATCAGCAGTAATAACCAAGATCAGTAGGAACTGCATCATCAGTAGTATCTTTTGTCTTCAGTATTAAGTCTTGTACCAGCATCAAGACTTGATCAGTAATAATCTGCATATCAGTAGTAAATCGTTTATATCCCAACAATCTCCCCCTAAACTTATTAATTCATCTTTGAATTAATCAAGTTTATTTTCCTTTTTCTTTTTCTTCCTTTTCTCTTTTCTCTTTTCCTTCTTTTTCTCTTAACTCTTTCAGTCTTCTTTGTTCATCCACATATGCTTTATTCTTTTGAAATAATTGTCTGTATTTTTCAGTATACATACCTGGATCATTAGGTCTTACAAATGCACAGCATAAGATTTGATAAAAAGTTTTCTTTGAGTGGTTGTAATCTCTCTCCATTAAATACAGCTCACATCTTCTGTTGGTTCTTTCAAAGAAATACATGTTTACTGAAGGAAGAACATTCCATGCAAATAAGTTGTCTTCACTTGTAATTCTTTCAATATATTTTTCTGGATGAAATGCAGCATCTATCATTTCTGTTAAGTATCCAGCTCCAGTGTTTTTCCACCTTTTATTTGACATTCTTGGTTTTCCAATTTCCGACATTGTAAGAATATCACTTCTGTTGAAGGATAAGAACATAGGTTTCCATGCTTTGAATTTCTGAACACTTTTGTCTGCTCTTATGATTTCATGAATTCATGGATTATCTTGTTGAATTGGTTGTGGATCTTCAATGATTTGGGGAGTTTGTTTAAGTTTCTTTGTAGCTGGATCTTCACCTTCTATAACTTTTCTTTTCTTTGAAGCTTGTTCTGAAGATTCACCAACTACAGTTTTTCAACTAAGTATGAGCTTGGGATCAATGTTTATTACATTTGAAGGTTCAATTGCTTTTACATCTTCATGTAATTCTTTCTTTTTCTCACTGCAAAACCTTTCAACTAAGGTTATAAGTTTCATTCTACCAAAAGATTTTGCACTGTGACCTCTTGACTTCAGATATTCAATCATATCTCTTTTCTCTTCATCAAAGGCTTCAGGCATGTCAATCTTGCATCTTTTGCATTCTTTTATTTGTACTTCAAGAAGGTACAATCTTTCTTCTTCACATTTCTTAATTTTATCAAGTTCTTCTTGTTGACCTTCTAGAAGAAATTCTTCAATTTCGTGAATTGCTTCAACTGCAGATTGTTCTTCTTGAGCCTTCTTTTTGTTTTCAAGTTCAAGAGTTTTGAAACATTTCTTGTGGTACCTCATTCTCTTAACTTTCCAATGTGATTGTCTTAAAGGCCTGACTAGATTCATCTTGTTCACCATATAGTGACCAAGTGCTCTGTGTGGATTGTCATCATCAAAATTTTCTTTTCCTTTACCTATGCATTGTGATGGAGGTGTATATTTCATATCTAGTACCTCATTTATTTGGATTTTTGGTGCAAAGGTATGAGCTTCATCACTTTCAGAATTTTTGGGTGAGGAGGTAATTCACATTCATCTACCTCTTCCCAATTTACATTAGCATCAAAATCTGGAACAATTAATTCTATTGTTGATGGTGTTGTGGTTACTACTGGTGAATCAGTAGTAACTGGTACTTGTGTTGTTGTTGTTACAGACTCGGTAGTAACCAATGTAGTTACTACTGGTATTAAGCCTTGAAGGTTAAAGGGTCTGTAAAGTACCATTTGTAGGTTTGAGGGGACTGCTACTGGTGAAGTTGTTGATGTAGTTGTCACCAAAGGAGTTATTATTGATGTTGCTTCTTGTGTTTCTTCTTCAATTGGGTCAGTAATAATTACTTCAGTTGTTTGAATGACTTCAGTAGTGTCCATGGGATCAGTAGTACCCATGACTTCAGTAGCAATTTGAGAAGGTACTTGTTCTGCTGTTGGTGATTGTTGTGCAGACACAAATACGTCTTCTTCCATACTTTTGACTCCTCTGTCAGAGTCTTCATCACTTTGACCTGTTTCACCATGAGCTCCTTTGAGATTCAAGAGGGAGGCTGCTGCTGCTGAAATTGAAGTGTCAATCATTCCTTGCATTTGATCTTTCTCCCCCTTAGTGATCTCAACCTGTTGTGCATCACTACCATCAACCTTCTTCTTCAATTTCCTTATTGTGGATGATTGTTTTTGAAATCTGTATTCAAATCTCTTCATTCTTCTATTTAGTACATTGATGTGGTGCTTCATGTAGCTCATGGTCATTCCTTGATTGTTGATAAGTGTGTGGCAGTTTTGTACAGTGGTTTCAAGATTTTCCATCCTATCCATTAATTCATTTTGTTGCATACTACCCTCAGTCCTTCTAGGAACATCCTCGGGTTGGGTTGGTACATTGGTTTTAAGGTTTTCCATCCTTGCCATCAATTCAGTTGGTTCCATTCTTCCCTCATCACTGCTTGGTGATTCATTGGAGTTTTAGATACTCTCTTCTTCCTAGAAGAAGCAGTAGTATCTCCCCTTGTGGTTTCTTGGCACCGGGGTCCTTTAAGTGCTTCCTCAAAAGATGAGTTATCACTTAAAGTTGCCGAGGTATGGGTCCTAATGATGTTTTCACTAGCCTGTGCACCAACCTTTAGTGCATCAGTAGTGAAAGCCCTTTCCTCATGACTTCTCTCCTCCTTGGAAGTCAACTCTTGGAGTCTGGGGTCTGACTTAATTGGTCCCCTGGTGTCCTTTTTGGAAAATCTTTTCCTTTTATATTTGGAGGATATAATTTGGGTTTTAGGTTTGTTTACCAAAGACTGAAGAGTAACACTCTGAGGTTCTATTACATGTTCCTGGGACACATTCAGGACATCTTGAGGTGAGGTTGTTTGAGTGGCTAGGGGTTCTGTTTGGGCTGATTTTTGAGGTGATGGAGTGGGTCGGGGTTCAATGGGGTGACTTGAACCTTCTCCAGTTGGGGGATGATCATGGATCATGTTTGAAAACAAAGGAGTAACCCTTCTAGTAAATTTAAATTGCCTTCTCATGTTTGAAAAGACCTTTTTATTAAGAGAAGGTGCAGTAAAAATTTTCTTTTAATCTGGGATCTCTCGGAGTGAAATATGTGCAATGAATCTTGGATACATTAAAAATTTAGAAGATGATAGGTTTCCAATCATACCATCAAAAATCATTTTTGAAAACTTGAACACTTGGTCTGTGCTCAAACAAACAACAACAGATGCTATTGAATAGTTGAATTCATTCCAAGTGCTCTTTTTAGGAGAGATGCAGTGTTGAACGGTATGAACTAAAAATTTCCACTGTGAGAAAGAAGCCCTTTTTGAAAAGTGACAATGTTTTGCTTTCCTTCATACCCTATTTTTATTAAAGTTTCAACAAGCTCTTCCTTAGAAAGTAGAGATATACCTGATTCATCATGAAGTTTTAGATGTTGCCTGATAGATTGTTCTGTTATGAATATTGTTTTTCCATCTACTGTTGATTTAATTTTTGATATATCCCCTTCTTTGATGTGTTTTGCAGTCTCCCAAAATTGAACAATATGTCTCTCATAGATTGTAGGTTGGATTGTGAGAGCATATTTGATTGATGTGTGTTTAAGAAACATCACAATTTGCCTAAAATCTTTAGTGCCATCTGGATTTTTCAAGAAAGTGATCATATTGTGAAATTCACAATATTTTAGATTTATTGGAACAGATAGAGGTTTGATCATTTCCATTTGTAAATGCTTTGTGATTTGAGATTGAGAATAGTAATCGGATTTTATGTTCTTTTTAAAGTCTGTGATTGAATTGAATTTGTTGCTAGTTCTAGGGTTTTAATCAAGATTGCCGACTTAAGGGTTTATCGTGGGTTTTAGCAGATCGAGGTTTGGATAATGTATGATTAACCGACTTCTGTTATTTATAGTTTTCGAAATTAACCTGTAAAAAGTCATAAATACCCTTCGAGTCATAGCATAACGGCTATTTTCATGGGGTTAGTTTAGTAAATATATCGTTTTTGAGATTAAACTGCCGATCAATAGTAACTAATAACAGTAGTATAAAACGTCAGTAGTAACTGTGTTTTAATCCCTTCATGGTTGATCAGTAGTAACTACGAACTTCAATCAGTATTAAGTGAATAACCAGTAGTAAACTTTTAATAATTTAATCAATATTATACAAAAACTTTACATATGTGATCTTTATGAAATTTAATTTATAAAAATCATTCCAATACTGTTATCTAAAAAATTAAGCCTTCCTACATCAAATGCTTTTGTAAAAAGATCTGCTAGTTGATTATCAATATGAATTTTAACCACTTTAATTAATTTCTTTTCATTACAATCTCTTATGAAATGAAATCTGATTTCAGTATGTTTAGTTTTTGAATGTTTTACTGGATTGTTTACAATACTAATTGCACTTTGATTATCTATAAAAATAGGAGTTTTAAGGATAGAGATACCAAAGTCCATGAGTTGATTTTGAATCCATAGTACTTGAGCACAACATGCAGATGCAGCTACATACTCTGCTTCTGCAGAAGATGTTGAGACATTTGTTTGCTTCTTGCATTGCCATGACACAAGTCTTGATCCAAAGAATTGACATCCACCAGTTGTTGACTTTCTATCCAAGCATTCACCACCATAGTCACTATTTGTGTATGATGTAAGTTCAAAAGGTGAGTCATGTGGATACCAAAGACCTAGTGATGGTTTCCATTTCAAGTATCTAAAGATTCTTTTGACTGCTTGCAAGTGAAGTTCCTTAGGTTTTGCTTGATACCTGGCACACACACAAACACTGTACATAATGTCAGGTCTAGATTCAGTTAAATACATTAAAGAACCTATCATTGATCTATATAAGTGTTCATCTACATCCCCCCCCCCCCCTCAATATCAGGATGTAGGTGTTTATGTGTTTACATGGGAGTGCTTGCACTTTTGCAGTCTTTCATCGCAAATTCTGTAATATGTCCTTGACATATTTTGATTGATTAATTAAGATGCCATCTGATTTTTGATTAACTTGCAGTCCAAGAAAGAAGTTCATTGGACCCATTGAACTCATCTTGAATTTGATCTGCATAAGTTCCTCAAATTCTTTGCACAGTTGATCATTTGTGGATCCAAAGATGATATCATCTACATATATTTGAACAAGTAGGATGTCATCTTTGACCTTCTTTGTGAAAAGAGTCTTGTCAATGGCACCTCTTTGAAATTTGTTCTTTAACATATATGATGATAGTGTGTCATACCACGCTATTGGTTCCTGATGTAGGCCATATAGAGCTTTGTCCAATTTGAACACATAATCATCATGTTCAGGATCTTCAAATCCTGGAGGTTGACGTACATACACTTATTCTTCTATTTTTCCATATAAGAATGCACTCTTTACATCCATTTGATAGACTTTAAACCTTTTGAATGATGCATATGCCAGAAATATTCTGATTGCTTCAATTCCTGCTACAGGAGCATATACTTCATCATAGTCTATTCCTTCTTCTTGATTGTATCCTTGAGCTACAAGTCTTGCTTTGTTTTTTATCACTATTCCTCTTTCATCTTTCTTATTTCTGAAGATCCATTTGGTTCCAATGGCTCTTTTTCCTTTTGGAAGAGGTACTAGAGTCCAAACAGCTTGTAATTTAAACTGAAAAGTTCTTCTTGCATTGCTTCAATCCAATTTGAATCTTTCATAGCTTGTTGAATCTTTTTAGGTTCATCATGTGATACGAAGCATGCAAACAGACATTCATTAGAGATTAGACTTATATTACAAGTATTATTATTTAAACCTGAATTAAATTTGCTTATTGTCTGCATATTTGAGTTGACATCACTTAAAACAAGGTCTAAAGGATGATTCTTTTGAGCTCTTGTGTTGGAAGTTTTGTCAACAACTATTTGACTATCAAGATTTGATTCATTTGATTCAGGGACTTGTGCATCTGTCCAATTTTCTTCTTGAGTTTCTGAATCTTCTTGGTCTTCTTGATCTTCTTCATTGATACTGTTATCAGTAACAACAAGTTCATAGTTATCAAGAGTTTGTGAGTTGGTACTGGTATCATTATCATTTCTTGCAACATCACCATTTAGGGTTTCTGAGTTCCTACTGGTGTCAGTATTATCACTTGTGTTTTCAGAATTTTGATTTTCTGAGTTATTACTGACATTAGTGTTGTTTGCATTATCAGAGTTGTTACTGTTCTCAGTATTAACAATGATGTACTGCAATGGATTTTGACTTCCATTAAATGATGATGAACTTTCTTTGGGTGGTTGATTGTTTGAGTCACATGTATTCAAATTGAAACTGAAATCAAGGGATTTTGTTAGTGAGTCAATATTAAACAACCAATCTGGACCATTTCCTTTTTCATTCATAAGATTTTCATTAAAGGATACATCTGTACTTTCTTCAATGATCCTTAGTCTTTTGTTGAACACTCTGTAAGCTTTGCTTTGAGTTGAGTATCCTACAAAGATTCCATCATCTGCTTTGCTGTCAAACTTACCAATTTGTTCTCTTGTGATTAGGATAGTACAAGGACAACCAAATGATTTTAAAAAGGTAATTGAAGGTTTTCTTTTATTCAAGAGTTCATATGGTGTCTTAAAGTGTGGCTTGACTATTAATACTCTGTTTTGCACATAACATGCAGTGTTAACAGCTTCAGCCCAAAAAGTTATTGGTAATTTGGCGTCTGCAAGCATAGATCTTGCTGCTTCAATGATTGTTCTATTTCTTCTTTTAGCTACACCATTTTGTTGAGGAGTTCTAGGAGAGCTATACTGCCTGTCAATACCTTTAAGAGCACAAAAAGAGATTAGATTTTCATTTTTAAATTATGTGCCATTGTCACAACTAATGGCTTTCACTTTAAGATCTCTTGTATTTTCCAGCTTGATTATTAGGTTCTTGATGATTTCACTTGTTTCATCTTTAGTCCTGAGAAAGAATACCCAAGTAAATCTAGAAAAATCATCAGTAATAACTAGAGAGTATTGCTTCTTTCCTATACTCATTACATTTGTAGGCCCAAATAAATCCATGTGAAGTAGCTGCAATGGGTTAGAAATAGAGTTGATTGATTTGGATTTATGAGAAGTCTTGTGTTGCTTATCTTTTAGGCATGCAACACAATGATGATCACACATGAATTGTTTTTGTGGTAAACCAATTACTAAATTCTTTTTGACCAAATTGTTCATGTTTTTAAAGTTTTTGTGACACATTCTTCTATGCCATAAATCCGATTCATTTGTGTTTGCCTTGGATATAAAACAGTTGATCTCATTTGGAGAAATGATTTCTCCCCCTATATCCAGGCAATACACATTCTTTCTCCTTGAAGTTCTTAAAACAACATATTTTTCATCTAAAATAAAGTCAGGAGAAAGAATGATGCACTCTGTATCTGTAAAAAGAATCTTGTTCTTTTTATCACATACTTGTGAGACACTAACCAGATTATATTTAAGTTCAGCAACATAAAAGACATTATCAAATGTAATCTTACCATTGGATACAATACCTTTACCAGTAATGCGATCACCTTTAGGATTTTCACCAAATGCAACATAACCACCATCATATTTTTCAAAGTTTTCGAGAATTTGTAGATTCTCAGTCATGTGCCTAGAGCATCCACTATCAATATGCCAAGTATTCACCTGGATGTTCTGCACATAAGAAGATTAAGTTAATTCTTTTAGGGAACCCAAGCTTGTTTTGTCTTGGGTTCATCCTTTTTAATGAGGAATATGCTATGAGTGATTTGGTTAATACTGCTCTTTGGTGTTACTACTGATTTCTGTTTTGTTGACCATTTGTTCTGCTTTGATTTGGTTACTACTGATGAATCAGTAGTAACTTTGTGAAAGTATTTTCTGAATTTATCAGTAGTATGTGTGTAGTTATATCTTACTGCATTGTATCTTGGATACTGATTAGTAGGATATCTTTGATTGTTTCTATTTATGGTGGTATTATCTGAGTAATTATTGTAATTTCCAAATTTTCTTTTATTTTCAAAGTTTTGACTTGTTTTTGGATTACCATGTCTGGTATTTTGAACAAATCTTTTGGCAGACCTACCAAACTTTGGAGTTTCAACTTGTGGAAGTTTAGATTGTTGTTTTAAGTTGGATTCTTTTAATTTTTGTTCTTTTAATTTTAAGTTGTTTTCCTTAAACTCTTTGAATTCTTTGCAATTGATTGGATTGAAGTGACAATCCTTTGCTATATGATTTACTTTATTGCAAATTACACATTTAGATTTGGTTGATTTTAAGGATTCTGATTTTCTTTGTTCTTTTAACTGATTCAAGTTTCTTTGATTTCCCCTTTTTAAAATACTTGGAATATTTTCAGAATTGTATTTAGGAGATTCTTGACTTTGTGTTGTATGGAAACTTGTATCATTTGATTTAACAGAATTTTCTTCATTAGAAGATTCTTCACTAGATTCAGTTTTTAATTCATCTATGATTCTTTCTGAACTAGCTTTTAGTGGAGGAATAAAATTTGTTGGAGGAGGAACTGCATGATATCCAACTCCATGAATTACTTTTTCTGTGGATTGATTGCTAGTTAATTCATCAATTATTTTAGAACTTCTTTCAAATTTCTTGATTGTTAATTTATTTTGTTCTAATTCTAATTGACATTCCTCTAATTTAGTTATAGCTTCTTTTGCTTTTGATTCAGCATATTCTTTATCATAAACAGCTTGTAATAATTCTTCTTTAAGTTTTTGATCTGTTATTTGATAAACTTTAATTTGATTTTCTAAGTTAGCTATAACACCATTAAATTTTATTCTTCTCTTTATGTTTTTAATTAAATCCTCATTTAATGCATTCAGGAGAGCATGGTTAGGATGTACCTCAGATTTAGGTTCAGAGAAGGCCATTGTAACACCTCAATTTTCAAAACACCTTTTAAATCATATTTTTAATAAAAGTATTACAAAGTCCAATATCCCAAAAATACGGTTTAACAAAAACCTTTGAAAAGATTATCAGAGTAATTAAATCCGGTTTTACAGAAATAATATCATAACCATAGGATAAACGGGATCTACCTACGAGCTCCCGAGCTAATCAACACTAGGCCACTTCTATCGCGACCCTCTAATCCATCGATCTCGAACCTGAGTACATAGCCAAAAACAAAGTAGTACGTGAGACAAAATAGTCTCGTGAGATACATGGGTTTTCGACCCATTCTCAAATATAATAAAAGTCATTACTATTTATTTCTTTTCTTTAATCACTTATTAATTATTATCTTATATTCTTACCGCTTACTCGTATTTACTAGTAAGCTAACCGTAAGCTTACCCATCACGTAGTCACATACTTGTAAGCTATCCATAGCTTACTAAATCTTTATCACATACGCTACGGACCTCTCCGTAGCAAACTCCCCCGATGTGGGTTAACTAGGTAAACTCCCCCGTTTCCGGGTTAACTGAAAACTCCCCCGTTTCCGGGTTAACTGAAAACTCCCCCGTTTCCGGGTTAACTATTTCTCCCCCGATTTCCGGGTTAACTATTTCTCGAAAGTCTACTCTTGCGCAGGGTGGTACCTCCCCAAGTAGGTGTCACTAACTCCCCCAACTATGTGGGTTAACTATGATCCGGATCCTTTTCTCAACACATAATGAAATCATCAAATACGGGTCTATGCCCCAATAATACATACTCAACATAAATTAGAATACATCTATTCTAATTGTCATATTATTCTCATTTCTTATTCAATTTCAATATTGACTTTACCAAGTCCTTTATTAAAATAAGACGTGTTTATCATTTATAAAAATTCATATACTTTAACCTCTCTTTGACTAGAATACAAATCTATTTCTAGTCACTTTATATTAATTTCTCCTACCAATTCAATCACTACTTTTATTAGTATAATATACTAATCAATACTTGATACTCAAAAGCATTGTTATGAGCTTTGTTAATACATATTATTAATAAGTCAAATATCATACTTTCATAATCATTACTCTAGTCAAACATCATATTAATAAAGAATTATTACTTACTTTTCATTATCGTAATCTCTTTCAAAAATCATTAGTCCTCTAGTCATACTTAAATGATCTATTACTTGCATTCTCTTATTATTTTGATCATATCTTTATTAAAAACATTTATTAATAAAGACTCATAAAACATCATAGTTTTCAAAATCATTTGCTATGTACTCAGTAAAAGTCTCATGTACTCACCTTAGCCAAGCTAACTCCAAATCGTGTCTAACAACACAAATCCTTGCTTTCCAACTTGTGAAATGTCACCAAACTTTAGGTCTTCTTGACCTACCATCAATATCATCACAATAACTAGTTATTATCCATAACTAATCACTAAACAATCCATATCTACAACCTTAACCACCAAGTTCATCCAACTTGGTGGAATCTCAAACCCTAGTTCAAGATTTCCATCAATAAACCGAAATCCAACTTGTACACATCGATTACAAGCTTACAATGAGTGTTCTACACCCATGTTTAGTCATCTTCCCCAAAGATGACATGGTTGGTTCCCCAAACCACCATTTTTACCCATACAAAGCTCACAATCAAGGTAGATAAGCAAGACAATCAAGAATACTTACCCTTGATGTTTCAATCCTTCAAGATGGTGTAGATCTGAGCTCTTGAGCTCCAAAATCGACCAAGAACACTCCCAAATCGGCTGCACTATGTGTGGAGTTGAATGAGAAATGAAACCCTAGCTCACACACAAGATTATATATTCCAGACGCTCATCGCGCCCCGCTCGCGCCCACCTCGCGCCGCGAGGTGACGCGGGTTCGCCTGCTGGTTGCCGCAATTTTCCAGATTTCGCGACAGGCTCGCGCCTGGCTCGCGCCGCGACCTCAACGCGAGGTCAACGCGAAGTCAACGCGAGAACTTCGCGTTTAGACGTTGAACTTGCTGTTTGAACCCGCGACTGTCTCGCTCCTGCCTCGCGCCGCGAGGCCTGTCTGGGTCAGTTTCTTGCCTTTTAAACTTGTTTCCATCCATGTCTTGACCCATACTTAGTTACCCCAAGTCCCAAACATTCAAGCACTCGATAAAACCCAATGAAGACTCGATTAAATATTTTCTCACCTTTATTCCTCAATATTTCCATTTAATATATTAACCGAAAATTCCGGTCGTTACAACTATCCACCCCTTAAAAGGATTCCGTCCTCGGAATCAACTCAAGGATTTCCAATCCTCATTCCACCTCCAAATCATGGTCCAACGATACTTATGCATTTAAATGCCCACTTGACTCCGTTATACCCAAACGGGTCAAAAATCCAATCTTGAGTCCCTAATACCCGAACGGTCAAAATTTCACAACTTGACCTTAACATTTTCAATCATTTTACCAATTCATTTATCTACATTGGGACGATATAACCCAATCATTACTAATAGCCAATTGACCAAAATGATAGTCAATGCCTAGCTTTGACCAAATTGTCAACATTGCCAAATCCTTGACTTAAGCACAAAGTCAACCATACTTTGATAATTTCTTTATCCACTGGTGGTTCCATTAACCATCAATTCCTTTACAATCGACCTTACATTCATGGTCCAACAACAATCATACTCGATCCCCAATTTCAACTCGAAATACCCAACAGTCAAAGTCGTACCCTTTGACTACCATTATTTC
Source organism: Calendula officinalis (assembly GCA_963853835.1). Taxonomy (NCBI): domain Eukaryota; kingdom Viridiplantae; phylum Streptophyta; class Magnoliopsida; order Asterales; family Asteraceae; genus Calendula; species Calendula officinalis. Next base: position 25,494,962 of record OY970832.1, read on the forward strand.
CATCAATCCATTTAACCACTATCATACACATGCAGATGATATAGTATGCCCTTATCTTTGACTAACCATTTGAAACGAAAGTCAAAACCCAATTTTGACTAAAGTCAACATTCCACTAGTTGACCAACCTTGACTTATGAATAAAGTCAACTTACCTTGCTAAGTTCCACATATTCTTTATTACTAAAGCATCGCTTCCCAAGCTTTTCATTTCCGATTTCAATATCTAAATTTCCTTTCTCAATTGTTCCCTTTTTCCTTAATTTCGATTTTCCACACTCGATTACAATTTTCATTTAGACAATACCAAATTTCCATCACTTTTAAACTTTCATTCAATTACTTATACCATTTATAATCTCCTTCCACCATCCTTATATCATACTTGTAATTCCCGATTACCGGCTCTAGAGCCTCAGTCATATCCAATTGTGGCCTAACCACCCATTATACCTCTTTCACCACTCATTGGTTACTAACAAACTTTGCTTCCTAAAAGCATTCCTTTTTCATAAACCATGAACTTGCAGGCATCTCCTACACCTACTTATACTTAAACACTACCCGTGTTTTCAACCCAAGTTCTCATTTGCCATACAATCATATCAATAACTAACCATACGGTTCTACATACGTCAGGTACAAACATCATATCCCTTATACAACAAATTATACTTTAACTATCACACCGAGATGATCGGAAAGCCTCCAATCCATCAAGGTCCAAACTGTCACAATGATCGGAAAGCCTCCAATCCAATGTGACTCATACAATACCATTCTATCTTGCATACAATTCATATATGCATCATTCATTTAGCATCGTGCTAACATTCTCTTTCATAACTAATCACTTTCTCTATTCGAATTACATTTTCCCATACTTCACATAACATTACTTTCTAAAGTCATATTCTTTTCATATACAATTACTCCCACTTATACCTTTATACCACACGGTATACACATAATCATTTCTAGTGCTTTCCACCAATCTACTCACTTATCCATCGTCTTTAGTCGATTCACTTTCTCATTATTAAATTTCCCAATCTTTCTTTCACCACCTAGGTAACCACCCGGTCAACTCAAGTCAACCAATTGACTTCGATCCACAACCAAACATAAGCTATCACACTTTTTCTAATGTCCTTTTTTCCAATAATTAATTATTACCCTTGACTTAGCATACCATTTTTATGACACTTTATCAATAATTATCTTTTTGACCTTAGCATCAAATCCATCATCCATGACACAAACTTTGTCATGACTAATTGTCAACTTTTACTCAACCATTTTTTTTTTTATTATTAAATCTTGTCATTCCCGATGCTTATCCTTTCCAACATACTTTCTGTTTACGAGTTTTGAAACTTCACTATATTTTTCATCATTCTTTTCTTTACTATTATCATAAGCTAATACCACATCACTTATCCTTATTCCCGTCAAGTGCTACAATTTTACCATTTTTGAACTTTTCTCTTATATGGTTTCCCATCCATATATACTATCCTCACTAAGTCTTAGTACTTCTACGTACTATCATCCTTTCATTGAAATCATTTACTATTTCCACGGTAATATGTCTTTTAATATCCTAATTATCCGCGACATACCAATCGCCAACTCACCCATACTTATACATGCCATTTCGCCTTAGCACCAAATCGTGCGACAATTCACCAATAAAACACGAACCTCATACCTTAGATTTTATAACTGAGGAAAACTTACCACACTTTTGAACCTTTCACATCAACATGATTTCACGAACTTTGAACGAGATTCTCTTTCTTTGTTAACTCTAAGCTACCATCGAACTTCCTCTTTCCTCCAATTAATGACGATTTAATGACCCTTCGTTGAACTACATTCTCCACATCTCCAACATTAAATTCTCTTAGAAATTTTTCAAGTACTCTCTCGGGGCAAAACATCCCTATCAATCTACTCGCGAACTCCTTCCACGACATCTGGTACCATATACTCTTTCCAAACTTTCACACCACATTCTTCCACTATGACGTCTTGCTTCAACAACTGGGATGCAAGAGTCATCATAACATTCTTCATCCTCTTAATATATTCTAACACTTGCTAAATTTCGCGAATCTGCCGAATCAGGACCTCTGGTTCAGTACTTCCCAAATACGCATCCAGCTTACGCGCCATAAATGTCTTGAACGAACTTCATTCCCTTTCTTCCAATTCAGACTCACTACTCTCTTTTGTCGAGGACTTCTCAGCATTGGCTGGTTATCTAAAGACTTACTCTTCATACCTGAGTCGGAATCAACCTGCGTATCCTCATTCATCCGGTCATACGCAATCTGGCTCACATCCTCGCTTACTATTTCTCTTATTTAATTAAACAGATCACGAATAATTCTCAAATTACCGGGTTGGTTTACATATAAACCAGAACCCTAATCATCATCACCATGAGTTGTCAGAACTCAACTAAAAATTCTCTTCCTAACCTAGTGGAGCTTGTCCACTTTCACACTTATTCTTTTCCTTATATCATTACTTCCACAATTTCCAATTTCCAACGATCGACTCCACAGTCGAATACAATACTTGAATATCAAACGTGACATTTCTCCTAGGGTTCGACCCTACCATACTCGCACTTTTTACGGTCTCAAAAGACTAATCATGGACATCCTATGGAAACATATGGTCCTACTTAGCATAGCTTAAGACTAGGGAGGTCAAACCTACCTAATTCACTTAAACTATAGCTCTGATACCAAGTTGTAACACCTCAATTTTCAAAACACCTTTTAAATCATATTTTTAATAAAAATATTACAAAGTCCAATATCCCAAAAATACGGTTTAACAAAAACCTTTGAAAAGATTATCAGAGTAATTAAATCCGGTGTTACAGAAATAATATCATAACCATAGGATAAACGGGATCTACCTACGAGCTCCCGAGCTAATCAACACTAGGCCACTTCTATCGCGACCCTCTAATCCATCGATCTCGAACCTGAGTACATAGCCAAAAACAAAGTAGTACGTGAGACAAAATAGTCTCGTGAGATACATGGGTTTTCGACCCATTCTCAAATATAATAAAAGTCATTACTATTCATTTCTTTTCTTTAATCACTTATTAATTATTATCTTATATTCTTACCGCTTATTCGTATTTACTAGTAAGCTAACCGTAAGCTTACCCATCACGTAGTCACATACTTGTAAGTTATCCATAGCTTACTAAATCTTTATCACATACGCTACGGACCTCTCCGTAGCAAACTCCCCCGATGTGGGTTAACTAGGTAAACTCCCCCGTTTCCGGGTTAACTGAAAACTCCCCCGTTTCCGGGTTAACTGAAAACTCCCCCGTTTCCGGGTTAACTATTTCTCCCCCGATTTTCGGGTTAACTATTTCTCGACAGTCTACTCTTGCGCAGGGTGGTACCTCCCCAAGTAGGTGTCACTAACTCCCCCAACTATGTGGGTTACCTATGATCCGGATCCTTTTCTCAACACATAATGAAATCATCAAATATGGGTCTATGCCCCAATAATACATACTCAACATAAATTAGAATACATCTATTCTAATTGTCATATTATTCTCATTTCTTATTCAATTTCAATATTGACTTTACCAAGTCCTTTATTAAAATAAGACGTGTTTATCATTTATAAAAATTCATATACTTTAACCTCTCTTTGACTAGAATACAAATCTATTTCTAGTCACTTTATATTAATTTCTCCTACCAATTCAATCACTACTTTTATTAGTATAATATACTAATCAATACTTGATACTCAAAAGCATTGTTATGAGCTTTGTTAATACATATTATTAATAAGTCAAATATCATACTTTCATAATCATTACTCTAGTCAAACATCATATTAATAAAGAATTATTACTTACTTTTCATTATCATAATCTCTTTCAAAAATCATTAGTCCTCTAGTCATACTTAAATGATCTATTACTTGCATTCTCTTATTCTTTTGATCATATCTTTATTAAAAATATTTATTAATAAAGACTATAAAACATCATAGTTTTCAAAATCATTTGCTATGTACTCAGTAAAAGTCTCATGTACTCACCTTAGCCAAGCTAACTCCAAATCGTGTCTAACAACACAAATCCTTGCTTTCCAACTTGTGAAATGTCACCAAACTTTAGGTCTTCTTGACCTACCATCAATATCATCACAATAACTAGTTATTATCCATAACTAATCACTAAACAATCCATATCTACAACCTTAACCACCAAGTTCATCCAACTTGGTGGAATCTCAAACCCTAGTTCAAGATTTCCATCAATAAACCGAAATCCAACTTGTACACATCGATTACAAGCTTACAATGAGTGTTCTACACCCATGTTTAGTCATCTTCCCCAAAGATGACATGGTTGGTTCCCCAAACCACCATTTTTACCCATACAAAGCTCACAATCAAGGTAGATAAGCAAGACAATCAAGAATACTTACCCTTGATGTTTCAATCCTTCAAGATGGTGTAGATCTGAGCTCTTGAGCTCCAAAATCGACCAAGAACACTCCCAAATCGGCTGCACTATGTGTGGAGTTGAATGAGAAATGAAACCCTAGCTCACACACAAGATTATATATTCCAGACGCTCCTCGCGCCCCGCTCGCGCCCACCTCGCGCCGCGAGGTGACGCGGGTTCGCCTGCTGGTTGCCGCAATTTTCCAGAATTCGCGCCAGGCTCGCGCCTGGCTCGCGCCGCGACCTCAACGCGAGGTCAACGCGAAGTCAACGCGAGAACTTCGCGTTTAGACGTTGAACTTGCTGTTTGAACTCGCGACTGTCTCGCGCCTGCCTCGCGCCGCGAGGCCTGTCTGGGTCAGTTTCTTGCCTTTTAAACTTGTTTCCATCCATGTCTTGACCCATACTTAGTTACCCCAAGTCCCAAACATTCAAGCACTCGATAAAACCCAATGAAGACTCGATTAAATATTTTCTCACCTTTATTCCTCAATATTTCCATTTAATATATTAACCGAAAATTCCGGTCGTTACAGCCATAAGTGCTTGATATTGGGCATGTTCTTCAGCTTGAAAGCTCCAGTCATATCCTTGACCTTCTTGAGATACAAGTGCAGTTGAGTTTGTCCTTTTATCTTTGTTGGGACATTCTCTGGCAAAGTGACCAAGATTGCTACAGTTGTAGCATTTAACTTTAGTTTTGTCAAACTCTGCCCTGTCACCTTTGTTAAAGCTCAAACTTGATCTACCAGTTCTTTTTAGGAACTTCTTGGTTCTAAAACTGAGCATAGCCATCTGCCATTTGATATCCATCTCTTCTAGATCATCAGGATTGATTTGCTCCAGATCTTCACTAATTAGTGTAGTATGCACATGACTAGTGAAGAAGGATTCTCTAGCAATATCTTCTGATTCCTTTGTCTTTCCAGATGTGGCATCTTGATTTGTACCTGCAGTGGAAACAAAACAGCATTTTTTGAATTTAAAGTATGAGTTTTCTGACTTAACTCAGATTCAAATACTCTTAGGTCATTGTAGAGTTCATCAAGCTCCTTCTCTTCTAAAGCATCACCTTGTCTATATACAACAGTGTACATAGACCATTCTTCACTTAGAGATCTGAGAAACTTCATATTGACATCATCTCTATCTGGTTGAACTCCAACTTGGTTGAGTTCACCAATGAGTTTGTTGAATCTATCAAAAACTTGTGACAGAGATTCATTCTTTTGTCCTTTGAAATTTTCAAATTCTTGTTTCAGCACAGATTTCATGTTTCTTTTTGTGCTCTTAGTACCCACAAATCTTTTCTCCAGGGCTTGCCACAGCAGTTTTGCATCATCAAACTCAACAAATAGATGTTGGTAATCATTAGGAATTGCAAGCAATAATGTACTTAAAGCTTTTAGTTCAGTTCCTCTGTCCTTCCTTTCCTTGTCACTCTTGATCTTGTCAGTTTCAGTTGTTGTGCTGGTTGAGGCAGTTGGAATGGTTTTATTACCTTCCAAAACAACTTCCCACATGGAATAATCAGTAATAAGCATGTATTGCTTAATTATGTTTTTCCACATTCCAAAGTTATTGGGAGTGAGGATGGGGATCTTGTTTTCTTGTGTGCTTTCATAATTTTCAGACATGATGAAAATCGTGGTTTTGAAAGTATTGAAAAACTTTTGTGAGTTCTTGATTCGTAGATCTAGAGTACAAAGCTCTGATACCACTTGTCAAGATCGATTAACCAAAACAGTTAATAAACACAATCATCTACTCAACGATAGAAGTTACAGCGGATTAACACTATGTTGATTTAATCAAGAACCATAAACTGTAAATAATATAAGAATTATTAAGAACACAGTTCATCATAAAAAGCTTCAATGTATATTGATCGAATGAATACAATACACACGTATGTTTACAATTCATAAGGAACTACATATAATAGTCTTTGAAGCCTAACTATTTAACCTAGTTATTCTAGGATACGATTACAATTTGAATTACAAAAGATATCACATTCTAAATAAACTTTCCAAAGATCTTGGACTCGATATACTCCATAAATAAGCATAGCAGTAGTAATCTTCATCGAGCAGTATTAAATGATAACATCAGCAGTAATAACCAAGATCAGTAGGAACTGCATCATCAGTAGTATCTTTTGTCTTCAGTATTAAGTCTTGTACCAGCATCAAGACTTGATCAGTGATAATCTGCATATCAGTAGTAAATCATTTATATCCCAACAGGGGTGTTTGGATATAGTGATTTGATCACACAATTTAAGTGTCTGAGTAAATTGATTATGCTTTTCTATTATTCAGGGCTAAAATAACCAGATTTGGATCAAAGTTAAGGATAAATTTGGGTGGGTCGTGTTGAGTGTTAAATTGTCAACAACTGTCATTTTTTTGGATTTTGTAAATAATTGATGTGTTTGATGTGATTATAGAAAATACCCTACAAGAGCATCTCCAACCATAAACTCTATAAAACTCACTCTATCTTTATAATTGGTGGGTCCATTCACTCTAAATATAACCTCAACTCCAACCATAAACTCTATCAATCCCTCTAAAACTAATGGGACCCATAGAAATCATATATTTAATTAATTTATTATACATTACAAAAAAAATTAGAGTGAAGGGTATGTGGGGTCCATGGATAGAGGCATGGATAGAGTGGACACTCTCTCACTTCAAATATAGAGGGAGTTTTTCTCTCACTCTATATTTAGAGTGAGGGATAGAGGTGGGTTGGAGAAGATAAAACTTCAAATATAGAGATAGAGGGGATGATAGAGGTTGGTTGGAGATGCTCTAAAAATAGAAATTAAAAATTTTCTAATAAAGCGAGTTGGAGGTCGTAACTCGTAAGCATTAGAATACATTTCAGGTGACTTTTGACCTGTTTCATAAAGCTATTAGATTTTTACCCATTTGACATGTTGGAGATACAATAAAGGGTTAACTGCATAAAACGATAGTTGGCTACCCGAATAGAAATTGGACCAAAGTTGGTTACTTTTTCATGTAGTTAACCCTTAAAGACTAAGAAATAACCCAAATTGACCCATTTATACGTAAACGGGTTAAAATTGGTGCCTCTACTACCCATCTTAGGCTACAAATCTTATAACTGCAAATAAAACGATCTCTTTTAAAAAAAATAAAAATAAGTTATTTGTTTGCAGGTGATGGAGAGTTTGGAACATGCAATGAAGCGAGATGCACCGATTCTTGCAGAATATTTGGGCGGTGCAATTAATTGTGATGGTCTCGGTGTTTCTTCTTGTATTCTAAGCAGTTTACAAGATGCTGGTGTCCCACCAGAGGAAGTATTTCCACCCGTCTTGGCCTGTTTACATTCTATTTATAACATAAAATTCATTTCAACAATTTGTATTTTGACCAGAAAACAACTTGTTGTTTTCAGGTTAACTACATCAATGCACACGCAACCTCAACATTGGTTGGTGATCTGGCTGAGATGAATGCAGTTAAGAACACTGCAGGAATCAAAATGAATGCAACCAAGTTAAAATTAGCAATTTTGGATCTGATTGTTACAAAAGTAACCACAAGGACTAAATTTGTAACTTACTTGAAATATGAAGTTGTTTGTTCTAGTGAATTGACTGTTGGTTTTGTTTTGTTTTTTCAGTCTATGATAGGACATTGCTTAAGTGCAGCTGGTGGTTTGGAAGCCATTGCAACGGTTAAACCCATGGCTGCATCCCTCCATAAATCAATCTGTACGTTTTCTCTCTTAATGTTGTAAGAATACTATTAAAAGTTGTAATTTGGACCAAACGGGTCGGTTTTGATTTCTTTTATTTGTATCGGGCCACAAAATTTCAACCTTCTGTGAAAAGTTTTTTAGGAAAAAGAAATGGTTTTCATATTCAATTTTCCATGAAAAGTTTTGAAAACGTGTTTGGTTCAAAACATTGAGTTTCATTCTCCAATTTTGGAAAACTAGAAAACTTGTTTGGTTGAATATTTTCCACATATTTTCATATTCTAATTTTTGTTATTTTAAATAATACAATATACAACATATTTGCTCACTTACATCAGCTCATCTTCCATATCTACCCCACCCACCCCACCACCTACCTACCCTAGGGATGGCAATCAACATCCGCTCTGATGATCATCCACCCGATCCGATCCATCGGTGGTGGATATGGATGAAGTTAAATGGGTGAATATCGGATGTGGAGCGGATGTAGATGTTTATTGGAGCGGATATGGACGACGATTTTCAATTCATAGATGAATCCACTTAACCCCCGAAATAAAATTTTCTATATTATAATTTTACATAATTAAGAAACAAAATTCTTTCGCCATCCAACGGATGTCCATTTTATCCGCTCTAATCCAATGGATATGGATATGGATGGATGAAACGATTTTAAATGGATATGGATATGGATGTGAATTACTTACTGCAGAACAAAAAAAATTTATAATTAATCCTTATAATATGTTGTTAACATAGTATTGAATAATTCAGTTCTTAGTTATATCCAAAATATGCATCAATTAAAAACCAGTTTAACAAACTAATTTAATTCTAAATATTTCGGTCCACCATTAGAATAGTAGTATAGAATTTTCGAAAACCTTTCATAAATAAAGATTTAAATCATAAAATTGATACGTACTTCCTTAATTACTTATATTAAAGAAGTTTTACTTCGTTTTTAAATTTTCGGTATCAATTATACGTCTATAACAACAAAAACGTTTATTCATCATCTCAACAATACACTTCCGATCGATAAACGGAAGCTTCAAATTTTAATTATAAGTAATTAACTTAAATTCACAAAGTTATGAGTTTAGATTTTTGGAATCACGAAGTTAACTAAATTCACCAGGGTTTTACTCACTTTTTGATTGTGGTCATTAACTGACTGAAAGTTATGAGTTCAGATTTATATATGGCTACTTTCATTATTCCCGTATCGCACGAGTATTAATTATCGTCACTTGATAATTTAATCGTGTAAGATGTTTCATACTTTGTTTTTCGTACTGTTTAATTTGGTAGAGTTAGTGTATCATTATAAATTATAAATTTATATCTTTGATTTGTGTGTGTGCGTGAGTGTGCGTGTGTGTGTGTGTTGGGGATGGGATGGGGTGGGTGGAGTTAGGGATGGAATCGGGTCCGGAACCGACCCGGATGGACCCGGACCCGAAATACCCGAGACCCGATTTAGGAGGATTAGGAGACACGAGAACCGAACCGTTTTACATAATATGGTTTCGGTTCGGTTCGGGTAAATAGGGTATAGACCCTATTGTAACCGAAATAATAATTGGAGCCGATTTTAGGTGTCTTTATCATATTTATTTGTTAATACATATAATATTCTACTGATTTACAAATAACAATTGTGTAATTAATTTGAATCGAATACTAGTAATAGTATTATACCATAACAAATTCCAAGTATATAGTTAATTAATTTCGGTTCCGGTTCTTAGACCCAATTTGTTCAATACCCGATCTACCCGGACCCGATTTACCCAGACCCGAAATACTCGATACCCGATTTTCAGGAAAATGTTGGACCGGATACCCAAACCGATTTTTGGTAATCCGGTTCCAAACGGTTCCGGTTCCGGTTCTGTACCGGTACGAGTTCGTTTTTTGGTTCTATATCCCATCCCTAGGTGGAGTGGAGTGGAGTGAGAGTGGGTATGTGTATATTTTAGAAAAGTTTGGAAATGGAAAAGTATGGTAAACAATAAAAATCACATTTTAAAATTTTTCTAAATCCTTCACAATTTTGAAAAACATAAAATTTTCATTTTCTTGGAAAAATTTGGAAAACTCATGGAACCAAACGCGTTTTCCAAATTTTTTTTTTCTTTGAAATTTTTTTCGGAAAAGTGAAAAAATTTCCGTAACCAAACGGAGCCAAGGCTCCGTTTGGTTACGGAAAACGGTTTTCGTTTTCTGTGAAAAAATTTCTAGTGAAAAGAAATGGTTTTCATCTACGGTTTTTCATGAAATTTTTTGAAAACGTGTTTGGTTCAAAATATTGAGTTTTCATTTTCCAATTTTAGAAAATTAGAAAACTTGTTTGGTTGTATATTTTCCACATGTTTTCATTTTCTATTTTTAGTTATTTTAAACAATACAGTATACTTTAAAATACAATATACAACATATTTGCTTTTTCATCAACTCACCTTCCGCATCTCCACCCACCCACCCACCCCACACCCTACAACCGACACCCACCAACCCCCAAACCAACCGCCCCCAACCCCCCCTCCCCTCCCCCAACCCATACCACCACCCCTAACCACCATATTTATCGTCGGGCTACAATGTTATTTCAACTAAATAACATCAACTAAAATAGACAATCTTCTGTATACTTGCAACACGTTAGCTGTTTCCATTAGCAATTTTAAAGTAAAAACGTATGTGATAAGGTATATCACATATTCCTTTCCAACCTGATCAAAGAGTCATTCGGGAGACGAACGATGCATCCAGGTCACGACAAAACCTCTGCGAGTCCCGACGGATTCGACGGCACGAGGAGCGGGTTTTGGGGAAAGGATTTCGCGCCACGAGAGCATTAAATGCGGGTGGAGCTCGAAGTTGTTCTTGATAGGAGAACTCGATATTTCCCAAGGGATATCAGGGTTCCGACGCAACCCAATATTCGAAGGATCTTCCTGAAGAGCGGTCGGATAGAAGGGTCCTTACGTTCCTGTTTTCCCGTTTTCGGCTATAAATAAGGTGGAGTATACTCAGGTAAAACACACAACGAATTCATTTAATACACTCTCAACTATCCACGATTCATTACACTTAAATACTTCAATTCGTCGATCGATACCGACTTAGGCATCGGAGGGTCCTTCCGGAATAACCTTCCGGGGGTCATCTGACTTAGGGTTGTTGCTTGTCTCAGGTACCGGTTTCATCCAAAGCAGGGATTCGACCCTTCTGGAGGAATCAGGTTTCAACAGTATGTAATAAGATTTAGGGGTGAGCATGGGGCGGTTTGGGGCGGTTTTTAACTAAAACCAAACCCCGCCCCGAAAGTTCGGGTTTTGAGAATTACACCCCGTTCGGTTTCGGGTTTTTCGGTTTTGGTTTTTCGGGTTTTTCGGTTCGGTTTCGGGTTTTTTCGGTTTTTTAGTTTCGTTTAAATTTACCAATTTGTTACCTTAAAAACTAATATTATGATTCAAACTTCCAAACCTTAACTCATTTCATTATATATAAAAAACAACTAGTAAGTTTAATATAATGTAATAATAAATTTAACTAACATAATTTGAAAAAAATTAATAATAGAATAACATCCAACCATCTTTCGCAATAATCTTAGTCAATGTCTTCATCCATAGAAGTTTCATTTCATGGTTTCGTTCCTTTTGCAAACAAATTTATATCAAATCTTTTTAAAATAAAAGAATATTTTTATAAAATTTGAAATATATATAAAGGCGGGGCGGGGCTGGTTTTTCGGTTTGGTTTTTCATATGCCCCCGAAAACCGCCCCAAACATTTGGGTTTTCCAAAAATCAAAACCGTTGATGTCGGTTTTTCAAATGGTTCGGTTTTTTCGGTTCGGTTTTTTCGGGTTTTTCGGGTTCGGTTCGGTTTTTTGGTTTTTATGCTCACCCCTAATAAGATTAAATTGGATAGTTAGTGGAGAATGAGTCTCACTTGTTTGAATAAAATGATAATAATGATGTTTAAAAGTAAAAGCAAGGGTAAAAGGGTAATTTCACTTTATTAAAGTAATAGTCAGTAAAGAAATGATCCAATTTTTTTTTTTACCAAATAAGATAAGATTTAGAAGTGTCTCAATTATTTTGATTCGCCCCTAAATAGAAAGTGTATCATTTATTTTGATACGGAGTTAGTAGTATTTTATAATATGTTGTTAACATAGTATACAATTATTCAGGTCCAAGTTATATCCAAAGTATGCATCAATTAAAAAGCAGTTTAAAAAACTAATTTAATTCTAAATATTTCAGTCAACGATTAAAATAATATAGTATATAATTTTCGAAAACCTTTAATAAATGATTTAAATCATTAAATTAATATGTTTACTTATATCAAAGAAGTTTTATTTCGAGTAAATTACATGAATGGTCCTTTAGGTTTATAGCAAATTTCACCAATGGTCCTTTAATTTTAAAAATTACACCGATGGTCCTTATTTTTGAACGGTTTTTCACCAATGGTCCTTTACGGAAAAGTCCGTCTATTTTTCAAGTTAACTAACATCACATGTGATGCACATGGGGGTATTTTGGTCAATTTGTCTTTCCTAAAGGACCATTGGTGAAATTTGCTATAAACTTAAAGGACCATTCGTGTAATTTAATTGCGAAGGGGAAAGACAAATTGACCAAAATACCCCCATGTGCATCACATGTGATGTTAGTTAACTTAAAAAATAGACGGACTTTTTCGTAAAGGACCATCGGTGAAAAACCTTTCAAAAATAAGGATCATCGGTGTAATTTTTGAAACTAAAGGACCATTGGTGAAATTTGCTATAAACCTAAAGGACCATTCATGTAATTTACTCTTTTATTTGAGTATATAATTATTTGAGTGTGTGTATTGGGGGATTGGGTGGGTAGAGTAAAGTGGAGAGTGGGTGTGTGTATATTTTAGAAAAAAATTAGAAATAGAAAAATATAGAAAACGATAAAAATCACTTTTTAAAAATTTTCAAAATCCTTCACAAATTTGAAAAACATAAAATTTTCATTTTCTTGGAAAAATTTGGAAAACTTAAGGCTATGGGGTATGGGCCTCACCACCACTTGAAAATTTCTGCCACATCATCTGCCACCTCAGCAACTACACCACACCGCTTTATTCAGGAAATACCCACCACACCACACCACACCATTTTCATTTTCATCTCATCATTTCTTTTCCATTTATTTTTTTTAAACATAAAATGACATTTTATTAAAAATACAAATATTTGTTTTAAACCCCGACTTCTTTTTTATACATATGAATTCATCTTCTTAAAATCCAACTTGTTTTTTTTTTCCTCTATGGCCTGTATACATTTAGTTCTAAAATGGCCCAAAAAAATTAAACTCAAAGTTTTTCTTAAAAGCCCAACAAAACCCTAAAAAAGCCAATAAGCCTCCATCACACATCGTCTTCTTCACACTTCGTCTTCACAGAGTTCAAGCCTCCACAGGTTTTTTGTTTTTTGTTTTTTTTTTTTTTTTGTTGAACATTTTGTCTTCTATGCTTCTCCCAAGTCCCCAACGGTCAAAAACTCTCGAAATTAGCTCCCCCCCCCCCCCCCCCGCTCGTTAACAGTTGTGGCCGTGGCCACGCTCCACCACCCCGCACCCCCACATAATTAAGGGGGGCGGTGTTCCGGTTATCCTCCACGCCGTTGAGGCTGGCCACATCAGCACCACGGGCACGCGATTGTGCCCATACCGTTCAGCCTAAGGAACTAAGCGCGTTTTCCGAGCTTTTTGTTTTCTTGGATAAAAGAAGGTTAATTCTTGCCTTTTGCCATTTCACCAAGGTACTATAAATATACACAAATACATCAATGCTAGCCTACAATCACTACCATAATATATGTTTTCCATCTATACACATATTGACCGAATATCTTATCATAATTATACATAAAGAGAATATATTGTAATATATTCTAACACTCCCCCGCAGTCAAAGCGGGAGGTGGTCGAACGCTGAGACTATCTCTAAAGTCTTGAAACAAAACCAGTGGTAGGCTTTTGGTGAAAATATCGGCTATCTGATATCGTGATGGAACGTGTAATACTCTAACGAGTCCTTTGGCCACCTTTTCACGAACAAAATGAATATCCATCTCGATGTGTTTGGTGCGTTGATGTTGCACCGGGTTACCGGATAAATAAATGGCACTCACATTGTCACAGTATACAATGGTGGCTTTCTGAACAGGACAATGGAGTTCAAGCAACAGATTATGAAGCCAACATGATTCCGCGACCACATTGGCAACGCCACGATATTCGGCCTCGGCACTAGACCGAGATAAAGTCGGCTTACGTTTAGCCGACCAAGAAATCAAATTATCTCCAAGATAGACACAATATCCAGACGTGGGCCGTCTCGTGTCCGGACATCCACCCCAATCCGCATCCGTATAAGACATGAGAGAAGCGGTATTTGATTTATACAAGTGTAACCCATGTGTCAAAGTCCCTTGTAAATACCGAAGAATGCGTTTTAACGCAGCCATATGAACCTCGCGTGGATCATGCATAAAAAGACAAACTTGTTGTACCGCATATGAGATATCTGGTCGGGTAAAGGTGAGATACTGAAGAGCACCCGCTAGACTGTGGTAGAGAGATTGATCCGAGAACTTTGGGCTTGTTGTGGCACTAAGTTTTGGTTTAGTGTCAACCGGAGTGGCCGATGGCTTGCATGATGTCATACCAGCCCGTGCGATTATGTCCGTGGCATAATGAGTTTGGGATAAGAATAAACCATGTGGATGGTGTTTGACAGAAATACCCAAAAAGGAACTCAAGGTGCCGAGATCTTTCATAGCAAATTCATTACCAAGTAAAGTAATGATCTTGGTGAGAAGCTCGTTGGAAGAAGAGGTAAGAATGATATCATCGACATATAGGAGTAAATACGCCATGTGATCTCCCTGTCTAAAAATAAACAACGAGTTATCCGAAACACTGTGAATAAAACCAAATTTAGATACATACTCAGCAAAACGAGTATACCATGCCCGAGGGGCTTGTTTTAAGCCGTACAGTGACTTTTTAAGTAAACACACATGATCCGGATGCGTGGGGTCGCGAAACCCCAAGGGTTGGTGCATGTAAACGGTTTCATGCAATCTACCATGGAGAAACGCATTTTTAACGTCGAGTTGTTTGATTGGCCACGCTTTAGAAATCGCCAAACTAAGAACCGTGCGAATTGTAGCGGGTTTAACAACCGGACTAAATGTCTCACCACAATCAATGCCCACCCGTTGAGTTTTACCATCACCGACAAGGCGTGCCATATGTCGTTCAAAAGAACCATCGGCACGAATTTTGTGAGTCAAAACCCACATACTTCTCATAACATTCACATTTGGAGGTCGGGGAACCAAGACACATGTGTCATTTTGACTAAGTGCCTTGTACTCGTCATCCATTGCCATTTTCCAATTTGGGTCTCGAAGAGCATGAATCGGATTTTTGGGAATGGGGGATGGAGTAAGTTGGGTATGTAAATTAAAAGGTGTTTTTGGTGTAAAAATACCATGTTGACTCCGAGTAACCGGCCGTGTGGAGGCTGGTGGTGGTGCTTGGACTGGGGCAGGCGGTGGTGGTGGAAGTGGGCTGGTAACCGACGGTGGTGGACTGTGGGGCGGAGGCCCAGTTGGCGAAGGTGGGTTGTTTTGTGGTGACCCATGATTAAAAGGAGGACTGTGTGTTGGAGTGTTCGGTGGAGGCCCACGAAGAGAAGATGGGCTGGGTGGTGTTTGGGGCGTATGGTGTGTGGGGTTATGAATTTGAGTGGGCTGTTGAATGTGTTGTCTTATATAGGTAGTGGTATCACAATCCAAAAATTCATATTGTGGAGGTGGTAATGAGCATGAAAAAGGGTATTGTGTTTCATCAAAAATGTCATGTCGACACACAAGAATCTTTTTAGAAACCATGTCATAGCACCGATACCCGCGATGATTATCCGGGAATCCCAAAAACACACATGGTTTTGACCTCGATTGTAGTTTATGAAGAGTGGTAGAGGGGAAAAGTGGATAACATAATGCCCCAAACACTCGTAAATGTGATAAATCCGGCCATTTTTTATATAAAATAGAAAGAGGTGAGTGAAAGTTGATTACTTTACTTGGTAGGACATAGTGAAGATATGTGGCCATGCTTAAAGCATAGGGCCAAAAAAGTGGGGGTACCGATGCGTGGGCTAAAAGAGTGCGGATTATATTGTTGAGGGATCGGATTTTACGTTCGGCTTTACCGTTTTGAGATGACGTATAGGGGCATGAAAGCCGAAGACCAACCCCATTATTGTGACAAAAATCTCGCATATTTTGATTGTCAAACTCCTTGCCATTGTCACATTGTAAATTTTTAATATTTCGTTCAAATTGAGTACGAATAAATGCATGAAATTTCTCAAAAACGGAGAAAACATCCGATTTCCTAGCCAATGGAAAAGTCCAAACAAAGTTAGTAAAATCATCCAAAAACACAATATAATATCGAAAACCCGCATTGCTCAAAATTGGCGAAGTCCATAAATCACAATGTATATTATCAAAAGGAAACAATGTATTATTAGGTGACATATGAAATGGTAACTTTATGTGTTTACCCAAGACACATGACCTACATACGGACAAATTTTTATTTGGAGCACACGTGATGCTTTTATTTTTCCTCAACACCTCAAAAACGGGAAGGCCCGGATGACCCAACCGATCATGCCATAAAGAAGATGAGTCCAAAACTGCAAAACTAAATGGTTGAACTGGTTTCTTGAAAGTAACCGGGTAAAGATCCCCTTGACTATCACATCTCATTATACGTTTCCCCGTCTGATATTCCTTCACAGAAAATCCAAAAGGGTCAAATTCCACAGAAACAAAATTATCAGTTGTGAATTTTCGTACCGAAATTAGATTCTTAATAATATGAGGGGCATATAAGACATTGCGTAATGCCAATGGTGGATGTGGGCGTTTAAGATTAGTGTGACCATAACCAAGAATTGGTATAGATTGGCCATTTCCAATAAAAATACCATTAGTTTTGCGTGAATTATAAAAGGATGAAAGTGTACCCTTATCGGCGGTGACATGAGACGAGACGCCGGTGTCCATAACCCATGGAGATGTTGGTGGATTTAGACCCATGGTATACATCACGGACTCGATATCTGTTGGAGAATATTCACTGCCAAGGCCTGATGTAAATGCTTGTTGGACTGATTTTGGGTCTCGGCCCAAAATACCGTCGGCCCTGTTGTGTTGACTGGGTGGTCCAGAATTTTGTTAGGCCATGGGGCAGTGGGATACGGGCATGGTGGAATGGTCCAAGGGGGTGGGGCAGCCCAATTAGCTTGAGAAGCAAACCATTGGGCCCAAGGAAAATAAGCAGGAGGCATTGAATTCCCGCTGTTGTGTCGGCGATTTCCCTGACCGCCACTGGATCTCCCCCCTGAATTATTGCGGCCTCCATTTTTCCCACGACGACTGCCCCTGGAAGAACTATCACGACCACGATAACCGGTGCCAGAATTCTGCCCAATAGCAGCCTCAGACGAAGGTGTGATTAGCGCCATATTGGACGCCGTCGCTGCCTTTTTGGCAATTCCTGCCTCTTCGAGCGTTAACATCGACCGGGCTTGTTGGAACGACGATAAGGGGTTACTTTGCCGGAGAAGTGTGCCAACCCCATTGTAGGCGTCCGTAAGGCCGGAAACCATTTGTAGAACTAAACGATCGTTCGACACCTCGGCCCCGACATTCCTCAGTTGGTCTGTGAGTTCTTTTAGGCGTTGACAATATGCCGAAACACCATCAAAATCGGATAAAATTGTGTGCGAGAATTCTTGTTCGAGGGTAACCGCTCTAGCATGCTTGTTATCCTCAAACAAATCGCGTAAGCGATTCCAAGTATCCATTGCCGAAGACCCCGGCACCATGATAGTTGTGATTAGATCACTAGAGATGGTTGCATAAATCGAACCAAGAACCGTCGCATCGAGTGTGGCCCATTGTTCCTCGTCATCACAAACGTTCGTTGTTGATGGAATGATGTGGTGCAAGACTTTCATCGAGCGAGCACAAATTTTAAACAGCTCGGCCCAGGTAGAGTTTTGAACTTTTGTGGTTTCGAGTTGAATGGGTATGTGATTGCGAATGTTTGAGACACCAAGAGCAGGATGAAACTTGGTGTTGTGGGCAGGGGTGGTATGTGGGGGGTGCCATAGGTATGCTTGATTGAAAACAAGAAAAAAAGCAGTGGTGAAAAAGATGAAGAAAAACAGCACTGTTATGACTTGAATTGGAACAAAAGCGAAAGAGAATGAGCCACAAATTAGAGAGAAAATCGTGTAGGCTCTGATACCATAAAAGAAGGTTAATTCTTGCCTTTTGCCATTTCACCAAGGTACTATAAATATACACAAATACATCAATGCTAGCCTACAATCACTACCGTAATATATGCTTTCCATCTATACACATATTGACCGAATATCTTATCATAATTATACATAAAGAGAATATATTGTAATATATTCTAACATTGGAAAATTTTCCCGGAAAAGTAGAAAATTTTCCGTAACCAAACGGAGCCTAAGGTTTTTAAAAATGTGTTGTGAAATGTTTGTTTTGTTTTAGACATGTTAGAAGTAAGTTGAGTACATTTTCTAGCAGAAGGCTCTTATTGGATTAAAAATAACTGTCTAAAAAATAACTGTTGAGTTCTTATTGGGATTTTATCATTTTTTGTTAATGAATAATCATACAGAAACTATTTTAGTAAAATGATAAGTACATCACAATTTAGTAAAAAATCGAAGGACTTTTGTTGATTGCGAAATATCTGATCTGAAATTCGGATTCAGATAATAAATTTCAAATTTTTTGGATAATAGGATATCTGAAGCTATTATACAAAATGTAAAAATGCGAACGAATCAACATTGAACAAATGTAACAATTTACAAAGTTTTAAACGTTTAACACTTACAAATTTTAAAAGACTTGATCAATTTTAGATATTTTTGAAAGATTTTTATGGATAATTTTGACAATTTTTATAAGAATTTAGGATAGAGCAATATATAATCCTACTATTTGGTCCTACTCATAATCCTAATATTTGCCCAGTTAGTACTGCTCAACACTTAGTGCTGCTGCGTTAGTGCTGCTCCCATTTAATGCTGCTCAAGTCTCCCGGTCGCACGGGGTATTTTGGGAAGATTGAAGTCTATCAGTCTTAAATGGAAGTCGCACACTTTTTTTTGTCTAAATTGGTAATTAATTCATTTAAGTGTCTGAGTAAATTGATTATGCTTTTCTTTTGTTCAGGGCTAAAATAACCAGATTTGGATAAAAGTTAAGGATAAATTTACATAAAGATTGTAGCTTTAAGCATACAATTATTTAATTCTTCAATTCATAGGGTAAATAATACTCCCTCCGTCCCACAAAAAACTTCCCATTTCACTCTAAACTTTTGTCCCATAAAAAACTTCCCATTTCCCATATTTGGTGGGCTCCACCCAATAAAAAATTATTATTATTAAAAATCTCACCACTAATATCCACTAACTATCTTTCTCTCTCTCCAATCTAACCTTATATTTTAATCAAAAGTATTATCAATTACCCCACCACTAACTATTACCTAAAAACATGTGCAAAAGTCAAATGGGAAGTTTTTTGTGGGACGGAGGGAGTATAAGAAATTCGAAGCATACTTGATACGTGTGTGATGTGTCATTTTATAAAATAGTTTGTGATGCGTGTACTAAGGATCATGTTAAGTTCATGATGTTTATATGATCTTCATCAATTCTATTTGTTCATCTTTATATTTGTTAATTATGCATGAGACATACGTTAAGGGAAAATACAAGTATGGCATTTACGTCTCCACTCCATCAAAAGAGACGTAAAACAACATAAATGTCAAAATGTGTAAAATTCACTTTTTGCCACTATTGTAAGGTACTAGAGAGACATTTGAGTATAAAATGAGTAGGTTTGGTAATTGGTCAAAACATGTCTCGTCGGTACACAAGCACCATTTTATTGTTTTTTTAAGGATAGATAATAATTTAATATGCGAAATATGATCACAAAAACTATGTTACTGCAAAATAATCAAACTTTTATTTATAAAGTGATTTAAAAGTACTTTGTTTTCTTCTTTCAGTATTCCTTTTTATCTGAATCCTTTAAACCTAAATAGACATATTTTTAGGCAAATGGTCAAAATCATTATTTTTATTATTTTAATCCTCATTTTTTGTATATTTTTGTGCAGATTGATAAAGAGCGAGCTGGTGTGCTTGTTGGAACAGGAATGGTAGGTCTAATTATCATATTAAGTGATAATTATGTCCTTACTTTTCTATTATCATATTTTTAATTCCTCCCCTCTCACTAAGGGCATGATTGTCATTTGATATAAAATTGCTTTACATGGATAAAAATTGCTCTGTACAATCAACTCCCATTGAAAAAGGTTACAGAAAAATCACACCTTTTTTCATTCCTTATGCAATAACAAACATGGCATCAGCAGTTCAGCACTACTAGCAATTGATTTGGGCTTTATGGTCCCAAATTACTCAATTTCAACGACTTGTGCTACCTCAATTTGAACGGCTTATACATATTTTAAACTTTATACGTTACAATGAAGTTTTAGGAAAAACCAAACTAATTGGTATGAAAATGTGTACAAACTATCTATTTAAAATAAAGATACAAAGTATAATATTTAGCATACTGCGAGAATGTTAAAAGTAATTAAATATGTACTGAATCAAAAGATTTTTATCAGTATTTGACTGCAATCAAAAACCAAGTAAAACCCCAATTAAAATATTATACTACGCTAAAATCTTCTCCTATATATGAGCCTACATTTGATTTTTGCATGACAACTCATCAGTTTGAAGCTCTACCATTGGTCCAATATGCCACGTGGAATTGTACCATTGGTCCGTTCTTATCTCTACCTATAATTTAATTATAGTAATTTTTGTAAACCCCCCTACTTCGTTTTTTGATTATAACTTTGTTTTTTCTCTGTAAACAAAAAATTTTAAAAATGTCAAAGTTTCTAAAATTAAATTTTCTACAAAATGAGTATAGTCTTGAAATTTTGAAAAACCAATGTTATGATTCAATTCAAACATATTATGAACCAAAAGTTTTATTATTTAAAAATGTAATGATCTAAATTTTGTATGATCGCCCAAATATTATGTTCCTAATTAAATAAAATGAGTATTGTTTATTATTTCCTAAATACAACAAAATTCAATTATTGGTTTTGAAAGTTTCAGATATCTACTCTTACTGACTGTAAATATCGGACCAAGTATATAACATTATTTTATTAATTTGGTAACATTTTCATTATTATCACATAAATTTTAAGAAAGATAAATTACATTAAATATATATATATATATAATTTCAAACCAAATTACAATCTAACACCTATATACGGAGATAATCATGACAATTTCATGATGCCATGTCCATTCCCATCGCTTGATTGATCTTTTTGACGACGTGTGATGCTGACTGAAAGAGGCTTTTAGTCATTTGTGTGATTTCAAAATTTAAATTTGAATAGAATTTCTAAAATATATGGATGGAATTCCTATTAGAATCTTTACTATATTTAAAAAAAAATTCAAGAAATTTAATGATTTTAAATTTGAATAGAATTTAAATTCTAACGATTTGATTTCTTAAAATATAGTAAAGATTTTAAGAATTTTTTTAAAATAGGAATTTCATTAAAGTTTCTAATAAATATCACAAGGCAGCCATACGGTTAATATTTCCGGAATTCAAAAGGAAATGTGAAATTTCCTCCTTTATGATATTTCCAAATTAAAATGCATTCAAAATTAATGAAAGTTAAGAGCAAGAAATAATTAAAAGTTATTTGTTGCGATCAAGATGACACTTACACTAACTCAACAACAAATATCGTATATAAAGAAGTTTTATTTTATTTCTAAATTTTATATACCATTTGTGATATGTATCAAAACACGTTTATCATCATTTCAATAATAGATTACTATATGATTTCTTAAGTTTTTTTTTTGTATTTTCCTTTTATTTTTCGAAGCATGCCTGCCCATACGGGCGGGCTATGAAGCTAGTATGAGTATACATAAATACATGTTACCTGCTAAAATAGCCAATTAAAATTTAAAATTTGTTCCTATCACCTCATCACCCCCACGTTGCAAGCTTGTACCTGAATCCCCATAAGATGCGTACACTTTAGTTTCTTGTTGAATATTATACTAGGTTGTATTTATCCACCCATATCAAAACTACACATAACTCTAGCCTATTATAAAACCTACCCATCTATCTCTTCTTCACCGTTTTTGCAACTTCAACAAAACAGAAAACCCACTCCGGCGATAATGTGCTTTCCGGCGAACTCACAATAGCTCTTACACCCTCTCACATCCTCTCGTGTGAAACCAGAAAATAGAAGCTGCCCACTATCAACTTCCGACGATCAGGCACGTTTTTTTCCGGCGACTAGGCGTGTTCCGACGATCTCTATCTCCGATGACCATCAGCGTTTCTCCAGTGGAGACCAAGGAAACCGGCGATTCCCTTCTCGAACTATCTCTCTCCCTCTCTCGATAGGTATACCATCTTAACTTTCTCCTTATATTGTTTTCTTTGATCATGCATGTGTGTGTTCTCACGAGACACGAACCCCATTTGTGTCGATCGTGTTTCCTGTTTTCCGGTCTTTGTCTCCGACAGCGCACACACACAGGTTGTGTGTGTGATGCGTGCGAGATCTCCATTGTTTGCATCTTACCATGTGTGGGTATATATTACGGTGTGTGTGTGTGTTCTTTCTCTTCTTCGTCGCCGGCATGTTGTTGTTCAGTCTCCTTGCCGGCCGAAACAAATCTCTCGGTCCAGTGGTCATTAGCACGCCCAACTTTCATCTATAAACCCTCAGCCCAGTGGTGTCTCTAAGCCCAAATCGAAATGTAAAAAGAAATCAGTTTTGTTTATTTATTTGGTTATGTAATAATCAGTTTAAATCAGAACTTATTAATTATTACTTATTTAAATAATAACCGATTATTATTATTCATTTAATTATTAAATGAATAATAAATCATTTATCTAATTCGAATAACAGTTATTTAAATGCAAAGTTTTTATCTAATACCTAATTATTTAAGTTTCTTTTATTTAATTATCGTTTAATTACTAATTAATTATTTATAATTTTTTAAATAATTTTATTTAAATAATTAACCATTGTAGATTTGTATCAAACCTGTTTACTTCCGATCAAAGTGTACTTATATTCTAAAACTTATTGAATCCACACAAATGTATTTAAAATACGAGACCAGCCAATCGAGTCACTAACGTGTCGCTCGAATCTAGTTTCATGCTAGGAGAATCATTGTGCATCATGTAGATTAGGCATGTCTTTATGACCGTTATTTATTAACTATTAATATGCGTTTAGGACGCTAGCTAGGAATCTTTGTTTGGAATCCCCAACTTTGTTGAATTGCAAATTTGCTAGTTGCGCCAAGGTGAGTTTCACGGCCCCACTTTTACTGCTTTATAACTATTTTATTGGGGCAGAAAACATATAACTACTTAACTATTTTGCATTAAACAATCTGTGTGTACCCATTGTTGTGTACATGTACCAACATATAACAATACAATCATATGTAATTCAGTATGTAATCACATTATGTGTTATTAATGAAAAATAATAATTTTTAAAAATTAAAAAATTAAAAAAATTAAGGAAAATGATAATGACAGCCCTTAAAGCTGTCAATAAGAAGGCAAAAATAAGGTAAAAACCGCCCCCTGAATTTTAGGAACACTACACCATCAATGAATGTACAACCTTTTAAATGAATATTTTTTTTTTTAAATTACCAAAGTACCGCTTCATGTATAAAATATGTGATTAATCTTAACCACTACTTATAATTAATTAATTATTGAGATTTGCCCTTTGATACTTAATAAAAATTAAGGACATCCTTAAATACGACTCTATTTATATATGACTAGTTTTAAGTAGAGTATACATGAAATTAGAAATAAAAAAAAAAGTAGTGTGTTTCCCAAACTGAATATATAAACATAATAAATTATCCCAAATACAATTTTCGGTTTAAAGATAGTTATTTGAAATGATTTGATGTTATATGGGCTAATAGTAGAGGTGTTCAAAATCGTTTATCCGGATTTCCGGATAACCGAAGTTTGGATAGTGGATTTTACTATCTAAATTTAGCCGAAATTTTGAATATCCAAAATTCGGAAATCTACCCAAAAAACAAATTATTTAAATAATTTCAAGATATTTTTGAGATTTTTTCGGATTTTCGTATGTTTTGGATATTGATATCAAAAATTTTTGAAAACATTATCGTATCTCTGAATTTTGTAATTTTGGATACCCGAATTTCGAATATCAGGTATTTTTTTCTAATACTTGACTTTCGGATATTTTGAACACTACCTAGCTTAACACAACAATATCAAAAACTTGAGGTTTGTTCACAAAAAACTGAATTTTTAAATAAGGATAATTGGACAAATAAAAAGGTAAAGAAGATAAAAAAAGAGACGCAATGGGTCATCTTCTCTATTGTTGTTGAATCAAATAGCTTTTCAACAATTATTTTTGGCTAAAGCAAATAGCTTTTCAACAATTATTTTTGCTAAAGCAAACAGAGCTCAATTGTATATGGTTGATACGTCCTCTTCACTAAGACAAGTATTATTAATTTTTCTCGGTTCAAAAAAGAAAAATTAACATGAGAATTTACTGATATCATTTAACATGGCAAAATAAGGAAGGGCTCTCGAATGACTTCTTAAATATTAAAGAGCCGATCCCTCATACTAGATGATAGAAGGGGAAGATTAGAAAACGGTGACTTCAGGTATATCATGAGTAAGCTTTTAAAAGAAAATTCGTGGCAAAACCTTGTTACTCTACACCTTGGATGTTGAACCAACTAACTGTTTTGGTATATCACTCAAACTAAAAAGAAAAGATTATAGAAGAAAACACTCAATTATTTGTGATGCATTTCACTGAGCTCAAAGGCTGTTTAAATACACAAAGGAAAACAACGATGGAACTAAAATGCCCTATTCTTACGGAAGACTAAAAACAAATTAGAAAACAACTAACTCCCCTGATTCACAGGGATTTTATTCGAGCCTACTAAGTCATCTATGACTTATTATTCCAACACTAACCATCTTTTATTTAAAGACTATAACGTGACAAAAATTATGAAGGAGCCAAAAGTGATCTTATGGAAAATAAATAATTACAAGCACAATTGATTCCACTATGAAAGAAAAGAGAAAGAATCACTATTATGGGAGTTCAGATCATCCCGCACCACGAATAACAAACTATACATTCGCCCCTATTTGACCACGTACACACTATAATTTATAGGACCTGTTTTTGGTATTTGCAGAGACATACACAAGAATATGGGGAGATCCTACACTAAAAATGATATATTGTGTGAACTCAAGAAACAGTTATATTTGGCAGTCCCTTTAATAACTGTAAATGTGTTGGTTTACGCATTATCGATGATTTCTTTGATGTTTGTCGGTCATTTGGGGGAGCTTGCTCTCTCGGGTGCTTCAATGGCTACTTCTTTTGCTTCTGTCACTGGTAGAAGTTTACTGGTCAGTTTTATTTTAATTTTCTCCGGCCTGTTTCAACGCTCGGTTAGGGGTGACAATTTCTGACCCGACATGAAAATAAAAAGGTTTGGGTTGAGGTAAAAAAAACTTTGGGTCAGTCGTAGGTCGACTAAACTGACCCGTTTATTAAACGGGTTAGGTTTAGGTCAATGATAATTTAAATGGGTCAACCTGCTGTTTAATTTATATAATATATATATATATATATATATATATATATATATATATATATATATATATATATATATATATATATATATATATATATATATATATATATAATTGGTTTATAGTTTATTAGTTTAAACGTTACTATTACTTAGAAAAAAAAAACTAAAATGTCTACTTAGTAATTTAGTATTTTGGTAATTTGTTATGAATTTGTGAAGTAATAACAACATTTTGACATGTGTGACCTGTTTAACCTGTTTGAACTGCTAACTTGTTTAACACGTTATATTAAACGCGTTATATGGGTCAGGTTCAGGTTGAAGGTAAACAAGTTAAGGTTGAGACATCTGACCCTTTATATAAATAGGTCGATTTTAGGTTGAACATTTCTGACCCGTCAATCTGAACTCGTCAACCCGAACCCGACCTGAATTGTCACCCCTACGCGTGTTAGCTTAAATTCTTATATATGTTGTTTTGGCGGTGAATATATAGGTTGGATTGGCAAGTGCTTTAGACACATTTTGTGGGCAATCTTTTGGTGCAAAACAACATCATTTGCTAGGAATCCATATGCAAAGAGCCATGATTGTTCTTTTATCAGTTTGCATCCCTCTTGCTTTTATTTGGTTTAATGCAGGAAACTTGCTCCTTTTACTTGGTCAAGATCCTGAAATCTCAGTTGAAGCAGGGGTGTATGCAAAATTTATGGTCCCTAGTCTTTTTGCACACGCGTTATTTCAATGTCTTGTTCGATTTCTACAGTCTCAAAATAATGTGGTGCCCATGATGATAAGCACTGGGATTGTAACTTTATTTCATGTTTTAGTTTGTTGGATTATGGTGTTTGAATTAGGGCTCGGGAGTAAAGGTGCAGCGTTGTCTGAGGCAATTTCTCTTTGGATTAATGTTTTGTTGTTGGTGGTTTATGTTCGAGTTTCGCCCGCGTGTAAAGAAACTTGGGCTGGTTTCTCAAAAGAGGCTTTTCTTAAAATTCCAGCTTTTTTGAAACTTGCAGTTCCATCTGCAGTTATGGTCTGGTAATTATTCAAGATTTCTTTTTTCATTATCATTATATATAAATAAATAAGTTTTGATTTCCGGATATGCCTATTTTTCTAAATGTCGCGATTCTGTGAATGTTTAAACAGTTTGGAGATGTGGTCGTTTGAAATGATGGTGTTGCTATCTGGTCGTCTGCCTAACCCAAAACTAGAAACCTCTGTTCTTTCTATCACGTAAGTCAATGGAGCCCAATACGAAGATTTATTTCTTTTTTTCATTTTAATATAGCGAATGATACTCGTTCATTGCAGCCTCAACACGAATGCAATGATCTACATGATTCCATTTGGTCTGAGCAGTGCCACAAGGTGATTTATTGATGTAGACTAAAAAAGGATAGAATACATTGGACACGTTTATTATACGATTACCGGGACAATCTAACCAAAATCACGTTGATTCAATAATACCGTAGATTCTTGGTCTTCAAAACTTGTTCAACTCAAGAACACAATTTTGGGATAGAAAAATAAAATTTCTTAAAAACACTTATTCCATTCACTAAAAGTCTAAAACACACTTTAAATATGGCCCATGATTTCGAATGGGTCAAAAAAGACAAACGGTCCATAAATTGGGCCTAAAACAAAGTCAAACATAATAAGAAAAAAAAAACATAAAACGCAAATAAGTATCCATAAAACATAAACCCTAAACCCTATCCAAAAACAGCATTTTTGGGCTGGAAAGTTGGGTAAACCGCCTTTTATCACGTCGTAGTCCTCGTCGCAAGCTTCAATTTGGTTACTCATGGGCCTGAAATGGAGACGCGGGACAAAAGTTATGCCCTTTTCATTGAAGCCCGTTTCTTAACACGGTTATGGGCTTCAAGAAATATCACTCCTCTATAATTGGGCCCGCATCATTTATTGTATTTTAAAATTTTAAATTATAAGAATTCAACTTTGTTTATTTTTTTAAACTTTGCAGCATACGGGTTTCAAATGAATTAGGTGCTGAGCGTGCACAAGCAGCACGTTTAGCATTACGTGTCTCGATGTTTGCTGTAATAACTGAAGGATTTTTGGGGTCATTAGTCTTGATTTTAGGCCGAAAATTATGGGGATATTGTTATAGTAATGAAGACGAGGTTGTGAGATATTTTGCACAAATGATGCTGCTTCTTGGAGGAGCTCATGTCATTGATGGAGTCCAATCTGTCCTTTCAGGTGACAAAATCACAACTATTATTAAAATCGACATTTTTTATATTTAATTTTTTTTTTTAATTTATAGGGGCTGTAAGAGGGTGTGGACGACAAAAAATTGGTGCAATTGTGAACTTGGGAGCTTATTATGTTATCGGGATTCCTTTGGCGGTTTTGTTTGCTTTTGTATTTCATATGGGAGGAAAGGTAGTGACTTTTGCCTCTTTGATTTCATTAATCATTTATCTTGATATATTTAATTTGTGTAACTTTTAATGATTATGTAGGGATTATGGTTGGGGATCATTGCAGCATTGTTCGCTCAAGCGTTCTTTCTTTCCATTTTTATGTTATGCACCAGTTGGGAAAATGAAGTATGTTCCTTATCCTTCTTATGTTTCCTTATTTTGTTATTTTAAAATTGGGTTACCAAAAGACGTTATGTCGTAAACCATTTGAATTATTCAATAATTTAATAAGAGTAATGGTATTTAGGCCTACCATTTAAACATACTCATAGGTCTACATATTAGATGAAGACACGTGTCAAAATCAAAGGATAATATTAGGGGAGAGAATTAGTGGAATACACATGTCATCCCATCAAGTGGGTAGGCCTATGAGTAAGTCTTAATGGTAGGACTAAATATCATTTCTCATCTAATAAAGCAATGACAACTGATTTCCGAATTTTTCCGTGGCCATCTTGGTAAGTATTTACATAGGGAAAGGATTGAACTCGGGATCTCTAGAAGATCATTTCGGAAGCCCTTTCCGTTAGGCAATAATCAGATATCTCACACTTATTGAACATGTCAACCCAATAATCATTTAATAACGCTGTTTTATTTTATTAATATCAAGATTGAACATATTTAGTGTATGTATCTGTATGTTTAAACATGATGCATTGTCTTTCCTTGAATTTGTAGGCAAGAAAGGCTAATGAGAGAATACATGACTCCCGTATCCAAGACGAAGTCTCATAGTGACAAAGTTAGATATTGAAGAAATAATCATTCTTCAATTGGAGAGCAAGCTCATCAACCCTCACTAGTGCTCAAGATATTAGTTGCTCATTCCCATTATTAATTAGTAAATATATATTTAGGGTTAAGCTCATTCCCATAATTAATTAATAGGGACCTGAAATTTAACATTAACGAGGCAGCATGACCCGTGCGATGCACGGGCTTTATTTTATTAAAAAATAATTGTTTTACATTTACTCCTTTCAAAATGCATAATATTTCAACGTTCCGTATTGTATAGTCATTTAATATTGTATAATTGAAAATCTCTTAAGCAAAGGACCCGTTTAATATAAACACAATCCTAATTGACCAATTTATAAGTGAATAGGTCAAGATAGCGCAAAGAAAGCTATGTTTTTTTAACTGAATTTAATTCAATTTAATCCACAATCAACATTACAAAAAAATCATTGTTTTTATTTCAATTTTTCTTATTTGAGTTTAAGTTTAGTACCCAGAGTAGAAGTAACTGGAGTTGCACCAAATGGTCTATAAATAAATACTTATCATCCAAAGACCTTCAATCCACGAAAAGATTATAATAATCTGCTTAAAATATAAATGTATCCAAACCGCAATTTAAACGTGGGTTAAAAAATGACACATAAATGCTTAAGCATCAAGATGTTAAGGCTAAAAAATTTATAAATTAAATGGATGTCATTCAAACATTTCATCCACACTTATTGTGCAAACATTTATTAATTTGTTTTGAATGCGGCGTAAATTACAATGATCATTTTCCTATTACATAGCAAAGATAATATTTTTTCCGTTAACTATGATATAATGAAACTAATATATAATTAAAAATATACACTATGATATTTTGAAAATTGTGGTGCAATTTGATGAATATATTATAACGGGTATTCTAAATCTTCGACTGAAGGATGATAAACTCGGCATCCGGTAGTTTGGTTCGTACATTCTAGATCATCATTTGTGCGGGATTTCTTAGCGACTGAATATGAAGAAAAATAATCTTTTGCAACTTGTTTTTGATTCAGTTACATGGGCAATTCTCTAGTTTACAATTACATGAGTGTGGGAATAACTAATTTTAACGAAAACAAAATATGACAATATGTAAACAACATATCAAGATATATAAACAAAATATGGTTGTACCTCAAAATATACAAATGTCCTTAAAAATGGAGGAATTCTACATTTAATTCAACAAATTCACAATTAAAATAGACAATTTGTGTCTAGCATCTGTTTTGAATAAGCAAATGATGCAATTAGCATTGAGATTAAAGGTATCACTCTAGCAAACCATTTGTAATTTGCCTAACGGAGTCTCGGTATCATGGGGTAAACCTGTAAATCATCAATATAGAACTACTTAACAAACTTATAAACCTTAACTTTTCAAACGTTAAAAAAATAACAATCCAACAACCATAAACAATCAAATCATTACATACTCACATTTTCAAATGTTAAAAAAATAACAATCCAACAACCATAAACAATCAAATCATTACATACTCACATTTCACTTAATTGACACAGAAAGTTACAAAATTTAGCAAATTAAAGTAGAAAGAAGCATACCAAAATGCTCCCTTTTGAGGTGCTCTTGCATAGTATCATTGTTGCAGACAAAAATATAGCCGCCAACGGTGTCATTGCTCGGCAAAGATTCCGACGGTGGTAGAGTGGTGAACCTCTTATCAACATTATGCATACTATTATCTTTTTCATTATTATTAACGTTGCCGTTGTTCTTCCTGTTTTTTTTTCCATCTTTCTTAAACCCATTTTTCTCCAAATTAACAATATATGAATCATTTGAGTAAATTCAAGATACGGAGAAAATGTAAAAATGATAATAAAACGCAGTACATGATAATACATCTATATCTATATATATATAACATAATATGGAAACGTGTGAGACATTATGGAAACGTTTTTTCATAAACCGTTTTTAACTTAAACCCTTTCATTTGCATTTAAAGTATTTATTGAGTTCAGTCTAAAACGTTTACTTAACAGTTAACCCTTTCATTTGCATTTAAATTATTATCGCGTTCAATGCATCTAGAGAAGTAAGTGATGTCATTTAAATTATTAATTACGTTCAATGTAATAAGTTTGTGGGATATTGAAATGTATGGCAATATGGGGAAATGTAATACAAACCGTTCTTTAATACATCATAAATTTGACGTTTGAAGTTTAACATTAATGTATCACAATAATTGAAAAGATACCGTATGCTTTTTAATGCTGAATGTAAAAACGTTTTTAATATTGTATTAAACTTATTTGTGTTATTAAATTCTTAAAATGTTAAATTCATGTTATTAAATGTAACTTTGTTTTGGAACTCAATTTTTATGTTAATATAGATACGTATACACATATATATTATTTTCGGCCCACATTATTAAATTATAATATGAATTTTTAATATTTGAATAATATTGTAAATGATTTATACTTAAATCATTTATCTCGAATATATTTAATTGATAATACATATTTATTTAGCCTAAATAAATATGTATAAACCCGCCCTGTAAGGGTTCCCTAATTCAATTTTTGTAGTAGTGGGAGACAACAGGTATGTGGCTAAAATAAACCACGTAAATGCAATCCAAACAAAGTGAAGACGATGAGACAAAAGAATGGAGGAAAAGCCGTTTACCCTTGCTCTAAACAAACTTAAGACGTAATTGAAGTTGTCATTTTCGGAATTAATTGGGATTGATCTGGTTGATGGAATAGATAAAGCTATATGCTAACAAACTTTTCCGAAAGTGGTCACTTAGCTACTGAAATTATAACTTTTCTAGAGGTGGTCACTTAGTTACGTGAAGTAAAACTTTTTCTAAAGCCCTTCTTAGATCATCCATTTAGTTTTAAAAGGATATTTATTAACGGTTGGACATTGTCATGGACAATAATTGTAACATCCCAAAACTCGGCCTAGAGTTTATTGACCTTAAGGTATTTTATTACATTATTATCTGATAATTGCTTTATGACTTTATTTAGCCTTTTGTCTTTTGTGGTATTTTAACCAAGGGGTTAAAATACCCGATTTGGGTTATCCTTTGAATGAAAATATGATTTTTATATTTTTAGACTCCTTGTTGAATTTCATTTCCGGAAATGCTTTCGTTTTTAAAATTGGAGTTCGTTTGCTATTTTAAATAAATTAACTACAAACCGGACCTTTTAGGCATATACTGAAAAGTTAAAACAAAAAGTCAAGGTGGGCCCCACCCCCCTTGTTGGCCGGTTTTGAGAGAGAGGGAAACACCCTCTCTTTTCTTTTTTACTCCTCATTCAAACCTTATCCACTATTCCATCCATTTTCATCATCTCCAAACCCTCTCTTGTGTTCTTGTTTGTTCTTGAGTTTTGTGTGTGAATCCTTGAGTAAAATCCGGATTCTTGCATGTATCTTGTGTTGGAGGAAGCCTAGAAGTAAGTTACATCTTCTCCTTCACTTGTTCTTGGTGTTCTAGAGTTTTGGTATGAACTAGGGTTTGAGGTTCTTAATCTTTTATGGTTAAATCTTGTGTTGGATGTCATATTATGTGTTTATACAAGCTTTGACATGTATTGTGTGGTAGATTGTTGGAAGAAACCTTGGTTTGGTGAAAACCACCTCCAACCTCCATTAATGGTGGTTGTAGAAGGTGGATTTTGACAAACCTTGGATTTCTTGATGTTTGAATTGTTGGAATTGTTTATTATGTTAAGAAAACATGTTTGTTAAGTTATGTATGCCAAGAATCATGTATGGATGAAATGATGAAGTAAACTAGCCAAGTAATGGATGTTTGGGGTCAAAATGGTGAGCTAGTGATTTTGGTGGTAAAGTACTTGGATTCTTGTTAGTTATGGACTTGATGAATTGTTAAGTGATTTTAACTTACTAATATAGGGATGTATGTGCTATTGGTAGAACCTTTGGGAGTGTTTGGTTACATTCGAGTTTTTGGCCCGTTTGGGTCAACTAGTTGTGAGGAATTGCTAAATGACCATAAACGGTGAATTGTTATGTTGGTAAACTTGTACTAGTTAGAGACATCATAAAATGTGTATTTTATGGGCCTTGGGTTGAGATTTGTTAAATTAATAATTTTGACATTTCGGTGGATCGATCACTAACTCGATGTACTTGTTACAGGAACCGGGAAGGAGACTCAGTGATACTAGCTCACTGAGTTAAGGAATTGAAGGTTGGAAGGTGAGTGGATTTGACCTACAACTCGGGTTTCGGTTCATTTAGATTAGTATATACTTGTTTGGGAAAAACGCAGGAAATTGCCAGGTCTGGGGAGTTCGCGACGCGAACTATAGTTCGCGGTCGCGAATTATCAACAGAAAGTTTGGGGTTGAATCGGGAACATGTTCGCGTTCGGGTTCACGACGTGAACTCAACTTCGCGCCGCGAACATGCAGAGTTCACGACGTGATCTCTCTGAGTAGCTTTCGATTGCGATTCTTTGTAGCTAGCCTACTTGATATGTATGCCAGTGTTAGAGGAATGCCATACATGATAACGTGCACGTTCGGGACGTGGTCAGTGTCGGATGGATAACGGATGGGCATAGTGTACCGACTAATGGGTGGAATGGACCTTACCTGTATGCGTTACACGTAAGGGGGTTTACCCGGGGAATTGGGTACAACACTATCGGTTATGGCCAACCATGTTTTAGGGTTCTGCAAAACCGCCGATCCTCTCAAAGTGGTTACCCCCCCCCCCCCCCCTCGGAGATGAAACTTGCTTTGGTGCTTTCGTGATTAGCATAGCTTGTAGTTAGTTTTATTCATTCACTTAGCTTGTGTGCTAATCCCTCCCTCATTGACACATTTCAAGTTGGAAGGCTTGAAACGGGTCGGGCTTGGACGGGGCGTTTGACCATACGTTTTAAATTGTATTTTTGTGGAAGGAGCCTAGTTTTTGTAATACCGCCTTAAACTATTACCTTGAATTGTAATATTTTGTGGGACCCCGGTTTGTAAACTTAATTAGGTACTAGACTAATCGTTTCCGCAACCTTACTACTTATTGTTAAAATGGTTAATTTAAAAAAAAAAGTTTTCAGAAAATGCGGTGTTACAATAATCACAAGATGTGCATTACATAACTTTTCGATTATAACGGGACAAAAATTGAGAAGGAGCCCAAAGTGATCTTACGCGAAATTAATAAATAAAACCACAATTAAAACCCATTTACTCGACACGTTGGATGATGAACCCTAAACCATCTTGTATGATTGACTGCAACACAAATAAAAATTGGCCCAAACCGGACAAAAGTGATCTTATGCAAGAAAAAAAATAATTAAACAACATTGATTCATTCCACTATGGAAGAAAAGAGAAAGGATCTTTAATACGGGAATTTACATCATCCTACACCATGAATAAGGAATTATATGTTTGATCATTTTTATTTCATTGAACACACAGTTTTATTTATAGGACCCGTTTTGGTATTTGCAAAGATATGAAGAAGAATGGAGAGATCCTACAGTAAAAATGATATATTGTGTGAAGTGGAGAAACAGTAGTACTTGACAGTCACTTTGATAACAGTTAATGTGTTGGTTTATGTGTTGTTTAAGGATAGCTTGAATTTTCAAGCATATTTAAACTTATTAAGTTAATAAGTTCAAAACCCCATTAAATAAGATTTCCTAACATACCCTAAGACCAGTAATTACTCACAATATTTATCGTTTTTAATATTAAATATTTTTAAACAAAGTGACTCACCTATTATCTATATCTATATCTATATCTATACTACTTTTAATGCATTTAGGCCTTCTAATATTAGAAGGTTTTAATCTTACATTTCTACTTTGAAAAATATCTTAAACAACCCAAAATAAAAAAAATATTGCTTAGGAGATTCGAACCCAAGACCATTTGGGAGTTAGGAGTGTGTGTTAATCACTTCATCTACTTGATACTTTGCTTTATCCCAGCAACTTATATATATAACCTTTAACTTCAACATAGCTAAAACGACCCATATTTAAAAAAACGTCAATTTCGGATTTAAGGAAACTTATGAGATATTTCCATTTAAAAAAACGTCAATTTCGGATGATTTAGGTTATGTCAAGCCAAATCCCCTTCAATCAAATGTCTACTAAAACGGCCCATATATTTCTATAATACTTATAAAGCATTTAGGCATTCCTCTTATAGAAGGTCTTAATTTTCCCCTTGCTTCTTTGGGATATGTCTTAAACACTTAAGAACCCAAAATATTAAAACGCAACATCCGGGAATCGAACCCACAACCTCTCGCCCAATGCTCCAAACGATCCACCACTGAACTAAGGGAAACTATTGGTTCAATATCAACTCCCCTTATTCTTAATCACAGACTAAATCCTCACGTTTTAAATTAATCCAACATACGCCTAAGCTCTGCCGCAGACAAATTAGTAGACACAATTTCCTTGCAGCTTTATTGATTTTATTTGAAAACCAACCAGATTTCCCATGAACAAGTTAATGAACCACCTGCTATTTTGATTTTATTTGAAAACTAATTAATTGGGAGCAATAATTTAGTTACAACATTGTATCTAAATTGTAACTTTTATATGACAATTTAATGACTGAACTACAAACTACATTATTAAACTATCAACTCAAATTGTAACTATGTGATTGTAATACCATATTTTATGGTGAGCAAACAGGAACATCAGAGAAATATGGTTAGAAATAAAGCTCATCATGCCGTCTAATAACTCGTTAGGGGGAGGGACGCGTCGAAGGTAGCGACGACACGCAACGGAGGAGGTTCGACGCACCCCTTACGGCCTTACGGGTAGTCTTACAGGCTACTCGTTGTCGCATTGCGCGGATACCCTGCTAATACACCTTAAAAACGCTTATATTTCAATTTAGAATTGAATTCACAACCAACTCAATCAATTACAATATTATAATTATTTTAAGATTCTGTTATAAAATACACTTTTTCAACGTTTTCAAAGGGTAAAAACATATTCCTCTTGCAATTGTATGGAGTAGGAATCTTTTCTTTTATAGAATTTGAAACCGTTTTTAAGAAAACACTAATAGGTATCTGCGCAATGCAGCAACAAATATCACCATATTTTGCAGTGATAATAATGATGGTGGTGTGTAGTGGTGCATATAGACATGACAATGGAGTAGGTTTGGAGCGGACATGTTATCTAGTAGCTCTGTTGGTTAGAGTATTGTGTTAATAACGCAGAGTTCAAGTCCTGCATGATGCATCTTGTGAGACGAGACATGTAATTTTGACGGACAAATTAAGATAAAGATAATTATAATCAAGTAATGGACATGTCATGTTTTTCTGACAAATTACATTTATTTAGGAATGACAATGGAGTGGTTTCGGAGCAAGGACTGTCCCCAAAGCCAATAAGAAATCTCTATCCCGTCCTCGCTCAGATCATCATTTTGGTTCTTATCGGGCATCCAATTGGGGCTACAACTTTGCCCAATCCCTCTATTTGCCCCGAATTTTTTCGTCTATTCTGAAATATACAATATACATGTAATATTTACAAATTATATATTATATATATATATATATATATATATATATATATATATATATATATATATATATATATATATATATATATATATATATATATATATATATATAGGGGTGAGTTATATAGAGAACTCTCCAATTAAATAAAAAGGGTAGTTTCGTAATCTGCCATTCTAATTTAATTTAATTGAAATCTCCACTTTCCATGATTATAGGAATTAATTTAATTGTTTCTATAACTTACGGCCACTTTCCATGATTATAAAAATTAATTTAATTGTTTCTATAACTTCTCAAGATTGTATATTGATTGAATGTGGATGAATACATACATGTATCTCATGAATTTTTTTTTCTGATTGCTTAAATACTTCATTAATGACAACGAAATTGATGAATACATACGTGTTGTACATGATGAAATATGGTACATACATGTACAATATGGTACGGAATTGATGAATACATATATGTAATATATGGTACGAAATTGATAAATACCTACATGTACAACATAGTAAATACATATATGTACAACATAGTGAATACATACATACATGTACAACATAGTGAATACATACATGTACAATATCTGTTAGTTTATAAATGTAAAAAAAATTGTTCTAGTATTGAGAATCAATAAATTATTCATAAGAAAAATCATCTTCATCGGTTTCAACTTCAATTTCTTGTAACTCTTCATCATCATCCAATTAATCGGCAACATCTTCTTCCGGATCTTCTTCATCTAAAAACATATTTTTATTAAAAAATATACCTTAAAAATACATGAATTTACGGGATTGAAGTGTTTTCAAGATTCAAATCCGACATTCAAATCCAGGATTAAAAACATATTCGATGATCTTGATTACTTGTGAGGTCTTCTTCATTCAACATTTTCTGACGGAAATAAAGTATCTAACTTGTCAAGCGGATGAAGAAATCAAGAGCTTTACTCAAGAACGATGGAGATGGAGAAGAAGAAGAAACACTGCTCTTTTTCAGGGAAAAAATATGAATTGTAGGTGATAAAATTCGAAATTAATGTGGAAGATATGGGGATATTCGGTTTTCAAAAGGGAGACCGAAATATATGGAAAATCTCAACATTCCATGATTATAGGATTTAAATTTATTGTTTCTAAAAAAACTGAAATATATGGAATACCAGAATTGCCCTTTACATTTAAATAAATGGAAAATATATATCTAATTTCTGATTGGCTAAAAGGGTAAATGGGTTCTCTATATAACTCTCCACTATATATATATATATATATATATATATATATATATATATATATATATATATATATATATATATATATATATATATATATATATATATATATATATATATATAGGGTCCGGATCCGGTGAGGACTCTTTTTCCGGTGAGGACTGCGAGGACAATTTTCGTCCACTCATCTTCAAAATGACATAAAGGTCATTTTCGAAACCCCTCTTTCCTCCTTTTGCCACTTGTCATCTTATAATTGGAAGTGGGTTTTTCCCCCACACTTTGTTTTTCGCCCATAACCTTTTTTTTATTTGTAAAATAAAAAATCTAAAAATTTCAAAAATTTTAAAATTAAATTTTCTACAAAATGAGTATAGTCATGAAATTTGAAAAACAAAATGATCCAAAATTGACAATGATCCATAAGTAACAAAATGATCCAAAAATTAACAATAGTACAAAGTAAACAAAATGACCATGAATGAACAAAATGATCCAAAATTATATATGATATATTATTTGACTAATTATTTATATAAAATTATGTTTATGCAAGATTAACAATGATCCCAAAATAACAAAATGATCCAAAATTATGACAATGATCCAAAATTAACAAAATGATCCAAATTTAACAAAATGATCCAATATTTTATCCGGGTTTTTTTTTTCAAAATTTCATGACTATACTCATTTTGTAGATAATTTAATTTTAAGAACTTTGGCATTTTTAGTTTTTTTTTTACAAAGAAAATAAAAGTTATTACCGAAAAACAAAGGTGGGGGTAAAAAAAACCCATCAAATCAAGGCTTGACATGTGGCATTAGGAGAGAGAAAATGTTTGCAAATGACTATTTTAACCCTCTAAATTTTCTTTTTCCCCTTATTATTTTGGTAAACTTTACACAAAACCCCCCAAACTTCAACCATTGTTTATCTTTTTCACATTCAATCCTAGCCACTAATTTTTATGGATTAAAGGCTTAAATTTTTCCTCGCAGTCCTCACCGGAAAAAGAGTCTTCACTCGATCTCACTTCTATATATATATACATATATATAATTTTTTTTTGAACGGCAAAAAGAAGGTATCGGGTCGAGTTTCGGCAATGCCATCACCCCCCCCCCCCCCCCCCCCCGAGGACCTCCAAAACAACTAAATTAAAAACTGAAAGCTAGCAAGAAGCTAGCAATTACAAGAAACAAAATTATACATGCAACAACGGTTTTCTAACCCATTCTACCCAAGTGATGTTACTCGATTTATCACGTTGGGAGAACCAATTAAGCGAAAATAAAACTACATAATCAAAAACATCTCCTTTTCGCATACTACCACAATCAAATAAAATAGAATTTCTATAACGCCAGATCATCCAAGAAGTAGCTATACCGATAATTCTTAACTTTAACTCTTGTAATTTATTTGTTGTGATCGTACTACTCCACTGCCACCAATCGTCAAACGAGCTTCCCGTAAAAATGTCAATCTCGCACCACCTACAAACCAATAACCAAATCTGCTTTGCAAAATTACATGTGAAAAGAACATGATTCATAGATTCCATCCCACTTTGACATATAGGACACATTATGGACTCAATTTGTAGACCTCTTCGGGATAAATTTTGTCTAGTCGGCAATCGGTCCAAATTCACCCGCCACACAAAAATATTAACCTTTATAGGAACTTGTCTCACCCATTTTGTAACATGATTAGTACCTTGATGTAAAGATTTATCAATTATATTCCTTGCACATGCAACCGAGAAACCATTTTGCGGATCCAGCAACCACAAAGCCTTGTCCGACCCATTCCGCATGATTAGCTGATCAAGATCAGAAAGAAGCAAAGCCAATTGTTCAGATTCAACTCCTCCTCTAATTTCCCTTCTCCATGCCCACCTCCAAGAACCATCACGCCATTTATCACCAACAACATTATCATTTCCCGTATCCAATCGATACAATCGATTAAATTTATCACATAACGGTTGTGGATTTAGCCACACATCCGTCCAAAATTTTACCTTATCTCCACTTATCACCTCATATCGCATGTCTTGATACTTTATTATATGCGAATCATGTAAGAAATTCACGCTACCTATAATACGACACCACGTGCCATTTCCTTGGCGATTTTCACATTTACGCAAAACTCCACCATCAACACCATGCAAAGCTTTAATAACTTTGCACCATAGCGAATCCGACTCTATAAAAAATCTCCATCTCCATTTTAGAAGGAGAGCTAAATTTAACGCTTTCAAACTCGCAATACCGAGCCCTCCATTTTCTTTGACTGCCATTATGTTCTTCTATGAAACCCAATTTATTTTATTTTCTTGGTCGTTAGATCCCCAAAAAAACCAAGCTCTTAAAGACTCTAACTTTGATAAAATAGTCTCCGGCACTCTAAAAACGGACATCCAATACAACCCGACACTACCAAGAACAGAATTTAAGAGAGTTAAACGGCCACCAATGGACATCAATTTAACTTTCCAATTTTATATTATATATATATATAATATAATATAATTTATAATCGGGGCGGGCCCGGTGAGCGGGGACTCTCCAGTCACTGCCCTATCCCTGTAAAAATCCATGATCCCCGCTCGATCTCCAATAATGCTCCCCGCCCCCATCTAGTTCAATATCAGGTTCCCTGTCGGGGTTCAGGTCTTTTTGTCATCCTACTTTTATTGATGATTAATGTAAAACAGAACTATAGATTGCTAATATGTGATAATAAAAGTATGTTTGTGTGAGAGCTAATGCAATCGAAATCAAGCTAATTCACGATGATTTGTGAAGATTTGAAGAATCAAGTGTGTGTTTGTTCTTGAGAGAGAATGGAGGAGGGAAGATAGCTTTCAAAATGGTAAATGCATTGAAAGTGTGGGAAAGCTTACATCATTAGTCATCACAAGGGTATTTATACCCTAACCTCTAAACTAGTTTAATTAAGGCTAATTACATCATTTAAGCTCAAAAATAGTCCTAACAATCTCCCCCTTTTTGAGCTTTAGCACTTCATCACAGTCTTCCTTCTTCAATTTCTTCTTTTGGTATGTTATGAAAATTTGTTTACTCTCAGATGTGCTTCAAAATGTTTTGCTCTTCAATGTTTTGTTGATAGTTTTGAAATTAAGGTGTGGTAAATGACGGTGCCATAACCATGATTTATTTGACGATGCTTGTGACACTAAACATACTTCTTCAAGTGGAACCACGTCATTCAAATTAATAGTAAAAAGATTCATCTCACGAGATCCGGTAAGAAGTTCTTTACCTGCATAGGTGCGAACTGCACACTTCTTTGGTCGAAAATTTACTTCCAAAATTTTATCACAAAATTGACCAATACTAAACAGATTGTGAGCAAGATCTTCAACATAGGTCACATTTCGGATGATTAAATTGTGACGAATTATATCTCCAATACCCATGATGGCTGCTAG
The DNA here is from genome assembly GCA_963853835.1 of Calendula officinalis. NCBI lineage: Eukaryota > Viridiplantae > Streptophyta > Magnoliopsida > Asterales > Asteraceae > Calendula > Calendula officinalis. The sequence continues at coordinate 25,536,704 of OY970832.1, forward strand.
ATGGTCATTCCCAAACCGAACAGTTCCCAAATATTTGTCTCTATAATTCGTTAATAAGTCCTTGTTTCCGGTCATGTGTCTTGTACAACCCGAATCAAGATACCAGGTATTCTACATAAAACAATTAAAACAATTCAGGTACCCAATCAATTATGGGTCCTACATGATTAGTAAGCAATATTTTATGTAGAATTTTGGAAAACCTGATGAATTTAGAGAGTTTTAGAACTGCAAGGAGGCAGTTCCGTGTTTGGTAATTTTATAATCCATTTGAAGGTTTTTTCAGGGGAATGTAATATCCAGTTTGATTGTTCATTTTGAATCCATTTGTATTTAACAAATTTGGATGATTTTTGATTTTGCTTGTGAGAAGGAGTCGATACACCAGAATTTTTCGATTTGGGTGACGAAACTACCCAATAAACAAGGCGACGAATTGATGAAGATTTTTCAGAATTGATGGGTTTGATCGTGAATTAGAAGTTTGAAGTGGACGAGAAGCATATGTCTTACAAAGATGCGGGAAACAAGTGTTACATGATCTAATGATTTTATTTGAATTTGAAAAAGAAGAAGCTAAAAACGAAAGAGATCTAGACTTCTTAAGCTCCTTGGACTTAAGCATACTAAATCTAGTTGAATTAGACTTCTTGGACTGCTCAACTTCTTTTACTCCGACATGCATTGGCTTCTTAAGCTCGGATTCTAAGGTTCTATCTGAAACATGTAAAACAGTGTGATTAGAACCTCTTTTCAAAAGAATTGGAATTGTAGGAGTAGAAAAATTATCATTGAGAGACTTTGGTTTTGAAGAGGCACTTTGAGTAGAAACAGATGTTATTGTGACTATTTTATTTTCTAATTCGTTAATTTGGTTTGTAATTCTGATTTTTCTTTGTTAAATGCCTTATGTATTTCATCAATTTCATTTTCCAATTGACAAATTTTCTTTTCGAGGATAAGAGATGCGACATAAATTTTTGGTGTGACTTTTTTTTTAAAGGATAACATTACCTTTAATATCAAATTATCCTGGTTTATATTTGGAAAATAATCATCATTTTCAAAGTTTGTCTTTTTAGTTTCATATGTTTTATTTAATTCAGTGTAATTGAAACTAATTTGCACATTCTCCTTTTTAGCTCTATTGAAAGTCTCAATTTCTTCCTCTTCATTAGTCATCTTGAGAAAGCTCGGCAAGATATCTCTGTATCTTGGACCATATAATGTTGGAACCATTGTACACGCCTTTTTAAGATATTCTGGATTATCAGCTCCTAGCCCTTCTCGTGTGTTGAAATATTTGAAATCTTTAGGCTTGTTCAAATGGATGGTTTGATCAGTATGTCCTCTCTTGACAATTAATTCTTCAAGATGTTTGATATGTGAATTCAATTTATGATTCTCATTTTTAAGTGTCTGAATCATATTTTGTTTGCTTTTCATTTCGTTTAATGAAGTGATTTGTTGTTCATGTAAGTTCTCTGATAATTCTTTAATTTGAGAGTTTAAAAATTTAAACTGTTTTTCATTTTCATCAAAATCTTGTTGTTTACGTTCCAAACTGTTTTTATTAAGTTGATAATCATACCATACTTTAGTGTAAAGTTTGTAATTATGATCATATTTAGCTTTGAATTCTGATATTTGAGTTTGTAACTCCAGATTTTCTTGTTTGAAAACTGTGTTTTGTTGAATATAATGAACAAGTTTATCACCTAGATGAGCATTATGTTCATTTTGTTTTTCCAAATTGTTTAAGCGATCTTGAAGTTGATTATTTAAATTTTGTTCATCAAAAAGTTTTTGTTTTAAAGAATCCACTTCAGATATCTGATTTTGGACAAAACAAGTATCAGGATTAGTGGAATTATTTTCATTAGAGAGAAGAGAAGTAAGTACCTTGCCATCCTCGCCATCTTCCTCATTAATTCTGTCAGCAACCTCAGCATTTTCTCTTGCCATAAAGCACAGGTTGGCTGTATGTTCTTCATCTTCCGGATCCGACTCTTCCATCCATTGAAGGTCTTCCGCTAACAACACTTTTCCTGCCTCGATTTGTTTAGCCATTAGCATCTTCCGTTTAAAGAACTCAGAATCACCGACTTTAGGCTTCTTGCAATCACGTGAATAGTGTCTAGCAATTCCACAATTGTAACATTTTTTCTGTGGATCCAATGGTATGAGCTTTGCCTTTTCAGTTGGATTTGTTGTAGATGAAGTAGGTGGAGCAGATTTAAATTTGGATGAGGATCTTTGGTTGTTGTTTGTTGGTTTTGAGTAGTACTTCTTTTGATAGTTTGAGATTAGTGACATTGCTTGAAGTACGTCTTCAAGATCTTTTTCCATATCATCAGTTGTTGAGAATGCAGATGGTTCTACATTTTCTGACATTTTAGTATGCGTAGTATATTGATGATGTTGTTTGGTGAGGAGTGAAAGAGTATCTGCAGTCTCTTGGCGGTTTTGAACTATCTCTTGTCGGTTTTTAACTATGTTTTTGACCATTGGCTCGTTTTGGTGCAAATATTCAAAAAGTTCATGAATATCGATCAGACTGAGATCTTTGTGTTGCATGGCACTATTCCCAAACATTTCCCACTCAGGAAGAAGACTGTTGATGAATTTGATATTTATCTCCAAATTTTCTTTTCGCAAGTAGTTTTTGCGGAGATCATTCAACAATGTACAATAACGGTGATACGTGCTTTCCAAGTCTTCTTCGTTTGTTGCTTTGAATGATTGATAAGTATTCAAGGTAGAAACCATTTTAGCTTTGTTTCCTAAAACTGTGCCCTCCATTTGTTTTCTTATTTCATCCCAAAGTTCTTTGCCCGTTTCAAGGCTATCCAAACTGTTATAGATTTCATTTGGTAGACCCTGAAGCATAAATGAATACGCTTGTAAATCGGCTTTGGCACGTCGTTTTTGTTGAGCAGTATACTCAGAGGGATTAACTCGACGTCTACCACCAACAATTGGAGGATTAGCAGTTGAATCATCAACATCTTCATAAAATACTGCTTCCCCACTCTTGAGAGATTCAAGAATTTTTGTAGATAACTCCTGATTTCTAATAAAGTGGAGAAATCGTTTCTTCCACTGAGGATACTCTCCGCTATATAAAACCGGTAGTTTGAGATCAGATCTAATTGAAAGAGCATCTTTTGAAGTCATTGTTTGAATGAGTGAAGTTTAGATGACGATGGGATAAAAATTCGAATTGTTTTTCAAAGATCTCAAGCCGAGAAGTGTCAAAGATCTCGAGCCGAGAAGTCCAAGATCTCGAGCCGAGAAGTTAAAGATCTCGAGCCGAGAAGTCAAAGATCTCGAGCCGAGAAGTGTATTCGTTCGAGCCGAGAAGATTTAAAGATCTCGAGCCGAAATCTTTTCAAACCGAAGTTCCTTGAGCCGAAGTGTGAGCCGAAGTGTAGCCGAGAACAGTAAAAGATCTCGAGCCGAGAACAATAAGTCGATACGAAGCCAGGAACAGTGTTTGGTTCGAGTCGAAGCCGATAACTTTAAACTAGCCGAGAACAGTGTTTGGTTCGAGCCGAGCCAAGAACAGTGGAGCCGAAAACCTTCAACGGGCCGGGAACCTTCTTGAGGCCGAGAACTTTCGCAGAACAGCGAAGTTTTTGATAAACTCACCAAATTGATCCTAATTTGCTCAATTCTTAACCAAAACCATTTATTCCAATTCCAACATGCCTGATTTTCAATTTGGCACGTTCTGATCCGTTAATATTCTTCAATCCATAACAAATCAGATCGAATTTTGCAAATTACAGTCAATATTTTGAGTTTTTCACTTTTTCACAAAAATCACTAAATCATGATCAATTGTTGATGGAATTGATTGAAATTTGATTCTATTCTTATTAGAATCACTGGAGACACATGAATCTTCAATCAAAACATCAATTCCAATCGAAAATTCGACACTTAATTTCACATAGACATACCAAACTTTTTCAATCAAAAACTCAGATCTGGATCAAATCATCACGAATTTGGATCTGTTCCTTGAAGGATTGTGCTCTGATACCAATTGTGAGAACTAATGCAATCGAAATCAAGCTAATTCATGATGATTTGTGAAGATTTGAAGAATCAAGTGTGTGTTTGTGTGTGTGTTCTTGAGAGAGAATGGAGGAGGGAAGATAGCTTTCAAAATGGTAAATGCATTGAAAATGTGGGAAAACTTACATCGTTAGTCATCACAAGGGTATTTATACCCTAACCTCTAAACTAGTCTAATTAAAGCTAATTACATCACTTAAGCTCAAAACTAGTCCTAACAGTTTGTATTATTAATAAAACGTGAGACTATGTGAATATACTACTCAATTTTTAGTTGATTATAAATTATGTCTAATAACTTTTAGTATAAACATATTATAACTACTACATTCTCATAATTACAAATAAATCGATGAAATTATGTATAGTTTTGACAAGATTATCAAATTGAAAAAAGTAATTTACATCCTGAAATAAAGTGAAATCGTATTTATTAAATGATCTTTCAAAACAAGTATTGTAATTTAAACACAAAACTAAATATCAATTATTCTTTTTCTGAAACAGCTGCTATTAATTAAATTAAGAACCAATAGGATTCTTAAGCCAAATACACACATTTTTACGACAATTAAAAATCCAAAGAAAAACACATTATTTAATAAAATCTACTATGAAATCTTTATGCAACTCTTAGTTATTGAAAATGATCACGTTTCTAGATTTATATAACGTCCATATAGTAGTAAGATACACTGCTCCGGTTCCATTTTTTTTAATCAGCCATATACCAATTACTTTAATCAGCGTTTTATTCCTCCAAAAGAAATCGAACAATGTCACAATTATCATTGCACATGGGTGCCACCTAATTTCAAATACTTTAGGCTACAAAACATGATACAAAACTAATAATGTTCGGACTAAAGCAATCCAACTTAGGAAAAAACACTAATTAAGCTCCCTCCCAATGTGTTTACCTAAATCTACTTCCATGATTTTTCTTCATAGTCATCATCCTCTTCTCAAGCACAAATGCCATCTCACACCCAAGGAGTCACTCTCCTCATGTTATGATCAAAGACTTCCTCTCTCTTCAAAACCAAGCTCGAGCTGCAATTCATATGCCACCATTGGTATGGGATAAACGGCTAGCACGTTATGCAAACATGTATGCTAGGAAAAGGCCAAAAGATTGCTTGTTGAAGCATTCCAACGGGCCTTATGGGGAGTGGTAAGAGGTGGCGGCCATCTCAAGCCTCCGCCACATGGGTGTCGGAGTGGCGGTGGTATGACCACCAGTCGAATTCGTGCAATGGAGGGAGGGAATGTGGACATTATACACAAATTGTGTGGAGGGGAAGCAAGTGAATTGGGTGTGCTAGAGTGACTTGTTTTGGAGGTAGGGGTGTCTTCATGATTTGTAATTATGATCCTTCTGGAAACTATATTGGTGAGAAACCTTATTGAATAATAGTGTATGTATTTTCATCCTTTTTGGTGTCAAAGAATGTACGATTTTTATTTAATGGTGTATAAATTACTGTAATAATATTATTTGTTCTTTACAAAGCATGCACACCTCTAGTATACACTCTTATTCTGTCAAATCCGAGCCTAATATTAGAGCACAAGGTGTCATGCCAAGTTAAAGCCATATTAAAGTTGTTTTTGCGTATTTAACATTGTTTTAACATCCATCTAAAATTACTCTATCTCGTTTAACATTCCTATAACATCCATTTCCGCCCTACAAAAATACCTCAAATCAATCACAATAAAAAAAATACCTCAATTTTTTTTGGATGTGTGTTATAGCATTCGCGTGGGATGTATAACATGAGTTTAACATGTGAGGTGCCAAGGTGGTACGGTATTAACTATGTTGTATAGCATTTCCGTGACTTTAACAGTGCACACCTTTTTGCTCTTTGTATACTTAAAACTATAGCCATAGTTTAAAATGATTAAGCTATAATATTTTTGAAGATAGGCCTCACATAGTCACATGGTGCTCAATTGTCAATATAACGATTGTCAATATAACGCTGCCCAAGAGCCCTAGAAGGCCCATACGGCCATATATGGAGTTTTTGTGTCTTTACACTGCTAAAGCCGAAATATAATAGTTAGCCACTTTTGTGTTATATAACACGGTGATACTTAGCCATTTAATCGTCATTAGTATTGATACTATTGACATTATTTGGTTATATGAGGAACACATTTAAAAAAAATTATTGTCAAATTAGTAGATTGATTGATAAATTAACTACTTTATATATTTATAGTCGTAGAATTCAAATTTGTTATCATTGACATTTTATACTTTCTTAAAGATCTTGTGTTAAAAATATGGGTTTCGATAACTTCATTAGTCAACTTATATTCCTTCTTTTTAGCAACATTCAAAATCCTCCTCCAATCAGAATCAAGATTGCTCGTTCTTATCCGTTCTTATTGACAGCCCATCAAAACCCTAAGAGGGTGTTTGAGATTGCTTATTGAAAATAGATTATGTGTTTTGAAAATAAATAATCAGATAATCAACGGTTACAAAACGTGATTATGAAAAGTAGTGTTTGGATTTGATTATACTGTTTGAAATCACAATAATCAGATAATTTGTTATTTAGTGTTTGGCAAACCTGATTATTTGTTTAGTTAATAAGTGGTATTCAAAACTCCATTTTCAAAATATAATAAGTAACTACCAACCTATTTTTTCAAAACTCCATTTTGAAAGCTCCAAAACGCAAATAAGTGGTTATTTCATACCTTTTGCCAAACACCAGTTTTAGATTATTTGCGTTTTCAAAACGCAATAAGCAGTTAATCTACTTCAAATCACAATCCCAAACACCCTCTAAAAATATTACAAGAATAAATCAAATTATAAAATTGAATCAACTGAATAACTATTTGGTTTGGCTTAGGTTGGATTTTTAAGATAGTATGATGGTTTGATTTTAAATTTTTAGAACCAAAAATCATTTACTTTCACTATTTGGTTAGGATAAAATCCATGCAACCAAATGAACACCCATAGTTTTCGCTTCACATATACATCATTTTCATTTATAACAAAACACTATCCTCTTTTTATTACAGGCTCTCAACGTATGCATCAATATTTTCGACTCATGTCTTTTGATGAATATAACTTGTTAGAATTCAAATAAAAAAAATTAAAATAATACTCTATATATTTGCTCAGATATTTAATGAAATTATTGCTTGGTCGACAATATATACGAAATAATTTGTTCTATATGCAAATTGTGAATTTAAATTTAAATATATATATATAAATATTGGGGTAACCATCTTCTTATGCCTAGTAGTAATAGTTTTCGAATGATTTTTCAATAGGTTACGAGTTTAAATTATTCCTTAAGTAAAAATTATCAAGTGATCATATGAATGATCAAAGAAGGACATGATAAGTTAGATGGTGAAAATCACGAGTAAAATACGATATAATCGGGATTACCTTATTAAAATAGAGTGGTGATTTTTACACCATAATTTTTGTGGTATCTATCATAATTATAGCTTAATATACTTGTATAATCAGTTATAAAATTTGTACACTATGGTGTATTAATTAAAAAATATGGTACGGAAATGAATTCCCTAACCAATAAAGTAAAAGTAATATATTTGTGTAAATACGTGGCCCAAAAAATAAATAAACAAAAACCGAATTTACCTTGCCCGAACCAATTTACCTTAACAAATAATCAATTTATGCATAACAAGTAATCAATTATATAAGTGTTTGCAGTTTACAAGTATATAATCATGTTGTTAAACTGAACCACCAGAAACAAAACCAATTTATGCATAACAATTATATACTTTTCTCCCATTTCTTATTAAACTGAACCACTCGAATCAAAACCAAAGAAGTTAATCATGTTGTGAATTTGATGAAGCAGCAAACAAATTGATGTATAAATGTTGTTAAACAAATTTAATGAAGCAGCAGTAGTCCTCAATCAATTATATGAAGATAATCTTTAGTAAAAACAAACAGTCGTCCTCAAACAATTATAAACTTGTCTGAAGAGAATCTGCTTGATGTAGAAATGGATGATTGGATTAAACATTCTACATACCATATAAACATCTAAGTTCATGATATAAACAACTAATTTCACAATACAAGATAAAAAAAACCCTAAGTTTGAAGAGAATCATGTAAGTGTAGTAGAAATGGATGACTGTGAGGAACAAAGGAGAAAAATACCTGAGAGGAGGAGATGAAGACGGCAAAAGGAGAGGAGAGCAAGAGACTGTTGAGGAGGACCGGCGAGGGAGAAGTCGATCGACGGGAGAGATTGGCCGGCGAGGGGATGAGATGATCGTGAGTGAGTTTTGGGTAGGGTTATTTTGGAAGAGAGAGAGTAGACGCTCTTTTTTTCCCCATAAAGCTTTAGTCCATGTCTGTGTGGAATAGGCACATAATTTTTTGTTTTCCAAAAAACAAACAACCTCTTTTCTGAAAAGCAATTAAATTCTCACCCCTGTCGGAGCAATTTGTGGGTCCGATTAATCTTTACTTTACTCTCAATCAATCCCCCCAACTCATTGATTGCAATACGCATGTTTGCCGTCGCTACAAAACCCCAAGTTTTGCCCCTCAATCTCACTTGCTTCAATCTAGGGTTTCAATCGAGGTTATTGTCCGTACCAGCTAATTCAGATATGGACTTGATTCCCAAATTGTTCTTTATTAGCCAGCAAAATAAGACGAATCAAGTCGTCGATTCCGATAATAATGTTGCTAGCTGTAAAGATGGCTTCGATGCTGTGGCAGCTGGAACCAAAATTCAACCTGATCACCTTGTAATCATGGTTAATGGAATCATTGGCAGGTAAGGTGATTTTAATTTTTTGTTATATGTAGTACCAAATTACCGATTTCACAAGCAATTTGCCTATCTTGCCTAAACGATTATAATTGAGATGTTGCAAGTGCATCGACTTAATTGTAGGTCTCTGTTTATGGCGATTCATCATTGAACTTGTTATGAAAAGGAATTCATTTTTAATTCTAGGTCAAAGTTTGATTCCCCTTTTTCCAGTTTTTGACTACCTGTTAATCTGTTATATCAATGTTGTTATATAATCAAGATTAAGATTGCTTGCTTCCTGCATCTATAAGATCTTGATGTAGTTGTGCTGCTTTGTATTCAGTGCTACAGATTGGGGATATGCAGCTAAGCAATTTGTCAAGAAGCTTCCTGATAAAGTTATTGTTCATTGTAAGTCTCCTTTAAACAAATAACAAAATCAAGAACATACATTTTCATTAACATCGAATTATGGATATATTTATTAATTGTTGATTCATATACGTTGAGCAGGCAGTGAATGTAATTCATCCACTTTGACTTTTGATGGGGTTGACCGTATGGGTGAAAGGTTGGCAGAAGAGGTATTTTTGTTTCTTTCTTTTGTTTATCATCTGCTAACAGTCAATTAATTATGGGAAAATAGTAAAGAAAAGTAACATAATATACCAATTTTGAAAATATGTGGTATTTAAATTTTTGGTACTAATAAAAAGATAACATAAATCCAATTTCTCACAGTTAGGGGAACATTAGGCAAAAAATTATAACTTTTTCATACCCACATTGTCAAAATTGGTATATTATGTTAACTTTCTTGGAAATTTTCCAATTAAATGGTTACATTTTAAACTAATAATATTATATCCTAAGTTTTTTTTTGTCTATTTTGCAGGTGGTGGCAGTTACTAAACGGTGGCCTGAGTTATCAAAAATCTCATTTGTAGCACATTCATTAGGTGGTTTAGTTGCACGATATGCAATTGGAAAATTGTATGAAAATTCTTCAAATGAAGCTAAAATTGCTGGTTTGCAACCGATTAATTTCATAACTTTTGCAACTCCACATCTTGGTTCTAGAGGACATAGGCAGGTAAGTTTAAGATGCGTATTTAGATGAGAAGATTGATCATATTTGGTACAAGTAATTAGCAATTAGCATTTTTAACATGTTTTAGAATAGGTTTTTTTTTACTTAAAATAATAATGTACTCTTACATTTGTCCCTTTTTAGTCATTGTACATGTTTTTGTCTAATTTGGTCATTAAAAGATGGTTTTGTGTCTAGTTGGATCATTAAAAGATGCTTTTTACAAAAACAAAAAAAAATGTTTCAAAAATGGTAACTATTTACATTATCTGTCTTTGTGCTTTCTATGAAATTATAGATCTCGTCCCTCGACTTTTTTACTGTACACATAGACCCTAATTTGGATGTTCTAACATCAACAACCCTAATTTTGAAATTTGTAAAATCAGCGGCCCCGATTTTGAAAGGTGTAACACCAATGGCCCCTAAAACTTAACGGCCTTTTTTTTCCTCAGGGACCATTGGTCTTACAACTTTCAAAATTACGGACTATCCGTGTAATAAAAAAAAGTCGAGGGACAAAATCCATAATTTCATACAAATCACAAGGACGATTTATGTAATTTACTGTAAAATGTAAAATTTATATTTAAAACGTTAGATTTATATATATAATGATAATTGTTACATAAACCTAATTGATTTAAAATATTTTTAATGATCCAACTGGGACATAAAACTACAAAAGCATCTTTAAAGACCCAAGGACAAAAACTTGTAAAACTAAACGAATACAATTCTAAAATTACGTTTTTTATTTCAGAAAAAAAAAACCATTTACTTATTTTTTTTAATTTAAAAAAAAATGTCTCTGAGTTGACAGCTCCCATTACTTTGTGGAGTTCCTTTTCTTGAAAGAAGTGCATCACAAACTGCACATTGGATAGCCGGGAGATCTGGGAAGCATCTTTTCTTAACTGATAATGATGATGGACAACCCCCGCTTTTAATTCGCATGGTTAATGATTCTACCGACATTAAATTCATGTTAGTTTTTTATTTTAATCTTAATTTTAATATGATAATTCTTGTGTTTCATCAACTTTTATATTTTCTGATGAATTTAATGTTTGTATATTTTGCAGCTCTGCTTTAGGGTCTTTCAAGCGCCGTGTTGCATATGCTAATGCAAATTATGACCGTAAATTGTTTCTTAAATAATTTTTTCCTTTTTTTTTATAATTTTCTTATGTTTGACTTTCATTGACTGTAAAGACATGGTTGGATGGGAAACATCTTCTATTCGCCGCCAACATGAACTTCCAAAGGTAAGTGAATTATATATAATTATACCTATGTGCCTGAATATTATCAATTAATTTAATATTTCCATTATTAATATATAACCGTTTTTCCTTCTTTTTTTTTTTCTTTTTTTCTAGTCAAATCTTCTATCAGAGAATGAGAAGTACCCACACATAGTATATACTGAGCAAGATCAACAAGAAGCTAGTAAACCAGTTCAAAAAGACACTACTGTTTCACCTGACGATTTTGAAGGTATATTTTATTATCAAATATTTAATATTTTTAATTTCAAATGACTTCTAAAATTTTGTACCACCTTATTCAGAGGCAATGATCAGAGGTCTTACTCAAAAACCATGGGAGCGTGTGGATGTTAGCTTCCATAAAAGTACACAACGATATGTTGCACATAGCACTATTCAGGTAAGCTAATTACTCCATATTTGTTAATTAATGATGGTTATTTATTTTATTTTATTAATAATCAGGTGAAGAGCTATTGGTTAAATTCAGATGGTGCAGATGTGGTTCTTCATATGATAGATAATTTCCATCTTTAGCATCTTTGAAAGATGCTTATATTTTTCGTTTTGCTTTTACACAACCTGTACATTAATCGGGTTTATTAATTATGCAAAATCCTTGAAGATGGGGATGGTTACAAATTCTTTATCTCTTTGCACATTCCAACTTCTAATTCATTTTGTTCAAATATTTGGTATTTGATTCCACTCTCAAAATGACTCAAGATCCAACTAATCTAGATAACAAAATTATGAGCCATCTAATTTTATATTAGTGTGATTAAATGGATCAACCTTGCAATGTGATGCTGCACAAATTTAATTTAACTCTATATTTTACAACCAAGTATATGATTTTAATTTTCTTGACCCGGCAACAACACAAATGATCACAACATTGTAACATGATTAGTAACCTCAAGCTAAAATGTGTATTTAAATACCATCAAGCATAGATAAGTTAAGAAGAATTGTACAAAAGGCAGGAAATGGTCATGGTAACAGTTATCTTAACTGTCGTGAAAAATATCTACACATGAAGGGATCGAACCGTGACTGTAACAATATCATCAATCTTCAAAATTATTCCCGCCCACTCTATGGCTAAAGTAACAGCACTAGTACTCACAAGCAATGCATTCTCCTCAAGAATATTACTAATTTAGAGCATGTTTGGATGGGTTTTTGAAATTAACTTATTGACTTATTAGTTTTTCAAAAAACCAATAAGTTAAAAAGTTTTTTGGGTAAATCCTTCAAAAAGGAGATTTCAAGAAGTAAGGAGGTCCTAATTTTCAAAACTCATTTTCAAAAATTCAATAAGTCATTTTCAATAAGTACATCCAAACATGCCCTTACTCTTTTCTTACATTAAGACGGGTATTTATTTCATCATGAGCATGTGTGTTAGTGTGTTATGTATCAGTCACTATAGCAATCGGATTCACACTAGTATTTTCAGTTAAAGTATAATGGATAACTTAAAATTCCTCATAAGGAAAAAAAACCATTTCACACAAAAACTTTCCATCCCAAACAACATTTTAGACCATAAACCTAATTGTCTTGATAACTTAATTTCTGGTGCACCACCACCTGCAGACCAAAAACTTGTTGGTCACTAAACACCTAACCACACATAAAGCATCATGTAAACTTCTAAGGAAGGGAATCACATTCTTGCTATTCCATTCCGGCTTGTTAAACAAACATGTTTTTTCATCCAATCGAAATGATTCATTTCATTCCAACTTTCAATCCGACGTACCAAACACAACCTAAGAGTTTTTTTTTTTTTTTTTTTTTTTTTTTACAAAATGAGATTGCTATTTCACATTTAACCGACCAAAAATGCATATGATAAGATAGTTTAGGGGAAGTATTGTAAATTCCGCCCATTGTTCATCATTCCAATTTCCACATCTCCCGATTTCAGATCCTGAAGAATCAAAAATATAGAAAACTCGGGTGACTGTCGTCCGAGCAGATCGAGACCTCCATCTTCAAATTCCACGCCCAAATTCTCACCTTTTTTCGCCATCAACCCTCTGTAACATACCACAATTTCCTCTAACCAGATTTTCCGCTTCAAAGGTACGCTTTCCAATTTCAAAACCCCCAAAATCCTTCATTTACACAATTACTATTATTGTTTTCGCAAATTAAACGACTAAATCATGTATTATTCACATGCGATGTGAGTAATTCTGTTAATATTTTGTAAATTCAAATCATTGTGTGTGTTTTTGCAGAGGATTTGGGATATCGTGCGAACCGATCTGATCTGCATTCTAGGTTTTGATTATTAGTGCATTGTATAATAGATGGGGATAGTGTTTACGAGATTGTTTTCTTCGCTTTTCGGAAACAAAGAAGCTCGGATCCTTGTTCTAGGTCTAGACAATGCTGGCAAAACCACTATTCTTTGTATGATCTTATCTCTTTTTGTTGTCTATAACTTTTTCTACAAGTTATCTGTTTTATTGAATGTTAATTGGTGATTGATTTGGTGTTTAGATCGGCTCCAGATGGGTGAAGTTGTCTCCACTATTCCAAGTAGGTTCTCTTTCTTAATCTCAAATTTCTCATTTACATTTGATTAACATTGTAAACTAAATGCCCTACAGAAGTGTAAAATTATTGCATTTTAGAAACCTAGTTTTATGGCATTGTTTATTGGACGTGTGTTCTGATGTAGATTTTCTGTGCAGCAATCGGATTTAATGTAGAAACAGTGCAATACAACAATATAAAATTTCAAGTTTGGGATCTGGGTATGTTTGCTAATTGTTCTTGATCTGGCTTTTAAACTCATGCATTAATGATCGCTACTTATAATAAGCATGAAATTAAACTTAGGTTATTACTTGAAGTCTTTATTTTAATATTGTGTGTCCTTTATGATACAGGTGGACAAACTAGCATCAGGTACTTTTTGATTTAGTCTTCTCACATTTTCTATCCCAGATGAGTAATACGCAAAAAACAATGATTCGATTGTGTCTAATTGTATTTTTTACATTTTTTTTTCATGAAATTATCATAATTTCCCATTTTCTCAAGTAAAGTTGATGAGGTGATATTTTTAGGCCATACTGGAGATGCTATTTTCCAAATACTCAAGCCATAATATATGTGGTCGATTCTAGTGACACAGAAAGACTAGTAATTGCTAAAGAGGAATTTCATGCAATTTTAGAGGTAAATATAACAACATTTTTGCTAGTAATTTCTTTATTTTTAATTATATTATTTGAACACATAAGTGTTTCTTGAAAATAGGAGGAAGAGTTAAAAGGTGCTGTGGTTCTCATATTCGCTAACAAGCAGGTTTAGACTTTAACTTGTGACACAAGCAACAATGTTTATGCATGAGTTATAAATTACCAAATAATTTGTGTTTTAAATGAACAGGATCTTCCTGGTGCACTTGATGATGCTGCGGTGACAGAGTCGTTGGAATTGCACAAAATAAAAAACCGTCAGTGGTCTATTTTTAAAACTTCTGCAATCAAAGGAGAAGGTCTCTTTGAGGGCTTAGATTGGTAAAATTCAATTATGATTATATAATACTCCCTCCGTCCCACAAAAAAGTTCCCATTTCTAACAAAACTTTTGTCCCACAAAAAAGTTCCCATTTCTCACATTTGATGGGCTCCACATAATAAAATATTATTATTCTTAAGGACCCCACTACTAATATCCACTAACTATCATTCTCTCTCCAATCAAACCTTATATTTTAATCAAAATTAATCCCAATGACCCCACCACTAACTACCACCTAAAAACTTGTGCCAAGATGAAATGGGAACTTTTTTGTGGGACGGAGGGAGTATTTAATTAAATTATATTGTGTTTTGGTTTATATTATGTTGATATGATAATATTTGTTTCTGAAATGGCAGGTTGAGCAACACACTCAAGTCTGGTGGTGGCTAAACCTGGATATTCTACATACCACCATTTTTCCTGTTTAATACATCTTAGTTTAATTCTCATTATTATCACACACTTTCTTCGTACTAATTTTTTTATTATTGTATTTTTTTGGGATGGGTGTTTGTGCTTGTTGTTAACTAGTAGGTCTTTTTTATGCGTAGAGTTTTTCTTATGATATTCAGAAAAAATGTTTAATGTTCGTACAATCATAAATTATTCTTAATAATTTGGATACCATAAATAATTTGAGCTGTGTTATATTAATAATTTGCGCTTTACAATTTTTGGATAAAAAATTTAATATATTAAACCAAAGGAGGTTAAAATGTAACTATTTTAAACTTAAGGGTAAAATATGTTAAATGTAAGGCTAGACATAAATATGTAAAAAAATGTCAAAATAAAAAATAAAAATAATAATTTGACGAGCCAGCAAAAAGGAATTCTGTTGGGTGGAATCGATTGGCATATTAAACATTTTCTTGGTATAATTTCCTTTCGTAATTTAAGCAGACATCCTTTTCATTAGATAAAATGCCAGTTTTCGATAAAACTTTGCAACATATCTAACCATATGAAGCTAAGATGCAGATTTATTATAAAAAATAAATAAATTCGAATAACATTTTTTCCCTGATCAAACACATTGTTTTTTAATGCAACATCATTTTCTTGGTAACAGGTTTCCTTATTCATGAAACAAAGTATGTTGTATTTGGAATTGATTACATATTTGGTTCATCATACTTGCATAAAATTGCTTTTATACTTAACCAAATACCCCTTCGACCCTAACTTCTTACAGAAACCAACATACTCTCCTTGTTCCAGTATGATAAAAAAGTACTTTCCATTACAAATGTTCGGGATCGGGAGCCCGTTAAGCTACAGGTTATAAATCTGAACAGCCACCTACTCAGTTATATGTAGCCTAGTCCACAAACATATCTTATAGATCGTGTAAATTGATGAATATAATAATGTAACTAGTTTACATAAAAGGTTCGACACCTTCAAGTAAAGAAACTATAAGGCTACGATTTCACAAACATTCTGATGTAGAACTGAAAAGATTAGAATCCGTTGATTCAAATGAATACCGGATTAATCTAACACAAAACACGTTGATTCAAAAGAATACCGTGATTTGGTCTTCAAAAGTTGTTCAAACACAAGAACAAATTCGGGAGAGAAAACTCAAAATTTGCAAAATCATCAACTGATTATTCCATATGACAAAATACACTTTAAATATGGCCCAGATTTCGAATGGGCCTAACACGACAAACGGGCCAAAAACTGGGCCTAAACAAAGTTCGAAAATTTAACGAAAAAACAGAAAAACGTAAATAAAGTGTACAAAACAAGGCTTTTTGGGCCGGGAAGTTGGGTAAACCGCCTACGGCTGTTTATCATGTCGTAGCCTTCGTCTCGAGCTTCGAGGCCGGAAACAGAGACACGAGCTGAAAGTTATGCCCGTTTTACTAAAGACCCTTTCTCACGCGATCATGAACTTCCATAAACATTAAGGTCCGCTCCTCTATCATTGGGCCTGCATCACATTCGGTTTTAATAACACTCTGTTTTAATTTTCTATGAAAGTTAATTTTTACTCTAATTTCACACAATTTGTGTTTCTTGAAATTCACTCTAATTATTAATATTCCTTGAATCAACGATAATTGTGTACTTTGTATAAATCAATATTTTCAGTTTTTGTTATCTCATTTTTAGTTTACATCAACTTGTTATTTCCCCCAATTTTTGTTGTCTAATTATTCTTATGATAATGTACGTGTTTGTGAGGTCACGTGATGAAACGAAAAAGATTAGATGATTTAACACAGATAGTAGTCTTCTTAATTATTAGAAAAATAACATATTAGTCGCATAATAATCTTCCAACATACATAAGATATTTGGGCATCTAAAGAATATCTGAATTCATTTTTTAATTGGCCACTATACGGAAATGTCCTTTCCATATATGAAAAGCTGGTTGACTCTTGATCCGTTAACTATTTATTAATCCTTATTAACCTATTCTTAGAATGTCTGAAGATTTGTCACAATATCAAAAAGATTTGCAAACTTTTCAATATTCATTTGGCTGAATTTTCAATGTGTTCCAACTTTTAATCAAAGTAAGTATGCCAGTTTCGGGTTGAACGTTTCTAACTCGCGAACCCGAACCCGACCTGAATCGCGACCCCTAACCAATACATTGATCTGTACTATTGTAGTACGAGCATAATGAATCTCTTTTACTGACATATTGACACATAGTTGCAAAGCGGGATAAGGGTATTCAAACTTTATGGGAAAAACAATCATAAGGGTGACGTATAATGATTATATGCGACACATGAGACGCTCTCCTAGTCCCACTTGTAACCTCAACTTGTTAGTTGTTACTATCGTAACCCTCAATGTAACAAAAATAATTGCACATTCCACTGGCTTCAACTTTTGATGATTATAACATGGAAATATTATATGTATTACGTCAATCCAAACAAATTATGCAATTAAGTCCCCATCTTTGCCACTTTGCAGCAACATCATCTTTGATCACCACACACTCCAGATGTGGAAATTGGTGCATTTGTCTAGGGTTCATATCATTAGTTAATCGTTGAGTGGTTGGTTTGAGTAGTGACGATGGATCGAAAAAAGGATCCATTTGTGTAGTTGCTATCAACAGTAATGAAGAAAGAACACCATTCAGCATGCTTAGTTATTGGTGCTTCTATTTTTTATAAATATATATATATTCCCGTTGTAATAGACTCCTTTGGATGGCCGAACTTTTCTCGTGATATACGCGACCTAATTATCGTGACCGTTTTTTAACTTTACTATGATCATCTGATAAATATTTACCTAGTGAAGGCAGTGAGGATCAAACCCGTAATATCCAGTTAATCGTTTGGAGGCTTTTACCACTAGATTATTTTCATATGGTTAATTTTTTGTGCTTATAAATGATAAACTTAGAAATTATGTGTACATCTACCACTTGTGTTTGTTCGTCAATTATGCGCATAAATAGACCAACAAAAGTATCAAATCCAGTCTACTATGCTTTTTACTTGCACCCTTTCATGTATATTCATTAAAAAATATGGACATATATATAGAATCTTCGTATATGATAATTAATATTTTATTTCTTTCTTATTGTATTAAAAATTGATTAGGGATCATAAGTAGCCTATAAATAAAAAAGAACTCATTTCTATATCACAAAACTTTTAGATCATACACTATACAATGTAAATGTTACATGTAACAATACAATCATACAAAACAATGACTCTGATAAATGAAATGTATAAAAGAATTTATTGGTACACCATAACTTTTAGCTCATATAATAATATAAGTTTTTAACTATACAATCATACTAAACATTAATGATTGTGATATATGCAATAAAAATTATATAAAAATCAGCCCCAATAAATAATGGATAAGACTTTGCAAAAGATAACCCAGGTTAATGGAACAGTAGGTTTATATGAAACTTTCATAAAAAAATTGCTCCAAGGATATGATATGGGTGCTAGCTCTAGGCAAATGAAGATCGACTTGTGTGTGTATGTTTTTAGGTGTATCAATGTGTGAAAGATTTCAATTATTTGATTAATAATTAATTCATTAGGATCATGTATGCTCGATCATAGTGCTTACAGTATAGAACAGCCTTCCCTAGTTGCCGCAAACTTTAATCGTCTAAATGGGTGTTGAAATATAGTAATCAGATTGTGGAATAAATTAACTTATCTAACGAGTTTAACGAGTTTTGGTTAAGTGTTTGTTGCAGGTTACTAAAATGGTTAAGTCTTTGGTGGAAATAAGGTATAAAAGGTAATATTTACTTTTATTCTTTATTTGTATTATTTGCCATTTTGCAGGGGTCAAAGTGTAACTTTGACCGAAGTTGTTGAAGATATTTTTTGTTGTAGTATAAATTGTAGTTGTTAGGTGAGAGAGAGTATTATTAGGGTGTGTTACTGTGTGTTATTCTCTCTGTATTCATCTTGTTCGTCTCTCTCAAATTAGGGTTTGTATTCTTCTGTATTAGATAGATTCAAGTATGTTTGAATCTAGTTTTAGGTTGAGAGTTTGAGAGTTGTAGTGAGGATTTCCTTTGTATTTCATACCTGTAATTTTCTCTTTTTATCAATGGTTATCCCTTTGTCAAACTTGTTCTTCGTCGTTTGATCGATCTATCATTTTCTACATGGTATCAGAGCGAGAATAGATCTCGCTTCAAATCGTTCAGTCTCTTAGAATAACTCGTGGATCGTTTGTTCTATTTGTCTTTCTTCGAAACTCCGTCAAAATTAGGGTTTCGATTTTTCTGATTCTCTCTTCACTCGATTTGCTTCGATTTCGATCATATACTCTGTAACTCATCCTACGATCGTTCCGGTAGTTAGGATTCTTCTTCCGATCTCAAAATAATCATCAGTTTACAGAAACTCAGTAGATCTGATTTTATTTGTTGAAGATCCTGGTATTATTCGTCTTCCGCTGCGTGTACGAGACAATTTTATTCACCATACTGACATCTGGTGAAATTAGGGTTTTAAAACCCTAATATATCTTCTTCTTGGCTGTTCCAGAAGAAACAAACGTTCTTCCGCTGCAAGTATTTAAGTATAGAAGGCGTGGAGTACTCTGTAAGTATTCTATCCTTCTTGTATTGTAGCAAGTACCTGGATCTGGGAGTTTCTGTTGCTTAACAGGAATCAACTGCCCCTAGATCTCATACTTGGCCTATAATCAAGGCTCTCTATGTGATTCTGTGGTTTATATTGTTGTTCTGATTATCTTAATTGTACTAACCTCTTGTGTAGAAGAGAAGGCCTCGAGTTAATACTTGTCCAGGCTCCTTTAGAGAGTTCTGGAATCTGGTAACTTGCTCGACTGCCTTACTAGGATATTAAGTGCTCTTATTACTAATATCTTGTGGTTGTGTGTGTATACTCTGTTTGAATTCCTGTTTGTCATAAGTTGTGATATCTGTCTACTTGTTATTTGTCAATTCTGTGATTAGTTGATTGTGTATGTTAAATATTTTTGGAGGAGATATGGCAGACCAGAATGAAATAACTCTAATCAATAAATTAGACTTTAAGGACCCATTATTCTTACATGCAAGTGATACTACTGGTACTCCTATTATTTCAATAAAACTAAAAGGTACAGAGAACTATAGTATATGGAGTAGAACAATGTTATTAGCTCTAGGAACTAAAAATAAACTAGGCTTTATTGATGGTACATGTACTAAAAGTTTAACTAATGAAGTATTAGCTAATCAATGGGATAGGTGTAATTCTGTAGTCTTATCATGGATCTTAGGATCCATTTCTGAAGAATTATGTGCTGGTCAAATCTTTAATAATAATCCTCAAACTGTTTGGAATGAATTAAAGGAAACTTATGATAAAGTCGATGGTTTTATGGTCTTTAATTTACATCACCAAATTAATTCTATAAAACAAAATGGTACACCTATGTCTGACTATTATCATAAGTTAAACTCTTTATGGAAACAATATGATTCTATGGTTGAAGTTCATGTCTGTGAGTGTAATAATGCTAATATTCTTAATACTCAAAATAAAGTTTTAAAACTTATGCAGTTTTTAATGGGATTAGATGATGTGTATATGCCTATTAGAAGTATAATTCTAACTAGAGATCCCCTACCTGATGTGAAAGCTGCTTATAGCATAATATCTCGTGAGGAGTCACATAGGAAGGGATCTGTAGTTGATAATGTCTCAAAAGGACAAAATGTTGTTTTTTCTTCCCAGTCTAACAATCAATCTAATAATACTAAAACTTTTTCAACTAATCAATCTAACAATACTGGAAAATATAATAGTAGACCTCCTAATCATAATCTTAAATGTACAAACTGTAACATGTTAGGTCATACTATAGATAGGTGTTATGATCTTGTTGGATATCCACCAGGGTATAAGAAAAAGGCTAATAGTAATAACAATTTTAAGTCTAAATACAATTCTAATAATGTTTCCGTTTCTGAAAAACAAGGAAGTTCTTCTGGTGGTAGTTTATCTAATGAACATATTTCAAAATTGTTGAGCCTTACTGGAGAACAAAGCTGTCCTGGACCTTCATCTAGTATTCAGTCAAATATGGCAGGTTGTTTTTTTAATCATAGTAAAATTTTTAATTCAAATTTTAATAAATTTTTTAATTCCAATGCTGTGTTGAATGAGAAGCAATCTGTTCCTGGCTGGATTGTTGACTCTGGTGCCAATCAACATATGACTGGCAATCCAAAAAACCTTATAGATGTTGTTGATGTTTCTGATTTAGGAATCTTTGTTAGTCATCCAAATGGAACACATGCTAATATAAAACAAATTGGAAATTTAAAACTAAATAATAATGTAATATTGTATGATGTTCTGGTAATTCCAGAATACTGTGTTAGTCTATTATCTATTCAAAAATTATCCAAAGACTGTAAACTTTTTGTGGGATTTGATGAAAGTAATTGTTATATTCAGGACTTGAAAACAAGGACAAATGTTGTGATTGGTAGAGAAATTGGTGGTTTGTATGTTCTTGATGTAAGTACTAATTCTGTTTATAACTCTACTGTAAATGTGTGTCACTTATCTAAAGTTGTTTGGCATAATAGGTTAGGACATCCTGCTGATCAAGTAGTTAATATTCTAAAATCAAAGTTAAAACTAGATGGCAATGTAGATGTCTCTCCTTGTGATATATGTCACAAGGCTAAACAAACTAGGGAACCATTTCCTTTGAGTGATCACAAATCAAAAGGTTTAGGAGACCTAGTCCATTTAGATGTATGGGGACCCTATAGAGTCACTATTAAAGAAGGTTTTAGATATTTTTTAACTGTTGTTGATGACTATTCTAGAGCAGTATGGGTATATTTGATGAAGTCAAAAGGTGAAGTTTTTGAAAATATTGTAAATTTAGTCAATCTTTTTAAAAATCAATTTGAGAAAAATGTAAAAAAATTTAGATCTGATAATGGAACAGAATTTATAAATCAAAACATGTATGATTTTTGCAAAGATAAAGGTATTATTCATCAAACATCTTGTACCTATACTCCTCAACAGAATGGTATTGTAGAAAGGAAACATAGACACCTATTAAATACTGCTAGGTCTCTTATGTTTCAAGGGGGAATTCCTCTTAATCTGTGGACTGAATGTGTTCTAACTGCTGTTTATTTGATCAATAGGTTACCTTCTTCTGTTCTTGGTGGTAGATCTCCTTATGAATTAGTGTTTGATGTTGAACCTTCTCTTATTCACTTGAGAAGTTTTGGTTGTCTATGTTTTGCAAAAATTTTAAATGAGACAGTAAGTTTTCTTCTAGGTCTGAAAAATGTATTTTTTTTAGGATATGCCAATTCTAAAAAGGGTTATAAACTGTACTCTATTGAAAATAAAACTTTTTTGATTTCAAGAGATGTACAATTTTATGAACAAATATTTCCATTTAAAATGTCTCATGAAAGACATGATGTTTTTAATAAAACTGGTGTTACACATTTAAATTTTTTTGATAAGTTTGGTTTTGAAACATTAGACAATCAAGGAGTACCCAATGATGAAGGGAGAGTTGATCAAGGTGAGGTCAGTAGGTTTAATGGTCCTAGTGTAACTAGAGATAATTGTCATACAGCAACACCTGTTGAAAACAGAGGTGATGGCACTGTAGAAAACAGAGATGATGGCAGTATGAACAATGGTCCTAGGATACATAGTGATAATTTTACCACTGATACATCAATTGAAAATAATAATTTTTTTGAGGGTAATGGTGTTCCCAACAATCAAACAGAAGGATTAAGAAGATCTACTAGACCATCTGTTTTACCAAAAAAGTTTGACCATTTTATGATGAATGATAAAACTAAGTATAATATAAATAAAGCAGTTAATTACTCAAACTTGTCTATTGAGAATTTGTGTTTTACAAGTGGTTTAAATAAAATTAGTGAACCTAAAAGTTATAATGAAGCTATGTTAAATGATAATTGGGTAGAAGCTATGAATGCTGAAATGGAAGCATTATATAGGAATGAAACTTGGATTATAACTGATCTCCCTAAGGGTAGAAAACCTATTGGCTGTAAATGGGTATATAGAATAAAATATAAAGCCAATGGGGAAGTTGAAAGGTATAAGGCTAGATTAGTAGCTAAAGGGTATAATCAAAGGGAGTGAATTGACTTTGAAGAAACTTTTTCTCCTGTTGTCAAAATGCCTTATGTTAGAATTATTATTTCTTTAGCTGTTGAAAATAGTTGGCCTTTACATCAATTGGATATTAATAATGCCTTCTTATATGGAAGTATTGATGAAGATGTTTATATGACTCTTCCTGAAGGTTATTTCAATAAAACTGATAATAAAGTTTGTAAGCTTGTTAAATCTCTGTATGGGCTTAAACAAGCCCCTAGAAAGTGGAATGAAAAACTCACTGAAGTGTTAGTGGGTAATGGATTTGTGCAGAGTTATAGTGATTATTCCTTGTTTATTAAGAATAACAATGGAATTTTTATTGCTTTGCTTGTTTATGTGGATGATATAGTTATCACGGGAAACAATCGTGTTGAAATTGAAAATTTTAAGGGTTATTTAAATTCAAATTTTATGATTAAGGATTTAGGAATTCTTAAATATTTTCTTGGTATAGAAGTCTTACAAACTGAATCTGGAATTTGCCTGTCTCAGAGAAAATATGCATTAGATTTACTTGCTGAGTTTGGCATGACAGGCTGCAAGCCTGTAGCTACTCCTATGGAAACTAATGTAGTTATCACTGATGAGGCAAATGCTAGAGTGGATGATAAGTTGTTAAATGATTTTACTGGATATCAGAAACTGATTGGAAAATTGATATATCTTACTTTAACTAGACCTGATATATCTTATGCTGTTCATTGTTTGAGTCAGTTTATGCATAGTCCATTGGAATCACATGTTAAATTGGCCTTAAGAGTGTTGAGATACATTAAATCTTCCCCTGGTAAAGGTATTATGTTTTCAAAAGGTGAAGGCTTTAAGTTGAGTGCTTATGCTGATTCTGATTGGGGTAAATCTTTGGCCTCAAGGAAGTTTGTTACTGGTTATGATGTATATCTGGGAAATTGTTTAATTTCTTGGAAAAGTAAGAAACAGGATATTGTTTCAAGGTCAACAGCTGAAGCTGAATATAGAGCTTTAGCTGCTGTTGTTAGTGAAATTATCTGGGTAAGGAAGATTTTGGTTGAACTTGATATGGCTTGTTGTGAACCAACAAAGGTTTACTGTGATAATAAGGCTGCAATATTAATTGCTGCAAATCCTGTATTTCATGAGCGTACAAAACACTTTGAGGTTGATTTAAGGTTTGTAAGAGATAAAGCAATTGCTGGAGTTGTTGATATTTGCAAAATAGATACAACTTCTAATACTGCAGATGTGTTTACAAAAGGGCTAAGTTCTAAAAGTCATGAAGCTTTCTGTGAGAATCTTAAACTTGTTGGTTTGTTCCACAGTTAGATTATGGGAGGGTGTTGAAATATAGTAATCAAATTGTGGAATAAATTAACTTATCTAACGAGTTTAACGAGTTTTGGTTAAGTGTTTGTTGCAGGTTACTAAAATTGTTAAGTCTTTGGTGGAAATAAGGTAAAAAAGGTAATATTTACTTTTATTCTTTATTTGTATTATTTGCCATTTTGCAGGGGGTCAAAGTGTAACTTTGACCGAAGTTGTTGAAGATATTTTTTGTTGTAGTATAAATTGTAGTTGTTAGGTGAGAGAGAGTATTATTAGGGTGTGTTACTGTGTGTTATTCTCTTTGTATTCATCTTGTCCGTCTCTCTCAAATTAGGGTTTGTATTCTTCTATATTAGATAGATTCAAGTATGTTTGAATCTAGTTTTAGGTTGAGAGTTTGAGAGTTGTAGTGAGGATTTCCTTTGTATTTCGTACCTGTAATTTTCTGTTTTTATCAATGGTTATCCCTTTGTCAAACGTGTTCTTCGTCGTTTGATCGATCTATCATTTTCTACAATGGGAAATAGAATTGCATACAGTAAAAGAATATTGATAAATGATAATGGTGGTCTATCAACACTCATAGTCATTGCACCCCACCAGTGCTGTTGTGTATACCACTCTTGAATTAATAAAGCATGTCATCATTGATTTCTAACAAAGCTAAAGTAATCATTCTTTCGCTTGCATCATATATAAGATCATTTTAATTGCTAATTATACGTTGACACTTTAGGTTACGTCTAATCATGTCATTTACTCATACTTTAGTTTTTATCAAAATCAGCTTATACTTCAAATGACACTCAATTGACAGACTTTATATTTTTAGGTTTAAAACATTATAAAAAATATACACTCACAAAACACGTACTCACTTTTTATTTAAATACCCCACCCCCACCCGTCACTCTCTGCTTCTCCAAACCAAAGAAATGAACCAACGAAGCTTATTGAAGGGGGTGTGCCATCCATATCAGTTTGAAAAAAAGATTTCGGTTTTAAACTGAATGGCACTGGTGTTAAAAACCATATTCAAGAAATGAAATTTATAATTTTCATTATGTTTACACTTTTATTAATGAAACTATATATACCCAAGCAAGTACGTAGTTGATTCAGATTCAGATTCTTAAAGGAGTATTGTTTATCGTTTAAACTTATCCGATCCAACAGAGAAAACAATATTGTCATGTATTGTGAATTGAAATTGTTTGATTTCATCATCATCCATTAACTTTTTATGATTCCCAAAACCACCATTTTTGTCCCCATAGAAGAAAAAGGGGAGGTTTTATGATAACAAGAAATAATTAGATGGAGGCTTATTAGATTGCCATTATTATATGTGTATATACGAACTAGCTACATAACCCGCCCGATGGGCGGGTATGCTTCAAAATTTAGTATGTAGAAGAATCCCAACAAAGATTAATAATTTTACAAATGACATAATAATGTTGTAGCTGTAATGATGAATTGGTAGAAAAATCGATACATTAAGAAATGTTACATAAAATTTACAAACGAAATAAGACTTCTTTGTAAACTACCCCCTCAGAGCTTTTGTTAGCCTTTTCGTCTTCAGAATCCGTGTCTAGATCATCTAGATTAATAAAGACACGGCGTTTCTTATTACTCGAAGTGCCGCTGCCAGAAGCCCCATCACATGAAGAAGGTGTGTGCATGTCGAGCACACGTTTGACACTATCATCAGCCATGCTAACCTTCTTATTAAAATATACTCAAATAATTATTAAAATAATACAAATTTTAGTATAATTATGTTTTTGCATAAAATATACAGTAGCATAAGGTTACCTCATCCACAACATCAGCCACTACACGGTCTACAATAAAATTTTGTTTGAAATGCTTGATGAGTTGAGGATCCTCAGACATACCATCACATCGGTAGGTGTGGTTATTCTTGCCATGATTTTCTTTAGAATACCACAACTTTAACAGTAATTTTTTACCGAGGATCATATTCAACTCATCGGGGTAGTACTTGGAAGGATCCTTTCCGTATTTGTCAATTAAGTCCCAGACACTAAGGCTGGTCAACTTGTGAACAGAGTTGTTGAAAAACACAACTTGTGTCGTACCAGTCTCATCGACGACTGTTACAACCACCCTAAACCTGTTAATAAAAAAATTATAAACAGTAAAAATAGGGAGATAACGTGTCATTATGGTTGAGATTCAAATTTTCGTCAATTCAGGGAAATCTTACCTTGAAACGGTTTGTACTGCCCCACAGTCGTCGCATTCGTAAGTAGTATGGCGATTATTTGCTGATCTTACTTTCACTTTTTTGGTGCACTCCTTGCATGCTATATAAGACCATCCCATTTGTTCGTGTACACAATGAATGGTTGCAAAGATGATGCAGTGGGAATCCTGTATATTTTAAATTAACGTGAGAGTAAATTAAATGAAACCATCAGTAGGTAGATGTATTATTGTATTAGTTATTGGAATAATGGTTTTACATACCTGTTGAATCTGACGAATATGAGCCACCATGCTTCTAACCGAACCCCTAAAGAAATCTGATACGGTAACCACTTTAGCATCAGGTGTGAAGAACTCAATTTTGAATTGATTTGGATCATAATCCTCCTGATTTTCAGCCCTGAAATACAATTATAAACCAACCAAAAATGTTAAACTAATTATGGTTTTTAAAAAAATTTATTTGACAATAATAAATGTTACTCACTCTGTTTTAAATGCAAGAATAGCGGGGTGATCCTGATCAATAATTATCTTTGTTCCGAACAAAGCGTTATGGACCGCCGGTGCTTCTAAATTGTGTGTGTAACAAAAACAATTAACAAAAAAAAATTGCTTTGTATTAGGGATTTGGGTACGTATATCACGTAATTTAAAAAAAGAGTAATACTTAAATTGATTATTTTTAATTAAAAAACTGAATCAAATTACATGATTTTTTTTAAGTGTGAATTTTTGCTATAAATCATACCTTTAAAGTACTTAACCTTGCCAAGCCGTAGTAACACGACAAAATGTCCAAATTTTTCTGGGGCATAATCATTCCACATCGTGGCCCACTCTTCCCAAAATGTTAAATCAAGCTGTTCTCCCCTGTTTTTATTTTTTAATTAATTATATATAAATATCTTAAAATAATTCATATGTATATAAATATGTATGTCAGTAGTACGTACATGTTATCCTCGACCACAACAGTACGTCGAAATTTCATACCACTTTGCGTGGGTACCTTTACAATCTCCATAATCCCAACAACAGAGCCAATAACATCTGAAACAGATTAAAATATTTGAAAGCAGTATGTATAAATTAAATATATCCATGCGCTAAAAATATTATATAAAAGTTAAATTTAAAATATAAGTAGGACGTACCAACAGCGTCTTTTTCAGCATAAGTACGATCTGCCGACTTAATCTCAGTATACGGTTCGAGCAGTAAACTATACAAATTGTCATCATTTTGATCAATTCGAGTAACAGTTGTGTTGAACCCAAATGCAAGTTTATACTTATGTGGTAATAAAGGGTAAATTCCAGTATTCTGATAAATAATGAAGTTTGAAATCTCATAACACTTTCATTCCTCGAAAAGCGGCTCGAACTTATGCATGAACTCTCTTTTAATCCAAATTTGGATTCGATCATTCTGTTAAATTTCAAAATTTAAGCATGTTTTAATTAAATCAATTGCACAAAAAGTTATATGATGTATTGACAGCAAATACATGATCATCATGCAGAACTAAGTCTAGAGAATATGGGTTATGCGGTTAGTTCTTATGGTGGGAATGCCAGATTGAAAGACATCTCCCCCGAACAGATATGTTCCGTAACCCCGCATCTATTTTCCCTATTGGTGTAATGGTTTTCTGTTTGAAGGTTTCTGAAATAAACATTTAGAAGTTAATAATCTTATATACTAAATAATTAAAAAATGTATGTATGTAATTTATTTACCTTGGGTTGTTTCCATGTTAACAGGACTTTGCGTTGAATTTTCAGTGGAACGGAATCTTCGAGACCCTATTGATATACCAGAACTTGCCAAACGCATCAGATTGCCGCCGGAGGAATTTGGTGTTTTCTGGTAGTTCAGCTTCGCTTTTCCTTTGTCGGTGTTGGTATTCATACTGAAGATACAAAGTAATTTGCGGTTTATAATACTTTCCCTTTAATTTTGTTTTTTATAAACTTTTACGAAAATATAATAAAATTTTTACAACAATTTTGTTATTATATTAATAAAACATAATACAGTGTTTATATATAACATTATGTTAATGATTATATACTTAGGTAATATGCTCTAATTTAGGGATATATATAAATCCTTCCCAAATATGTGCGAATTAGTTATGGCAATTATTAATAATTAAATTATTCATGTTTTAATCGACCATTAATATTTTACCAAAACATTAGGAAAGTTTGAAAATATTAAATGAAATATTAATGGTTTTAATAATTAAGTAATTTTGTTTTGGAATATTTGTTAAAAAATTAGATAATTTTAAACTGACTTTTCAATTAAACATGCAGGGGTGAAACTTGACATTCTTCGACCCTATGGTATGCACTTTATATAGGGGTGGATGGGTTTTGAATTTTACATTCGGGTTTTGGCATAAGATTTGATTTCAAAAAAGGAATAGATTACTCCTGGCTCTTGGTAAGTAATAAAAAAGTTTTTTAAATTTATTGTTTTGAAATTTAAAATAGGAATGATAATTAATTGTGTTGCTTCTTTAGAATTACTATTTATTTTAATTCATGTTTTGACAGGATATCGTTGCCTGTAAATCCGGTTTACAATAACTACGTTGCTATCAAGAATGCATCTTTTCCAAAAATAAAGCCTACAATTACGGGTGAAGAGAGAAGTTTATGAGGAATGAATGGACCAATGCCGGAATTACACGTGGCATTGTCCATCAATCAAAAGCCGGCGTTGTGATGACGTGGCATGAAGTCATCATGTGTAGCCTCATATATATGGGAGGATTTTAAAAGATGAGAAATACATTTCGTACATTCACAATCATTCCATTTATATCGCATGCTCAATCGACTCTTCATTCACTCATCAATTGAAGGTTTTAATTTCTTAAAAATTATTTTGAACACAAAAAACAGTAGTTGTCATCGTGCATAAATTACAAAATGGTAGTTATATAAGACTTCTATGTCATATGGTAGAAAACCATATCATTGTATAAGTTCCAAATCAGTGTATTGTATGCACCTTTTTTTTAGAGAAAGGGAGCGAGAAAACGACAAATCTAATTACTTTCTTTCAAAGTTGTTTTACATTTAATTCATAGAGAAATAGTCTCAAACTTAATATTATTAATGTTATGTAATTTTGAAGTCTTGTACTCATCCTCAGCGAGAAATATATTAAGGAGAAACCAAATTATGAAAACCGGATAACTGAATCGTAAATTGGTTTGGATCGATTTGATTTATTAAAGTAATTTGGACGGTATGTTTCAACTTTTAAAAACCAGACTTTATTTGATTTTACCTATTTGGTTCAGATAAAATCAATCCAACCAAACGAACACCCCGAGTCATGGGTCCCTGAACATTACTTAATCACTGTAATTTCAGTTGTCAAAGAAAGATTCAAGTATTATACAAGGCCACTAAATATTGTATACTCACTGTGAGCATATCTTTGGAGATCTCAGTGAGGCATTAGAAGACAAAAAGTACAAAGTAGAATTGCGTTAATTGTGCGTCGCATCTGTAAAACCAACAGAATTTTTACACGTAGATAATTCATACATCCTGTTAACCGTCATTTATATATGCAAATCTTATATGGACGAATTCAAATAGACAAAAGCACACCCATATAATGATTTTCCAAGGTTCTAGAAAGCGTAAGGCGTGGCGTGGCGGTACCATCAAGCCTCAGCCAAGGCGAGTCATGGCGGGCCATGTCGTTTCTCAAGGCGTCGCTTAATGCGGCAAATTTTTTATATAATTTATATATATGCGTATATTAAATTAATTTTTTTTTTATAAATCTATTGATATATATAACAATTCATATATAAAGCTCATAAAAAATGTTACATTTAAATTTATAATTATATATGTTAAACTTTTTTTAAAAAAAAAATCATTTTTTAGAGCCGCCTTCAAGAAAACTCGCCAAAAGGCGCGCCTTATCGCGCCTTATCTCACGCCACGCCTAGCCCAGCTGCCATGGTCTGTTTCGTAACGTCGACGCCGCGCCTCACGCCTTGGCGACGCCATGGCGCGCCTTTTAGAACCTTGTGATTTTCACTCTTCGGGTTGAATTAGTTTCAGAAACAATTAAGGCTACAGAACCAGCAGAACTCAATCTAAACCATTGATTTTTGAAATGAAATGTTCATGGAAGACACATTAATGTATTTGATGAGGGACCCCTAAATATTGGTTTGCATGGATGTCATGCATGCATGTATACATATATGTATATGTTTTCATATATGTATACATAAGTGTTATCTATACATATATGTATACATGCATGAATGACATCCTAGCAAACCAATATTTGGGGGTCTCTCATCAAATACATTAATGTGTCTTCCATGATCATTTGATTTCAAAAATCAATGGTTTAGATTGAGTTATGCTGATTTTGTAGCCTTAATTGGTTATGATTCTAATTCTACACTTCACTCTTCTCTCAACACAACTTGCAAACATCAAAGCAAAGTGAACAGTCATCTGTGATACTTATATTACATTGTTCAGTCAATTTAATCAATGAGAAATTAGTATCTGTTCTTATATTCGATTATTTGTTAATCAACACTTGTCTTAGTCAACAATTGCAGTATTGTCTATCTCTTCAAGTAATTTAGCTAGAATTCATATTCTTAGTTATTCCGCAATTACTTATACTTCATTATCGATATTCATTAATAAGAAAGAGTTTGAAAATTATCATGTACTCCGTATAATTTTATTTAATCAGCATTCTCGATAAAATGTATTGTCTATCTCCAAGGATTTTATGTACATTTCTCATAACTTAATTTAAAATAAGCTTAAGAACAAAAAAGAAAGTAGTCGTGTCAACGGTAAAACACCCTACTAATTAACTAAACTAATCACTCCCCCCATCTTTATCATTCTCTCTCTCCGTCAACGCTGTTGAACTGCTCCGGCAACTGAAATGACGATGCTCTGCTGGAAATTGGTGTTGGTTTCACCTGTCCAGCCATAATTACAACATACTTGTCTTCAAATGTAACGGATAATTTCTTGTCGTTGCTATCATCTGCAGGGTCGTTGGTGTTGCCATCACCGGATTCAAGGTCTCTCTGGTTGTTACGACGGTTAGAGAGCTTCCAGTAAGAGCAAGAGAGCAATTAAGAGAGCAATTAAAGCAATGAGACCGGCTAGTCCTCCGAAGAGATATGTGAGTTCCAGGGTGATCGTTGACCAGACATTGCCGATGAGGGAGCCATGGAAGATATTATTTGTATCGACATCATTTTGTTGTTGTTTTAGTAAGTAGAAAGAGAGAATTCAAAAGCCTAGATATGTGTGATTGGTTGATTTGAAGCAGTTGTTTGTCTGAGGTAATTAGTGGGTTAGGTGTTGATTCTTGCAGCTAATTGTATTTATACAAGTAAAATAACAAGAGTGGGATTTTTGTTTCTGTACCCTGTTTTTATTTATAGAAGCAAAAAAATGGCTGGGTTTGAAAATAGTGTAAAATTAAATAAAATGCCTCACGTGGGTTGCACGTGTGAAGGTTCTAACGGCCAGCAAGTAACACTGTCATCAGGGAATGACCAAAAAGGACGAAGGTTTCAAAAATAAGGTAAATCCGTACAATTTTACCAAATCACAAAGATGATTTTTGCAATTTACTCTATTTCACATGCATGAGATCTACGGGGTTTGTCAGGTTGATCCGTTTAGGTGCAATGCACCCGTATAAACTCGATCCTATACGATTTAAGTCGAGTCGAGCTACTCAAGCAGAGTTTCAAGTCGATCTCGAGTATGAAAATAACCAGCTCGTACGTCTCGCGAGTCTAATCGAGATTGTGCTATATTTTATATTTTCACCCTTTATGTATGTGCATATTGTAATAATTACTATATTTTCTAAACAAGTGTACCTAGTCGAGTTATATCGAACTTAAACATATCGAGTTAACTATATTATACTGATAACCTAATCAAGTCGAGTTCGAAAATGTCTATTATCTAATCGAGTTTAGCTTGAGTTTGAAAATAAAGGCTTGATCGAGCTCAATATCAAGTTTTGTTTTTGAATTTTATAATTGAGTCGTGTTCGAGCCTGGCATTAAGCACTTTACTTTTATTTTGACCTTTCAATTCACCGTACTCTTCAAACCAGTTAAATAATTTAATTTGTAGCGAAAATTTCAAAATTCATATGTTGGTACTTTACAGTTTTATGCTAAATCATGTGAATTTACAGCCACAAGTTAATTAACCGATGTTAAAAATTAATAACTTAAATGACCAAAAAAAAAAGTATAGCCATAATAAACATTTTTTAACAGTATATTACACTTTTGTAACATAATCCCTTTAATTTCCATCCAAAAACAGTTAACTATTTATATGTGCCAAAAATAAAATAGGCGGAAAACAGAAAACTTTTCTTTCGTTCTCATCAAACTATCATTACTCAAAAAGAGTTTATACGATACTCTATGATAATCTACAAAAGCCCGTACCCTATCTACTATGCATCCGCAATCACCGGCGCTCAAACATAATGATGACTTTTAATATTCCTTTCCTTAATTCGGAAACGAAACAAAATTTCAAAATAAAAAATATACAAAAACTAAGGGAGCTGATGTGCGGTCTCATGGTCCTCCGCTAACGGTACTTGTACCTGATCATAACTCCCCTGTTTTTCTTCCGCCGACACCGACGAAGTCTCCGTTGAAACCGTGGAATTGCTCCGGCAACTAGAACTACCAAACGACGACGTTCTGCTTGAAATGGGTGTTGCCAGAAACGTAGGTTTCGCTTGTCCGGCCATGATTACTAAATACTTCTCTTCGGATCTTTGTGATTAACGGGTTTTGAGTCTCCGTCACGGTCACCATCACTGTTTCCGGCCTCAAGGTCTCTTTCGACGTCGCCGGAGAGCTTCCAGTAAGAACAAGCGAGGATCAACAGAGCAAAAACAATGAGACCAAGCATGGCAGCAAGGCCACCAAACAAGTACAGTACCGGTGAGTACCAGGGTGATCGATGTACGGTCACCGGCGAAGATAACGGAGCCATTGACGAAGTTGCTTGAATAGTGAATTAGAGGTGAGAGAGAATATGATTACAGTGGATATATGGATTAGGAACTGGTTTATGGTTACGCTATTTATACAAGAAAATGGTGGAATTTTCCATTTTCATTCGGAAAAATTGACGTCATGGTTTGTTTTTTTGGCTTTATATTGGGTAAACTAGCAGGTACCCGCGCAATGCGGCGGCGGGTACCCTGAGACGATAGAGATGGCGGTAGCAGTAGTGATGATGGTGGTTAATGTCCGTGGCAGTAAGTGTGGTGGCGGTGGTGGTGAGTGATAGTGGTAGGTGTTGGTGACGATCAATAGCATTATATGAGTTTAAAATTAATAAAGATAATATTTTGCATAAGTAATTAAACTCAAAGATTTAGCAACTATCAAAGTAGCTGAGTTTGTAATCCCGAGTTTTGTTTTCTCTTTGGTGGTTGTGATTAGGCTTGAGAGCTAAACCAAGTAAATCGTTGTGTTGTTTGTAATAGTGGTGATCGATCCCAATAGTTATGATATTGATGTTTCAAATTGATGTCTTTAATGAATGGTG
Source organism: Calendula officinalis (assembly GCA_963853835.1). NCBI lineage: Eukaryota > Viridiplantae > Streptophyta > Magnoliopsida > Asterales > Asteraceae > Calendula > Calendula officinalis. The sequence continues at coordinate 25,571,339 of OY970832.1, forward strand.
TAGTAATGCTGATGAAAAATAGTTTATATCTCTATGAAACTAATTCATAAGATCATACATAAATGTCCTTTTATCCATAATTTTAGTTGAATTCATATTAAATCCTAATTAAGAGGATCGAAGAAGTACGATAATAGTAACGATATGTTCACATCGAAAAACACTAAGTAGATACTCAATTAACGAAATGTTCAAAATTAGAACAAAAATATCAAAATGTCATTTTGTAATATTTAATTACCAATAATAGAAAGACCAACAAAAGGTAGCAAATAATAAAGAAAAATCTAACTCAATATCCATCACAAAAGACTCATTTCTATAATAAATAAAAAAAACCTAACAGAAACAAACACCATAATTCCTCAATAATTGGCCTTAGCTATACTCTCAATCTCATCTTTCTTCTTAACTGCATAACTACGGCAAAACACAATCAACCATTATAATAACAATACAAAAACAAGTTCTTTTTTTTCAAACCAAGATTCTATATGGCAAACCAGTATGAACTTATAAAAGAAAATGACTTTTTGGGTCAAAACTCAACCAAGGTGTACTCCTAGTGCATGAAAACCTCCCAGGACCAATTTGTGATCAGATTTATAGGTCAACCCAAAAGACCCATTTAGCCATTTGGGTCAAAAGCAATCCCTTTACCTATTTCAAGAATCCTTTGCAGTATTGATTAGGGGTGTTGATCGGGTATATTTTTCGGGTATCGGGTAGTTCGGGTCGGGTGGTTCGGGTTTTTACAAATATAAAAAATAACCAATAACCAACCCAAATTAAATTCGGGTATTTGGGTATGGGTAGTTCGGGTAATGGGTCGGATACGGGTATATCCACTAATACCCGAGAATTGACATAGTTGTATTGCCGACAACCACAACGTTTATATTTTGATCTCAATACACCATCTTTGTCCGTAATTTTATCAAATTCCAACCAACATTGGGCTCTATCGTTGACTTTTATATGAAATTAATGAATTACAAGTATAATGATCATATTTTATTAATATAATCATAATATGTTACCTTTAAATAAAGCCTTATAAAAACATTCGGGTATTCGGGTATAACCGTCCACTTGAAATATTACCTTATACCCGAACCGCTTTATTTTCGGGTTACCCGATACCCAAATATTTCTACCCGATACCCGAACTATCCGACCCGTTCTACCCAAATTCGAAACGGGTCGGGCGAGTAGAATGGGTTTCGGTTATTTTCGACAGCCCTAGTATTGATTAGTTAATCACCAATAGTTTTAAAATTTCTAAATGCACTTTCACGTGCATCGGTTGTAAGAAGATAAATAGCCCATATGAAATCAGTGTCAATGGATTCCTACAAAAGGATTATGTAAATATACCTTAAAAACAATCTAATTACACAATTGCCAAATAGAAAGAGGCTGACTTAATGCTCAATAAAATCAAAAGAAAACAAATAATCCAAGAAAACTGATTTTATTTTTAATTAGGTTAAGAAATATAACTAATAGATTCTAAGACACTTACATCTTCAGATTCTTCTCTCTTTTCAACTTTCTCTTCTTTTTTTTACTCAACTTCAGTGGCAGCAGCAAGTGCACCACCACCCCACTGGTTGTCCAACCTCTCTGACAATACGGGTCTTGCTAGTCTTGTAACCAAATTGTAACCAAAGAAAGCAGTTACTTTGCAAAGTTTGGTTGGGTCATCCTTGGGAAAAAGCCTTCACTATAAAAGACATAATGAAATAAAACTAAAAATTAATAAGTAATACAATAATTAAGAAAAGAGCCATTATATTAACCATGTCATGAAATTAGGAACATTATTATAAATAATTCTATTTGCTTTAAACTTGATGTGTGTCGGTCATTACATCATGATGTTCAGCCTGTAATGTGAATCATTTTTTGATGTTGGCTTTAACCCAACGAATGGGTCAAGAACAAGTGCAGGGAAAGCAAACCAGTAATAAAAATTAAAAATTTTAAGGTCTGCAAATGATATAACAACGAACCTTGAAAGCACACAACTATCTTCGTCCGCTTTTCCTGATTTAATTTCCTCACAAATCTGAATTTTAAAATTTTTAACCACTAAAAGAACATGAACAATAGTGATAGACCCGTGATTTTGCAGCCCTACTGAGATAGAAGATACCTATGACGCTTGAATGATGTTTTTTTTTCATTTGAAGGGCGAATCGTGGGGTCCGCTGACCAACATTGCACCATTAATTTCCTCCATTCTGGTTCACATTTTCTGGTATTATAGGCCGCAGAGCGTAATTAAATGTAAATAATCGCATGACAGGGCGTAATTAAATGCAGAAAATTTAACCTAAATTCATGGCGATGAGAGCATTTGAACGATCGAGAGTCAGAACGGGAAACTCAAGTGAAGGCCTCAACTGAAAGGAATACATCAATTGTGACCCTGAAAACCCTATAATAGCAGTCATTCGTCCAAAAAATGCTTACCAGCGAGAGAGAAACATGTTAGATGTGAGAAATTGGATAGCGGTGAAGGTAGGGTAGGGTGGGTGTGGGCGAGGTTGGGCGGAGGGCTTCAGAGCAGCAATCGATTATGGTAATCAATTATGAAGGTTGATTTCCAAAGCGTCATTTCAGTTCGCAATACAGAAAACCTTTCAATGCCCAAGAAAAATTCGACTGTGTATTGTTAAGATACAATGGGTCACGGTAGGTAGCATTTATATAAACAGGTTTTCAAAAGAAAAACATTGCTTCTCCTAGTGACCAAGATGTCCCGTGTTCGAACCCTTCCTTACGCACAATTTTTAAAACCCAAATAATTTTCCATATATGGCAAGTGTGTTGGCTGAATTTTCAATCTTGCTAATTGAGGAAGGGGTAAATACATTATATATAGTAAAGATAAAGATATGGAATATCTTCTATGAGTAAAAAATAAGTTAGTGCGTCTGTCTTTTTCATTTTCTAGTAATTCCTTTTCTTTTGAGCATGCTTTATTTTTTTATATAATTAAGGCATAATATCTGTATATAGACAATATCCTGCGTAATATTTTATCTATTGAAGGAATTTAACTCAGGATTTTATCATGGCTTAATTTTTGTGCATTTACGTTTGTAATACGCAATTTAGTGGTTTTGTTGAAGTTACTCATGAAATCCATTTTGAAATAGCCGTTTGCCCAAAGTGTCAACCCGAACCTGTACCTTAACCTATTATGTTAGTCGGGTCGGGTGTATTAAGGTTTTATGTTGATAGCAGGTTTTTTAAACATCCTTAAAGGGTCAAGTATCGTGTTAGAATTATTTACCTTATCGGGTTTCAGGTTGACTAGTACCCGAACCTATTACGCTAGTCGGGTCGGGAGTATTCATGTTTTATGTTGATAGCGGATTTTTTTAAACGTAACCGATCAACTTGGTTCCTTATAGGGTCGGGTATCGGGTTAGAATTATTTACCTTATCGGGTTTCAGGTTGATCTTATTTGACCAATTGAAGTCTAAGTGTTTTTTCCCTTCAAATTTAAAATATTTTTACTCCTATGACATTAAATTAGCACGTTAATAACGATAAAGAGTTTGGTTATCGTTGTCGTTATCATCAATTAATAAAAATCATATAACAATTATAATTTTTAAATCAAAACTGATAATTTTCAATACTTTAACATAGTAATGTTTTTTCATAGACTAGAAATTGCAAAAAGAAGAATATGTTGAAGTTGTGCTATTAGGATAATAGATATGATATTTGAGTATTGAGAAACTAGATTCATAAATAATTCCTTTTTTTCATTTTTATCTAAAAAGTCTTAATTTAGGTGTAACTCGGCGTATCAAATTGGGTCAACTCAATAAACCTGAAACCCGGTCTATCCAAATTTGACCAACCAAGTAACTTATCAAGTCATATTTCCAGTTATAAGTTTTTTACCTTAAAATTGACGAACCTATCTGACAACACGATAAAAACCCAACATGTATGAGTAACAAGTGATAATTAAAGAACAACTTTTTTTTATTTTTTTATTTTTTAGAGAACAACTTAATAATCAATATAATGAAACATTAAATGAATTCATAATTACCAGAAAAAGGGCCATATCATCCTAAACTAATGTGTTCATTACTTCATATAATGTGGAATTATGTTGATGGAGACCCTCCGATGTTTTTTATGTACAGTGGAGAGCCTCCAACTTTGCATTTCCATTTCTTTCCACTAGTGAATTAAAAAGATGAAAAAAATTACATAAAAGTGGCGCTGTGATCACCTACGGAAGCCCTCACTCTATCTACCCTGCAACACACAGACCACCTTTTTATCTAAACAAAACTGATGAGTGATGACCTACATGAAATTTTTTGAAACGAAATTTGTAAACACCTAAGACAGTTGATCTCGCGTCTCCTGCTGGTTCGCCATGTTCCTTACTTGTAGGTGATCAGTGCACTCTTTCGCCTCCGACGTCGACAATTTATCCGACGAGTAGCTCCGGCAACTACAACGGCAACAAGATGACGCTATGCTCGAAATGGGTGTTGCCAAAAACGTTGGATTCGCTTGTCCCGCCATGATTACCAGATACTTGTCTTCTAGAACAACTCGGAATTCGTTCTCGTTGTGATTGTTAAGTTTTGAGTCTCCGGCCTCAAGGTCTCTCTCACCGTCACCGCCGTTCGTGTTGTCGTCGGCCGGACTGAAGTAGGTGCATGCGAGGATCAAAAGAGCAAAAGCAATGAGACCCATAACGGCGGCAAGGCCTCCAAAAAAGTACGGAACCGGTGAGTGCCACGATGACGACCGTTGGAAAGCAGCCGGCGACGATGGAGCTGTTGACGCAGTTGCTTTCATGATAGTTTTGGTTTGTTTAACTGTTATGATTAGATTGAAAGTGATTATGGTGGATGAGTGTGGATTTAGGATTCCGGTTTCATCTAATGAAATTTATTGACGATAAATTGAGCTTTAATTGTCCTTTTAATGTTTTTTTAATTGTACAATACAATATTAATTAATAGTTTTTTGGTTTAACTGGAACTTTATTCCTATTAAATCTAATCCTTATGGGTTAATGCAATATATAGTCGGATTCCTGCAAGTTAAAGAAGAGGTTTAGTGCGTTTCTTTATTCACATTTTTAATAGCCAGTTTGGGGCGCAATAACATGTTAAAGAGGTTTGGATCATAATGATTTTATGGTACCAATATTTAAGACTGAAAAAACTATGGGCATGTTTTTAAATAAGTTTTCCCAAACATAGCCTATATATTGATCGATTGGCTATAGTGGTAATGGTGCTTGAATAACTTCTTATAGATAATAGGTTTGATCCCTCTCCTGGTAAATATTTACAAGGTTGTATAGGAAGTTTGAAAACGGTCACAAAAACAATTTAAACGCGTATATCACGAGCACAAATTCGATCATACCAGGAAAGGTCTTATAACAGGAATACCCTTAAAATAATATAAGACTACGAAACTAAGATCATCAATTTAAAAATATATTTATCTAGCAATATAAAACTAATGAAATGTATGAAAAAAAGACACATGCCAAATGATGATGTTGTAAATTTTTATATATGTACATCTTTTATTTATTTATCTTTTACTTGGGCGTCTGGGAGTTATTACTCCCTTGATACCACAAAAAAGTTTACATTTCTTATTAAAGTTTTATTCAAAAAAAAGTTTACATTTCTCAAATTTGTGGATCACCTAATAAATTAATATTATTACCAATCATTCCACCAATAAAACATTTTCTCTTTCTAATCTAACCTTATATTTTAATCAAAAGTATTACAAAGGACCCCACCACTAACTAGCTCCTAAAAGATTGTGCTAAAATGAAATGTAAATTGTTTTACGGGACGGAGGGAATATAAGGTTGTTCATGTCTTGAAATGTCATTAGATTTACTAACATGTTATTTTTACAAGTTCTTCTAATACATCTTTTAATAAAGTATATGTAAAATTGTAAAGTGTTTATTACTAACATGTAACCTAGTGGTATTGGTGGAAAAGTTAAGGTGTTGCCCATGGCCAAGGTCATGGGTTCAAGTCCCGTCGTGGACAAATGGTGGGGTTTATTCCCCATATGTGGAAGGTTCGAGGGAAGGCATACTGCCCCCCTGTGGATGTCACTGTCTTGGCTCGAACCACTAACTTACTAACTTGCCGTTCAAAAAAAAAAAAAAAATGTAAAATCATAATTTCGAAAGAAAAATTAATTTGAAGTTTTTCGTATATAAATTCTCTTTTGATAAGTATATGTTTATCCATTTAGAAACCATAACATCTCATTCGAAAGTGTTTATTACTAGGTCACGTGTCAATTGCAATATACTTGTTTCTATTGATTTGGTTATCATTGAATCTTAAACTCATAATAAAATAAATGTTGTAAAGTCGAATACCGGACATGAGAAATATATATTTTTTTCCTTCTTTTTTCATCCTCCAAAATTTGATGTACAATCCATTGGTTAAATTAAAGGGAACAAAAGGCGATAATGCTCTATGATCACCTACTGAAGCCCTCACCATATTTACCATACAACTCGCAATAAGCATCACTGATCTGTGGTCTCCTGGTTCCCCGTGCTCCTTACTTGTAGCTGATCATCACTCCCCTGTTTCTCTTTCTCATTCTCCTCCATCATTTCCGCATCCGACGTCGACGATTTCTCCGTCGAGTTGCTCCGGCAATTACAACTACAAAACGACGTCACTCTGCTCGAAACAGGTGTTGCCAGAAACGTTGGGTTTATTTGTCCTGCCATGATTACTAAATACTTCTCTTCGAAAACAGGGGATAATTGTTTTTCTTGATTCTCGGGTTTTGACTCTCCGGCTTCAAGGTCTCGTTCTCCGTCGGCGCCGGAGTCTCTGTCACCGGCGTGTTTGGAGTAGGAGCAGGCAAGGATCAAAAGAGCAAAAGCAATGAGACTTAGCATGGCAGCAAGGCCACCAAAGAGGTACGGCACCGGTGAGTGCCACGGTGACTGATGAATGATCACCGGCGACGAGGGACTTATTGAAGAAGCCGATTGTAGAGTCATGGATGGTTCTTTTACTTGGTAAATATAAAATTGTGAAGTTTAATAAAGTTGTTTGTGGGGATGAGTGGATTAAAGAGTTGTTAAGTGAGGTTGTATTTATAGATGGAAAATGTTTTTTTTAATGGTAAAATATAGCGTCATATCATAGGGCCACATCCAACATAATAGATGGATTTTATTTAGGGCATGCTTGTTAAAAAATGAATTAATTTTTGTAACATAACTTTTGATTTATATATTACAACGTACAAGTATTCATGTAAACTATAAAAACGTATAAAATACTATTTGTAGTGTATTCATTAAGGGAATTAATTTTCGCACCACACTTTTTGATTACCCTACCACAGTGTACACGTATTCCTGCACAATGTACAAGCATCTAAAGCATCCATTGTGGTAGATGGGTTAAAAGATGTGGTATAAAAATCATCCCCTATTCATTAAAAGATGTGATACATTTATTACTCTCTTTAAAAAATAGGATTGGAAGAAGAAAAGAAAAAGATAATGATGAATAGTGACATGTTTAAGATAGTTTATAATTTATTTGTATTTTTAAGGGGATAAATCTTAATATTTATCAATACGATGGATTTTATTTAGGGCATGCTAGTTAAAAAATAAGATTGGAAGAAGAAAAGAAAAAGATAAGAGAAATGATATTTTTCGTACATTTTCTTGCTACTCATAAGTCTACTCACTTTTAAGCTTGACATGTGTCATACACTAATTCTTTATCCTCATATCATTCATTGATCTTAACACTTGTCATCATCAAAATGGGTAGGAATAATGGTAGGAAGAAATGGTAGGAAAATATATCATTACTCTTAAGATAATGATGAATTGTGAAATGCTTAAGGTAGTTTTAATTTATGTGTAGTTTTAAGACACAAATCTCAACTATTGATCAATAAGATCTAACGATCAATGATTAATCACATATTTTATATATTAAGGGTATTTTGGTCATTTGTCACTTACAAAAAAAAAATTGAAAGTATTTTATAATTTATTTTTTGAAATAATTTAAAATTTTCATTTTTTAAATTATTTTATTTTTTCATTTGTTAGTAATTATTTTATTTTTTATTATTATTTTATTGGTTTGATAATGGCGTGTTGTACTTAATCACATGTGATTTTATTGTACAATCATATGTGATTGTATATTTAATTACATGTGATTTTTAGTACAATCATATATTCATATGTGATTCAGTATACAATTACATGTTATTGAATATAGTGATTATCATATTATATGTTATTAACAAAAATATTTTTTTTTTCTAAAAAAATAATCATAATAAAAAATAATAAACAAAATAAAAAAATAATTAATAATTCTAAAAAAATTATAATAAATTAATTTTTTTGTAAAAATGACCAAAATACCCCTCCCCGTATAATATATGTGATTAATCTTAATCATTAGTTATAATTAATCAATTGTTGAGATTTGTCCCTTAAAACTATATAAAAATTAATAACTACCTTAAATATATCTCATGATATATAATAGAATGTATTTTCTCTATTTTAAGAGAATAAGGTGTCGTGTTCACCATGCCTAATCCAAGCCACACTGTTGGTGGTGTTATATGGTCAACCGCCAAGTAAATAGGTTAAATAAAATTTTCTTTTTTTGTTAATTGTGATTGATTTTAGGGTATTTTGTGTAGGTCCTTAATGAATGTTATGTAAATGTTAAAAAAGAGAGTAATTTTCAGATAAATGTTAAAACAATGTGAAATGATCTAAAATAAATTTAACATACATTGACACCTTATACTCTAATAACGTGATAAGATTGTTAAATGGGGATAGTGAGTGTGTGACTGTCACGTACCTAAGGTTAGGTGCAGAACCACGTATAACTACATAGTTTTGTTTAAAAAAAAACTCAAAACGGTTTTTTTTACAATATCTTGTCACCTTCCCATCATATTAGAACACTTCGATAATAAAAAACACCAATTCAACACAATTTCAAGAATATGACATGTGTTCAATATAAACACCATTTCAAAAATATGAAACTTGAAACACCAATTCAACAAAAACATAATTAAGATTTAAGATAATTGATGAGTTTTAGACGAGACTTAATATAATAATGAGTTTACGTAATGACTTATAAGACTTTTTAAACAAAATTGTGTAGTTTTAGGTGGTTCCGCGCCTAACCTTAAGTATTTGACAGTACACACTCACTTTTCCCTTCTTAAATAACCTAGAAAAGGACCAAATGGATAAAGTTAAAACCTAAAGAAAAGGGCATGGAATAATAAAATTAAGCTAATTGTCAGGATCGAATAACTAAATCAAGTTATTAGAAACACAGATCTACTAACAAGAGAAGTTACAGCGGATTAACACTCTTGTTATTTGATTAAGAACAATGAAAACTGTAATCGAATAAGAATAACAATAAGAACACAGTAATCACAAAAAGCTTCAATGTATTAATTTGATCGATCAATACACGTATGTTTACAATTCATAAGGAACTATATATAATAGTCCTTGAAGCCTAACTATTTACCCTAGTTATTCTAGGATAGGATTACAATTGAATTACAAAAAGATATGATATTCTAAACTAATTCTGCAAAGATCTCGGACACGATCAGCACCATATAAAGACATCAGTAGTATGTGCCATCGTCAGTAGTAAATCTGATCATCAGTAGTAATACACGAGATCAGTAGTATCTTTGTAATCTGTATCAACTCCTTAGCAGCATTAAGTTGTTGATCAGTACTAACTCTGCACATCAGTAATATGCATGTAGATAAGTAATAACTTGTTTATATCCCAACAATATCCCCCTAAACTTATTAATTCAATTTGAATTAATCAAGTTTCTTTCTTTTCTCTTCTTCTTCCTTTGCCCTTCTTTCATCTCCTTCCTTCTTTCTTTGATCTCTTAATCGTCTTTGTTCATCCACATATTCTTTATTCTTTTGAAATAATTGTCTGTATTTCTCTGTATACATATCTGGATCATTAGGTCTTACAAATGCACAGCAAACAATTTGATACAGAGTTTTCTGTGAGTGATTGTAGTCTCTTTCCATTAAATACAGCTCACATCTCTTGTTAGTTCTTTCAAAGAAGTACATATTGACTGTGGGAAGAACATTCCAGGCAAATAAATTGTCTTCACTTGCAATCCTTTCAACATACTTTTCTGGATGAAATGCAGCATCAAACATCTCAGTTAAGTATCCAGCTCCAGAGTTTTTCCACCTTTTATTAGACATTCTTGGTTTTCCAATTTCCAACATTGTAATAACATCACTTCTGTTAAAGGATAATAACATAGGTTTCCATGCTTTGAATTTCTGAACACTTTTATCTTTTCTTATAATTTCATGGATTCCTTAATTTTCTCTCAAGTTTAGAATTGGGTTGCCTTGTTGGATTGGTTGTGGATCTTCTATGATTTGGGGAGTTTGTTTCAGTTTTTTTGTAGTTGAATCTTCACCTTCTATTAATTTTCTTTTCTTTGAACCTTGTTCTGAAGATTCACCAACTACAGTTTTTCTATTTAGTACAATCTTGGGATCAATCTTTATCATATTTGAAGGTTCAATAACTAGTACACCTTCATTTAGTTGTTTCTTTTTCTCAGTGCAAGATCTTTCAACAAGTGTGATAATTTTCATTCTACCAAAGGATTTTGCACTGTGACCTCTTGTCTTAAGATATTCAACCATCATGCTTTTCTCTTCATCAAATGGTTCAGGCATGTCAATCTTGCATCTTTTGCATTCATTAATTTGTTCTTCAAGAAGGTGCAGTCTTTCTTCATCATATTTACTGATTTTATCAAGTTCTGCTTGTTGACCTTCTATCAGAAATTCTTCTATTTCTTGAACTGCTTCAGCTGCAGATTGTTCTTCTAGTTGAATAGCCTTTGCCTTAGCCTTTTCTTTTTCAGCTTTCCTTTTATTTTCAAGTGCAAGAGTTTTGGCACATTTTCTGTGGTACCTCATTCTCTTGACTTTCCAATGAGATTGTTTTAGAGGCCTGACTAAATTCATCTTGTTCACCATATAGTGACCAAGTGCTCTATGTGGATAGTCATCATCAAATTTTTCTTTACCTTTACCTATGCATTGTGATGGAGGTGTATACTTCATTTCTGGTACCTCATTTATTTGTATTTTTGGTGCAAAGGTTGCTTCATCATCATCCAGAATTTTTGGATGAGGAGGTAATGCACATTCATCTACCTCTTCCCAATTTACATTTTCATCAAAATCTGGAATAATGATTTCTGTTGGTGCTGTTGTTGTGGTTACTACTGGTGAATCAGTAGTAATTGGTACTTTTGTTGTTGCTGCTACAGACCCAGTAGTAACCAATGTAGTTACTACTGGTATTAAATCTTGAAGGTTAAAGGGTCTGTAAAGTACCATTTGTAGAGTAGAGGGGTCTGCTACTGGTTATGAGGTTGTTGTAGTTGCCATCAAAGGAGTTATTACTGATGTTGCTTCTTGTGTTTCTTCTTCAATTGGATCAGTAATAATTACTTCAGTTGTTTGGATGACTTCAGTAGTGTCCATGGGATCAGTAGTACCCATGACTTCAGTAGTAATTTGAGAAGGTACTTGTTCTGCTGTTGGTGATTGTTGTGCAGACACAAATACATCTTCCATGCTTTTGACTCCTCTGTCAAAGTCTTCATCACTTTGACCTGTTTCACCATGAGCTTCTTTGAGATTCAAGAGGGAGGCTGCTGCCGCGGCAATTGAAGTGTCAATCATTCCCTGGATTTGATCTTTCTCCCCCTTAGTGATCTCAACCTGTTGTGCATCAATATCATCAACCTTCTTCTTCAATTTTCTTATTATGGAAGATTGTTTTTGAAGTCTGTACTCACGTCTCTTCATTCTTCTGTTTAGGACATTGATGTAGTGCTTCAGGTAGCTCATGGTTCTACCTTGATTGTTGATTAAGATTTGGCAATTTTGTACAGTGGTTTCAAGGTTTTCCATCCTATCCATCAATTCAGTTTGTTCCATACTACCCTCAGTCCTTCTAGGAACATCCTCGGGTTGGGTTGTTACATAATTAGCTTTAAGGTTTTCCATCCTTTCCATCAATTCAGTTGGTTTCAGTCTTCCCTCATCACTGCTTGGTGATTCATTGGGAGTTTTAGATACTCTCTTCTTCCTAGAAGAAGCAGTAGTATCTCCCCTTGCGGTTTCTTGGCACCGGGGTCCTGTAAGTGCTTCCTCAAATGATGAGTCATCACTTAAAGTTGCCAAGGTCTGGGTCCTAATGATGTTCTCACTAGCCTGTGCACCAACCTTTGGAGCATCAGTAGTGAGAGCCCTTTCCTCATGACTTCTCTCCTCCTTGGAAGTCAACTCTTGGAGTCTGGGGTCTGACTCAGTTGGTCCCCTGGTGTCCTTTTTGGAAGTTCTCTTCCTTTTATATTTTGAGGATATTATTTGGCTTTTAGGAAGGTTTACCAAAGAGTGAAGAGTAACACTCTGAGGTTCAATTTCATGTTCCTGGGACACATGCATGACATCTTGAGGGGAGGTTGTTTGAGTGGCTAGGAGTTCTGTTTGGGCTGCAATATTTGGTGATGGAGTGGGTTGGGGTTCAATGGGGTGACTTGAACCTTCTCCAGTTGGAAGTTGATCATGGATCATATTTAAAAATAAAGGTGTTTCCTTTCCAGAAAATTTGAACTTTTTGTTCATATTTGAGAAAACCTTTTTTATTTAGTTCTGGAATAGGAAAAATGTTTTTGGTTTTATTTAGATTTGGAATTTCACAATCAAAAATATGTGCAAGGAATCTTGGATACATTAAAAATTTTGTTGAAGATAAATTTCCAAGCATTCCATCAAAAATCATTTTGGAAAAATTGAATACTTGGTCTGTGCACAAACAGACAATAGCAGATGCTATTAATCTGTTGAACTCATTCCAAGTACTCTTTTTAGGAGACATACAATGTTGAATAGTATGTACCAAGAATTTCCATTGGGGAGAAAGAAGACCTTTTTGAAAAGTTTGAATATCTGTTCTTCCTTCATACCCCATTTTTAAAATGTTTTCAATCAAATCTTCTTTAGAGAGAAGAGAAATACCTGACTCATCATTGAGTTGTAGATGTTGTCGAATTGTTTGTTCAGAAACAGTGATAGATTGTCCATCTATGTCAGATTTGATTTTAATGATGTTTTCTTCCTCTATTCTTTCAGCCTTTTCCCAAAATTGAACAATATGTTGTTCACAGAGTGTGAGATTTATTGTTAGGGCAAATTTGATTATAGACTTCTTGAGAAACATAACTATTTGCCTAAAATTTCTAGTTCCATCTGGGTTCTTTAGAAATGCAACCATGTTGTGAAATTCAGAGTAAAGAAGATATGTTTGAGCAACTAGAGGTTTCCTCATTGCCATTTTGATTTGATTTGTGATTTGAGATTGAGAGTGATTTAATTTTAAGTTCTTTGGAGATTGTTGATCGATTTGAAGTTGTTACTTCCTTTTAGGGTTTCAATTTGGATTGCCGACTATAGGGTTTATCGTGGGTTTTAGCAAATCGAGGTTTGGATAATGTAAGATTAACCGACTTCTGTTATTTATAGTTTTCAAAATTAACATGCAAAAAGTCACAAATATCCTTCGAATCATAGCATAATGGCTATTTTCATGGGGTTAGTTTGGCAATTTTATTGATTTTAAGAGAAAATTGCCGATCAGTAGTATTAAAACATCAGTAGTAACTGAGGTTTAATACGTTAAAGTTTGATCAGTAGTAACTTGAAACTACAATCAGTACTAAGTGAATAACCAGTAGTGAAATTATACAGACTTAGATAATATTGTACAAAAACCTTACATGTGAGATTTATTTAATAATTAATTTATCAAAATCATTTCAATACTGCTAACTAAAAAGTTAAACCTTCCTACATCAAATGCTTTTGTAAAAAGATCTGCTAGTTGATTATCAATATGAATTTTAATCACTTTAATTAATTTCTTTTCATTACAATCTCTTATGAAATGAAATCTGATTTCAATATGTTTAGTCTTTGAATGTTTTACTGGATTGTTCACAATACTAATTGCACTTAGATTATCTATGAAAATAGGAGTTTTAAGAATAGACATACCAAAGTCCATGAGTTGATTTTGAATCCATAGAACTTGAGCACAACATGCAGATGCAGCTACATACTCTGCTTCTGCAGAAGATGTTGAAACATTTGTTTGCTTCTTGCATTGCCATGACACAAGTCTTGATCCAAAGAATTGACATCCACCAGTGGTTGACTTTCTATCCAAGCATTCACCACCATAATCACTGTCTGTGTATGCTGTAAGTTCAAATGGTGAATCATGTGGATACCAAAGACCTAGTGATGGTTTCCCTTTCAAGTATCTAAAGATTCTTTTGACTGCTTGTAAATGTAGTTCCTTTGGTTTTGCTTGATACCTAGCACACACACACACACTGTACATAATGTCAGGTCTAGATGTAGTTAAATACATTAAAGAACCTATCATTGATCTATATAAGTGTCCATCTACATCCTCCCCCTCAATATCAGGATGTAGGTGTTTATGTGTTTCCATAGGAATGCTTGCACTTTTGCAGTCTTTCATGGCAAATTTCTCTAATATGTCTTTGACATATTTTGATTGATTGATTAAAATTCCATCTGATTTTTGATTGACTTGGAGTCCAAGAAAGAAGTTCATTGGACCCATTGAGCTCATCTTGAATTTAATCTGCATAAGTTCTTCAAATTCTTTGCAAAGATGATCATTTGTTGATCCAAAGATGATATCATCTACATATATTTGAACAAGTAGGATGTCATCTTTGACTTTCTTTGTGAAGAGAGTCTTGTCAATGGCACCTCTTTGAAATTTGTTCTTTAACAAGTATGATGATAGTGTGTCATACCATGCTCTTGGTGCCTGGTGTAGGCCATAAAGAGCTTTGTCTAATTTGGACACATAATCATCATGCTCAGGATCTTCAAATCCTGGAGGTTGACAAACATACACTTCTTCTTCTATTTTTCCATATAAGAATGCACTCTTTACATCCATTTGATAGACTTTGAACCTTTTGAATGAAGCATATGCCAGAAATATTCTGATTGCCTCAATTCTTGCTACAGGAGCATATACTTCATCATAGTCTATTCCTTCTTCTTGAGTGTATCCTTGTGCTACAAGTCTGGCTTTGTTTTTGATCACTATTCCTCTTTCATCCTTTTTGTTTCTGAAGATCCATCTGGTTCTAATGGCTCTTTTTCCTTTTGGAAGAGGTACTAAAGTCCAAACAGCTTGTAGCTTGAATTGAAGAAGTTCTTCTTGCATAGCTTCAATCCAATTTGAATCTTTCATAGCTTGTTGAATCTTTTTAGGTTCATCCTGTGATAGAAAATATGCAAACAAACAATCATTAGATATTAGACTTATATTACAAGTATTATTGTTTAAACTTGAATTAAATTTGCTTCTTGTCTGCATATTGGAATTGACATCACTTAGAACAAGATCTAAAGGATGATTCTTTTGAGCTCTTGAGTTGGAAGTTTTGTCAACAATTATTTGACTATCAAGATTTGATTCATTGGATTCAGGAATTTGAGCATCTGTCCAGTTTTCTTCTTGAGTTTCTGAATCATCTTGGTCTTCTTGATCTTCTTCACTGATATTGTTATTAGTAATAACACAATCATTGTTGAAAACTTGTGCCTGTGAGTTGGTACTGGTATCAGTATCATTACTTGCAGCATCACCATTTAGGGTTTCTGAGTTATTACTGGTGTCAGTATTATTGCTTGTTTCTTCAAGATTTTGAGTTTCTGAGTTATTACTGACACTAGTATTGTTTGTATTATCAGAGTTGTTACTGTCCTCAGTATTAACTGTAGGATCAGTATTAACAATGATATACTGTAGAGAATTTTGACTTCCATTAAGTGATGATGAACCCTCTTTGGTTGGTTGATTGTTATCTGCATTAAAATTAAAACTAAAATCAAGAGATTTTGTTAGTGAATCAATATTAAACAACCAGTCTGGACCATTTCCTTTTTCATTTATAAGATTTTCATTAAAGGATACATTTGCACTTTCTTCAATGATCCTTAGTCTTTTGTTGAACACTCTGTATGCTTTGCTTTGAGTTGAGTATCCTACAAAGATTCCATCATCTGCTTTACAGTCAAACTTACCAATTTGTTCTCTTGTAATTGAGATAGTACTGGGACAACCAAATGATTTTAAAAAGCTTATTGAAGGTTTTCTTTTATTTAGCAGTTCATATGGTGTCTTGAAGTGTGGCTTGACTATTAATACTCTGTTTTGCACATAACATGCAGTATTAACAGCTTCAGCCCAAAAGGTTATTGGTAATTTGGCATCTGCAAGCATAGATCTTACTGCTTCAATTATTGTTATATTTCTTCTTTCAGCTACACCATTTTGTTGAGGAGTTCTAGAAGAGCTATACTGCCTGTCAATACCTTTAAGATCACAAAATGAGATTAGATTTTCATTTTTAAATTCTGTGCCATTGTCACATCTAATGACTTTCACTTTAAGATCTCTTGTGTTTTCTAGCTTGATAATTAGGTTTTTAATGAGTTCACTTGTTTCATCTTTAGTCCTGAGAAAGAATACCCAAGTAAATATAGAAAAATCATCAGTAATAACTAGACAATATTGTTTCTTTCCTATACTCATTATATTTGTAGGCCCAAATAAATCCATGTGAAGTAGCTGCAATGGGTTAGAAATAGAGTTGATTGATTTGGACTTATGAGAAATTTTGTGTTGCTTACCTTTTAGGCAGGCAACACAATGATGATGACACATGATTTGTTTTTGTGGTAACCAATTACTAAATTCTTTTTGACCAAATTGTTCATGTTTTTAAAGTTTGTGTGACACATCCTTCTATGATAATTCTGATTCATTTGTGTTTGCCTTGGATATAAAGCAATTGATCTCATTTAGAGAAATGATCTCTCCCCCTATATCCAGGCAATACACATTATTTCTCCTTGGTGTTCTAAAAACAACATATTTTTCATCTAAGACAAAGTCAGGAGAAAGAATGATGCACTCTGTATCTGTAAAAAGAATTTTGTTCTTTTTATCACATACTTGTGAGACACTAACCAGATTGTATTGAAGTTCAGCAACATAAAAGACATTATCAAATGTAATCTTACCATTTGATACAATACATTTACCAGTAATACGACCACCTTTAGGATTTTCACCAAAAGCAACATAACCACCATCATATTTTTCAAAGTTTCTGAGAATTTGAAGATTCCCAGTCATGTGCCTAGAGCATCCACTATCAATATGCCATGTATTCACCTGGATGTTCTGCACAAAAGAAGATTAAGTTAATTCTTTTTGGGAACCCAAACTTGTTTTGTCTTGGGTTCATCCTTTTTAATGAAGAATGTGCTATGAGTGGTTTGGTTGATACTGCTCTTTGGTGTTACTACTGATTTCTTTTTAGTTGACCATTTGTTCTGCTTTGATTTGGTTACTACTGATGGATCAGTAGTAACTTTGTGAAAGTATTTTTTGTACTTATCTGTAGTATTTGTGTAGGTGCATCTTACTGTATTGTATCTTGGATACTGATGAGTAGTATATTTTTGATTGTTTCTTTTTATAGTCGTATTTGCTGAGTAATTTCTATACTTTCTTCTGTTTTCAAATTTTTGACTTGTTTTTGGATTTTCATGTCTTGTAGTTTGAAGAAATCTTTTGACTGGCCTACCAAACTTTGGAGTTTCAACTTGTGGAAGTTTGGACTGTTGTGTTAAATTGAATTCTCTTAATATTTGTTCTTTTAATTTTAATTTGTTTTCCTTAAATTCTTTGAATTCTTTGCAATTGATTGGATTGAAGTGACAATCCTTTACTATATGATTTACTTTATTGCAAATTACACATTTAGGTTTGGTTGATTTTAAGCATTCTGGTTTTCTTTGTTCTTTTAATTGATTCATGTTTCTTTGATTTCCCCTTTTTAAGATGGTTGGAATATTTTCAGAATTATATTTTGGAGATTCTTGACTTTGTGTTGTATGGAAGCTTGTATCATTTGATTTAACAGAATTTTCTTCATCAGAAGATTCTTCACTAGATTCAGTTTTTAATTCATCTATTATTCTTTCTGAGCTAGCTTTTAATGGAGGTATAAAATTTGTAGGAGGAGGTACTGCATGATATCCAACTCCATGAATTACCTTTTCTGTGGATTGATTACTAGTTAATTCATCAATTATTTTAGAACTTCTTTCAAATTTCTTTATTGTTAATTTATTTTGTTCTAATTCTAATAGACATTCCTCTAATTTAGTTATAGCTTCTTTTGCTTTTGATTCAGCATATTCTTTATCATAAACAGCTTGTAATAATTATTCTTTAAGTTTTTGATCTATTATTTGATAAACTTTAATTTGGTTTTCTAAGTCGGCTATAACACCATTAAATTCTATTCTTCTTTTTCTGTTTTTAATCAAATCCTAATTGATTTCTTTTGTTTCTTTTTCAAGAGTTTTAAATAATTTAATGCATTCAGAAGAGCATTGTTTAGAATTTACCTCAGATTTAGGTTCAGAGAAGGCCATAAGTGCTTGATTTTGAGCATGTTCTTCAGCTTGAAAGCTCCAGTCATATCCTAGTCCCTCTTGGGATACAAGTGCAGATGAGTTTGTCCTTTTGTCTTTGTTGGGACATTCTCTGGCAAAGTGACCAAGATTGCTACAGTTATAGCATTTAACTTTGGTTTTGTCAAAACCTGCCCTATCGCCTTTGTTGAAGCTCAAACTTGATCTACCAGTTCTCTTTAGGAATTTCTTGGTTCTGAAACTGAGCATAGCCATCTGCCATTTGATATCCATCTCTTCAAGATCACCAGGATTGATTTGCTCCAAATCTTCACTAATTAATGCAGTATGTATATGACTAGTTGTAGCATAGATCATTCTTCACTTAGAGATCTAAGGAACTTTGATCTAAAGAAGGATTCTCTAGCAATATCTTCTAATTCCTTTGCCTTACCAGTTGTAGCATCTTGATTTGTGCCTGCAGTGGACACAAAAGTAGCATTGTTTGAATTTAAAGTAGGAGTTTTCTGACTTACTTCAGATTCGAACACTTTTAAGTCATTGTAGAGTTCATCAAGTTCCTTCTCTTCTAAAGCATCCCTTTGTCTATATACTACAGTGTACATAGATCATTCTTCACTTAGAGATCTAAGGAACTTTCTATTGACATCATCTTTGTCTGGTTGAACTCCAACTTGGTTGAGTTCACCAATAAGTTTATTGAATCTATCAAAAACTTGTGACAAAGATTCATTCTTTTGTCCTTTGAAGTTTTCAAACTCTTGTTTCAGCACAGATTTCATGTTTCTTTTTGTGCTCTTAGTACCCACAAACCTTTTCTCCAAGGCTTGCCATAACAGTTTTACATCATCAAACTCAACAAACAGATGTTGATAGTCATTAGGAATTGCAAGCAATAAGGTACTTAAAGCTTTTAATTCAATTCCTCTGTCCTTCCATTCCTTGTCACTTTTGATCTTGTCAGTCTCAGTTGATGTGCTGGTTGTGGGAATTGGAATGGTTTTGTTACCTTCCAACACAACTTCCCACATGGAATAATCAGTAATAAGCATATATTGCTTAATTCTGTTTTTCCACATCTGTAACACCGTAAAATTTAGGAAGCGTTTTTTTTTAAATGCCCGAAGGCGATTAGGTTATCCTCTAGGTTAGTTTAGTTTAGTTTACAAACAAGGTCCCACAATAAGCTTCCAAAATGAACATTACTTAAACAATACAAAAACGGTGTCACTTAAACGACATGGCTCATTTTTCAAAACATAACAAACTGAGCTTGATCAATCATCCCGTCCAAAGCACCGATCACCTGAAAAGATTCAACGAGGGAGGGATTAGCACAAAGCTAAGTGAATGAATACAATCTACAAGTTCTGTAAAGCCCAACAAGCTAGCATAGACATCTCTACGTTCGAAGAACCACCTAACCAATACACTAATCACATAAACACGGAAGTTATAAAACATCTCCGGTTGGGGAGTCACTGGAACACGGAAGTTATAAAACATCTCCGGTTGGGGAATCACTGGAACACGGAAGTTATAAAACATCTCCGGTTGGGGAATCACTGGAACACGGAAGTTATAAAACATCTGCGGTTGGGGAATCACTGGAACACGGAAGTTATAAAACATCTCCGGTTCGTTCGAGAAGATCGGGGTCCTGCCGGAGCCTTAAACCATGGTCGGCCAAACCACGGTAACCGATAGCGTTTCGTATCCAACACCCGGGCAACTCCCTCCCCTTAACCATGCAACAAATACAGGTAAGGTCGGATACCCTATAGTCGATACCCGATGCCCAGTGCACTGACTTCTCAAACCTCGGTCACCAAGTCAAACCGAGTTGTTGCTACCAATCAAGCCAAGGTCTCTTCACATAAGTTCACATAATCATGTATGGTATTCCCTAACACTAGGCATACATAACAAGAAGATTAGCTACGAAAAACACCGCGAAAAACGTCACAACAGAGTTCCCGATCGCGAACTCTAGTTCACGATCGCGAACTAGAGTTCACGACGTGAACTCTGATCGTGACTACTTCGCGACCATCGACCAAAATCACTGGAGCTACTTCACGATCGGGAACGGGAGTTCGCGACGCGAACTCCCCACGTCTGGTAATTTCCTGCATTTTTATCAAGTATGCATATACCGAACCAATTGTAACCGAACACAAGTTGGAGGTTAAATCCACTCACCGAAACCTTCCACTTGCCGAACTCAGAGGTCTAATGTTTCTTAGTCACGATCCCGATTCCTGTACACCAAGGAATACCGAATTAGTATATAATTCCACCAAATTATAAACAATGTTAAATATGCATTTAACACTAACACTTGCACTAAATAGATAACCAACCACTTGAATCATCATATGAACATGTCATGACCATTTACACTTACTCAACAAGTCAACTAGTCATTTTGCAAGTCTTACACCCAAACGGGTCAAACCGGATTATTAAACAATAATACATCCTACAACTATAATCATATCATCAACTTACAATTTACCAATTGTTATCAATACATTTCTAACAAACACTTATACTTGCACAATCCAAGTTTCTTAAGTCACTTTACTACCAAATGGCCCAAACGGGTCGAAATCCAAACATCACTATATACTTACCAAATTTCCACCATCTTGCACACACTTACTACAACTAACAAGTCATAATCATATAACAATCCATCAAGTTCCAAGTCACCAACAATCCATGTATTTTACTTCCAATTTACTAGTTAATCATTTTAACCAAAAAACATCCAAACACCAACTAGCGTTTCCATAATCTCACTAATCTTGACATAATTCATAACTAACATAACCAATCTATCATGTTAACATATCCAAGCACCAAAACCCGCAAAAACACATCAATACCATGTTTCCACCAATTAGTCATTTAGCACAATAATTGGTTCATAATTCCTACAAAAACTTAACCAATTGTTTTAACTAACAATCTCATTCAACAAGTCATAATTAATCATCTTGACCATTAACACTTCCTACATATTCATTTAACCCACATTAACATTAAAACCCATATTAAGTCTAGTTAGGATCATAATCCAAAACCACACAATTGATACACACACACACACACACCGACACGCACACACACACACACACACCGACACGCACACACACACACATGTGTACATTTTGCTAAAAAGATTGTACCTTGTGCTAAAATACTTATACCCATACAACAAAACATGCCAAACTTTGTATAAACACTTAACCTACCATCTAACACAATAATCACCAACCAAATCTCAAGAACACATAAACCCTAATTTATCAACTATCATGAAATCGAAAATGAACACATATAGGTTGAAGCTTACCTCAAGAGCTACTCAAAAACGTGTTCGGATTAAAGATTGGCCATGAAACAAGCTATGGATCTTCACTAAAAGCTCAAGAACTTGAAGAAGAAGAAGATGGAGATTTAGAGAGAGAGGAAGAGAGAGACGTGAGGGAGAGAGAGAGAGAGGAAGATAGAAAAGTGAGAAGTGAGAAAAGAGAAAGAGGGGCTGCCCTCTTTCACCTCATCCGTCCAAAACAAAGGGGAAGGGGCCCCACATGTGACTTTTTCCATCTTTTAACAAATACAACCCAAAAGTCCCTTTCGTAGTTAATTTATTTAAAATAGTAAACGGAGCCCAATTTTAAAAAACGAAAGCATTCCTGGAGACGATAATAAAAGGAGAATACAGAGATATAAAAATCACATTTTCATCTAAACATTTCAGAAAACAGATATTTTAATCCCGTGATTAAAATATCACAAAAGGACAAAAAGTCAAACAATTCATTTAACACTTAATCAATTTATTCCACATATGGTCAAATATGTATTTATCAAATATCATTATATACCTAAAACAACTAGGCCGGTTTTAGGATGTTACAACATCCCAAAGTTATTGGGAGTGAGGATGGGGATTTTGTTTGCTTGTGTGCTTTCATTGTTTTCAGACATGATGAAAACTTTGTTTGTGAAGGAATTGAAAACTTTTTGTGAGTTCTTGATTCGTAGATCTAGAGTACAAAGCTCTGATACCACTTTTCAGGATCGAATAACTAAATCAAGTTATTAGAAATACAGATCTACTAACAAGAGAAGTTACAGCGGATTAACACTCTTGTTATTTGATTAAGAACAATGAAAACTGTAATCGAATAAGAATAACAATAAGAACACAGTAATCACAAAAAGCTTCAATGTATTAATTTGATCGATCAATACACGTATGTTTACAATTCATAAGGAACTATATATAATAGTCCTTGAAGCCTAATTATTTACCCTAGTTATTTTAGGATACGATTACAATTGTATTACAAAAAGATATGATATTCTAAACTAATTCTGCAAAGATCTCGGACACGATCAACACCATATAAAGGCATCAGTAGTATGTGCCATCGTCAGTAGTAAATCTGATGATCAGTAGTAATACACGAGATCAGTAGTATCTTTGTAATCAGTATCAACTCCTTAGCAGCATTAAGTTGTTGATCAGTACTAACTCTGCACATCAGTAATATGCATGTAGATCAGTAATAACTTGTTTATATCCCAACACTAATCTACATCCATAATTATTCACATGAAACATGAATTATAGCATTACACTGATCCGTGCATGAATGGCATCTTCAGGTGAAAATTACAATATGATCGCAATAACAAAAAAGCTTGCTGACTTATGACCATTCAAGTAACTAATTGATCGACACGTAATCATATTTAACTAAAGGCATATAATTAGACAACATTAATTAAGGTGCTAATCCCTAGTGATTAAGTTATGGCTATAAACAATTTAGTGAAGGATTGATTCCACCTTTCATTCGTGAGAACTTTAAGGTGCTGCATAAATACAGTATTATATTCAAAAGAAGTTTGATGGCAACCCGCAACCTGAATGAATTTAGTGAGTGTGATCCCAAGCACACAACAGTATTAATTTAAAGGTATATTAATAAACATAAAATTTATTGCTATTGTATGTATATTTTTTGTCATTTACTTATAAGTTATAACTCAACTGACATATCAACATAATTAGTTCCATGTTACCTCTTTACATGTTTTAGATATTGTTTATTATCATCTTAATTATTAATATCTGAATGATACAGAGGTCTGAATAATTCAGACTTTCCGTCACATATGTCAGATTAAGAGGAAGAACATGTTCAAATATTGATTCAAAAGCTAATTAAGAGACATTATCAAACGCTCTCGATATGTGTGATTAAGAGGTTGTCTTCTTAAGTCTATCCTTATTATCAACCCAACCCAACATTTTTATTAAAAATTTATTTTCTCTCTCTTCCACTTACACAATCGAGTAAATTATACGGATAGTCCTTGTGGTTTGCTAAAAGTTTTGGATTTGGTCCTTAAGTCTCAGAAATTACACAGATGGTCCCTAAGTACGAAACATCGTAACGTGTTGGTCCTAATACTAACTGCCGTTAAAAGTTGCTGTTACATGTGGTCACATGCTATGCACACGAGGGTATCATTGTCTTTTACCATTTCCCCTCAAAGGCTTTTCTCCTCTGCAAACACACCTTTTTTCTTATATCCTTTTAATGTTTGTATTCAAACTAACAGATCCATCGTCCCACCCTATTTTCTTCTCCCGTGAGCATTGATGCTCCGGCGAACTAATCCACCCCCTCCCCGTCACCTTCCATCGTCACCCCTCCCTCTCTGTTACAACTACCAGTTACCGTACAAGTTTACCGGAAAATTGAAGAAGCGTCGGCCGGTGCATGTCCGATTGTCAGAAAAATCGGCACTACCATTGACCCTTTGCTTCCATTCTGTTCTATTTCTCTATCTCAGATCTGGTCAAGATAGATGATGAGAGAAGGAAACCCTTATCAGATCTAGGTAATTGTATATACTTCCGCTGAGGTTTGTAGACGAGTGAAATTCATCACAAATTGTCACAATCGAGCAAAGAGGATGATAAATCCATCATGCCCTTCTGTTCTTACAATCAAGCAAAGAGGACAATTGAGAAATATCTTTAACTAAAAAAGTCAAAATCAAAATTTTTTAGTTGCCCACTTCTGTTCTCATTTCATGTCGTCATAATAATAAAAAAATCGTCAAAATTAATTTTTTGGGTTGTGTTTTTTATTGTGTGCAAAGAGGATAAATCCATCACGGCAGTTTGTGTATATTATTGTGTTTTTGCAGGTATGTGTTGGAGGAAACACAAAAGGTTTTTGAAAGGAGATGATAAATATACCCCTCATTTAAATGAACATGAGATATTTTAACAGAAATATTTAACGGCAGTTAACCGTGTAATTTTTGAGAATTAGGGATCAAATCCAAAACTTTTAGTAAACCACAAGGACCATCCATGTAATTTACTCTACACAATCCAATGTACCCTAAATTTCTACACACATTAGCAACTCAACTTAAACAAACCAAATTACCAATAAGAAAATTACATACCATAATAAAAATAACAATAAAAAAATTCAGTCACCTCAGGGTTATGACCCTAGTCTTCCCAAACAGCCTAGGTCACAAACTTTTTAAAGATTCCACTATTTTATTATCATTATATGGTGACCCCATCCTTAAAAAAACTACCGATGGGGTAGCCTAATAAAATCATTAACAAATGTAATTGCATAGAAACAGAATTAGTCTGAGAATGAGAATTGATTTTTTTATTTGATAGCACATAAACTTCAACAGAGAAATATAATACAGAATCATTTCCCTTGTTTGATATAACAAGAAATTAAATAGAGAATTGTACTAACTTTATCATTAACATATATTTTTTTTCCACAACAATCATTATTAAAATACAAAACCTACAAAAATATGGTTAAGTTAATCATAATAATGCATTAATAAAATCAATGAGACATATTTTCGAAGACATATTTATGCGCTTATGTTCCTATATAGAGACGTGTTTCTTGACATGTGTCTATAGTTTTTCGAAGAGACATATTTTCGAAGACATATCTATGCTTTTTCGACATAGAAACTAGGGGTGGCAATTGGGTTGGGTTTGGGTTAGCGGGTTCGGGTTGGCGGGTTGACGGGTTGGAATCAATAAACCCAAACCCGACCTGTTAAAAATTTGGGTCAAATAAAGCAACCCTAACCCGGACTCATTTAAACCAAGGTAACCCATACCCAACCCGTGTAACCCATAAACTTAACAGGTTGGAGAAAATATAGAGAAATTATGAAAAAAAAAAGAGACTTTATAATAAGAAATTCTTCACCTCCCAAATTTACAAGCTTTTAGTTAGGGAAAATATGACAGAACTTAATTGCGTGAGATTTGGAGAAATTCAAATTTAAAAGGTAAAAAAGAAATGGAAATAATTAGGCATGATAACTAATTTAAGGGGTGTATTATATTATTTACTGTATTTATTATGTACATATTTTTTTGAAAAATATTTAAAAATTAAACGGGTTGGCAGGTCGACCTGGGTTTACACAAGACAACCCGAACCCAACCTAATTTATAAAAAGGTTGGATGGGTCGACCTGTTTTAGACCCGAACCCGTTTATGGTCAACCCAAACCCGACCTTTTTCGTGTTGGGTTCGTGTTGGGTCGCGGGTCGTGTCAGGAATTGTCACCCCTAATAGAAACTCCGCTCATGGATATAGGTTCCCGAACCTGTCTCTTTGAAGAAAATAACGCCTCCGTATAACCCTTTTTGTACTAGTGTTGCTTAGCTTTTGTTTATTAGAATTTAGAGCACCCCTAAAAGAATTATGGTGGTGATAGTGGCCACCAACATCATAATCAATGTGTTAGCTTGCTGAAGGCATCTTATTAAGTTGGTGGATATCCCACTTAAATATTTAGCACGATTTTAAATTCAAAGTTGTATATGATGTCACATCTTTAGAGGCATCACTAGTACAGATTATATGATTAATTTGCGAGTTAGGAGGCATCATTAGTACAAATTCTATGATTAATTTGTTGAACAATTATTTGATCGATCGAAGTGATGCTAATTAATGTTATCCATACAAAAAACTTCACATTGAAGACTTCACAAATCGAGATTAAATAATTGGGGAAGTTCCATGCGTCTTTGGAATGACTTCATCGTCTTCTCCAAGATCTACTAAATTTGGCCTAAATCGAGATTGATCAAAATCATTTAATTAACGCAAATCCAAATCAAGTAAACGGAAAATCATTCACTAGAACTAAATTTATGCCATAACTTTACCTAAATGACTAAAAATCAATTAATAATCAATTATAGATCAAGCAATTATGAAGGAGAAACGAGGCCTCTGACATTTTATAAATAAACCTAAAATCAATTAATAATGAATTAATGATGATAAATAATTGCTTCATTATTACTCATGCTAGAACATCAATGAATAAAATTAAATCACGAAATCATGTTCAAGCAATTGTGAAGGTGTTCATTATTACCCAAGGCTTTGTAGCCTAGTGGTTTTTGGCGTATAAGGTGTTGCCTATGACCGAAAGGTCATGAGTTCAAGCCCCGATAGGGGCAAAGTGGAGTAGTTTAGGTGTTGTTTAAAAAAAAAATTTGTGAAGGAGAAATCAATTATAATGAATTAATAATAAATTTTGAGGCCCACGAAATCAACCCCATGGAAACGGAAGTGTTCTAGAGAGGAGATCATACCTTGAGAGAAACTGTGTAGAAGAGTCTTCTCCTTTTGCGAACGAAAGAAAACGTGTGCGGCGACTGAAGTGTTTAGAAGACGAGGTGATCTAGTGGGCTTTCATAATTCTCCGTTTTTTTTAATTCTCTATTTTACAATTCTCACATTTTCTTTGCATGTAGGAGGGAAACAAAACTAGAGAATAGGAATTGGCAATTCTCCTCCCTCTCCTTTTCTCAGTACAATCAAACAAGAGATTTGGTTGCTAATTCCGTTTCCCACTTCCCAATTCTCTGTACTATACATACCCTAAGAAGAAATGGGAATTTTTTGTGGGACAGAAAGAGTATGTTGTAGATTTAGATTTGAATTAGAGTTCGTATGATGGTGTAATGGTGGATTTTATATTTTTTTTTGGAGATAGGATAAGTATCAGTAATTTGGCAATTGGAACCATCATCATTACCAAATAAAGCTGTATAATTAATCAATGCTCTCTAATCCTATCCTATATATGAGGCCTAAATTTGAAGAGGGTTTGACATCATGGCAATTCCAAGCATTCCTATTCGTCCATAATGCCACTTGGAATTCCCTGATTGGTCCACGTCATTTGCACTAATACAAACGAATCTGGTACAGCTTACGGTCTACATTCATACGCTCCATATACGGCAAACGAATCTGGTACGGCTTACGGTCTACATTCATATGCTCCATATACGGCTTCCTACATACAAGGAAACAAATAAATAACTATTTAAAAGATCCTACATACAAGGAAACAAATAAATATTTAAATACGGCTTCCTACATACAAGGAAACAAATAAATAACTATTCAGAAGTGATACACGACTCAATATAATTTCTATAAAACCGGCATTCTATGATTACGGCATAAAAAGCTGGATTGTGCAACGGAACCACACTTCAGATATTACGGATTACGGCATAAAAACTGGATTCTTCATTTAATAAAATGCCCGTGTAACATTTCTTCATTTACCTTTTTTTGTACAAAATCATCATCACATCTATCGATTATTATGTCATTTAGAAATATATAAAGTTTTTGGACATTTTTATACATACTAAAATTTACAGCATACCCGACCATCGGGCGGGTTTTGTAGCTAGTTGTACTATATACATTTATCATAGTGCTATCTTGCACTATAAACAGTAACCAAGTTCTGCTAATTTGCGCACTTTCTATAACATGTACGAAGATTGATATGTAGGCAAGTATTAAGTGTGATTGTAGGTGAGTTGGAAAGTTCCTTGCCTTTTATTTTCATTTTTACAAATACTATTTTTGACCAATATATGTTAGAAGTTTAGAACTGAAGTCACCATTTGCTTTCATGATTGGTGGCTTGATAAAAAAAAACAAACCCAAATATTTATTCACTTTTTATACAAAAAATTATATTTTATAACTTTTTACCATCGACTTTTACAATTTACATTTTACCTTATTTAAGATATTTTATTCATTTTTTTTCTATGAATTAACGCACCAACTTCACTGTTTTTCATTTCTTTTACCATGTTCTCCATTTAATTGTAATCAAAATATAAATCATTTTACTATATTCACATTAATATTAATATTCTAATCATATTATACTTAGATAATAATTAGACAATAAATAAATAAATATAAAAACATTCAAAAACCTACAACCCAAAACAAAAATTAGCGACTCAAAGTGATACAATTGTTAGGTTTTGATATATTTGATAGTAAATCATTTAGTAGCTCAGTATTTTTTGGTTTAAATGCCGTAGGCTTTTGCTGGTTATTTAAAAGGGGATAGTGAGTGTGTGTCTGTCACGTATCTAAGCTTAGGTGTGGAACCACCTAAAACTATGTAGGTTTTGGTTTAAACACTTAATTTTACAAACATTTGTCAATTTCAATTCATATTAAAACACTTGGACAATAAAAAAAATCAGACACACACATTCACATGCGTTTTATATGAACACCATTTCAAGAAACATGAAGCTTGAAATATCACTACAAAAAAACATAATTAAGACAATTTTAAAGATGGGGATTTATATGAGTTTTGATCACCTAGGGCTTGAGTTTAGACATACTTTGATTCACTAATGAGTTTATGTGATGATTTTTAACTATTCTACCCAAAACAACAATGTTTTTGTATGGTTCTACACCTAAGCTTAGGTATGTGACAGTCACACACTCACTTTTCCCTATTTAAAATATTGTGTTTATAACAATTTATTTGGTTTTTGTTTTTTGTTTTTTGATTTTTGATTTTTGATTTTAATTTTATGAATTAAAATTTAATATACATTTATTTTGATTCATTTTGTAAGTTTTAAAGTTAAATTTATGAAAATTTGGAATTTAAACCCGCAGCGGAGCGCGGACGATACCTTACTCGTTATTAACAAAAGGTTGTCGCTAAAATAATAGTAATATAGCCTACATCTATATTATAAGTTGAGTGGCAATGCATGTAATATATAGAATTCGTCTATTCCATCAAGCTATCAAGAATTGTTTACATTGACAGCAATCATTTTGTGATTGAATACCATCCAATAAGAACACCCCTTTTGCAAAACAACTCACCTCTTACTAGGAGTGTGTATAAAAAACCGAAAACCGGAAACGAACCGGCACCGAATCGGAACCGGAACCGGCACCAAACCGAACTGGAGCCGGCTTAACCGGTCCGGTTCCTGGTTCTTAGATTTGATAAAAAATAACAAACCGGGTTTACCGGTTCCGTTCCGGTTTCGATTTTTTCGGGTTTGGAACTGGCATTTAAATAAGTATATAGGCTTACGAGTTTTCATATATATATATATATATATATATATATATATATATATATATATATATATATATATATATATATATATATATATAAGTGGGATCCTGTGAGGACTCAAAAAACGGTGAGTACTCGCGAGGACACCTCATAAAAATTTCAAAAAATTCCGAAAAAAATATATATAACTCACCATAATAATTATTACATTTGACAAAAAAAAAATTTGAAAAAAAAGTTATGATCCACCTTTTTTTTGTGGATCATAACAATGATCCATATTTTTTTTGTGGATCATTATTATGATCCATATTTTTTTTTTAACATTTTTGAAAAACTTTTTTTTTTTTTGGATCTTATAGGCTGCGATTTAGATATTTAAAAAAAAAATTTGAAAAAAATTTGTTTTGGATCACTTTTAGTGTTTTTTTTGGAGTTCTCGCAGTCCTCACAGGGAAAAGAGTCCTCACCGGATCCAGACCATATATATATATATATATATATATATATATATATATATATATATATATATATATATATATATATATATATATATATATATATATAGGTGAGCGTTCATGCGAGAACCATTGTTATTGCGAGAACTGCGAGAACCAATCCTTGCCATTAGATTACTAAATGTGGGGTCAAGATCTTTGGTGAGAAAAAGGTAATTAAATGAAACATATTAATTTAAAAGAAAATTAATGGAGGGGTACTATCGTAAAAGTAAAAGGCACCTAATTACGGAAATATTATCATACTTCCTCCGATTCAAAATAAGTGATACACTTGGGGTTTCACGGTTTTTGAGGCAAAAGATTATAATGACGATTAAATTAGATTAATTAGATGGTTAGTGGGGAATGGGTCCCACACCTTTTGAATAAAATAAGGTTAATGATGTTTAAAAGTAAAAAGTAAGGGTAAATGAGTCATTTCACTTTATTAAAGTAGATAGTTAGTGGTTGTGGGTCCCATTTTTTTTTTGCCAAATAAGGAAACTTTTCAAAGTGTATCACTTATTTTGAATCACCCCAAAAAGGAAAGTGTATCACTTATTTTGAATCGGAGGAAGTAATTAAAAAAAAACCAATCCCCTAACATTGCGATTAAACATATCACACACATTTTTGTGTGTGTTTTAAAGGTTCTCTCTCGAATATCTCCCTGCCAGCGGCATGAATCCACCACCACCAATTTCGGTGACCACAAACACCCCAACACCGCCGATCGCACCACCACGCCCCGCCGCTGCTCGTCCCAACACCGAAACTCGCTTCACTAGATCTACGGTTTCTCCCTGGTTCACGCAGCCGGAAACAACGGCGGAGCCTCCTGCCGGAGGAATTTTCCCCTCAGACCACCACCATTTGACTCGGACTGGTGGTTTATGGGGGTTTACACCTTCAATCGTTCAAATCTCGAACCCTAATTCGTCGGATCTGGAAATGCTCAAATCGGCTGTTTTTGGCTCACCGGCGGCAAACCCACTTGCGACGAGTCTCGGCCTTCAGACTACTCAGATTCCGGCGAGTGAAGTTGGTAGTACACCATAAATCCGAGAGAGAAAGGATTCCGGCAAGTGCGGCGCCGGCTGGAATTAGGGTTCCGGCTATTGATCATTATTGGATCTGTTTTGTTCATCAATAAAATGTTTCGATCTGCTTTGTTCATTAGTTAATATGTTTCAAATCTGTTCATTTTTCTCAGATTTGTTCATATGGTTTAGATCTGTTTCTGATTTGTTCCTCAAATTTTTTCTGTTTGTTAAATCATTGAATGGTGGTGAAGAGAAATGTAATAGATGAGCATTCAGGTAAGGGCGGCGACGACGATTGGCTTTCTGTGCGCGACCACAGTTGGCTTTCCGGTGAAGGTCGACGGCCGAAGTGAAGGTCGACGACGTCTGGTATTTAGAATTTAATGGATACATCTCTTTTAAGTGCGGATAAAGATAATAGGATTGTAATGTATCATTTGGATCGTGATATGGCTAGAGCATTTACACGTTGATGTTCACTAATGCTTTGAATTCAATCCTTTCATTATAATGCTGGGAAACACATTTTTTTTTATAAACATGAGAAATAATTTTTGAGTATGTTTTGGTGTGCTTTGAAAGCAACTCACTATGTCATATCGTTCATTACTTTATACAATGATGAACATTTTTTAATCTTTAACTTTGTTCAGTAGTGATCTTTAACTTATTTTAGTAATGACTAAAAATAAGATCAACATTGAACAAGCATGAGTAGTGATTAAAGATAAGAAGATCAACATTGAACACGCATGTTAACTATACTTGTAGGTCACATGTCGAAGACTGTTCAGAAGGTTAATTACTAATGAACAAAGTTGATAACAAATGAACAAATTATTAAATAATTACTAATGTACTTGTCGTGACATTTTATTTAAATGAGTTTTATAAAATTGCCTTTAAAGTAAGTGATTACTAATGACCAAAAATATTACAAATAATAAATTGATGATGAACGAGAAATATTCTAGAGACAGTTAATAAAGTACGAATATTGCTAAACAATGAGATCTAAAACGTAAAAAGAATACACAATAAGATCCAAAAAAATAGCTAGAGGTAGTTATGATTTGATTAACTTAATTATGGAAATTATATTTTATATTTATTTAATTGAATTAAAAAATGTTGTAGAGACTATATTACCCTTATACATTAAAAAATTAATTAGATTAAATGAATGGCCAGGATTAGTTCTCGCAAAAAAAAAGGTTCTCGCCTGAACGCTCCCCTATATATATATATATATATATATATATATATATATATATATATATATATATATATATATATATATATATATATATATATATATAAGTGGGATCCTGTGAGGACTCAAAAAACGGTGAGGACTCGTGAGGACACCTCATAAAAATTTCAAAAAATTCTGAAAAAAATATATATAACTCACCATGATAATTACTACATTTAACCCAAAAAAATTTCAAAAAAAAAATTATGATCCACTTTTTTCATATTTTTTTTGTGTATCATTATTATGATCCATATTTTTTTTTTGATCATTTTTGAAAAACTTTTTTTTTGCTCGTATAGGCTGCGATTTAGATATTTAAAAAAGAAATTTTTTTGAAAAAATTTTGTTTTGGATCATTTTTAGTGTTTTTTTTAGTCATCGCAGTCCTCACCGGGAAAAGAGTCCTCACCGGATCCGGACCCTATATATATATATATATATATATATATATATATATATATATATATATATATATATATATATGTCGAAATAATAGGTATATAAGCTTTTAATGAAAACATATTTTACTTGAAGCAACCCGTGAACACCCATAAAGATCATAATTTTATTAAAAATACGCAAAAATATTTATGTTATATATTTTAAGATATAAATATGCATTGAAAATGTATAATTGGTAAATTGGATGGCAAACACAAAAACCACGTTTACCGGTTCTAAACCCGCTTGAAGACCAAACCGACCCGGAACCGGACCGGGCCCGGAACCGGTTTAACCGGTCCGGTTCTCGGTACTTGAAATTTCGTTTTTCCGGTTACCGGGTTTACCGGTTCCGGTCCGGTTCGATCCGGTTCCAGAACCGAACACACCCCTACCTCTTACGCCAAAAATTCCCTTACAAGATAGGATTTTGCTCTGCATTTGACAATACTCCTGGTTCCGCGGAAAATAATTGGTGACAAACATTTTTTTAAATTGGCCATCTATTACGAGTAGTCTAAATGATAGAAAATACAAAATAGCTTTATAAGTGAAGTAAATTCATATATCCAGAGAAAAGAAATAAAATATCTTACAAAATTTAATTGTCTGGAAACCTTAATTAGAAATGACATCAAGAGCCACTCATCAAATTAAACATTATATAGGACCCAATAAGAACAAAAGCTAATAATTCATACGATAACAATCATGATATATGAGCCATAATGGGGCACACCTACATCTTTCCGGTGGGTACAACCTTTTTGTATATGGTGTAAACAATATACACAGCTGGAAGTGTTTGTGTACAGCCGTACATTTTGCGTTCTAACGGACATTTAACAGTATGTACTTCATTCTCTTTGGGTTCTAAGAGGTGATAATATTGGTGAAGCTGCCTTTTTACCATTAAAAAAATATATTCTTTAATTTATCTTACTTTTTACTTAGAGCATATCAAATAATAGCTTTTTTAAAAGCTTATTACTATTTCAATAAGTCTTTTAAAAGACTTTTTACCATTGCAACATCACCTTTGCAACATCACTTATCACCCTTGCAACATCACTTGTTACTTGTTTCTTCACTTTTATCAAATCAACAATATATCATTTTTTAATTAAAAACAAAACATATTATAGTATTAAAATTAATAAAAATATAAAAGCAGAAAACATAAAATTAAAAATTGATATTATTAAAAACTTTGGGAAAAAATTGAAATTTAAAAAAAAAAGTTCACTTTTTTAAAATAAACCCAACTCTACCCCTCTGGCCCCACTTTATCAATGTTTCTCCTCTTCCCACTCCTTCTTCTTCTCTCTTCTTCTTTCTAATTTGGAGAGAAGAGAATAGAAAATGAAGGAAATTAATCTTTTATCATGTTTTATAATTCTTTTTTTAAAAGAAAAGAAAATAAAGGGTAATAAGATTTATAAAAAAATTTATATGTTGTAATATTATTTACAAAACAAATAAAGAAAAAAAAATTTGTACAAGTTTTGATGCTTTTGATATAAGCAAAAACGCAAACCACCCCCTTTCTCCTTCTCCTCCCTTCCCTGCCACACCTCCTCTCGACGGCTGAGGTCTTCCCGTTGTCTCCACGACGCCTGGCTACCGACGTGAAGCACGGCAGCTTCGTGCCAACGGCTCCCTCGACAACTCCAATTTGCTGCTGACACCAAGCCACGAGGGACGTTGACAGGGGTTTTAGAGCCTTAAAAAGTACGTGCAAATCGAAGAGGTTGTATGTTCCTTTTATCCAAATTATGACGTCAATACAAGTTGTCAATCTGAAGATTGATATATATATATATATATATATATATATATATATATATATATATATATATATATATATATATATATATATATATATATATATATATATATATATATATATATATATATATATATATATATATATATATATATATATATATATATATATGTATAGGGTCCGGATCCGGTGAGGACTGTGGGGACAATTTTCGTCCACTCATCTTCAAAAGGGCATAAAGGTCATTTTCGAAACCCCCATTTCCTCCTTTTGTCACGTGTCCTCTTATAATTGGAAGTGAGTTTTTCCCCCACACTATGTTTTTCGCCCACAACTTTTTTTTTATTTGTAAAATAAAAAATCTAAAAATGCCAAAAATTTTAAAATTAAATTTTCTACAAAATGAGTATAGTCATGAAAATTTGAAAAAAAATGATCCAAAATTGACAATGATCCATAAGTAACAAAATAATCCAAAAATTAACAATAGTACAAAGTAAACAAAATGACCATGAATGAACAAAATGATCCAAAATTATATATGATATATTATTTGACTAATTATTTATATAAAATTATGTTTATGCAAGATTAACAATGATCCAAAAATAACAAAATGATCCAAAATTATGACAATGATCCAAAATTAACAAAATGATCCAAATTTAACAAAATGATCCAATATTCTATCCGGGTTTAAGAACTTTGACATTTTTAATTTTTTTTTACAAAGAAAAAAAAAAGTTATGACCGAAAAATAAATGTGGGGGTAAAAAAAAACCCATCAAATCAAGGCTTGACATGTGGCACTAGGAGAGAGAAAATGTTTGCAAATAACTATTTTAACCCTCTAAATTTTCTTTTTCCTCCTATTATTTTGGTAAACTTTACACAAAACCCCCCAAACTTCAACCATTGTTTATCTTTTTCACATTCAATCCTAGCCATTAATTTTTATGGATTAAAAGCTTAGATTATTCCTCGCAGTCCTCATCGGAAAAAGAGTCCTCACTCGATCCCACTTTTATATATATATATATATATATATATATATATATATATATATATATATATATATATATATATATATAATCAAGAAAAATGTGTTTATGAATTGTTAAAAGAAATTTGATATAGCAACCTACTCATCAATAAAAACTCCGATGGTAATAAATTCGATTATTTATTAATCAATTATTCGTGTCTTGAGCTAATTAGCATTGTAATTTGTCTTTCTTTGCAAGTGATTATACTAGAATTTCAGTTATTAGTTAGCCCGCAATCACTTGTATTCCTTTGTTATTATTAATAACTAGCCTATAACCCGTGATGAATCACGTGCGGCTTATAAAAATTTTTATAATCTTTTACTAAATAAAGAATATTTAATTCATTGGAAATTATATACCATAATTTGAAATAATTACGTATGTATCACAATATTTTTATAAAATATTTCAGAGCATATGCCTACCCGGCCCCATGATTAGTTAGTTGAAATCAAAGATACATTTTCTGTTGATGCATAAGAATCACAAGAATGGAGGTTCACACATATAAATTCTCTCTCAAAATTGTTCAACCTTCGTGAGAATCAAAGGCGCGCACTCAAAAACCAAAACTTTATACTATGATTACATATTTTGAGTGATTACACCTTAATAGGAAAGCAACATTCCACCATCTTTTAGTAATTTGTTTGTGCAAGAAACCCTTCACCCGCTCCTTCAACTACAATAGTAACCATGTGCCCGTTTTCTTTTAGTTGTTTTTCAACAAACTCAAACGTCTCACCTTCCATGAAGAATGATGATTTGGGTATTAAACATAAATCTACATAACTTGCAAGTGTTGCATACGTTGAAACGAAGTCTGAAACAAAAAATTTAAAAGAAATTTTTTTGATAAATTAATTTACTAACGTGTACACTTACTAACCAGTAAGGAAAGTATTATGTTGACAACATCATGTAGCTACTCGGGTTTTATTTTCTTACCAAAATTTTCTAGTGTGGCATGGTTGAAATAGGATGCAAAATAGGGGTCGGATATAAAGTAATTATATCATAATAGGGGGGGGGGGGTTTTAATTTTTGAATTTTGTAATTATAAAATTTGTTCTATATAATTAAAAATATCTTTAGTCCTTCAACAATACAATTTAGAAACTTGCCATCCATGATCTTGATATGAAAATGCCCATGATTATAAGCTCTAACAACAAATCAAGTAAACATGTGTGAAATTTGTCTCGTTATCATCAAATATACAATCCGTACTTGAAAATTAAAAAAACACATAAACCCTAATTCATCTGAACATAAATAACTACAAAATTGCAGATGAAAATTGAACATCTTTTTTTTTTTAACGACACCTAATCTACTCCACTTTGCCCCCACCAGGGCTTGAACCCATGACCTTTAGGTTATAGGCAACACCAAATTGGTCAAATAGATTAGTGTATTTAATTGAGTTACATGGCTTAAAAGGGATATAGTGTAAAATGCATAAAATTCACATAAACTGCATTCGGATAGTAGTTGCGTTACAAAAGATGAACCATCTTGCCAACTGAATATTATGGTGAGGATGATGGTGTAATAGCGTCATATTGCCAGCTGAACCAAATCAAGAATTAACCAATTTCATCTACGGCAATCATTTACTCAAATGGGTCAACCCCGCCCGAGTAAAAATAACACGTAACCACACATACCTGATCAAACAGTGGTGTTGGGCTAAATAAGTAGGGCCCACAGGGCTGTTGTCACTGATTTCTCTCATGAAACTCAAAAAATATTAGCATCGTTTGCTTTCAATCATTGCATAAAAGTTTTCTCCAACCTGCAACATGTGGTAACAGACGAAAATCAATCCGACTGAAACGTGAAAATATTTGTGGTAATAACTTTGCTAACATTATTATCGTATTATTAGAAATTCTCCCAACCGAAATGGAAAAGAATTTGGCTTCATTTAGCTGGTTAACAATGTCTATTCAGGGGCCACTTGGTATTGCAATTAGATATACAGGCTACAGAGCCAGTGACGGCACTTTACCAATAACTCCTACTACCAATAATATTGGCGTTGGCGACGATGGTAGAAACAGAGTCAGTGAAACTGTGAAGGGTGGATTGAAAATAAATAGGAACGACGATCAGCTAAGAATTAAACCGAATATGCTAATAATCAGGGAGCAAAATCACTATGTAACGGTTACATAGAAAAAGGAAACCGACTTTAGTATATTGCCATGATGTTTAAATTTAGGCAAATCAGCTATGTAATGGGCCACATTTCACGGGAATTAAATCATATCGTATAGGAATTTGATTTTAAAAAAGTGGAGGTATCCAGCCGGAAGTAAAACGCAAGTGTGGAATAACGACTTATCATAATAACATCGCACCTTTAATAGTTTTAGACACAATATATTATAATTAGAAGCTCATAATAAATCAATTTTGGACACATTATATTGTAATTAATGTTATTATAAAACATATTAATAACTGGTAAGTTATTCATAATGATAATTTATACATTTGAACATACAAAAAGACTATTTGTTAGAACGAAATATATAGAGTAGACACGCACAAGTTACATGGCTTTTAATATGTCATTAATTTCACATACACCATAACGGGTAGGCATAAGTAAGCTTTTAATTGGTGTCTTAATGCAATTTTATTATGACATAACGTTACAAGATGCTTGTAAACATAAGTAAATATCCCATTGATTATACCTATACACATAAGCGTGATGACACGTAGATATTGAGCGTACACATAAGCTTCATATATGGTATAAGGAATGATGTGCTATTATGACATAACTAACATGACATGTCAAGATTTCAAAAAAGTTTTAGTTTAATATATATAAAGATAAAGAATCTTTTTTGACACTGATTATTATAAATTAAAACTTAATGTAACCGTCGGTTTTAACAATAACAATCATCAAAAAATATAACGAAGTGTTCAATCGTATAACATGAAATAGAAAAGATCTACACGTATTTACATTTAAGATTGTTTATGTGGACAGTTACAACCTTAATATTCCATTGCATTGCATTTAGAAAAGATATAACCAAAAAATATAACTAAGTGTTATATCGTATAACATGAAATAGAAAAGATCTACACGTATTTACATTTATATTTAGTAAAATATAGGAGTTGGTTCCTATAAAGGTCAATAAAAGTGAGGTGGCTTAAAAGTGCATATGTGGACTTTTAGGTGGCAATAATGACTTGGCATTTAAGTGCCAAGTGGCATCATACATGGCATAAGGTATGATGTGCCATTATGACATGGCTTTAAAAATTTCAAAAAAACCTTCTTTTAATATATATAAAGATAAAGATAAGAGTAAAATATAGAAATTGTCCATGTGGTACCTCAAATTCTACAATTTTATTCCTAAATTCTTTTGTTTGTGATTTTTGTTACTATGGTCTTAAAATTTCATTTTTTTTTCCGTCCATATTGATCTAACAATTCAATTACCAGCATTGTATTATTTTCGTTCAGTATTCAGTAGTTGACCTTTCAAGTGCTAAGGAGATGGAGTTGGGGTTACGGCCATAGAACATGCATTCTGAAGGAAACTTAATTTGTCTTGAAATGGAGAAGGAAAAATGATGAGTTGTAAAAGAAAACGATACAAAGCCAAATGCTTCTTAATGGGTAGCTAGACACGGTAACGTTATTGTATAATCTAACAATGCTAGCTAGGTTGTACAACAATTCGACGGATAGCACCTTTACCCTACCACTTCATCCAAACTCTAATTACCCCTCCGCATATCTGGTCAGGTTTATCAGTTAATTATTCTTTCAAATGTCAAGTCATTTTCATTTGTCACTGCTCTCATTTCTACATTCCACTTAAAAACATGTACCCACTGGAACAAAAAGCTGACAACATGTTTTGACACTATAGCGACGACATGTCATCGCCACAACCTCGTCATTATTATAGCTAAAAAGTTTAGCCGGGATAGATGTCGTCGGTATAGATGACATCTATACCGGCGACATGTAGTCGGGAAAAGTGTCATCAGTGATTACCCTATGGTACAATCTTTGAATAAAATAGATGCTGGTCAAACTTATAGTGATGGCATGACGTTGCCATAAAGATATTTCTAGCGATGAAAAATGCCGTTGCTATAGAGCTATCTGCAGCGACGACAAATGCCGTCGTTATAGGTATCATTAGGACATTTAATTCATTTGAAAGTAAAACTTTTATGAAAGTGCTTCATTGCATGGGATACAAAGAGTTCATTTCAAGTCTATTATCCACTTAACTTTTTTACCAAATTAAGTGCATCTTAGGTTCTTAGCAAGAACTAGCGTGTCTTGGTTCCTTTACTTTTCCCTCTTCAATTGTATCTTCTTTCACAATTTCATGGATTTTACAAGTGGGGAAAATATAAAATCGTTACTCTTTTGTTAAAATTAAATATGAAATCAGTTTGAAGTGATCAAATATGGACATACTCCGTATTATTGTGGAAAGTTGAGTCACCTTGCATTATTTATTTTATATTCGTAATTTCGTATATATGTTTCAATTTCGGGTAGCAACTAGGATGGCTTATGATTGCTGATAATTTTCTGTAAAGCAACGATGTCTTGAATTTTAGTTATTATATATAAAGAATTAATTTAATTCATGAAGTTCTTGATGCTGTTTAGAATTAAGTATTGAAAAGCACAATAACACTGAATCAATCCATATTAGGTGTTGGATGATGATTTTTGATGGAAAACTTGATGAACAAATGAGGGCTTTTAGAGAGAGAAAGGTAGAGAGAAGGAGGAGAACAATTGTAGAAATGTGTGTTTGATTAATGAGCAAAAGTTAAGGAATTAAGCCTTACACTTTGGTATTTATACCATGGCTTAATTCCTTGTTAGTTAGGACCATTTCCTAAATAAAACTTAACATATATACAATGTTACACTTTACCCCCTAGACTATCTATTACAACTTTCTAGTACCTAACAATCTCCCCCTTTGTAATAGTAGACTAGGTTGCATATCTTTGAAGACTTCTGTGTTTGTAAGGCTGGAGCTGAGAATTGAACCGTTGAGCAGTTATGTTGATAAAACAGCATCAGCCTTTAATCATCAGTGACATACATACTTTTAATCGGCTTTTCAACCAATATAAAGTATTCCAGAAGACTTCATGCAAATCGACTGAATGTAGACCCATAGATAGAGCGGTTAGCAGCGGAAGTCCTTTCTTGAAGTTGTGGCGTTTGTCGATTTGCTGCAGATCCTTGGTTCCTGATGTTTGTTGAAGTTGAAGCAGTGCGGAATGTTGATATGTTGTGGATTTTCTGACCGTTGTTGATAATGTTGGAGTACGGTCATAGAATCCCTTATCTGATTTATTGACTATTGTTGATAAGATTGAAGTACAGTCATCTGATCTTCGCACAAGAATGTATCAGGGTAACCCAGGATCACATAGATTGCCTGTTAGCACAACAGTTACAGAAACTGTGTGACCTACGTTCAGTGTTGGCATTGATGTTAGCACTGGTAGGATTTCCATTCAATCATCGTGGAATACCAATAATTTTGGTATCACTATGAATGTTCCGGCAATATCTCAAAGATATGCTTGGTAGAGTGCCTGTGTCCTAGAGAAATTTAATTCGGTTCTAGACTCTATATGTGGACAAACGAAGGCGAGGACTGGAGGTGGGTCCTCTTTTTCAATATCAACAATCTCCAAATGAGATGTCGATAGTGGATGTGGTTATCTCCGTGATTTTGAAACAAGTACTTTTTGTACTTGAGTGGTCAGTGGGGGTTGTGCATTGCATCACTGGGTCCATGATGTCTTAATCAGAAAGCAACATATGCAATCTGATATAGATGAGGTTACCCGGTCATTTGTTCGGTTTAGGGAGGGTTTTCCGTTTTCTTTTAACCCTTTCACACACGCTCCTCACTCAACTCACTTTTTCATTTTTCAACCACACCCTCGTTTTTGTTTTTACCATGTGATAAGCTGATTTGCACCCCATACTTCATACCCCCTCTCAATTTTTACCTCAGCGCACCCCAATCAAGATCCCATGATACTTGATTCTGCTCACCTAGACCTAGGGACCCTCACTTTTTAGTTCCTATATTGTCGGTGGCTCCGGGGAAGATCATGCTGGGTTTAGCAGATCATAGGAGTAATTTGAGAGTGGACTATTACGCTCATGTGCATTTTAATCAGCTTTTTAAAGATGTTTTGTTTTAGGAGTTTCACATGGATTTTAGGTAACACCGGACTCACTTAGAGTATCCGTTAGCACACGGTATGAATCGGTAGTCGTTTGCACAACCGTTGGTTCAAATGTGTGACCTGCGTTTAGAGTTGGCGTGATTTTAGCTCTAGCAGGATTTCCACTCGATCCTCGTGAAACATCAGATTGTGATGCCACTATGAGTGTTCCGATGGATTCACGGAGATCCATGTTTGTAATGCAGGTGTCCTATATTGGAAATATTCTTGGGGGTGAGAACTAGACACACTGTGCATACAAAAAGACTTAACCCGGGGCAGGAGGTTATTATTATTCAATACCGACATACTCCGAATGAGTAGTCAGTAGCTTTTGTGCTACGTCCC
Source organism: Calendula officinalis (assembly GCA_963853835.1). Lineage (NCBI taxonomy): Eukaryota > Viridiplantae > Streptophyta > Magnoliopsida > Asterales > Asteraceae > Calendula > Calendula officinalis. The sequence continues at coordinate 25,614,270 of OY970832.1, forward strand.
CTGATGAAATGAAACAAATCCCTGTTGAGAGGAATTTGAGTAGTTGGTGGTGGCGTGCATTTGCTTTACTGGGCCAGTAAAGTCTAGTGAAACATTCAACGAATGAATGATCACCTATTTAATTGGTTGCCCGGTTTGTTTTCGGTTTGGATGCACTCATAAGGTGTGTTTTCTTTGATTTATCATGTTTTTCACATCGCCTTGCACTCACCTAGTTCTATACCCTAGACGTATACCCTCACATTTACCACTTGGCTAAAATATTTCCCTGTGATAGGTAAGGCCGGATCTGGCAAACCATGGGAAGGTATGTCTTTTGAAGTAGTAAGTAACGAGAATTAAAAGAATTTGTAATAAACAAATGCTATCTTTACTAGGGAACTAGTAAAGAGATCGTTTACGGATATTACAACGACTTATAACTAACGTTACAAACATAAAACCTTTTTGATTTGGGTAATTTGTTTTTATTTTCTTAATTTTCTCCCCCTAGAAATAATAATTCTCCCCCTAGAATTAGTATTTCTCCCCCTCGACAAAACAAAAGTATTAAAAAGTTGAGTTTTGAGGACGTACCTTATACATCGTCGGAGGGTTGAAGGAGAGTATTTGCGGTGAAGCTTGATTGAGCTTGTTGCTTTCTTTTGAGAGCGGGTTCTGAATCCGTTTTGATCAGAAGCCATTTTGGAACAGGTGAAGTGCCTCCCAGCATTTGAATGTTAATGCCGCCCACGTCTTTCATACGGTTTTTGGCGATTAACTGATTCGTCCTGCCATCTGAGCCCATGATATTGACCGAAAGGTAGTGGCATGTTAGGAACTTCAGTTGTGTAGGTAGGCGTTTTTCTTCTGTCTCGTACACCCAGGTGAACCTCAAAATATCTAATCACTATTCGCCAGCTTAGTCTTTCCTTAATGGCTGTGATTAGTGTGTCAATATTGCTACGAAGAGAGGTGTTTTCTGGGTTGCTGGGATCTCTGTTCATGTGCCTCCCCTTTTTCTCCAATTTCTTCTTGAGGATGTTCAATGTGCCGTCACAGTACTTGGCAATGTCTGACACACGAAAGAAGACTCTTTCTTTGAAGTAGTTCGTGTAAGTCATTCCCAAGTTGGGTTCACCTAGAACAACTGTTCTCCGAGTTTGAATCTCGGAGGGAAGTGATCTGTAAGGAGCAGCTAAGTGAACCTTTGATGTACCACTCTCAACAGCCATCTGCACATCTTCCATTCGAGCAGCTAATGTTTTAACAAGCATGAAGCGCTTCAGAGTAGCCTGAGCGAAATTTCTCGCATGATTTTTAATTGGATGAGGCGTGTCTGGAAGTAAGCGTACTGTGTTGTAAAGAAATTCTATATCCCGAGGTTCAAGAATATAGAAGTCTCCTCCAGTAATTATGTACAGTTGATCATCTGCTCTGCGAATATGGAAGATTGTGTACCAGTAGTAGCCTGAGAAATGGTCGGTCGTTACCTCCAGGAGTTGTGTTATCGGGAATTTGCTGTATCGATCGGTTTTGCCCCTAAGGTAATGCATTGTAAGGTAATACATTTTCTTTTCTCGGGAGGGCAGTACCACTTCTTTGTATAAATCCTGATAAATTACAGGGAGCTCTGTCTCCTGTAAAATAGCAGAGAAGCGATCTTCAACAAATGGAATTTTAACTTGTTGAAAGAGGCACGCTTTGGAGATCTTCAGGCGGCGTTTGTTAGCTTTATCCGCCGCTCTCTTCTCGCTATATGATAATACCGGCACATCATGTGTAGGAGAGGCAGTTGGTGGTTCCGGTGCTGGAGTTCTGGCGGCAACCAGTTGATCGTAGTTTCGGAAGTAACGGTGATAATTTTCTCGGGTGAAGGGATATCTTTTGGTGTCAAATGGTTCATCCTCCCGTGCTTTGTCGCTGTCGGAGTCATCGTTTGAAGGGGAGGTGGCAGGTTGAGTTGATTCGTTAAAAGCGTCCCTCACAATGTTGTCTTCTTCCGGGTCACTAGGTAAATCATTAACTGTGTCCGCCTCTTTTCTCAGAACCTGTTGAACGTTGTCGTTTTTATTGTTCTCAACCTCAAAATTTATAGATTGGAGATGACACATAGATTCAAGTTTTTCGGCTGCAGTCATCTCACTGGATTTACGGTTATTTTGTGGCAAGATGTCTTCACTCTCATCTACTCGCCAATGGTTGAGTGGTTCAACGTTCAGCACCTGATTGTAATCAAACTCACCAATCGCCCAGTCATGTACATACTCATATTCTTGTTGGCCTCCTCCCCGTGTTTGATGAGAGGAGCTGGGTTGGTGTTGGGAATGACTTGCACCTCCGGAGTGTTGAGAACTGGATCCACCACGTTCCAGTATTCTCCTCTGTCCTCCTCCTCCCTGAGGATCATCCTCAGGGTCTCCCGGTCTCCTGAAAGTGAGTGAACCTGGATTGCAGGGTTCCATCAGTTCTTCTATGCGATAGTTGAACATCGCTTTAATTTGTTCAATAGTAAAAGAACGGGATGCTTCCAGGAGCATTTCTCGGTTTAATGGATCAGAAGCCGGTGGAAGAGGAGCAACAGTTGCCAGCCTACTCTCAATGTTCTCCAACCTCGTACTTAGTGATTGGATTGTTGAAGTGAGATGAGGGATAAGCTGCATATCAGGATTTGGCATTTCAGTTGTGGTGGTGGTGGTAGCCTCAGATGGTGTAGTCTGTTGAGGGAGGGTCATAACAACCGTTGTAGGTGAAGTTGTAACGACCCTCGAGGCAGTACCAGTAAAGATGGTAAACGGGGGAAGTGAGGTGTCTATTGGAGGTGTTGTGGTTGTGACTGGCGGTGTTGTGGTTGTTACTGGTGGGGTTGTGGTGGCGACTGGTGGAGTTGTGGTTGTTACTGGTGGAGTTATGGTGGTGACTGGTGGAGTTGTGGTGGTTACTGGTGGAGTTGTGGTGGTGACTGGTGGAGTTGTGGTTGTTACTGGTGGAGTTGTGGTGGTGACTGGTGGGATTGTTGTTGTAACTGGTGGAGAAGTTATTGTGGAGTCTGGAATTGTGGATGATAGTGGGGGGACTGTTGTTGTGGTAGTTGGGATGGTGGATGAGATAGGAGGATCGGATATTGTGGTAGTGGGAATTGTTGATGTGATTGGTTGTTGGGTGTGTGGTGGAGAGGGATTCGTGAAGATAGGATCATCAAAGGGGTTTGGGGATCCTTGTGGTGGTGGTTACTGTGGACCATGTTGTGGTGGTGAAGGTGGATCTGGTCGATCAGAGATCGTTGCAGCGGAGTCTGTTGATGATGAAGAAGAGTACGGTTCAGCTGGTTGTGGTGGTGGTCGTACGATGGGTCGAGCTGGTGGGGGTAGAACTTGTTCAGATGATGTAGTGGCAACTGACCCACTGCCGGAGGCACCATCGGATGAGATGCGAAGGCGTTTTGTACGACGTTGAGCCGGTGGTTGTTGTGCAGCTGATCGACGTCGATGTTGTGGTTGATTTGGTGGTGGTTGGTGTGGTTGTGCATGTTGTTGTTGTATTGTAGCAGCTGGTTGTTCAGGAGGAGGTTGTACTCTCTCGGGTATCCAATGAGGATAATGACGAGCCCGGTATTCGTTGATGCTATCCAAATTGAAGTTTGCAATTTTAAAGAGTGGGAGAGGGATCGGGGCATCAGGGACTGCAGTTGTACCACTGTTGCTCCTGAGAAAGGTAACACTGAAGGGTATGAATTGCTGTGCAACATCTTTGATGTGAATGTTTTGATATCGTTCCATGAAATGTGCGATCATGATAGACCAGAACCTCGGGAATGGCAGAAATTTTGGTTCCTTTGACTTGGAGAGCTTGAATTCTTCCCATAAATAGGCAGCATAGTCATAATGTCGGTTGTAGCACATGGCATGATAGGCATGGTGAACTTCTTTTGAGGCCCTGTCATGACCGGTTGACTTTGGTGTCATGCAGCGGTTGAAGATCGTGAAGAGATGGGACCAGCTCCTTGCCATATTTTTCTTCTTGAGTTCTCTGAGGTCAATAGTGTGCCGATCAAGGTCTAGACCTAGGTCGTGTATTCCGAGATACACTTCCTCGAATGGCAGCTGTGGTTCAAATGCAGTCAGTGGTGGTCTTGAGTCGGCACGAGGTAACTGGAAGATGTCATAAAGATCATCTTTTTGTGAAGTGAATTGGTTGTTCATCAATCATTGTTTCGAAGTGTGAGGGGGTTGTTGATGTCACCAGTGTTAGGTTGGCGAAGAATTGTTGAACATACACCGCTGGAACCGACGGTCTGGCGTTGATGGAGTAGAATAGAGGATGACGTTGGAGAACATGGGAGTGAACCGGGAAATCGATGGAGAACGAGACTTCTTCTTCTGGGGCCCAGTACGGGTTGTTCTCTTTTAGCGGTTTGAGCTTGTATTGGGGAACCAGGGTGTTCTCGTAAATTATATGTTGTGCCGCCATCTGAAGATTAGACACTAAGAAGATGTGGCACAAATCAATGATTAAAGTTAGTGCAAAGTATTAAGAAAAGAAATGTAACGAGGATGTTTCACACTGATCGAGACGAGAGGGTTCTAAGTAATTTTTTAAGAATATATAGTATTTAAATATAAGAATTATAAAAATTTTAATTTATTGAAAATGTTTAATAAATCAAATTTGTAAATTACAATTATAAAGAAAATACTTATATAAAAAAAAAACTTAGAAAAAGAAAAAGAAGCTCGGGCCGAACATCAAGAAGAAGTTCGGGCCGAACATCCTCAACAACTTCGGGCCGAACATGTGTATGAACTTCGGGCCGAACATGTGTATGAACTTCGGGCCGAACATGTGTACGAACTTCGGGCCGAAGTTGTTTAAGAACTTCGGGCCGAAGTTTTTGAAGAACTTCGGGCCGAACATGAGTATGAACTTCGGGCCGAAGTTGTGACACTAGTTAGGGCCGAACTTGTAACACTAGTTCGGGCCGAACTTGTAACACTAGTTCGGGCCGAACTTGTAATACAAGTTTGATTTGAAAAACAGTTTAGAAACCCTAGATCGTAAAAATCTTCGGCCCGAACTTGTAATACAAGTTCGGGCCGAACTTGTAATACAAGTTCGGGCTGAAGATTTTTACGATCTAGGGTTTCTAAACTGTTTTTCAAATCTGGCATTTTTAGATCGATATATACAAGAAAAACTGGCCAATAGGGAGCGGTTTAGCTAATCGAACATACTTAGATAACATCGTATAGCAATAAGAACCCTAGATCGAACTAAGTCCCTAATTTTGAAACCCAAGTAAAAGCCGAACAGTCAATCGATCGATTTCGGAACAAAGAGCATCAAACAGACAGAATCGAAGGTGGAGATCTTACCGAATATGGTTGTAGAAGGATTGGAGATGAGATGGAAACGGAATCGAGCGGATTTGAATTCGAGAATAAGTGTGTGTTTCGCCGATGTCGTAGTGTGTGTAGTCGAGAATAAGTATACGAGAATAGTGAAGTTCGGCCGGCTCTTTTATAGGTGAAAAGTTCGAGCCGGATTTCTTAACCGACTAAGAACTTCGGGCCGGGAACAGTAAGAAGTTCGGCCCGAAGAACACCCTTTTCTTTTTTTTTTCTTTTTTTTTTTTTTAAATTTAAAAACAAAAGAAACAACAAGTAAAAAAAATCATTAAAAATTAAATGAAATTAAAAACTAGTTAAAAAAAAATAAAAAAATAAAGAAGAACTCCTAATGACTGTCGAGAGACGAAATTAAGGAACTCGGCATCAGCTCCCCCGATACTGATGAGATGAGTGAAAGCTCTCCATTGACAGTTGACGACGATTTGACGATCGGGTTTCAAGACGAGTTTCTTGAAAACCATAGTGATGATACGAAGAATGCAACGATTTAACAATTTGAAAAATACGAATTGAAGACAATTAAGTTTTGAGATTTAACATACCAAGCTTTGAGACAAGATAATTAAAACGTTTTTCGTCCAAAGCCTTGGTAAACAAATCTGCTAATTGAAAATCGGTGGATACGAAGTACAATTCAACATTACCCAGTTCAACGTGATCTTTGATAAAATGATATCGAAGATCGATATGTTTGGTTTTAGAATGTTGAACTGGATTGCAAGATATTGCAATTGCACTTCTGGAATCACAATATAAAGGAATGCGGCTATAGGAAAAGCCGTAGTCCTTTAATTGTGATTGCATCCATATCACCTGGGACAGACAGCTAGCGGCTGCAACATATTCTGCTTCAGCGGTTGATAGTGAGACGCAGTTCTGCTTTCTTGATGACCAGCTGACTAGCTTATCTCCCAAGAATTGAACTCCCCCAGATGTACTCTTCCTGTCCAGCATGCACCCAGCATGATCAGCATCAGAGAAGGCAGAAAGATCAAACGAGGTCTCCTTGGGATACCAAAGACCAAGATCTCTGGTGCCTTTTAGGTAACGGAAGATTCGTTTGACTGCCAGAAAGTGAGATTCTTTGGGAGCAGCCTGATACCGAGCACAGATGCATGTTGAAAACATGATATCCGGACGACTGGCCGTTAAGTAAAGGAGTGATCCAATCATACCCCGATAGTTTGTGACATCTACCGGTTTACCATCCAGATCAGCATTAAGTTTGGCGGTCGTGGACATTGGTGTTGCGATAGGCTTACAATCGTCCATGAGATACTTCTTCAACAGATCAGAGTTATACTTTGATTGATTGATGAAGATGCAAGTTGGAAGTTGACGAACTTGAAGACCTAGAAAGAAGTTCATCTCACCCATCATGCTCATTTCAAAGCGTTTTACCATGAGACCGGAAAAACGTTTGCAATATTTTGGATTTGTAGACCCAAAGATAATGTCATCGACATAGATCTGAATTAGTATGATATCCTCCCCGTGTCGTTTGATAAACAATGTGGTATCAACTTTTCCCTTTGAAAAACCAGTTTCAACTAAGAATTGGGAAAGAACATCATACCATGCCCGAGGGGCCTGTTTCAAGCTATATAGGGCTTTGTCGAGAACATAGACATGATCTGGATGTTTGGGATTTACAAACCCTTCTGGTTGATGAACAAACACCTCCTCTTTTAGAATACCATTTAAGAATGCAGTCTTTACATCCATCTGATAGATAGTAAAGTTTTTGTGAGCTGCATATGCTAAGAAGATGCGAATGGCTTCTATGCGGGCAACAGGAGCAAATGTTTCTTCGTAATCAATGCCTTCTTGTTGAGCATAACCCTTAGCGACCAACCTTGCTTTGTTACGAATAACAATTCCGTTTTCATCTTTCTTGGTCTTAAAAATCCACTTAGTTCCGATGACTGATGATCCCGGGGTTTTAGGAACTAAGCGCCAGACCTTTAATCTTTCGAATTGATTAATCTCTTCTTGCATCGCAATTATCCAGTCTGGATCGGAAAGCGCTTCACTGACTTTCTTCGGTTCAGTGGAACTTAAGAATGATGCATGGTGACATTCATCCGCTGAAGCCCTTCTGGTTTGAACCGAAGACTCTGGATTGCCGATGATTTGGTCCAAAGGATGTTCCTTTGTCCACTTCGTAGAATGAGGAAGTGGAAGTCGAACAGGGTTAACGTTGGATGTATCAGTGAAAGCAGGATGTGGTATGATTGCAGTTACAGGATTTGGAGGATTTATCTGAGGTGGTGGTTCAACACGAGGAATATGAAACTTAGAGAAGTCAATCACCAGTGGAGCGATAGTATCTGACGGAGGTGAAAGATCGACTGGTGTAGATTGAGTCCCCTGTGTTGATGTTGAGGGACCAGCATCAGTTGTGGGTAGTGGTGAGTTTGGAGCAGGTGAGGTAGGTGATGGGGTCTCATTTGGGGATGGAGTGCTGAGTTCCGGAGCTGTGATGGATTGAACATCTGCCGGAGGTTGGGGTGGGGGTGGGGGTGGAGGTGGATGTCCGATGTTGTGATATTCATCATAGAAGTGTTGAAATAGGATTTCAAGATCATTCAGAGATGAGGAATGGTTAGTAGAGGTTGTGGGTAGCGGTCTTTCAATGCCAGTTGAGCTTGAATCAAGCAGGAATGTTTAATCGAATGATACGTTGACACTCTCTCTGACCATTCGTGTGGATCGGTTGTATATTCTGAATGAGGCTGAATCCTTTGAATATCCAATAAAAACTCCTTCCTTGGCTTTCTCTTCAAACTTCTTGAGTTTCTCGTTATCACTCAGGATGAAGCATCGACTACAAAAAATGTGGAAAAAGTTGACATTTGGTATTCGATTATTGATTAGCTCATAAGGAGTTTTGTTGTATGTTTTGTTGATGATTGAGCGGTTTTGTGTAAAACAGGCGGTGCTGATGGCTTCTGCCCATAACGACAGAGGAAGTTTTGAAAATGAAAGCATCGTACGAGCAGCTTCCACTAGAGTACGGTTTCGTCTTTCAACAACACCGTTCTGTTGAGGAGTTCGTGCAGCGGAAAATTGATGGGTGATGCCAGCAGATTCAAGATAAGAGTCAAGGATCCGATTCTTGAATTCCGTTCCATTGTCGGTACGGATTGTTTGAACACTTAATTCCAGGTTCACTTGAGTTTTCTTAATAAATGAGATGATGATCTCTGCGGCCTCATCCTTTGAACGAAGGAAGTAAACCCATGTGTATCTGGAATAGTCATCAACAATAACCAAAACGTAGCGTTTCCCAGCAAGACTGTGAACGCTCATTGGACCACATGAATCCATATGTAGTAGTTCAAGAGGTTTCGTTGTACTTGGAGCTGGTTTAGATTTGTGAGGTTTTCTGGTCATTTTTCCTTTTTCGCATGATGAACATTTGTGATCTTTGTCAAAGGCAACATCAGGTAATCCTGACACATGGCCTCCCTTTACTAGTTTGTTCATTGTTTTAAAGTTGAGATGAGACAAACGGCGATGCCATAACCAAGACTCATTGGCAGTAGCTTTTGAAACGAGACACACTTCATCACTTGTACTAAGGTCATTAAGATCAATAGTGAAGAGGTTTGTGTCCCGAGTTCCAGTAAGAAGTTCATCTCCGTCATATGTACGAATAGCACACTTCTTTGTACGAAAGTTTACTTCTAGAGTCTTGTCACAGAATTTGCCGATGCTGAAGAGATTATGAGAGAGATCTTCAACAAAGGTGACATTTCTTATGATCAGGTTATTGCAAATGAGATCACCAAGTCCTAAGATGGCTGCTAAGTGATCATTTCCAAATTTGACCGTTCCTAAGTATTTTTCTCTGAAGTTGGTCAGGAGATTTTTATTTCCCGTCATGTGCCTCGAACAGCCCGAGTCGAGGTACCATAAATTCTACATAAAACAAATAAAACATTTTAGGTACCCAATCTTGTATGGGTCCAGAACGATTAGTGACATATGTTTTATGCAGATTATATGAGGTGATGAGTTTAGAGTTGTTGGGAACTGCTAGGAGGCAGTTTAGTTTTGATGACCCACTTGAAAGATTTTTCAGAGGATTGAATAATCCAATGAGATTTTTCGTTTTTACTCCAAGTATATTTCACATGAATAGTCGGTTTAGTGGATGTCTCGTCAGATTTGGGGGAAACTGACGGTTTTGTCTTTTGAGCAGCTTTTCCCTGAGGTGATGAGCGACTAGAAGAGGGGTGAGAGACAGAAGTATGTGATTGTTTAGACAGCTTCTTTGATTGTTTTGAGGTTATCGTGTGAGCTTTCGCTGGAACTTTCTTGTTTGACGATGTTGGTTTGTAAACCTCCCGAGACACGAGTGGGCGACGAGATGAAGATTTCGTAGTGGCAGATTGAAGTGGACGTGTAGCGGTAGATTTAACTGGTCGAGAGTTTATGGATTTGCAAGGATCTGGATAGCAAGTTGTGCAAGACTGAATGATTTCACGACGTTTACCAAGAACGTCATGTCTTTTACCACAAGGAGTATTGATTTTAATAAAATATCGTTTATCGTACTGAGAAATTGGTTTATCAGTCTTTTTATCAAAATACACCTTTTTGCCATTTTTATCAGTTTTAGTAATTAAATTGACACCATTAACAGCATGATTAACTGGACGATAAATTGCATAATCATAAACATTACCATAAGCTTCTTTTGGAGAAATAAACTGTCTAGAGTCATTACAATTATTTTTAACAGACAAAGATGAAACTACAGACTTAAGTGGACTAGACTTCTTAAGTAGACTGGGCTTTGCCAATGAAAAAGAGGCAAAATTATTGCGTTTGCATTATGATGAACGCAAAAAGGATGAAAAATTAAGGCATGTGGCTGACTCACCTCAATGGAGAAGAAACATTGATAATATGTTTGATAATTTTGGTAATGAGATTAGAAATCTAAGGCATGTGGCTGACTCACCATCTTTTACAGCCCACGAACAAACTAATGAAAAAAAAGTAAATTGTCCACTAGACAAAAGACACACAGTTTTAAGAAAGTGCAATTATTGCACTGTCCACTAATAAAATCTCATACTTACCCACTTATAATTCATATGATTGGTTGTAATATGAAATTGACACTTATTTTAAGACAAACTAAAATAGTAAGGTGGACAATAAAAATGAGACGGATGGAGTACTATGTTTCACTTACTTAACGACGACAATATCGTGCAAAAGAGTATTAAAATATTTCCCCAAATATATTAGTAATTTCCTTTTTACTACCTCCGTATCAAAATAAGTGATACATTTGAATAATTGCGGATTTTGAGATAAAAGATTAAAAAGTGGTTTAAAATTAATTAAAGAGGATAGTTAGTGGATAATGAGTCTCACTTCTTTTGGATGTAGTGATATTAATGATGTTTAAAAGTAAAAGTGAGAGTAAAAGAGTAATTTCACTTTATTAAAGTAGATAAATAATGGAGAATGGGTCCCATTATTTTACCAAATAAGGTAAGTTTTGGAAGTGTTCACTTATTTTGTTTCACCCCTAAATAGAAAGTGTATCACTTATTTTGATACAGAAGTAGTAATATTTTTTTTAGTTTAATTATATAAGACGACATGTCATCTGTAAGCTGTCGTCACAAACTAGAAAAAATCAATGAAAATGATAATTGAAATTTGATACTTCATAAAATTTGTTTCCCCCCTTTTTTTTAGATTCCCGCCTTCATTTTTCATTCCCCCAAACTCAATATTTACTTCTCTAAAACCATTCAGTTGTCAATTCAAGCTTTCCCCAAACCCCTCTGATGATCACATAGAAGACGTAAGTGATAGATTTTAGGGTTTGTATTGCATACGTCTCGGTTATCAATTTTGTTTTAACTGGTGTTGATCATTTTTTCCTTTTTTCTTAGGAACGGGTTAATCGTTTTTCCTGGTTAACTGCAATGGCAGGATGGTGATTTCGAACGGGAGTTTCATGGAACCAACCAAAAAGACGTGCAGGTTATGATTAATTCTTTAATTCGGTTTTGAACACTTGGTATCTGGTATATGTTGCTTACAATTATCCATGGCTCGAGCGTTACAGGTAAAAAAAAAAGATCATCGTTTCATCTCCTGCACTTGTGCGATTCACTTTGACACAACCACACAGGTTTTTGACTTTCGAGTTTTTGGTTATCTATATTTTCATATATGAACTGGAACAAAGGTGTGAATCTATCACTTTACCACCATTAATCAAATTGTACTGCAAGTATGTTGAATGCTTTGTTTTAATGTTAATTCCTCTTGCTTTGTGTTTCCCATATGATATTAATTTTAAAATTTTGTTATGTTTAATTTGGAATTTGGGTAATTACAATTCTAGCTCTCTCCATTTGTTTCGATGAGTGTATCCTTATACATCAATTCAGTAGAATTTGGAATTTAAAGGGGTTATTTAGGACATATTTTATTAGGTAATTAATCAAAGCAACATCCTCAAAATACTGATTTTGAGATTAAAAAGGTAAAAATCCATTTGACATTCAAAGTCAAAATTGGACTCTGATGTGGAATACATATTCCCTATGGTTATATAGTCTTTTCCTTAATTGGGCTTTATTATATATATTTCTATATATTATCTTGAATTGTAATAGAGAAAAAATGTGTTTATTTTTCAGGGTCAGTTAAGTGCATTTCGTGTTCTCCAATCAGTTGAATCATTCTTCCAAGCTAGTAGTGCAACCTGTAGATTAAACGCTGCATTGATGTATGTTCAATTACTTCTAGTTTTACACTATTTATTTTTTGTTCATTATCTTTCTCTTTTATGAAAAATCCGATACACACACCATTGCAAAAATATCTCAAGGAATAACTATGACTGGAGAATGATTTGCATTTCCGTAAGTACACAATTAGTTATTCATTATATATTCTTTTAACTTCAACATTGGTTTTCTTAGGGCATTTTAAGTGAATCTTGATTGGACTTTCCCCAAGGTAAATATTTCATACAGCGTTATCAATATAATCACTATGTAAATTTATGTTTTTACATGTGAAATGTATGCTTGTTATTTGGCTATAGTGTAACCAACAAAAGGGCACTTGGAAATGCGGTTACTATGTCATGAAATGGATTATCGACTTTTTTATGGTCGTGCGACATGAGTTTCCCGTTAATGTAAGTATAAGTGTTTGTCTATCCCAATAAATTATCTCTTTTTTGAAGTAATTAACTCTTTTTTTCTTCTTTCTAATAGATTCCTACACACTTCATAACAAGGTCAATACTCATGTCAGTATTGGACTCGCTCATAATTTCTCCAAGTAAAAGATTTTATGAACTTTATTGCAAACCATGTAAAGAAAGCATATAGGTATATATTTGGTTTATGGTTGTAGTTTTTGTGTTTTGAACAATGATGCATGTCTTAGTTTAATAGTTCTTGGAACCAAATTGATTGTAATAGATGAAAGTGGTTAATATAATTTTTATTTATTGTGAATTTAATTTGATTTCAGGAGTTTTTAATTTGACGTCAAATTTGATTTTGAATTTATAATGACAGGCTAATGAAATAGTAATGGAACAATTATAGTGAAAGTGTTCCAAAAATTATGGAACACTTTAAGTAAAAGTGTTCCAAATAATAGATTGATTTATGGAACATTTTTCGTAAAATTATTTCAAAATGTGGAATGATTATGGAACACTTTAAGTAAAAGTGTTCCAAAAAAACGGAATGATTATGAGACGCTTTTAGTAAAATTGTTCCAAAAAATGGAAAGATTATGGGGACAAGCGGGCTATGTAATGGAACACTTTTGGTAAAAATAGTTCCAAAAGATGAATATTTGGGAACGGTTATTAAATCGCTCCAAAAAGAAAATTTCTTTTGGAACAGTCATATAGGGAACGCTACATAAAAACGTTCTAAATTATCTCTTTAAATGTTCCAAAAAATCATTTTCTGTACTAGTGATTACTAGTCACTTTATACTTATTCTTCTAGCAAATCAATCACCACTTTTATTAGTATAATGTACTAATCAATACTTGATACTTAAAAATCATTGTCATTAGATTTATTAATACATATTATTAATAAACCAAATATCATACTTTCTACTCTTAACCATACATCATATTAATAAAGAGTTATTAATCACTTTTCGTTATCATAATCTCTTTCAAAATCATTAATCATTTAGACATACTTAAATAGTCTATTATTTGTATTTTCTTATCTTATCAATCATATCTTTATTAAAAGCATTTATTAATAAAGACCCATAAAACATCATAGTTTTCTAAATCATTTGCTATGTACCCAGTAAAAGTCTCATGTACTCACCTTAGCCAAGCTAACTCTAAATCGTGTCTATTAACACGAATCCTTGCTTCCCAACTTGTGGAATATCTCCAATCTTTAGGTCTTCTTGACCTACCATCAATATCATCACAATAACTAGTTATTACCCATAACTAATCACTAATCAACCCATATTAACATTCCTAACCACCAAGTTCACCCAACTTGGTGAAATCTCAAAACCCTAGTTCAAGATTAACCCAACAAATCACAGATCTAACAAGAACACAAGGTTCATATACTTCACATGGGTGCTCTACACCCTCCATTACCCATTTTTAACAAAATTCCAACATATCTCTTTCAAAATCACCATTTCCCCCAAATCAATATCATAAACTAACTAGGAGATGAAATTTACCTTAGATATTTCAACTAGAAGATAGATCTCCAAGATTTGAGATGAAATCTCCTCATGAACACCCAAAATCGCCCCTTTCTCTCTCTAAAACGGCTGTACACTTTGGAGTGGAGAGAAAATGAGCAAAACCCTAGAAAAAATCGACTTTTTATAGTACAGACAGGGCTCCCATCGAGCTCCCATCGCGAGGTTACGCGGCCTCGACTTATATGCAGCTCTGTGCATTCTCGCGCCGAGCTCCCACCGAGTTCCCATCGAAACCCCAGCACATAAATCCTCCCACCGAACCTCCAAATTCCCTGTTCCTTCCTCCCATCGAGCTCCCATCGAACTCCCATCGCGAGGGCTGCATGTCTAAGCCAATCTTTTGATTTCCAAACTTGTTTCTAACCAAGTCTTGACCCGTTTTCAATTATCACGAGTCATAAACGATCCTTTACCTATAATAACACGTCCAAGGGTCGATTAAATATTTTACCACATTTATTCCTCAATATTTCCATTTAATTCATTAACCGAAATTTCCGGTCGTTACAACTATCAACCCCTTAAAAAGGATTCCGTCCTCGGAATCTACTCTAAGATTCCCGGTCCACATTAACCGAGCATTCGTTCTCATCTACTTGCGTTTAACACGACTGAAATTTTTCCATTGCAATCCAATAATAATATACATTTTTAAACATCCACTTATCCTCGTTAGGCCCAAACGAGTCAATAATCAATCTTGAATTCATAATACCCGAACGGGTCAAAATTGCAGAACTTGACAATAACACTTTCAATCATTTAACCAATCCTTATATCCACATAGGAAAGATATGACCCAATCATTACTATTAGCCAATTAATCAAAACGATTGTCAACGTCTAGCTTTGACCAAGATGTCAACATTGTCTAATCTTTGACTTAAGCACAAAGTCAACCATACTTTGACAATTTCTTACTCACTGAAAGTTCCATTAATCATCATTTCCTTTACAATCGACCTTACATTCATGGTTCATTAACAATCATACTCGATTCCCAAATTCATCTCGAAACACCCAACGGTCAAAGTCGCACACTATAATTATTTCCATTAGTCAATTAACCATTATCATATACATGTAGGCGATACATTATGGTATAATCCTCGTCTAACCATTTCAAACGAAAGTCAAAACCCAATTGGACCAAAGTCAACAATTCACTAGTTGACTAACCTTGACTTATGAATAAAGTCAAACTTACTTTGCAAAATTCACATACTCTTTTCTAGTGAGCCATCACTTCTCAAGCCTTTCGTTTCCAATTCCGATATTTACATTTCTTTTCTCAATTGTTCCCTTTTTCCTCGGTTTCAATTTCTACAACCGATTAACAATTTCTATCTAAAGCAATACCAATCACTATTGCTCTTTTTTTTCCATCCAAATACTTGTACCATTTACAATTTCTTTCAAATATTCTCATACCACACTTGCAATTCTCGATTACCGGCTTTAGAGCCTCATTCACATCGAATTGTGACCTAACCACACATCATACAACTTTCACCACTTATCGGCTACTAATAAACTTCGCTTCCTATAAGCACCCCTTTTCATAATCTATAAACATTTAGGCATATCTTACACCTACCTATACTTAAACACGACCTGTGTTTTCAACCGAAGTTCTCACTTGCCATAAAAATCATAACAATAACTAACCATACGGTTCTACATATGTCAGATACAAACATCATATCCCTGATATAACAAATTATACTTTAACTATCTTATCGAGATGATCGGAAGGCCTCCAATCCATCCCGAATCCAAACTATCACAATGATCGGAAAACCTCCAATCCAAAGTGACTCATCAAATCTCGTTAACCGGAAAGCCTCCGATCTAACAAGATCCATACAATACCATTATATCTTGCATACAGTTCATGTATGCATCATTCACTTAGCATCATGCTATCATTTTCTTTCATAACTAATCACATTCTCTATTCAATTTACATTTCCCCAAATTTCACATAATATTACTTTTCTAAAATCATATTCTTTTCATAGACCACTACTCCCACTTATCCCTTTATACCACTCGGTATACACATAATCATTTCTAATGCTTTCCACCGATCTACTCATTTACCAATCGTCTTTAGTCGATTCATTTTCTCATAATTAATATTTCCAATCTTTCTTTCACCACCTAGGTAAGCACCATTGCATTCAATTATCCACATTTTTACCGAATCACCCGATCAACTCGAGTCAACCAATTGACTCCGATCCATAATCCGAACATAAGCTATCATATTTTTTCTATGTCCTTTCTCCAACAATTAATTGTTACCCTTGACTTAGCATACCATTTCTAGGACATTTTACCATTAGTTAACCTTTTACCCTTAGCATCGAATCCATCATCCATGATACAAACTTTTGTCATGACTAATTGTCAATTTTTACTCAACCATTTTCGATTACTAAATCCGGTCATCCCCGATGCTTATCCTTTCCAACATATTTTCTATTCACGAGTTTTGAAACTTCACTATATTTTTCATCATTCTTTTCTTTACCGTTATCATGTAGTAATACCACATCATTTATCCTTATTCCCGCCAAGTGCTACGATTTTACTTTTGAACTTTTTCCTTACATGGTTCCCATCCATATATATCATTCTCACCGAGTCTTAGTACTTCCGCGTACTAACATCCTTTCACTGAAATCATTTACTATTCCCGTGATAATATACCTTTTAATATCCCAATTATCCGCGACATACCAATCGCCAACTCACCCAGGCATATCACACCTTTACACATAACAGACCGGGGAAACTATCCCCGAGTACATTTCCACACCAAATGATTCACCCATACTTATACATGCCATTTCGCCTTATCACCAAATCGTGCGACAATTCACCAATAAAACAAGAACCTCATACCATAAATTTTATATTTGAGGAGAACTTACCACACTTTTGCACCTTTCACACCAACATGATTTGACAAATTTTTGAACGAGTTTTTCTTCCTTTGTTAACTCCAAGCTACCATCGAACTTCCTCTTTTCTCCACTTGATGACGATTCATTGATCCTTCGTTGAACTACCTTCTCCACATCTCTAGCAATAACTCCTCTTAGAAATCTTTCCAAGTACACTTTCGGGACAAAACTTCCCTAACAAGCTACCCACGATCTCCTTTCACGATATCTTGCACCACACTCCCTTTTCCAATGCTTCGAACATTGCATTCCACCGTGGACACGCATCACTCTCCCAGTAGGCGAGCTGTAGAAGTTACCACATCTTCCTCCCAACACTTGCTACTCTTTTAGAACTTGCTCAGTTTCACGAATCCACCGAATCACGACCTCCGGTTCGGTACTTCCCAATTACACATCTTGCTTACACGCCATCAATGTCTTGAACGAACATCGTTCCCTTACTTCCGATTTGGAATCACTACCATCATCATCCAACATGACGAAACTCAGTTAAAATTTCTCTTCTTGTCTTAGAGGAGCTTGTCCTCTTTTCGAGTTCACCCTTTTGTTATACCAATATTTTCACAATCAAAATTCAAACGATGACTAAATAGTCGAATAAAACACATTTATATCAAATCATGACATTTCTCTCAGGGATCAACCCTGTCACACCCGCACTTTACGGTCTCTAAAGACCAATCATGGACAGCCTATGGAAACATATGGTCCTACTTAGCATAGCTTAAGACTAGGGAGGTCAAACCTACCTAATTCACGTAAACTATAGCTTTGATACCAAGTTGTAACACCTCAATTTTTAAAACATCACTTAAATCATATTTTTGAATAAAATTATTACAAAGTCCAATATTCCAAAATACGGTTTAACAAAAACCATTTTAAAGTTTATCAGAGTATTAAAACCGGTGTTACAAAACAATATCATAATCATAGGATAACGGGATCTACATACGAGCTCCCGAGCTAATCAACACTAGGCCACTTCTATCACGACCTTCTAATCCTTCGATCCTGAACCTGAGTACATAGCCACAAAAACATAGTAGTACGTGAGACAAAATAGTCTCGTGAGATACATGGGTTTTCGACCCATTCTCAATAAAACTTATAAACAATATTTATACATTAAAAATACTTATCTTTATCAACTTTATTAACTCACATATTATTTTCTATTTACTTAATCATATAAACTAATAAGCTTACCATAAGCTCATTCATCAGTTAATCACATATTGTAAGCTATCTCCAAGCTCACACCTTTCTTTATCACATATGCAACGGACCTCTCCGAAGCCAACTCTCCTGATATGGGACGTCATAGGTAAACTATCAAGGTAATTGGGAACCCCCATCTTACCAAGATTCATAAGCTCTCCCCGTTTCCGGGTCGTCATGCTCACCCAACACTGGGTGTCGTAAACTTGACATTCTACTCTTTGCGCAGGGAGGTACCACCCCAAGTAGACGTCTCATGCTCCCCCATTTCTGGGCGGTCTTATTCCGGATATCTCATTCATCACTTATGAGCCTCAGCTCCATTCATCACATATGAGCATTAGCTCATTTCATCACATATGAGCATTAGCTCCTTTCGTCAAATCTATCACTTATTAGAATACATCTATTCTAATTTATCATATCATTCTCATTACTTGTTCAGTTTCAATATTGACTTTACCAAGTCCTTTACTTAATAGAACATACTTATCATTTATCAAAATCATGTTACTTTAACTTCTCTTTGACTAGTATACATATCTATTACTAGTCACTTTATACTTATTCTTCTAGCAAATCAATCACCACTTTTATTAGTATAATGTACTAATCAATACTTGATACTTAAAAATCATTGTCATTAGCTTTATTAATACATATTATTAATAAACCAAATATCATACTTTCTTAGTCATTACTCTTAACCATGCATCATATTAATAAAGAGTTATTAATCACATTTCGTTATCATAATCTCTTTCAAAATCATTAATCATTTAGACATACTTAAATAGTCTATTATTTGCATTTTCTTATCTTTTCAATCATATCTTTATTAAAAGCATTTATTAATAAAGACCCATAAAACATCATAGTTTTCAAAATCATTTGCTATGTACCCAGTAAAAGTCTCATGTACTCACCTTAGCCAAGCTAACTCTAAATCGTGTCTATTAACACGAATCCTTGCTTCCCAACTTGTGGAATATCTCCAATCTTTAGGTCTTCTTGACCTACCATCAATATCATCACAATAACTAGTTATTACCCATAACTAATCACTAATCAACCCATATTAACATTCCTAACCACCAAGTTCACCCAACTTGGTGAAATCTCAAAACCCTAGTTCAAGATTAACCCAATAAATCACAGATCTAACAAGAACACAAGGTTCATATACTTCCCATGGGTGCTCTACACCCTCCATTACCCATTTTTAACAAAATTCCAACATATCTCTTTCAAAATCACCATTTCCCCCAAATCAATATCATAAACTAACTAGGAGATGAAATTTACCTTAGATCTTTCAACTAGAAGATAGATCTCCAAGATTTGAGATGAAATCTCCTCATGAACACCCAAAATCACCCCTTTCTCTCTCTAAAACGGCTGCACACTTTGGAGTGGAGAGAAAATGAGCAAAACCCTAGAAAAATCGACTTTTTATAGTACAGACAGGGCTCCCATCGAGCTCCCATCGCGAGGTTACGCGGCCTCGACTTATATGCAGCTCTGTGCATTCTCGCGCCGAGCCCCACCGAGTTCCCATCGAAACCCCAGCACATAAATCTTCCCACCGAACCTCCAAATTCCCTGTTCCTTCCTCCCATCGAGCTCCCATCGCGAGGGCTGCATGTCTAGGCCAATCTTTTGATATCCAAACTTGTTTCTAACCAAGTCTTGACCCATTTTCAATTATCACGAGTCATAAACGATCCTTTACCTATAATAACACGTCCAAGGGTCGATTAAATATTTTACCACATTTATTCCTCAATATTTCCATTTAATTGATTAACCGAAATTTCCGGTCGTTACATTATAAAGAGTTCCCATTTTTAGATTCAAGCCTGTTTAAAAATTAAGTGCAATGTGCACAAATGTGATAACCAGCGGCACTACAATCTTAAACGTTTAGGTTTTCCTAATACTCAAATATAACCAAACAGACTCAGTTTCCCATTGCCCTAATCTAAGGCTGTCAAATCGTGCTAACGTTTCCTATTTTTTGGTAACACGACACGACACGACACGAATATGTTAAACATGAAAACAACACGACACGAAGTCGTGTTTTATTTTGCTAACACGAACACGAACACGACACGACTAAAAAACGATAAACACGACAAACACGTTAACACGAGATAAATAACAAATATATCAAATTTCTTACTTACTACATGCTAAAAACACGATAAACACGATTAACACGACAAAAATATAACAAATCATAACTATCGTGTCAATTTCGTGTTAATATCTGAACACGACACTACACGACTTCGTGTTTGTTTTACACGACACGAACACGAATTCAAATTTCGATTTCGTCCCAATTTCGTTTCGTTTCGTGTATTTTTGTCGTGTGGTGCCAGGTTTTGATAGCGCTACCCTAATCATACCGCCTCCTCGATTCCATGAAACGTCCTCAATTCCCTAGCATCGGTTCCTTCACACCTCATTGTCTCTGGAAAAAAACTCCTCGATTCCTTACCATCGGTTCCCTCAAACATCATTGTCTATGCTAAAACCCCCTCGATACCTTCAACCACGAAACCTACCTTTAACGCATCCTACAAATACATGATAAACTCGTCGAACTGATCTTGTACAACTTTCTTCTTGTTGTGCGTTGCGTCGTTCATGCGCAACACTTTGTTATTTGGCTCTGAAATTACATCTCTTGTTGGCATTACTCTTCACAATCCTTCCAATTCTTTGCTGCAAAAGAGGTAATCATTTGATCGATTATTTGATTTTACATATTTCGACAAAATTAAGCTTATAGTTCTTTAATTAGGGTTTTGTTAATTGGCTCTGTAAAATAAGAAAGTGATCAATCTTTCATTTGGGTTCTTATAATTGGAATTTTACTATTGGATTGAAATTATATGTATTCATAATCGTTTCTGATTTCTGAAATATTTGTTGCAATTTTGTGACTCTTTTGGAAGGCCATGGTGCAGATATTTAAGTGATTCAAAAAATCAAAATTACAGAGTGCGTACTCTATATACCAAATGTACATTCAGTTTTTACAGCTTCAGATTGGGTAAATTGAATGATTATTTTTTTTCTTTTCTGTGTTTAAGTTTCCTGCCTTGATTTCTTTTAGGTGGCTATGATTGAAGTATACTTTCGAGCAAACAACATGTTTATCGCTTATAATGAGGTTAATTTCCTTAATATTTCTCTTATATTATTCACTTTATTTCCAATGGTGTTGTGAAATCAGAATCAACATGAGAGTTTACTCATCTTATCAACAACTAGACTTAAGTGAGGTTGAAACATATACCTCTGGCCCAAAATGGTATATTATTTTGCAATATATTATATTATACTCTTTCATGATTGTTACTATTTTTCTTCTTTTCTGAAGTTTGTATTTAAGTCCGTACATAACCCTTAACAGATTACATGACTGTGTTCCCATAAAAGAAATTAAGACGAGTGGCACTCGTGCCTTGACAACAAAGTTGGATTGAATGTGAGAGAAGCTTTCTTATTTTATGGTATTGTCGTACCAAAGATGCACATGAAAATGGTCAGAAATGGCTATTATATTAATAATTATAGTTATTATTATATTATTACGGGAGCACATTTTTTGTTTTTTGTAAAAATTTATTAATTTAATTATTTGATGCTTTTGCGGCTAATAATTTTGAGGTTGATGCTCTTTGTTTTCACGAAAGATTGACACATGGCATTTCTCCAGTCTCGAACCCCCCGAAATGCCCCATTTTCGCTTTCGCAACAGATTCTTCGGTTAAAAAAACGTTTAAATCTGCAATGTGATTAATATCATTTCGTTTAGACTTCCCAAACGACATGGAACCCAAATTAAATAAGAAGTTGCGCTACTCAAGGCCGTATGTATGATCAATTCTGGTGATCTTGTTATTGTTGTTTCTGACATGTTGCAGTCGATCCAAGTTATGAATGTGCTACAAGTAACATCCTTTTTTCACATAGCATTTGATGCCAACAGCCTCAAATATTGTATTTGGTGAATTTTATAATTTGGTTTGATTATTGAATTGGTATCTTCTTTTGGGTGAAAATTTGATATTTTTAGTTACACCTTTAATAAAGGTAATAATAAAATTTTAAATTAAATAATCTTAGATCATGCAGGATTTGTGTTCATAAAAATTATACATCATGCAAGTTTTGTACTTGCGACATTTGTGTTATTAACATAATATTCTAACTAAGTGAATTAGTGGAACATATGTGGCTTACTTGGAATTCGATTATATTTCACTCTTTTAAACATATGTTCCTTACATGGACTTCAATTATATATATCACTCTTTTAAACATTAAATTATTGAAAATACCACCGCTATCACGCACCATCTCTATCCGCCACCAGCCACCGTCACTATACCCACCACCACCTACTAATAGGACGTCGCAAAATATCTTTACATGATATTTGCCGCCGCATTGCGCGGGTAACAGCTAGTAAACTAAATGTTTGTAGCTTTCATATTCTTCGACAATGAATTTAAGTGTAAAGTGGCTTCAATGGTCATTCATGAAGTAGTTTTAAGTTTTAACACTTCAAATTCAAATTGCAAGGAACACAATCCAATTCGATTCACCTAATTTGGATCCAAATCCACCCAACTGACCATTGTTTACGTATTGTCTATGCCTATGGAGATGTTGTTCAAGGCTAATTTTTCTCGCCAAAAAAAAAAAGCACAAGGCATTCATTTAGCTACAAGTACAAAAATATTACATTAACATTCATGAAAAACAAAATTAAAAGTTATGTGCGAAAGCTTTTCAGAAACAACACCACATAGTAGTTGGTTACATATGACCCCAGGTTATGAATCCACATTCCACTTATCATTTTTAAAAGCTCGGGTTTTTGCCCCCACAAGCTTATCAAATTGCTCTCCATCACTATGGAAGAAAAACGTTCGAGTGACTTTTATATCCAATTATAAACTAACTTCGTGCTTCAATAAACACAAATAGAAAAATAACATTCAATACAAAAATTTTAAGGTAGCTCAATGTAGTTACATGGCAATTAACATGCTAATGACACACCGTTTATGTTGAATTATAAAAACTTTTAAGCAAACTGACAATTTTGTGTTTCTCCTTTGCTTCTCCCAGCTTTTGATCCTAAGTGTCCTTAGAAGAGACAAGTGTCAAATTAACTCCAACAAATTCAGCATGATGATCAAACTCGCCTCCATCATTTTGTCTCTGAAAAATACTAAATATGGAACATATAATCCGAAGATATATAATTATACAACTTACAATAAAATCTTATACAAGTAGCAGGGATCACCAGCTTCTCATTATGTCTCTTTAAACTCATTATCATGGCTAATATTCAATGGCTTGAGAAAAATGGAAAACAATAGTTTAACAGGTTGTATCATTTACATAAATATTCATTAAAACCAATTCAAATAAATAGCTGAAATTCATTATATCATTACAATCTATAGTAAAAATTGGAGTTAGCAAAATGGGTGAATTCAGTAACAAGTCATCTATATATAAAGATTTAAGGGCATGTTTGGTAGGAGTGAATGGAAAGAGGAGAAAGAGAATGGAAGGCATTTCCCTTGTTTGTTTGTTTGTCCTTGAGAATGGAAAGTGAGAATTAATTTTGGATTCCCTTTCCCACGCATCCATTCTCTAAAAAAAGCGGAGAAAGGGAGAGAATCAGAAATTAGGCACGGAGCTCATTCTCGGGTGGAATAAGGACAGCTTATGGAAAAAAAAGGGGTATAAAAAAGAAAAATCACGTGAATAGCACATACCATCTTATTTTGGGAAAACTTCACAAACCCTAGCTTGAATTTCTCTCTGGCGATTGGGACTTTTTGGCTCTCCCTCGTCCCCGGCTTGCCTTCTTCATCTCCTTCGACATCTCCTTCAACATCTCCGATCATGCCATCGTCTTCTCCAGTACGATTCCTATTTCGATATGTTCTTTGAACTACGATTTCTATCCCGATCGTGCCATCGTCGTCTCCCGTGTATCAGTCTGATCGTGCCATCGTCGTCCCGATCGTGCCATCTTTGTTCAGGTATGAATCATGTACTCTATTTTGATTTCAATTTGTTCTTTGATCTCGATTTGTACAACAATGGTACCTACAAATATTTGTTGCATGTTGATATTTGTTGCCTGTCGATTTGAATTCCAATTTGTTCTTTGATTTTGATTTGGGTTTCAATTTAGTTACTTGATATATGGTGCAAAATCAAGAACACATGTTAACTATTTGGATTTTGATTTACTTGAAGCCTGCAAAATCAATTCATGTTGACATTTACTTGAAACTTGTTAACTATCTACTTTTTGGTAATCATGTATTGTTTGTAGTTACAGCCACACATATTATAGATGACGAGAACACCTTTGTCACAACGGAGAATCCATAGTAAAGGAGTTGCTATGATGGGTACCTTAGGAGCAGCTTATGCAATGTATTTAGTGGCTCGATGGCTTCTATTGTGTGGTGCTGCCATGAATTATGCTATCGAGTCTAGAACATTGCGTAAAAAATATTTTGTAAGTTATTATAATAGAATCCATGCCGCGGATAATAATTGCTTGTTGTTTGATTCACAATTTTATTCGTAGTACAATGACCGAAGACCCTATTGATAATGAAGTATCAAGTGATCATACACAAAATGCAAACGATCATGATAATTTTATTAGTACCGTGGAGACATCACAAGTATGGACTAATCACAGAGATAATCTTGCCAATGAAATGTTTAACGATTGGAACGCAAGACGTGCTCACTTAGTGTAATATATGTAACGATCGTATCCTTTTAATTTTTTAATTTTGTTGTAATACAGTAATGTGGTTAATTTGTGTTTTAGTTTAATTTGCAATATGGTTTTTTTTTTAATGCAGACTGCAGAGTACGTCTTTATTAAGTTGCAATACGTGCAATATGGTTTTAATGCAGATTACAAATTTTGGCTTCTACTGTGTTTTTGTTTAATTTTGTTGTAATACGTGCAATATAGTTTTAATTAATTAGATATGTAATTTAATTAAAGTAGGAATTGAGTCAATTAAATATTATGTATTCATTTTCATTCCACTAGTTAACATCACCAAACAAGAGAATTCATTCTCATGTTCATTTCTTATATTCATTCTCCATTTGCACCAAACATGAGAATGGATTCCATTTCTCTAAACCCATTCTCCTTCTCTATATTTCCATTCTCACTTTCAATTCCATTCTCACTTTCAATTCCATTCTCTTCCATTCAATCCTACCAAACATGCCCTAAGATGCTCTCAAATGGTATTTTATTATGTATGAGTTACCATGAGACAACTGCAAAGACATAAGCATCACCCTCGTGGTTAAAAGAGTAAATTCCACGAATAGTCCCTGTGGTTTGGCAAAAGTTTTGGATTTCTAATATTGCCGGAGACGTTTAAATATAAACCCATTTACCGAATTATTTTGTGTATTTGTTTGAGTTGGTCGTTTTGTGATTTTGGTTTCAAATTTGCTGTTATGAAACAAAATTGGATGGAGGGAGGCAATCGCAGGGTTAGTATAGTAGTGGTGAATCAGAATTGGGGAGGAGGGTGGCAGTGGAGAGGATGAAGACGGGTTTGTTTAATTTGGATGATTTTTTAATTGGGGTTAGGGTTTTGATTTGAATGTGTTTTTGTTGTGGAGATGAAGGAAAGAGGAAGTAGATGGTGAGGGTAAAATTGTCAATTAAAAAAGTTTACAAAGTCCAAACCACGGGTGTAATTTCTGATACTTAAGGACCAAATCCAAAACAGTTGTCAAACCACAGGGACTATCCGTGTAATTTACTCTGATTAAAATAGTATAGTTGCAACTTTCAGAAGACGCAACTACTTCCTTACCCACAAACTATAAATTATAGTTGACAGCAAGCTACAAAATAATCAAACAATATGAACAACGAAATAAACTTATCAAATCGAGAAAAAAACGAAATAAACGCAAAACGGGATTTTCAGAGTTTTCTTTAAAACAAAAACAAAATTAAAAGCAAAAGGAGAATTGCAAACCTGTTAAGAACAAATCGGGAATTAAAACGGAATTTTGGCGTGGAGAATCCGAATGGTGTCTTTCCCATCCCCTTTTGTATTTATAGGGTTTAGAAACTTCACTTAAGAGCTTAATTTGTTGAATCGAGGTAGCATTTAAAAGGGCAATCGAGATAATTGTCGTGTTCGAGGTGGGGATTTGAAAAGGCTATTGCATCGTCGTTCAGTTTATTTTTATTTTTAACAATCTTCCATATTTTTTTTACCCTAATACTTCTTACTTTCTAATGTTTTTTTTTAACATACAATCTCAGTTTGGAATACATTATATTTTTTCCAAAATAAAAAGCAATCAGTTTTAAAAAGCAATCAGTTTTTACAAGATGATTTCCTTTTCCAAAAGGAATATACGGTTTTTAAATATTTGATCATATCCTAAAATAAATCCTTGAATCACGGTAAATGCTGTTTACTAATTCATTTACCTGTTTAAATAATATTAATCACCTTACCCGATGTTAATTTAGGATCTACAAGGATTCACACCATTATTCTCTGCAAAAACAAATCACTCAAGGTTAGTTTCTAAACAATACTTTTAAAACTTAATGTTATGTTCTGATTAAATCTGTGTTATACTACAAATACATTAAAATGTGGCTTTATCTCACAGATTTAAATAGTATTTGCAGTATTAGAAACTGCAGGGTTTAAAATTGCAGATTTTAAAATTGTTCTTAAACTGCAGTATTTGAAACAGCAAATAAAAAAATAGTTTAACTCTGGTTCATTCTGAAAAAAGGTCATAACTTTTATCCAGTATTTTAAACTGCAAAAACTGCAGTAATTTAAAGACTTGCACATTTGGGCAATGTAAATCTGTTTTTTTTTTTAATTTTCCAAAATTTCATAAATATCTTTACAGCATTTTCAAATAATCAGCAGTTATGGTTGACCCTAATAATGCAGTGGTGGGTACATAAATAAAACAAATGTACCGCTATAAAATGTAACCCCTAATATTGCATATTGATGTAACCTGGTTAAATTGTATCACTGTTTTTTATTTTTTACAATTTTTCATATGGGTAAAAATTAGGGTTAACCCTAACCCCTAATTTTTAGGGTTACATTTGACTTTGTTTTTACTAATTTTAAGCAGCTTTGACTTTCATATGAACCGAACAATAAAAGAAGGCAGTCGGTGTAAATCACCGAAAGCTAACTGTATAAATGATAATCCTGGAATTCGAGAACCAGGTTTCTCCCTAACAATGAAAGACTAATAATACTAAACTTTTCTCGATGCCTAAACAATGAGGGAATCGGTCTCTATTAATAGAGCCGGCCCTATTCCTAGACATAGATAAACAAGGAAACGAAATAATAATAAAACCCTAAATAATAATACTTAAATAATAATAATAATATCCTAATAATAGGATCGTATCAGACTTTTCAGCAAGTCAAAACAATTTTGCCAGAAATTGACTACTGGTTTTTGGGTTATTTAAAATCATTTTTGACATTTTTTGGTTATATTTTTTCCAGAGTTATTAGTAGCTAAACATATGCCTAAAAAGTCCAAAAGATGGACAACCTAACACTAAACTTTTTAAAGTCCATCCTTATTTTGCAGCAACCTGTACAATCTGTTTTGCCTCATTGCAGCAGCCGCAAACAGGTAAAGTAAATACCAAATAATTCAAAGTGTTTTTGATCAAAACCCTAACAACAATACCAAATAATTCAAAGTGTTTGACTTTTTATAGTCAACATGTGTAGTCAATATTTAGGCATAAACCCTAAGACCAATCCTTACATTTAACACAAACCCCTGAAAATTCATTTTTTTTAATTTTAACAGATTTTTTATAAGTTTGACTAAAATAGTCAAAGATGGTACATGATCCAATTATGTTTCATCAAAATTACCTACATAACTGAAACACAAACCATAACCCTAAGCCCGGAAAAATTTGCTAATTTTTTTTTATTTTCAGATTTGTTATATTTTGTAAGTTTTTTATATTTTAAGTTTTTAATCTTAAATTTGAGTAATCTGGAATTATGGATAATTAAAAATCATCATTATATTTTAACCCAACACAAACCCTAACCATATGGACCATGAAATTCATCACCCCTAAATAAAACAGGAACCCTAAACCCAAACTATAACCCTTCAAAAGTTGCTGTTTTTTTTTTACTGAACTTTTTATTGAATTTTTTTTTTATTAAATTTGGTTTGGGATTTATTACCCTACCCTGATAAGTGTAATCAAGATAATTATTATTTTAATCAGCACTTGAATGTTGTTCATAAATCCCAAACCCATGCAAATTATACCATTTTTTAGTATTTCAAAACTCTGCCTGCACATTTGCAATATAAACCTAATTTTCAAATGTGCTAGAAATTGAACCCTCAGATATTATCATTTGGTCAATATTAAAATTTGAAACCCATGCATATATATTAAAGCAATGAACAATTATGTTGTTAAAATCCAGAAAACCCTTACCGGGATCACTAAAAAACTTTAACCATTTTAACCCTAATTTTTTAACCTGGTTTACAAACGGAAAGAACAATCCCACTTACTACATACAATCTGTAAGTGCATTGTAAACCCTAACACGGTAAAAGCACAATACAGACAAATATTTGAATTGGTGAAGAACCTGTAATCATTCGAATAGCTGGAGGTCAAGTTCGGAGTTGTTCATCACAGATTGAACAAATATCGGCCACCCAATAATCAAGGATCTGTGGAAGAAATAACCGGTTCATGTGTTTAGGTATATTTAACTTAGGTTTGGGCCATATTAATTTTTAATGAACCGGTTACTTACAGCCCAATTTTAAAAATTCATTTTTTTTCCATTGGACCTTTAACCTAGGTTTGGGCCATATTATTTTAAAATTGGGGTACTAATTGTTCAGCAATTTATAATCGTGTAATACAACCAAGGTTTTAGAAAGCGTAAGGCGTGGCGTGGCGTGGCGGCACCATCAAGCCTCAGCCAAGGCGGGTCATGGCGTTTTTTAAGGCGTCGCTTAAGGCGTCAAACTTTTTATATAATTTATATATATACGTATATTAAATTACAATTTTTTTATAAATCTATTGATTTATATAACAATTCCATATAAAGCTGATAAAAAATGTTACATTTAAAATTTATAATTAAATATGTTAAAATTTTAAAAAAAAAAATCATTTTTTACAGCCGCCTTCAAGAAAACTCGCCATAAGGCGCGCCTTATCATGCTTTATCTCACGCCACGCCTAGCCCAGCCGCCATGGTCTGTTTCGTAACGTCGACGCCGCGCCTCACGCCTTGGCGACGCCTTCCGCCATGGCGCGCCTTTTAGAACCTTGAATACAACCATCCATTTTTAAATGTTGTTTCATTAAAGAGTTTGGATTTTTGTTTTTTTATAATACATTTTTTTATAATTTTTCTATTTGATGTTGATATTTTATTACATCACTGTAATTATCATAAATTTAACATAAAAAGTTTACCCCACCTTCATCTAGAATCAACCGCATATTACAGTTATATTAATTTAATTTTAATTTAACATTTTTAAATCCATATTTAAAGACACATTACTGCTTTTTTTCGTTATTCTTCCTATTTCACTACAAGAAATTAGCCCTTTTGCGACGACTGAAGTCGTCGCTAAATGAGTAAAAGTCGTCGCTAATGCAGTATTTTGAGACGACAGTCGTCGCAACATAAGTCGTCGCTAAAGGTTCGTCTCTGATCAGAAATTAGCAGCGACACAATAAAAAAGTCGTCGCTGAATATTAAAAATTAAAAAAGATGCAATAAATTATCCTGATTTTTTGCGACAACAATTGTCGTCGCTAATTTTCTGTTTATATTATAAAAATTGTTTTTAAATTTTTAATATTTTTCAGAAATTACAAATTTATAAATTCTACAATCTCATAACAGAAACATAAAGATAGCTAGAATTACATGAGGAAAACATGTTATAATTTATAAAACAAAATTCAAATATATGTAACATTACATATCAAATGGATATCCAAATTTTTGACAAATACAAGACGATCAACAAACCAAATCCAAATGTACTAGCATAACCTTCTCCACATGTGTTCTCCTCAAGTCTGAGCTCTTCTTGACTTGACTCCCAACAAAACTTTGACAAACAATTCTAATAACACCAACTGTTTGACAAGAAAAATTATACTCCATCAATCACATTAAATTTGAAATCTTTGTATATTAACAAAAGAAAAAATTGTTGCATTTTCTAATTGTTATTTTAGAGTAAAATCATAAATGGACCTTTAAATAGAATGCTCTTTGCATCTTTTCCATTGCTCCCCTGGTATAAAAACCTGTAAAAAACACCAAATTAAAAAGATCATGTTACATTAAAAATTTGTGCAAAAAGTGGCTTGTTACATAAATTATGTGCAACTAGTGGGTAACCATGGCATATTCTTATTTGTCCATCTAAATAAATATATAATCAACAAGGAAGAAGTATGCAAATAACCTTGTACATCTCCATGAAGTGGAGTATTTCCCAAGGTGGAATTCAACACAAGCCTGCATTAATTCAAGTTATGCAATCAATTAAAATGTGATAATCAGAACATCATCAATTCTATCAAGATATGCATAATTCTAAAAAATGCAGGCACTTAATTAATTCTCAAATACTCCTTTAAATAAGAAAATCAGTGAAATAGATCTTAAAATCAGCATAAGCTGAAATTAGGAAATACCAAACACCCTTAATGTTTATGAATGGTGATTAAAGGAAACCCCTCCAAGCTCAAATTAGTTCATTGATTACGAGAGCGGAACATAGAACCAAATAAGTGTTGCATGATATTGATAATCATAAGCCGCCACAGGCTATAATTCAAAGAATTAAACATAACCTGCATCTCATCCTTAACATAATTTCCACCCTAATTAAGCATTAACACATGACAACACTTTATTAGTTCATTAGCAAATAAAAAATCACTAATTATTATTTAGAGAAATACATACCTCAAAAAGAACCTTGGGCATTTGATCAATCTACAAGAACATAAATTCATATTATTAGTACGCATATGATAAAAACTATAACTAATAAATTTGCTAAAGCATACCCAAGAGTTCCTTCTGCAGTTAAACATGTGGCATTCGATCAAGAAAGGTTATTATTATTACATTTTTAAATCCACAATAGAAAAACAGATCATGAATCACTAAAATACTAGTTACCTGATCTTTAGTTGGCACTGATCCAATCTCAGGTTGACTAGTCATGAACACAAATAACATATTACTTCATATTCATTGAATAATCATATTTCATTATAAATTAAGAAACCTAAATGACTAAAAATATATGTATAAACTTAAAGCAAATAATCAATTTAGAACTACTAACCTAAATCAAATAACCAAACCTATTGTACCTAAATTAAATAATTAATTGAGATAACCAAACAATTAATTCAAAAATTGAACAAATAAACCTATAGAAGAAATCAAAGAAACAATAAATTCAAGGAATACTAACTAGTTATTAACCATTTTCAAAGTTGGAACCGGCGATGGATTATGTATTATCCCAAGTGTATATGTTAGAAAGCCACATGAGAAGGCCATTGTACCTGCATTCAATAACTAATCTTAATTAGGGTTAAGATAGTCTAAAAGAAATAAATATCTACCGGTGTTTGATTGCAATTTTGTCCCATTGATTTAAGAATGTAGTTACGATATAATTCGAAAGTTTGACTGTACACCCGACACATTTCTGGTACAAACACTAATTGATACCTTATGAAAAATTAGAAACATTGTGTTCAAACCTGAAATCCAAGAGAATGGTGACAATGGCAGGTGGCCCACAGTGGCGAAGGTGGCTGACGGAGGCTGCTGGAAAACATAAGTTCGACGGAATTTGTTTTGATGGAATAAGTTTGATGGAATTTGTTTTGATGGTGAAAGGAATTTGGGAAATCTTGGCGGTATCTGTGTATTTGTTTTTTTTTTGGGGGGGGGGGGGGGGATGAGTTTTCATTTTGGCGGAATGAAATTCAAGGAGGGAATCATTTTTTTTTAATTTATTTTAACTTGCGACGACTTCTAGCGACAACACAGTCGTCTCAAATCAAAAGCTTATTATTTTTTAATTCTGAAAAAACTAACATTTCTGGAAAAACTTTTTTATAATTCCTTTGCGACGACAATGTCGTCGCTAACGAGGTGAAATATATATTTTTATTTAAAATAATTCGTTCGCAGGATGTGCAATTGAGGGAAAATTTTCCCGCATGTCGTTAGACACGACATGTCGTCGCAAATGATAAGAAGTCGTCGCAATTTTCATAGGTCGTCGCAAATGAACAATGTCGTCGCAAAGTATGTCGTCGCAAAAGAGTGTTTTTCTTGTAGTGTTTTTTGATTATACACGAGGTATTGAGGTCCACGCTTCGCGGCGGGTTGCAAACTTATGCACATATATATGAGAGTGGAGATTTCGTAGCAAGATCTAAAGTTTTGGACAATTTAACCCACTGAGAAGTTTAGTAATGTCACTTGATGCAAGTGAGATTGCAGTAAAAAAGGTAAAAGGCTCATATTTCTGCATGCCTTTAATATTTCTTGAAAGTGGATTTTCTAACTGACAAAACATATCACTCTCCATACATGTTTACGTTTGCCTTTAAGAGCTCGTTCAACGGTTACAATTACAATCAGTAAACCTGCACATCTTTCATCTACTTTAGTTGCTAGATGATATATATCAGAATTATCATGTGTAATGTTTGCCATTTTGCTAAATAAATTTCAAGAATCCAATTTAGATAATACATTTACATGAACACATATTTGAGTTTTCATCTCATTGCACACATCTTTGCTACGTGAAATTAACAACAATTTGCAACTAACAATAGCATGTAATACAATAGCAGATCAGCTGTTCCAGTCGGTTCCAGCCGATCA
Source organism: Calendula officinalis (assembly GCA_963853835.1). Lineage (NCBI taxonomy): Eukaryota > Viridiplantae > Streptophyta > Magnoliopsida > Asterales > Asteraceae > Calendula > Calendula officinalis. The sequence continues at coordinate 25,647,693 of OY970832.1, forward strand.
AACCCGATCGACACACAACCGAACCGAACCAAACCGGTTCTAATTGGGTTGGTCCTCGTTCCTTCAAAACATGATTATTTCAGTTATTGGTTCCACGCAGTTTCAGGATGTTCGGTGTGGTTCCTGCCCTTTTCAGTAGTATAATTAAAAAGCTCATAGAATTTGACATACTCAATAACAACATAAATATTTGATGATGTTTCTATAACTTCATAAAGTCGGATTATATGTGGATGCATAAATAATATTAATATCTTGAATTCTATTCTAACTACAAAAATTCATATCAGCATGTTGTAGTTCAAACCAAATGAGAGAATAAGAATAATAATAATTCATATATAGAGTTTTGGAATTGCTTACCAGTATTTTAAGTGTTTTAATTACTAACACTTAGGAGGCGTTTGACTCAACGTAATCTTCCGTAATGTAATTGAATTCGGTTGTAATTGAATACGGTTATGCGTTTAGATACCAAAATTTTGAGTTGGAATTCAAATCAATACTTATGCATTTTTAAAATTTTTTAGATTCTTTTTTTAAATTTTACTATTTATTATTATTTTATTATTTTTTAAATTATTTTATTATTTTTAATTTTTTTAATTTTTTTTAATTCTTTTAGTTTTTTTTATTTTTTTAAAATTTTTTTAATTCTTTTAGTTTTTTTAATTTTTTAATTTTTTAAAAATTTTTTTAAACGATTTTAAAATCTTAGGCATACAAAATATTCAAATTTGTTATTTCACTAAAGGACCGTAATTGAATTCATAGGGTGTCGGGACGGACTTCAATTACAACGAATATCGTAAATCGAAATTACGTTGTAATTTAATTACGAAAAAAGTTCATTCAAACGTCCCTCCGTAATGTAATTGAATTACAATTACGGATGATTACGTCAAAACAAGCGGGACCTTAATCAATTGTTGTTAAGGTCCCTTTGTAATAGATATTAACAGGAATGATTTTATAGTCTTACCACACAAATTTGAATTTTTTTTTTTTTTTTTTTGGTGCAGATCCTTTTTGACTTGGGTTTTAGTGATCCTTTCAATCCTGGTCAAATTTGAGGAATTAAAAATACCAAAATCAGAAATATTGTTATCACTTTGTAAATATTTTAATAAACTTCATGATACCGTGCAACTTAGAGGTGTCAATTTTGACGCGTTTGCTTAGAAATGGATAAAACTTAACAGGTTCAAAAGAAAATGGGTGGAAAGTTGGTCAAAGTGTAATTTAAAGCAAAAAACCATTTAAATTATTTTATTAAAAAAATTGATTATTATGAAAATGATATATTTTTTTATTGTAGTTATAATTTTACACATTAATCATCTATCTAACATTATAGTGGAAAGCTAAACACATTCAAGCTTCATGATAAGAACCTAGAACAAAATCTTCATTGTTTGCACTTTCTACAATATCAAACTTAAAGTAGATAATCTTATAAATATTAGTAATAAATATATTACCCGGTGCTCGTACCAAGTGTGTAGCTGAAGACCATTTGAGAATAGCCACTAAAGCTGTAACCTAAAAAATTGACATGAGACAATTAATTTAGAAAGAAAAAACGCATAAGTATTTAATTAGACAAAAAACAAATATTTCTTAGAATAAATAATCCACAACCAAAACTACATCTAAATTAGAAACAACTATAGAAGGCCTTGAGCTCGCAACTGCTTCTGGTCTTTCACCTCTATTCTCGAAAAATGCAGGCTCATTTAGCTTTGTATTTTCTATTCTATCTCGAGTTTTGTTAGGTTTCATGTCTGCAAACGTTTGTTAGACTCCGTACTTTTTTCTTGGTTCTTATATGCTGCCATTAAAAAATAAATAAAATAAGAACCAACTATGGAAATAAAAATCATTTTTACATCTATCTATCTATATATTAAAAGAAAGGATTTTGTATCGGGAATCGATTTGTTAAAGGCGACTTTTAACACATCTAAGGCAATTTTAATTTTTTGACATTTATACCCTTATGTATTTTTACCACTTTTTTAACCCTAACCACACCCTATTTTTGCCGTCTAAAGAAAAAAGCTTTGTACGTAGCCGATAGCTGTCATCTGGAAACTGGAACAAACCACCAGTGAGATTTGGTTTGTGAAATTTAATAATAGGTATGTAAAGTTCTCCACCACCATGTATACTGTTGTTTATTTCTCCAATCATATTATATGTAAAGTTCGGCTATGGTACTGACACCTCAAAACCCTATAAATCTGAGTTTTTTAATTGGATTAGTAATAGATGTAAACAAATCAATTTAAATTAAATCATTTGATTGTGTAATCCTAATCTAACTTCAAACTCGTACTCGTTAGGGTGTTTCTCTTGTAAAATTATGTTGTTAAAAATATACAATGTTATACATAGATATTAAAAAATATATAGAGACCATAAAAATAAAATGTTTTATACGTAATAGATAAAAAATCATTTATATATGTGCATGGTTGATCCTAATATTGTATTAATTTCATTCAATAGATGATCTTAATAATGGACTCTTCAAGTGCAATGATTCAAGATGAAGAACTTTATTTGACTAGCTTCAAATTCGAATCATATGATAACCTACTAAATAGTGTGCGAGCATTTTATTATGCTAAAGGATACGGGTTATCTATTGCCGATTCAAGAAAAGACAAGTATGTAAATTTGGTGCTGTTTGTTTTTTGACAAAAGGTCTTCCTGAGATTTTTTGTCTTCAAAGCGCAGACCACGCGCAGAAAAAGGCTTGCGCAGATGTTTATTTTTGGGAAGCCCGCAAACCTTATTTTGTCTGCCTAAGGTCTTCCCCGGGAAGACTTGGGCATTAGCTTCTTGGGTCTTCCAAACTTAAAAAAAAAACATCTCCAAACTTAATTAATATTATTATTATATTAATATATATTATTATTATGTTAATATATAATATTATTATATTAATATATATTATAATTATATATTAATTAATTTTGGAAGCACTATTGTTGGCACATACCATCACTACGCACCACCACTCATCACCCATCGCTATTGCCACCACCACCGATACTGTCGTCACTTCAAAATATAGTTACGGGTACCCGCCTCCGCATTGCGCGGGTACCCTGCTAGTATCCTATAATACGTGATAAATCACGGATGACTTATAAAACTGATGTAAATATATGCAAAATGAACATTATTGTACCAACCGTTTTGCACAAAACTAAGACTCAATAATATTGGTGCTTTACCCAAGGCTTGTAGCCTAGTGTTATTGGAGGAAGGTTTAAGGTGTTGTCCATGACCTATAGGTCATGGGTTCAAGTCCCGTTGTGGACAAATAGGTGGAAGGTTCGAGGGAAGACTTACTGTCGCTTATGGATGTCACTGTGTAGGCTCGAACCACTAACTTACTAACTAGACGTTAAAAAAAAAATATCAGTGCTTTCGGATTTGTAAATTGTTTGACTTTCGAAGTCAACTTATTTGTACCATAAAGAATTTTATTCGTATAAACATTCTCTTGAAGCAAAACATCATTAAACATGTTAATGCAAATCATATATGGAGAATATGAAATGAAATTCGCTTTCTAAGATTTTGAAGTCTCAGTTTCATGTGCAATTTTTCCATCTCACGGGCTTTATTATTTTAATTTCATGTATTCAATTTCACTACAAGAAGATTAATAAGTAAAATAGTTGTTGGCAATGAACTCGTGCCCTTGATGCCAAGGAGTTGCATGTTGCAATGAGGTATCACCTTCGTCAAACTGTACATTCTTAATATTGCTAAGGAGTTTATAAGGTGAACATTTTAGTGATGCAGAGATCACCTTCGTCAAACTGTTGCAAGTCGTGATGTGGATTTAGGACTACCCGACTAGGTCTTTTCTTTATTTATTGTACTAATGTAATTATATGTAGTATTGCAATGTAAATTATGTATGTATGCAGTAGATTTTATATTAGGATAATGGAACACAAGGCAAGGCAACCAATCATAAGGCTTTCACATGATACAGACAAGGGCGATACCAAGGGGTGTGAATTTTTCCGATTAGTATAAATTTTTCAGGGATCGATTCATTTTTTAGCTTGGTTCATCAATTGCATATATTTCCTCATTTAAGTTGATAACATGCATCCTAAACATAATAGCCCGTCACGTCGAGTTTTTTTTTAAAATAATGCCCTTTCAATTAAAACTTTCGAAACTAATGCACTAAAAAATAAAGTTTTTGGGTTCCCCGAATCCGGACCCCCCTCTCAGCTGCCACGTGTACCTTCTTTCCGGGTCCACCAAACCTAGATCCTACCTTTTGCAGTATCTTCTCCCAGAAACCAAAACTCAAAACCCATAGATGTTTCTTCTTCTTCTTCTAGTTAGGATACGGGCTCGATGTACCCGGAATCATGTGGTACGAATCCTGCTCCTTGTACCGGATGGCAGGTGGGGAGTGGGGATCCGGGTTCAGGGAACCCCGAAATCTTATTTTTGAAAGAAAAAAAAATTGCATTAGTTTTGAAAGTTTTCATGTAAAGGGCATTATTTTTGAAAAAAAACTTTGTCACGTCATCTAAAAGCTTTAACACATTTTATGATTCATAGCGTAGAAAACACAAGAAAGTTGTTACTTGTGTCATACTAAAAAATGTCATTGTAGCTTTTAGTGTAAGTTTTTATACAGTTTTCGATTTTGTCACAAAACCTCAAAAATTTGTTCATCCAATACCGTTCTTGTGCCACTGTTTATAGGTACTTATCTATGACGCTTTACTCACATTATTTTTTCTAAACGTTTTCTGACTTTTTCGTAACTTTTAGTGACACGATCGACTTCATTGACATTTCCGTGACCTTTGTCGAAACATTTTCTACGTGTCCCTAAAAGAAAGATGTCTTGTGATGGAGATTTAATCTTAGCACTAACGTCACCATAGGTAATTGGAATAAAGGTTCTCTCAATTAATTAAAGAAATAGTTGTACTATATATAAACGATCTAATATTGGGTAATTGGAATAAAGGTTTTAAAGAATCAAGTAACGATCTAACGGTGTCGAAACACGTTTTTGCTCTAATGATAAAGATGCTTCTCTTGGTGATACACAAAGATGAGTTAAAAAGATCTTGAAAATAGAAATGATAAGGAAGTTGCCACTATCACTCCTGCAGCCCAGCCCACCAACGAGCCCAACAAGGATCCTAACAAATGGATAGTCTACACTAGAAAGAAGCACATGGGGGAAACAAGATGGACGGCTGGGATGATCCTAGGCTGTCAGGCCGTTATGCACACCAAGAGAGAGAATTAAGAATAAGAATATATTGTTAGCCACTATCGCACTCACTTTTGAAAATTGTTATTTTGTAAGGACGGCTGTATAAGCTTGGGCAGAGAGATTTTCATAGAATTCTCTTCTGATTTTATGTTTGTTTCTATTGAATCTTATTGAGATATTACAGAATTTCTATTGTTTTTTTATTACTATTACATTTTTTATTAATATCTCCATTAATTTGGTTCCATTGCCGGGAAACTCATCTCCTCCACCACCATGGTTAACCCCACAGACGCTCAAATCGGAACCCGGATGCAAATTAGGCTCGATGCTCACGATGAAAAACTTGACCAACTCACAAATCAGCTGAGGGATCTTACCGGTTCGATTCAAGCAATGTAGACTCTGCTCAATGAGCTACCCAGTTCTATGGGGAGGATGATACACTTATCTCAAGCCCCTCCTTCCTCCGGAGGTGCATCACACCCTCGTGGCCAAACCCCGCCGGTTTCGGAACCTCAAGAGAGTCCTCCATTGCCGCCGCTCTCACCATCCCAACCACTCGGTTCCGTCGACACTCCCTTTTCTCTGCCAAAGGTGAAACTTCCTCTCTTTGAAGGAATCGACGCCAGGGGATGGGTTTGCAAAGCAGAACTGTATTTTCATGTACATAAAACTCCTAACGATCAAAAACTCAGTCTATCTCAGATGTGTATGGATGGTTCAGCTCTCCATTGGTACACTAACCTCATGATTCGACATCCCATTACCACATGGGAACAATTTCGTTTGAAACTATTGAATCGATTCAGTGGAACAAAAATACCGAAATGCTCATGAAGCTCTTGGTTCACTGTTCCAAGAAGGAGAAGTTGAGGAGTATATCGAAGATTTTGAGGCGTTATCGGCTCTCATTCCTGATCATTCGGAAGAACAATCGATAGGATGGTTCTTGCGGGGAATGAAACTAGAAATTCGTAACTGGGTAAGAATTTTAAACCCTGAATCATGTGATGAAGCCATGGAATTTGCGAGAAACGTTGAAGCTGCCATAGGAGGATTGGCTGAGAAACCTAATTACCGTCAACGAAACGGGTTTTCTCAATTCAGCCCAACAACAAAAAACAATTCCACTAATTTTAGCCCACCAGGAAAAGGCCCATCGCCAACTTTCAGATCTCCAACCCAAAGTAACTACAGGCCCACTCAATCTCAAGGATCTAACTATCCGGCCCAATCCCAATCTCTAGGGTCCACTAATCGTACCCCTGGTACCAGACACCTAACGTCAACTGAGTGGGAAGATCGAAGACGTAAGGGTCTTTGTTTCAAGTGCGGCGTCAAGTACTCTCCCCAGCATAAGTGCGCCGATGGCGGATTCAGAGTTCTACTTCTAGCCGAAGGCGAGGAGGTTAATGCCGACGGTGAGGTCTTTACCGCCGAAGTCGACACCGACGAAACCCCAGAAACAGGGGCGTGCTCTTCCCTGGAAGATTGCAGCGAACCATCCAAAACCAAACCTAATTTGTCAACAATCAAGCTTGCGGGAGGGATCTTTGAAGTCCCCTCTCTAATTCTGGTCGACAGCGGTGCAACGCACAATTTTCTCTCCAAACAACTTGCCCTCTCCCTAGGAATTGAAATCCTTCCTTCCAGGAGAATCAAGATTAAAATGGGAGAAGATCGGATGGTTTGGATGTCCGAACAATGCAAGGGTATACCTATCACCTTTGGTACTGCTTCATTCAAGATAGATGCTTTGGTGTACGAATTAGGGTCATTTGACATGATTCTGGGAATTGCTTGGTTAGGGACATTGGGAGACGTCCTATGCAACTGGGCAACAAAAAAGATCCAATTTTGGCACGAAGGAGAGCTGGTTAAACTACAAGGTATCATCCCTCAACCCGAAGGGATCTCTTCTCTTCTCGCTTGCGTTGCAGCTCAAACCGATGTTTCCACAGATCTCCCCGATCCACACCCGTTGACCGATAGTCAGAGATCTGATTTGGAAAACTCCATTGGTCAGTTCCCTTCCCTTTTCATGGTCCCAAAAGGGCTACCACCATCCCGAACCATAGAGCATGTTATTAATTTGATAGAAAGGCAAAACCCGCTGTGTGTTAGACCGTACCGTTACCCTCACCACCACAAGGACGAAATCCAACGACAGGTTCAGGAAATGTTGGAACAGGGGATCATCCGCCCGAGCTAGAGTGCATTCTTGAGCCCAGTCATACTCGTTAAAAAGAAGGATGCAACTTGGAGATTATGCATCGATTACCGTGCCCTAAACCGCGTCACAATCCTCGACAAATACCTGATCCCCGTAGTAGAAGAGTTACTGGATGAGCTTCATGGCAGCCGGTACTTCTCCAAGATCGACCTCAAGTCCGGGTTTTACCAAGTACGGGTACGAGATTGAGACATCGATAAAACTGCCTTCCGTACGCATGACGGTCATTACGAATTTCTCGTCATGCCGTTCGGCCTCACCAACGCCCCGGCAACCTTCCAAGCATTGATGAACGACATTTTCCGGCACCTATTGCGGAAGGGCGTTCTCGTATTTTTCGATGATATCTTGGTTTACAGCAGCTCTTGGGATGGGCACTTGGTTCCGCTTGCTGAAGTGCTTCACCTCCTTGAATCACAGCAACTAGTGATCAATAAAAAGAAAACCTCCTTTGGCAACCGTTCTGTTGACTACCTAGGGCATGTGATAAATGAACAAGGGGTTCACATGGACCCGAGCAAAATTTTGTCCATAGTCGATTGGCCGGTGCCAAAAAACGTAAAGGCCGTCCGGGGGTTCTTGGACTTAACTGGGTACTACAGGAAGTTTATTCGCAACTACGGGAAGATTGAAAAACCTCTAACAGAGCAGACAAAAAAGGACTCCTTTTTGTGGAACGACTTGGCCCAGACAGCTTTCGAGGAACTAAAACAAGCAATGACTTATGCTCCGGTTCTCGGTCTACCGGACTTTTCCATTCCCTTCACCATTGAATGTGATGCTTCCAGAAAGGGGTTAGGAGCTGTCCTTATGCAATCAAAACGACCTATTGCATATTTTAGTAAGGCTTTATCTGACATGAACCTCAACAAGTCTGCATATGACAAAGAATTAATGGCACTTGTCTTGGCCATCCAACATTGGAGGCCCTATTTAATCGGCAGGCCCTTCATAGTATCTACCGATCAGAACAGCCTCAAATTTCTCTTGGAGCAACGAATTACAACTACCGACCAGGGGTAGCCAAATTATTGGGTTACCAATTCACTATCGTGTATAAACCGGGCAAAGACAACTGAGCAGCCGATTCTCTGTCCCGTATTCCTGACGGTGAGCTTCAAGCTTTAATTTCCACCCCTACTTGGGTAGACGGGCAACAACTTCTAGACGGGACCGATGATGACCCATACATCCAGAAAATTACCACTGCCCTAAAGGCAGACCCCCTATCCCGACCTGGTTTCTGCTTGACCAATGGGAAATTATTCCACAAAGGGCGACTTGTCATACCCTCCAATTCACTATGGATCCCAAAGTTACTAGCCGAATTCCATTGCAGCCCGACCGGGGGCCACTCGGGGTATTACAGAACTTATAGGCGCCTAGCTGCAAATATTTATTGGTCCGGGATGACCAAAATGGAGAAGCAGTTCGTACAGGCCTGCGATACTTGTCAACATTACAAATCCTCCACTCTCTCTCCTAATGGGCTCTGTTAGGGTCAATTAAGTTGTATTCAATAGTTAGGGGACTAGATGTGTAATATTATAATAGTGTTAATCTAGTCTTTGCCTTAATCATGATGATTAGTGAGCTAGGTATTTAAGGAAAGCCTTCCCTCACTAATTGTAAGCTTTCACACATTTGAATAGAAACACACTTTGAAAGCCTTCCCTCCATCTCCATCTTCTCTCTCAATTTACACACACTTTCACACACTAAATTCATCAATCTTATACTTAAACTCCATGGATTAGCTTGAATTAAGCATCATTAGATCTCTCAATTGGTATCAGAACAAAAACTCTCTGTGAGTAGATCCAAATTCGAGCTAATTCAGTTCAGGTCTGAGAGTTTTGAAGATATTGTTCGTTTGTCATTTGAGAATTTAATCCGAAATTTTTTGTTATATATTGAAGATTTGATTGAAGAATCATGTATCTCCATCGATTCTAATAAGAATAGAATCTTATTTCAATCAATTCCATCAACAGATCACTTCAATTTAGTGATTTTAGTGAAAAACTAGAAAAGTTCAAAAACTCAACAAAAATCAAAAATCCGATCAAATGTGTAATGTTTTGGGTTATATGATCGGATAAAAGGATTAGAAAATCATTTTCGAACAGTTTGGGATTGGAATCACTGAAATCGGCCAAGTATTGAGCGAGATTGGATCAGAAAGGTGAAGAAAAGTACGTATGTGTTCTTCCGTCGACTACTTCGGCCTCAAGAACACCAAGTACTGTTCAGCATAAGAAGAACTTCGGCCCGAACATTATTTTCGGCTCAAGCAAGTTCGGCCCAAGCAAGTTCGGCCCGAACACTGATTGGCTTCCACAATTCTCGGCCCAAAAGTTCGGCCCGAACACAGGCCCAAAATATAGAGTTCGGTTGTGCAGTCTTCAGCTATGTGCATCTTCAATAGTGTTCGATCAATCATAGCAATAATCAATTACACATAAAAACGACAATTTGATTAAAAAACTTGCAAACGGCAGTGTTCGGATTTACCCAACAATCAATTCCGATTCAGCAACGTCAATTGATTTTGGCAACAACAACAGTTGATCTCGATTCGATTCGGACTTGAGTTCTTGATTCTGAAGACTTCTATACAATGAAATCACATAATTAAACGATTACGGAATTGATACCGATTCAATAAACGATTTCACAGATTTAATCGATTTCGTTTCTTGCAATTCAATTCGTTGGCCCAATAGTTCGGCTAATCAAGATTACAGTGTTCGGCTTCAGGGCATTCAGAATCAAACTCAAAGCAATTGAATTCAAACGATTCATTCCTGTTCCGATCTCATCCTGTTCCGATTGTTTGTCTGCTTCTGATTTCATCATCGATTTCATCCCTGGTTCAAGCTTCGGCCATAATCAAGAGTTCAGTGCGTCAAAGTGATAACAGATTTCGGCCCATAACTGATTTCGGCCCAATCTCTTGTTCTGATCAAAACGTTATTTTTGGGCCAAATTGCATTAAAACAAATCAAATTTTAAGCCCACTATCCTTTTCGGCAATAAACAACCCAAAACTTTTTTTTTTTTTACACAAAATTTTTACACAATTGTTTTAAAAAAAACCGATATCATTACTTGGTAAATTTTGTTGAGATATAAAACAATCTTTAAATACGATTCAATTTTTTTTTTCAATTTTAAAACAAATTCTGTGGCACAAATTAATCGATACAAAATCAAGAAAAAAATTTTGGATTAATCAAGAACCCAAATTTTGATACAGAATTTTAATACAACAAAATTTCGTTGGATTGGATACAATTTCAAAATTGTTTTAAAATTTTTTAAAACAATTCCAATTAAACAATTCTCATTTGTTTTTTAAACCCAACAACAAATAAATTGTGTAGAAAATATTTGGCCCTTTTAACAACAAATTTTAAACCAAAAACATTTAAGCCTAATTCTTTTTTAAACACAAGATCTTTTACCTCAAATTGCAAAAATATGGATAAAGACCTTGCAAATGCGATAAAAGCTATCAAATATTATAAACAAATGGAGACTAAAAAAGTGTTAGCTGAAGATAAAGAACAAATAGCAAATTTGTGCTATAAGCCAAAAGAAAATACTGATATTTCTGATAGATTTAATGCAAAGGCCAACAAGGATGACATGGTACATACTTCTCTTCTCTCTAATGCAAATACTTTCACTAATTCTGATACTTGTTTTATCCAAACTCAGATATCTAAAATAGAATTCTTAACACAAAAACTTTCAGTAGAAAAAGATTTAAATGTTCAACTTAAAGATGTTTAAATATTTTGGAAAAACAAAATGAACAAAATGCTCATCTAGGTGATCAGCTTGTTCATCATATTCAACAAACTAAAGTTTTGAAACAAGAGAATCTGGATTTACAAACTAAAGTATCAGAATTGACGGCTAGGCATGATCACAATCACAAACAATACGCTAAGACATGGTATGGATATCAAGGTACTAAAAATTGTTTGGAACGTAAACAACAAGAATTTGACGAAAATGAAAAACAATTAAAATATCTAAACTCTCAAATTAAAGAATTAACAGAGGACTAACATGAACAGAAAATCATTTCATTAAACGAAATGAAAAGCAAACAAAATATGATTCAGACACTTAAAAATGAGAATCATCAATTGAATTCCAATATCAAACGTCTTGAAGAATTGCTTGTTCAAAGAGGTCAGATGACAGGTGATGTGGTTCTTCAACAAACAACAGAACCAAATATTTATGTGCCAAATCTAATTCTAGAAAAGAAAATTTGTCAATTATAAACTGACATCGCTGAAACACATCAGGCTTTTGATAAAGAAAAATCTATTTTGCAAACTAAAATTTATGAATTAGAAAGTAAAAATGAAGACACACATAAATCTTTTGATGAAGAGAAATTAAAGTTAACAATACAAATTCAAAATTTAGAAGCTTCTTTACTCTCTCTACAAAAATCTGTTACCAGCATCGTGTCACCCATTTCTAGTACTTCCACAAGTGGTTGTTCACTTTGCACTAAAGTTCCAAATTCACACAACCCTGATGAAGATAGAGGAAGTCATCAGTTTAAGGAATCTAAATTATCTCATCTTCAAAAGTTTAAGAAGCCTAGTGCATCTATGAACTTAGATTCTCCTTTTACTGCAAAGGCTAAATGTAATAATTCCAGAATGTTTTCTCTTGTAATGGCATATCGTGATTTATATACAATCAAACAATCTCAGATTAATAGAGGATATTCAAAACCTAAACCGAATTCACAAGTAAGTTCCTCTACCAAACCTAAGCCTAGGAGATCCACGGTTCCACCAAACTCTGATAAGAATTTAAATGCTCTCAAATAAGTTATTAGAGGAAATTCTGCACCTAAAACTCCAAATAAATTAGGTCCCTCTTCTAGACTTACGCATTCTCAGATGGATAAGACTAAACCATCAACCGTGTTGAAACATTCTATTCCTTCAAAGAAAATCTTTTCCAAAACTAAATCTTTAAGATACTCAAGAAAAGATTTACTTTCATTGGCACCAATAACTATTTTTAAACAAGTGCCACAAACACCTCCTACAACACCAACGCTCTTAAAAGCACAATGGGTTCCTAAAACTCCAATTTCTCAAATAATTCTTCGAAAATTATTTGTAAGTGAAACATCAAGTTTCAGTTTTTCTTGGAATTCCAAATCTGTAAATCAAATTGATACAACTTATAGATGGTTTCACTCAAACACTAACACCATCGGACCCAAAACAAAATGGGTACCAAAAGTTGTTTGATGTGTTTTGCAGGAGAATGACTTATACACAATTCAGTGTATAACTCGCTTTTCAACGGATTATGGTTGTACACACTTCAGTGTATGACCCGTGCTTCAAAGCAATGGCTTCAAGTACATCTGCTTGAAACCCGTTCTTCATCGATATCATTGGTTGAGGGGGAGAATTTCTATATTCACTTGTCAATGGGGAGAAAATAGACATTCTTATGTCAAGGGGGAGCATAACTGCTTTATGATTTTTAAAAAACAAATGTCGAGGGGGAGCATCCTTTATAATCGCTAAATACCGTTTCAATGCTCCTTTCAATTTTTTTATAATTATCAATATGGGGTATCAATTTTTGTAATATCCGCACGATCTCATTACCAATCTCAATTGGTACTGATTGCATCTGTTTATTACAAATTTTCTTATTCTATCTTGATAATAAATTTTTTTTACCTCATATAGTTTTTCAACCTCTTACAAATTTACAATCACACAATGTTATCAATGTTGAGTATTAGCTTTTGCAATATTCGTAAACGATCTCTTTACCAGTCTAGGTTGGTACTGATTGCATCTGTTTATTGCAAATTCTCTTATTTCTCATTGCTACCTTTGTGTTCCTTCATTGTTAAAATTTTTTCAATTGTAAATCAAAATTTTTCTCCTTTTACATACAATTTTCATTGTTCAAAATCGATCCTCAATTACAAATATTTTTTTTACTACTCATATTGAGTTGTTGACGTCACATTCTCATAAATTCTTTATTAATCAGTGATGCTCAACATTCCTTTGTGTCATATTGAGATAAATTTTTTTATCTCACTTTGTGCTCACAATGATGTGTTCACAACGTAGGATATAATTTTTTGTCATATTCGTAAATGATCTCTTTACTAATCTTGATTAGTACTGATTGCATCTGTTTATGACAAATTTTCGTCTCTTGCGTTGTGACACTATTTTTCAAAAACCTGATTTTGCACATAAATCTTTCACTTTTCAAATGATTTTTCAAACCTCAAACATTTAATATCCTTTCAAAATCATTCTTAACACTATACTTCATTGGGGACTTAAAATTTTTCATATTCTTTCCCCATCCTCAAAAGGTGTACAACAATGTGAAATTCATGAGTTCGTAGTCATGTATACCCGTCGATCTTTTCTCTGAAGTCATTCAGTGAAAATTGCATCTTTGTAAGTAGTATACTTCAATGACTACTGGACTACCTATTCATTGTCTTTTTAGTTCTCAGTCTTGTATACTCGTCGATCTTTTCTCTGAAGTCTTTCAGCGAAAATTGCATCTTTGTAAGTAGTATACATACGTGACTTTTGGACTAATCAGATGTATTCACCTTACACTCAAATGATTTTTGTGCACAACAAATTGATCTCTTTTATATCTCAACTATTTGATTAACCATGTCTTTAATAATCGTGTTCGTCATATCCGTAAACGATCTCTTTACTGAAGTTCTTTAGTAAAGATTGCATCTGTTTATGACTTCACGTGATTATTGACATTGTTATTATTCCTTTTTCAAATCTTTTTCTCCCAGATTTTTAGATCAAAACAATTTTTCGTGATCACTTCATGAGTACTACATGTTTCTGGTTCTCGATTCTGAAACAATCCTGTCTTGGCTCCGTTTCCACAAAGTAACTATTCAGCTTTATCATGAGGACCCTGGTCATGATCCTCATGAGGGGGAGAAAAGAGCAAGAAATAGTTCAAATATCAGATTTATAACTGAACAACATAAAAAAGAACCACAAACATCCCATCAAAGAAGAAAATTCATAACTCATGTACTCAGATCAAATGCAAAATCAAGTGAGAATCAATATATTAAACAGAAAATCAAGTGAAGAAGAATACCGAAATCTCTCTCAAAATCTCAACCATTTCTCAACCATTTCAATTTAACTCTTAACCGTACAAATCATTCTTTCCAAAATTCGAAACAACCAAAAATTCAAAACTTAATCGTACATATAATTCTTACCAAAACAAACACACACATCTAAAAACTTTAACTGTACAAAATCATTCTTTCCAAATTCCATAAACAACCATATCCATACAAAAGCTTAACTGTTCAAATCTTTTGTTCCATACAAAATACAAATCATCCACATTCATCCAAATTTTAAATGTACATAACATTCTTTCCTATATACAAACATTCATACACACACATCCAAAACTTTGACTGACAAATCATTCAAAAACATTATCATTCTATCCTCAATATAATCCTCTTCCACAAAATTCCAAAAACAACCTCTCCATTATCTGAAAACCCAGTCAAATCCTCACTTAACTGATATTCCATTTCCCAAAATTTTCAAATCTTTAGTAAATCAGTTATAGGATTTCCTCACTCAAACATTATCAACGAAATACATATCCTCTTTGAGTATCTTAAATTATGAGAAGAATCTGAAGTCTGAAGACTGTGATGACATATTAAAGATCAAAAAGTGGGAGATTGTTAGGACCATTATTGTAATAGCTTTTGACCTTTAATCCCGTTAACTAACACTTGTAGTGTTAAGTGGTGAGGAGTATATAATGTTGTATGTTTGACTTTGGATGTAAGCTTTCACACATTTGAATAGAAACACACTTTGAAAGCCTTCCCTCCATCTCCATCTTCTCTCTCAATTTACACACACAAACACACACTTGAATTCTTCAATCTTCACCAAATCATCATGAATTAGCTTGATTTCGATTGCATTAGCTCTCCTAGGCTCCTACAACCTCTCCCAATACCCCAAGCAATATGGGATGATATATCCCTTGACTTCATTACGGGCCTCCCAAAATCAAAAGGATATGAGGTTATCCTAGTCGTTGTCGACCGGCTATCGAAATACTGTCATTTCATTCCATTGAAGCACCCATTCACCGCCAAACTCCTAGCAGAAACATTTACCAGGGAAATAATCCGGTTGCACGGGATTCCCAAAACAGTTTTGAGCGACCGCGGCCCGTTATTTCTGAGCACATTCTGGAAAGAAATCTTCTCCTTACAGGTCAGCAAATTAAAGTTCAGCTCAGCTTATCATCCCGAGACGGACGGGCAAACTGAAGTGGTGAACCGGAGTCTAGAAACCTACCTCCGCTGTTTCGCCGCCGAACAGCAAAAAACGTGGTCGTTTTGGCTTTCGTGGGCTGAATACTGGCATAATACGTCCTTCCACGTATCCACCAATACCACTCCATTCGAAATTGTTTATGGCCGTCCCCCACCTACCATCTTACAATTTATTCCGGGGGAAATCCAGTGTGAAGCAGTTGCACAAGAGCTGCTGGATCGCGATGAAGCTCTTAAACATCTCAAGTACCATGCTATGCGAGCTCAAGAACGAATGAAACGTGAAGCAGATAAGCACCGCCGGGATGAGAGCTTTGCTATCGGGGATTGGGTATACCTTAAACTTCGTCCCCACAGACAACAATCTGTCGTGCGTCGAATTAATCAGAAGCTCACAGCTCGTTTTTATGGACCGTTTAAGGTTCTCGAGAGGATTGGCTCGGTTGCTTACAAATTTCTCCTTCCCGAGGAAGCAAAGATCCACCCGGTCTTCCATGCGTCCTTACTAAAACGGGCCATCGGTACACAAGAGGTCGAACCATCCCTTCCAAGGGAACTCGAAATGGAACCGGGTGACCTCTTAACCCCAAAATAATGCTTGGGGGTTCGTGATTTCTCAAAGAATGGAGTTAATGTAACATCCCAAAAATCAGAGGAAATTTAAAAATTTTTAAATAAATAAAATAATCATTTTCCCCAAAAAGTACAAGTAAACAACGGTCTCATCTCCTTAAAATAAAAATAAACCGTCTCATGGTTTTTAAATACGGAATAAATAAAATAATTGTTTTAAATAATTTTGACTCAAAATAAACGTTTGGAATCCAAATCCATAAAAGCTCATCGAGTAACAGCTCATCCAATGCATTTACTCTAGTACCTGCAAAATGGGGGGAAGTGTTTGGGGTCAGCCACCGCTGAGTGAATAACATCAAAATAAACATGTAAGTACAAACAACTCAAGTCACATAAGTGATCCCTAAAGACTCTACTCAATTCTCAATTACTCAAGTTTATTTCTCAGATTTTATTACTCGGATTTTAATTTATATAGCGCGCTAGTGTGATTTGGGCCGAGAGATCAACCTCGACCCGCCTCACACCATCTCAAGGCTCAACACCTGTACTCTTCGGTGTTGAGTCAAAACGTCTGGCACCAGTACTCTTCGGTGCCAAGACAAACATCTGACACTAGTGCTCTTCGGTGTCAAGTCAAGTATAATTATGTTTAATGTTTTAACTCAAAAACTCAGAACTCAGATAACTCAGTAAACAGATAACTCAGATCACAGATAACTCAGATAAATCACACAATCAATACTCAAGCTCAATCAACAAGACAATTCATAACATATAACACATAATCATGAATCGAAAGTAAGTACAAGTTTATAGTGAGATTACCCACCTCGAATAGACGTATGCTCCTAGATATCCTTAGCACCAAATAGCGTCCCTAATCAGGTCCTAGAAGGTCCTACATAGCATAAGGAAGCTCAAGTTAGGATTAGGCTCAAAGGTAGTTTCAGCATAAACTTAACAGCACTCAGCAGTTTCGCTGGAACGGCTATAACTCTCAAACCGCTCACTAGATTTTATTCAAATTTTTACGGTAGCTAAATGACTCAGAGGACTACAATTCGACAGAAGACCTCGGGAGCTAAATCCGGACAGAAAGGGCTCAAAACAGGCTCACAAGACAGAATAGCTGAACCGAAAACTATTTTGCGATGGTTTATTTAAACAGCGATAACTTTCAAACCATAAATCAGATCAACGAGCCGTCGGCGGCATTGGAAAGAGGGCTCAGAAAACTAGAGACCATCGCGAGAAAAAAATCCAAAAACGTATTTTAAGTGTGGTAAAAACAGACTTAAAGTCAGATTACAGCTGCTGCCCAAAATTTAGGTTGTAGTTTTAAAACTCGTTTAATTCCCGGCATCAACCCGTTTATTCCCGAGGCACCCGACAGTCCCGAGACTCGTTTTAATTTCAGAAAATGTTTAATAATCATCTAGTCCTTTATTTAGAAATTCTATCTTGGTTTAGGAAACCAAGAACCCTACGAGTTCGGTTTCTAGTTTTCGGTTAATAAAACGTTTAGGTTATAATCTCGTGATCTTTACCCAACCCGACAACTCATGAATTCAGGAGTCAACGTCTGTAATCTAAACTCGTGACTAATAAAACAACTCGACTCCTAAACAACCAAATAAGTGACTCTCGAAATAACCAACAATTACCACAATATTAGAACAACAAATAAATACTCAATAGACTTGACAACAACCGGAACCCGCTACCTGTAACAACAATATCAGTCAATCATGAACTCGAGAATTCAAGAATAAAATAAATAAACAAAACTGAACTCGAGGGAAAAGAACTACCCAAACAGGAACGGGAATCGGCTAGAGGTGAATCTTGGCTCGGAATGAATCGGGAATCCTGCTGCGTCACACACTCGTCCAACCTTCGTTTAGAATGAAAACAGTTTACACAACCTGCTCGTTCACCACTTCAAGAACACCAGATAGCGAGTTGGGGATTTCTTGGAATCGGATGAATGAGAAAGAAGTTATGAATGCTCGGCTGCAGAATCAAAACGAAGACAACATGTTGTGGTTAGAGATCACACTCGACGAGAGCATAGAGGGAAAACTAGGGAAGAAACTTACCGGTGCTTAACTCCCACAAACTCACTGCTAAAGACAATCTTAGAAACGAACAAGGGACAAAGGAACACGGATTGTTTCTGCTCGAAGGGGACAATTTGGAGCTGCTCTCGATCACAGCCTTTGTCTGAAGTGGGGAATGCTCTAGCTATCTTCTTCAATCGGCAATGGGATGGAAGACAATGTCTACGAATAACTATTAGGGTTAGGGAGTAACTCGGTTTTGGTATGCACTAACTAGGAGAATTATATCCTTAATTAGTTTAGCTTAATCACCAAGTAAGCAATCAAGGCCCCAAGCCTTACTACCGATCGGACCCACTGATGGGCTCAAGGAAACGAGTAGGGAGGAAGGAAACAAGTGACACACGTCCACCCTCTTTAATTTAATTGATTTGTAATAAGCAATGAAATCCCCAAAGTCCACCACCACATAAAAAAAAAATCGCAGCTACCACTACCTCACATTTTCTTGCCTTATTCGCGATGGAGATAAAAGAAGGAACGAGACCAAGAGAACTAAATTAAGGCATTGGCCTATCGGCCGACCTCGAGAATTAATAGACCTCTAAATTAACCTACACCAATCTCATACTTAATTTTCTAGATTAATTATCATAAAAATGAATAACCCCCTAGTTATCATTATTTATTATTCCACACCAATAACTAACTCGAATTAAACAACCCTTTAGTTATTTAACAAAATGTCGCGTATTAACTACTCGAATTAAATACGCGTAAAAGCACATAATCACACATAATCTCAATTAAATAAATACACATAGTTTATTTCATAAAAATTGAATAATTTAATTACAATAATTTTTAGGGCGTTACAGTTAAGCATACACAGTGGCTGATACAATGGGATACGGGATCAACAGAGAATGCTACATGGGAGGATGCATTCCACATCCAGAGTCAGTTCCCGGAATTCAGGCTTGAAGACAAGCCTGCTAATCAAGGAGGCGGTATTGATAAGGAAGTTGTCACTATCACTCCTGCAGCCCAGCCCACCAACGAGCCCAACAAGGATCCTAACAAATGGATAGTCTACACAAGAAAGAAGCACATGGGGGAACAAGATGGACGGCTGGGATGATCCTAGGCTGTCAGGCCGTTATGCACACCAAGAGAGAGAATTAGGAATAAGAATATATTGTTAGCCACTATCATGGCAGCACTCACTTTTGAAAATTGCTATTTTGTAAGGACGGCTGTATAAGTTTGGGCAGAGTAATTTTCATAGAATTCTCTTCTGATTTTATGTTTGTTTCTATTGAATCTTATTGAGATATTACAGAATTTCTATTGTTTCTTTATTACTATTACATTTTTGAATAATATCTCCATCAAGAAACTACATCATACATAATGTTTCTTAAAGTGTTTTGAGACCATTACCATTTGTACGTATGAATAGATTATGATTAGTATAATCGGGTTCGGATTAAAATTTGAATCGGGGCACCCCTAATACGCCTACTAGAGAGTAGAGATTAGCATATTCTTTGCCTGCCACATGACCTCCCTTCACATTTCGATACTGATTAGCATATTTTTATTCCTTCATCGCACAGTATGTATGTATGTATGTATGTATGTATGTATGTATGTATGTATGTATGTATGTATGTATGTATGTATGTATGTATGTATGTACGTAGGTATGTATGTATGTATGTATGTATGTATGTATGTATGTATGTATGTATGTATGTATGTATGTATGTATGTATGTATGTATGTATTACACGATTCATAGAAATATTAACCTCCTATCAAAACACCCCTAGCTATAAGATTGCTCACAACCATGACATACACTAATACTTCAGTTTTTTACACATCAACGTCAAGTTAGATGATACTCCAACTAACACCCAACTGACACACACATGCCAACAATACACATTCATCTAATATTTTATACATAATATACACACACAAAATATTAATACCCACAAAAATTACTCTCTACCTCGCCTCTTTACACTTCAACAAAGTGACACATCCAACCGACACATGGCACTGATGGTGGCACGTGCCAAGAGTTTCGGTATATCGACGCACATTGGTAGCCAATTGAAAATGCCGTTGGTAGTAGTCTAAGAAGTTATTGAGTTTTAAGCTTTAAGTTCTTAATGTTATTCGAATATCAATTGATTTAATGTTGTATGTTTGGAATTTGATTCGCTATCTAATTTAGATTCATATGTGCGACTTTCATCAGATCAACATGTCGAATTCAGAATATAACTGAGAGAAACAATGTTTATTCCCGAATGTTTTGTCAACCAAGCTATTAATTACGAATTTCTCATATTCACGTTTATCTTGATTAATTCTATTCCTTTTACTTCAAACTAAATATAATTATTTGTATTAAAATCTTGAGTTTTGATAATGACAGCCCTAAGGGCTGTCAATAGACACGCATCTTGTACATCAACCTATAACTACCCCTGAATTTTTAAGAACCACTTCCTCCCATGAATTAATGTACAACTTTTATGCACTTAGAGACAGCCCTAAGGACTGTCATTATCAAGACCGTATAATCTTTTATCAAATACTACATTTACTAACAACGTTTTTGTAATCGTTTATTAAATACTCTGGACTTTGTTGTTGCTGGATGAGAATGATAAAAAGAGATGTGGGCCTTTAATTATGATTCATTATTGAATAAATCGAAATTTAAACATAATCAAAGGGTTAGATCTCTTTTAATTTATGTTACCCAAAAAAACCTTGTTAGCGGATCCGAATGAATCATAATCCGTTATAAAGGTAATAGAAACGTTGTTTAAACACAACTAACAGATTCCTTCTTTCCATTATTTTACATTGTTTAATTATCAAATCAGCAAGTAAAATTTACAAATAATTACCAAGCAAGCCAATTACATCTCAAATCACCCTCAATCTCTCACTCATGATTCAAGCTCTTTACAGGATAATACAACTAATACGTTTATAAGAAAACACTTTACATAATTTACCAGTATAATTAAATCAGTCTCCATTGACCATAATTGACTGAAAAGGCACCCTTTTGATATCCACAAACGTTGAGAACTCACTGTTCATTGGTTGCTTCCATGGTTCACCATCCATTTGCATAAAACCTTCTTTCCATGCTCCGCCCCTCAACTCAAACCGAATTTCTCTAGCCTAAAAAAAAAGATATTTTAAAAGCTATCAGGGCTAGTGGTCCATATCAGCTTTTGGGATCAAAGCTGATGGGGACCACCAAATTTGCATTTTGGGGTTTCTTTTGAGGTAAATTAAATACCTGAGCGATGTGTTTGGCTGAAATAAGATCAACCATAACAAATGATGCATGCCATCCATGTTTAAACCCGAAAACTTCCAAGAGACCATCATCTGCTTTTGCTTCAACAAATCCTTTCTGGCGAATATAAAATAAAAAACATAGTAATTAAATATCTTGTGAATTTGAGTAGAGAAAATAAATGTTACCTTTTGTAAATATTGTGGCTTCAATTTACCCCATGGATTTCTTCCACTTGCATAGCTACGAAGATTCAAAGCGACTATACACCTAACACTGAAATATATACACACATAAACAACAAATTTGATAATAATCCTAGTAATTTAATTTAATAATAAAATAAAATAAGTTTACCTTGAGGGAATAGTAACCGTTTCCCACTTTGTGCTGTTAATGTTTTTAACGTGCAGTTTTAAAATGTTATTTAGTCCTCTGCATACACAATGTTGTCAGTTGAAAATAACAACCCTAAAGGTAATATAAGGTTTGTGACTATAGTTTTTGTTCAAAAGGAGAGAAAATTTTCATTTTAAGTCAACTAAAAAGGACCTAAAATATGTGCAAAGTCAAATAAGATGTGTATTTCGGGATTTATAAAATTGAAAAATTATTACCTCAAACCAGGATCAGCTATACAAGGCGTAAAAAACCACCCCTGTTTGACAGTATAACCTGAGTAAATTATCTGCAACATAAAATTAAAAAAAGAAAAATCAAATTATAAGAAATTAGAAAAATAAAAAAATTAATGACAATTTTAGGATACACGATTAGACCTTGTTTGAAATAGGACCTTGTGCAAGGTAAGGTTTCTCATTTCGTAAATGGTGAAAACCATAAGCCACTTGAGCATCCATTCCTGTATTAATTAAAAATTTAATTAATTAGATACTGAAATTTACTAAAATTAAATAATTAAAAATATATACCTATGCTGAAGTAATTATAGAAGACTCCTTGGTAGCAACTAACTTTTTCAGGCCATCCTTCCATTTTTAAATCCTGCAAATAATTAATAATCCCATCCCATGTAAACAAATTTCAATATAACCTTAAGAAAATGTAACTAATTCCTAACCTCTTCAACAACAACTTCTTCTGCTTGTTTCAACGAATAAGGAGTGTCCAATTCTGTGCCAGCTGGCATCGATATTACAAGATTCCAACTGAGAAACCATAAGTACAAAATCAACACAATAAAAGCAAATTATTTAAAAATATATGTATATATCTTATATTTGTAATTAAAAAGTTGACTCACCTATCCAGACGACTAGTTGGATTACGAGTAGCCTTATCAAGAGTCTTTTTTATACCTGCTTTCCAGTTGAAAGGAAACGAACCGCCCTGAAAATAAATTTCAAACCCGTATAAAGAACCTGACCCGACCCGTATCAGAAAACTTGAATTAAATGAACATTTTACCCAACCGAAACTTCTAGACAAATCATTTCCGGTACCAAGAGGTACAATTGCAGTTGGTGGGACCGGGTCCCGACCCGCTTTGTGAAGCTCTCCTAAGCACCCGAGGACCCATCCTACGGTTCCATCACCCCCTGCAACCTATTAAATATTGACCCAAAATGTTAATTTTTAATTTTGAAATAAAATATAGAATTACTAAATTAAATTATTGTATGTTGAAATTAAATTATAATATTATGTACCACAATTCTTAATCTTTCACGGGTTTCTTTGGCACAAGTGTCACCAAGACTAGCAAATTTCTCAAGGCAGCCCAACCCGTATTGAATAAACTCGTTAGGTTTCACGGTTAAAAGGTCGATCACCTGAAATTAAAGAAATTTAATTAAAAAAAATCTCATATTTCATAGCGTATATCAGGAACATTGGTCAATATTTGCTCAAAGGATGAAACTTTGAGTATGCAGATTAAAACAGACCAGTTGAATTTTGACTAGTTTTTAAATTGATCTGTTCGGGTCAAAGTTGACTATTGAACATTTGAACCATTGAGACTGTTAGGAAAGTTGAACACCCAAAAATGAATTAAACACAACAGTTATTACTCTGACAACGGTCAGTGTTAGGTTGATTTGCAAGACAGAACAATTTTAAATAATTTTTTGCAACTAATTAATAGGGAAAATTAAATTAAATTAAATTAAATCTAACCTGTTCTCCCCCCATTAAATCCTGCAACCTAGCTTTAAGTTCCGGTCCATACCGGCCACCACTTTTGGAATTAATAAAAATAACCACCGGCGATTCAGGGGCGGCTAACGGAGATTTATCATGACCGATTGTGGTGAAGTCGTAATGGCGTTTTCCGGCATCGATATCTTTGGATGCAATGGCGTCTTTGATAGCGAGGCGTAAATATTCCGGCATCGTAATCTTATGCCTCAACTCCTCTTTGGGGATCTGTGCACCCGATAATGACCAGCCTTTGATCGATTCGATCACCGATGACCTAACGGCTATTTTATTCACCTCCGGCTCCGGCCCCGATGATTCCATTATTGGTAGTCTCTTTTCGCAGGTGACACACGGACTGAAAACAACTGAAGCAAGAGTCGAATATGTTCCGCTTTTAAACCTGAAACCGAGTTTTGCTACGTGTCGAAAACTTGAAATTGAATTTCGTAAGAGAGAGAAAGAATGGCGTCCGGGCGGGTTGGGTTTGGTCTTGGAACTCCGGCGAAGTGTGTAATTTGAATTTTTTTAACTTTCTTATAAATTATAATCTTGTGTTTGAACTTTCAAAGTAATATAATCTATTTCATTTTGTCCACAACTAATTTGAACTCATGACCTAGGTCATGAACAACACCTTATATCTTACATCAGTACCACTAGGTTACAAGTCTTGGGTAAATTACATCGATACCTACTCTAGTAACGCAACGCAGTTGGTTAGAGCGCATTGCTAATATTATTATGCTCGCGGGCTCGAGCCTCACGACTGTCCATTTTTTATAAAGATAAATTTGTCTTGAAATAGCAAACATGTTAGATGAAATTAAGAATGACAAATTTTATGACAAAATCTTAAATGCATTATATATAGTAAAAATATTAATATTTTTATAAAGACGGTCAAATAATTATGTGTTATACACCCTATTATACATTACACATTTACTATATAATAGTCCATTTAATGCACATCTTTAATTAATTAAAGTTAATTTAAATGAAAATTTTCCATATAATTATGTAAATCAATACCTCCTTACTAGAAGTTCGAGTAAGATACAACACAAACCAGTATCTACATATTCAAATCAAACCATTAGTTGTTTTGTTGCTTATGTAATATTATTGATAACCTTGTAAATTGTAATGGCATTGATTTGGGACAACTTCAACCAAAATTAGTACATAATTTGATAGAGGATGACCTTCCTTCATCTTTAACTCACGCTATTGTGATTAAAGATAAATAGCGTGAATGCATGATTAAGAGAAATGATATTTATTCTCACCATCTGTTCTTATTCATGTTTCTACCTATTTGATAGGATGATTATAATATATAAATTCTTTCTCATAATATTATCTTTTGATTTTAATATTTGTCTTGATCTAATGAATAAGAAGATAAGTGTAAATAAATATTAGAAAGCAATATCATTACTCCATGATTAAAGATAAAAACAATTTTAGATAAAGATAATATAAATAAAACTAAACAAGAGAGTAATATAAAAAATATAACGACAAAAATAAATATATAAACAAACTAATTTAATAAAAAAGTTTTGTTAATGACACCCCTTAGGGCTGTCATTAAGAGGTGGTTACGTGCATAAATCGTTTGTACTTTTACTAGTGGGGGGTTGATTCTTAAAATGCAGGGGCTGTTATTGATTATTGTACAAGTTTTTGATGCATGTCTTGACGTCTTAATGACAGCACTTAGGACTGTCATTATCATTTCTCTTAATAAAATTGTCAAAAGAAATCTTGGAAGGTATTGAAATAACAAAAAATTATGTGTCAAATTCTTGATTCTTGAATGGTGAATATTTTGTATTAAACACATATCCATCGTAAATAGAAAATATGTTGAGTGGAAGACTTGCTAATTTGGGAAATCCTAAATGTATATATAGTAAAATTTTAATATAGCTAGTTTAGTTAAGTTAAAAAAGCGTTAAAGTTATTATTTTTTTAGTAATATTATTAGCCGACAAAAAGATAACCAATATCATTATGATATTATTTTAACTATGGTTTTAAAAATGTGCCTTCGCTTAGTCATAGATGGACTAATGTATGAGGCTTGTGCTATACTACAAAGTTTGAATGTAAAGTTTGACGTATGTTATTACTCTTTATAAGCTGTGTTTTTAGCATATTAAAAATAAAGAATTATATTTTATAATGAAAAGCCGCCTGGGCCAAATTGGTTCGTAACATATAATTCCTTGTAAAGTTAATGACTTTGATCGATTGTTCCTTGATCTTAGAGGAGTGTACGGTCCATATTCTATAACTATCATTTAGACGTAGTTAGCGTACATCATAAGAGCATTTTTTTTTTCTTTAGAGACCGGTTCAAGGATTCGAGAAAAACCTGATCATTGTATCCATATTTGGGTTATAGGAAGCATATGCATGTACTGATGTACATCATCTAACAACAAACTTACGTTAAAAAAAATAAGTAGGTATATTGCTTATGTCAATTTCATTTACTTTTAAGCAGATGATATGATAAACTTGAAAGTTTGCAACAACCATGATCACATATGAAAATAAATAGAGTAAATTATAAAGATGGTGCATGAAGTTTATCCAAAATTTCACGTACTTCCTCCGTTTTAAAATAAGTGATACACTTTTTATTTCGGGGTGCTTTCAAATAAGTGATACACTTTGAAACTTTCCTTATTTGGTAAAATATAGTGGGACCCAAACCCACTAACCATCTTCTTTAAAAAAGTGAAATGACTCATTTACCCTTACTTCTACTTTTAAACATCATTAAATTCACTTTAATCATAATATGTGGGACCCATCATTCACTAACTATCCAATTTAATCTAATTTAATATTCATTATCGTATTTTGCCTCAAAAAATGTGAAACCCAAAGTGTATCACTTATTTTGAAACGGAGGAAGTATTATTAATTACCTTAAAAAGTTATTTTTGTAGTCTCTTTTTAGAAACCCTTTAGCACCCGTTAAATATTTTTTAAATAAATAAAGACTCCCGATGTAATTTTAAAGGGCTAGGGTGTAATTTTCTAACAGGAAAAACTTAACAATGTTAAGTTAAAAGATTATAGATGTAAAAAGTTCCAAAAGATAACTACCAATACAATATTTCAAAATAAAAGAGTAAAGACTATATGTGAAATTTAGAATAACTGCTACTACAGTATTATTGTAATTTACTCAATAAATATTTACATGAGATTCTGTCCAAAGTTATATATTGCCTTCCAATAAACTCAAATAGACACACACAATTACTTTTTGTGCCAAAAATGGACGCACCAAATTAAAATGGAAACTTTTTAAATATAAAAATATGAGAAATGATATTTAGTCTTACTATTTGGTTATATTCATAATCCTACTCACTTGATAGGATAACATATGTAATCCACTAATTATATCTCCTAATATTATCACTTCATTTTGACAATATCTTCATTAATAATAAAAAAAAGTATCCATATGAAAGGAAATATATTTATCACCCAAGAGCCAATTTTGACATTTCTGGACCAATTTTTTATAGGTACAATACGTTTGACAAATTTCAGACCAAATTATCTATTTCTATATCATAATTGAATTCATGTATTAGCGATAACAAAAGGACTTGAACTCCACGGGGAAACCCGAACCCGAACTATATGGGCTGGTCCATTAATGGATATATTTTTGGGGAAGTGACTTTGGTACCACATAAATTACTTTAAACACCACATCCATTGTTTTACAGTACTTGTACAATATGCTTTAAATTTTATATAAATGTGATGAGTAAAGTAATTTATGTGGTCTCAAAATCAATACTCATATTTTTGGGGACGAGGGTAGTGATTGGGGATTCCCACCCTTGCCCCGCATCGATTATAAATTATGTTAAAATTTTAATATATTTCATATATGTTATATTTAATTTATGAAAAATGATAATGACAGCCCTAAGGACTGTTACTAAAACGTCAAGACACGCATCAAAAACTTGTGCAGTAATCAATAACCGCCCCTGCATTTTAGGAATCAACCCCCACTACTGAAAGTACAAACGATTTATGCACGTAATCACCTTTAAGGGCTGTTATTAACAAAATCCTTAATTTAATAGGTAAATGTTACATATATATTGTATTTTATGAATAGATGAAATTTTTCAGGGCAAAAATACAGGGATAAGAACTTAAACAAAGAACAGAGTGAACTTTCCATAGGTTATAATTTATATCCTACGTATGAAGGCGTATATGTATATTTCATTAAATGAACTAACTTATCCTATTTACCACCTAGAAATCATATTGAGCATATTATGTATACGTTATAGGCACTTTCATCTAGAAAACCTTATGTCACCTAGTTGAAAAATCTAAGAAACTCCAAATAGTGAAAGTCAATTAAAAGGTGTGATGATAAACATTATTTTCTTTGTATTTGATTTTTCTTATTATTGTAGAAATATTTCTAAATTTGGATTTCGTTATATGTACCTAGTTTTCTTTGTTTCTAGATTTCTAAATATATTTTTTAAATAGATCATTCTTGTCACGTGTTTGTCTAAAGAGCCGTAAGAACATTGATCAAGACATCAAGTTACAAGAAAAATAGATAGAACAATTCAAACGTCAATATATGGGGGATGGCTTTTCTAATCTAATTAGTGAGAAGAAAATATATTCTAAGGTATGTTTGATTTATGTATGAGATCTGACTAATATTGAAAGAAAACTAGGAATGATTATTTAAAAGAATATTATTTTATATTTTAAAAATACGAGTTTTAATAAAAACAAATAGAAAAAGAAGAGACATCGAGAGTTACACTATCCCTATTAGCAACCCAACTCAACCCAACTTTTTCATTAAAAAATAATATCCGTCTCTTCCACCTACACAACCCAACACAACCTTAATTTTCACATTTATTAACAACCCAACCCAACCTAAATTTTTATTACCTATTAATATCAAAACAACCAATTATAATATTGCACCTCACATTAAAAACAAAAAGAAATAATAAAATAATTGGTGACCTCATGTGATCTTGGTCTCCTCCACCAACCTATGACACCTCTTTTGGTGACCCCTAATAATTTTTCTGATTATTATATTGTGGTGACCCAACCCCCAAAAGTCCCGATGAGAGTAGTCTTAGAGACAAGAACTTAGAAAGGTGAACCCATCTAAAAATGTGTAAAAGCTTTGTTTTGACTGTTTCTATATTCATGAGTTTTATATCACACTTCAAAACTGATTGGAAAACTTGCTTCTCACTCAGTACTCATTTGTTCGAAAATCGTGGAGCTGAGTAAATGGTTACCAGGTGAATACTCGATGAGTATCTATATTAAGATTTTTATTATTATATATAAATTGCTATTATAATATATATTATACTTCATTCGTATCAAAATAAATAAATCACTTTTCTTTTCGGTGTGTATCAAAATAAGTGAATCACTTTAATAATTTACCTTATTTGGTAAATTTTTATATTTAAAATTATCCCTTCACTCTTACTTATCCATCTTTAATCAACATTAAAGCCTAAAGGGGGGGGCATATATATTTGTCATCTTCCTATATTTGACTTTTTCATAATTTAGAAAAAGCAACAAAATAGTAAAATGTATAATAATAATAATAATAATAATAATAACTTAAAATGTATTTTGGAAAGTGAGGTGGTGGAAAAGTAAGCATTTTAGAGAATTTGACAGAGTTTTATAAAATTTCTGAGTATATACCGAGTTTTAACCAAGTTGGGCGAGTTTTGGCCGCGTTGGACGAGTTTTAACCAGTTGGGCGTATCTTAACCGAGTTTTTTTTACTGATTTGGAGCAACTCAACTCGGCACACCACCAAATACATCATATAGGGCAAGTACTCAACCGAATTGACTGTGTTTTTCAACTTTTAAGTTTCAATCTCATTTCCCATATCAAAACCAAGCTCGTACCCAAGATAGAAGACGAAAATTAAGCTACCAACCCATTTGAATGTGCTTCTACAATGTAGTAAAATCCCATTTAAAATGATATTATTTGTCAAATTCCATATCATTATTACCATGTCCTTCGTCATAATACTAGTTATCCTACAATATTGCTATAACATGAAACTTCAAAATCATCCTCCATCGGATCCTATAACATTCTAATAATATTCTTTTTGAATCCACAAAAAACACCATCAACAAATCACAATTTAAAAATAAATAATAAAAAATCTATAACCTATGGCGGTACCAATAGGTAAGTGTATTGGTTTTGTTGTGCCATTACTTTTCTATGTATCATGATTATAATATTTGTAGTTGTTATTATCAATATTGCTATCATAGCAATGAAAAAGAATTATGTGAAAATAAGTTGCCAACAAGCAAACGCATAGGATAATTGAAAAAAGACATCCCAACCCCCACCATTTATCTCGTGCCTAAGAAAGTGGTAGGACCTCAATTTATTCTTCAAATTCCATGATTATTATCATAAATTGTCAATTTCAGACTATAGTATATAGTAAAAATCAATAAAATAGTAAAAAAATCCTTTTCAAATGGGAATAAAAAATAAAGGGTAAATTACAGTTTTTGTCCCTGACCTTTGGATGATTCGGGGTTTTTGTCCCTACATTTTTTTCTTCCGTTTTTTTGTCCATTAAGTTTTTAAAATTCTGGAAATTTGTCCTTCCATCTATTTTTGGCCGTTAACTGACGAAAAATACAAGGCATGTGAGGGCATTTTAGTCCTTTTCACCATTCTTCATCTTCTTCCCCAACACCCACAAACCCTAAACCCCCAACACCACCACCTGCTACCAAATCAGCATCTGAAACCTTTCCCAAACCCGAAATTAACTTAGGGGCTTTGTTACCCTCATGATTCCGACCAGAACCCCCATCCTAATTCGAAACCTCAACTCTGAGAGTTGCAATATTTTTCAAATTTAAATTCAACAATCACAGTCCAAAAATCATCAAGAACTAATCTGTAACATGAGGAGATCGAGTTGGAAATCAAAAACATAACCACCGTCTCTCTTTCTCTCCACAATCAAAAACATTAAACTATAATCATGGATTTTGAATGATTTAAATCCTCCTCTTTCTCTCATGCACCACTATCTCTCTCTCTAAAACTCTCTTTCTCTATCTAAAACCATGTTACTGAGTAAGAGATGAATCCATAAACCGAACCCTCTCACACAAATCGGATGAATCCTCCGTAACAATCGAGCTGCTATTTCAAATCGTCATCACCTGCTATTTCAAATCGTCATCACCTGCAACTCTCAGATCTGAAAGTTATTTAGTGGAAGACTAGAACACCGCCGCAGTAAATCCAGATCTGAGTTCAAGGTGGAGGCGTAGGAAAAAACGCCAGATCCGAGTTCAAGGTGGAGGCGGAGGAAAAAACGCAGATTGTGATACCTGTGCACAGATCAAAAACCTCCCAAGTGCTCGTTCCATTTTGGTGCCAAACTATCCACACGCAATGATTTCAAATTATAAACTAGCATTTCAGAAGGTACGTACGACGATTCCCAAATTTTGAAGAACACATGAAGAACACATTTGAGTTGAAAGGGTTTTTTGATGATGATGATGATAGGGGTAATTTGGGGAAATTGACTAAAATTTCGTCAGTTAACGGCCAAAAATAGACGGAAGGATAAATTTTCAGAATTTTTAAAACTTAAAGGACAAAAAAACGGAAGAAAAAAGTTTAGGGACAAAAACCCCGAATCGGCCAAAGGTCAGGGACAAAAACTGTAATTTACCCAAAAATAAATATAAATCATAACTTATATTTATTTGACATCTTCAACGAATACATTACTTGATGTAATCCTATATGTAACATCTAATCCTTGTAAATTCAAGTGATAAATTGTATCATTGCATTCATTAACACAAGATTCATCATCATCTTGTGTTCGTTGTGATACTGATCTTATGTCCCATGAAAGCACTTGTCTTATCAATCTTTGGAATTCTTCGGGTGATTTATATAACGACTTCTTCTTATCCTGTGTCATAATTGAAATAAAAATCAAAGATACAAAATAAATATAATTAACAATGATGGATATTGTGTGAAATGACTTACAATTGCTGACCAACATTTAGTTAAATTTGTTAGAAAATCATCAGAGAAATCAACAGAAGCAACAGCCAACAAATCATCCATCTGTTCATAAATGTTGAAATTGTTCAGTCAAACACATACAAAAACTCATAATTTGTATGAATGTATATAATCATTAATTAAACTGTTTTTGTTTGACCTTAACCCAATGTGGTACAACTGCTTCTTTAATACTGTCACAGTAGGGTAAATAGGGCTTGATATCCAGAACCGGCTATTCACAACATATAAACCAAAAAAAAAATATCTAAATTAAAAAAAATAAAATGGTATGCATCAATGATAAATAGAGTAAGAAATGACTTACAGTTCCATCAACCAAATCCACACCAGAAAGTAGGATGCTGTTTCCCTGAACTGACTCCACCTAGGTGAATTTAAAAAATTGATATATTGTAAAAACAAATTATAATAATAATAATAATAAATTAATAATAATATTGTAATGAAGGTTGTTACTTTAGCGACAGTAAGACCAATTGGGCAAGGGCGATGTGGCGATCTGGTAGCAAAAAGACCCATCTTTTCACCTTTGAGCCTTGGTACTCTTACCTAAAACAAAAACAGTTAACTTAAGGTGGTTGATGAGCAAGAAAAAGTCAACATTAACCTTAGCCTTCAGCTTTGACCTTGATGGATGTTTCCACAACTTATCGAGATCTGTATTAAGATGAAAAACATAAATAATCCAGCAATGTGAGTACTCTTCAAGACCCTCAAGTGAAGCTGGTGGGACCCGAGATGTGTTGAATATTAATCGTGCTCTTGCAAGAGGTACAACCAATGGTTGTCTAGGTGTTCCATTCCTGAAATTGAAAATTGTTTGAGTGAACAATGCTAGTTGCCCAATTATCCAAAATAGGGTTAGAAAAAAAAGAGATTTTGATAATTACCTTGTAGAGAAACAAGAGTGTGTGATAGCAATTGGTGCCATGGGATAATATGTCTCCAAATTCTCACTTTTAGGTTGTGACATTGCTTTTCTTAATTCCTACAGATATCAAAAGTATTTCATTTCTTAAATTTTGGCATGATCATTCGTGAATTACTCACATAACTGATAGTTCAAGTGAATGCAAATGCAATTATTACTGAAACAGAGTACGTACATAATTCTGAAATCAAATTAGGGTTTTGTGAGGGTGTAACCTGTTGAGCTCTAATTCGACCTTGCCTCTCAGAAGCACACTTTTGTAATGATTCCTTGAGAGATTTCTCAAGTTCTTCTATGATTTTATCGTTCAAACCTCTTCTTCTTCTTTCACTCAAAAAGTAAACTGACAAACATCAAACTGAAGCAATTAATTTTTGAACGGGAATAAGAGAAAACAAGAGAGAATGTTACCGGAGATAGCAGCGGTTGCAGAAACGGTAGCGAAGGTCAACGTGATGGCTAAAGTCAACCATTTCGAGGTTTCAGTAGAGCTCGCCATTAACAACTTTCAGAAACTAGGGCTCACTTCAGTAGAGCTATTGTTAAATAGTAAATTTCAGAAGTAGTCCCTATACTATATGTCAATGTACTGTTTTAATAACTTGCTGGTCTTAACCGAAATAGGATTCTAGTTTAGGGGTGGCAATAGGTGTTCTGTTTGGATTGACTCGTTGACTTATATATTTCGACTCCAAAAGATAACGGAGTAAACCTAGAAAACATATAATTGAGGACTAAAAAGGTAATAATACTGTTTATAGTGGACTGTTCTTAAGAATAGACAAAAGACAGAGGACGGTATGAACAAATTTACAGCTTCAGGTCTATATGTATGTGTAAAAGGAAGACCCGCAATTTTAACATATCCTTTCCTTTTCAATGATCAGGTATCTTTTGAGTTCTTTAATTCCATTTTATTCCTTTTAATTTTTAATTATTATGTCACTACAATCTTGTATGCGTTTGGCGTACATGGATAACTTAATCAATGTTCTTTGTTTCACACTAAAACCATCAATAATTTGCTTGGTTCAAGTAAGATCTAAACTTTTAAGAAAAATCCCACTTCAAGAATAAGTTTCAAATGAAATTGTATATATGAATGTGCACAAATTGAAGATTTTGTAAGTCAATTCCTTGTAAATTTCTACAACTAGGAATGTCAAAATTAGGGTTTGTGATTGTGTTAATCATGCTCAGTTCTAGCTTTTCCCACAAATTGGCCTATTCTGATATCATACCTCAAATTCGTTTGCTTTCCAAAAGGTAACATACAATGCTTATTGTATTTGATCGAAGTCAACATACCCCATTTGCAAGAACTTGAGTTTGATTCAAGTTTGTATTTTGTTACATATGTGTTCTTTCATTCATGTTAATATGTAGCTTCAATGATTGTGTGGTTTCCAGTAAGTAACATAACATGCTTATTGTATTTGATTAAGTCAACGAATCATTGTTTAGTCAGTATTTGACCAAAGTCAACATACCCAATCACAAAATTCAAATTTTCAAACTTTAGCAAAAAATGCAGAAATTCAAATAGAATGGAAGATAATTTCAGCACCAAAAAAGACCACTTTTCATGGAAGCCATTACTAGAAGAGCTCACATTTGCAAAAAATTCTGCTCCTTTTAATAGTTGTCATGCTTCTACAATAGTCGAGGTACAAGTCTTATCAAACACTCAAGGGTCAAGATGGTAATTATGCCATTCATATCACATTTCAATTTTCAGGTTGATAAAGACTACTTTTTGTTAGCATACTTTGGTGGTTCATACGAAGGGGCGCCTGATGTCAAAATTTGGTTACAAACGTACAAGGTATATAATCACATTAAGTTTGAAAATTCATTTTTATAAAAGTCAAGAGTCAATGCGTTGACTTTTGGCAGGATGGTCAATGGTACCCCCCAGTTATTACTGATGAGCAAGAGAATGTTCCAATGTGGAACCCTGTATTATATAAACTTCCCTCAAACGAGTTGCTTCTTTTCTACAAGGTTGGACAAGAAGTCCAAAAGTACGTTTTTACCCTTTAGCTTCTTCCTATATTAAATAATAAAAAAAGTAAATTGATGGAATTATTGTTTATTTTAGATGGAGTGGGTGCATGAAAAGGTCAAATGATGGTGGTATAACTTGGAGCTCAAGAGAACAACTTCCTCCTGGTATTTTAGGACCAATAAAAAATAAGGTTGTTTTTTTTATTTCACACTTAAAGATTCATTGGTAAACCATGATTTTTTATTTATTTTTATATCTATATATTTTTTGCAGCCCATTTTACTTGAAAATGGGAAGTTACTATGTGGTTCATCTGTTGAGAGTTGGAACTCATGGGGCGCGTGGGTCGAGGTTATATATATACTTATTAAATTTGATGATCTCATACTAGTGAACAAGTCCCTTTGACTTTGACATTGACTTTGACTTTGTAACAGATGACGGCAGATTCAGGCAGGTCATGGAAAAAATACGGCCCAATTTATATAAAAAACGAGTCACTCAGTGTGATCCAACCGGTTCCTTACAAAACTACAAACGGAAATTTACGTGTTTTATTAAGATCGTTTGATGGCATCGGTCGAGTTTGTATGTCAGAATCTGTTGATGGCGGTGAAAATTGGAGTTTTGTTGTTCCAACTGACTTACCTAACCCTAATTCAGGTTAATTATGTTTTAATTCTCAAATTTTCCTAAACTTTGGTTAATTTTGAGTAAAATTAGGTATTGATGGTGTAAAGCTAAGCGATGGTCGCGTTGTGCTTGCTT
Organism: Calendula officinalis; assembly: GCA_963853835.1. Taxonomy (NCBI): domain Eukaryota; kingdom Viridiplantae; phylum Streptophyta; class Magnoliopsida; order Asterales; family Asteraceae; genus Calendula; species Calendula officinalis. Next base: position 25,683,629 of record OY970832.1, read on the forward strand.
ATAACACGATCTCGAGAAGTGTGTTAAAAGTTGGGGTTTCATCAGATGATGGTGACACGTGGCAAGATGTTGTAACATTAGAAGATAGTGAAGGAATGGAATTTTCTTATCCAGCTGTCATTGAATCAAGTGATAAACGTGTTCATATCACATATACGTATAACCGAACACAGATAAAGGTATGGTTCATAGCTTTCTTGATTATAAGTTTGATAAATCTTTTAACCTTTGTTGTTGTTTTCAGCATGTTGTTCTTCAACCAAACATTGTGCAATAAAAACAGGCTTTTGCTACAACAATATTTTGTACCAAAATTAATTAATTGTTTGAACATCATCTTTCGTATTGGTTTTATGAGTAGTGATTGTTTCTCTAAAAAACCAGTGTACCTTAGTTTATTAATTCTCTCGAACTAACCATATGCAAACTATATGTAGAATCGCACATGACAAGACTAACTGAATTAACTGACACACAAAATTGTTAGTGTTAGTTGACATTAGACATATTAAATTAGGGATCTCAAAAGAAATCCGAATGATCTAATGGGGTTTTAGAGCATACGTGTTCTACAAGAGAGAAAATAGTCTTGATTCATAATCTAAAGCTAATCTGTCTTGTTACGAGATTAAGTATTTATATGTTTAATTCAAATAACACTAAAAATATTTGCATGTCGGTTAGCATGCCACTCTAAAAATGGTTTGTATCAACTTTGTTAGTCTACTAATCTTACTGTATATATTTGAAGTAAACTAAATTACTTTGTGTAAAACTTCAACCGATGTAAGTTCTCACCTCATCATAGTCATTCTGCTGACACATGTCATCAGTTCTTCATTATCTGATAAAAAAGAACAAGACATTTAACCTAAAGAATGAAGGTTGAAGAATACTTATTCAACAGCTGACGAATTCCATATGAGTATATGAAGAACAATGGTTAGAAAGTTCTTGACAGTTAGAACTTTCTTAACTACAAGCTCACCAGATTTCGAGGAAGATTACAAACGAGAAATTTACGTGATCTAAAAATCACACTCTTAAATACAATATGCTTTAAAGTATTCTAGCAAGACGAGTAGAGTACACGCAGGTGTTGCTTTGCTGACATGTACCAAGAGCATAGCTGACAAAGGATAAAAGCGGTTTCCTGCCCATTAAGAGAAGTTAATGCCCAACTATTATACATATTGTAGGTTGACATATGTTCTAGTAGTTGAGGCATTTAATGAAGAACCACTCTATAAATAGATAAGTAAATGCATCACATTTACCACACCAATTACGTCAACGACTACATCATATGCTCTCTTGCATACTTGAGCATTTATACTTCCTAGTTATTTGTGGTAAGTATCGCAAGTAGTTATTTGTGGTAAGGCATTTATACTTCCTAGTTATTTGTGGTAAGTATCGTGACTTCAATTGAGTTTTTTTTTTTTTTTTTTTTTTTTTTTTTTGAACAGCAAAAAAAAAGGCAATGGGTAGAGCTTTAGCATTGTTATCACCCTACCGAAGACCTCCAACACAATTATATTATAAAACGAAAGCTAGTAAGAAGCTAACAATTACAATCTAATAACTTATCAACGGATATTAAAAGTAGTTACAATTACAATCTAGTCTTCAACTGATATTAAAAGTAGTTATTTGTGGTAAGTATCGCGGCTTTAGGTGACTTAATCTTCAACTGATATTAAAAGCTTGAGTGTTGTGCCTAACGATATCATCTGTTGATATCATGTGTCATCCAATCTATAAATTTATAGGTTATAATTAGTATCTCACCCGTATTCCGCAATCTATTGTGCATTACATTATACTATAATAAACTATCATTGAAAAACTTGTGTTTTGTTTGTACTCAAACATGCAAATTTACCTACGTTGAATAGTCATAATACAATATGTGATAGTTATTGGTATCTAACAAGCTTCATCTTGGCTGGTTTAATCGGTTCGTTGGGGGACAAGGCACATTCAATGTATGTAACAACATCATACTGTATTTAACTTAAAATATATAATACATTTGATATAAATACAATATGTTATTCAAAAATACAAAACTATGTCTCAAGATTTAAAAAGTTGTATCTTTGTCAATCTCATAGAATTCAATGTTCTTGTATTTCTGAGAAATTATTTCAGCTTGAACCTTTCTCGCTGTGTCTGTTGCACAACCAACCAGAATCAAAACTGAAGTACCCGCAAATCCCCGAAAAGCCGTCAAATGTGTCGTTTGTTCCACAACAGCGGGCCCCGCTGCAAGAATCGCCAAAAATACCGACCCTAAAACTGATATCCTACTCAAAACCTGAATCCAAAATAAAGCATTAGCTTTTTAAATATTTTTTTAAGAAAATATATATATCATTTTCTTTTTGCATTACCGTTCTGATGAATGCTGCTGTGCTTTTCCCTGGTCTTACAAGAGGAATGGAAGCACCTTGGCGTTTCAACTGTTCGCTGACATCATCAGGGTCCAATTGTAGGAAAGTGTAGTAATAATTAAAGAAACCTATCAATAAAATATTCGTCGGGAGATAAAAAGCACCTACAAATTCACAAAAACATACTAAATTATACATATAATTTTTTTTTTATCAAGAATCAACACAAAATTTGGTCCAAAAGTCATTCTTACCCCCTGGAGCCAATCCAAGAGCAGCATTTTTTAGCACGTTTAAACCAGTAAATCGTGCTAGAGTTGCTGGAAGAGCTAATGATGACGTGGAAAATATAATCGGCATCACTCCCGAACTGTTAACCTGACAAAATTTTCCTCAAAATTTTTAATAAATCATTAGTTAAAGGGTCAATTATGTTTTAATCCTCAAACTTTCACTGATCTGGCGTGTTTTAAGTTTTAACCATTAAACTTTCTTTGGCAATGGATTTATCCTAAACTTTTGTTAACTTGTTAAAAAACCACCAAATATGTGAAAGTTGAAGGGCTAAAACATAATTAAGCCATAGTTAAAAAAGGACTAATCAACCATGAGGGGAAAAAAACACAAACCTTAAAAGGCAAATACGCAGATTTCTGAAGACCACCGGATTTACTAGAATATCTCGAAGCATAATTAATAGGAATTTTCCTTTCAGCTTCCTGAAACAATCCAACAACTACTTCATTCCCAAATAAGTAAATATTATATCAAAGGGTAAATATGTAATTTTACCTGAACATAGACGATGCTAAGAACTAAGAGGAAGAACGAGAAAATAATGGCAATTAAACCCGTGTAATTACCATCCTGAAAAGCTTCAGCAACTGTCCTACCAAATGATGCTGGCAAATACGAGATAATACTTGTGAAGATCAAAAGTGAAGTACCATTACCCAGTTTTAAATCCGTTATTTTTTCTCCAATAAATGTTGTTAAAACTGATCCCAATGTCAATAAAATAACAGAAGAAACAACCCATTGACTGCTGAAATCATCCACATATGGACGAAGAAATAGTGCTTGACCAATCGCCTGTTTAATTGAAAAAAGTCAAAGTTTAGAGTACAAGTTGATAAAACACAAGTTTGACCATGAAAATTCAAAATTACTGTGACCTGAACAAGAGCAAATCCAACAGAAGCGTAACGAGTATATTGGAGAATTTTTTTTCTGCCAGCTTCACCTTCTCGTTTTTGTAATTCTTGTAATTTTGGATAGATTTGTGTAAGAAGTTGGAAAACAATTGAAGCGTTAATAAACGGTACGATACCAAGAGAACAAATCCCCAATCGACCGATTCCGCCACCAGAAAACGTGTCTAAAGTTGTTAAAATGCTATTTCCATCCAAATTTCCAACAAATGCTTCGCGATTTACACCGCCAAGTGGTATGTATATTCCCAAACGAGATAATGCTAAGAACCCTAAAAGTTTTAGGAATTTTCCTGGTAATGGCCCTTTGAAAAAATCGCCAAAATCGATTGATGTGTCTTCTATTGCAGCTGTTGATCATAACAGAAATTTCTATATTATAATGCAGATATTCAATTGGGTTTTTAAAGATAAATGTATGAATTGTCAACTGTTCTTGAAGAAATGCAAAAAGCAGGTTAATTAATTTATGCAAGAACAATGGTTTGGAAACTTAATTATTTGCAGGAAAAGTTGATAAATAAGATTAAACCTGCAACTCCTTTAGGTGAGGAAGATTTATCATTTCTTGTACTTGAACTTGAGTTACTCTCAAATGTCCCTGAAAACAACCCTAAAACATTTTCCCAAGCAGAATTCAGGCCTGATAATTTACCTGAATCGATACCTAGCGGATCAAAATTACAGCTCTCACAACTGAAAAAAAAAATTAAAAAAAGAAAATCATAATAAACAGCAACAAATTCGATACAAAATCGAATTTTTCAGAAAGACCATGTTTCAATTAGTTTGTAATCATAACCAGAAACACCTAAATTCTCAACAAAACTGAATTTCTAAAAACACCCATTTGCAAGAACACATTGAGATTCAAAACAATATCTGGAAGATAAAATAGCAATACCTGGTGGATGAGGATAATGATAAGAGAGTGTTGCGTTTTCCGTTGACAGAAAGTGTCGCTCTGCAAATTGATGAATTGTTTCGAAGATTTCTAGAATTATGAATTGGAGTACGAAATTGAGTTGGTAATTTGCAAGAAAGAGACCATGATGATGTAATTTCTCTTCCGGTTATCAACATTATCTCCTTTTGAACGTTTGCTGGTTGGGGTTTGCGGTGGAATTACATTTATTTCATACCAAGAGAATATTGAGGGTGAATTGTCAAAAAGGGAAACTTTGGGGTCTTTTAGTAAACTAGTTTCAAGAAATGCAATTGTATTATTTTTATTTAATTTAATTGGTAAATTATGTTTATCCATGGTTCGCAACGAAAAAGAAAAATGCTTTTTGCGGTAAAATTGTTCAAACTTACGTGCTGTTTAATAAGAGACAGATGTAACGGTAAATCTGAATCATTCAGACATCTTTATTATTCTGATATTAATCATTCAGTTATTACCAAATGTTGAAACTTGATTCTTCGAGGACGGAAGGCGTACCTTTCCGTTGGATACGTCAGATCCTGAAACAAACAACAACCCTAGTCAGAGGCCTTCCGGGATTTGCTCCCAAAAGACACCCTGATGCCTAAGTAAGAAAACGATACGATGGGTAGGCTAAGTCAACGATATGTAATTGAAAGGAAGCGTATTCAATATCTTTGGTGGTTATTAAATGCAGTAATTTAATTCGTAGTGTAGTAAATGTGGGTCGGAATTGGATACCTGTTGTGATTGCTAAGTGCCCCATTTATAGCTAATTAAATGGGCGGGATATGCAACAAGAGGGATGAGCGGGATAACTAGGTACGCAGTATTATCCGCTCTGTCCGTTTGTCCATCGGTCATTAGGCAAAGGCCCAACCTTTTGGTCCGGAGGGTAAAGCACCGATCCTCCGTCAGGGCGCTTCCTGCGCGCCGCCCGCATTTAATGTTCATGTGGTTTCGCGCCACCTTTCATTTAAATCCGGGTACGCAATCAGACTCCTTGGGAACTGGTTGAGTCGGTCTGGATTGTCGTCTTCCATCTTCCTGCGCCTTATCCTTCCATTCGTGCATGTTCGCTTCGTTATACGTAGTATAGTTCATCAAGTCCCCTTAGTTAGAATTAACTTTCGCGTAGTAAGTTAGTTTTAACTGTTGCTTTTACCTTACCCGTCACTTAGAGCGTCTGAAAATATTACCGTTAGATCACCATGTTACCGTTGCTTTGTGCGGGAGTTTTCTTTTTCTGACCGTTAAATGTTATTTAAATATCCGATTTTCACTCCCTTTGGCCTTCCCTTCCTCATATATATTCACGCGCATCCCCTTCTTCCATTGTCACTTTCTTCGCTTTGATTTTAAACTTTCTCCCTGCGCCCTTGATTTTCTTATCTTCTATTTCCTCTTGATCTTCCCCCTATCTTTCCTTACTAATAACAATTATGAGGAAAGATAAATCATCCAAAGACAAAACCGATAAACCCTCAAAGGAGGTGAAGGCTGCTCTGAACATATATTCAACCTTTTCCGCCACTGATCTTCACCGGATTACCACCGAGTATTACATCGATCAACGGTACAAGCTTTTGCAGCCGAAGGAGGCCGATACCATACTTTCTGCTCCGGCCGGTTATGAACCTATTTATTTTCAATTCCTTCTTGGAGGGTTACGATTCCCGATTGATCCTTTCATCCTTGCCGTTTTACAGAACTTTGGTTTACACATCGCTCAGCTTGCTCCAAACTCTCTTCGCAAGGTGATTGGCTTTATTATGCTCTGTCGATCCCTTGGTATTCCTCTTTCTGTCCCATTATTCCGTTTTTTCTATACCGTCACTGGTCGTGGTGATTGGGTTGTGTTTGCCCATCGCCCGGGACAACATGATTGCATCACTGGTCTTCGGGACTCTATTCACGGATGGAAGTACAACTTTTTTTATATTGATCGTGCCGCCTTTAACAATGTGGAGCTTCCTTGGGGCAAGGCATCAGGAAGGGGTTCTGATCCCGTACCCGAATTGACTCCGGAGGAGCGTACATATGCAGACAAAATCTCTACTATTATTGTTGAGTGGGAGGATCCTGACGAAGCTTTCTTGGGTATGGCTGATCTTAGCCCTTACTATCTTCAGCGTGATGTAAGACCTTTCTGGAAGGTTGATGATCGAAACATTTCGCTACTGGAGCGTTTGCGGATGAAAAAAGGAAATCCACCGGAGGGTAGCATAGTTGTGGAAGAGGGAGAAATTGTGCCGTTCCTTCCTCCGGTGGAGGAAGACCAGAGCTCGGAAGCCACAATTGATCTTTCTAAGACTGACAGTGAGGGTATCCCTCGTACCGGAGACATCCCAGTTACCGGTCCCGAGTTCCGCGTGGAGGATACCATGATTCCAGATTCGCAGGCAGAGCTCCAGAGGACTCTGAAGACTCGTTATGTTCGTAATATTGCTTCTTCAGAGCGTGGTGGTGTGAGTAGAGTACGTAAGACCCGCGAAGAAGCTGAAACTTCACCACTCAGGCGACGCCGAGTCGATCCCGAAGGTATTTACTCCGCTTCATTGCTTTTATTTTTCTCTTTTATATATATATATATATATATATATATATATATATATATATATATATATATATATATATATATATATATATATATATATATATATATATATATATATATATATATATCCTAAGCTTACTTCTTTTTACGGCAGGTTTATCTGAATGTGTAGTAGTATCCGACGTTCCTGCAACCATTTCCCCTGTTATCAGTGAAGGGTTTCATTAGATACTAATTGACCACTTGGGTCAACCTCCTAGATTACTTGGTTCGAACCATACTGACCAAGAACATGAACTTGTTCTTGACCGGTTAGACCATCTAGCTAATTTAATCCCTAATGCGGAACTGAGATTAAACTTAATCCTTAAACCCTAAAGGATTGGGATCTTGGAAATCTAGATTAGATTAACGTAAAGAAACCTTGTACGAAAAACCCGAACACACACACACACACACTTGTGTGTGTTCGTCGACCAACACCAAGAACCCTAGGGTTCTTGGTCGAATTCGTCCAAGAGGGAGAAGGGAGAAAAGGGTTTTCTCAAAACATACCTCGTTGTTTGCTTAAGATAGATCCACGGATGATGAACAAATCGAACGATCTTCTAGTTGATCTAAGTAATGATCTTCGAATCTTCAAGACTTGAAGAATACGAAGAACGAACGAAGAACACGAAGAACACAAGGCTTGTGTTCTTGTGTGTGTGTTTCGGCCGAATGGGGTACAAGGGGAGGGCTAGGGTTTCGTGTAAGGTGATCAAAGGAATAAGGGAACCCCATGCCTTCTATTTATAATAGAAGGACTTTCACTTAGGGCCCTTCTAGTTTAATTAATATTAATCTCTTAATTAAACTTATCTTTTACACATTAAACCCTTATAGTTTTACTAGTTATTATTATCCCACTTAATTATTAAATGTCTAGTATTATACACTTATATATATTTCGTGTATATTACATATACAAAATATATACTTGCATTTAATACTTTTAATAATTAATTAGACAATAATATTATCCAAACACTATATGATTTAATAGCTTTAAATCATATTATGGATAATCTATAATTAACACATTGTATATTTACTCAACTAGTAAATGTACAAATACTTGTATTAATTAGTTAGTTAAACTAATCTAGTAATAAGTCAAACTTGACTTAATACTTAACTTGATTCATAATGACTATTATGAATCACTCCTCTTCGTAGTATCATTGCTTATCTTGCTCGTATTACATGCACTCACCGGTGTGATCCTTAAGTGTTTCGTAGGCATGGATGTATCATCATAGGTTGACTAACTGTGCACATAAATCCTTCAGACTCCCACTTGTGCAAGTTTGTAACCTTTGTCTTAATGATACGAGCTACAGTGGCCTTCTAGATGGGCATGTAGGTAACCAACCCCATAAAAACATCTTACGTAACCCAGGTATAGTTTCTTGAAAAACTCTTTAATAGCGTCTCCTAGTAAAGAACACTCTGTCTTTACTTCTTGGGGAACTATGTTAGGTTTATCCCTTGCAGCACGATATTTGTGATAATGAATACGAGCATGGTAGAAATTATCAACTCCTGTATTCAAAATCATTTAATGACTTCTTGATTCAAACTGTTGTGATAAACGACAAAGAACAAATCAGTTCGTTTGGGCATGACCATGCACTTTCCAGTTATCTCATCATGTCAAAGGACCCATAAATATCTCTCCTAAAAAGGAGGTGCAATTACCATCTTGTTATATTTCGATCTGAAATACAAATTCCTCTGTACCCAGTAAAGCCTCGTATGACAACCATATTTCAGAGTTGTCTAAGACGAACCAAAGCTTATTAGTCAATGTATCCCAAACCAAATACCTCAGGCTTAAGGACAATCCTAGTGAATAATACTTTTGAACTTTTCAACCACGAAGTATTATCACGGTGGTCAATCCAATATTCGTCGAGCTCCAACAGAATATCACCGATATTTGGTCTACACAAAACTTGTGTAGCTATCTTCGAAGAACTTCGAATCTACCACCAAATACTGCGATGACGTTAACGTCCCATCGAGGTTCCCACCAAGACGAGTAGTCACGGATTTATACCTTTTTAAATAGATAGACTTTTATTCATGGATATTGTAAAACATACAAATTCTGAATAATAATGATACTAACTCATGTATTATTCCTCACTGGACATAGATACTGAATTATTACTGGATCATTACTTATTCTATGCGTTTGCGTTGATTACTTCAACAACTCTTAATTGTAACTTTTATCACTAATTACAATTAGTCATTTCTATTAAACTAAAGACATAAGACGAGTATTCAAGAATACTATTACTTTTGTCTTTGCTAGATATTGTTCATGCAACGTTCTAGAACATATTCTAGTCTTGCCTTTCTATATGATTCGGTAAACGTAGGAGGATTGGAAAATAACTCCTTAGTTTCTTGAATATATAAAAACTTGTCTTGTAGCTAAATCTCTTTTAGCTACTTGATTTGTAGATATTCTTACTAGTTAAAAAATTTTCTTAAATGATTTAACTTGTTCACTGGAATGTGAACATCCTATTAGATATGCAATAATTAATCACAAGACTTGTGACCACGCTATTAGGTTTGCAATGATCTAATTACTGATCATTTATTTCTCTTAACTCTTTGGCTAACGACTTGGTAAAACCTTGTTGTTAATGTCCTAACTAACTTTATTATATTCATTAGTACCTCTAATGAATATGTTAGTCATAGCTCCCACTAAATTTTATGGAATAAAATCATTTTCTTAAACTACTACTTTTGACCTAGTCAAAACTTAAAGTTTAACCCTTTAAGAATTAATCAATCATCAAAGTCATCCTTTGGATTTGCGAATATCCAACATTCCCGATAAGGGAATCACGACTCTTATTGATTACTATATCTAACAAGTATAACACACTTAAAACGATACTTCCAATTCTTAAGTGCATTAGTATCTTTTAAGAATCTTATTAACGCCAAAGTCATTTCTTGGATTTCTCAAATATCCATTATTCCTATTAGGGAATTATGACTTGATTAAATATTGTATTTGTTACAAGTATAAAAGACTTGCAACAATACCTTTTAATTCTTAAACACTTTAATATAGTTTGTTCCTTTTAAGAGTTTATTTAATGTCTAAGTCATTTCACTTGGATTTTATGAATATCCAATTATTCCTGTTAAGGAACTATGACATCATTAAATACCTTTATTACAAGTATGAAAAAACTTGTAATAATACTCTTTGAAGTCTACCTTTGATTATATCCAATATAATCATACTATATTAATACTAACACTTTAAAATTTATTATCATAAGTAACCATTACTTAAGATGTTTTAAATAAGTTCAATGTACTTTGAACTTTATGCTTTTCATAAAATCTCTTAAATACTTTAGAAGAAACTTATAATTTCTAGTATCTAAGTATTGTGCTATTAAGACATTCACAACAATCAAACAAGTATAAAAACATGAAATATAAAGTAAATCAAAACTTGACTTACAATCTAGTCATAAAACCTTGACTAGTGTAATCATCACACATGCACACAATATAATTCAACCATGGATTCTTATTAAAACCAAATGAGAACTTGTTTTAACATAAAATAAAAATTATCCAACAAAAGAAAAAATTGTTTTACTGAATCCATAAAATATTGAATTATAAAAACTTGGTGCTTGTGGAATCACCATCTCATGCTGGTCACTATCACTTTCCATCTCCTCCTGCAATAAACGATTGCAAAAGTTAGATTACTCGTAATGTACTTTACAAGTATCTTAAAAGTGATTAAGAAGTGTGGTTGTGTTACCTGAGGAACTTGCGTTTCCTCTACCACCACTTGCACCCTTCGGACAATTCTTTTTCCAGTGCCCAGCCTCACCACACTTGAAGCACCGATTCTCGGTCCTCGCTGTGTTAGGCTTAAACTTCTTGACCTTTTGTTTGACACCTTTACCATTTGGCACTCCTTGGTTAGGATTGGTTTTACCCTTTCCTTTACCACCATGCCCTTTTCTCTTCTTGCCACCACCACTGCCATTACCGATCATTAGAACATCCTTAGACTTGGTCCCCTAACTCAATTCAGCCGTCTTGAGCATGGAATGTAGCTCAGCAATGAATTTCTCCATATTATGCATATTGTAGTTGACTACAAAAGGCTTGTAGTCATCAGACAACGAATTGAGTATAGTGTCTGTTGCCATTTGTAACGGTATGGGGTGACCAAGTCTAGCCAAATGATACATGTGTCCTTTCATTTTCATGACGTGGGCACTCACCGGCGTTCCTTTGACCATCTTGCAAGAGTTGAAGGCTCGATTGATGTCGAACCTCTCAGTGCGAGCTTGCTCTTGAAATGAATCCCTAAGTTGCTGGATCATCTCAAATGCAGGCACATCCATAAGTCCTGCTTGTAATTCTGGACTCATGGTTGCAAGCATCAAACAGTTCACATCGAGCGCATCACTGACATGCTTATCATAAGCTTGCCTTGCTTCAGCTCTAGCATTAGCGTCAGGGACATTAGGTACTGCTCTTTCCAAGACATACCACTTTCTCTCATGCCTGAGCACAATGCGAGGATTGCACTCCCAGTTGAGAAAGTTTGACCCAGTCAACTTGTCTTTTTCGAGGATTGAGCGAAGTGAGAGATTGTTGGTACTTGTCGTTGTGGTTGTTACTGCCATCTACAAATCAAACCCAGTTTAATTAGTAATCATCAATAAACATTCTCTAAAATATATTATAACCCATAATTAATATTTTAGGCCTAGGATCCATATATCACATTCTCGCCGCAAGGTTTGGGCACTTCCCGACGAGACATGCTGTTTCTGGTAGGTAACATCCTTACCGATCGTATCAAGACTTGACACGATTCCTAGGGGTCGTAGAATCTTTAGACTTATAACTTAGTACAACTATGTACAATCTAATTGTACATTTCTAAGTTAGTAATAAAGTCTAGTATGTTTATTCTACTCAAGTACTTTTTGGGCCGGGACTCCCGATTATCACCAAAGTAGATCAGACCATCTAAGACAGTGCGATGTTCTGCGCCGGGACTCCCGATTATCACAGAACCTTACGCACCCTAACACTCGCAATGATTTGAATCCATATCTAAGGTTCTTTATCCTTACAATATGAATATCGTTTAACAAGTGAGGTGTTCCATTAGGTGGATAGTACTTAGATCTAAGATTTTCTTGGGTTTGTTTAAGTCTTGAACTAAACTCAAACCTTATTCCAATCTTAATCCTTGTTTAAAATGCGTGACTTGTGAATTCAAGAATTCAACAAGACATCCCTTTTAAACTTTAAGAACTTTCTTTAAAACTCTTAGTTTCAAGAATTTGCGCGTTTTATATGTATACCTAAAACGAGGTGTACAAAACATATCACTAGGTTTTGTGGAAAACCTTATCTAGAATAAAACTTACTTGTTTTATCTTTCTTGAAAAACTTAAAACTTATGTTAAACTTTTAATCCTTTTATGATTCATAGACTTGAATCATAAATCTAGTTTAACACACCTAGTTTTTCATATGTTTAATAATGAAATCAAACATTTGTTTTGACTTACTAGATTTCACCAAAACTTATGTCTTGACGACATATCTATAAACTTTGTGATTTTCTTGTGTAGCTCCCATAAGCTCCAACAATCATGATGGAACTTGAGCAAACACAATCACCGGTTCATACTTGGTGAAACTAATAAACTTATTATATAAAGACTATATATAATAAATCTTAGTTTGTTTAAACCTTTCTTACATTTAACTTGGACTAGTTAAATATAGGTTCTTGTTATTTAACTTTGATCATTAATCTAGTATCTTACATGACTTGTAACATACTTATATTATACTTGTATAATTATCTAGTTATAATAACTTATAACTTTATACACCTCATAATAATAATATATAACTTTGTATATTTCTAGTTTATCATATAATCTCAACTTGTATAATTTCTAGTTATAATGGAATCATAACTTTATACTTTCTAGTTTTAATTATATAATTAACTTATACAATTACTGGTTATATTATTATATCTCTAAAGATCAAAATAACATTATTTTTTAATGTTCCATTTAATCTTGTATTTAATTTATATACATATTTATTTTTTTAAAATAAACTTGTAATCATTCTAATAAGAATATTACATATAATTTATATGTATTTTAACTTGAACTAATTAAAATACGTATAAACTACTTTATTTATTAAAATTCATTTTATCTTTCTAAATATTTTAAAAACGAAATATAATACATAAATAAATAAATACATCTTGTTAATTTCTTGAACTAGAAATCAACACTTCTTTTAATTCTCATTAAATGGTCTAACCCTAATCTTGTTTTTGATCAACCAAAACTAGGGTTTTGACTTTCTTGATCAAATACATTATTTAATTAAAGATTAATTCTAATCAATCCTATTAAACAATAAACTTTATTTAAATTCTAGGATAGATTATAACCCTAATAGATTTATTTAAACTTTTTAATTTAAACCTTATAGACAATAAACTTTGTCTAGATTTTTAGGTTTAAAGAACTAGTCTTTAATAAATCTATTAAGATAATAATTAAACCTATTAAACATAAACTTTTTTAATTATCTAGGTTTTAGATTATTAACCTAATTAATTCTTTTTAAAACATTAAACTTAACTAGTTTAAAGTTCTAGGGTTCTAGATTAAATCTAGGGTTTTTTTTTTCCAAAAACCCTTAAAGTCTAGGAAACTTTTCTACCAATTAAACTAGGCTAGTTTAACAAACTTGGTGTCCAAGCAAACTCTTGATCACGAAATCTTTAAGAAAAGGAAAGAATCCTTTTTGATCAATTAAACCAAATCTTGGTTTAACATACTTGATCCTAGATTTGGAAGATCATACAATTAAGGAAAGAATCCTCTTGATCAAGATTTTTGACAATCTTGATCCTAGGGTTCTTATTATTTTCAAAATACTAGGGTTAAGAAAAGAAGCCTTTTTGATCAATTAAACTAAACTAGTTTAATGTTCTTGATCCTAGGGTTCTTTTTACCCTTACACGAAATTTCTAGGGTTTTTTCTAGAATCCTTTTGACCAATTAAACTTAACTAGTTTAGCATGCTTGGTCCTAGGGTTCTTACCCTTTTCGTGTTCTAAGAAGAAGAAGAAGAAAAATTGGAACAAAAAAAACTTTAATAAAATTAAACAAACAAACTTTGTTAATCTAGTTTAGATCTCTAAACCAACGCTCTGATACCACTGAAGGGTTTCATTAGATACTGATTGACCACTTGGGTCAACCTCCTAGATTACTTGGTTCGAACCATACTGACCAAGAACATGAACTCGTTCTTGACCGGTTAGACCATCTAGCTAATTTAATCCCTAATGCGGGACTGAGATTAAACTTAATCCTTAAACCCTAAAGGATTGGGATCTTGGAAATCTAGATTAGATTAACGTAAAGAAACCTTGTACGAAAAACCCGAACACACACACACACACTTGTGTGTGTTCGTCGACCAACACCAAGAACCCTAGGGTTCTTGGTCGAATTCGTCCAAGAGGGAGAAGGGAGAAAAGGGTTTTCTCAAAACATACCTTGTTGTTTGCTTAAGATAGATCCACTGATGATGAACAAATCGAGTGATCTTCTAGTTGATCTAAGTAATGATCTTCGAATCTTCAAGACTTGAAGAATACGAAGAACGAACGAAGAACACGAAGAATACGAAGAACACAAGGCTTGTGTTCTTTTGTGTGTGTTTCGGTCGAATGGGGTACAAGGGGAGGGCTAGGGTTTCGTGTAAGGTGATCAAGGGTATAAGGGAACCCCATGCCTTCTATTTATAATAGAAGGACTTTCACTTAGGGCCCTTCTAGTTTAATTAATATTAATCTCTTAATTAAACTTATCTTTTACACATTAAACCCTTATAGTTTTACTAGTTATTATTATCCCACTTAATTATTAAATGTCTAGTATTATACACTTATATATATTTCGTGTATATTACATATACAAAATATATACTTGCATTTAATACTTTTATTAATGAATTAGATAATAATATTATCCAAACACTATATGATTTAATAGCTTTAAATCATATTATGGATAATCTATAATTAACACATTGTATATTTACTCAACTAGTAAATGTACAAATACTTGTATTAATTAGTTAGTTAAACTAATCTAGTAATAAGTCAAACTTGACTTAATACTTAACTTGATTCATAATGACTATTATGAATCACTCCTCTTCGTAGTATCATTGCTTATCTTGTTCGTATTACATGCACTCACCGGTGTGACCCTTAAGTGTTTCGTAGGCATGGATGTATCATCATAGGTTGACTAACTGTGCACATAAATCCTTCAATCAGCCCTACACCTGTCGTTTCTTTCAAACCTCCGACGTTTGTTCCTCCACCTATCGTAACGGCCAACATTCCGGTGCCCGTATCTCGTTCGGGGGCATCAGCGTTATGGAGGCTTCCTGTTGCTTCGTCCACCAGTTCTGCCGTTGCTATGTTTGAAAGCCAACTTTTTAGCTCCGGGGCCGCCACTTCATCACTGATTAGAGAATCCCTTTCTCCCCAGTCTGCTCGTAGTCAATCGTCGCTTCCTCCTTTCTCTTCTGCAGGTATGTACCTTATATAATACGCTTATACCTTCCATTACTCATCTTCCCTTACCCTTTCTTTTTTGTAGGTGGACCAATGCGCACTGTTGGTTCCCTCTTTACTACAACTGCTTCCGAACCTGCTAGGCAGAGTGGCCTCTTCGGGCGGTTGGATCCCCCAGAGTTACCCCACCTACGGCTCTTGTTACTTCTACTGCTCCTGTTGGAACCTCCTTTCCTGGGGATTTCGCGGATGTACCCGATGCTGACTTGTTTTCTCGAGCTAAATCCGGGCTTCTGGGTTCTGTTGAGCTTTTGTCTGAGCTTCAGGCTCGTAATACCCGTCGTGAGCAAGATTTTGGAAAACAAGGAACAAAGTTCGAACGTATTTCTGCACTGATGAAAACCCTCCAAAGTTTGTATGACGGAGAGGTGAAGAAAAGGGGACAACTGTCTGAGCAACTTTCGATGGATCGTGAAGAGGGTAGGAAGACTGTTGCGGACTTGCGGGCACAACTATCCGAATTGGAGAAACAGCAGAGTGCCTCATCTGCGAGGATTGCCGAACTGGAGCTGGCTTTGGTAGAGAAAGATACCTGTTTGAAGGAGGCGGAGAATCAACTCTCAGATATGAACGCCGAAAATGAATCGCTCAAGCTAGAGGTCGAGATGCAGGAAGGAATGTTATCTTCAAAGCAGGATGACATAACTTGGTTGCTTCGGAAGGGTATTCCCAGAGTTATTAAGGCGTTCTTAAATTCTGACGAGTTTGTTCAGAAGAACTCCTTGAAGGGTTTCATTGATACTGATTGACCACTTGGGTCAACCTCCTAGTCACTTGGTTCGAACCATACTGACCAAGAACATGGACTTGTTCTTGACCGGTTAAAACCAACTAGCTGATTTAATCCCTAAATGCGGAACTGAGATTAAACCTAATCCTTAAACCCTAAAGGATTGGGATCTTGGAAATCTAGATTAGATTAACAAAAAGAAACCTTGTACGAAAAACCCGAACACACACAATGCTTGTGTGTTTCGGTCGACCATCACCAAAGAACCCTAGGGTTCTTTGGTCTAAATTCGTCCAAGAGGGAGAAGAGAGAAAAGGGTTTTCTCAAAACATACCTTGTTGTTTGCTTAAGATAGATCCACTGATGATGAACAAATCGAGCGATCTTCTAGTTGATCTAAGCAATGAACTTGATCTTCGAATCTTCAAGACTTGAAGAACACGAAGAACACGAAGAACGAAGAACACCAAGAACTTGGTGTTGTTCTTGTTCGGCCGAAACCTAGGAGAGAGGGGGCTAGGGTTTCGGATTTTGGGAGCAAGGAATAAGGGAACCCCATGCCTTCTATTTATAATAGGAGGACTTTCACTTAGGGCCCTTCTAGTTTAATTAATATTAATACTTAATTAAACTTATCCTTTTTTCACTTTAAACCCTTATAGTTTTACTAGTAATTATTATCCCACTTAATTATTAAATGTCTAGTATTATAAACTTATATATATTTTGTGTATATTACATATACAAAATATACACTTGTATTTAATACTTTTAATAATTAATTAGACAATAATATTATCCAACACTATATGATTTAACAGCTTTAAATCACTTAAACTACTACTTTTGACCTAGTCAAAAACCCATAGTTTAACCCTTTAAGAATTAATCAATTATCAAAGTCATCCTTTGGATTTGCGAATATCCAACATTCTTTTTAAGGGAATCATGACTTTTATTGACTACTGTATCTAACAAAGTAAAGACACTTGAAACGATACTTCTAATTCTTAAGTGTATTAGTATCTTTTAAGAATCTTATTTAATGCCAAAGTCATTTCTTGGATTTCTCAAATATCCATTATTCCTATTAGGGAATTATGATTTGATTAAATATTGTATTTATTACAAGTATAAAAGACTTGCAATAATACCTTTTAATTCTTAAATACTTTAATATAGTTTTGTCCCTTTTTAAGAGTTCATTTAATGTCTAAGTCATTTCACTTGGATTATACGAATATCTAATTATTCCCATTAAGGAATTATGACTTCATTAAATTCCTTTATTACAAATATATAAAAAAAACTTGTAATAATGCTCTTTAAAGTCTATCTTGACTATATCCAATATAATCATACTATATTAATACTAACACTTTGAAACTTACTATCATAAGTAACCATTACTTAAGATGTTTCAACTAGGTTCAATAACTTGTGAACCTTATGCTTTTCATAAAATCTCTTAAATACTTTAGAAGAAAAACTTCTAATTTCTAGTATCTAAGTATTGAGCTTCTAAAACATTACTCATACAACAATCAAACAAGTATGAAATATAAAGTAAATCAAAACTTGACTTACAACCTAGTCATAAAACCTTGACTAGTGTAATCATCACACATGCACACACATAATATAATTCAAATATGGATTCCTTATTAAAACCAAATGAAAACTCGTTTTAACATAAAATAAAAATTATCCAAACAATAAAAAATAAAATTGTTTTTGCTGAATCCATAAAATACTGAATTATAAAATCTTGGTGCTTGTGGAATCACCATCTCATGCTGGTCACGTTCACTTTCCATCTCCTCCTGCAAAAGTTAGATTACTCGTAATGTACTTTACAAGTATCTAAAAGTGATTAAGAAGTGTGGTTGTGTTACCTGAGGAACTTGCGTTTCCTCCACCACCACTTGCACCCTTTGGACAATTCTTTTTCCAATGCCCAGCCTCACCACACTTGAAGCACCGATTCTCGGTCCTCGCTGTGTTAGGCTTAAACTTCTTGACCTTTTGTTTGACACTTTTACCATTTGGCACTCCTTGGATAGGATTGGTTTTACCCTTTCCTTTGCCACCATGCCCTCTTCTCTTCTTGCCACCACCACTGCTATTACCGATCACTAGAACATCCTTAGATTTGGTCCCCAAACTCAATTCAGCTGTCTTGAGCATGGAATGTAGCTCAGCAATGGATTTCTCCATATTATACATATTGTAGTTGACTACAAAAGGCTTGTAGTCATCAGACAATGAATTGAGTATAGTGTCTGTTGCCATTTGCAACGGTATGGGGTGACCAAGTCTAGCCAAGTGATCCATGTGTCCTTTCATTTTCATGACGTGGGCACTCACCGGCGTTCCTTTGACCATCTTGCAAGAGTTGAAAGCTCGATTGATGTCGAACCTCTCAGTGCGAGCTTGCTCTTGAAATGAATCCCTAAGTTGCTGGATCATCTCAAATGCAGGCACATCCATAAGTCCTGCTTGTAATTCTGGACTCATGGTTGCGAGCATCAAACAGCTCACATCGAGCGCATCACTGACATGCTTATCATAAGCTTGCCTTGCTTCAGCTCTAGCATTAGCCGCAGGGACATTATGTACTGCTCTTTCCAAGACATACCACTTTCTCTCATGCCTGAGCACAATACGAAGATTGCGCTCCCAGTTGAGAAAGTTTGACCCAGTCAATTTGTCTTTTTCGAGGATTGAGCGAAGTGAGAGATTGTTGGTACTTGTCGTTGTGGTTGTTGCTGCCATCTACAAATCAAACCCAGTTTAATTAGTATTCATCAATAAACATTCTCTAAAATATATTATAAACCCATAATTAATATTTTAGGCCTAGGATCCATATATCACATTCTCGCCGCAAGGTTTGGGCACTTCCCGACGAGACATGTTGTTTCTGGTAGGTAACATCCTTACCGATCGTATCAAGACTTGACACGATTCCTAGGGGTCGTAGAATCTTTAGACTTATAACTTATTACAACTTTGTACAATCTAGTTGTACATTTCTAAGTTAGTAATAAAGTCTAGTATGTTTATTCTACTCAAGTACTTTTTGGGCCGGGACTCCCGATTATCACCAAAGTAGATCAGACCATCTAAGACAGTGCGATGTTCTGCGCCGGGACTCCCGATTATCACAGAACCTTACGCACCCTAACACTCGCAATGATTTAAATCCATATCTAAGGTTCTTTATCCTTACAATATGAATATCGTTTAACAAGTGAGGTGTTCCATTAGGTGGATAGTACTTAGATCTAAGATTTTCTTGGGTTTGTTTAAGTCTTGAACTAAACTTAAACCTTATTCCAATCTTAATCCTTGTTTAAAATATGTGATTTGTGAATTCAAGAATTCAACAAGTCATCCCTTTTTAAACTTTAAGAACTTTCTTTAAAACTTATAGTTTCAAGAATTTGCGCGTTTTATATGTATACCTAAAAACGAGGTGTACAAAACGTATCACTAGGTTTTGTGGAAAACCTTATCTAGAGTAAAACTTACTTGTTTTATCTTTCTTAAAAAAAACTTAAAACTTATGTTAAACTTTTAATCCTTTTACGATTCATAGACTTGAATCATAAATCTAGTTTAATACACCTAGTTTTTCATATGTTTAATAATGAAATCAAACATTTGTTTTGACTTACTAGATTTCACCAAAACTTATGTCTTAACGACACATTCATAAACTTTGTGATTTTCTTGTGCAGCTCCCACTAGCTCCAACAATCATGATGGAACTTAAGTTAACACAATCACCGGTTTATACTTGGTGAACCTAATAAACTTATTATATAAAGACTATATATAATAATTCTTAGTTTGTTTAAACCTTTCTTACATTTAACTTGAACTAGTTAAATATAGGTTCTTGTTATTTACACTTGATCATTAATCTAGTATATTATTACATGACTTGTAAAATACTTATATTATACTTGTATAATTACTAGTTATAACAACCTATAACTTTATACACCTTATAATATTAATATATAACTTTGTATATTTCTAGTTCATCATATAATCTCAACTTGTACAATTTCTAGTTATAATGGAATCATAACTTTGTACTTTCTAGTTTTAATTATATAATTAACTTATACAATTACTAGTTATATTATTATATCTCTAAAGATCAAAATAACATTATTTTAATGTTCCATTTAATCTTGTGTTTATTATATATATACATATATATTTACTTTTAAAATAAACTTGTAATCATTCTAATAAGAATATTACATCTAATTTATATGTATTTTAACTTGAACTAATTAAAATACTTATAAACTACTTTATTTATTAAAATTCATTTTATCTTTTAAATATTTAAAATTCGAATATATATATAAATATAAATAAATACATCTTGTTAATTTCTTGAACTAGAAATTAACACTTCTTTTAATTCTCATTTATTAGTCTAACCCTAATCTTGTTTTTTATCAACCAAAACTAGGGTTTTGACTTTCTTGATCAAAGACATTATTTAATTAAAAGATTAATTCTAATCAATCCTATTTAAACAATAAACTTTGTTTAAATTTTAAGATGGATTATAACCTTAATAAATTTATTTAGACTTTTTAATTTAAAACTTTTAGACAATAAACTTTGTCTAGATTTCTAGGTTAAAGAACTAGTCTTTAATAAATCTATTAAGATAATAATTAAACCTATTAAACATAAACTTGTTTAATTATCTAGGTTTTAGATTATCATCCTAATTAATCCTTTAAACAATTAAACTCAACTAGTTTAATGTTCTAGGGTTCTAGATCGCATCTAGGGTTTTTCGGAAAAATCCTTAAAGTCTAGGAAACTTTTCCACCAATTAAACTAGGCTAGTTTAACAAAACTTGGTGTCCAAGATACTCCTTGATCACGAAATCTTAAGAAAAGGAAGGAATCCTTTTTGATCAATTAAACCAAATCTTGGTTTAACATACTTGATCCTAGATTTGGAAGATCATACAATTAAGGAAAGAATCCTCTTGATCAAGATTTTTGACAATCTTGATCCTAGGGTTCTAGATTTCTGAAAAATAGCTAGGGTTAGGGAAAAGAAGCCTTTTGATCAATTAAACAAATCTTATTTAACATACTTGATCCTAGGGTTCTTTGCCTTACACGAATTTTCTAGGGTTTTCTAGAATCCTTTTGACCAATTAAACTTAACTAGTTTAACATACTTGGTCCTAGGGTTCTAACCCTAATTCGTAAATTAAGAAGAGGAAGAAGAAGTTGGAACAAAAAAACTTAATAAAAATTAAACAAACAAACTTTGTTAATCTAGTTTAGATCTCTAAACCACCGCTCTGATACCACTGAAGGGTTTTGATAGAAACTGATTGACCACTTGGGTCAACCTCCTAGTCACTTGGTCCTAACCATACTGACCAAGAACATGAACTTGTTCTTGACCGGTTAAAACCAACTAGCTAATTTAATCCCTAATGCGGAACTGAGATTAAACTTAATCCTTAAACCCTAAAGGATTGGGATCTTGGAAATCTAGATTAGATTAACAAAAAAAAACCTTGTACGAAAAACCCGAACACACACAATGCTTGTGTGTTTCGGTCGACCAACACCAAAGAACCCTAGGGTTCTTTGGTCGAAGTTCGTCCAAGAGGGAGAAGAGAGAAAAGGGTTTTCTCAAAACATACCTTGTTGTTTGCTTAAGATAGATCCACTGATGATGAACAAGTCAAGCGATCTTCTAGTTGATCTAAGAAATGAACTTGATCTTCGAATCTTCAAGACTTGAATAACACGAAGAACACGAAGAACGAACGAAGAACAATTGAAGAACACAATGCTTGTGTTCTTCCTTGTATTCGGCCGAAATAGGGAGAGGAGGGGGCAAGGATTTCGTGGGGTTGTGTAAGGGGTTTTAGGGTTACCCTAAGCCTCTTATTTATAGATAAATAAGTTGCGCTTAGAACCCTCTAGTTTAATTAATATTAGATCTTTAATTAAACTTCCTTTTAACACTTCCAACCCTTATAGTTTAACTAGTTTATTATTATTGCACTTAACTATTAAATGTCTAGTATTAATACACTAATAATTGGGTACCCATATACACGAATTATATATACTTGTATTTATACTTTTAATAATTAATTATATAATAACCTTTATATAATTTATACAACAATATTATCCAATTTACTATATGATTTAATAGCTTTTAAATCATATTATGGATAATCTATAATTAACACATTGTATATTTACTCAACTAGTAAATGTACAAATACTTGTATTAATTAGTTAGTTAAACTAATCTAGTAATAAGTTAAACTTAACTTAATACTTTAACTTGATTCATAATGACTATTATGAATCACTCCTCTTCGTTGTGTCATCGCTTATCTTGCTCGTATTACATGCACTCACCGGTGTGACCCTTAAGTGTTTCGTAGGCATGGATGTATCATCATAGGTTGACCAACTGTGCACATAAATCCTTCACCTTCCCCCACTCATCCCGAAAGAACACTTCTTGGGATTTAGTTTCATGTTGATCTTCCTTAGCTGTAACAACGTTTCTTCTACATCCTGAAGTAAGTTTTCATCTTTCCTACTTTTAATGACCATGTCATCAACATATACTTCCAGATTTTGACCGATCTGTCTCTCAAAGGCCTTGTCTACCAAACGTTGATACGTGGCCCCTGCATTCCGGAGACCGAAATGCATTTTTACATAGCAAAACGTTCCTTTAGCCGTATGGAACGCCGTTTTCTCTTCGTCTTCCTGTGTCATCTGAACCTGATGGTACCCCTTATACGCATCTAGGAACGACTTCCATTTGTATCCCCCCAACGATTTCACCTTTTGTTCTATCTCTGGGAGAGGGTAGCTATCTTTGGGGCATGCTTTATTGAGGTCTTTGAAATCTACACACATGCGCATAGATTTGTCTCCCTTTTTGATTAACCCCGGATTCGCTATCCATTCGGGATATCGCGTGCTTCGTAGGACTCCGGCATCTACCCAATCTTTGACTTCTTTGTTCACGATCTCGTTTCGTTCCGATGCCATTCCTCATTTCGTCTGTTTTATTAGACGGAAAGAGGGATTGACCATCAGCCTGTGTTCTGCTACTTCCCGGGATACTCCGGTCATATCCTTTGGTTTCCATGCGAAAACCTCTTTGTGTTTTTTCAACAACTCCCCCAGATCTCTTTTTAATAACGTCGGTAAGTTCCCCCCGATTCAGACGGTTAGATCAGGATACTCCGGATTAACTACAACGTGAGCCTCTTCTTGTTCCGTCCAACTATCTTGGTGAGTGACACTATTACACTCCAAGGGGGCATCGGCATACTCTGGGTTGTGATGACGCCATGTTCCGAAGGAAATTTTAGTAAACCATGAATCGTTGAAGCAACGGCTTGGAATTGCCACAAGCCTGTCCTTCCCAAGATGGCATTGTACCTGGAAGGTGCCTCTATGACGATGAACTCTGCCAGGATTGTTTTATTAAGGGGTTTCTCCCAATCAGCCAGCATGATGGGAAGGTGTATCTTCCCTTTGGGCCAAACGGACTGTCCGGAGAACCCAATAACCGGAGCCTTCGCCGGCTTCAAGAAAGCTTTTATTTCAGTTGAAAATTTATCGAAGCAGTGACCATACATGATGTTTGCTAAGCTTCCTCCATCTAGATATATTCGTCGTACCATTGTTTTTGCTATAATCCCAAAGACCGCCAAATAAATATTCAACTGAAATAAAAGCTTTCTTGAAGCCGGCGAAGGCTCCGGTTATTGGGTTCTCTGGACAGTCCGTTTGGCCCAAAGTGAAGATACACCTTCCCTTCATGCTGGCTGATTGGGAGAAAACCCTCAATAAAACAAGCCTGGCAGAGTTCATCATCATAGAGGCACCTTCCAGTTACAATGCCATCTTGGGAAGGACGGGCTTGTGGCAATTCTAAGCCGTTGCTTCAACGATTCATGGTTTGCTAAAATTTCCTTCGGAACATGGCGTCATCACAACCCAGAGTATGCCGATGCCCCCCTTGGAGTGTAATAGCGTCACTCACCAAGATAGTTGGACGGAACAAGAAGAGGCTCACGTTGTAGTTAATCCGGAGTATCCTGATCTAACCGTCTGAATTCTACTATTCCTCCCCGTCTCTTCCCCAAAAAGGGGGGCTTTGTCTCTTCTTCCAGGGCAAAAATCTCCGCATTATATACTGCTACCTCATTTTTTTGCAGGAGGTTCTATAACAGCCACTTCCTCCTTTCCTTTGCCTTGTGCTTCCTTCTCCCTTTTGTAACTTTCACACGAAGCGGTGGTATGTCCCATGATTTTATGGAAATCACAGTAGGCGTTTGGGTCCCTGGGATACCTCTTCCTTGGTGTTCTTCCTTCAGCCGGCTTTCGTGTTTCGTGAGCTGAGAAAACTTCCCGCCGGGACGGAGCGTATCGATCATATGAAGATTTTCCTTCATAGGCTCGTCCACGATACGGGGGTTTTCCTATGTAGCTTGTTCGCAGCTGACTCTTTCCTTTCTCACTGTTCCGGAACGAACTGGAGCCTACCGTCCCCTTTTTTTCATGTGTTTCGAAGCGTAGTTTCTCTTCACTTTCTTCTTCCTGTTTGAGTACCTTATTTACCGCGTTAATCATATCGTCCGCTTTCACGAAGAATCTTTTTGACAGCTCCCGGAACAACTCCCCTTCTTCGGAGACCATACGTAAAGGCTGCTATTATGAGCGAATCTTCTCGGACGGGCATTTTCCGGCTTTGTTCGTTGAATCTTTTGAAGTATGATTCTTCGTTGAAACTTGATTCTTCGAGGACGGAAGGCGTACCTCTCCATTGGATACGTCAGATCCTGAAACAAACAACAATCCTAGTTAGAGGCCTTCCGGCATTTGCTCCCAGAAGACACTCTGATGCCTAAGTAAGAAAACGATACGATGGGTAGGCTAAGTCAATGATATGTAATTGAAAGGAAGCGTATTCAATATCTTTGGTGGTTATTAAATGCAGGAATTTAATTCGTAGTGTAGTAAATGTGGGTTGGAATTGGATACCTGTTGTGATTGCTAAGTGCCCCATTTATAGCTAATTAAATGGGCGGGATATGCAACAGGAGGGATGAGCGGGATAACTAGCTACGCAGTATTATCCGCCCCGTCCGTTTGTCCATCGGTCATTAGGCAAAGGCCCAACCTTTTGGCCCAGAGGGTAAAGCACCGATCCTCCGTCAGGGCGCTTCCTGCGCGCCGCCCGCATTTAATGTTCATGTGGTTTCGCGCCACCTTTCCTTTAAATCCGGGTACGCAATCAGACTCCTTGGGAACTGGGTGAGTCGGTCTGGATTGTCGTCTTCCACCTTCCTGCGCCTTATCCTTCCATTCGTGCATGTTCGCTTCGTTATACGTAGTATAGTTCATCAAGTCCCCTTTGTTAGAATTAACTTTCGCGTAGTAAGTTAGTTTTAACTGTTGCTTTTACCTTACCCGTCACTTAGAGCGTCTGAAAATATTACCGTTAGATCACCATGTTACCGTTGCTTTGTGCGGGAGTTTTCTTTTTCTGACCGTTAAATGTTATTTAAATATCCGATTTTCACGCCCTTTGGCCTTCCCTTCCTCATATATATTCACGCGCATCCCCTTCTTCCATTGCCACTTTCTTCGCTTTGATTTTAAACTTTCTCCCTGCGCCTTTGATTTTCTTATCTTCTATTTCCTCTTGATCTTCCCCCTATCTTTCCTTACTAATAACAATTATGAGGAAAGATAAATCATCCAAAGACAAAACCGATAAACCCTCAAAGGAGGTGAAGACTGCTCTAAACATATATTCAACCTTTTCCACCACTGATCTTCACCGGATTACCACCGAGTATTACAACGATCAACGGTACAAGCTTTTGCTGCCGAAGGAGGCCGATACCATACTTTTTGCTCCGGCAGGTTATGAACCTATTAATTTTCAATTCCTTCTTGGAGGGTTACGATTCCCGATTGATCCTTTCATCCTTGCCGTTTTACAGAACCTTGGTTTACACATCGCTTAGCTTGCTCCAAACTCTCTTCGCAAGGTGTTTGGCTTTATTATGCTCTGCCGATCCCTTGGTATTCCTCTTTCTGTCCCATTATTCCATTTTTTCTATACCGTCACTGGTCGTGGTGATTGGGATTTTTTCTGATACTTCTTTTGCTGTATGAAGCTGTGGTTAAACAGCGCAGCAAGCTCTTCGAAGCTGGTAATGCTCCTTTGGGGCAAGCTGGACAACCAATACTGAGCTGAGCCTTCCAACGTTCATGCGAAGTATAAACGACATAGCTTTTGGTCCATCGGGATCATTCTAACAGCCCATCGGAAGCTAGCTATGTGGTCGTCCGGATCTCCGGTCCCGTCATATGACTTGACTCTGGGCCCTTTGAGTCCCGGGGGAATCGGCATCTCGTTAATTTCGTCGGTGAATGGAGATCGAAAACTCCGACGCGTTGAAGAGTGATGTTGAGCGAGTTTTTCTTCTCTCCCCCCAGGGGTTCGCTCTCTTTTTCTCTCCGAACTTCGCTCTCTCCTTCTCTCCGGAGTTCGCATTCTCCTTCTCTCCGGAGTTCGCGTTCTTCTTTCTTTTTCCCGTCCGGATTCCTGGTCTTGGACCCGAGCAGGAGGGGTTTTTTCCCTGTAAACTTCTTCCGCGGATTCCTCTTCCGTGGACTCTTCACTAGAATAAGTTAGAGTCCTTCCGACTCCGCTTGTTCTTTCTATAGTCTTTCTCCGACTTTTCTCCCCGTCTCGTAGCTGCCGGAACTTGCAGAAGAGATTGAACTCTTTGATTTCCTCCTCCGTCGGATCATCCTTTCCGGATCCAGAAGGGGGAGGGCACGTCGCAGTGTTAACAACGGCTGAAGCGGGAAAAAGGAGGAGTAGGATCATCTCTTGGTGGTGTCAGAGACTGATTCCCTCCTTCCGGTGTTAATTCGAGGACCATTTTGTTCGAGGTCCCACGGATGGCGCCAAATGTTGAAACTTGATTCTTCGAGGACGAAAGGCGTACCTCTCCGTTGGATACGTCAGATCCTGAAACAAACAACAACCCTAGTCAGAGGCCTTCCGGGATTTGCTCCCAGAAGACACTCCGATGCCTAAGTAAGAAAACGATACGATGGATAGGCTAAGTCAACGATATGTAATTGAAAGGGAGCGTATTCAATATCTTTGGTGGTAATTAAATGCAGGAATTTAATTCGTAGTGTAGTAAATGTGGGTCGGAATTGGATACCTGTTGTGATTGCTAAGTACCCCATTTATGGCTAATTAAATGGGCGGGATATGCAACAGGAGGGATGAGCGGGATAACTAGCTACACAGTATTATCCGCTCCGTCCGTTTGTCCATCGGTCATTAGGCAAAGGCCCAACCTTTTGGTCCGGAGGGTAAAGCACCGATCCTCCGTCAGGGCGCTTCCTGCGCCCTCCGCATTTAATGTTCATGTGGTTTCGCGCCACCTTTCCTTTAAATCCGAGTATGCAATCAGACTCCTTGGGAACTGGTTGAGTCGGTCTGGATTGTCGTCTTCCACCTTCCTGCGCCTTATCCTTCCATTCGTGCATGTTCGCTTCGTTATACGTAGTATAGTTCATCACCAATCATCACCGTAAAATCAGCGTAAACCTTTGCACAATCTCTTTAAAACTATGATTACTTTCTTAAAAATGTGAACCCAAGGTGTTATACCCTTCCAGCCTTCTTCATCTTAAAAATAAGTCGAAAATCAAGAACGAAAGATATCCCATAAACAAAAGAAAAAACCATTTGTATATGTTCTGTACAAGAGATAATTATGTGTCTACAACATCTATACCGTTACCAACAAACATATATAAAAAAAAGATATCAGAGCCCATGACATTTTTGAACGTTTGTAATGGTTTCAAATGACACCCGAACCCCTGAATCTGGGACTTGATTTGAAGCCATTTCGAGCCCATGAAGCATCTTGATCACATCAACAGTATCATCAAGATAATATTTTGCCATACTCGGTTTTTGGCCAACTGTACACGCAAACACTTCCGATATCCCTCGGTTTACAACCGAACTTGAGATCTTCTCAAACATGTCTTCATCCGACCGATCATCTCTAATGCACAATGATCGGTACATTTTATGTTACACTTTATTTGCTTTATTTGCTTAACAAATGTACCTATATGTTATTAAATATACTACTTTGATAAGTTTTATTATTTTGTAGGTCGGAAAGTAAAAGAAGCTTATTTAATCTAATTAACCAAGGTATACCAAGTTAAATAAGCTAGCTTTGGATTACTTAGTGCTATCATTAAAGCTATTTATTAATAAGAGTTCAACCTTTAAAATGAGGGCCACGCATATTCTTGAGGGGAGTTCAACTTTTAATTGAAACAAGCACATACGATGGACAATTAAATGTCATGACCGACATATGAGAATTAAATAGATTTGGTTACATTTTATCATGGAGATAGAGTTGGATAACTCTTTAAGATTGGTTTGAATGAGAAATAGAGATAAACACAACAAATTCATTCAATTGAAAAGTAGAGTCGGTGGTATAGGTCACCACATTATTTGTTTTAAATAAAGGGGTGACAAATTAATTTAAAAGGACACAACTCTTGATTTCACAAAATCCCAGCCGCAAGTTTTAGAAAAATACCCCAGCCGCAAGTTAGACGGGCGAATTAGTTTCGACGACTGCTATGTACGAAACCAAGAACAGCAACAGACGAACGATGTATTCTTTTAATTGGTTTGGTTTGATTTTCTTTTCCATGTCAGGTTAATTTTTTGTGATCACTATTAGGAGTAGGTTTCAATTCTTTTTCTTTAATGCATGAACTATACTATTATTTGAACAATTTATGGTAGTTTATTTAGTTACGTTGATTTGGTTCGTTATGATTATTATTTGTTTTCCGTAATTTAACTCTTATTTGTTTTGTTAGATTAAGTGTAAGACAACCTTGTTGTGGTTGGACCGATCGTGCTTAACCACCCTTTGTGGTGCTATAGACGGTTGTTGCCGATACACACAATTTCTGCCCAGATTTGGTCTAGTAGAATAAATATTTTAACGGTTTTGTCTATGAAACCTAACTACCCTAAATTAAGTAAAATAACCATATTTTGTGACATTAGAGAAAAGATTGATACCGAAACTAGTAGTGATTACACTCGTCTCCTATAGTTTTTCATCTAGAATTTATTACTTTCGTTTTACTTTATTTTATAACTTTTTATTAGTTTTTAGTTCTTTTAATTATTTGCTTTACAAGTTTAATTAGTTTTATCAATCAATCTTAAAAAAAATTATTTAAGTCAACTAATCACTATTATGCTAACCTAAGCTCCTCAGTAGATTCGACTCTTACTTGCCATAACTAATAGGTGTAATTAAGGCATTTATTTTCTCGATAGTTTACGACCTGTCAGAATTTTGGCGCCGCTGCCGGGGAGCTTTGAGCTTAGTTTATTAGTTTTTAGTTAATTTTTTTATTTATTTTTATTCTATTTAGTTTCTTTCTAAATATTAAAAAAAAAATTACAAAAATATTTTCTTTTTATTTGTTTATGTTATAAATTAGATATGATTATGACCCTATTAGCACTTCATCAAAGAACTAGCTACATCTATAACAAGAACATAAGACGAAGAACAAAAACTAGAAAGAAGAGAGGAAGAGAAGTATGTAAACACTTATGAAAGTGTTGAGGTGCATTTTATTCATCCATCTCATGGGGTATTTATACTAAAAGTTTTACCCTTGCATTACATGTACATACAAATGAAAGGTAAATAAACAGACATAGATTTGATGGAGAAGACATGAAGGGTTGAAAATGTGGCAATCCATTTAATGGCTTTGTGTTTCATATTCATAATACTCCCCCTTGGATGACACATTTTCCAACTACTACTGCCTCGTTAAAAACCTTTGCTAAAGAAAACCCAGTGGGAAAAAACTTTAGCGAAGGGAAAAAGAGTGCAGTGCATAGTTTACTCCCCCTCATTTATGTAATCACTATTCTTCACATGCTATGCACATGTCGCATTCCGATACCCGATACATGCTTTCTAAAGATTGCAGTGGGAAGTGCCTTCGTGAAAAGATCTGCTGCATTGTTACTGGATTGAACATACTTTATCTCAACTTCATGATTCTTTATAAGCTCTTGAGTGTATTCGAAAAACTTTGGAGGAATATGTTTTGTCCTGTCGCTCTTGATATATCCTTCTTTCATTTGATTAACACATGCCGCGTTATCTTTATATATTAAAGTTGGGACTTTATCTTTATCCAGTCCACATGAAGTTAGTATGAGTTGCGTCATTGATCTTAACCATGCACATTCTCTGCTTGCTTCATTTAGTGCTATTACTTCAGCATGATTTGAAGATGTGGCAACAAGTGTTTGCTTTTGAGAACGCCAGGAAATTGCAGTACCTCCATTCATGAAGACATGTCCAGTTTGAGATCTTGCTTTATGAGGATCAGACAAATACCCTGCATCTGCATAACCAATCAATCCTTGTTTTGAATCATTAGGATAAAATAATCCTAAGTCACTAGTTCCTCGAAGGTATCGGAATATGTGCTTGATCCCGTTCCAATGCCTTTTTGTCGGTGATGAAGTGAACCTTGCTAATAAGTTTACAGCAAAAGAAATGTCAGGTCTGGTACAATTAGTAAGATACATTAGGGCACCTATTGCATTAAGGTATGGTACTTCTGGACCAAGAACCTCCTCATTTTCTTCGTATGGGCGAAATGGATCTTTGTCAATATTTAGTGATCTAACAACCATTGGAGTACTTAAAGATTTGGCTTCGTTCATATTGAAACGCTTCAAGATCTTTTCTGTATAATTCGATTGATGTACAAGTATTCCATTATGCAAATGTTCAATTTGTAATCCAAGACAATACTTGGTTTTCCCAAGATCTTTCATTTCAAATTCTTTCTTTAAAAGTTCAATAACTTCAAGAATTTCTTTATTCGTTCCAATGATGTTTAGATCATCAACATATACAGCTATGATCACATATCCAGATGTTGTTCTTTTAATAAATACGCATGGACAAATAGTATTATTTTTGTAACCTTTACTTGTCAAGTAATCGCTTAAACGATTATACCACATGCGTCCAGATTGTTTTAACCCATATAAAGATCTTTGTAGTTTAATTGAATACATTTCTTTAGGTTTTGTATTCAATGCTTCAGGCATTTTAAATCCTTCAGGAATTTTCATATATATATCACTATCAAGTGATCCATATAAGTAAGCAGTAACAACATCCATAAGACGCATCTCTAACTTTTTAGAGACTGCAAGGCTGATTAAATACCTAAAAGTGATTGCATCCATAACTGGAGAATATGTTTCCTCATAATCAATTCCAGGTCGTTGAGAAAAACCTTGTGCTACAAGTCTAGCTTTGTATCTTACAATTTCGTCTTTCTCATTTCTCTTTCGAACAAAAATCCATCTATACCCTAATGGTTTCACAACTCCAGGTGTCATAATAATAGGTCCAAATACCTTTCTCTTGTTGAGAGAATTCAGTTCAGCTTGTATAGCTTCTTTCCATTTAACCCAATCATGTCTATTTTGACATTCATTAACAG
The DNA here is from genome assembly GCA_963853835.1 of Calendula officinalis. Taxonomy (NCBI): domain Eukaryota; kingdom Viridiplantae; phylum Streptophyta; class Magnoliopsida; order Asterales; family Asteraceae; genus Calendula; species Calendula officinalis. Next base: position 25,715,908 of record OY970832.1, read on the forward strand.
ATTGTGGTTCGGATTCATCATTCATAATATCACATGCGACAACATAAGAAAATTTCTCATCAATATTTTCTATAACATTACTTTCCTCAACCGGAGGATTGTTTTGTGTTTCTTCAGGAACACTTTCCTCATGATCAATTGCATTTTCTGTTGGTTTTCTTTTTCGAGGATTTTTATCCTTTGAACCAATTGGTCTTCCACGCTTCAAGCGTGTCTTAGATTCTTGAGTGAATTTATCATCAGATTGCCTATTTGGAATTTCAATTCGAGCTGGAGTATTAACAGCTGGTATATATGATTTAGTCACTCTTTTTGTATCAGTAAATGCATCTGGCAATTGATTAGCTATTTCTTGGAAATGCATTATCTTTTGAACTTCAGTTTCACATTGTTTTGTGCGAGGATCAAGATATAAAGAAGGTTCATTCCATGAGACATTCTTTTCTTGGTTTTTCGTTTCTGCACCTAATGGTGGAAAAACTGATTCATTGAATTGACAATCAGCAAGACGTGCTGTAAAAACATCACCTGTTAAAGGTTCAATATATCTTATAATAGACTTTGTCTCATATCCAACATATATACCCAACCTTCTTTGGGGACCCATCTTTGTACGTTGTGGTGGTGCAATATGAACGTATACGGCACATCCAAATATTCTAAGATGAGAAATATTTGGTTCTTGACCAAAAGCAAGTTGTAAGGGAGAGTATGCATTATATGAACTTGGCCTTATGCGAATTAATGATGCAGCATGTAATATTGCATGACCCCATATGGAAACAGGAAGTTTGATTTGCATTATCAATGGTCTAGCTATTAGCTGTAGACGTTTAATTAATGATTCAGCTAAACCATTTTGTGTGTGTACATGAGCTACTGGATGTTCAACAACAATCCCTACAGACATGCAATAGTCATTGAATGCTTGGGAAGTAAATTCACCAGCATTGTCCAGTCTTACTCTTTTGACTGTATAATCAGGGAAATGTGCTCTAAGTTTAATGATTTGAGCAAGAAATTTTGCAAATGCCATATTACGAGATGATAATAGGCAAACATGAGACCATTTGCTAGATGCATCTATCAAGACCATAAAGTATCTAAATGGTCCAGATGGTGGATGAATTGGTCCACATATATCACCTTGAATTCTTTCAAGAAATCTAGGTGATTCCTTGTCAACTTTCATCGGTGAAGGTCTTATAATTAATTTTCCAAGGGAACAAGACGTACATGGTTTCATATTACTTGTTTGAGGGAACTTCTGGTCCTTCAATGGATGACCATGTGTATTCTCAATTATTCTTCGCATCATTGTTAATCCTGGATGACCTAACCTGTCATGCCATAAACTAAATATCCCAGGATCACAATGTTTTTCTTTAACCACCATATTTGATTCTACTTTATTTATATATGTATGGTGTAAATTGGAATCAAATTTTGGTAGTTTCTCCAACACTCGATTGTCATTTATAATAAGCATAAATTTCTTATTATCTATTGTTTTGGTTTGCGTGTCATATCCGTTAAGATATATATCACCAAAACTCAATAGATTTCTGCTTGACTTTGGAGAAAATAAGGCATTATCTATTTGGAATTTTGTACCATTAGGTAATATGAAATTAGCTTTTCCAGTTCCCTCAATCAAGTCTACAGGACCCGATATAGTACGTATTGAACCTTTTGTTGGATTTATTTTGGAGAAGTATTTCTTTGATTTCAAGATAGTATGTGTAGTACCACTCTCTGCTATTAAAAGATCTCCAATATTTCCTTGATGTTGTGCTCCATTTGAACTCATATTGAACTTCACATATGAAAAACAAATAATGAGGTTATTATAAAGAAACTTCATTTATTGAAGGAAATATATTACATAACACAGACTTCATTTGCTGAAAGGAAATATATTACATACGACAGACTTCATTTGCTGAAGGGAAATATATCACATAAGACAGAAAGCAAGTAAAAACAGGCTACAACAAACCACTGATTTCCTTAATCAATGTCTTCCATGTCATTGCAGAAATCGAGAGTACTGAGGTTGGTAATATCATCAATGTTGAATTCCATGTTGTTAGTTTCAACATTATCAACGAGATTTACTTCTTTTCCCTTTCCTTTGAGGGAAGCTTGGTAAAGTTCACATAGATGTGCAGGTGTGCGGCATGTCCTAGACCAATGGTCCGCGCAACCACATCTATAACAACAACTCTCAGCATTCTTTGATTTACCAGCATCATACCTTGCCCCTTTGGCCTTATCTTGTGTTTGGACATTGTTCTTTTTAGTGGCATTATAATCATTATTTTTATAAACACGACCACGACCACGATTATAATAATTGCCTTTTCCACGACCAGTGTTATGGTTTGGATTTCGATTAAAATGCCCACGGCCTCGTCCATAACCACGACCACGTCCTCGTCCACGTGTATTGTTTCTAGGACCATCAGTATTAGTAGCATTTGCTTCAGGAATTGCTACTGATCCCGTTGGACGAGATTCATGGTTTTTCATTAAGAGCTCATTATTTTGCTCTGCAACAAGGAGACAAGTATTCAGTTCAGAATACCTCTTGAACTTTTGCAATCGATATTGTTGCATTAAGTTTATGTTTGATGCATGGAATGTGGAATATGTTTTCTCCAACATATCTTCGTCAGTAATCGTTTGCCCACAAAATTTAAGTTGGCAACATATTCTGAACAAAGCAGAGTTATAATCAGTTACTTTTTTAAAGTCCTGGAACCTCAGATTTCGCCATTCATCTTTGGCACTTGGAAGTATAACTTCCTTTTGATGATCAAATCTTTCTTTTAAAGACATCCAAAGAACACATGGATCAGTGACATCAAGATATTCAAATTTTAACATGTCATCAATGTGTTTACGAAGAAACACTTGTGCCTTTCCCTTGTCTTGGGATGAGCATTCATTGTTTTCATTTATAGTTTCATGAATGCCCATCGATTCAAGAATTAGTAAAACATCGATGGTCCATTGCATATAGTTTTTCCCAGTAACTTCAAGTGCAGCTAGCTCACGCTTTACAATACTAGACATTTTGAAACTATAGATTTTGAACAAAAACAAATTTAAAAATTAGAATCCATATATATCAATATGAAGTGCACAAAACAGCAGTGGGAGAATAATCATCCCATACATGAACAAATAAGGATAAAATACATCAGGAGGGAGATTACTAATTAGGATGCCAAGTGCTAAAACTAATACAATTACAAAAATCAAAAGCGGGTGAATCATTCTTGATCTTGATTTTGAAGATGAGAGAAATTATTTTTGTGGTATAAAGAAGTGTGGATGATGTGTTTATTTATAGTGTAAAAATTTATAGCCGTTGTAAATTTTTAATATTAAAATATATTTTTTTTACCGTTATATATATAGCCGTTATATATATATATATATATAATTTTTTTTAATAAAGAGAATAATTAAAGTTATAAATTACATAAAACATATTTGTAAAAATATTAGTGAATGTTATATGAATTAGTAAGAAAAATATAATATGCATAAATAAACGTTAGTATACATAAATGAAAGTTAGCATACATGAATAAATGTAGTAACATAAATAAATGTTAGTAACATAAATAAAAGTTAGATGCAATAAAAGTAAATGTTAGTTTGCATAATTAAAAGGGTTAGTAAACATAAGAATAAAATTAGAATAATCATAAATGTAAGTATGTTAGTAGTCCCAAGATTAGTAGTCCAAATGTCATCATAATGTCCATGATAGAATATGTTTGGTTTCATTTAGTTTATTATGATAATTATATTACAATTTTATGTTAAGAAATTGTTTACCTTATGTAATTAACTTGATTAATTGAATGTACCTTGTGATTGAGTTGATCTTCCTCGATTAAGAACTTTCGTGCTGATAACGTGTTATAAATTAGATATGATTATGACCCTATTAGCACTTCATCAAAGAACTTGCTACATCTATAACAAGAACATAAGATGAAGAACAAAAACTAGAAAGAAGAGAGGAAGAGAAGTATGTAAACACTTATGAAAGTGTTGAGGTGCATTTTATTCATCCATCTCATGGGGTATTTATACTAAAAGTTTTACCCTTGCATTACATGTACATACAAATGAAAGGTAAATAAGTAGACATAGATTTGATGGAGAAGACATGAAGGGTTGAAAATGTGGCAATCCATTTAATGGCTTTGTCTTACATATTCATAATAGTTTAGTTATTTTTGTTCCTTTTTACGCATTTGTTTTTGTTTATTTTCTTTTTGCAGTTAGTCTTCGTGCATGCGCACTAGAAAATCTGGGCGAACATCACCGTTGGCATTTGATCCGGAAATTGAGAAAACCGCAAGGGAAAATAGAAAGCGTCACGTTTTCCATCGAGCTGAAATTTCACCAAGAGTTCTAGATTTTGAGGAAGAAACGGTTGTGCAATCATCTGAGTCAAATTCGAGTTCTGAATCTGAATTTGAAATAATGGGCGAGACTAGAGGTGTAGATTCATATTATAGGCCTGGAGCTTTTCAAGATCCATCGCCAATTGTTTATCTAGCAACTGCTCAATGCACTGCTTTCAAGATCCAACCTCATCTTCTGAGTATTTTACCAACATTTCGAGGATCTGCAAATGAAGAACCATATGATCATCTCACGGAATTCATGGTCATATGTGACACGAATCAGGTAACTGGGATGACTCCGGATGAGGTACGTCTTCGTTTATTTGCTTTTTCATTAAAAGATAAGGCTAATCATTGGTTTGCATCTCTCCGCCCACGAAGCATTAATTCGTGGGAAGAAATGCAAAATAATTTTTTGGAAGAATACTACCCTATTAGTAAAACTGCTGACGCTAGACAAAATATAAAGAATTTTCGTCAACTTCCAGGAGAACTTTTTCACGAGGCTTTTGAACGTTTTAAAGATTTAATTCGATGTTGTCCTCATCATGCAATTCCACAATGGGAATTAGTAAAAACTTTTTATGATAGTCTGGAAGTTGGGGATCGACAGTTTTTACTAGCAGCTAGTGGGGGTTTATTCTTATCACGACCTCATGATCAAGAATGGGCTTTTCTTGAGCAGATGAGTAAGGGTTCAAAAATTCAAGCTTCATCTGACCGAAGAATGTCTTCTTCTTCGTCATGTAATGTTAATTCTAGTAGTAGTGATAGCTTTCAAAATGAAATAAAATCTGATATTCGTGAATTAAATAAAAAATTTGATCTTCTAATGCAAAATATCGGGAAAGGTATTGTTTCTGCGTAGGTACATCAAGTATGCACCACTTGCGGAAGTCAAGATCATTCGTTTGATATTTGTCCGATGGTTCTACCGAACAAAGAAGAGGTGTTTGAAGCTTATGGGTCTCGCCAATCATATGATATGAATTCAAATACTTATCACCCACGGCTCCGTAATCACCCAAATCTAAGGTATGGAAACACCTCAAATATTCTGAACCCACCACCTCAAGGAAGTTATCAAAACCAAAGGAATCAAGGTGGATATCAAAATCGAAATCCTGGAGGCGAACAAGAACAATCATTGGAGCAACAAATGGAGTTCATGGTAAAAAGCCAAAAGATGCTCATGGAGATGGTGCAAAACCATGATAAAATGATAAAAAGAAAGCTATCAAAACACTGAGATTAATTCTAAATCTATCGCAAATTTGGAGAGGCAAATAGGACAAATTGCAACTCAAATAAATGAAATACCTCAAGGCGTTATCCATAGCACCACACAGATGAATCCGCAACATCAGCAGAACAGTGGCTCAAACAACATCAAACACGCTAATGAACAAATAAATGAGGTAAGAACTCTCCAAAACGGTAAGTGTCATGATAATAATGTACAAATTCCCCCACCAACCTTCGTTGAAGGTGTAATGGAGGACGTGTCTGATGATGAGGAAAAGTCTAATAAAAAACAAAAAAATATTTTACCTGAAAATAATCAAAAATGTTTTCGAGACCTCAACAAAAAGTCAAAAAGCACTGAAGTTGGGGAGGGGGACGTGGAGGCTAATACCACTCCCTACCCCTCAGCTTTAGAAAAACCAAACTCATCACCATATGGTAAGCGAGGTCCACAAGTCGAGGATATGTGGGAAACTTTTCGTCAAGTAAAAATAAATATTCTCATCATTGAGGCCATACGCCAAATCCCGGCTTATGCAAAATTTTTGAAAGATTTTGTTAAGGCAAAAAGCCTTACCCCTTTGGATCTTAAGATAACAAAACAACCTAGACTAGCTTTGACTTATATGTAGAATAATATAGCTAAGTTTAGGTCTGATACTGAGTGATCAGTATTGGAACTCAGTATCAGTACTCAGTATCAGATAGTGATACTGAGTAGAAGGACTGAGTGATACTCAGTATAGTAACGGACTAAGATCAAATCCCTTGATCTTAGTCATTTTCCTTACTTAGTCCTTCGGTTACTCCTTTGCTCTTTATGTAAGATCTCTATAACATTATAAATAGAGATCATCTTGCAAAGGAGTACTCACCAATTCACTTTACACATTCACATCTTTTGTAATTGATCAGTGGTCTTGTTATTCCGCAACAAGCCACACTTAGTGGATTTATACATTGACTATATTCTTGTGTTATCACTCTAATATTTCTCTAAGTATAATATTCTATCAATTAACATTATAAACCAGGGTTGTTGTGACCTAACAACTGGTATCAGAGCGGTTCAAAGTTATCTACAACTTTGATGATCATATAACCCTATATATTGTTGAAGATCAAGTCTTTTCATAAAGAAGAACAATGCAGAATTTTCGTCATATTCTGCGCACGGGTAGAAGAAATGCCGGATCTCCTTCGTTAATGGTCGAATATGTGTGAAATTTGAACAGGAGGTTCTCAACACACAGAAACACAGTCTGACCGTTCAGAATTGCAATTCGAGTTTCTGGTAGAGAGATATGTATGGCGCAAAAAGTCAGATTCTATGCTTTTTATTCCTTACTTTCTGGGCAGCCATGGTAGAAAAATCAAATCTCTTTCTTCAAACTTCTAATAAGCGTGAAATTTGGACAGAAGGTTCACCATAATGTTTTTAACGTTTTCACCATTCAGATCTTCAAAAGGAATCGTTTATTGAGAGATATATGTTTTTGAAGATTATTGACGAATATTTATGGTATGTTTTTGATTCTGCGCAACTCTGGTAAAACGGCTATTGTATCTTTTGTAACCGTTGGATTTTCATAAATTTTGGATATTATATCCATAACACATTCATGTACTCGGTATCAAAATTTCAGACTGATCAGAATCGTATACTGAGAGATACATATTTTCAAAGTTGATGATTTTCTGATACTGACTGTCTCATACTGAGTGGTCAGTATGAGACCGCTGTGATCGTTTCAACCGATGGATCACTATGATTTTTGGATATGATGTTGAAGACAGGTATATGTATATTGTGTTAAAATTTAATAATGATCAGAAGATTCTACATGGAGATATGATTTTTCGAAGTTGCTGCAAAATTAGAGAAACGAAATTCTGAAAGCTGAATTTTACAAGTGAGTATCTTTCACATGTTTTTCTCTTTTTAATCATATAATATCATCTTAAACTGAGGAAATCCATAAGTTGATTGATTCTTTGGAGGGGTTTCAAGTCAAAGATAAAATATACCGAACAGTTAAAGGTGAAAGTATATGATTCAGGGGGAGAAAAACTCAATGTGATATATATTTTCTCTTAATATGAAGCTAAAGTTCTTGAAGCTAAAGTGTTCATGCTAAGTTATTCAAGGGGGGGTACATGTCACATATTATTTTACAATCACTTGAATCGTTTCAAACTGAGGAAATCTACTAGTTGAATGATTCGTGGGATATGTTTCATTTCAACTCAAATATACCAGACAGTTTGAGGAGGAGTCAATGATTGTGGGGGAGAAAAGTTAATGTGATATATATTTTCTTGAAGTACTTAGTGAATAAAGAATATGAAAAGATCTCAAAAAGAAGACCATACAAGACAAGATCGTTATTATTTATTAGGTTAAACATATTCATTTGTTATCATCAGATAGGGGGAGATTGTTAGGGTAGAAAACCCGATCAAACCTATTACTTTGTGAATCTGATGAACAAAGGAATATATAAGTTTAACTTATATAAATAATCTTAGTGAAACTCGTCTCATACCGAGTTGGTCGGTATCTGGTCATACTGAGTTGGTCAGTATGAGGTGATACCGAGTTCACGGACCGAGCTCCACATACTGAGTTAGTCGGTATAGTTCAGTCTCATACCGAGTTGGTCGGTATAGCTCAGTCATACTGAGTACACGGACCGACCAGTCCGTGAATGGTGCATTCCTTATTTGAGTAATGAATCAAATCCCTTTAATCAAGGGATGCACTTATTAGAAATGGGAGTTACATATAGAATAGGGTTAATTGTAAAAACTCTATACATTATAAATAGAGGTTTAGTATTTAGTTGTTAAGTATCCTTTTGGATCCCGGTTGATCACTTGTGTGGATCACCGGTAACCCAATTCTAAATGTAACACTTTGTGGAGTGTTCTTAGTTATTCCGCAACCAAGAACACATTTTATACGTTTGTGCTTAATAAGAATAATCGTATGACGTATATGATCTTGTCTTTACCGATTTTATTAACAATATATGGGTGGTTGGGTCCTACAATTGGTATCAGAGCAGGTGGAGCTTGTTCTGGACCTGGAAGGTCAGCGGTGGCTGCAATAAAGCTTTGGGCTTGAATAGATGCAGTTAATGATGGAACATTTGCAGGCTGCACCTCTTCGAGCTTCATTGTCATCATCACACATCTGGCTGATACTGAGCAGATTGTGTTTAAGACCCTCTACATAGGCAACTCTTTTAAAAGTTATGTTGCATGCCTTGATCACACCATAACCTCTTGTCTTTCCCACCGAGTCATCTCCAAACTTGACAGAAGGACCCTTCTCTGGAGTATATTTAAGAAGGTATTCCATACTGCCTGTCATATGTCTTGAGCAGCCACTATCTAAGTACCACTTTCTGTCACCCTGCACAAGACACAAAATAAGAGTTAGTTCCTTTTAGGAACCCATTTTTGAATGGGACCTTTGGTGGGATAAACACAATTTGACTTGATCTCTTTATGTGGAGTGGTCGGTATCACCTCAGGGGTAACTTTAGAAGTTTTCTTTGGTGATACTGACTTAGTTTCTCTCCTTTTCTTTGGTACTGAGTACCTAGAACTTGAGAGATCAGTCCAGCATTCATCTCCCTTATGACCAGTATGATGACATCTATAACATTTTCTAGGTCTATTTCTAAACATATTTTCATATGGTATTTTAGAAAAATGTTTCACTTTTGGTAGGTCAGTATGAACGAGTTTTGCAAATTGTTTACTTAAAGATTTGACCTGATCACCAAGTGTTTTTAAAACATTAATTTTGTTATTTCTAATAGATGTATTAACATTGTTTTTAACTGGTTTAGGAGATGGATGATCTGGTTGCTTATTTTTATTTGGCAGAGAAGTCTTTTTAATTTTATTAGTGGTAGACTTCTTGTCTTTGCCAACCAAAGACCTAGTTGAAGTTGTCTTTTGTTTATCATGTTTTGAAGGAACAACTTTAACAGGTTCTTTAGATGTCTCAGTATATAATGTTTCTGTTCCTGCAACTTCTGTATTTATAGAAGTTGTTTTATTATCATTATATAATTCAAAAGTTGTTGTATTAAATAATAATTCAAAAGGTGGAACAGCAGAAGTGTCATACTGAACTATTGGTAGCTCGGTATCAGAAATTTCTGTTATTTGAAATTCAATACTGAGTTCTTGTAGCTCAGTATAGCACTTTGAGCAGATGGAAGGACCAATAGGTTTTTCTAAAATTTCATTTTCTTCATCATCTGACTCAGTTTGACATCCAACTTCACATAAAGTTTTAGCTTTTACAAAATTAATAGGGTTCATAGTAGAAAACTCTTCAAATAAATCAGCAAAATTGTTCCTGTTTTTAAATTGAGGATCAACACCAAGTGCAACCCTCACATTTTCTGGAAATTGTTCATTTAAACATTTATTTAATTTTATTGAAGCATTTCCCCAAGATTTACACTGTTTTTCAAATTTCTCTTTTTCAAGTTTGTGTAAATAAGCTTTATCAGCTAATCTTTGGTTAATGTCTTTTAAATCTGAATAATTTAGTTCTAAATCTTTATATTTTGCTAATTTATCCAAGTTTTCATTATTTACCCTTTCAAGTTCTTTAATTGTTAATTTTAAAGCTTTTTCTTTTTGTACAGAAGTTTTAAGATCAACAAGCATATACTCAAAAATCTTGGTTTTTTCATTCACTGAATAAGTTTGAAAGGAACTTACCTTGTACAACTGAGTGGAATCCCAATCAGTATGAACACTCATCCTCTCAGCCTCTTTGATATCCTTTTCAAAGGAACTCTTCAAATCATCTTCAGTGAAAGCCATAAAGGCTTTATTCTCAATCTCTTCTTCATCATCACTTAACTCTTCATCCATCCAGGCTTCTGAGTAAAGTGCTTGATGAGGTGCTCCATTTCCTTCTGCCCTCTTTCCCTTGCTCCAATTCTTCAGCTTGACATATTTGTCTCTATATCTTTTTGCTCGGTATGCAATCTTGTCATTTTGGTCAGTCTCAGAAGACTTAGTATGACAATTTGCAGCAATATGTCCAGGCTTTCCACACCTATAGCACAGACCTGATCTTGGGTCAGTATTAGAAGAGCTAACACCAAGCCTCTTCTTCTTCAACTGATCCAGCTTCATAGACATGAGAGCCATTTGAGTTTCAAGCTCTTCTGCCTCAGCATCAGCAAGTTCAACTTCTGGTTCATCTGGCTCAGTCACAGTATAAGCTTGTTGCACAACTAGAGCCATACCAGTGGAAGACTTGTCAGTTTTCTTCCAGTTGATCAGTCTTGCAGCATTATTCTCCTCATGATTCAGCATTAAACCATACAAAGTTTGAAGAGTGTATGACTCAATGTTGTTAGCAGCATTGACAGAGTTTGTCATGTCAAGAAATTGTTGAGGAAGGCTATCCAGAAACTTTTGAACAAGCTCTCCTTCCTCTTTCACAATGCCTACACTGATTAAATCATGGATAACAGTATTGAATCTGTTATAGAGAGTGGTGATGTCTTCATTTGGAGTTGAAAAGAAATTTTCATACTTCCTTCTCATGTTGCTTTTTCTTTGCAACTTCACCTTTGCTGTACCTTCATAGGTGACTGATAGGCTATCCCACATAGCCTTTGCTGTTGGCAATTTCATAATTGCATTAAGTATATCTTTTGTAATAGCATTACCAATCACCCCTTTAGCTCTGGAGTCTAAAGCATACAACTGACGGTCAGTATCAGTCCAGTTGTGCTTTAGTTTAGGTACAGATCTTATGCCCTCAGGAGCATCATCAGTAGCAGCAACCGGTTCCACAGTTTGTGGAATGATGGGACCATCATTTAGCACAGTGAGCATCTCATGGTGAATAGATTCAAGATACCACTGAGCTTTGAGCTTCCATTGATGGAAGTCTTTTCCATCAAAGATGGGTACTCCCTTTCCAGACATAATTGGTGCAACAATTGTAGACATTTTGGATTTTTGAGTGTTGGAGGGATAGATGTAGGAAATGGCTGCCAGGGTTATAGATCGACTAAATAAGAGAATGTTCCATCTGGCTGCACCTCTTCAAGCACCTCTTTAAGTTACCCATGATCCTGCACCGACCTCTGCAGATGCTCGAAGGGAATCTGACAGAGTCTCAGGTATGAATTTCTAAAAATCCTTAAACTTATATATATATATTTCATTCCCAAATAGAGACTAAGTATTGGACAGTACCAACTCAATACTGACCAAAGTCTCAAACGATCTTTCAAATATATATCCTCTTATGGCCAACATAGCTAGCCCACTGCTGCTATGCAAAATTCATATACTGAGCACACAAAATTGATCATTGTCAGTCTACAGTTGTCTCAACATTTAAAGAGACAATGGTGGTTGATGTCATACTGACACCCACTGGTGCTGCTTGAATAATGTCCAACTTATTTTTGAGTTGGGTAGCATCATTCAAGAAATGATCCCAAACCCTTAAGCCACAAAATCCAAAAATATCCAATGGGGTTTAGCCACATTTCTGTTATCACTCTCATACCGAGTGATAAACATTGAAAATAACAAGAAGCACATCCCAGGCTTCGAATTCCCACACCCAAACCTTTTAGTAAATGTGACTTATCCTATACTGAGCTACTTAAATTTTCACACTCACCTTTACTAAAATCTTCTTACACATGCTATGCACAAGTCCACAATATTTCATCCTATACCAGATGAAATACAGACTTCACAACCTCTGTTTATATGATTGTAGAATTAAACAACACCACAATTCTATTTGATAAACCTTTCATTCTAACCAGTTTTATATTTTTGTTTCTTTAGCACCATCTGTGCAGGGTATTCAGGCATCTCAAGCTGCAGCAGATCAAGTGACTCTGCAAGCAATCATGCAGCACATTCTGGCCATCCAACAAACTCAAAATGTAATACTAGCCAGAATGGACAAGATGAGTGGTGATGTTGACCTAATAAAACAGTCAGTATCACTCCTTCAACAACCACAGCAGCCCCCACAAACTCCACCAGGTTCACATGGTGATCACAATGAAGAAGGAGAAGGAGAAGGAGGTGCTGGTGATACTGATGCTGCAACTGAGCCCATGCCCTCCCCTACTCTTGAACAACCTGAAGGGGACATGGGTGGTGATACTGATCCTCTTCCCTCCTCATCAAATGATAACAAAAAGGGGGAGAAGAGACAAAGAGATACTGAGGTTGATCAAACTGAGCCATCTGCTCAGGGGGAGAAAAGAAGAAGATTGAATGAAGATCAACCTCCACAACAAGAACAACAACATCAGCAAAACCCTCATACTGAGCCAATTCGGATTCAGTATGAGAGAAGAAGACAAAGAACTAGGTCAGCATTACAAGTTCAAGACCCTCTTGAGCCATCTGCTCAGGGGGAGACTCATACTGACCAACCACAGCAAGCTTATACTGAGCCACCTGCTCTAGAAGAAAATAACTTACAAATTGTGGTCTATAGACCTTTTGTGTGGCCCATTGCTGATGATGAAGATGAAGAACATCCAGTGGAATCAGAAGATTTTTTAAACTTTGCATTGGATGAAGCAAATAAAGAAACCTCTTCATCATCATTCTCAGATGATGAAGAGCATACAAGAAAATCTATCTCATCTCAAGCTGAAGGACCTTCTAGAATTCCTAGAAGACCAATAACCAGAAGAATGACAAATGTGGTTATGTCCTCAGAATCTAGTGAAGAACAAGATCCAGCTCCTCTGATCTCAAGACCTAGAAGATCTGCTCAGTTTACTGAGGGAAAGAGTGAAGCTGAGGATGAGATTGAGGCCCAAAAGTTCTTCCCTGTTAAGGAAGAACCTGAATCTGAGTCTGAAGATGTTCCAAGAAGATCTCATACTGTAAGAAGAACTGGAGATGAATTACTTGAACAGTATTGGAACATTGTGGCACAAAGAACAAGATATAGGGAAACAAGGATGAGTATGCTGAGGAAGAAAGCATTTCTAACTGTAAGAGACATATACTGGCTAAATGAGTTTGTCAACAAAATAAAGGTCAAAACTGTTGATAAATCAATTGTTGCAACTTGTACTGGGCCAGTCAGTCCTCCAATGAAGTTTCTCCTCCATGACATTCAAAATATGGGACTTCATGATTGGATAAAAATTGCTAGACTGATCAAGGAAATGCCCTCAAGATCTTCTGAAGCCCAAGTGATGATGGATGAAATCTGGGCTGTATCTGCTATATGCTATGAAAAAGGCATTCTTTATGCAGCAGAATACAGGGCACTCAGTGTGATGACTGAAGCTATGAGGAACAACAAACCTGAGTGTCTTAATACTTTCAGAATAATTCCCACATATACTGTTCCCCCTAATCTCATTTTTCAGGATCAAAAGAGTACCATATATCCAACATCTGGATACATGTATACTGACTCAGATGACAGGGAATGCTTCATTACTGAAGCGGATTTGGCAAAAGCTCCTATCAGCCATTTGGTGGGCCTTAAATGGATGATAACCAAGAAAGAAGATGCTTGGTTTAGAAAAAAGATAGTTGCGGTACTAAACAACAGGCAAGATGAACTGAAGAAAAGAGAAGAGTTCATCCATGTGAAGAAAGAAGTCTTCTACGAGTTTGAATCGATCAACAAAGACTAAAGAAGAAGACTTTGCAGCCTGTAGCTTATTTTGTTTAGTTTTTTTTCTTTGTAGCTGTTTTGTTATCATTAGATAGGGGGAGATTGTTAAGGCAAAAAGCCTTACCCCTTTGGATCTTAAGATAACAAAACAACCTAGACTAGCTTTGACTTATATGTAGAATAATATAGCTAAGTTTAGGTCTGATACTGAGTGATCAGTATTGGAACTCAGTATCAGTACTCAGTATCAGATAGTGATACTGAGTAGAAGGACTGAGTGATACTCAGTATAGTAACGGACTAAGATCAAATCCCTTGATCTTAGTCATTTTCCTTACTTAGTCCTTCGGTTACTCCTTTGCTCTTTATGTAAGATCTCTATAACATTATAAATAGAGATCATCTTGCAAAGGAGTACTCACCAATTCACTTTACACATTCACATCTTTTGTAATTGATTAGTGATCTTGTTATTCCGCAACAAGCCACACTTAGTGGATTTATACATTGACTATATTCTTGTGTTATCACTCTAATATTTCTCTAAGTATAATATTCTATCAATTAACATTATAAACCAGGGTTGTTGTGACCTAACAGATTTGTGTACTCAAAAGCGGCGCACCAAATTAGCTCAGAAAATTTAATTAACTGAACATGTGAGTGCCGCTTTGATGGGTCAACTCCCACCTAAATTTAAGGATCCTGGGGCACCTTTAATACCTGTTGAAAGGCACTCTTAGATCTTGGTGCAATTAAAATTAAAAAGGCACTCTTAGATCTTGGTGCAAGTGTTAACATACTACCGCGAGAAATTTTTGATGCAAATGATTTCGGAACTTTACACAAAACTGATACCATTTTACAATTAGCCGATCAATCAATAAAAGTTCCCAGGGGTTTGCTAACCGATGTGATAGTAAGGGTGGAAGATTTCTATTACCCAGTTGACTTTCTTGTACTTGACTCCGAGACTTCATATACCGGTAAGCAACCGACGGTCATTTTAGGTCGACCTTACAATTAATGCTCAAATAAATTGTAGAACGGGGTCCATGGAATTAACCTTTGGTAATAGAAAATTTTGGTTAAATATATTTCAGAATATGCCTAACACCCCATTCAATAGTGACTGCTTTATGGTAGACTCTATTGGAAAGTGTGCCCAATTGCATACCCCCCCATGTATGCTTTTGGACGACACTTTGGGGAATTTTTTTGATGTTGACAGGGAGGAGCTGCTAGATGAGAACGAGATTCAACAGATCGAAAATGAGTTTCTCAAATTAATAGAGTCTAGTCAAACACCGAGTGGCACAACACCTGATCGATTTGTTTACGAAAAAGGTAAAGAGGAGAAGTTGCAACTAAGTGAACTCGAAGAGTTACGTGATGAAGTGCATGATGAAGGATTTATTTGCACAGATAAGTACACGTGTCACCGTGTCCAATGTTATAAGGCACTAAAGGGTCACACCACTACACACCCAATAATGGACAACCGAATAAAGTAAGTTGTGTGGAATAATTAACTAGTTAAGTTAATTATAAAGAAGAGAACAAATAATAATTAGTTAATTATTATTTAAGAGGAAAGTTAAATATTAAGTTAAATATTTAACGGACAGTTAATTAATAGTCAATTAATTAACTAGTAAAAGTCCAAGGGTTTAAAGTGTTAATAGGAAGTTTAATTATGAGATTAATCATAATTAAACTCCAAGGACCTAAATGTAACTTAGTTCCTTATAAATAAGGACTAAGGGACAAGGTTTTTAGGCTAATCACTTATCACCACAAAAACCCTAATACTTCCTCCCTCTCTCTTTTTCGGCCGTCGACCAAGGGAAGAACCCCATAGGGTTTTCGGTTTAGTGTTCGACACACACACAAGTTCTTGTGTGATACTTTGTTGGTACAACGCGGTCTTGCAGCGTGTTCAGGTGGTGCAGTAGAGGTGGATCACTTCTTTAGCAATCTAAAGGTAATGTTCATCATCTCTTTGTTCTTGTGATCTCATTGTCTAGTAGAGATCCGGTATGTGGGATTCAAGTTCCGCCATGTGAATCCTACTAGGTTTTCCTACAGTGGTATCAGAGCTTCCTACTAATCTCAATGAGATTCGGTTGAGTTTCTTTTTGTTTAGCAAAAAGAACCCTAGGAAATTTAATCCAAGAACATTGTTCAAGTTTATGAACAATTGGATTGAATAGGGTTCTAGATAAAAAGAAATTAGGTTTCTTTTTCTTTCTCTCTTGTTTTTTCGAATTTTATATATATGTATATATATTATTAAGTTTTTTTTTATCTTAGAAAGAAATCTAGTATTTTTGATCCAAGAACATAATTCAAGTTTATGAACAATTGGATTGAATAGGTTTCAAGATAAAATAAATTAGGTTTCTTTTTGTTTAAGTAAGAAAAACCCTAGAATATTTGATCCAAGAAAAGTTGTTCAAGATCATGAACAATTGGATTGAATAGGATTTTTTAGACAAAAGAAAAAGTTTATTATTATGAAAATTAATTAAAAATAAAAAAAACGGGAGTCGAAACCGAACCAACCGAGACTCGGTTAGGGCTCGGTTCGACGACCGAGTGGTCGGCCAAAACCGAACCCACCAAGTTCTCGGTTGGGTGATGGTTTCTTGGTGACCAAGTTACCGTATTTAGGGTACAAGATTTTATGTGACCTAAATCGGGAATAAAAAATCTACAAGACTTTATGTAAAATTTTTTATTTTTGTAAAGTCAATCTATGTAAATCTTTTTGATTTTTTGACTAAATATCAAGACTAAAATAAAAAAGGAAAGGATTTACATAAATCTTGACTAGGTTATTTTTTTTATTTAATAATAATAGGATTATAAATTATTAAACCTAATGATTTTAATAGTTTATTAAAATCAAGATAATTATAAAATTAAGAGGGAAATAAGAAACCAGTTTATGGGTAATTTAATAATTATCAGTTTGGTAATTTAAATTATCAGTTTATTTATTTATTTAATAAGTATGACATAACCCAAAAGAAGTGACATTGTGTTTATTTTGAAAATTCCGAAATTTTTTATTTATTTTATTTTTTCGGAAATTATTTTATCATTTTAAATATATAAAACACAAATCTAAATCTTTGGGGTTATGACATAAGCAATTTTAATTAATTGCATGTATTTATTTTATTTCATTTATTTATTTTTAGTTGAAATAAAAAGATGGTAATTATAAACAGTTAGTTTATAATACCAAGGTTTTAATAAAGAATGGTAATTATAAACAGTTAGTTTATAATACCAAGTTTTAAAAATTTAATAATGGTGATTATAAACAGTTCGTTTAGAAAACCAAGATATAAAATTAATAATGGTGATTATAAACAGTTCGTTTAGAAGACCAAGTTTAAAATTGTAATGGCGATATAAATAGTTAGTTTATAAAACCAAGTTTTAAGAAACGAAATTAAAAAGTGGAATTTATAAACAGTTAGTTTATAAAACCAAGTAATTAAAAAAAAAACTGGCTAACTTTTTCGAACAAAGGAAAATCCTTTTTAGAAAATCTTAGATCAGAGTGCAACCCACCTAATGGAACACCTCACTTGTTCAACGATATTCACATTGTAAGGAGAAAGAACCTTAGATGTGGATTCAAATCATTGCGAGTGTTAGGGCGCGTAGGGTCTTGTGATAATCGAGAGTCCCGGCGCAAGGCATCGCACTGTCTTAGGTGGTACGATCTATTTTGGTGATAATCGGGAGTCCCGGCCCAAAATGCACTAGAGGGATTAAAACATGTACAAGTTTGTTGTTCAACTTGATATCCCGAACATCTAGGAATCGTTTCTAGTTCAAGAGGCGATCGGTATGGCTATACCTACCCGAAATAGCGTGGCTCTAATGGGAAGTGCCCAAACCTTGCATTAGAGGGCGTGAAATATGGATCCTAGTCTAACTATTATTCTTAAAAGGTAATAATTTTAGAAGTTATTTATTTTTCTATTCTACTAACCGTTTGTTGTTTTTCTTATAGATGTCTGTATTGTCAGAAATTCCGTTTTACTCACCGATTGAATCGCAAAGGCTCATCACTGGAAAATGGTAGCTTACTGGTCCAAACTACAAAGTTTGGAATGTGCATCTTAGGAATTTCCTAAAAGCACAAGATCTACTGTACGTGATAGACGAGGTGCCCAAGGGACAACCAGGGCAAGATGCCCAGGATGATGAGCTTGATGCTTATTATCAGTATTTGGCAGACGAATCACAAGTTATGTCGATTCTCATTCTTACTTCATTATCAGAGCTTACTGATAATCTACGTAAGAAACCATGCTATGAGTTTGCCCAGTATCTTGAGGAGACGTTTAAAGAAAGTACCGAAGAAAGTAAGCAGTTCATTTTGCAAGAAATCTTTTCGTCAAAGATGAAGGATGATCAACCATTAAGTGACCATCTTACTAACATAAGAAGGTTGCTAGATTGTCTCACCCTGGTTACTGGCACATCAAACCAACAAGAACAAGTCTTGTTCTTGTTTGGATCTCTCACTCAATACTATCAGGTTAAGGTAGTACATTTAGTTGGGAATTTTGATTTGACTGTCGCAAGTCTACACGAGAATCTCTTGTGTATACGCGATTTTCAAAGGCTAGAGGAAGAATCTCTCCCTGAGATTCATCAGGATGATTTCGATGACTGGTTGAAGAACTTTGCTGATTTGTGTTGCCCAACTTGTGGCAGCAAGGATATTTGCGAGCACACGTCCGATGTGGGACTGTTGGACACTGATTTTTTCAGTGATTCAGGTATCTTTATGATTGATTGTCTCGTTACTTCTAGTGAATCCTGGGTATTGGATACCGGATGTGGTCATCACATTTGCAATCATTTGCAGGGATTTAAGAAGAACAGGAGGCTAGGACGAGGGGATGTTTAACTATGAGTAGGCGAAGGTTCCAAGGTTGGAGCCGAAGCCGTAGGAACATATCTTCTCAAGTTGCCTTCAGGAAGAGTCTTGGAACTTAAAGATTGTTATTATGTTCCTAGACTTATTAAAAATGTTATTTCTTTTGATTTACTTATAGACAGTGGTTTTTATTATGAGTTTTATGGAAAAACGATTTCTTGTTTAAAAGATGACATTTTATATTTTAAAGCAAATTCTCATAATGGTCTATATACGTTAAATCTAAATAACATAGAACGAGATGTTTATCATATAAGTAAAAGATCCAAGAGTAACTTGAATCAAACTTATCTTTGGCATTGTCGTTTAGGTCATATAAACGAGACTCGCATTAAGAAGCTCCACGATGATGGAGTTCTAGAGCCATTTGATTTGGAATCATATGCCATATGCGAATCATGTTTGTCTGGCAAAATGACAAAAGACCCTTTCATCACTACAATGAAAGGGCAGGCGAGTTGTTAGGGATTATACACAGTGATGTGTGTGGACCCTTCACTCCAGAAGCCAGAGGTGGATACCGCTACTTCATTACCTTTACAGACGACTTCAATAGGTATGGTTATGTCTTTCTTATGAGACTAAAGTCTGAAAGCTTTGACAAGTTCAAAGAATATCAGAGGGAAGTAGAAAACCAACTGGGAAAGAAAATAAAGTCAATTCGGTCGGACCGAGGAGGCGAATATTTGAGCCAAGAGTTCGACAATCATTTGAAAGAATGTGGGATTGTTTCACAACTCACACCTCTGTATACACCTCAGATGAACGGTGTATCAGAAAGGAGAAATCGTACCTTGTTAGACATGGTACGTTCATTGATGTGTCGCGCTCCCCTACCACTATCATTTTGGGGACATGCACTCGAGACTGCAGCATTCACACTGAATAGAGTTCCGACCAAGTCAGTAGAAAAGACTCCGTTCGAGCACTGGACGGGGAGAAAGCCAAAATTGTCTTTTCTCAAGATTTGGGGTTGTGAAGCGTACGTTAGACGTAACTTCACAGACAAACTAAACCCCAAGTCAGATAAGTATATCTTCGTTGGATATCCAAGGGAAACCTTAGGATATTATTTCTATCATCAAGAAGACAACAAAGTTTTTGTTGCTCGGAAAGGTGTGTTCTTGGAGGAGAAGTTTCTCGGGACAGAAACTCCAAGAAAAGAAATAGAACTTCAAGAAATTGAAGAGAACGAAGATGCACCTATGACTTCAGTCGAACTAGTAGTTCAACAAAGAATTGTTGATCCCCAACCAGACCCACCGGTTGAGGAAGAAGAAACACGCAACCCTCGTAGGTCCAGTAGACCACGCCAAGAACCAGTTAGGTATCTTGGATTCATGATCGATGAAGATGATGGAAGTCTACTAGAACCATTGACCTACAGCGAGGCTGCTGATGGCGTGGAGTCTGAAAGATGGCTCGAGGCTATGCAAGCAGAGATGCAATCCATGTATGACAACCAAGTTTGGGTATTATCAGACTTGCCACCACAGTCACGAGCTGTTGGATGCAAGTGGGTTTTCAAGAAGAAAACTGACATGGATGGGAAAGTGCATACTTACAAAGCACGACTTGTCGCGAAAGGTTTCACGCAAACACATGGTGTGGATTATTCTGAAACCTACTCGCCAGTCGCCATGCTTAAGTCTATCAGAATTCTTATGGCCATATCAGCATATTACGACTATGAGATATGGCAAATGGATGTTAAAACCGCCTTCCTTAACGGGGAGTTGAATGAGGACGTATTCATGATACAACCGGATGGTTTTACTGATCCAAAGAATCCTGATAAAGTATGCAAATTGCTAAAATCCATTTATGGATTAAAGCAAGCATCTAGAAGTTGGAACTTACACTTTGACAAAAGAATCAAAGAATTTGGTTTTGTCAAGAGTGAGTTCGAGGCGTGTGTCTACACAAAATTCAGTGGGAGCATAGTAATCTTCCTAGTCTTGTATGTTGATGACATACTGCTCATAGGAAACGATATACCAGCATTACAAGGAGTAAAATCCTGGTTAGGTAAATGTTTCCAGATGAAAGACTTGGGAGAAGCCGCATTTATACTGGGTATAAAGATCTATAGAGATAGATCTAGACGGCTTATTGGACTTAGTCAAAGTACATACATTGACAAAGTACTGAAGAGATTCAGTATGAGTGATTCCAAGAGAGGTCTCATTCCAATGTCACATGGCATTACACTGAGCAAAGCTCAGAGTCCTACATCTAGCAAGGAAATAGCTAGGATGAGTTTGGTTCCATATGCTTCGGCAATTGGATCAATCATGTATGCCATGTTATGTACTAGGCCCGATATTGCTTACTCCATAAGTCTTACGAGCAGATATCAAAAGAATCCTGGTGAAGCCCATTGGATGGCTGTCAAGAACATTCTCAAGTATTTGAGAAGGACAAAAGAAATGTTCTTGGTCTTTGGAGGTTCGATGGAAGAATTGCGTGTAACTGGTTACACAGATGCAAGCTTCCAAACCGACAGAGACGATTACAAATCACAATCGGGATTTGTATTCACACTAAACGGAGGAGCTATATCTTGGAAGAGTCAGAAACAAGATACGATAGCAGATTCGACTACAGAGGCTGAATACATTGCGGCAAATGATGCTGGAAAGGAAGCCATGTGGCTTAAGAATTTTATCGAGGATCTTAGAGTTATTGCCAGTATCTCTAGACCCATCGAAATATTCTGTGATAATAGTGGAACGATAGCGCAAGCTGTTGAACCAAGAGAGCATCAAAAGACCAGGCATGTGCGCAGAAAATATCACCTCATACGTGAGTATGTCAGAGAAGGTGATATTATAATTAAGAAAATACCAACGGATGACAACGTTGCTGACCCGTTGACAAAACCACTAGCTGGACCAAAGCATGAGAAACATGTGCACGCTATAGGCATGCAGTACCTAGATATTGGTAGCTAGTAATTTTGATTAGATTCATAGACATATTTGAAATCGTTACATTATGTAATAACGTTTCGTGGGATTGAAATAGGAGGTTTTACGTAATTTTTCAAATTGTCTATTCTTAACATGTTTTAAACTTATCCTTGATACACAAAGTTTTGAGTATATAAATGTCTGTGGTTGCTTGAATTTAGTGAGAGCTATATTCAGGAGTTAATACCATTATGGATATTTATCTATTCATAGTTATTGAATAGAGAAACAAGTGTTGTTAAAATAAATATTCATAGATGTTTACAGAGTTTGCTAAACATTAGACGTGACCAAAAGATCGAGATTACTTCATGGAGCCTAAGCATGAGTAATTTCGAGTAGATGTCCTCTGACCTGAGATGTTTTGGTTTGAGACACGACAACTTCTGATCTTTAGCATTTATCTAACGTCATACCGTAAAAGGGTGATCATAAGGGACTTGACTAAGACAGCGGAAGTCGTGGGCAAGATAACGCAAATTGTCAAGATGGAATTTATACCTTCTTTAACTAGAAGAGATATTTCATGGCCGCTCGACGATTAAGACTACTGAAATGCGTGGCCGCGCTCGGAGAATGATTAGATCATTCGGTAATCCGTTACTGCAGAAAGTCGAAATCAGTGTCGAGAAAATTCGAGTATATAGAACAAGATCCCTGCTCCATGTCTATTACTCAAATTAAGAAATATCATGATGCGAAAGGAAAATCTATTAGTGTTATTCATTTATGAATATTATCTCTGGATGTAAGAGTTCTTATAACGTGGTTATCCTAAATGTCTGGCTAGGGACCACTTTAGGCCAACGATGATCAGTAAGTGATACTTAACTTGCACAAGTGGGAGTCCGAAGGATTTATGTGCACAGATAAGTACACGTGTCACCGTGTCCAATGTTATAAGGCAATAAAGGGTCACACCACTACACACCCAATAATGGACAACCGAATAAAGTAAGTTGTGTGGAATAATTAACTAGTTAAGTTAATTATAAAGAAGAGAACAAATAATAATTAGTTAATTATTATTTAAGAGGAAAGTTAAATATTAAGTTAAATATTAAGTTAAATATTTAACGGACAGTTAATTAATAGTCAATTAATTAACTAGTAAAAGTCCAAGGGTTTAAAGTGTTAATAGGAAGTTTAATTACGAGATTAATCATAATTAAACTCCAAGGACCTAAATGTAACTTAGTTCCTTATAAATAAGGACTAAGGGACAAGGGTTTTAGGCTAATCACTTATCACCACAAAAACCCTAATACTTCCTCCCTCTCCTTTTTGGCCGTCGACCAAGGGAAGAACCCCATAGGGTTTTCGGTTTAGTGTTCGACACACACACACACAAGTTCTTGTGTGATACTTTGTTGGTACAACGCGGTCTTGCAGCGTGTTCAGGTGGTGCAGTAGAGGTGGATCACTTCTTTAGCAATCTAAAGGTAATGTTCATCATCTCTTTGTTCTTGTGATCTCATTGTCTAGTAGAGATCCGGTATGTGGGATTCAAGTTCCGCCATGTGAATCCTACTAGGTTTTCCTACACATGATAGTGCAACGATTTATAGATCAAAGATGAAAGTGTTCAATGATGCAAGGATTTGTATTAAGAAGTTCATTCAGAGGCAAAAAGCATGGATATTCAAAGCCCGCCTAAAATTGTTTCCGAGAAAACTTAAAAGAAAAAGGTCGGTGGCTTATATGATTAAGAATGTGACACCCTATGGTGGCATAGGATTTCAAGATCTAAAAGATGATTTACCTCATCCACAACCACCCTAAAACAATTACTAGGTACTGTCTGACTGAAGACCTTAAACTTAGCGCTTTCCAGGAGGCAACCTGTAACTTTGTGGGTGTGTTACCTAGAAACCCTCACGAGCCTTCCCTCGTCCACTTGGCTCTACCAAGGGGTTTAAAAGGCTTGTTGCACGTGCTAAGTGCAATCGTGATTCCTACGAAAGTGAGTTTTAGGAGATTTTATTTTTATTTTTCGTTAATTTTTATTAATCAATTATTTTCAAACAATTTTTCTACTTAAAGGTCGCATTGGGGACAATGCAATGCTTTAAGTTGGGGAGGGGTATTAATATTAATCGTATGTAAATATGTGGATTTATAGTCATTGTGCTTTTAAGAAAAAACTGCAATTTAAAAAAAAAAAAAAAAACAATCCATGAAGATGAAAATTATTGATCTAATATTAGACTGTGCTAATCATCATGTGAGGAGTCTTTTCCGCACAACTTTCTTGATTTTTGCAGGTTATTATGGATCATGACTAAGCCACATATGGACATCTTCACATACATGCTTCTGTCAGGTGAACTCGCTCCTTTGTTGAAAATAATTGATTTGTTTTTTGCATTTTAGTTAAATTAGTATAGTTCATTTGTATTTTTTGCATTCACCCTACTTCTAGTGTGATCTTAATTTTGAGATTAAAGAGAAGAAAATCATGGTAGTATATAAAATTTAATTTTTACAAGTCCAGGGATCATAGGTTTTATAAAAACGAAAAATGATAGTTATTAGGTGTTGCTTAAAAATTTCGTGAAAAGTAATTTAAAACAGATTTGAGGTTATATTTAGCTTTCATATTATAGTGTTTGTGGTTTTTTTACTCTTTTAAATAAAATGTATTCGTATATTGAACATTTGATAATTTGAAATTATAATAGGTTTTGCATGTTTGATGCTAGTATACCCTTAAGTAAGAAATTAATTCAGCAGATCGGTATTATAAAATATCATAATAAATTTGAAAAAAGTCAAGTGGCATTTAGCTGAATCGTAACAAAAATAAATTTGAAGTCATATGTTATATAAGTGAAAATGAAAATGAGAAGTTAAGTTTATGAAGTCAATACATGGCCTTTGAAACCCGAACAAGTAAACTCTTTGGGGTGCTTGACATCTAGCCACCTAAAGTCGTCTGATTTGGGATCGGTTGAGTAGAAAGTTCGCTACGCGGGTTCCATCGAAAGTCATGGAATTCATATGCTTTAACTAATCAAAAATGGTAAATTAAGATTAATGGCCTTTGAAACCCGAACAAGTAAACTCTTAGGGGTGCTTGACATCTAGCCACCTAAAGTCGTCTGATTTGGGATCGGTTGAGTAGAAAGTTCGCTACGCGGGTTTCATCGAAAGTCATGTGCTTGAAATACTAAATAAATTGTGCATCATGGAAAAATGTGGATAAAACATATGACAAGTGGAATGAAAATCATAAATAAATACTAAGGTTAGAAGAATTTTTAATGGGGGTACATTAGATAGAGCATGTAAAAATGAATAATTTCCGGATTATTGAGTTTAGTAAATATAAGTGTGTGATTTTATTTAAAACGATGAAAAGTTAAAGTGGATCAATACACAAACATATATATGATTCTATTTATAATTGTATTTTCTATTTTAAATAGCTAGTCCGTGATTTATAAGTTACACTTAATTATGATTTTGTTTTAAGCCTTTCTCGGGACGAGTAAGGATTTAAGTTGGGGAGGTTTGATCGGTACATTTTATGTTACACTTTATTTGCTTTATTTGCTTAACAAATGTACCTATATGTTATTAAATATACTACTTTGATAAGTTTTATTATTTTGTAGGTCGGAAAGTAAAAGAAGCTTATTTGATCTAATTAACCAAGGAATACCAAGTTAAATAAGCTAGCTTTGGATTACTTAGTGCTATCATTAAAGCTATTTATTAATAAGAGTTCAACCTTTAAAATGAGGGCCACGCATATTCTTGAGGGGAGTTCAACTTTTAATTGAAACAAGCACATACGATGGACAATTAAATGTCATGACCGACATATGAGAATTAAATAGATTTGGTTACATTTTATCATGGAGATAGAGTTGGATAACTCTTTAAGATTGGTTTGAATGAGAAATAGAGATAAACACAACAAATTCATTCAATTGAAAAGTAGAGTCGGTGGTATAGGTCACCACATTATTTGTTTTAAATAAAGGGGTGACAAATTAATTTAAAAGGACACAACTCTTGATTTCACAAAATCCCAGCCGCAAGTTTTAGAAAAATACCCCAGCCGCAAGTTAGACGGGCGAATTAGTTTCGACGACTGCTATGTACGAAACCAAGAACAGCAACAGACGAACGATGTATTCTTTTAATTGGTTTGGTTTGATTTTCTTTTCCATGTAAGGTTAATTTTTTTGTGATCACTATTAGGAGTAGGTTTCAATTCTTTTTCTTTAATGTATGAACTATACTATTATTTGAACAATTTATGGTAGTTTATTTAGTTACGTTGATTTGATTCGTTATGATTATTATTTGTTTTCCGTAATTTAACTCTTATTTGTTTTGTTAGATTAAGTGTAAGACAACCTTGTTGTGGTTGGACCGATCGTGCTTAACCACCATTTGTGGTGCTATAGACGGTTGGTGACGATACACACAATTTGTGCCCAGATTTGGTCTAGTAGAATAAATATTTTAACGGTTTTGTCTATGAAACCTAACTACCCTAAATTAAGTAAAATAACCATATTTTGTGACATTAGAGAAAAGATTGATACCGAAACTAGTAGTGATTACACTCGTCTCCTATAGTTTTTCGTCTAGAATTTATTACTTTCGTTTTACTTTATTTTATAACTTTTTATTAGTTTTTAGTTCTTTTAATTATTTGCTTTACAAGTTTAATTAGTTTTATCAATCATTCTTAAAAAAAATTTATTTAAGTCAACTAATAACTATTATGCTAACCTAAGCTCCTCAATGGATTCGACTCTTACTTGCCCTAACTAATAGATGTAATTAAGGCATTTATTTTCTCGATAGTCTACGAGCTGTCACACAACACAAAATCCAACGGCTTTCCCTTACTTTGCATACTCCCAATCAGATTCTCAACCACCACTCCTTTGCTCACACCCTAAAAATAAAAATATCACCATTTTTATATTTATAACATTGAAATGGTAATTTTCTAAACGGTTAATTAGTTCAACAAAAATTACCTGTGGGTTGACCTCGACGATTTGTTGACCTCGTTTTACAACAACGGGCTCGTTAGCAAGCACGCTTTCAAGGTGATCAAGTAACTCTTTAGCTTGCCACGTTCCAAAATCCGGGTCAGCTTCTTGATGATGCCAAACTAAAGCACTCTCTTTTTGCTCTATACACGAACCATCGGTTGCTTCAGTATAATGTTCCATGACCGGTAACGCCACCTTTTTCCAGCTGGCATCCACCGCTAAGCCGCCACAACATTCCCAATCCAAATCACCCCGCCACCTAGTCAACCACCCGTGTTCCGCCGATAACCCGAGATTCTTAACCAAATCAAACCACTTGCTTAATGAATCTTTCCTTCTACCACTAACGATAAACACCACATTTTTAGGGTCGTTTGAAAGCACGTTTAAGATTGATGTAACTTCTTTGCTAGGAGTTTTATCGACCGATGCTTGCGGCATAACCGTACCATCGTAATCGAGTAAAATCAATCGGCTATTTGAATTTTTATAAGCCGATACTATGTGTTCAACCGATAGCTTCCTAAAGTTGAACCCGAGTGCTACAACCCGAAACCCTAGCCCGAACCCGACCCCCCCAACATCTCTTGTGAAAATGCTCCTTGCAAGCCCGTTCGAGATCTTGATCGAAACTTTTGGCCCAATACGCAACATCATGAGAGCTAACGTACTTGTAATGTTTCTCGTGCCTTAGTTTCTTCTCGTTATCGGGCATTGTGATGGCTAAACTCATAGCCTCGGTAACCGAGTCAATGTTCCATGGGTTGACCCGAATTGCACCACTTAAAGACGGTGAACACCCGATGAATTCCGATACTATAATCACACTTTTTCTATCTTTTGGTTCATTGATTCCTAATGCTTTATCTAACTCGGGACTACTTTGTCTTGAAATGGTGTACTTATACAGCACCAAATTCATACCATCACGGACCGCATTCACAACTACACATTCGGATATAGCATAGTATGCAACTTTATCTTGGGTCGAAACGGGCCCGTTGACAAACACAATCGGGTCATACCCGTCTTGACCGAATCGTTTGTTAACCTCATTAGCCACCTTTCGGGTCTCATTTTCGACTTCTTGTACGTCGTGTCCCCTGCTTCGGGCCGGGTTCACAATCTGAACCAAAACCACTCTGCCCCTTAAATCAGCGTAGTCCTCCAAGAGTTGACCCATTGCTACAAACTTCAAACTAATTCCTTTAAACATGTCCATATCATCAACACCCAAGACCACAACTTTCCCCTGATAAATTCTCTTCAATTCTTCGACTTTTTTAGCGGTTTGGGTTGACGATTTCACGGACTCAATCTGACCCATATGGATTCCAACGGGTAAAATCTTGATACTAACTGTTCTACCATAATATTCAAGACCAATATACCCTCTTTTAGACTTATAATCAAGCCCTAACATTCTACTACAACATGAAAGAAAATGTCTAGCATAATCAAATGTATGAAACCCGATTAAATCACAATTTAATAAAGCTCGACGAATCTCGTCTCGAACGGGTAAAGTTCGGTAGATTTCAGATGATGGAAATGGGCTGTGCAAGAAAAACCCGACCCGAACTCTGTGAAATCTTTTTCTTAAGAAAGTAGGCATTACCATGAGATGATAATCATGTATCCAAACGTAATCTTCATCTGGGTTTATCACTTCCATTACTTTGTCTGCGAATGCTTTGTTGGCAGACACGTAAGCTTGCCATGCGACCCGATCAAATCTGACCCCATGGGTTCGGGTCACGGGTATCATGTAGTGAAACAGAGGCCATAAGTAATGCTTACAGAACCCATGATAGAATTTATTCTGGATTTCTAACGGTAAAAAAGTGGGTACACACCGGAATTTATCTAACAACGTTTGCGCCACTTCTTCTTGCTCCGACGGGTCGATATCCATATTTAAAGATCCGACATAAACGCACTCAACGTCGGGTCGGAACCCGGATTTCAATTGGAGCACTAACGAATCCGGGTCATATTCGAATACCCATTTGTTTGTTTCTCCGTCACGGTGAGCTTTTACCGGCAACTGGTTTGCTACAATAATCCGCCGTTCCGGCTTGACAGATGAAACGACGTCAGATGAATGATCCGATTCAAACTCTGTTAGAATTCCGGGTACCGTCATAATTCTTGGAATTCGAGGGCGATCAACAACGCAGGAATAATCATCAAGATTAAGCAAATTAAACGATGATCTTGACAACATTATAACAACAAAATGAAGAAATTATTATGAGTGGGTGTTACAGAGGTGTGAATATATATATATATCTGAACAGTAAAATGGGAAATTCATGGGCGATTTATATTCGAATTTTTTGTAGATTAAATTGGAGAAGAAGGTGGTGGTATGGTGAAGAGGATAAGAACGAACAAGTAAGACACCGTCTTTACTTGCTGAAATTAATAAATAACCGATTATCAAAATGGGAAAATGGTTCGGGTTTAACATTTGACCCGGTTTGTTCATCATCAATTTGTTTCACCTTTCTAACTGTAACTGACTCTATCTCCTTTTCTCTCTCTCTTTCGCTAAAATGGATGTGACTCGATACTTTTTATAGTTGTACGTTTTCCACAAGTTAAAATGTTTAACTCCAGAGAAAGGTGCTTTTTATGATGCATGATGTACAAGCCATAGATGAAGGATGTTTTGGGTTTAGAAGTAGTCCAGTATATATGCTTCTGTTTTAATTTAAAACATTACATTTTACCCCCTATGGTTTAACATTTATTTAAAAATGTCCTTATGTTTCAGTGTTTTGTTTGATATAAGAAACTAGTAAAAAGTAACGCATAGGGATGGCGACAAGGCGGGTTCGGGACGGGTTTTAGCATACCTGAACCCGAAATCAAAACCGTCCCTGACTCCGGCCCAATACCCGACGTGTTTATTTCGGGTTTTCCCCATCAAGGATTTTATAAACCCCGAACCCGAATTCTGCATCCAAATCCCGAACCGAAACCCTATAGCCTTTAAATTATATATATTTTATATACTTCTATAAAATAATTTATATATATATCGGGGCGGGGCAGGGATATCTTAACCCAAACCCGAACCCGAGAAAATCTCCGAAAAGAATCCCCGAATCCGAATCTGACCCGAAATACCACCAGGTTACAAGCCTTAAGTATTTCACTATGATATATACATTCATTTTGATTTTGGAGATATTTTAATTTTCCATTTAGGATTAAGAGTAGGCGCAATCAAAACTGCTTTTTACATATCTTTTGTTATTTAATTGGGACGTATTCATCTCTTTGGCTTCTATTGAATCGAGAAATAAGTTGACTCATTAAAATATTAAATATCTAAATAAGTATTACAATAGTTAAAATGAAAAGGTTATGATTAGTGGTCATCTTCGATTAGTGCAACTTTTGTGCCTTTGGGGTTTGATTGTTTTGCTTTAATTTAGTATTAATCAAAAATAAGGTTTTTCATCTTACCTCTTATTTCGTTTCCAAAAAAAATATACCTTATTTTTGAAATGATTGAATATCGTTATATCGTTAATTAATTAAAAAATGAATAATTATTGTAAGATTAAAAAAACCATTAGCAAATGATAACATTTTAAATCATTACAATTTACAATCAATAACTACAACAAAAAAAATTGGTTTTTGGGTACCTTAAAATACTTTGCTAATAACATTGTTTTTGACATGTCCACACCCCCTAATCGTTTTTCCCATAACAGAATATGCTAAATTTATATTAATTTAAAAGTTTTTGTAAGTTTTTGGGTTGCAAAAGCGATATCCTTTGGAAGACAAAAAAGTCTTTGGGAATTTGATCCTCAGGTCCCTACAAAATCTCTTGTTTACCGATATTTACTTTCCTGGCAAATGTGTTCGCATTGCAGTACAAAACCAATCCATATCCATGTTTTGTCCCCATCAATAAATATCAACATAATCACGATATATAAAGATTAATATCTGAATTCCGATACTCAAATTCTAGAAGAATAGATATATAATAAAGTATGAACCGGAGTTAAAATTAATGCAAACATGATAAGAAAAAAAAAACAAGATTACAAGCTTACAAAAAGAGTTTTGATATTTAGGCCTACCATTTAGATCTACTCATAGGCCTACTAATTAGATGAAGACACGTGTCAAAATCAAGAGATAATATTAGGAGAAAAAATTAGTGGAATACACATTTCATCCTATCAAGTGGGTAGGCCTATGAGTAGGTCTAAATGGTAGGACTAAATATCATTTCTCTTACAAAAAACGTATTGAATGTTTTTAAACATAGAAGTGAAATAAAAATGGTTTAAAATCGGTATTTTGAATCAGGACGACATATTAAAAACGATTGTACGTGATATAATATTATTCATTATTTATAATAAGTTAATAATATAAAAGGTACATAAATGAAAAAAAAAAATCTAAAAATTAAACATAATAACAAATCCAAAAATTACAAAAATTATTCCAACAAACATAATGTAATATTAATCCAACTTTTTATATTTTAATGTCTGTTCAGAATCATTTAGGGTTAAAAAAAGAAATCGGCCCAACGGTCCAACATGATTCAGTCAAAACCCGGCTCATTTCCTGCTTATTGGCGGATTGCATCCGACCGATACTACACATCAGTCCAAATAGGTTGTTAAAATATTGACAAATAATGCAATTTATGTAACGACCCGCATTTTGTAAATAAATAAATTGTATAAAAATATGATAATTATGGATAAATCATTTAAAAGACGTAGGAACTGGTTTCGTGTCATTTGGACACCGTTTGATATGGTTAAGGTCGAAACCGGGATAAATTAGACAACAAAAAGTTGCAGCCTAGCTTCCTGGAGGAGTTCGCGACGCGAACTGGGGGTTCACGATCGCGAGGACGGGACAGAGAACTTGGGGTTTTGAAGCATGGAGTTCGCGGCTCGTTCCCGATCGCGAGGAGTTCACGACGGGGGAAGTTCGCGGCGCAAACTTGAGTTCGCGAACGCGAACTGTGTCAGGGCTATAAAAACGAGTTTTGGGGCTAGGGTTTGGATGTAACACCTCATTTTTCAAAACACTTTTTAAATCATATTTTTAAGTAAAAATATTACAAGTCCAGTATTCTCAAAATACGGTTTAACAAAAACCAATAAAATAATTATCAGAGTTATAAAATCCGGTGTTACAAAGATAATATCATAACCATAGGATAAACGAGAACTACCTACGAGCTCCCGAGCTGAACAACACTAGGCCACTTCTAACGCGACCCTCTAATCCAACGATCCTGAACCTGAGTACATAGCCAAAAACAAAGTAGTACGTGAGACAAAATAGTCTCGTGAGATACATGGGTTTTCGACCCATTCTCAAAAGATTTATAAAATAATATTTATAACATTATAAATACTTATCCTTATCATTTCTTATTAGTTCATAAATCATCTTCTATTCATTTAACCGTTTAAACCAATAAGCTTACCATAAGCTTACTCGTCATCTAATCATATACTTGTAAGTTATCTCCAAACTTACACTTTCATTATCACATATGCAACGGACCTCTCCGTAGCCAACTCTCCCGATATGGGATGTCATAGGTAAACTATCAAGGTAATTGGGAACCCCCATCTTACCGAGATTCATAAGCTCTCCCCGTTCCCGGGTCGTCATGCTCACTCATCATTGAGTGTCGTAAACTGTGACATTCTACTCTTTGCGCAGGGAGGTACCACCCCAAGTAGACGTCTCATGCTCCCCCATTTCTGGGCGGTCTTATTCCGGATATCTCATTCACATATGAGCCTCAGCTCCTTTCATCAAATATGAGCATCAGCTCCTTTCATCACTTATTAGAATTCGTTTATTCTAATTTATCATGCTATTCTCTTTATTATTTCATTTTTAAATCTTGACTTTACCAAGTCCTTTACTAAATTAAAACATATTCATCTTTTATCAAAATCATATTACTTTGACTCTTCTTTGACTAGAATACACGTTTATTACTAGTCACTTATTACTTATTCTCTTAGTATTTCAATATCTACTTTTATTAGTATAATATACTAATCGATACTCATTACTTTAAAATCATTGTCTCAAGCTTTATTAATACATATTATTAATAAATCGATTATCAAGCTCTTTTAAATCATTATCTTTATTCATACATCTTATTTATAAAAACTCATTAATTACTTTTCATAATCATAATCTCTTTCAAAATCATCAATCATTTAGACATACTAAAATAGTCTATTACTAGCATTTTCTCATCATATCAATCATATCTTTATTAAAAATATTTATTAATAAAGACTCTTAAAACATCATAGTTTTCAAAATCATTTGCTATGTACTCAGTAAAAGTCTCATGTACTCATCTTAGCCAAGCTAATTCCAAATCGTGTCTAACAACACGAATCCTTGCTTTCCAACTTGTGAAATGTCACCAATCTTTAGGTCTTCTTGACCTACCATCAATATCATCACAATAACTAGTTATTATCCATAACTAGTCACTATTCAATCCATATCTATAACTCTAACCACCAAGTTCATCCAACTTGGTGGAATCTCAAACCCTAGTTCAAGATTTCCATCATAAACTCAGATCCAACTTGTACACGTCGATTACAAGCTTACAATGAGTGTTCTACACCCATAATTAGTCATCTTCCCCAAAGATAACATGGATGGTTCCCCAAACCACCATTTCTACCCATACAAAGTTCATAACTAGCTAGATAACATCAACAATCAAGAAATCTTACCTTTGATGTTTAGATCCTTCAAGATTGATGAAGATTTGAGCAAGGAATCACCAAAATCGCCCCTTCTCTCTCTAAAATCGGCTGCCCTTCAACAATGGTAGAAATGAGTGAAAACCCTAGCTTTCCCGATTTAATACAGCTGGTCTCGCAAAGTTCACGCCGTGAACAAACTTCGCGTCGCGAAGTTCGCGTGTCGTGAACACTTCGCGATCGTTAACAGGTCGTGAACTCAATGTCTGAAAACCCCAAGTCCCTGGACGGAGTTCGCGATCGCGAACTCCACTTCGCGCCGTGAACTCCACCAGTCAGCTAGGCTGCACTTTTCGGTCTTTGTCTCGACCCGGTTTCGTCCATAACTTTCTCATACGGTGTCCAAACGACACGAAACCAATTCCTACGGTTCTGAAATGAATTATCCTTATTTATCATATTTTTCCCAAATTTTATTTTATTCAAATTTCGGGTCGTTACAACTATCCACCCCTTAAAAGGATTCCGTCCTCGGAATCAACTCAAGGATTTCCGATCCTCATTCCACTTCCAACTTATGAATCAATAATACTTACGCAATTAATTGCCCACTTGACCCGTTATGCCCAAACGGCCAAAGATCCAAACTCGAATTCCTAACACCCGAACGGGTCAAAATTTCACAATTCGACCTTAACATTTCCCATCATTTAACCAAACTATTTATTCCCATTGGGATGATATGACCCAATCATTACTAATAACCATTTGACCAAAATGATAGTCAACCCCTCGCTTTGACCAAATTGTCAACATTGTTCCATCTTTGACTTAGCACAAAGTCAACCAAATCTTAAAAATTTTCCTTATCCATTAGTGGTTCTATTAATCGTCAATTCCTTAACCATCAATCTTACTCTCACGGTCCAACAACAATCATACTCGATTTCTAAATTTCATTCGAATTGTCCAAAGGTCAAAGTCGCACCCTTTGACTACAATTATTTCCATTAATCAATCAACCACTATTATACACACATACATGATACATTATGCCCTTATCCTCGACTAACCTCCTTTAAACGAAAATCAAAAATCCAATTTTGACCAAAGTCAACAATCTACTAGTTGACTAACCTTGACTTATGAATAAGTCAACTTACCTTGCTAAATTCCACATATTCTTTATTACTAAGGCATTGCTTCCCGAGCTTTTCATTCCCGAATTCCAATATCCAAATTTCCTTTCTCAATTGTCCCTCTTTTCTTCGATTTCAATTTCCCCAATCGATTAACCATTTCCACTTGAATCAATACCAAATCTCTATTACTTCTTAACTTTCATCCAATTACTTATACCTTTTTATAATCTCCTTCAAACATCCTTATACCATACTTGAATTTCCCGATTACCGGCTCTAGAACCTCAATCACATCCAATTGTGGCCCAACCACCCGATATACATCTTTCACCACTCATTGGCTACTAACCACTTTGCTTTCTAAAGCATTCCTTTTTCATGAACCATTAATTTGTAGGTATCCCCTACTCATACTTCTACTTAAACACTACTCGTGTTTTCAACCCAAGTTCTCACTTGCCATAAGAATCATAATAAAAACTAACCATACGGTTCTACATATGTCAGATACAAACATCATATCCCTTATATAACAAATTATACTTTAACTATCTTATCGAGATGATCGGAAAGCCTCCAATCCATCACGATCCCAAACTGTCACAATGATCGGAAAGCCTCCAATCCAAAGTGACTCATACAATACCATTTCACCTTGCATACCATTCATGTATGCCTCATTCGTTTAGCATCATGCTATCATTTTCTTTCATAATCAACCACATTTTCTATCCACATTTTCACTTTTCCACTTACACACAATACCATACGGTATGCACAAATTCACTAACCAATTTATTTATCAATCGACCTTTACTAAACATGCTTTCTCAACATTAATATTTTCCGATCTTTCATTTACCACCGAGGTAACCACTAACACCCTTTTAATAACCATATCTTACCGATTCACACGGTCCTTATGAGTCAACCCATTGACTCCGATCGATACCCAACCTTGAACTATCTCATTTTATTTTATTTTTTTTTATTTTTTTTTTATAAACTTTACCAATAACAAACTATTCACCCTTGCCATTGCACACGTCAACCCTGACTTGAATATCTGCACTACTTATCAGGATTTCCACCGAACACTAAAGTTCTATTTTCAAAATCATTATTTCTATAGCTGTCCATTCATACTTTACTAGTCTTACCGAAACTTAGTACTTCACTGTACTACTACCCTTTCTTTGAGCACAATTACTATTCTTATGATTCACCTTCTGATAATTTATAATGACATAATCCTTTCTATTCTTATTTCCCGCGTCATACCGGTCGCCAACCCATAACCATACGCATAATAACTCGGGGAGATTATCTCCCAAACTTATTTTTCACATCATATATTCTATCTAATATTATTTCCATACTTATATCACATAAGCACCAATTTGTGCGACATAAAAGCAATTGAATTCTAATTATCTATCAAAATTTCATAAATGCATTACCTGAAGCGGCCCCACGGGTTTCCTTCACCCGATTCCTGTTGGCGGTTGATGCTGACGTGTCGGTTCTCTTCCTTGGGCACGCACTACTAAAGTGTCCCACCTCGTGACAAGTGTAGCATTCCACTTCCTCGAGGTTCCTTACTTTGCAATCCTTTGCTCGGTGTCCTACTCGACCACACTTGAAGCATATAGCCGAATTTGCCTTACATTCCCCATGATGATTCTTCCCACAACTTTGACAACTTCCAATACCACTATGCTTTGACGAACTCGACCCCAATCCTTCTCTCTTTGTTAATCCCAAGCTACTATCAAACTTCTTCTTTTCTTTTCCTGATGCCGACTCTTGTGCCCTTCGCCGAAACACCCTTTCAACACTCCGAGCGGTACTAATGGCCTCATCCAACGTGGTCGCTCGCTTGACTTCCAATTCAAACTCCGGTGGTAGTCCATTTGCATACCGAATCACCTTCATACGCTCCGTAGGATAGGACTTGATTACAAACGGAAGTAATCCCGTAAACTTTTTGGTGTATTCTTCCACCGACATATTTCCTTTCTTGATGAACATGAACTCTTCTCGCAACTCTTCTAGATCTCTCTCGGGACAAAACTTTTCCTTCAACCTTCTCGTGAATTCCTTCCACGACATCTTGTACACTTTCTTTCCCAAAGTCTCATACATGGTATCCCACCATGTCAACGCTTCATCCTTCAACTGTCGGGATGCATAAATGACCATGTCTTTCTTTAAACACTTGCTACTTTCTAGCACTTGCTCGGTTTCCCGAATCCAACGCATCGTGACCTTCGGTTCCGAACTTCCATAATACACACTGGGGTTGCACGTCATGAATGCCTTGTATGTACATCCTTCTCTTTCCTCCGACTCCGAATCGTCGGTCTCTTCAGTCAATGACTTCTCTGTACGGGTCTTGCTACCCGAAGACTTACTTCCACCGTGAGATTTAGAATCATCTCGCCTATCCACATTCAAACGGTTATCGATAATCCGGTTCATATCCACATTCACCTCATCCCTCATCTGATGAAACAAATTTCTGATCGCTTCCATAGTTACCGGGGTTTGGTTTGCATCCAAACCGGAATCTTCTCCAATATTACCGGGATGAGTCGGGATTCGATTTGAATCCGTCTCATGATCTCGTGGGATCTCTCCACTTCTTGGGTTCACCATTTTCTATATCAACATATTAAACCATCAAAATTCAAAGATTGACTTATTAGTCAAACATAACCCATATAGCCCAAAACATTATCCTTTCTCTTAGGGATCGACCCTAATATACCCATACTTTACTGTCTCAACAGACTGATCAAGGACATCCTATGGAAAACATATGGTCCTACTTAGCATAGCTTAAGACTAGGGAGGTCAAACCTACCTAATTCACTTAAACTATAGCTCTGATACCAAGTTGTAACACCTCATTTTTCAAAACACTTTTTAAATCATATTTTTAAGTAAAAATATTACAAGTCCAGTATTCTCAAAATACGGTTTAACAAAAACCAATAAAATAATTATCAGAGTTATAAAATCCGGTGTTACAAAGATAATATCATAACCATAGGATAAACGAGAACTACCTACGAGCTCCCGAGCTGAACAACACTAGGCCACTTCTAACGCGACCCTCTAATCCAACGATCCTGAACCTGAGTACATAGCCAAAAACAAAGTAGTACGTGAGACAAAATAGTCTCGTGAGATACATGGGTTTTCGACCCATTCTCAAAAGATTTATAAAATAATATTTATAACATTATAAATACTTATCCTTATCATTTCTTATTAGTTCATAAATCATCTTCTATTCATTTAACCGTTTAAACCAATAAGCTTACCATAAGCTTACTCGTCATCTAATCATATACTTGTAAGTTATCTCCAAACTTACACTTTCATTATCACATATGCAACGGACCTCTCCGTAGCCAACTCTCCCGATATGGGATGTCATAGGTAAACTATCAAGGTAATTGGGAACCCCCATCTTACCGAGATTCATAAGCTCTCCCCGTTCCCGGGTCGTCATGCTCACTCATCATTGAGTGTCGTAAACTGTGACATTCTACTCTTTGCGCAGGGAGGTACCACCCCAAGTAGACGTCTCATGCTCCCCCATTTCTGGGCGGTCTTATTCCGGATATCTCATTCACATATGAGCCTCAGCTCCTTTCATCAAATATGAGCATCAGCTCCTTTCATCACTTATTAGAATTCGTTTATTCTAATTTATCATGCTATTCTCTTTATTATTTCATTTTTAAATCTTGACTTTACCAAGTCCTTTACTAAATTAAAACATATTCATCTTTTATCAAAATCATATTACTTTGACTCTTCTTTGACTAGAATACACGTTTATTACTAGTCACTTATTACTTATTCTCTTAGTATTTCAATATCTACTTTTATTAGTATAATATACTAATCGATACTCATTACTTTAAAATCATTGTCTCAAGCTTTATTAATACATATTATTAATAAATCGATTATCAAGCTCTTTTAAATCATTATCTTTATTCATACATCTTATTTATAAAAACTCATTAATTACTTTTCATAATCATAATCTCTTTCAAAATCATCAATCATTTAGACATACTAAAATTGTCTATTACTAGCATTTTCTCATCATATCAATCATATCTTTATTAAAAATATTTATTAATAAAGACTCTTAAAACATCATAGTTTTCAAAATCATTTGCTATGTACTCAGTAAAAGTCTCATGTACTCACCTTAGCCAAGCTAATTCCAAATCGTGTCTAACAACACGAATCCTTGCTTTCCAACTTGTGAAATGTCACCAATCTTTAGGTCTTCTTGACCTACCATCAATATCATCACAATAACTAGTTATTATCCATAACTAGTCACTATTCAATCCATATCTATAACTCTAACCACCAAGTTCATCCAACTTGGTGGAATCTCAAACCCTAGTTCAAGATTTCCATCATAAACTCAGATCCAACTTGTACACGTCGATTACAAGCTTACAATGAGTGTTCTACACCCATAATTAGTCATCTTCCCCAAAGATAACATGGATGGTTCCCCAAACCACCATTTCTACCCATACAAAGTTCATAACTAGCTAGATAACATCAACAATCAAGAAATCTTACCTTTGATGTTTAGATCCTTCAAGATTGATGAAGATTTGAGCAAGGAATCACCAAAATCGCCCCTTCTCTCTCTAAAATCGGCTGCCCTTCAACAATGGTAGAAATGAGTGAAAACCCTAGCTTTCCCGATTTAATACAGCTGGTCTCGCAAAGTTCACGCCGTGAACAAACTTCGCGTCGCGAAGTTCGCGTGTCGTGAACACTTCGCGATCGTTAACAGGTCGTGAACTCAATGTCTGAAAACCCCAAGTCCCTGGACGGAGTTCGCGATCGCGAACTCCACTTCGCGCCGTGAACTCCACCAGTCAGCTAGGCTGCACTTTTCGGTCTTTGTCTCGACCCGGTTTCGTCCATAACTTTCTCATACGGTGTCCAAACGACACGAAACCAATTCCTACGGTTCTGAAATGAATTATCCTTATTTATCATATTTTTCCCAAATTTTATTTTATTCAAATTTTGGGTCGTTACATTGGACACCTACACCCCCTATACCCTACCAGCCGTTTTTTTTTGAAGAGAGTGCACGATTCTTGGAGTTCTTGAGCTCAAATCTTCATATTCCTTGGAGATTATTGATCTTAGGTAAGAATCTTTGTTAGTTTATGTATCTCCTTGGTATTTCAAGCTTTTCTTGGGCATTAATGGTGGTTGAGATGACCAACCATGTCATCTTTGGGGAAGATGACCAAACATGAGTGTAAAATACTCATTGTAGACTTGTATTCAATGTGTACAAGTTGGATTTGGGATTTATTGATGGGAATCTTGAACTAGGGTTTGAGATTCCACCAAGTTGGATGAACTTGGTGGTCATGAGTGTAGTTATGGATTGTTTATGACTAGTTATGGTTGATAACTAGATTAATTGTGCATATGATGATTAGGTCTTAAAGGCTTAAGGATTTGGTGATTCCTCCTTCATTCAAGGAGTAAGGATTTGTGTTTACTAACACAATTTTGGATAGCATTGCTTAGGTGAGTACATGTGACCTTTTCTGAGTACATAGTAGACCATGATTCATAGTTTGAAATGATTTCTTAGAGTATTTATTAGATAACTATTTTTAATAAAGAAGACATTGAATTTAATTGAATTGAATTGAATTGAGTTGAATTGAATTGAATTGAATTGAATTGTACATTTATGTGTTTAGTTACTACTAGTATGACATGAGTTGTAATATGGGGCTTTGACCCAAGTTGATGATTTGTTATGTGGTAGCTAATCAATTGGATCCTAGATAACCCACACAAGTTGGGGGAGTTAGTGGCTACTACTTGGGGCGGTACCACCCTGCGCAAGTGTAGTATGTCGAGAAATAGATAACCCGGAAAGCGGGGGAGTTTGAGATAACCCGGAAATCGGGGGAGCAAATAGATAACCCGGAAATGGGGGAGTTTACCTAGATAACCCATATCGTGGGAGTTTGTTTCGGGGAGGCCCGTTACGTATGTGTTGGGCTTATGACAAGCCTTAGAGTATGATTGACTATGTGCAATGTGATAATTATTTAATTATTATTTTATTGCAATTATTTCTAACCGGGTCTAAAACCCATGTTTCTCACGAGACAATTTTATCGCACGTACTACATTTCTTTTGACTATGTACTCAGGTTCGGGAGCTAAGGATTATGCGGCCCGTAGTAGTAGCATTGGAAGATTAAGCTCGGTGTACCATTTAATTCCCTAAGGCTTAGTTTTGATATTATTGTAACACCGGTTTTTGATACTTATTGATCCTTCCAAATGTTTTAATTAAACCATGTTTTTGGATATTATGGATTTTTGGATGTTGAACTTATTTATTTTAAAGTTTAAATTGTTTTGAAAAATTGGTGTGTTACAATTTAAGGGGCGGAATTAGAAATTTTTGCCAGCAGTAGCACTTTACCAGGATCACAAAAGGCGAAGATCAAGGGAAATGCGCCCCGTTGCGGGGATCCCGCTGCCTGCTGACCGGGCGTTGTCGGCGTGGGACGCCCTTGCGAAGCTCGGGGTCGCATCTCGAACAAAGACAAATTTAACATAAGAGACTCTATTATAGAATAATCATGTTTGATTATATACACCAAGTCCCCAATAACTAATTTCATCATACAAGATAACTACAAATTTCATAAACGTAAAAACTAAAAACCATACAAGACACATACTTAAAAAAATTATATAAGTTTGGAATATTGTTAATACCTGGGTTTTTTCTAATATTATTATGAGCTATTGAGTGTGTTTTTAATTTAATCGTATAACCATAATACTAAAAAACCGGGGAAATTTTTTTGAGTAGGGACACGTGACACTCTGTGCCCTATATCCCTTCCGCCCCTAGCAATTTCTAGAATAAATAAGCCAACATTTCTTTCTTAAAAGGTTACATATTTTTAAAAATTTTTATCATAATTAAATCTTTGTTTTCAGTTTTTTTTTTTTTTTTTTTTTTTTTTTTTTTAAACGACAAATGAAATAACGGAAGTCTACTCGCAATTTTTCAGCGAGCACCCCGAGTTCGAGCTCCACATAAGCGGGCAAACTCAGCCCCCAAAGGGATTTCCAAGGAAAATTCCCCATATGTGCCCGTGTGAGGTATGAGTTAAATTACGCTAATGCAACGCTCCGTATAAAATAATAAATTAGATCAAAACTATACTTAAATATAAATACAAAAAATATATACTTCCTCCGTATCAAAATAAGTGAATCACTTTCTTTTTTGGGGTGTATCAAAATAAGTTAATCACTTCCCTTATTTGCTAAGTTTTTATGTTTAAAATTACCCTTTAACCCTTACTTATCCCTCTTTAAACATCATTAAAGGTGTGAGGCCCCATCAATTTTTGTCATCTTCCTATATTTGTGGCCCATCCATTCTAATTATCCCATTTAATTTCACTAATATCTTATTACCTTATTTTGTCTCAAAAAACATAAACTTCAAAGTGATTCACTTATTTTGATACAGAGGAAGTATGTTTTAAAACTGTAGCATCATGGGCAACCAAGATCCTTTTTAGATACAAATAAAAACTTAATAAAAACTTGTCATATACTCCCTCCGTCCCACAAAAAAGTTCCCATTTGTGTGTGGCACAAGTTTTTAGGTGATAGTTAGTGGTGGGGTAATTGGTAATAAATTTGATTAAAATATAAAGTTGGTTTGGAGAGAGAAAGATAATTAGTGGATATAAATGGTTGGGCACTTAGTAATAATAATATTTTATTATGTGGGACCTATCAAATATGAGAAATGGGAACTTTTTTGTGGGACAAAAATTTTGGGAGAAATGGGAACTTTTTTGTGGGACGGAGGGAGTAATAAAGTTTATTATATATCTATTCTTCTAGAATTTGAGTATCGGAATTCAGGTATTAATCTTTATATATCGTGATTATGTTGATATTTATAGATACAAAAATAACTTATTTAATTCATTGTTCTTATTTGTAAATATAGTATCTGCTTGTTTGAACAACGATTGTCAAACACAAAGACCAGGCGACGTCAACCTTGGATCTCCTGTGATGACAGTGCAAACCCAACAAGCTCTTAGCGAACCTAGGGTGATCGAGGTTGAGTGCGAAGGTGAAAGCAAGAGTGTGTGAACTCTGTGTTGTTATTCTCTTTTTAATCTCTCCAGTCTGTCCTCGACTATGAGTTAGGCCAGGTATTTATATGGCAGTCTCAGGTATATGGACGTTGGCCCATTATGACTGCAATAAAGCAGTCATGAAGCGCCATTATGAGGACGTTGTAACGCCTTACTATTATGACTGCAGTCATGAAGCGCCGTTATGACAGGGCGCGCCATTATGACGGGACGTCCACGACTCTAATGACAGGGACGATCTTGGACTCTAATGACAGGGACGATCTTGACAGGGCGTCACTTGACAGGCGGTTCGTTGACAGGCCGGTCGACAGGCGGTCGACAGTCATGACCATTAGTAGCCGAATTGTGACATGAGCCATCATTAGTAGTGAAGATCATCATTTAGGGTTGGGGAGTTATCTATATATACAGGGTAATCCCTACTAACCTCATCATGCCCCCGAGTTAGGATTTGCCAAAACAACTGTTTGCGAGTCGTAACTATCAATACACATAAGTTTTCTTCCGTTTTTTTTTTTTTTTTTCGAGCCGTACCGGTTGTCCAAGGCAGACCGGCAGTGAGGCTGTAGCGTCGATCGACACCGCAACCCATATCATCGAGTCGAGATTTGCGTCGATTTTAACCGGGTGTCACTTTTGGACACGGTAAGTCATATTGACCGGCTGTAAGTTTTTAGACCGACGAAAGCGTCTTGACCGGCTGTCCCGTGACCGTGACCGGCTGTCCTTTGACCGGGCTGTCCCTTGACCGGCTGTCCCTTGACCGTGACCGGCTGTCCCTTGACCGGATCGTTGAGAAAAGACCGGCGGTCGCAGGTAAAGCAAAGACCGTCGTAGGCAGATCGTGACCGAGTCATAAGCAGACAGATCGAGCAAAGACCGGCGGTCGTAGGCAATTTTCGTGAGCCAAGACCGGCGGTCGTAGGCAGTGTCGTGACCGTGACCGGCTGTCCCTTGACCGGATCGTTGAGAAAAGACCGGCGG
Organism: Calendula officinalis; assembly: GCA_963853835.1. Classification (NCBI taxonomy): domain Eukaryota; kingdom Viridiplantae; phylum Streptophyta; class Magnoliopsida; order Asterales; family Asteraceae; genus Calendula; species Calendula officinalis. The sequence goes on from OY970832.1 coordinate 25,760,334, forward strand.
TCGCAGGTAAAGCAAAGACCGTCGTAGGCAGATCGTGACCGAGTCATAAGCAGACAGATCGAGCAAAGACCGGCGGTCGTAGGCAGTTTTCGTGAGCCAAGACCGGCGGTCGTAGGCAGTGTCGTGGCCGAGCAAGGACCGGCGGTCGTAGGTAGTTTCTGAGCCAAGACCGGCGGTTTCGTAGTCGGTTCGTGACCAAGCAAAGGCCGAGTAGGAAGTTCGTGACCGGCCTTGGACTCCGTGGGTCTTCGGGCAGATTGTTAATGCTCCGGCGGTCTTAGGATTTGAAGAAACCGATGTTTAGGGTTTGACATGCCGACTTTATTGGGTTTGTTCGACCGGCTTTATTGGGTTTGTTCGACCGGCTTTTTAGGGTTATGGACCGGCGGTTTGGGGTTGCTTGAACCGGCTAGAGTTATGGGTATAGCCGAGGGTTAGGGTTTAGGGAACCGGACGGTCGAGGGGGTTAGGGTTTAGCGTGCGAGCGAGTGGTTTAGCGTACCGGCGGTTTTGGGTTCAATGGGCCGGCGGTTTAGGGTTTTAGCGACCGGGCAATTTTAGGGTTCTTAATGAGCCGGCGATTAGGGGGTGGCCGGCGGTTTATACACTTTTCGCTTTAAACTTTCCTAATTGTAATTGTATTTTTTGCTGCAGGTTTAACAGTTGCTTGCTACCTTACAAGTACGCACTTGCTTGTCCATTGCTTTGCTTTGAAAAATAATGTTTTATTGGATGATCAAGCCAATAACACATTTTTATTTTTATCTTTTTATTATGGATGTTGTGGCCATGAGACCGTCTTGGGCGTGCATGACAGTGTGTATATTTGGTTGTTCGTATGACACTTTCTTGCGAGCCCATGATGCATTCGTATGTCAATGACCTGGGTAGATCTCTGATGTATACTTCATATTGTGCCTGTGACACTGTGCCAATGGCACTTTTGTTGGTTAACCTTTACTTTGTTTACTCGCGAGGATTGTCGCTTCCCAGTGAGAAGTGCTTATCTTTTATCAAGTAGATTAAAAGACGAGTATGATTGTATGTTATTTGGCCAGACAAGGTTGTCTTTCTTGGCTTCATACATGTTGTATTGAACTATGTTCTTAGTTGTGTACATGCACATGCGTGCTCAAGTTGTAACATTGTACGTAATGAAAGTGCATGTTTGGCTTTAGACTGAGATGTCTATTGTGGCCTTATGCTTTTTGTATTGAATCCTTACTTCAATATTTATTTATTTATGCAAAAACCATAGAAAAATGATATTGTGAGATAATATTGGGATACAAGATCAGACCAAATGCTATTATCGCCAGTTTCATGCATGACCATGACCTTCCATGTGCTTGGAAACATGTATTGAAAACATAAAGGAAGAAATGACAGTAAAGACTATCGCACCTTGATAGGTCAGTTAATATTGGCTCCCTCATGTATCATGAGGATATGACCATCAGGTGGTCCGGGATGTTCTGTGTCTTCCCCCTTCTTTTGCCAGGCATAACTCTTCTTAAGTGGAGGTTTATTTGCTTGCTGCCTAGCGCCAGGGACAAGGTGTTCTAGTTTGCCTTCTTCCAAAGCCCGCCTGATTTCCCTTTTTAGCTCTCTACAGGCATTCGTGTCGTGTCCATGATCTTCATGGAAATCACAGTATTTATTCATGTTTTTCGTACCCGACCTATGCTCCATCTGGGGTGGAGGTGTGAAGGTAGCGCACACCTGCTCTGTTATCAAGATTTCTTTTGGTGTTTTGCTAAGAGCACGCTCAGACGGATGTTTATCGTATGGGCCAAACCTCCGGTTGCTCCTTTCATCTCGTTGATGATCACCAGTTAGAGCATCATGCCTGCGATCTGACGTGTCAGTCCATGACTTGCCGCCTACCTCTCTTGTCAGGGAGACAGTTTCTTTTGACCTCAGATAGTCATATGCCCTGTCCGTGGCTTCTTTGAAAGTAATTGGAGTTCTCTTGATTAACTTTTCTTGCAGTTGTCCTGGAAGCAAGGAGAGGGTAAAACCCGAAATTTGTTGGCTTTCGGGTAAGGCGACAATTTTCTGGCACTCCTGCGTGTAACGCTGAATGAAGTCGCGTAACCCCTCGCCTTCCCTTTGTCGCAGCAAATGTGCTTCTATATGAGTTCTCTGCTGCTTCTTTTGCTGGATAAAGTGAGTCACAAATTTAGCCTTGAGATCTGCAAAGTCTTGAATACTCCTCTCCGGTAAGTCAGCAAACCAATCACGAGCGAAACCCTGCAACGTGCCAGGGAACATGTGACAAGCGACTGGGTCTAGCCATTTCTCTGTCATAATGGCCTGTTCAAAAAGAGCAAGGTGGTCATCAGGATCTCGTGTACCGTCGTAAGTACCTACGATGTACGGAACTTTTTGTTTATCAGGGAGTGGGAATCGGGCCACCCAGTCACAGAACTTCGAACTAACTACCGACAAAGGCATAGTGGCTGCTCGGGGTGGGGCGGCTGCGGCCACGAGTGCTTGCAACACGCGCAACATGTCATTAGACGTGTCCTGTGGTGGTGGGGTGTGAATGGGTGGTTGTCTTAACTGTTCCAATAATTGTGACAACGGATCTACAGGTTGAACAACCGTTGGCTGCGGTGCTGGGCGCAACGCCGCCACCAACTGAGAGAACAGGTCCGATGAAGTAGGTGGTGGGGGAGGTGGTGGAGGCTGAGTACTCTGAGTCAACCTGCGGAGTAACTCCACAATTGGATCCTCCCGAACCCCTGGCGTAGCGGCCTGCGGAAAGTTGGAAACAGGCTGTCTGACCGGATCCGTGCCATCCTCTTGAGAGCTTGTCCCGTGGGACAAAAGAGGCTGAACTGAAGGGATGGGCGTCACTGGCTGTGGTGAGGTAAACGAACTTGATCCAACGAGCCTTGTGGAGAAAAGTGGACTTGTTAAAGAGGGATACCCTCGTGTCGTCCTGACATCCGACACTGTCCACTCAGAATCGACGTATGGCTCCATGATACAACTAGGCGAGGTTATCACCGCCTCGGGTATAGTGGTAATCACGGTAGTGGTTATTAATGGCGATGAAGAAGTGACCAACGATGGCTGTGTATCCGCCATAGGAACGGTTTGATTATTGAGGAGAAAAGTTTGGAAAAGTGAAACGCCGTTTAAAAACGTGTCCCACGGATGGCGCCAATGTTTGAACAACGATTGTCAAACACAAAGACCAGGCGACGTCAACCTTGGATCTCCTGTGATGACAGTGCAAACCCAACAAGCTCTTAGCGAACCTAGGGTGATCGAGGTTGAGTGCGAAGGTGAAAGCAAGAGTGTGTGAACTCTGTGTTGTTATTCTCTTTTTAATCTCTCCAGTCTGTCCTCGACTATGAGTTAGGCCAGGTATTTATATGGCAGTCTCAGGTATATGGACGTTGGCCCATTATGACTGCAATAAAGCAGTCATGAAGCGCCATTATGAGGACGTTGTAACGCCTTACTATTATGACTGCAGTCATGAAGCGCCATTATGACAGGGCGCGCCATTATGACGGGACGTCCACGACTCTAATGACAGGGACGATCTTGGACTCTAATGACAGGGACGATCTTGACAGGGCGTCACTTGACAGGCGGTTCGTTGACAGGCCGGTCGACAGGCGGTTGACAGTCATGACCATTAGTAGCCGAATTGTGACATGAGCCATCATTAGTAGTGAAGATCATCATTTAGGGTTGGGGAGTTATCTATATATACAGGATAATCCCTACTAACCTCATCACTGCTCGAAATAAATATGGGACAAGAAGCATCATGGGTACTGTTATTTGTAGGTCTCTCCCATTTACTTTTGGTGGATGTGGACATGTTGTTAACACCTAATTGGATGACAATTGATCTTATTATTCTTTTTTTCTTTTAAATGGATCTCCAATAGATAAAATACGACCAAATTAAGTATGACCGTTAGTTATTTCGAGCAGATATGATGACATTTTATAGTTAGCATTATTACTTTTTCATGGATATGACTTGTCAATAGTGGATTGGACGATATGATGACACGTGTTTGGTGTGGCTAGAGGGCCAGCTTGCATGGAAAACTTGTTGGACTTTGATACTTGCCACGATGCCTTTTTGTTCAATTATTGTACGCTGGTTCTTTTTAAAGTATACTTCATGAGCACCAAAATAAGAAATGCAATGCCTGACTATGATTATGATTAATTAATTTGATAACAAATCGACTTTAAAGCCTCAATTGAAGTTTACACAGCTAAGAAAATGATTCTAAATTATAATTATGCATATAAAATCATTCTAAATTTTAATTCACAAATATAGAGAATTAGTGGACGCCCTTGATTGTTTAGTGGATTTCAAAGCCAATCATTTTATATGTCAAAATATGAAATATAAAAATTTAGTATTAAGCAAAACAGTTTTTGTTTTTAACAGGAACTATTTGCTATTATAAGTTCTCTTAGAAACATGCCAAAAATGTGCCTAAGGAAGCCTTTTCAAATTTACAGATGGAACATACCCTTCTTCAAATGTTGGAAAGTTGAGGATATACGATGGTGGGGTGAAGTGATGAAGAGATGATGTGTTAATTTAAAAAAGATGAACAAAATAAATATATTGGGAAAAATATTTAAAGATAACTTTTTGGGATTCTACTGTATATCAATCGTATATGTAAATTTCATATAGAAATATTAGATAGATTGATTAGAAATCCTATAAATAACATTTCTATTATGTAATTGTTTCATTTTCTATCATTTACTAGTTTTTTATAAAACCGTCATTAAAAAAAAATCAAGGATTTTTTTATAGGAATATTTTGGTCGGTTTAGTTGAAAAATGACAAAATAAATGAGAGATTATGACCAACCCGAAAAAAGAGAAATTAAAGACAAAAGTTGAAAATTTTAAATAATCACAAATGCCGCCAGCAATTTCATATGGCAAGTCGGTCTTGAAGGGCGGCACTGGGGAGAATTACAAGCTTTATTTCCTCGATAGCGATGACTGGTGGGAAACAGCTGAAATTTTTGATGAAATTACCCTTCACACAAAGAAAGTCTCCCATTTGGGTTGAAAAAATTAAATTAAATTAAAACCGAACCGAACAATACTGATTATAATTAAAACGAAGTTTAAAAACATGACGAATGACGCAAAATATTTTGTATTTGGGACAATGTTCAATGCATCATAAACAAGTATGTATAGAGTTTTTGAAGTAAAATTATTTCATGAACCAAGTATAAATGGTTATCTTACAAAAAAGTTTGCCACGGTTTCCCAGTATCAAGCCAACTGCACGAACCGAAACAGAGGTTAGGTTAACCCTTAACCATGATACAGGAGCTGAATGGCTAAACCGTTATGAGCTCACCTGAGCCAAAATACCATTTCCGGTTTGGCCTTCGATGACTAGACCAGCTGTAAGGCCGAGAATAGCCCATCCTCCATTAATAACATTTTATTAAATACGTGATTATTAAAAGAAATAAACACTAGAAAAATAAATACGATATTAATTTCATAAAAGTTACTTTTAATGTTTGCTTTTTCTTAATAGCTTGCATTTGTTTAGCGGCTAAACGTTTTGCTTCAGCTGGATCAACCACTTGCGATCGTAACCTGTTAGTATAATTCAAAAAAAGGTCTTATAATTGAATTATTTTGACAACTAAAATTAGCTCGAATCGGATCCAATACTACATCTATCCATAGATTGTCACATGTTAAACACAGTAGTTTCCAAATATGAGAATCATAAAGATATTGCTTCCTATTAATCAATAGGATCTTTCGATTTGTGCATGCGTTAGAAAATTCATTGTTCTCACAAGAAACTTTAAAATCCATATCCATGTAGAAACTGATGAGTAATTTGTTTGACTTTAAGAAGTCAAAATGATATTTTATAGAACGAAATAGGCAAACAGAGCTTAGGTACTGTTTGATTTGCGGGGTCCAACTTTAGACACAATCTAACTTCAGACTCGGTCTGAATCTTTGTGTCTAAATCGGTCAAAACTTCGGACTCGGTCCAAACTAGTCTCATAGAATAAAAAAAGGTTGGACTCGGTCCAAACTTGTCTCTAACTCGATCCTAATGCATTTTTCATCATTCAACGGATTCAACCACATATATAATCAAACAACATGCTTCAGACTTCAGTCAAAAGTTCTGACTCGGTCAACAACTATCAAAAGGCTCCTTAGATTGATCTCCAAAATTTGAAATAATCTACATTTAGGCTACATATGTTTATTATGCATAGGCATTTATTTTTTTTAATTCATGCCCAAACAATGGAATTGCAAAAATCATGAATTGTATGCCTTTTAAAATGGTATACAATCAATAACATACCTAAAAAAGCATATTCAAACCACTAATATTCACATTATACATGTGGGAAGCCTTGTTATATGCATACATTAGGATTAGCGACAACACGTATTGTGTCGTGATTACTTCAATGAATGCTTTGTCTTGAATCAAAACCTCTTCTTAAACCCCATCTCGAAAAAGAAAAAAAGCAAAAATGTGACAACCCTTGCAAACTGGTATTTGACTTGACATTTTTTATAACTCGTTTTGTCTTAATACAATCATCTCATTTAGAAAGACATTCATTTTTGGCATTTAAGTCTAGCATGAATCATTCATTTTGTGTTGTAGTACACATCATTAATTAGACATGTGTCTTGTCTGCATTTCAGTACAATTAAACTGTAATTTAGCGAGTTGGTGACTCAACGTAAACTCAAAGTGAATCCAAAGTTATAAGTATTTTATAATTTATAATGATACTTTGGCTCAACTGAATAAACCCAAAGGGAAATTTTATATGAATTACCATATGTGATGTAAGAGACGAAAATGGGTATGTAGTACATTAATGCACGAATTAATACCATACAAAATTTAATAAATCAACTTAATAAAGTTGAAAGTTATCCATAATTCCTTACTTTGTATACTACGTCATGTGCACATGCATCAAATTCTAATCTGGCAACTAAATATCCGATATTTGAGATGCGAACACTTATCACCATCATTCTATCGTGGGATCTTAACTACTGTCAGGATCGATTAACTATAGACAAGTTAATAAACACCTTAGATCTATTTGATGATAGAAGTTGCAGCGGATCAACACTATATCAATAATTAAGAACGATGAACTGTATGAACAATATGAGAAATATTAAGAACACAGTTTCACAAAAAGCTTCAATGTATATTATTAAGTTAACAATACACACGTACGTTTACAATTCGTAAGGAACTATATATAATAGTCCTTGAAGCTAAACTATTTACCCTAGTTATTCTAGGATACGATATACATCTAATTATAAACGATATACATTGATTTACATTCTATAACTATCTCTGCGAAGATCTCGGACTTGATATGTTCCATAAACGCGTATCAGTAGTAAAACCAATCACCAGTAGTAAATAAGTAACATCAGTAGTAAACTTGGTGATCAGTAGTAAGTCCAGAAACCAACGTCAGTAGTAACTACAATGATCAGTAGTATCTTCAATCTTTGTATGATCAGTAGTAACTAAGTTATAGAGAACACCAGCATCAACTTCATCAGTAGTAAATGTTTCTGCCCCATCAGTAATAAACATAATTATTACCAACTGCAGCATCAGTACTAAGTTGATCTGTGATTTGCTCTAACAATCTCCCCCTAAACTTATTGATTATCCTTTAATCAATCAAGTTTCTTATTTACTTCTTCTTTTTCTTTTCTTCCAACAACTTTGCTCTTTTCTTATCACCTTCTAAAGTTTGTTGGTTCCTTTTATTCCTTTGTGCAATGATATATTTGCTGATTCTTTTAACAAATTCATTCAATTTGTTTTGGAGCATCACAGCATCATGTGGTTTAATAAAATTCATGCACCATAGTTGATAGAGAGTCTTCTCAGAATGAGGATACTCTTTCTCATAAAGGAATAAGTCACATTTCTTACTTGTATATTCAAAGAAGTACATGTTGACAGTTGGTAGCACATTCCAAGCTTGAACATTTTCTGAATCTGTGTACTTCTCTGGATAATTTTCTGGATAGAAAGCAGCATCAATCATTTCAGTAAGATAACCTGCAGCTGAATTCTTCCAGTTCTTCTTAGTCATTCTTGGTTTACCAATGATCAACATCTTAATAATGTCACTTCTGGTTAGGGACATGACCAAAGGTTTCCAAGCTCTGAATCTTTGAGTGACCTTATCTTCTCTTATAATCTCAATCATATCATCTATGTACCTCCAGTTGATGATTGGATTATTTTGTAGGGGAGCAATGGGGAGATCATGAACTTGAACCATTTGTAATTTTTTATTTGGTTGATCAAGTTCTGAAGCAATTGTCTTTCTTTTCTTTGATGTTTGAGAGGATACACCAGATGATTCTCCAGATATTGTTTTTCTTTCTTTCATTTCTTTGGAGTCTATCTGTTCAAGTTTAGTGGTGTACTTCTCATTACTATCTTGCTCAGTAAGATCCTTCTTCTTCTCTACACAGTACTTTTCAATTAAATTGATCAGCTTCATTCTTCCAAATGCCTTTGTGTTATACCCTTTTGATTTTAAGAATGTGATCATTTCTTTCTTTTTCTCTGCAAATTGTTCTGGCATATCAGCCTTTTGCTCTTTGCATTCTTGTACTTGTGCTTCAAGAAGTTCTATTGTTTCATGTTCAAGTTGCCTAAATTTTTTCAGTTCTCTTCTTTGTAATTCCTTTCTTGTTTCAGCAACTTGTTTAGATTTGATCTTCTGTTGAAATTGTGGCAGTTTTGATATATCTGCTATATCTGCCAATTTGATTTCTGTGAAAGGTTGTCTCAATATTCTAGCCCTTTCTGCTAATCTTTTGTTTTCATTTGCTAGAGAGACTTCAACCTTCTTTAAATATTTTGCTCTCTTTACCTTCCACCTATCCTGTTTGGCTGATTTGGCATAATTGATTTTGTTGACAATTTCATGACCTTGTGCTCTGTTGGGTTGGTCTTCATCAGCAACTTCTTTTCCCTTTCCTATGTAATTGTCTTTCTTCATATTTGGTTCAGATTCAATAACAAATTTGGGACCATAGTAGTGTATCTGAGATATGGGAAGTATTTTAGGATGTGGAGGCAGGGAGCATTCATCAACTTCTAACCAGTTGATATCATCATCAATATCTTTTACCACCATTTGTGTTGTTGTTGTTCTTTTTGGAGATGGTGGAAGTATCACTGTAGGCTCTAGTAGTGGTGGCAGCTCAATAATGTCATCAGTAGTAACTAAGGTAGTTACTACTGGTATGTCTTCAGAGATTACTACTGATAGGTCATCAGTAGTGTTTGCTGCCTTTTCTTCATTTACTACTGCTGTTATATCAGTAGTAGGAGTTACTACTGGTATGTCTTTTTCAGCTTGTTTTTTAGTAGGAGCAGTAGTAATTGGCTCTTCTTCTGTAATCATCATCTCTGGGCCTTCATCAACTTCTGTTTCTTTTAAATTCAAGAGGGAGGAAGCTGCTGCTGCAATGGATTCATCAATCATTGTCTGTATGTTATCCTTCTCCCCCTTAGTGAGCTCAACTGGAGGAGCCTCACTATCATCAATCCTCTTTTTCAATTTTCTGATAAGCTTTGATTGTTGATGAAGCCTAAGTTCATATTGTCTCATTCTTTTGTTGATGATATTGACATTTCTTTTCATAGCAGCCATAGTTTTTCCTTGATTTGTTTGGTAATAAAGACAATCTTGTACAGTGGATTCCAAGGAATCCACTTTAGCCGTCAATTGTTGGATTTTAATACTGCCCTCACTCCATCTAGCAAGATCATCGGGCTTACTAACAGGTACATTGGTTTTAAGGTTTTCCTTCCTTTCCATCAATTTCACCGATCTGCCCTCATCACTGCTTGGTGAGTCATTGGGTCTTTTAGACATTCTCTTCTTCCTAGAAGAAGCAGAGATGCCCCCCCTTGTGGTTTCTTGGCACCGGGGTCCTTTGAGTAACTCCTCAAATGAGTCATCACTCAAAGTTGCCGAGGTTTGGGTCCTAATGATGTTTTCACTGTCCTGTGCACCCACCTTTGGGGCATCAGTAGTGAAAGCCCTCCCCTCATGTCCTCTCTCCTCCTTGGAGGACAACTCTTTGAGCCTGGGGTGTGACTCGATTTGTCCCCTGGTGTCCTTTAAAGATTTCTTTCTTTTATAGATTGTAGATATATGTTTGGTTTTGTCTGGTAGGTCTTCTACAGAGTGAAGAGTAGCACTCTGCAGATTTATATCAAGTTCCTGGGACACATTCAGGACTTCTGTTTGAGTTGGTGATTGAGTGGCTATATGGGGTGGTGTTTGGGCTGTATTTGGGGGTGATGGAGTGGGTTGAGGTTCAACTTGGGTTGTAGCAATGGTTGAACCTTCTCCAATATTGGGTTGATCTTTGATCATGTTTGGAAACAAAGGGGTTTCCTTCCCTGAAAATTTAAATTGTTTTCTCATATTTGAGAAAACTTTCTTGTTCAACTCAGGTAATACAAAAATGTTTTTAGGAGTTGACAAGTTTTGTAATTCACAGTTTATGATATGTTGTAGAAATCTGGGATACATTAAAAATTTAGAAGAACTAAGATTTCCCAACATACCATCAAAAACCATATTAGAAAAATTGAATACTTGATCTGTGCATAAACATACAACAGCAGATGCTATTGCCTTGTTAAACTCATTCCAAGTACTTCTTTTAGGAGAAATACAATGCTGAATGGTATGAACCAGAAATTTCCATTGTGGGGATAGAAGGCCTTTTTGAAAAGTTACAATATTAAGTCTGCCTTCATACCCCATTTTATTTAAAGTATCAGCAATGTATTCCTTAGGAAGAGTATACATACCTGAATCATCATGAAGTTGTAGATGATGTCTGATTGATTGTTCAGTTACATAAAATACATTATCAAAGGTAATTTTTCCATTAGTAACAGTACCTTTACCTGTAATCTTACCTCCTTTTGGGTTCTCACCAAAAGCCACAAATCCACCATCAAAGGACTTGAAATCTTTAAGAATTTGCAGATTTCCAGTCATGTGCCTTGAGCATCCACTATCAATATGCCATGTTCTACCTTCTTCTGGGATCTGAATGCTCTGCACAAGAGAGTAAAGGATTAGTTAAGTTTGGGAACCCAAGCTTTATATGTCTTGGGTTCATCCTTTGAGAAATGAGCTTTTGGGGATTTAACTTTAAAGACTTTTGGTACCCATACTTGTTTATTACTGGTATTTTGTTTTACTACTGTCCTTTTGTAGTTATTACTGGTGTGAAAATTTCCTACTGATCTTGGTTTATACCCATTGTTTCTAGCTTTTGAATACTTTACTACTGATGGACCAGTAGTATTTGGGTACTTATCATGTTTAGAATGACCAGTAGTGTTTTTAGGGTTAACACCAGTAGTGTTTTTGAAATTTGTTTTGGGAGCAGTAGTATTTTTGAAATTAGGGTTATTACCAGTAGTATTCTTGTACTGGTACCATACAGCATTATAATTAGGGTTAACACCAGTAGTAAATTTGTTAGAGTTTCTACTGGTGTTGGAAAATTTAAAATATTGTTTATTTTGATTGGATTTTCCATTATTCTTGAAGTAATTGCTGTACTTTGGGCTTCCAGCTCTTCTGTTTTGAACAAACCTTGTTTTACTTCTTCCAAATCTTGGATTTTCAACAATTGGATTTTTAATTTTATTTACTACTGAATGACCAGTAGTAACTTTTAACTTTTGAGTTTTAGCATTTTCTTTAAGAACTTTAAATTCTTTTAACTCTTTGCAGTTTATTGGATTGTAGTGACAATCCTTTGCTAAATGGTTCATTTTATTGCATATAACACATCTTAGTTTCTTATTTTTAGCACCTTCAGGTATTCTTTGGTCTAAGAGTTGTGTTTTATTTCTTTCATTCCCCCTTGTTAAAATTTTTGGTACATTATCTGCATTATATTTGGGAGATTCATTTGGACTTTGAGCTGTGTGAAAACTTGTATCAATTGATTTTGGTGATTCACTTTGAGATATAGTAAATTCAATTGATTGTTCATCATCAGAAGAATTATTTGATTCAGATGTTTCATTAGATGATTCAGTTTGATTTTCAGTTTTTAATTCATTAATGATTCTTTCTGAACTGTTTTTAAGAGGTGGAATGATTTTATATGGAGGTGGTACAGCATGATATCCCACCCCATGAACAACCTTTTCTGTAGTTTGATTATTAGTTAATTCATCAAGAATTTTAGTGCTTCTTTCAAACTTTTTAATTGTTAATTTATTTTGTTCAATTTCAAGTTGACATTCTTCTATTTTACTTGTAAGTTCATTATTTTTTGTTTCATAAAACTCTTTCTCATCCACAGCTTGAAGCAATTCTTCCTTGATCCGTTGATCAATCATCTTGTACACCTTTATTTGATGTTCTTGATCAGCAATCACCCCATCAAACTCATAATTTCTTCTGATTGCTTTTGCTAAATCTTCATTTAATTTATTGTTTTCTTTTTCTAGATTTTTAATAATTTTAGCACATTCAGGAGTACAAGGTTTAGATTTTACCTCAGTTTTGTTGTCAGTAAAGGCCATGAGAGCTTGATTTTGAGCATGCTCTTCTGCTTGGAAGCTCCAGTCATATCCTTGTCCTTGTTGTGACACAAGAGCAGTTGATTTTGATCTTTTGTCTGGATGAGGACATTCTTTTGCAAAGTGACCAAGGTTGTTACAGTTGTAACATTTGACTTTAGTTTTGTCAAATCCTGCTTTGTCACCTTTGTTGAAATTGAGGCTTGTCCTTCCAGTTCTTTTTAGGAATCTTTTGGTCCTTAGGCTCAGCATAGCCATCTGCCATTTAAGATCCATCTCCTCAAGATCATCTGGATTCAGTTGTTCCAAGTCATCACTAATCAATGCAGTATGCACATGACTAGTGAAGAAGGATTCTCTTGCAGTATCCTCAGAATCTGCAGCCTTTCCTGCGGAGGTTTCCTGTCCTTGACCTGTACTAGACACAAAAGCAGCATTGTTAGAAGAAATAGAAGGGTTTTTGTGATTTACCTCAGTTTCAAACACTCTGAGATCATTATAGAGTTCATCTAACTCCTTTTCTTCTAAAGCATCTCTTTGTCTGTACACCACTGTGTACATGGCCCATTCTTCACTAAGAGACCTTAGAAACTTCATGTTGACATCCTCTTGATCCATCTTTACACCAACTTGGTTGAGTTCACCAATTAGTTTGTTGAATCTGTCAAACACTTGAGTGAGTGTTTCATTGGGCTTTCCTTTGAAATTTTCAAAGTCTTGTTTGAGAACAGACTTCATATTCCTCTTGGTGCTCTTTGTCCCAACGAATCTCTTCTCCAGTGCTTCCCACAGTATTTTTGCATCATCATATTCAACAAAGAGATGTTGATAATCATTAGGAATGGCCAGTAAGAGAGTGCTTAGAGTTTTGAGTTCAATGCCTTTATCTTTCTTCTCCTTCTCACATTTAAGTTTGTCTGCCTCAGTTGCAGAGCTACTTGCTTGAAGTTGACCAGTTTTGTTTCCTTCACAAACGACTTCCCACATGGAATAATCTGTAATAAGCATGTATTGCTTAATACGATTCTTCCACATCCCAAAGTTATTGGGTGTGAGTATAGGAATTTTGTTGGCCTGAGTGCTTTCATTATTATCAGTCATGATTAATAATGTGTGTGTTTTAAAGATTAAAACTTTTTGTTGTTCTTAACAATTAGTAGATCTAGAACCAATAAGCTCTGATACCACTTGTCAGGATCGATTAACTATAGACAAGTTAATAAACACCTTAGATCTATTTGATGATAGAAGTTGCAGCGGATCAACACTATATCAATAATTAAGAACGATGAACTGTATGAACAATATGAGAAATATTAAGAACACAGTTTCACAAAAAGCTTCAATGTATATTATTAAGTTAACAATACACACGTACGTTTACAATTCGTAAGGAACTATATATAATAGTCCTTGAAGCTAAACTATTTACCCTAGTTATTCTAGGATACGATATACATCTAATTATAAACGATATACATTGATTTACATTCTATAACTATCTCTGCGAAGATCTCGGACTTGATATGTTCCATAAACGCGTATCAGTAGTAAAACCAATCACCAGTAGTAAATAAGTAACATCAGTAGTAAACTTGGTGATCAGTAGTAAGTCCAGAAACCAACGTCAGTAGTAACTACAATGATCAGTAGTATCTTCAATCTTTGTATGATCAGTAGTAACTAAGTTATAGAGAACACCAGCATCAACTTCATCAGTAGTAAATGTTTCTGCCCCATCAGTAATAAACATAATTATTACCAACTGCAGCATCAGTACTAAGTTGATCTGTGATTTGCTCTAACAACTACCCATGTGCACACTTGCTTCCCCACGCACACCTAACTATTCGAGATTTTGTGAATGCTCTAAGATTTTCGCTACTTCGAAAACAATCAGATGCCCATCAAACCCATACCATCATCTCCTATATTAACCTTAAAAAAAAAATTACCCATATTTCATCATCATCTTCACGTAATCATACACCCAAACTCCTCCATTTCTCTTGTGAATTATCCTACGCGAAACAAGCAAGACGAACAAGAAACTCAGCAAGGTTCCGTCGATAAGGAGACGTGCTCCGGCGATATTCTCTAGCCGATCTGCCTCTCTCGTGTTCCTCTGCATATTCCGGCGATCAAATTTATTTCCGGCGAAGGTATATAACTCAAACTATTTCTTTTAACCATACACGTATGCGGTTGTTACTCCGTTTCTTATTTGGCGTAATTTTCTACTCAGTTAAACCTCGCCACCTCCGGTCACCAGAAACTTTTCTCCGGCGATCTCTCCGTCTCTCCGGCGACAAGCTTTCCAATTCTCTCAGTCTCTCACTCAATCTCGTCAGGTATAATCTCTTAACTGTTTCGTTTTGATCACGTAATACAAGTAGCTGTTAATCGTTTGTTTACCGTTTTCTGGGTTCTCTGACTCCGGCGGAATACACACGTACACTAACGTATGTGTGTGTGTTCTCGTGGGTATTACGGACGGTACACCGTCGTATTATTTTCCGAAACAGTGACTCGATGTTGGAAAGAGTGTCCAACACATCAAATAAACCGGTATTTCGGTTCGGGTATTTTAGAGTCCTATTCGGGTTGCCCTCGAGGCGTCAACGAACACGAGAATTAACGAAGTATTTAATTAATAGTTTAATTGAATGACTATCGGGCTTAGCGGGCTAGTGTAGTTAATAAGTAATTAACTAGCTATAGAGATCGGGCTTGGCATAGAGATCGGATCGGGCTTAATGGTGACGGGCTTAGACTAATTAGAGTTTGACTCTAATTAGGTTTAATACACTATATAAAGAAGTTAAGGGGTATTAACCTAAACACTTTTTGCTTGTACCCTACAACCTTCGGCCAAGCACCACCTCCACCGTCCGACTGCCGCCGCCTGCCCCGCCTAGCGCCGCCGTCGAACCACCGCTGCCGCCGCAGCTCCGCCGTGCGCCGCCGCCGGAGAGCCGAAATAGTTTTCGGTTTGGTTTCTTTCGGTGATCGTTTTCTCAAGAGTGCTTTGTACTACCTCGTGGTACATCGTCTCGTTCTTGACCAACCTTGGGTGTGATACGATAGAGGGATTCTTGCTTGAATCCTAGTGCGTTATTTGATCTGGCTCGTACTAGATCACAAGGTTTATCTAGTTCTCCAATTCGCGAAGAACAAGTAAGTTATTCGAATTGATCTATTTAATTACATTAAATATCTAGTTGCTTTAGAGTTGTAAACCTAACGGTCCAAAAGTTTTTAATCGAGTCAATGTTCTACCAAGTTGCTTTTGATTTCCGCCTTAAGCAAAGTGTGGCTAGATGCATAGAAAACCCAACAGTGGTATCAGAGCGCCATTGGTTTACAAGTCTAATAGTGCTAGACGTTAAATTCGAAATCCATAAATTTTTTTTTATGATTTTCGGAATTTCCGAAAATTGTTTTTGGGTTTTTCCAAAAATTGAAAATACATTAAAAATAGGTTTTTATATTTTTCGGTATTTTATAAAATTGTTTTGATAATTACCGAAAATTAAAAATATGATTTTTATATTTTCCGAAAATTCAGAATTATTAATTTAATAATTAAAAACGTTTTTTTATTTAAATTAATTAATTATGATAATTTCAAAAGTTGGAATTATCAAGAAATTTGAATCAAGAGATTTTGTTAAGTATCTAGCCTTATTTAAAAGATTTGAAAATATCTTTATATATATTTATATATTTTTCCGAAAAATATATAAAAGAATATATAAAATATTATTTAATATTTAAATAAAAGATAAAATCATATTTATGGATATATGTATTTTTAGGAATACATATATATGCCATAAATAGTTGTTTTATTAAAATCTAGATAATTATTTGAATAGTTTCAAATAAAGAATAAAATCTTATAAGGGTTTAAATTTAGGGATATATATTTTATATATATATCCGAAAATTTTTAAAATTATATAAGGATATGGATTTTCGAAATAATTTTAAATTTTGATTTATCTTGTCTTATAATTGTTTATAATTAAGATAATTATTTAAAAGGATATTATATATGATATATATTAATTAAATGTATAATTAGAATATATATATATATATATATATATATATATATATATATATATATATATATATATATATATATATAAATTTCGAAAATTCCATTATATATCAAATAAGATTTGATATTCTTCCCTTATATATATATATATATATATATATATAATATTATGTAATAATAGTTTATTAAATATTATATATAAGATATAGTTATAATAGGATTTAAAACGTCGCGTTCTCGCGCATTTATAAAATTAATTATACTATATAGAACTTTAGTAAATGTAAATTAAAAGGTTTTAATTAACATAGATATAATTATATAATAGTTTATATATATTATAACTAAAGTTAAATATATCGTCGCTTATGTCATTAGTAGGCTCACCCATAGTCTAAGACATCTAAAAGATGAAAAGGAAGAGATATAGATCTCTAAACGGGGTTGCGTTTTTAACACGCCTTTGCGCTGACCTGCCCCGCCGCTTCCCTTGTCTTAGAATGGAGCTACCGAACGGGCATAATAGGATGATGTTAAGATTAATAGTATAATCATAAAATTAAACAAATCCTTCCCGTTTAATTAAATGTGAACATTGTGTGCTCTCCATAGAATGACACGCGCTCGTATCATAGTCTGATTAACGGAACTCGTGTGGTTAACCGGTACGTTAATTGTGAGATTATTTTACGAGTGAAACGATTCTCGCGATACTCAAGCGAACTTGAGCCGAGAAGTCCACGTGGGTATTCCATGGTTGTTTCACCTTCTAATATATGATCCACGGTATCCCTGTCATATAGATTAGAATGAGCATTGATTCGAGATTAACATGCCATTCTCCCACGAGAATGAATCTCAAAGAACTAGGGATTTCATAAAGATTGAAATTGACAATAGTTTGCCTACGACACGAAATTGTTTGGTGTCAAATACGACATCCCTCTTCACATCAAATAACTAGTGGGCGTATCCTAGCCTTATGAATAAAGATTGGGAAAATTATTATAAGGATTAATTATTGAATTCACTAACAAAGAAATTGTTTCTTTTGTAGATGGGTTCAAACCTAAATGACAACACAATCCCACTTCCTCCTCCACCTCCACTTCCACAAGGACCACAAAGCTTTGCTCTTATCTCCACCTTGAATCGTGAGAAGCTCACTGGACCCAACTACATTGATTGGGTTCGTACGCTTAGAATCACGTTAAGGTACGAGGGCAAGGAGTATGTCCTCGATAACGAGATTGCTGAGTTGACTGACGATTCGAGTGACATAGACAGAGCTGCCTATAATCTCCATCGTTCAGAGTCGGAAAAGGTTGCTTGCCTGATGTTAGCCACTATGTCTTCTGATCTACAAAAGAATTTTGAGAAGATGAGTGCCTATGACATCAATCAACAGCTCAAACAAATGTTTCAAAACAGAGCTAGGCAAGAACGTTTCGACGTGGTAAGTTCCCTAGTAGGATGCAAACTACAAGAAGGACAATCTGTGTGTAGCCACGTCCAAAAGATGAAGGGCTACATAGACAGACTAGCAAACTTGGGTGTCCCTTTACCGAAGGAGTTGACCATTGATATGGTTTTGAACTCGCTTCCACCATCCTACTCACAATTTATAGTTAACTATAACATGGGTGATATGGATAAGACACTCATGGAACTGCACGGTATGTTGAAAACTACCGAGGCTAGCTTGATGAAAGCTAAAGGTTCCGCCCCTGCTGCTCCTGTCTTGTCTATTCGATCTGAAGGTGTTAAAAAGAAACGTCGTCCTCCTCCAAATAGCAAAGGCAAGGCCAAAGTAGGTCAAGCCAAACATGGCTATAAGAGGAAGGCTGATTCTGATATAACACCTACCAAAGATCCGAAAGATGCTGTTTGCTACTACTGTCAAGGAAAGGGTCACTGGAAAAGAAGCTGCCCAAAGTACTTGGATGATCTGAAGAGTCAGAAAGTCCAAAAGTCTGGACCATCAGGTAATTTTATGATTGAACTCCATCATACTTCTATGTCTAATTCTTGGGTTCTAGATACAGGGTGTGGTACTCACATTTGCACTGATATACAGGGACTTAAGAATTGTAGGAAGTTGAAGCATGGAGAGCTTAATCTGATCATGGGAAACAGAGTCTCGACTGCTGTCACCAAGATAGGAGATTATGAGCTCATGCTTGGGAATGGATGTTCTTTACTTTTATTAGATGTTTGTTTTTCGCCTTCTATGGCACGCAACATTATTTCGTATTACGCATTGTTTAAGGATGGTTTTAACTTTGTTTTTGATAATGAGAATGGTTCTATTTTAGTTTATAAAAATAATGTGTTTTACTTTAAAGCTATTCCTTGTGCTGGTATATATGAAATAGATGGTTGCGTAAACAAAAGAAATCTAATATTGAATGTTGATTCATCCAAAGGTGTATTGGATAAGTCATGTCTGTGGCATTGTGGCTTAGGACATATAAACAAGAAACGCATAGCTAAACTCCAAAAGGATGGAGTGTTAGAATCATTTGACCTCAAATCGAATGATGTGTGTGAGTCTTGTTTACTTGGCAAGATGACAAAGGCGCCATTCACAGGGTCATGTGAAAGAGGCAAAGACTTGTTGGGTCTCATACATACTGATGTATGTGGACCGTTCAAGTCTAACACTAGACATGGTGAACGATACTTCGTCACGTTTACTGATGATTTCAGTAGATATGGATATGTTTATTTGATTAAACATAAGTCTGATACTTTTGAAACGTTCAAAGAATATCAGAAAGAAGTAGAGAATCAACTGGGCAAGAAGATTAAGATGCTCCGTTCTGACAGGGGCGGAGAGTATCTTAGTCAAGAGTTTATCGACTATCTAAAGAGTTGTGGGATAGTATCCCAACTCTCACCTCCTCGAACTCCACAACTTAATGGAGTGTCGGAAAGGAGAAATCGAACCTTGCTTGACATGGTTCGATCAATGATGAGTCGATCAACACTTCCAGTGAGTTTCTGGGGATATGCCTTAGAAACTGCAGCACATATCGTTAACCTTGTACCAACTAAGAAGGTTGCCAAAACTCCCTCTGAAATGTGGACAGGGAATCCTCCTTCCCTCAAACATTTGAAAATCTGGGGTTGTGAAGCTCATGTAAGACATGAATCTCATGACAAGCTAGATAACAAATCAGAGAAGTGCCACTTCATTGGCTACCCACGACAGTCTTTTGGATATCGGTTTTATAATCCGAAAGAGAACAAAGTGTTCGTATCTCGAAGAGGATTTTTCCTCGAGAGAGAGCTATTATCCAAAGAAGACAGTGGGAGCAAAATTGATCTTGAAGAGTGTCAAGAATCAAGCAATGAAGATGTAGTGGAACCTATAGTTGACACTAGCACTCAACCAGAGGATGAGACTCATGTTGAACAAAATGATGTAACTCCTACCGTTCCACGTAGATCCTCAAGAATTGTTCGCCCTCCTGAGCATTTTGGTGATTATTATGATTTCCATATTGCTGAAGGCGATGCATCTACTGGTAATAGTTTACCAGTTGATGACGATGAGCCATCGAGTTATAAGGAAGCTATGGAAGGCCCTGAGGCCGAAAAGTGGAAAGTGGCTATGGAGAGTGAGATTCAGTCCATGTATGACAATCAAGTATGGAACTTGATTGAGACTTCTCCCGGTATCAAAATCATTGGATGCAAGTGGATCTTCAAGAAGAAGATAGACATGGATGGGAATGTGCACACCTATAAGGCTAGGTTGGTTGCAAAAGGTTATACTCAAACTCATGGGATTGATTATGATGAAACCTTTTCACCAGTAGCCAAAATAAAGTCTATCAGAATATTGCTTGCCATAACTGCGTTTCATGACTATGAAATTTGGCAGATGGATGTTAAAACCACCTTCCTTAACGGAAGACTTACTGAGGATGTCTATATGGCACAGCCAGAAGGTTTTATCAATAAAAATATCCTGATAGAGTGTGCAAGCTTGAGAAATCCATTTATGGATTGAAACAAGCCTCTCGAAGTTGGAATCTTTGCTTCCATGAGAAAGTCAAGGAGTTTGGTTTCTCTAGAAGTGAAGATGAGTCCTGCGTATACATCAAAGCTAGTGGGAGCGTTGTTGTTTTCCTAGTACTGTATGTGGATGACATACTCCTTATAGGAAATCATATTCCTACACTGCAAGACGTGAAGTCTTGGTTGGGAAAATGTTTCGCTATGAAGGATCTAGGAGACGCAGCGTACATACTCGGTATAAATATATACAGTGATAGAGAAAGACGTCTAATAGGATTAAGCAGAGTACATACTTGGATAAAGTACTAAAACGTTTTAGTATGGTTGATTCCAAGAAAGGGTATCTACCCATGAATCATGGCATAACATTGTCTAAGAGTCAATCCCCAGTACTGAGCAAGAACTGGAGAAAATGAGTCGAATCCCTTACGCCTCGGCGATTGGATCGATCATGTATGCCATGGTATGTACTCGCCCGGATGTCTCATATGCGCTAAGCATGGTGAGCCGGTTCCAGGGCAACCCTGGCAACGATCATTGGACTGCGGTGAAAACGATTCTCAAGTACCTAAGGAGAACAAAGGATATGTTCTTAGTGTATGGTGGGAAAGACGAACTTGTTGTGGAAGGGTATTGTGACGCGAGTTTCCAAACGGATAGAGATGACTCGTGCTCACAAACTGGGTGGGTGTTCTTATTGAACGGAGGAGCTGTCACTTGGAAGAGTTCCAAGCAGGAGACAGTAGCTGATTCAACTTGCGAATCTGAGTATATTGCTGCCTGTGAGGCATCAAAAGAAGCCACATGGTTGAAGAATTTCATTGGGGATCTTGGTGTCGTAACAAGCATCAAGGAACCAATGAAAATCTTCTGCGACAATGAAGGTGCAGTCTCATTGACTAAAGGATCCAAAGATCATAGTCGAACCAGGCATATACTCAGAAAGTTTCACTACGTGAGAAAGCGAGTTGAAGATGGGGACGTGATAGTGACAAGAGTATCGTCGGAAAATAACCCGGCTGATCCTTTCACAAAAGCACTAAGTCGTGCCAAGCATGATGTTCATGCGAGGACGATAGGAATTAGATTTCATAGTGACTTATCATAAATTGTCATTCATTTGAAATTGTAGCGAATATTAAATTGTATGAATTGATGATTTATTTATGGAGATTAAATAATTTGCAAGTGTTCTATCATTCATATAGTATTTAATTATTCCATTTCAACCTTTTGCATGTTTAGAACATATTCCTAAGTAAACTAAGAGATTACTTAAACGTCCACAGTCGATCGTTCTTATGGGAATAAGAACTGAATTAAGATGTCATGGGAGAGTGAGCAGATTGTTCAAAGTTATGAACATTGCATAGAGATTGCTGCTACTCTCATGAGCATTTAAAAGGTGTATTTAAATGTTGGACCAACCCACGCTCAGAGTATTACCCCATGGACTTTATCATGGGTAATAGTGAGGCGATAATATCGTATGAGTCTTCAAACCAAGATGCATCATTTCCTTAGTACGATTTCGTGATGCATTGGTCTAACTCCAACGCTATTCATAACTGGTAGCTATAAAGATTAGTTCCATGTATTATGTGATGACTATGAAGGAAGATGATGTAGTTAAGGTTTATTCGTTCCCTCTGATCAAAGTGATAGAGGAGATATCCATGGGCCCCCTGTTGATTTGATGTGACACTGAAGTACCTGCGCAGGTCATGACTAGATTGAAAGTTCAATCATCTAGTCAAATCGTCATCATAAATCTCGAATCAGGAAACATAATCGTAACTAGAGTGATTGACATGTCCATCTCACTAGTTACATGATATCGCGCAACGAAGGACATATGATCACTTATCATAGGACTGTTTCTGATAGTCCAAAGTTTAGCAGCTGCACATAACATGCACACTCTAAAGGTTACACGAACGCGTACCGTTTATAGTTGATGAGGTGTCCAAGTGGGAGACTGTTGGAAAGAGTGTCCAACACATCAAATAAACCGGTATTTCGGTTCGGGTATTTTAGAGTCCTATTCGGGTTGCCCTCGAGGCGTCAACGAACACGAGAATTAACGAAGTATTTAATTAATAGTTTAATTGAATGACTATCGGGCTTAGCGGGTGTAACGACCGTAATTTTACGTTTTTCATTTCGTGTAATTATTCGGGATTTATGTGAATTTTCGTTATTTATGTTAGTTTATATTTCGGTTTGTGTTCTATCGAGTATTGGGATGTTTGGGACTTGGTGTAACCAAGTATGGGTCAAGACTTGGATGGAAACAAGTTTAAAAGGCAAGAAACTGACCCAGGCAGACCTCGCGGCGCGAGGCAGTCGCGAGTCAGTCGCGAGTTCAAACAGCAAGATCAGTTGTCAGACGCGAGCAATTCGCGTCGAGCTCGCGTTTTGTTCGCGGCGCGAACTCGACGCGAGCGGGGCGCGAAGTCGGGCTTCCTGCGGCGACCAAGAGGACATCCCGCGTCACCTCGCGGCGCGAGCCAAACGCGAGCGTGGCGCGAGGGCTGTCTGGAGTATATAAAGTAGTGTAGAAGCTAGGGCTCATAACACCTACGAACCCTAGACTTATAGCAGCTGTTTTTGAGAGCATTTGGGCGGTTTTTGGAGCTAGGGAGCTCAAATCTTCATCTTCTTGAAGGATTTAAGCATCAAGGGTAAGAATTCTTGCTTATTTCACTTAGTTACCTTCATTTTGAGCTTGGTATGGGTAACAATGGTGGTTTTGGGAACCCACCATATCATATTTGGGGAAGATGAACTTTCATGAGTGTAAAACACTCCTTATGGACTTGTAATCAATGTGTACAAGTTAGATTTGTGATTGATGATGGAAAATCTTGAACTAGGGTTTGAGATTCCACCAAGTTGTATGAACTTGGTGGTTGGGAATGTTTAGATGGGCTACTTAGTAGCTAGTTATGGATTATAACTAGATTTTGTATTGATATTGATGTTAGGTCAAGAAGACCTTGAGATTGGAAGTACTTCCTCAATTTGGAAGTAAGAATTGTGTTGTTGAACACAATTGTTGGATAGCATTGCTAAGGTGAGTACATGTGATATTTTCTAAGTACATAGTAAACCTTGTTTATGAACTGAAATGATTTTAGAGTCTTTATTAGATAAATATTTTAATAAAGAAAAGATTGAATTGATAGAGTATGATTTAATTTAATTGAAATGAATTGAATTGTATTGTGAACTTGTTGTTTAGTTACCACTAGTATGATTGAGTTGTGATATGGGCTTGACCCAAGTTGATGATTTGTTATGTGGTAGCTAATCGATTGGATCCTAGATAACCCACACAAGTTGGGGGAGTTAGTGGCTACTACTTGGGGCGGTACCACCCTGCGCAAGAGTAGTATGTCGAGAAATAGATAACCCGGAAACGGGGGAGTTTGAGATGACCCGGAAATCGGGGGAGCAAATAGATAACCCGGAAACGGGGGAGTTTACCTAGATAACCCATATCGGGGGAGTTGTTTCGGGGAGGCCCGTTACGTATGTGTTTGGCTTATGGCAAGCTTTAGAGATTGATTGTCTATGTGCAATTTGATAAATTGTTAATTATTATTTTATTGCAAATTATTTTCTAACCGGGTCAAAAACCCATGTTTCTCACGAGACAATATTTGTCTCACGTACTACGTTTATTTTGACTATGTACTCAGGTTCGGGAGCAAAAGATTAGGCGGCCCGTAGTTAGCATTTGGATGGATTAGCTCGGTGTACTTATTTAATTCCCTAGACTATAGTTTTGATATACTTGTAACACCGGTTTTGTTACTTACTAATTATTCCAAATGTTTTAGTTAAACCATGTTTTTATATTCGGTTTGTAAAGACTTAAACCTTTGTTTTAAAAGTTTTAATTTGGGTTGAAAATCGGTGTGTTACAACTTGGTATCAGAGCATTAGTCTAAGTGAATTAGGTTGGTTACCCACCCTAGACTTAGACTTTGCTTTTGGGACATTATGTTCTATAGGAAGTTAGGTTGACCTTTAAGGATTAGGGTTGACCGTTGAGGGAATTGTTTAATTTCGAGCTATTCTTATGTTTAATTTTGACTTTTTAGTCAACTTATTGGATTCTAATTGGGTTGACATCTTATTATAGTAAGATGGCTAGAACGAGAAGCGGTCGATTGTTGGATGGGGAACAAGCTTCGAATTTGAATCAAGACGGGAATGGATTGGCCAACTCGGGTATCGGGAATAACCATACCCCGGTAACAATGGAGGCCATTCAATCCATGCTCACTAATATGAGAAATGTGATGCAACAAGATGTTAACCGGATCATAAATGATCGGTTGAACTTAGGAGTTGATGATGAGGAAAGAGAGGAGGAGGAACGTCTTTTCGAGGAGGAGAGGGAGGAAGGTGAAGATTCCCCTCAACTCACTAAGACTAAGTCAACGGGAAACACCCACCCGACCGAGAAATCCTCCAATGGGGAAAGTGGTGAAGAGAGAAAGATTGAACGTGAAGGATGTTCTTACAAGACATTCCTTGCTTGCCGTCCCGACTTCTATCTCGGGAGTACGGAACCGAAAGTGACGGTTCAATGGATTCGAGAGACGGAACGTGTACTTGAAAGTAGTAAGTGCAAGGAGGAAGATATGGTGACTTATGCCTCACGTTTGTTCAAAGATGATGCTCTTACATGGTGGGACACCGTGTATGAAACCTTGGGGAAGAAAGCCATTTACAAGATGTCGTGGGATGAGTTCACTAGGAGACTCAAGGAGAAGTATTGCCCCGAAAGGGAGTTGGAGGAGTTGTTGGAAGAGTTCTTGCATTTCAAGAAAGGCAATTTGACCTTGGATGAGTATACCAAGAAGTTCACGGGATACCTCCCGTTTGTGTCAAGTACTTACCCAACCGAACGTAGTCGTGTGGTTCGGTTGGCCAATGGGTTACCATGGGAATATGAGCTCGAAGTGAAGAGGGCAACCACTCTTGATGAGGCGATCAATGTCGCCCGAAGTGTCGAAAAAGTTAGCAAGAGAAGAGTGCAAGAGAGATCGGTTGGTAATGAGAAGAGGAAGTTTGAAGGTTTTTCGGGGTCATCCAAGAAAAGCAAGTTTGCCCCGAGCGGGTCAAAACAAGGAAGTGTTGGTGGATGTAGGAAGTGTGGTAGGGACCAAAAGGGAGAGTGTAAGGCGGATTCCAATGGTTGTTTCAAATGTGGTCGTTTTGGCCACAAGGCTAGAGATTGCAAGGTTAAAAGCCTTGATGAAGTGGATTGTTTCTCATGTCATGAGAAGGGGCACTATAGTAATGTTTGCCCGAAGAAAGGAACCGAAACGTTGGTGTCAACCGCTCACAAGAAACCGGAGCCGATGAAGGTCAAGGGTCGTGCCTTCCAACTCACACGTGAAGAAGCCAAGGAGACTCATGATGTCGTCTCAGGTACCTTATTCATAAACTCCATACCCACTTATGTGTTGATTGATTCGGGTTCTACTTATTCTTTCGTGTCTCATGAATTTGGTGCTAAGTTTAAGGTTCCACTAGAATTACTTGATGAATTGTATGAAATAGAAGTAGCCGATGGGAAAACCTCTATGGTTCAACATGTCTATAGAAATTGTGAGTTGGAAATCGATAACAAGAAGTTTAAGGTTGATTTGATGCCTATGGGAATTAAGGCTTTTGATGTAATTATTGGAATGGATTGGTTGGGAATCCACCAAGCCAAGATTTTATGTGGAAGGAAATTAGTGTCGATTAAATCTCCCGAAAATGAAAAAGTGTACATTTATGGGGAAAAGAGGCATCGTATGCCAAACTTGTTAACCGCCATTAAGGCAAGAAAATGTTTAGCGAAAGGGTGTGCATCATTTATAGCCTATGTCCTTGATGGAAGAAAAGAAAAGAAGTTGGTTGAAAATGTGAAGATTATTCGAGACTTTCCCGAAGTTTTTCCCGATGACTTGCCCGGTTTGCCACCGGAGAGACAAGTCGAGTTTCGTATTGATTTAGTCCCGGGGGCGACGCCAATTGCCCGAGCCCCGTATCGTCTAGCTCCCACCGAAATGAGAGAGTTGATGGCTCAACTTCAAGATTTGCTCGATAAGGGTTTTATCCGTCCTAGTTCGTCACCATGGGGTGCACCGGTTTTATTTGTGAAGAAGAAGGATGGTTCCATGAGAATGTGTATCGATTACCGAGAGCTAAACAAGATGACAATTAAGAACCGATATCCTTTGCCAAGGATAGATGATTTATTTGATCAACTTCAAGGAGCCGATTATTTCTCCAAGATTGATTTGAGATCGGGTTACCATCAAGTTCGTGTCAAAGAAGGGGATACCGAGAAGACGGCTTTTAGGACCCGTTATGGTCATTATGAATTTCTAGTTATGCCATTCGGTTTGACGAATGCCCCGGCTATTTTTATGGATCTCATGAAAAGGGTTTGTAAACCTTTTCTCGATAAATTTCTCATAGTATTTATTGATGATATTCTTATTTTCTCCAAAACCGAAGAAGAACATGAAGACCATTTGAGGCAAACTCTAGAAGTGTTGAAACGGGAAAAATTGTATGCTAAATTCTCCAAGTGTGAATTTTGGTTGCGGGAAGTGCAATTTCTTGGTCATGTAGTATCTCGAAGCGGGATAAAAGTTGACCCGTCTAAGATTGAAGCGGTGAAGAATTGGGAAGCACCGAAAACTCCAACCGAAGTTAGAAGTTTTCTTGGGTTAGCCGGTTATTACCGAAGGTTTATTGAATATTTTTCCCGAGTGGCGGTCCCACTCACTAGGCTAACGAGAAAAGACGTGAAGTTTGATTGGGGGGAGAAGCAAGAGAGTGCTTTTGCCTTGTTAAAAGAAAAGTTGTGCAATGCACCGATCCTCACTCTACCCGACGGTATGGAAGATTTCGTGGTATATAGCGACGCCTCGAATAAAGGTCTTGGGTGTGTTTTAATGCAAAGAGGTAAAGTGATAGCTTATGCCTCAAGGCAATTGAAGAATGCGGAAGAAAGGTATACAACTCACGATTTAGAGTTGGCGGCGATTATTTTCGCCTTGAAAATTTGGAGGCATTACTTGTATGGTACAAGGTGTATCTTGTACACGGATCACAAAAGTCTCAAGTATGTGTTCACACAAAAAGACTTGAATATGAGACAAAGAAGGTGGATCGAGTTGATTAGTGACTACGATTGTGAGATCGTTTATCACGAGGGAAAGGCTAATGTGGTAGCCGACGCCTTGAGTAGAAAAGTTTATGAAAAGCCGGTTAAGGCTAAGTTGATGCGGATTGATGTAGTGTGTAGCTTTATTGAAAGTATAAAAACCGCACAAGTGGAAGTGATGGGAAAAGACGAGTATAGACAAGAGAGGTTGGGAAAGAACCAAGTATTTGAAGAAAATGATCAAGGGTTGAAAACCGTGAATGGGCGAATTTGGGTCCCGAAATTCGGTGGAAACCGAAAGGTGTTGTTGAATGATGCTCACAAGTCTAAGTATTCGATTCATCCCGGTAGTACAAAAACTTATCAAGACTTGAAGAAAATTTATTGGTGGCCCGGGATGAAGTCGAGGGTAGCAAAGTACATATCAAAATGTGCCACGTGTGCACAAGTGAAAGCCGAGCACCAAGTGCCTTATGGTGTTGCACAATCGTTACAAGTGCCGGCCGGGAAATGGAATGACATCACAATGGATTTCATTGTTGGTCTCCCAAAGACGAGTAGGAATCATGACGCCATTTGGGTGATTGTTGATAGGTTAACGAAAAGTGCATTATTCCTAGCTATTAGGGAAACCATGCCACTCGAGAAGTTGGCAAAATTGTATGTTGATGAAGTTGTCCGTTTGCATGGGGTACCATTGTCGATTGTGTCCGATCGGGATGCGAGGTTTACCTCGAGATTTTGGAGATCACTCCAAGAAGAGTTGGGAACTAAGTTGAGATTGAGCACGGCTTACCATCCGCAAACCGATGGTCAAAGTGAAAGAACGATCCAAACGGTTGAAGATATGTTGAGGTCGTGTGTATTAGATTTTGGCGGTAAATGGGATGAACATCTACCGTTAGTTGAATTTTCGTATAACAATAGTTATCACTCGACAATTAAAATGCCACCGTTCGAGGCATTGTACGGGAGAAAATGCCGAACACCTTCGTGTTGGTTAGAGGCGGGTGAGACGAAACTCACGGGTCCCGAGATTGTGAAAATAACAAATGAGAAAATTGGAATAATTCAAAGGAATATGAAAGTAGCACAAGACCGCCAAAGGAGTTATTCGGGTTTGAAAAAGCGACCATACGACTTGAATGTCGGTGATATGGTAATGTTGAAGGTGTCGCCTTGGAAGGGCGTGATGAGATTTGGAAAGAAGGGCAAATTGAGCCCAAGGTATGTAGGCCCGTTTAGGATCTTGAAACGGGTCGGCTTACAAGCATTTAAGTTAGAGCTTCCACCCGAGTTGCAAGGTGTCCATGACACCTTCCATGTTAGTAATTTGAAGAAATTTGTGGGTGAAGTGGAGAATATTATTCCACTCCAAGATTTGCGGGTCGATGCACCCAACCGGTTGATTGAAGAGCCCGAGGCCATATTGGAGGCCCAAACGAAGAAATTGAGAAACAAAGAGATTGAGCTAGTGTTGGTCAAGTGGAAGCATTCCCTTGGGCCAAATTTGACTTGGGAAGTCAAAGATGAGATGAAGAAACGCTACCCGGATTTTGTAGATTATGAGACGATTCCGAGGACGGAATCCTCTTAAGGGGTAGATAGTTGTAACGACCGTAATTTTACGTTTTTCATTTCGTGTAATTATTCGGGATTTATGTGAATTTTCGTTATTTATGTTAGTTTACATTTCGGTTTGTGTTCTATCGAGTATTGGGATGTTTGGGACTTGGTGTAACCAAGTATGGGTCAAGACTTGGATGGAAACAAGTCAAGAAACTGACCCAGGCAGACCTCGCGGTGCGAGGCAGTCGCGAGTCAGTCGCGAGTTCAAACAGCAAGATCAGTTGTCAGACGCGAGCAATTCGCGTCGAGCTCGCGTTTTGTTCGCGACGCGAGCGGGGCGCGAAGTCGGGCTTCCTGCGGCGTCCAAGAGGACATCCCGCGTCACCTCGCGGCGCGAGCCAAACGCGAGCGTGGCGCGAGGGCTGTCTGGAGTATATAAAGTAGTGTAGAAGCTAGGGCTCATAACACCTACGAACCCTAGACTTATAGCAGCCGTTTTTGAGAGCATTTGGGCGGTTTTTGGAGCTAGGGAGCTCAAATCTTCATCTTCTTGAAGGATTTAAGCATCAAGGGTAAGAATTCTTGCTTATTTCACTTAGTTACCTTCATTTTGAGCTTGGTATGGGTAACAATGGTGGTTTTGGGAACCCACCATATCATCTTTGGGGAAGATGAACTTTCATGAGTGTAAAACACTCCTTATGGACTTGTAATCAATGTGTACAAGTTAGATTTGTGATTGATGATGGAAAATCTTGAACTAGGGTTTGAGATTCCACCAAGTTGTATGAACTTGGTGGTTGGGAATGTTTAGATGGGCTACTTAGTAGCTAGTTATGGATTATAACTAGATTTTGTATTGATATTGATGTTAGGTCAAGAAGACCTTGAGATTGGAAGTACTTCCTCAATTTGGAAGTAAGAATTGTGTTGTTGAACACAATTGTTGGATAGCATTGCTAAGGTGAGTACATGTGATATTTTCTGAGTACATAGTAAACCTTGTTTATGAACTGAAATGATTTTAGAGTCTTTATTAGATAAATATTTTAATAAAGAAAAGATTGAATTGATAGAGTATGATTTAATTTAATTGAAATGAATTGAATTGTATTGTGAACTTGTTGTTTAGTTACGACTAGTATGATTGAGTTGTGATATGGGCTTGACCCAAGTTGATGATTTGTTATGTGGTAGCTAATCGATTGGATCCTAGATAACCCACACAAGTTGGGGGAGTTAGTGGCTACTACTTGGGGCGGTACCACCCTGCGCAAGAGTAGTATGTCGAGAAATAGATAACCCGGAAACGGGGGAGTTTGAGATAACCCGGAAATCGGGGGAGCAAATAGATAACCCGGAAACGGGGGAGTTTACCTAGATAACCCATATCGGGGAAGTTGTTTCGGGGAGGCCCGTTACGTATGTGTTTGGCTTATGGCAAGCCTTAGAGATTGATTGTCTATGTGCAATTTGATAAATTGTTAATTATTATTTTATTGCAAATTATTTTCTAACCGGGTCAAAAACCCATGTTTCTCACGAGACAATATTTGTCTCACGTACTACGTTTATTTTGACTATGTACTCAGGTTCGGGAGCAAAAGATTAGGCGGCCCGTAGTTAGCATTTGGATGGATTAGCTCGGTGTACTTATTTAATTCCCTAGACTATAGTTTTGATATACTTGTAACACCGGTTTTGTTACTTACTAATTATTCCAAATGTTTTAGTTAAACCATGTTTTTATATTCAGTTTGTAAAGACTTAAACCTTTGTTTTAAAAGTTTTAATTTGGGTTGAAAATCGGTGTGTTACAGCGGGCTAGTGTAGTTAATAAGTAATTAACTAGCTATAGAGATCGGGCTTGGCATATAGATCGGATCGGGCTTAATGGTGACGGGCTTAGACTAATTAGAGTTTGACTCTAATTAGG
Source organism: Calendula officinalis (assembly GCA_963853835.1). Classification (NCBI taxonomy): domain Eukaryota; kingdom Viridiplantae; phylum Streptophyta; class Magnoliopsida; order Asterales; family Asteraceae; genus Calendula; species Calendula officinalis. The sequence goes on from OY970832.1 coordinate 25,791,767, forward strand.
TTAATACACTATATAAAGAAGTTAAGGGGTATTAACCTAAACACTTTTTGCTTGTACCCTACAACCTTCGGCCAAGCACCACCTCCACCGTCCGACTGCCGCCGCCTGCCCCGCCTAGCGCCGCCGTCGAACCACCGCTGCCGCCGCAGCTCCGCCGTGCGCCGCCGCCGGAGAGCCGAAATAGTTTTCGGTTTGATTTCTTTCGGTGATCGTTTTCTCAAGAGTGCTTTGTACTACCTCGTGGTACATCGTCTCGTTCTTGACCAACCTTGGGTGTGATACGATAGAGGGATTCTTGCTTGAATCCTAGTGCATTATTTGATCTGACTCGTACTAGATCACAAGGTTTATCTAGTTCTCCAATTCGCGAAGAACAAGTAAGTTATTCGAATTGATCTATTTAATTACATTAAATATCTAGTTGCTTTAGAGTTGTAAACCTAACGGTCCAAAAGTTTTAATTCGGGTCAATGTTCTACCAATTTGCTTTTGATTTCCGTCTTAAGTTAAGTGTGGCTAGATGCATAGAAAACCCAACACTCGAAGCCAGCCTTTACAGCCTTGCGTACATTGGTGTGTGTGTCTCATAAATTTGGTCTTAAAATTTTGTTTACCAGAAATTATTACTGCAATCGCTGGCATTTTCTGTTCGTCAAATCTATAACCCAAGAATTTCAGCATTTTCATTTTCTATTTGCACATTTCATAATCCAAATCAGCCTTTTAAAATTTTAAGCCCAATTGAGTTTTATTAAATGAACTAAAATAGTTACTGATTTAAATTGACAAGCCCAAATCATATTTACCGAGCCCAACGTTTTACCCATTTCGAAAGGTACATTACTGATGTAATTTTTATTATTATTATTCCATAGTCATTCACATCCAAATGAAGTATATTTTATTTAATTAATTTTTATAAACTGTTTACTTATTTATGTAATAGAGAAACGTTCAAGGAGGTCCATCATCTTTAGAAAGTCCCAAGGAACAAATCTCAACCATTGATCAATAAGATCTAACGGTCAAGATTAATCACATATTTTATATATTGAGGGGTATTTTGGTCATTTTTTAAAAAATAACTTTTTTTAATTTTTTAATTTTTAATTTTTTATTTTTTATTTTTTATTTTTTTTATTTTTTTTATTTTTTATTATGAAGGGGTATTTTGGTCATTTGGCACTTAAAAAAAATTTCGATTTTTTTTTATTTTTTATTTTAAAATTTATTTATTTTTTTATTAATTTTTTTAATTAAAAAATAATATTTATTTGATAATTACGTGTATAACTTAATTACATATAATTTTAGTGTAAAATCACACGTGATTTTAGTGTAAATCACATGTGATTTTAGTGTAAAACCAGGTTTTAGTTAAATCACATGTGATTCAGAATGCAATCACATGTGATTCAGAATGCAATCACATGTGATTCACTATGGAATAACATTATGTGTCATTAATGAAAATTTAATAATTTTTAAAAAAATAATAATAAAAAAATAATTTTTTAAAAAAAAATTAAAAATTTTAAAATACAAAAATAAAAAATAAAAATAAAAAAAATTATTTTTTTCAAAATGACCATAATACCCCTCAGTTAAAAATTAAAAATTAAAAAAATTAAAAAAATTTAAAATTTTAAAATAAAAAATAAAAAATAAAATAAAATAATTTTTTTAGTGTCAAATGACCAAAATACCCCTCTATGTATAAAATATGTGATTAATCTTGACCATTTGATCATATTGATCAATGGTAGAGATTTGTTCCTTGGGACTTTGTAAAAATCATGGACCTCCTTGAACGCAACTCTTATGTAATAATATAGTTTTAATTAAATAATTATTTATTCAAATAATAGACACGCATGAACATTGCCATTCGAAGTCTAAAATTTTGTTTCTAAAAACTGTTTATTAAAATATGTATTTATTTATGGGTTAATAATTAATAATTTATAATTATTTCAATATAATTTATTATATATGGTACAACAATCCATTATTTCAAACCAAAGAGTACTACGTTTATCAAAACTTATCTATTATAATACGAACAAATTTAAGATGCGCAACCATTCAATAATGTCACCAACATATCGCTCGAGTCGAATTTCCCTTAGGGAATCATTTGTGCATCATGTAGTTTAGACGTGTCATTTAGACCGTCACTCATACATTTACTTCTATGCATTTAGGCACTAGAAGTCATTTGGTTGGAAACATCATCTCATTATTTGAGTCTTTTGGAAGCATTGCATCAGGTGAGTTCACAGCCCCACTTTTTACCACATTTTATTTACCGTTTTACAACTTTGGGGTGAAAAACACAACAAATGCTTTTACAAATGTTTGCATTATTTATCACAACGTATTTTATAAATATATTTGTGACTGAGTTCACAACCTCTCTTTTACTACATTTTGACTGTTTTGAAACGTATCAACTATTTTATAAACGTTTACAACATTTTTAAACATTTACTATATCGTGATGAAAACTATTTTTAGAAACTAGACAACGAATCCTTATGCTTGGACTAAGTTTAGATGTACATGGAAGTGCGTATATGTTACATACATAATCATTAGCTAGTTGCGACTAGGCTCAGGATATGCAAATAGTACTATTGGCGGAGACTTACCCTCCCATGATTTGATCATTTATCGGTATTTACCGACCACGAGGAGTGCATATCTAGCACGTTTAAGGTTGTTGTTTTGATTATGGACTTAGGGTCAGCATTTTAACTCAAAGGTGTAGCTAACCTGTTGGGGGATCACCGTCACTAATGTTTCTACTACTGCTCTTGGAGCAGGCCATTTTAACATTTTATATCATCACACTCTTTTTGCCTATGATGGCATACGAAAACTATTATTTTTACTAACGCGAGTAAAATCGTACTACTGCTCTCGGAGCAGGTCATATTTAACGTTATTATTATCACACTATTTTTGCCAACGGTGGCATACGAAAACCATTATTTCTAAAACTGCTTTTGAGCAGAATATTTTTAAACGTTTTATACCATCAAATGATTTTTGCGACGAATGGCAAACAAAAACTATGAAACTATTTTGAACTCAATAAAACCTGTGAATTCACTCAACAATTTTGTTGATATTTTTACTTATGTTTTTCAGGTAACTAAGCTATGCATTGAGTCGCATGCATTGGGAGTCAAGCCTTCATTTAATAAAGATGTCACCTTTTTAGTTCATTTTAAATAAATGATGATTTGGATTTAAATTACTTTGTTTACGTTAAATTTTGGTGACATTACTTTTTATCGAACATTTATGAAAATTGAAATTGTTTATTGTTTGCAATAATCATATGCTTATGTATACTCGTGAAGTCGCACGCCCGTTCTTACGTAATACTCCTTCAAACCTCAAGGACCATAAACATATTTGTATTCATATACTTTGACCTACTTGTTATCCGTATATGTTTCCTGCACATTTCTGATATGTGATGATGATTTAGGTCAATTTTGTTTTTAATATTCAAAATCTTTAAAACCCTAGAAATGCGATATAAAATTTAATCAACTTGAATGTAAATTATCAACCATACAGAGTGAAGAAAATATAAATTGACCAGTAGAGCAACAAAGTTTGACCAAATGAAGAATTGGGGATTGTTAAAATTGACCTGATTGCTGGTGCAGAGTGTGTCGATTATTGGAGAAAGACGAAGACGATGTTTGTTCAAGCAGGAGACCACCATTTGCAGTCCATAGTGATGATGAAGAAGAAACCATATTTTGAGCTCAATCTTTTTCTCCCAAAGTAAACAGAAAACGGTTTGGAATTTATGATTGGTATCTGACTATCTTTAGATTATCCAAAAGTGCAAAAAACCCGAGCCATAAAAGAAGAGAATTGATATTGCTACCACAACTTTTAATGGTTATACCACACTGTACAGATTTTACAGTTAATTGTACAAGTATATTAAGCATTGGATGTGATACATACACTAAAAGTTGTGGTAAGAAAATCACCCTCTTAAAAGAAAGATGTGGAGGTGGGGTTATTTTAGGGTATATTTACAATTGGGTTTTGATAGTTACAGCAGCCCTAGGACTTTCTCTAAGTGCATCAAAAATGATACAAATGAGTAATTCCTAAAATTCAGGAGTCGGTTATAGATAAATATACAAATTATTTATACATATCTTATGACAGCCTTTAAGGCTGTCATTATCAAAACACGGACACCATTTTTGTCTTTTGTCATTTTGATGCAAAACAACACATATATAATATATAACTAAAATCAAAGATATTCTTAAATAATTGTGTCTGTCTAGATGTCTAAGTGGTTTATTTGTAAAACCTTTTCATTTTGAACAACCAAGTTTCGAATCCCACCTAGCATCTTAATTTTTTGATAATTTTCCTTATTTTGTCCTGTCCTCAAATCTTTTAATTCTGCCTTTTTTAACAACTATTAATATATTATATTTTATATATATAAATAAATATTATTACTATTATTATTAACGATTTCCTAAACAAAATTTGGTTTCAAAGACACCTAAATTTTCTAAAATTATATGATTTTATTTTATTATACGATTTCCTACTCAATCACGCTTTTAACTAGACATTGTATAACCAAAACGTGTACTGATGTAAATCATCTTTTGAGAGACATATGAAAATCCCCGCAGCAACGCGCGGGGTAATTTGTACCAGTTAATATATAGAGGAGAATATGATTTAAATTCAGATTATAATTTTAACTGTAAAGCACTTATTGCAACAAGTCATATAATAAAGGATGTTCTGTTTACACAAGATGTGAGACAATTTTAATTTTGACTTCCAAATTTCATTGGTAGGAATGGGTCATCCTCCAATTGTTCATTTCTTTTTTGTTTTTATAAATATGGATCAAGAAGCTGAACGTCTAACGCTACAAAGATTTGTCTGAAACTTTACGACCACATACGATCGTATCCTCCGTATGGTCCATTTTGCATTCATGGTACAGAATCGTGTAGAACACAAACACAAAAACTTCAAACAAACTCGTGAACCAAACGACAAAAGGAATCTCTGTAGTCCACATTGCTGATTCTTCAAAACCTTTTCCAACAACGAAACACGCGATATAATAAAAAACCATTATTATATAACCTTGAGCTCTCTTTTTCTTCATTAGGTATCGGGCTCGATTAATAGCTTTAATTCCACTAATATTGTCCTCCAAAACCGCAGCCACAATAGTCATATTCCAAAGAGCAGCCACATACACATTGCACACCCATTTTACAACAAATGCTACGATATAGAAAAGAATCGATGAAGTAACACTTGGTCTTCGTGCGATAACGGGAACCACCACAAATATAAAACTGTAAATTAAATTAATGCCAATAGTAAGAAAGTAAATGCCACAACTGGTGGCAAGCGACCTTTTCCAATTTCGGTATACTTTCAAGAATGCACCTAAGATGCTTAAGGTATTCCCGCTATAAGACTCACAAGAAGAAGAGATTGTGGTTATTTTCAAGTATAAATATGAGCAGAATAAAATACTAAATTTCACGAGGTGTAGCTTATGATCGAGGTCTCGGGTAACATGATCTTGTTGTATGGTACGGTATGAGATCTGAAAACCGAGTTTTTCTTGAACGGGTTCCAAGTCCCATCGGGTAGCCACTTCGAATTGGATGTTTGCCAAAATCACTAGGTATACGATTACTATTATCACTTTTCTGTTTCTAGCTATTGTGTTCATAGATTCTGTAAGGATTCCAAGCGTGCTTAAAGGCTGCCTGAGCTTCAAAATGGGGGTTTCCTTGTTTTCCATTTATGATTTAGTTTTGATGATTATATTTGATCACTTGGAGATTATATATTGCTAAACTTTGAGAAATGTATTGAATTTGTCGAGCATGTTTGTCTACTTTCAAATGAATCCATCTAGCGTGATATCTGCAACAAAAAAGCGATTATCACAATGTCATATTGGATAATAACAAGGCGATCTATGGTAACATCTTGTCGTTAGCATATGTTCAACAAAATTGGTATTACATTAATTCATAAATATGAGATCGAGTTCAAACCATATCCCCTAAATAAAGAGGGTAACTAATATGGTGTGTAGTCGTATCAAAGTAAATGCTTTTTTTACCCAAGAGTAATCCCAAGCTCACCGATATAAATCTTCCACATAAGCTGCCAACTCAAATACAATACGTGAGTTTTCATCTTAAAATTAATTGGTTGTAAGAGAGGTATCTCATGACTCTTATAAACACATTATATATTCATTATTTATCTAATGTGAGATATTACTCAACACACACCTTCACGTGTGGCGTCCTTTTTTCCTGCGCTAACACGTGGATATTTAAGAGTTATTTGGAGTCCGTTTGACCTTTACCCAACCACGAGTGAACCTTACTCTAATACAATGTAAGTTTGTGATGTTTCATCTTAAAATCAATTGATTGTAAGAGAAGTATGACATGACCCTTATAAATACATTACATATTCATTATTTGTCCAATATGACACATTACTCAACAAGTAAGTACTCCCTCCGTCTCTTAATAAAGTTCTCATTTCTCTTGGGCACATGTTTTTAGGAGATAGTTAGTGGTGGGTCCTTGGTAATAAATTTGATTAAATTATAGGGTTTTTTGGAGAGAGAAAGTGTTTGTAGGAGATAGTTAATGGTAGGGTATATGTTAATAATATTATTTTATTGAGTGGGTCCCTCTAATTTGAGAAATGAGAACTTTATTTTTTCACTAACATTTTAGGAGATATGAGAACTTTATTAAAGGACGGATGAAGTATAAAACTGTAACGCCCAAAAAATTATTGTAATTATATTATCAACGTTTTATTAAATAAATCATGTGTTGCTTATTTATTTGAGATTTATATGAGTTATATGTCTTTATGTGTATTTAATTCGAGTGATATAAATACACACGATTCTTTTAATGACAGGAGTGTCATTTAATTTATGTTTACTTAATCATGAGGATTAATTATTTAATAACTAGGGTGTTATTAAATTTTTGAGAAATTATCTATGAGCCAATTAAATTACGTAGCATTTAATTCCGAGTTTAGCTAATTAACTTAGACGTCTAATGATTCCCGAGGCCGGCCGATAGGCCAAGGCCTCGAACCCGTTTCGTTTTTTTTTTCTTGCTAAATTCCGTGCCTAATTTATTGTGATCAACTCGACTACAATGGAGTCTTGGCAAAGAGAAGAGCTGAACCCACTTGTGTCATATTGTGATGGGTTGTGGTCCCAAAAGCATGCATGTTTTCTTGCTCATCCGTCATGTATTCTAGAGCCAAGCTTTCACTTGTGCTTTTCCTTCTTGCGTGAGCCTTGGAGGCCAGAATTAAACCTCCTCTTTTGAAGCCCTAATGAACAATTTTTCTATTGGATTATATAATATACGACCAAGCCTTTTTTTTCTCCTTGGGGTTTTAATTAATTCGGTGGCACAAGGCCCAAGGACTTCCGTGGCCTAAATGTTGGGATATATATTCCTTGCTAACCTAAAAATCCATCCTACTTGCTCCCTCCACATCGGTCGACATACTGCCTTTTCTCTCTTCCTCGTTTTCACAAGAAACCCAAGTTTCATGGAAGTATTCGACAGCTGCAGGAGCCAAGACACCATCGAGCAGGTATGAAAACAGAAGCCTTGTCCTTCGGTTCTTGTTCTAATTCTCCCGTTCATGTTCCCCTTTAATATTTTTGTTTTATCTTTCGAGTAAAACATGGGATCGAGCAGAACGCACGTCCGCAGCAGTAAAGAAGACCAAGCCTTGGCGTGATCGAGCAGAATAGTTGTTGGACCATTATTGAGCAGTGAATACCGAGTGGTGTTCCCAGCTTAACCATTGGTGTGGTGGTCAAAGTTCAGAGAAGCTCCGAGTCAAGCAGTTTGTATTCCGAGGAAAACGATCGGTAGTTTTTCTTCCTTTAATTTTCTGGCTTTCATATGTTCCTATCTAATTGGTATACCTCTCGAGAATTGTCAGGTTGTGCAGTTTTGGTTGTGTCGGTTTCATTATCATGGTTGTAGCTATCGTTCTACTGAATTGTTGATTGTATCGTAACCGTTTGATTTTCTTGATCGTTCTAGTTGTTCTATAGTTTTCTTGATTCATGAGGTTATAGTGATGAGTCGTTGGTCACTGATTCTGTGAAGCTCGAGCTGAGTTATATGGGTAGCGTTAAGGGTTGGGTTAAAACCATTGTCGTTTTTGCTAAACATCGTTATAACCGAAAACCGGGAACCGAACCTTTAGGTCTTGGTTCCCTAAATCGAAATAGATTTTCAGTAGAAGACTAGATAAAAGGGTAACCAGATTTCTGAAGTTAAAATGAGTCTCGGGACTGTTGGGTGTCTCGAGAATAATCGGGTTGATGTCGGGATTCAAAACGGGTTCTAATTAATAAGCTAAATTTTTGACAGGATTTGTCCTCAGAGTTCGGGACTATTTTTACCACACTTAGAATATGTTTTGGATTTTTGACCTTCGCAGGCCTCTAGTTTTCTGAGTCCTCTTTCCAGTGCCGCTGACGGCTCGTTAATCTGATTCACGGTGTAAAAGTTATTGATGTTTTAGTAAACCTTCGCTGGATAGTTTTCGTTTCAGCTATTCTGTCTCGTGAGCCTGTTTTGAGCCTTTTCTGTTTGGATCTAACTTCCGAAGTCTTCTGTAAAATTGTAGTCCTCTGAGTCATTTAACTACTGTAAAAATTTGAATAATATCTAGTGAGCGATTTGAGAGTTATAGCCGTTCCCGCAAAAGTGCTGAGTGCTGTTTAGTTTCTGCTGAAACAACCTTTGAGTCTAATCCTAACCCGAGCATCCTTGTACATTGTAGGACCTTCTAGGACCTGTTAGAGACGCTCTTTAGTACCGAGGATATTTAGGAGCTTACGGTTATTCGAGGTGGGTAATCTCACTATAAACTTGTACTTACTTTCGATTCATGATTTTGTGCTATGTGTTGTGAATTGTCTTGTTGGTTGAGCTTGAGTATTGATCGGGTGATTTATTTGAGTTATTTGTGATTTGAGTTATCTGTGATTTGAGTTATCTGGAGCCTGAGTTATCTGAGTTTTGAGTTCTTGAGTTAAAACATTAAACATAATATACTTGAGTTGTCTTGGCACCGAAGAGTACTGGTGCCAGACGTTTTGACTCAACACCGAAGAGTACAGGTGTTGAGCCTTGAGTTGTGTGAGGCGGTTCGAGGTTGATCTCTCGTCCCAAGTCACACAAGCGCGCTATATAAATTTAAAATCTGAGAAAATAAACGTGATTAATTGAGAATTGAGCAGAGTCTCTAGGGATCACTTATGTGGCTTGAGTTGTTTGTATTTATTTGTTTATTTTGATATTATTCACTCAGCGGTGGCTGACCCCAATCACTCCCCCATATTTCAGGTACTAGTAAGGGCAAAGAGAAGGTCAATGGTTGATGGGTTGCATCTTTATTTATTGGATTTGGAGTTTTTAAAAGTTTGTTTTGAGTCAAATATAATTTTGAACCTTTTTATTTCTTTTCGCATTAAAGACCATGAGACGGTTTATATTTTTATCTGAGTTGGGACCTTTTCATTACTTGTACTTGGGGAAATTTTATTAATTAAATGTTTTAAAATTTTTTAAATTTATCCTGATTTTTGGGTTGTTACAAGTTGGTATCAGAGGTCTGGCTTGAGAGAATTGGGTTCACAAAGGGGTGGATTCCAAACTCAAGTCGAAACACGAGTTTTCAAAATGAGTTTTCAAAAGTTTTTAAAATGAGTCCAAATCCAAATCGAGAAGCAGCGCATCACAACGACCTTATGCCTCTAGTACTTATTTATGATTTATATAGTTATTAAAAACGTCGCGAGTGACATTGATTTCTAAGAGAATAAAATAAAATTAACTCGAGATGAGCGTGAATTGTACGACTATATATGTATATATACTATATACTATATGTACTGTTGTGAACTACTTGATTATGTGGATGGTATAAGGATGAGAGATCGTTGAATTTTTGAAACTGGCTCGAAACCATGACAGGAGTAGGTGCGGATAATAATAGAGGGCCCCTATTATTATACGCACATGACTCATGCCTATGTTTCGAAAAGGATTCAAGAAGACCATTCGTCAAGCATCTAAGTATCATTAAAACTCTCAAGTATTATATAGAAATAATACATTATTACGCGAGATAACTGGATGAGTAAATTATTATTGAGAATATAATAAAATCACTAAAAGAGGTTCATGAGAAAACAGTGAAACTCATTTGAATAAGAGAATTATCAAACACGAATCGATACAAGAATTATCAAAATAAGTAAAGAGAGATGCTATTAAATCAAATAAAGTTAAGAACTTTAAATGATAATTTATCCAATTGAGTAATGAGAAACATAATTCTAATGAGAACCAAAATCGATGATCGAATAAGATGCTTAATTCGTATTAACAAGGAAGTGATTGAGTTATCAATCAATCAAGGACGATTGAGCAATCGGGAACACGTTAAAATTCAAATTAATGAGTAAATTAGAGGATCACTTCACTAAATTGGGAGTAATGAAAAAATAATAAATAAGAGATCGTTAATTTAAGTTGATAAGAAGTTATCCAAACAAATCAAGTGAAATTTATTTAAAACCAAATTGAGTGAGAATCACTAATGATAAATTGTTCAATTGAGTAATATTAGCTGCTCAAAAACCTAAGATAATAACTAAAGAATGATTAGGAATAATTTAATTCGTATGATTGGGAAGTCGTTGAAATTAAGAGAAAGTTTATAAAGCAAGAACGGGCAATTATCTATAACAAATTAAATATTGAGGCTTTAATCATTTAATTTAGTAAAGGAGGAAAACGTTAATAACTGAACAAGATTTATACGAGTAAAAGATTTGTAAATTGAGAAAAGTTTGTGCGAGAGTTTATAGAGTAAAAGTTTCATTTATGTGACTGATGGGATAAAACATCGAATGTATGAAATAAATAAGGATTACTAATTGAGCAATATGAGAAACCCTAAACGAGTTATTTAACGAGTTAAGCGACAAGAGAAAATATACGAGAAATATTCACTAGAATGAAATGAGAATTCTATTTAACGACAAAAAAATGTTATATGGTAATAATAATACCAAATATGCTATGAGTAAACCAAAAGGAGGATCGATACATAGATTTGAACAAGAGATAATCGTGAATGCGTAACGCAAAATAAAGATTTGTGGTGTTAATAAATGTAACAAGCTTGACTTATGAGGAGTCATAAATTGACTAATTGTTACTGAGACAATGATAGAGAAGAGTTATAATTGAGAAAACCTAATGTGAGAATCCCAAGACTCTTAATGAGAAAGCTAACATCAATTATGGGCAATAAATAAATTATGATTTTTATAAAGTGATAAAAAGTTAACGAGTAGAGGTGTGAGGGGGCGTAAAGTGTATACGTTGGGACCAACTCACACCTGCGCATAAGAGTTTAATTATCGCGTAATCAAATGAAACCTTAAAATATATAATAATAAAAAAATGAAATGAGAATCAACAAACCGAACTATCGGGTGTTTGTAACGAGTTCTTTGAGATTTTTAGTTCCATTTCTAAACTCGGGGACGAGTTTTCTCCAAGTGGAGTTGAGTATGGGTAAATTAAGAGAATTACCAAGAGAAATTTTGTTATGTGTTATTTCTAATTGTTATCAGCATATATCTGCATATAATTTGCTAGAGAGTTTATAGGAGTAACATTTCAATCGAGAAAATATAACGAGATAATAAGAGGTTATTTAAAATATGTGAATTTATTATGAACTATTCAAATCGAGTTAAATGAGAAAACAGGATTATGAGAAAATATTAAATCCAGTCAAGAAAGTTATTGAACCAAATGATGATTGTGTTAAGTATTATAAATATGCATGTGATTAGAGAATTTATAAGAGTAATTGAGAGTAATTAATTTCATGTTATGGTATAATTATCAAGTTGTAAGAATGTTATTAATGAGTCGGTCATGAGAAGATCGCCATAGTAAATCATGAGGAAAAATTTATTATTACTGAGAAATTACCGAACTGTAAGAAACTAAAAAAATCGAGTTGAAACGAATAACTTATTAAAATGAACCAAATGATAAAGTTTTATTTATGAACGAATATTAAATTAAAACTAAGGAAGAGTATCGAGTTATATTTTTAAATTGAATGTCACCAAATATTATGTCCTATTGAGTAATTACTAAACCGATGATAGTTATTAAAATGAGCACATGAGAAAAATATAAGTGCATCAAGTAATAAAATTTTAGTAAAATATTATGAGTTTCTAAATCGAGAAAACAATACAAATATAAAATAATCGGATAATCAAGTATATGTGAATTAACGAGTCAATTAATCGAGTAAAAGAGATTTAATCGAGTTAAAGAGAAAATCTTAAGTCGAGGCGTTTAAAACTTAAGGTAAAATGAGGATATTGAGTTGAAGATTAGTCAAATTGATAAAGAGACAAATTAAATGTGAACAAAGTGACAAGTTAATTAACGAGCTAAATGGTAAAACCATTAAAATGAGCTGAGCGAGTAATATTAAAAAGAGCTAACGAGAAATTGTTAAATACGGGTTAACAAGAGAACTAATAATGCGGCCTAAAAGAGTAATTATATATTCTTGTAACCTAATAATTAAATTTGATCACGCGAGTGATCGCAAAAAGTGAGAAATTGGGCAGTTCGTGCAACTTATGGTAAGTCGTTAAGTGAGATTTGAGTTAAATTAATATTATAGCTTGCGTTGAGTTAAAAACAAGTTGTGGAAATTTGAGATAAATGCATTCTGAGTATATGCAAATTGACTAAAAGGCATGACTTGCCTACTATATGAGATTTCTGTGTAATAAGAATATTTCTTGATAATATTGTGCTTGTTTGTGTATGGTTTGATAATGGTGTGAATCACTAAATTGTTGCTTATGTTTTTTTTAAACAAACTGATGTCCCATAGAGCAGAGGACCTTGAGATATCATTCTTGGTGGAGATTGATAAAAAAAAAATATATATTTCAGGTGTAAATTGTGTAAGAGTAATACCTTGTTAGAACTTAGAACTGTGTAGAAAGTTTTCTCAAAAAAAAAAAAATAAAAAAAAATTTAATAAATACTCCCTCCATCCCACAAAAAACTTCCCATTTGACCTTAATTTTTTGTCCCACAAAAAACTTCCCGTTTCATTTAATTGATGGGCTCCACATAATAAAATACTATTATTACTAAGGACCCCACCACTAACTATCCACTAACCATCTTTCTCTCTCCAAACCAATCTTATATTTTAATCAAAATTATTATCAATGACCCCACCACTAACTATCCCCTTAAAACTTGTGCCCATATCAAATGGGAAGTTTTTTGTGGGACGGAGGGAGTAAAACTTATTTTATCACCGTGAGAGGGCCGAGTAGGATTGCGAGCACGAGTTGGACGATTGAGTACTACGCCAAGATCATATGTCGCCACAAACCAAGCAGTAACAAATCTCCAAGTGTAGTTGAATCGGAGATTCAACGCAATAGCAGCAACTGTGTCTGACTACGAAAGCAAGAAGACGTCTTTAACAGAGTATCGTAGATCATTTTGTATTTCTATCGACTTTTTTTTCTTTTCTTCTTGAGATAAGTCGAGATCCGTAGAGAGCACTTCGATTTTCTATTCTTTTAGCTTTATCATTTTGCGCCGCTAAAGACTGAAGGTTTATATAAGCAACAGCGAGAGCTGGAAGTTTATTCCGATCGAGTGGATCGCCCTTACGAGTTTAATTATTTCGCGACCTCATCGTTTTCTTTAATTGCGGGCGTGTGTCATTGATGAGCCTGAGTCTGAGATGCGAGATTGCCATCTTGAGTCCTTCCGAGTCATGACTTCGGGGACGAAGTCTATTTTAAGTGGAGTTGAGTTGTAACGCCCAAAAAATTATTGTAATTATATTATCAATGTTTTATTAAATAAATCATGTGTTGCTTATTTATTTGAGATTTATATGAGTTATATGTCTTTATGTGTATTTAATTCGAGTGATATAAATACACACGATTCTTTTAATGACAGGAGTGTCATTTAATTTATGTTTACTTAATCATGAGGATTAATTATTTAATAACTAGGGTGTTATTAAATTTTTGAGAAATTATCTATGAGCCAATTAAATTACGTAGCATTTAATTCCGAGTTTAGCTAATTAACTTAGACGTCTAATGATTCCCGAGGCCGGCCGATAGGCCAAGGCCTCGAACCCGTTTCGTTTTTTTTTCTTGCTAAATTCTGTGACTAATTTATTGTGATCAACTCGACTACAATGGAGTCTTGGCAAAGAGAAGAGCTGAACCCACTTGTGTCATACTGTGATGGGTTGTGGTCCCAAAAGCATGCATGTTTTCTTGCTCATCCGTCATGTATTCTAGGGCCAAGCTTTCACTTGTGCTTTTCCTTCTTGCGTGGAGGCCAGAATTAAACCTCCTCTTTTGAAGCCCAAATGAACAATTTTTCTATTGGATTATATAATATACGACCAAGCCTTTTTTTTCTCCTTGGGGTTTTAATTAATTCGGTGGCACAAGGCCCAAGGACTTCCGTGGCCTAAATGTTGGGATATATATTCCTTGCTAACCTAAAAATCCATCCTACTTGCTCCCTCCACATCGGCCGACATACTGCCTTTTCTCTCTTCCTCGTTTTCACAAGAAACCCAAGTTTCATGGAAGTATTCGACAGCTGCAGGAACCAAGACACCATCGAGCGGGTATGAAAACAGAAGCCTTGTCCTTCGGTTCTTGTTCTAATTCTCCCGTTCATGTCCCCCTTTAATATTTGTGTTTTATCTTTCGGGTAAAACATGGGATCGAGCAGAACGCACGTCCGCAGCAGTAAAGAAGACCAAGCCTTGGCGTGATCGAGCAGAATAGTTGTTGGACCATTCTCGAGCAGTGAATACCGAGTGGTGTTCCCAGCTTAACCATTGGTGTGGTGGTCAAAGTTCAGAGAAGCTCCGAGTCAAGCAGTTTGTATTCCGAGGAAAACGATCGGTAGTTTTTCTTCCTTTAATTTTCTGGCTTTCATATGTTCCTATCTAATTGGTATACCTCTCGAGAATTGTCAGGTTGTGCAGTTTTGGTTGTGTCGGTTTCATTATCATGGTTGTAGCTATCGTTTTACTGAATTGTTGATTGTATCGTAACCGTTTGATTTTCTTGATCGTTCTAGTTGTTCTATAGTTTTCTTGATTCATGAGGTTATAGTGATGAGTCGTTGGTCACTGATTCTGTGAAGCTCGAGCTGA
Organism: Calendula officinalis; assembly: GCA_963853835.1. Classification (NCBI taxonomy): domain Eukaryota; kingdom Viridiplantae; phylum Streptophyta; class Magnoliopsida; order Asterales; family Asteraceae; genus Calendula; species Calendula officinalis. Next base: position 25,807,160 of record OY970832.1, read on the forward strand.
GTTATATGGGTAGCGTTAAGGGTTGGGTTAAAACCATTGTCGTTTTTGCTAAACATCGTTATAACCGAAAACCGGGAACCGAACCTTTAGGTCTTGGTTCCCTAAAACGAAATAGATTTTCAGTAGAAGACTAGATAAAAGGGTAACCAGATTTCTGAAGTTAAAATGAGTCTCGGGACTGTTGGGTGTCTCGGGAATAATCGGGTTGATGTCGGGATTCAAAACGGGTTCTAATTAATAAGCTAAATTTTTGACAGGATCTGTCCTCTGAGTTCGGGACTATTTTTACCATACTTAAAATATGTTTTGGATTTTTGACCTGCGCTGGCCTCTAGTTTTCTGAGTCCTCTTTCCAGTGCCGCTGACGGCTCGTTAATCTGATTCACGGTGTAAAAGTTATTGATGTTTTAGTAAACCTTCGCTGGATAGTTTTCGTTTCAGCTATTCTGTCTCGTGAGCCTGTTTTGAGCCTTTTCTGTTTGGATCTAGCTTCTGAAGTCTTCTGTAAAATTGTAGTCCTCTGAGTCATTTAACTACTGTAAAAATTTGAATAATATCTAGTGAGCGGTTTGAGAGTTATAGCCGTTCCCGCAAAAGTGCTGAGTGCTGTTTAGTTTCTGCTGAAACAACCTTTGAGTCTAATCCTAACCCGAGCTTCCTTGTACATTGTAGGACCTTCTAGGACCTGTTAGAGACGCTCTTCAGTACCGAGGATATTTAGGAGCTTACGGTTATTCGAGGTGGGTAATCTCACTATAAACTTGTACTTACTTTCGATTCATTATTTTGTGCTATGTGTTGTGAATTGTCTTGTTGGTTGAGCTTGAGTATTGATCGGGTGATTTATTTGAGTTATTTGTGATTTGAGTTATCTGTGATTTGAGTTATCTGGAGCCTGAGTTATCTAAGTTTTGAGTTCTTGAGTTAAAACATTAAACATAATATACTTGAGTTGTCTTGGCACCGAAGAGTACTGGTGCCAGACGTTTTGACTCAACACCGAAGAGTACAGGTGTTGAGCCTTGAGTTGTGTGAGGCGGTTCGAGGTTGATCTCTCGTCCCAAGTCACACAAGCGCGCTATATAAATTTAAAATCTGAGAAAATAAACGTGAGTAATTGAGAATTGAGTAGAGTCTCTAGGGATCACTTATGTGGCTTGAATTGTTTGTATTTATTTGTTTATTTTGATATTATTCACTCAGCGGTGGCTGACCCCAATCACTCTCCCATTTTTCAGGTACTAGTAAGGGCAAAGAGAAGGTCAATGGTTGATGGGTTGCATCTTTATTTATTGGATTTGGAGTTTTTAAAAGTTTGTTTTGAGTCAAATATAATTTTGAACCTTTTTATTTCTTTCCGCATTAAAGACCATGAGACGGTTTATATTTTTATCCGAGTTGGGACCTTTTCATTACTTGTACTTGGGGAAATTTTATTAATTAAATGTTTTAAAAATTTTTAAATTTATCCTGATTTTTGGGTTGTTACAAAAACAATATGCCAAAAGTACATATCAAATAATTATCACGTAGTGATGAGGCTTGTTAGTTACAAACATCATCACAAATGGTTCGCAACCCATGCCAACACCCTATATATCGACCATTCATATCAACTATATAAATGTTATCCGAAACATAACTAAACGGTACCATAGCATGCATTGTCTTATATAAACAAAACATTGAAAATAGTAGGGGTGAGCATAAAAACCGAAAAACCGAACCGAAACCGAAAAACCCAAAAAACCGCCCCGAAAAAACCGAACCATTTGAAAAACCGATGTCAACGGTTTTGATTTTTAGAAAACCCGAATGTTTGGGGCGGTTTTCGGGGGCATATGAAAAACCCGACCGAAAACCCCGCCCCGCCCCGCCCCGTCATTATATATCTTTCAAATTTTATAAAAATATTCTTATATGTCATGTTATATTTACTATTTATTGTATTTTTTGTATAAATTTCTTTGTAAAAGGAAAGTAACCGTGCAATGAAAATTCTATGGATTAAGACATGGACTAAGATCGTTGTAAAAGATTGTTGGATGTTATTCTATTATTAATCTTATTCAAGTTATGTTAGTTAAATTTATTATTACATTATATTAAATTTAGTAGTTGTTTTTTGTTTATAATGAAATGTTTTAAGGTTTGAGAGTTTGAATCATAATATTAATTTTTAAGGTAAAAAATTGGTAAATTTAAAGGAAAACAAAAAACCGAAAAAAACCCCGAAACCGAACCGAAAAACCCGAAAACCCCGAAAAACCGAAACCGAAAAAACCGAAACCGAACGGGGTGTAATTCTTAAAACCCGAACTTTCGGGACGGGGTTTGGTTTTAGCTAAAAACCGCCCCAAACCGCCCATGCTCACCCCTAGAAAATAGATAGCATGGGACGGCCGGCCAGGGGTCGGCGTAGTTTTGCTCATTAGCAAATGGTCAATATTCTCAAATGATAACGACCATGGTATGTCAAGGTCGCCCTCATCACAAATAAATTTCAAAACAATGGGTTGTGTAGTCTTTATATGAATGCTTCCAATTGTTACATATATTGATAATTCAATTTTTGTTAAATTAGTGTCACCTTAATTGAACTACGTACTGTCATACGTACGTCAACAATATCATTTCACTTGATAATTTATACATAAAATACACATATAAAAAATATTAATACAGAAGTAATATCGATCACACTCTCGCCGCTTTATACCTCCCCAAATTGAAGCACTACATGTACAACCGACGTCTCAACTGAAACCACCGTGTCAATGGTGTCGGTTCAAGAAATACAACCGACTTCCCAATTGAAGCAGTAAATTTTATGGTAGATCGTCATTAACTAGGGGAATATTAGGTACTTTACTATATTCGACGCTCCCTTGAAGTTCAATCTCTTCACCATGATTCTTCTTACACTCGTAGTACAAAACTGTGTAGGCCTGAAACTCCAACGTCATTATCAAACAAATACAACTCATGAGAATGAACAGAAAGAAGGCCCGAGTCAACTCAGATTGATTTACAACGATCAATTTCGATAACCCAAGAAAGAAAGGATATGAAAGAAGATTTAACAAAATGTTCAATAAAAATCCCTCTAGTTTCTTGCCTTTAACAAGTCTTCCAGCTTTTCCCAACGCCTCAATTCCGGAACATTCTTCTAGAACCGAAACAACCAAGGAGAGAACCCACACAACCGAAAAATATAGATAAAGGCTAGCGACGAGAATCGCCAACAACCAATATACCGTTTTTGACACGATCTTGTACCCGGAAAGCATTATTGTAGGAACCATTAACATGATGAAACCGAAGTAAATTAAACCGACTCTAAGAAGTGCTACTTGAAAAGAAGTCACAAATAACCTAGTTAATGATCGTGGCATGCTTGCGATCAAATCTTTATGGGAGATTTTGTTGTCGTTATAAGAAGAACTGGTTAATAAAACGATTGCGGTTTGGGCAGAAAGAGATGTAACAAAAAGTGCTAGCAGGAAAGCTAGTTCAACGCCTAAGAACGTTTTGACATCTTTTTGGACGGTAATTAGAATTTGTGCGAAAAGAAGTCCTTGTGGATCTAGAGATGGTAATAGCATAGCTTTCGTGTAGAAATCGGTTACTATCGGTTTGATTGTAGAGAGGTTGAACACGAAGAAAAGAGAGGCGATGATGAGGTAGATCGAGGTTACAATAGCCATAAGTTTACCATTTTTCGACAGAATCTTGATGGTTTTCTTCAAGATTTCAAGAAAAGCAAAAAGCTTTTTGGATTCCATTGTCTGTCTATGAATATAGCACAAAAGATCAAGTAAGTGTACGGATTTCATATAGAGGAGATAATATATGCTTTATATAGGACATGAAAAGCTATGCTAATTAATAAATAAGTCAATAACTTATTATCTGCCAGACTGCCACTAGCCTTCTTGGAACCCACCCTTGGATATCTCCATATGCGACCAAGTCAAGTCTATCACCATTAAACAAATTTGAAGGGGGGAAATAGACCTCGTACAAGTTTTGGTCCATGTAATTTAACTAGTAGAAGGTTAACGTGCACGATATTATAATGAATTTTCATACTATATCTTAAAAATTAATTAAATTAATAAATATTTAAGTTGTATAACATTTAACAATATATTTCTATCTTTAATTTTACTATATCCTTTAATTTTACTTTGTGTAGAATCATATACTACTCATGTCAAGCTAAACAAATATGGTAAAAAAAAAATTATATAATTTATTATTTTAAAAATTGAGGCCTTATTAAAACTAAATTTATGTAGGAAATTATTAATACTAAAAATTAAATGAATAAAAAACATTAATAATATCTAGTGTATTCAAACTAAAAATTATTATAATAAAAATTGTTAAAAGAAATATAATATTTAGGTATATAAGAATCCATTAGTTTTATAGAAAATTAGAAATTAGAAATATAAGAGTATGGAAGGAAATATTTAAATTCTCCGTAATAAATTGACATTCCCGATTTAAAATGATAACCTCTCAGACCACTCCCAATCATCATACAAACTGATACCGTCAGTTGTTATCAAATCAACGCCACATCAGCTCACCATCCAACTGACATGAAACTAACGTACCCATGCCTTGGGACCCACCATTACAAAACAAAGTCACGTCAGCTCACTCTCCAACCGACATGAAATTGACGTACTCATGCCAACAATATTTATTCCCTTTAATTTTATGGGACCCACCATTATAAAACACACACACACAAAATACCCTTTTGGGCCCACACACCAACTCACGAAGCCTCCTGCCTCTCGTCTTTAAAGTGGCGGAAGACAAAGTGACGGGGCAAGTGACATAGTGGTGTCAATGGTTTGCACTAGGGGTGTTCAAAATCGGGTACCCGGAAATCCGGGCACCCTAAAACCGGGTACTCGAAAATTCGGGTAGTAGATTTAAGTACCCGTATCAGTACCCGAATTTTCGGGTACCCGGTTTTCGGGTACCCGGATTTTCAGATACCCGGTTTTCGGCTACCCGGTACCCGGAAATATAATTTCTTTGTCACAAAAATTACATAAATGGAAGTCGCCATTGTTTATATATTTAATTTCTATAAATCTTATTAATAATTTTGTTATTAAAAATTTTCGTTATAATTTTCTTTAAAGAAAAATCATTACTAGTAATGAATCTGACCAAATCTTTAAAGACATCCAATGATTCAAAACCATGATTCAACGACGGATGTGAGAATTAGATTGTAACACCTCAATTTTTAATATAAAACATTTGGCCAAAATATTCATTTAATATAGAGGAGAAGTAGCCCAAAAATACGGATTTACAAAAACCTTTGGTATGAAATCAGAGTATAAGTTTGGTGTTACAAAATATATCAAAACCAAAGCTAAGTCTAAATCCGTTCTAGTGTTCTTCTACTCTAGGCCCCGCATCCCTATCCATGCATACCTATGCCTTCGATCCTGAACCTGAGTACATAGCAAAACAAACAAGGAGTACGTGAGACAAAAAGTCGCATGAGTTACATGGGTTTAGACCCAACAATAACGGTAAGTATCATATAACATATAAACATAATACAAGTAATTCGTCCGTCTATCTAGTCACCCTATTGTGACTCTATCAACCTTGCTTCCCTAACAATCATATCTAGTTATCGGGTTGCCCCCGAACTAACTAGAACCACATTAACTTATTAACCGAAATCCATCGCCATTAATAAGCTTCAAGATACCGGCAAGAGGGATTCGCCCAATCTACCGATACCTGCCTTACTCGCCGGACTACCTCCAGTTAGTAAGACTACCACCGTGGTTGAGTCGATGGGAATCCACCCAACTGCCCCTCACACCACACCTCATGACCGGGGGTCCCCCGCGTCATCACATCATCTCAATCATATCATAACTCGTTAGTTATGTCCATCTAGCTCTCGGCTATCACGTTAATCATCAAACAAGTTAGTTCAATATCATCAATAATATAACTAACTAACAACTACCAAACTATACAAATAAGCAAATAGACCGCGACACAAGTAAGGAAAGTAATACAAGGGCTATGTACTCAATAAAGTCCACACATACTCACCTTAGCAAACAATGCCCCAATGTGTGTTCTTCACACCAAACCTTTGCTCCAACAATCGGTCAACCTTCCAAGACTTAACCAAAATCCTAATACAATAATTATAAGATGTTCAACATCACATACTGCTAATATTATGATCATTTATCTCTAGATACCCCTATAATAACATTTTCCCCAATTTTGGTGATCTCCCAAAACCCTAGGTCTAACAAATCTCAAGATTCTTATAAATCTTAACCATTCACTTGTTTCCTTTGTTAAAATACCATCTACAAAGTGTATACAACCTTTATTTAACCATAAATCACCAACCCAAGAACTAGGATTTCAAACCCAAGCCAATAAACCCATAGATCCAAAACTACAACTACAAAGGAGTGAAGATATACGTTAAATCTTCAACTAGGAGTGAAGAATCACAAGATTTGACCAAGAAATCGGCTCCAAATGATGATTTACACTAAAAAACACAAGCTCGAGTTGGGAGAAAACTAGGGTTTTTGTATGCATTAAATGACCAAAACCCGACTTAAATGTTGTTCAGACAGAAAATAGCGCCGCTATCTTCAGATAGCGCCGCTATCTAAGACCCGCGATAATTCGCGCCGCACATCGCGCCCTAGATCGCGCCGCGAACCCGACGCTATCTCCAGATCGCGTTTTCCCTCCAAACGATATTTCGGGTCGCTGTTGCGTTCATCGAAGATCGCGCCGCGAATTCCCAGATAGCGCCGCTATCTGGGCTATGCAGCTGAGGCTGGATATTCCTTTATTCTCTTCGACACGGTTTCGTCCATAACTTCTTCATACGATGTCCGATTGACACGAAACCAATTCTCACGTTCCTTAAACGATTTATTTTTAATTATCATATTTTATACAATTTATTTATTTACAAATTTCGGGTCGTTACAACTATCTACCCCTTAAGAAGATTCCATCCTCAGAATCTTATCATAGTTCACGAAATCCGGGTACCTCTTCCGAATCTCGTCTTTGAGTTCCCAAGTCAAATTTGGTCCAAGAGAGTGCTTCCACTTGACCAACACCAACTCGATCTCTTTATTCCTAAGTTTCTTTGTCTTTGTTTCTAGAATAGCCTCGGGCTCTTCAATCAACCGGTTCGGGGCATCAACCCTCAACTCTTGCAATGGAGTAATATTCTCCACCTCCCCGATAAACTTCTTCAAATAACTCACATGGAAGGTGTCATGCATACCTTGAAGCTCGGGTGGAAGTTCCAACTTAAATGCTTGAAGCCCGATTCGTTTCAATATTTTAAACGGTCCAACATACCTTGGACTTAACTTCCCTTTCTTTCCAAACCGCATCACACCTTTCCAAGGTGACACCTTCAACATTACCATATCACCGACATCCAAGTCATATGGTCTTTTCTTCAAACCCGAATAACTTCTTTGCCTATCTTGGGCGGCTTTCATGTTGGCTTTTATTATACCAATCTTTTCATTTGTTACATTTACAATCTCGGGACCCGTGAGCTTTGTCTCTCCCGCTTTTAGCCAACAAGATGGAGTTCTACATTTTATCCCATACAACGCCTCGTAAGGTGGCATCTGGATGCTCGAATGATAACTGTTATTATATAAGAATTCGACCAATGGGAAATGCTCATCCCATTTACCCCCGAAATCTAACACACACGATCTTAACATATCTTCAACCGTTTGAATTGTTCTTTCACTCTGACCGTCGTTTTGTGGATGATAGGTCGTGCTCAACCGCAACTTTGTACCCAATTCTTCTTGCAACGACCTCCAAAATCTCGAGGTAAACCTCGCATCTCTATCGAACGCTATCGATAACGGAACCCCGTGGAGTCGAACCACCTTATCAACATATAACTTAGCCAACCTTTCTAGTGGCAAAGTTTACCGAATGGCTAGAAATAACGCACTCTTGGTCAACCGGTCGACTATGACCCAAATGGCATCGTGACCCTTACTCGTCTTTGGTAAACCAACTATGAAATCCATAGTTATGTCTTCCCACTTTCCGGTCGGTACTTGCATTGATTGAGCTACCCCATACGGTACTTGATGCTCGGCTTTCACTTGAGCACACGTGGCACACTTCGAGGTGTACTTGGCTACTCTCGTCTTCATTCCGGGCCACCAATAAACCCGTTTCAAATCTTGATATGTCTTCGTACTCCCCGGGTGAATTGAATACTTTGACTTGTGCACATCATGCAACAACTCCTTTCGAATACCCCCGAACTTGGGAACCCAAATTCGACCGCCTACGGATTTCAACCCTTGTACATTCTCCACAAAATGTTGGTTCTTACCCAACCGTTCTTGTCTTAACTCTTCTTTTCCCATAACCTCTCGTTGAGCATTCTTGATTCTTTCGATGATACTCGAGACGACTTCGATACGCATTGACCTTCCTTTGATCGGCTTCTCATAGACTTTTCGGCTCAAGGCATCGACTACAACATTCGTCTTTCCCGCATGGTACACAATCTCACAATCATAGTCGTTGATCAACTCGATCCACCTTCTTTGTCGCATATTAAGGTCTTTTTGAGTAAACACATATTGCAAACTCTTATGATCCGTGTACAACGTATACCGAGTACCATATAAATAGTGAAGGGTTTCATTGATACTGATTGACCACTTGGGTCAACCTCCTAGTGACTTGGTTCGAACCATACTGACCAAGAACATGAACTTGTTCTTGACCGGTTAAAACCAACTAGCTGATTTAATCCCTAAATGCGGAACTGAGATTAAACCTAATCCTTAAACCCTAAAGGATTGGGATCTTGGAAATCTAGATTAGATTAACATAAAGAAAACCTTGTACGAAAAACCCGAACACACACAATGCTTGTGTGTTTCGGTCGACCAACACCAAAGAACCCTAGGGTTCTTTGGTCGAAATCGTCCAAGAGGGGAGAAGAGAGAAAAGGGTTTTCTCAAAACATACCTTGTTGTTTGCTTAAGATAGATCCACTGATGATGAACAAATCGAGCGATCTTCTAGTTGATCTAAGCAATGAACTTGATCTTCAAGAACTTGAAGAACACGAAGAACACGAAGAATGAAGAACACCAAGTTTGGTGTTCTTGGCCGAAAAGGGACAAGGAGGGGGCAAGGGATTCGTGTGATGGTGTAAGGGGTTTTAGGGTTACCCTAAGCCTCTTATTTATAGATAAATAAGTTGCGCTTAGAACCCTCTAGTTTAATTAATATTAGATCTTTAATTAAACTTACTTTTAACACTTCCACCCCTTATAGTTTAACTAGTTTATTATTGTTGCACTCAACTATTAAATGTCTAGTATTAATACACTAATAATTCGGTACCCATATACACGAATTATATATACTTGTATTTATACTTTTAATAATTAATTATATAATAGCCTTTATATAATTTATACAACAATATTATCCAATTTACTATATGATTTAATAGCTTTAAATCATATCATGGATAATTTATAATTAACACATAGTATATTTACTCAACTAGTAAATGTACAAATACTTGTATTAATTAGTTAGTTAAACTAATCTAGTAATAAGTTAAACTTAACTTAATACTTAACTGATTCATAATGACTATTATGAATCATTCCTTTTCGTAGTATCATTGCTTATCTTGCTCGTATTACATGCACTCACCGGTGTGACCCTTAAGTGTTTCGTAGGTATGGATGTATCATCATAGGTTGACTAACTGTGCACATAAATCCTTCAGACTCCCACTTGTGCAAGTTTGTAACCTTTGTCTTAATGATACGAGCTACAGTGGCCTTCTAGATGGGCATGTAGGTAACCAACCCCATAAAAACAGCTTACGTAACCCATGTATAGTTTCTTGAAAAACTCTTTAATAGCGTCTCCTAGTAAAGAACACTCTGTCTCTACTTCTTGGGCAACTATGTTAGGTTTATCCCTTGCAGCATGATATTTGTGATAATGAACACGAGCATGGTAGAATTTATCAACTCCTGTATTCAAAATCATTTAATGACTTCTTGATTCAAACTGTTGTGATAAACGACAAAGAACAAATCAGTTCGTTTGGGCATGGCCATGCACTTTCCAGTTATCTCATCATGTCAAAGGACCCATAAATATCTCTCCTAAAAGGGAGGTGCAATTACCATCTTGTTATATTTCGATTCAAAATACAAATTCCTTTGTACCCAGTAAAGCCTCGTATGACAATCATATTTCAGAATTGTCTAAGACGAACCAAAGCACATTAGTCAATGTATCCCAAACCAAATACCTCAGGCGTAAGGACAATCCTAGTGAATAATACTTTTGAACTTTTCAACCACGAAGTATTATCACGGTGGTCAATCCAATAGTCGTCGAGCTCCAACGGAATATCACCGGTATTTGGTTTACACAAAACTTGTGTAACTATCTTCGAAGAACTTCGAATCTACCACCAAATATCGCGATGACGTTAACGTCCCATCGAGGTTCCCACCAAGACGAGTAGTCGCGGATTTATACCTTTTTGAATAAATAGACTTTTACTCATGGATATTGAATAAATAGACTTTTACTCATAGATACTGAATTATTACTGGATCATTACTTATTCTATGCGTTTGTGTTGATCACTTCAACAACTCTTAATTGTAACTTTTATCACTAATTACAATTAGTTATTTCTATTAAACTAAAGACATAAAACGAGTATTAAGAATACTATTACTTTTGTCTTTGCTAGATATTGTTCGTGCAACATTTAGAACATATTCTAGTCTTGCCTTTTTATATGATTCGGTAAACATGGGAGGATTGGAAAAATTACTCCTTTAGTTTCTTGAATCTTATAAAACTTGCCTTGTAACTAAATCTCTTTTAGCTACTTGATTTGTAGATATTCTTACTAGTTAAAGAAATTTCCTTAAATGATTAACTTGTTCACTGGAATGTGAACACCCTATTTAGATATGCAACAATTAATCACAAGACTTGTGACCTCGCTATTAGGTTTGCAATAATCTAATCAATGATCATTTATTTCTCTTAACTCTTTGGCTAACGACTTGGTAAAACCTTGTTGTTAATGTCGTAACTAACTTTACTATATTCATTAGTACCTCTAGTGAATATGTTAGTCATAGCTCCCACTAAATTTTATGGAAATTAAGCATCACTTAAACTACTACTTTTGACCTAGTCAAAACTTATAGTTTAACCCTTTAAGAATTAATCAATTATCAAAGTCATCCTTTGGATTTGCGAATATCTAACATTCCTGATAAGGGAATCATGACTCTCTTTGATTACTGTATTTAACAAGTATAAGACACTTGATATGATACTTCCAATTCTTAAGTGTATTAGTATTCTTTTAAGAATCTTATTTAATGCCAAAATCATTTCTTGGATTTCTTAAATATCCATTATTCCTATTAGGGAATTATGACTTGATTAAATATTGTATTTATTACAAGTATAAAAGACTTGCAATAATACATTTTAATTCTTAAATACTTTAATATAGTTTGACCCTTTTAAGAGTTCATTTAATGTCTAAGTCACTTTACTTGGATTATACGAATATCCAAATATTCCTATTAGGGAATTATGACTTCATTAAATTCCTTTATTACAAGTATAAAAAAGACTTGTAATAATACTCTTTAAAGTCTACCTTGATTATATCCAATATAATCACACTATATTAATACTAATACTTTGAAACTTACTATCATAAGTAACCATTACTTAGGATGTTTCAACTAAGTTCAATAACTTTTGAACCTTATGCTTTTCATAAAATCTCTTAAATACTTTAGAAGAAAAACTTCTAATTTCTAGAATCTAAGTATTGAGCTTCTAAAACATTATTTATTACACAACAATCAAACAAGTATAAATCATGAAACATAAAGTAAATCAAAACTTGACTTACAATCTAGTCATAAAACCTTGACTAGTGTAATCATCACACATGCACACACATAATATAATTCAAACATGGATTCTTTATTATAACCAAATAAAAACTTGTTTTAATCATAAATAAAAATTATCCAAACAATAAAATAAAATTGTTTTTACTGAATCCATCAAAGTACTGAATTATAAAACTTGGTGCTCGTGGGATCATCACCATCTCATGCCGGTCATCATCACTTTCCATCTCCTCCTGCAATAAACGATTGCAAAAGTTAGATTACTCGTAATGTACTTTACAAGTATCTAAAAGTAATTAAGAAGTGTGGTTTTGTTACCTGAGGAACTTGCGTTTCCTCCACCACCACTTGCACCCTTTGGACAATTCTTTTTCTAATGCCCAGCCTCACCACACTTGATGCACCGATTCTCAGTCCTCGCTGTGTTAGGCTTAAACTTCTTGACCTTTTATTTGACACTTTTACCATTTGGCACTCCTTGGTTAGGATTGGTTTTACCCTTTCCTTTGCCACCATGCCCTCTTCTCTTCTTGCCACCACCACTGCTATTACCGATCATCAGAACATCCTTAGATTTGGTCCCCAAACTCAATTCGGCTGTCTTGAGCATGGAATGTAGCTCAGCAATGGATTTCTCCATATTACGCATATTGTAGTTGACCACAAAAGGCTTGTAGCCATCAGACAATAAATTGAGTATAGTGTCTGTTGCCATTTGCAACGATATGGGGTGACCAAGTCTAGCCAAGTGATCCATGTGTCCTTTCATTTTCATGACATGGGCACTCACCGGCGTTCCTTTGACCATCTTGCAAGAGTTGAAGGCTCGATTGATGTCGAACCTCTCAGTGCGAGCTTGCTCTTGAAATGAATCCCTAAGTTGCTGGATCATCTCAAATGCAGGCACATCCATAAGTCCTGCTTGGAATTCTGGACTCATGGTTGCGAGCATTAAACAGCTCACATCGAGCGCATCACTGACATGTTTATCATAAGCTTGCCTTGCTTCAGCTCTAGCATTAGCGGCAGGGACATTAGGTACTGCTCTTTCCAAGACATACCACTTGTCGTTGTGGTTGTTACTGCCATCTACAAATCAAACCCAGTTTAATTAGTAATCATCAATAAACATTCTCTAAAATATATTATAAACCCATAATTAATATTTTAGGCCTAGGATCCATATATCACATTCTCGCCGCAAGGTTTGGGCACTTCCCGACGAGACATGCTATTTCTGGTAGGTAACATCCTTACCGATCGTATCAAGACTTGACACGATTCCTAGGGGTCGTAGAATCTTTAGACTTATAACTTATTACGACTTTGTACAATTTGATTGTACATTTCTAAATTAGTAATAAAGTCTAGTATGTTTATTTTACTCAAGTACTTTTTGGGCCGGGACTCCCGATTATCACCTAAGTAGATCATACCATCTAAGACAGTGCGATGTTCTGCGCCGGGACTCCCGATTATCACAGAACCTTACGCACCCTAACACTCGCAATGATTTGAATCCATATCTAAGGTTCTTTATCCTTACAATATGAATATCGTTTAACAAGTGAGGTGTTCCATTAGGTGGATGGTATTTAGATCTAAGATTTTCCTGGGTTTGTTTAAGTCTTGAACTAAACTTAAACCTTATTCCAATCTTAATCCTTATTTAAAATCTGTGACTTGTGAATTCAAGAATTCAACAAGACACCTTTTCAAATCTTAAGAACTTTTCTTAAAACATATAGTTTCAAGAATTTGCGCATTTTATATGTATACCTAAAACGAGGTGTACAAAACGTATCACTAGGTTTTGTGAAAAACCTTATCCAGAATAAAACTTACTTGTTTTATCTTTTTTCAAAAACTTAAAACTTATGTTAAACTTTTAATCCTTTTACGATTCATAGACTTGAATCATAAATCTAGTTTAACACACCTAGTTTTTCATATGTTTAATAACGAAATCAAACATTTGTTTTGACATACTAGATTTCACCAAAACTTATGTCTTAAAGACACACTTATAAACGTTGTGATTTTATTGTGTAGCTCCCACTAGCTCCAACAATTAGGGGTGAGCATAAAAGCCGAAAAATCGAACCGAACCTGAAAAACCCGAAAAAACCGCCCCGAAAAAACCGAACCATTTGAAAAACCGATGTCAATGGTTTTAACTTTTGGAAAACCCGAATGTTTGGGGCGGTTTTCGGGGGCGTATGAAAACCCCGCCCGAAAACCCCGCCCCGCCCCGCCATTATATATCCTTCAAAAATTTTAAATATATTCTTAACTTATAAAAGATTTGACATTTAATTATCTTTTAATAAAGTATATAATTTAACTTTTTGGTGATTTATTCTTATATTTTCATGGTTTCAAGTTATGTTAGTTGAATTTATCTTTACATTATATCAAACTTACTAGTTGTTTTTTAATTAATAACGAAATGTGTTAAGTTTTGGGAGTTTGAATCATAATATTAATTTTTAAGTTAACAAATTAGTAAATTTAAAGGAAAACAAAAAAACCGAAAAAAACCCGAAACCGAACCGAAAAACCCGAAAAACCGAAACCGAAAAACCCGAAACCGAACGGGGTGTAATTCTTAAAACCCGAACTTTTTGGGGCGGGGTTTGGTTTTAGGTAAAAACCGCCCCAAACCGCCTCATGCTCACCCCTACCAACAATCATGATGGAACTTAAGCTAACACAATCACCAGTTTATACTTGGTGAAACTAATAAACTTATTATATAAAGACTATATATAATAATTCTTAGTTTGTTTAAACCTTTCTTACATTTAACTAGAATTAGTTAAATATAGGTTCTTGTTATTTACACTTGATCATTAATATAGTATATTACATGACTTGTTAAATACATATATTATACTTGTATAATTACTAGTTATAATAACTTATAACTTTATACACCTTATAGTATTAATATATAACTTTGTATATTTCTAGTTCATCATATAATCTCAACTTGTACAATTTCTAGTTATAATGGAATCATAACTTTGTACTTTCTAGTTTTAATTATATAATTAACTTACACAATGACTAGTTATATTATTATCCTTAAAGATCAAAATAACATTATCTTTTAATGTTCCATTTAATCTTGTATTTAATATATATACATATATATTTACCTTTTAAAATAAACTTGTAATCACTCTAATAAGAATATTACATCTAATTTATATGTATTTTAACTTGAACTAATTAAAATACGTATAAACTACTTTATTTATTAAAACTTATTTTACTCTTTTAAATATTTAAAGATCGAAACATAATACATAAATATAAATAAATACATCTTGTTAATTTCTTGAACTAGAAATTAACACTTCTTTTAATTCTCATTTATTAATCTAACCCTAATCTTGTTATTGATCAACCAAAACTAGGGTTTTGACTTTCTTGATCAAAGACATTATTTAATTAAAAGATTAATTCTAATCAATCCTATTTAAACAATAAACTTTGTTTAAATTCTAAGATGGATTATAACCCTAATAGATTTATTTAAACTTTTTAATTTAAACCTTATAGACAATAAACTTTGTCTAGATTTCTAGGTTTAAAGAACTAGTCTTTAATAAATCTATTAAAATAATAATTAAACCTCTTAAATATGAACTTGTTTAATTATCTAGGTTTTAGATTATTAACCTAATTAATCCTTTTAAATCATTAAACTTAAACTAGTTTAATGTTCTAGGGTTTCTAGATTACATCTAGGGTTTTTCCGAAAAATCCTTAAAGTCTAGGAAACCTTTCCACCAATTAAACTATGCTAGTTTAACAAAACTTGATGTCCAAGGAATCCCCTTGATCACGAAAATCTTGAGAAAAGGAAGGAATCCCTTTTGATCAATTAAACCAAATCTTGGTTTAACATACTTGATCCTAGATTTTGAAGATCAAACAATTAAGGAAAGAATCCTCTTGATCAAAAATTTTTGATATTCTTGATCCTGGGGTTCTAGGTTTCCGAAAAATTGCTAGGGTTAGGGAAAAGAAGCCTTTTGATCAATTAAAATTAACTATTTTAACATGCTTGGTCCAAGGGTTCTTACCCTACTCGAACATTAAGAAGAAGAAGAAGAAGTTGGAACAAAAAAAACTTTAATAAAAATTAAACAAACAAACTTTGTTAATCTAGTTTAGATCTCTAAACCAACGCTCTGATACCACTGAAGGGTTTCATTGATACTGATTGACCACTTGGGTCAACCTCCTAGTGACTTGGTTCGAACCATACTGACCAAGAACATGAACTTGTTCTTGACCGGTTAAAACCAACTAGCTGATTTAATCCCTAAATGCGGAACTGAGATTAAACCTAATCCTTAAACCCTAAAGGATTGGGATCTTGGAAATCTAGATTAGATTAACATAAAGAAAACCTTGTACGAAAAACCCGAACACACACAATGCTTGTGTGTTTCGGTCGACCAACACCAAAGAACCCTAGGGTTCTTTGGTCGTAATCGTCCAAGAGGGGAGAAGAGAGAAAAGGGTTTTCTCAAAACATACCTTGTTGTTTGCTTAAGATAGATCCATTGATGATGAACAAATCGAGCGATCTTCTAGTTGATCTAAGCAATGAACTTGATCTTCAAGAACTTGAAGAACACGAAGAACACGAAGAACGAAGAACACCAAGTTTGGTGTTCTTGGCCGAAAAGGGACAAGGAGGGGGCAAGGGATTCGTGTGATGGTGTAAGGGGTTTTAGGGTTACCCTAAGCCTCTTATTTATAGATAAATAAGTTGCGCTTAGAACCCTCTAGTTTAATTAATATTAGCTCTTTAATTAAACTTCCTCTTAACACTTCCACCCCTTATAGTTTAACTAGTTTATTATTGTTGTACTCAACTATTAAATGTCTAGTATTAATACACTAATAATTCGGTACCCATATACACGAATTATATATACTTGTATTTATACTTTTAATAATTAATTATATAATAGCCTTTATATAATTTATACAACAATATTATCCAATTTACTATATGATTTAATAGCTTTAAATCATATCATGGATAATCTATAATTAACACATTGTATATTTACTCAACTAGTAAATGTACAAATACTTGTACTAATTAGTTAGTTAAACTAATCTAGTAATAAGTTAAACTTAACTTAATACTTAACTGATTCATAATGACTATTATGAATCATTCCTTTTCGTAGTATCATTGCTTATCTTGCTCGTATTACATGCACTCACCGGTGTGACCCTTAAGTGTTTCGTAGGCATGGATGTATCATCATAGGTTGACTAACTGTGCACATAAATCCTTCAAATAGTGCCTCCTCAATTTCAAGGCGAACACGATCGCCGCCAACTCCAAGTCGTGTGTCGTGTACCTCGTTTCCACATCCTTCAATTGTCGTGAAGCATACGCGATCACTTTACCCCTTTGCATCAACACACAACCGAGCCCTTGATTTGAAGCATCACTATACACCACAAAATCTTCCATACCATCCGGTAGTGTGAGGATAGGCGCGTTACACAACTTTTCTTTTAACAAGCTAAACGCTTCATCTTGCTTCTTATCCCACACAAACTTCTCACTTTTTCTTGTCAACTTCGTGAGTGGGACCGCAATTCTCGAGAAGTCTTGAATAAATCTTCGGTAATATCCGGCCAACCCAAGAAAACTTCTAGCCTCGGTAGGAGTTCTCGGTGCTTCCCAATTAGACACCGCTTCAATCTTCGAAGGATCAACTTTAATACCATCACGTGATACCACGTGACCTAGAAATTGTACTTCCCGCAACCAAAACTCACACTTCGAGAATTTGGCATACAACTTCTCCCGTTTCAACACATCCAACACAAGTTTCAAATGATTCTCGTGTTCTTCCTCGGTCTTCGAACAAATCAAGATATCATCAATGAACACGATCAAAAACTTATCGAGAAACGGTTTACAAACCCGATTCATCAAATCCATAAAAATGGCCGGCGCATTCGTAAGCCCAAACGGCATCACTAGGAACTCATAATGACCATACCGTGTACGAAAGGCCGTCTTCTCGGTGTCGCCTTCCTTCACCCGAACTTGGTGGTAACCCGACCTCACATCGATCTTTGAGAAATAAGTAGCACCTTGCAATTGGTCGAACAAGTCATCAATTCTCGGCAACGGGTAACGGTTCTTTATAGTTACCTTATTCAACTCACGGTAGTCGATACACATTCTCATCGAACCGTATTTCTTCTTGACAAACAACACCGGGGCACCCCACGGTGACGAACTCGGGCGAATGAAACCTTTGTCTAGCAATTCTTGCAATTGAGTCATCAATTCCCGCATCTCGGTGGGAGCTAAACGATATGGAGCACGAGCAATCGGCGTCGCCCCCGGCACTAAATCAATCTTGAACTCAACTTGTCTTTCCGGTGGCAAACCGGGTAAATCATCGGGAAACACCTCGGGAAAATCTCGAATAAATTTAACATCACCAACCGCCTTCTTTTCTTTTCGACCATCTAACACATATGCAATAAACGATGCACAACCCTTCGATAAACATTTCCTCGCCTTGATGGCGGTAATCATATTAGGCATGTGATGTCGTTTTTCCCCATACACATACACTTTCTCGTTCTCGGGAGTCTTGATCGACACTATCTTCTTATCACACAATATTTTGGCTCGGTGCAAACCCAACCAATCCATACCAATAACCACGTCGAAGGCCTTTATTCCCATTGACAATAAATCGACCTCAAACTTTTTCCCATCTATTTCTAATTCACAATGTCTATCAACACTTTTAGCCATTGAGGTCTTTCCATCGGCTACCTCTATCTCATACATTTCATCTAACTTTTCGGACGGCACATTCAACTTACAACAAAACTCATGAGACACAAACGAATAATTGGAACCCGAGTCAAACAAGATATAAGTTGGCAAGGAGTTAATGAATAAAGTACCTGACACCACATCGTGTGCCTCATTCGCCTCCTCCCGAGTAAGTTGGAAGGATCGTCCCTTCACCTTCGCCGGTTCCACCTTCTTTTGAGCCGTGGACACCATCGACTCGGTCCCCTTCTTTGGATACACATTGCTATAATTCCCCTTTTCATGGCAAGAATAGGACTCTACATCGGCCGACAACTTGGCCTTACAATCCCGGGCTAGGTGCCCCATCTTACCACAACTATAACATGCTTTTGATTCTCCTCGGCACACGCCGGTATGATTCTTCCCGCATTTCTTGCAAGAACCAACATTTCCTTGTTTAGAAAAGCTCGATGTGAACTTTCCTTTCTTGAACGTACCCGAGCCGCTTTCGGCTTTCCTCTTCTCGCCCACATGGGCCCTCTCGGCAATCCGTGCCACATTCACCTCTTCCACACCCCGGCGGCACTAATGGCCTCATCAAGTGTGACCGCCCATTTAACCTCCAATTGGTAGTCCCACGGTAAGCCACTAGCGTACCGGACCACCCTCAACCTCTCATCCGAGTAGGTTTTAGCAACAAACGGGAGTAATCCCGTGAACTCCCTCGAGTATTCCTCGATCGACATATCACCCTTCTTAAGGGTCACAAACTTCTCGTGCATCTTTTCCAAATCCCTTTCGGGACAAAACTTCTTCTTCAATCTCGTGGTGAACTCATCCCACGTCATAACCTCAATCACCTCCCTCCCGAGGGTCTCATACACAATATCCCACCAAACCATGGCATCTTCTTTCAACAATTGTGACGCATACGTCACCATATCGGCCTTCTTACACTTGCTACTTCTGATGACCCGCTCGGTCTCTCGGATCCACCTCATAGTCACTTTCTGGTCCGAACTACCTGTATACACACTTGGCTTACAAGCCATGAAGGATTTAAACGAGCAACCTTCTTTCTCATCGGGCCTTGCCCTAGCATCACTTTGGCCACCCGTAGATGATTTTCTTTCACCGTTGTCACTACCCCTGGTCCTCTCATCCTCGGATTCACGGTCATCCTCCGTCTTATCACGGTTCCCCATTATACGGTGCACCTCCTCGGCCACCGTCCCTTTGATTTGGTCGATAATAGTTTGGAGGTCCGCCATAGTTACCGGAGTCTTATTAGCTCCGACCTCCGATTCATCAACTCGATGCATTGACGGTTGACTTTCTTGTTCAACCACAACCTCAACATGAGGTATTTCTTCCTCCCGGTTTTCCGGGGCTTTCCCACTTCGCCGCGTGTTCACCATTTCTTTCGTCCAATACTATACGAAAGACATTAAACATTTAGTACCTCATGTACATCCCATTAGTCCCATAAGTCTCAAGGCCAACCTATCGATCTCAAGGAATCTTACATTCCTATAGCTACAGTCTAAGACTAGGATGGTCATCCAACCTAATTCACTTAAACTACAGCTCTGATACCAAGTTATAACACCTCAATTTTTAATACAAAACATTTGGCCAAAATATTCATTTAATATAGAGGAGAACTATCCCAAAATACGGATTTACAAAAACCTTTGGTATGAAATCAGAGTATAAGTTAAATGTTACAAAATATATCAAAACCAAAGCTAAGTCTAAATCCGTTCTAGTGTTCTTCTACTCTAGGCCCCGCATCCCTATCCATGCATACCTATGCCTTCGATCCTGAACCTGAGTACATAGCAAAACAAACAAGGAGTACGTGAGACAAAAAGTCGCATGAGTTACATGGGTTTAGACCCAACAATAACTGTAAGTATCATATAACATATAAACATAATACAAGTAATTCGTCCGTCTATCTAGTCACCCTATTGTGACTCTATCAACCTTGCTTCCCTAACAATCATATCTAGTTATCGGGTTGCCCCCGAACTAACTAGAACCACATTAACTTATTAACCGAAATCCATCGCCATTAATAAGCTTCAAGATACCGGCAAGAGGGATTCGCCCAATCTACCGATACCTGCCTTACTCGCCGGACTACCTCCAGTTAGTAAGACTACTACCGTGGTTGAGTCGATGGGAATCCACCCAACTGCCCCTCACACCACACCTCATGACCGGGGGTCCCCCGCGTCATCACATCATCTCAATCATATCATAACTCGTTAGTTATGTCCATCTAGCTCTCGGCTATCACGTCAATCATCAAACAAGTTAGTTCAATATCATCAATAATATAACTAACTAACAACTACCAAACTATACAAATAAGCAAATAGACCGCGACACAAGTAAGGAAAGTAATACAAGGGCTATGTACTCAATAAAGTCCACACATACTCACCTTAGCAAACAATGCCCCAATGTGTGTTCTTCACACCAAACCTTTGTTCCAACAATCGGTCAACCTTCCAAGACTTAACCAAAATCCTAATACAATAATCATAAGATGTTCAACATCACATACTGCTAATATTATGACCATTTATCTCTAGATACCCCTATAATAACATTTTCCCCAATTTTGGTGATCTCCCAAAACCCTAGGTCTAACAAATCTCAAGATTCTTACAAATCTTAACCATTCACTTGTTTCCTTTGTTAAAATACCATCTACAAAGTGTATACAACCTTTATTTAACCATAAATCACCAACCCAAGAACTAGGGTTTCAAACCCAAGCCAATAAACCCATAGATCCAAAACTACAACTACAAAGGAGTGAAGATATACGTTAAATCTTCAACTAGGAGTGAAGAATCACAAGATTTGACCAAGAAATCGGCTCCAAATGATGATTTACACTAAAAAACAAGCTCGAGTTGGGAGAAAACTAGGGTTTTTGTATGCATTAAATGACCAAAACCCGACTTAAATGCTGTTCAGACAGAAAATAGCGCCGCTATCTCCCAGATAGCGCCGCTATCTAAGACCCGCGATAATTCGCGCCGCACATCGCGCCCTAGATCGCGCCGCGAACCCGACGCTATCTACAGATCGCGTTTTCCCTCCAAACGATATTTCAGGTCGTTGTTGCGTTCATCGAAGATCGCGCCGCGAATTCCCAGATAGCGCCGCTATCTGGGCTATGCAGCTTAGGCTGCATATTCCTTTATTCTCTTCGACACGGTTTCGCCCATAACTTCTTCATACGATGTCCGATTGACACGAAACCAATTCTAACGTTCCTTAAACGATTTATTCTTAATTTTCATATTTTATACAATTTATTTATTTACAAATTTCGGGTCGTTACATAGATGGTTTGTACGTGAGAATTGAAACATGCTTTTAAATTTTAGACATTTGTCAAAATGAGTCAAGCATATGCCCATATCTAATGATAATTAATGTCTAATAATAATATAAAAAAAAATATATAAAAATAAATTGGAAAAATAAAATTCGGGTACCGGGTATCCGGATTTTCGGGTATCCGGATTTCGGATATCGGATACTTTTTCGGGTATTCGGTTATTTTTGAACACCCCTAGTTTGCACTCGCCACTTTGAGGGATGGGTGAAGCAACGAGGGCTAGAGGTGAGCATTTGGATCGAAAAAACCAAACCGAATCGAAAATCGACCATAACCGAACCGAACCAAAACCGATAACATGTTATCGGTTCGGTTTTGCTTTTGAAAATTCTTCGTTTTCGTTTTTTGTTTCGGTTATATCGATTTCGGTTCAGTTTTGAGAATGCTCTCAGTTATTAGCATACACTCTTACCACTTAGAAACTCACGCACGAATCACCACCACCTATAATTAATAAATAACGAAAAACAATGTTATTGTTCACTAGTAAATGTATTGATGACCTAAGCTAGCTGACAATTCAGTAAACACTACTATAAAAATACTCATGTTCCCACAAATTTAATGCTATAAATTACCTATAATAAAATTTGTTATGAGGAAATGTTAATATTTATCAATTGCTCATAAATAATTTGTTTTCACGAATAGAGTTTTTTTTACTGTATAAGATATAATGTTACAAATATATTAATTTATAAATATAATTGTTTTTCTCATAATGTGAAGTGTAGAGGCACATACTACTCGTTCTTCGCTAAAAGTTTAATTATTTTTTGAAATAGTTGACAAATTTAATTATTGTTATTTTTTTCACATTTGTTTGCATTACCTGCGTATAGTTGAATAAAGCCACGTTTTAGAACAATTGTTAGTTGTCTACAAATCATTTTAAATTATGCGTAAGTTATCACTTTTTATAAATTACTTTCAAATATGGTGAGGATTCAAAATCTGGTGAGGAGTGCGAGTACTCCAAAAAAAACTCCGAAAATGATACAAAACAAACTTTATTCAAAAAAAAACATTTTAACATAAAAATCGTAGCCTATAAGATCCAAAAATAAAATAAAAAATTTCAAAAATGATCAAAAAAAATAATTTGGATCATAATTTTGATCCACAAAAACAATATGGATCATTATTATGATCCACAATGTTTTGTGGATCATAATTTTTTTTTTCAAATTTTTCTTTTGGTCAAATGTAGTAATAATCATGGGGAGTTATATATATTTTTTCCGGAATTTTTTGAAATTTTTTTGAGGTGTCCTCGCGAGTCTTCATCGTTTTTTGAGTACTCACCGGATCCCAGTTCTATATATATTCAATATTTGCAATATAAAAAAAAGAGCTACCGAACTAATAATTATTAAATAATATGTAAATTTACCTATCATGAATTTATTATACCAACGAGTTCATATATCTATATCGTGATAAATTATTGATGACTTATAAATTTTTTTTAATATTTTCATGTGTATTTTTCATAATCCTTAACAATACTTTACCATATTATCATTTATAAAAAAACTTCATTTATTTCCAACTTATAAAGTATTAACAATACTTTACCGTATTTTTTAATATATCTTAATTAACGTCTAAAATGGAGAATAAATTTCTTCGAAGTCAAATGCAGTTTGGATGACACCATTATTCAAGGTGATTAACATTTTTTCTTGAAAACGAGGCAGCATGGCCCGTGCGATGCACGGACTTTGTTCATGATAAGAAGTTGTTGGTATAAACCGAAAAGTACGAACAAAGCAAAGTGTGTTAGTGGAAAATGTAAAGTAAATAAACATGAGTGCTTATATTAGCATAACATAAAACATGTACTCCCTCTGTCCGTTAATAAAGTTCTCATTTCTCATGGGCACAATATTTTAGGAGATAAATAGTGATGGGTCATTGATACTAAATTTGATTAAAATATAAGGTTTCTTGGAGAGAGAAAGTGTTTTTAAGAGATAGTTATAGTTGTGAGGTATATTATAATAATATTATTTTATTGAGTGGGTCCCTCCAATATGAGAAATGAGAACTTTATTTTGGGACAAATGTTTTGAGTGAAATGGGAACTTTATTAATGGACGGAGGGAGTAATACTTAACACATAAGTGCTACTACAATGATCTTCGTGCTTTTTATTTTATATGTACAACTATGGATAAACGAAGCTATATCTTCAAGTGAGATCGATAAGTTAATAAAAAATAAAAGTTTATTAAAAATAATAGTTATAACTGATTTGATTGCAACATAAATATCTTTACTATATTATAAAGAGTTTACCCCTTCCATAATTCGCAAGGCTGAAAATTCAGCCAACACACTTGCTAATTATGGAATAATTGGTGTTTATTTAAAAAGAAGAGCTTATAAGGAAGAGCTTTAACCAACTAAGCTAGAACGGGAGTTGTTATATACCCCTAAACATTTAGTATATCAACGTTTCCTGAGGGTATTCAATCGTGCCTTTAAAATAGCAGGGTATTTCAATCGTCTCTTTCAAATAGGGAAGTTCGAAGGGTTCCTTCGAAATCGAGAGATACGTTAATAACCTGCTATCCTAGCATCGGGTTTGTGATCAGAGTATACACAAGACACAAGTTCTAGAGTTTGTACATCTCCATCAACGATTTGAGTCTTGATCCATGTGTGGTTAAATCAGCGGTGTGCTGGTAGCCCCGTCCCACCTCCACCTCCGCATCGTGACCACCGCATTTAGGTTTTATTCTTTCGCTGAATCATTTTTGTTTCTTATATTCTCATACAGTTAGTTTATAAAGGGAACTTCTTTGTTCAAGCTGCTATTGTCTGAGAACGCTGCTGGGCTATGGGATCAGCCATTGGTGTTAAACTTCAAGCTTAGGCCATTTTTCATCGTTAAGAAAATCAATACCAATCTTCCGATGCCATGCATCTTTGTTGGTGGGTAAAAACGCAATTTTACTTCCCCGACTTGCATTTCCGAGTATTGGAGTTGTCAACATAATCTTAGATCTGATTTCTCTTATTTGTTTTCCCATTCAATGGATTATTTGCATATAAAGTCTAATTCTTACATTCACTTATGTTTTTTTTAATTCACAGTGAGCAAGAGGAGCCTATGAAAACAATAACACAATTTTCACAGCTCGTAAAAAAATTATGAAAGTGGTAAGATTTCTTTATATAATGCTAGAAATGATTCTCTTATTGTTGTAATTTTATTTGTTTGAAGAAGTCTATGTCTTGACATTAATCTAATTATAATCTAATTTTTGATTTTATAGTTATGAATTGGGGCATTTGATATTGAAGATTGGTTTAAGTTGTGGCGGAGTTTGATTCGCCAAACTGAATTGGCAGTTCAGCTTTGTTCTATTATGAGAGATATATGAAACTTATGAGGAGGAACTAAAAAAATGCTTGAAAAACTTTAGCATCTGCTTTCTTGTATTTTTAGTGAACTTACATACTCTGACGAGGTAATATGATAATTTAATGCTTAAATGAATAAACAAAATTACCAAAATCAAATTGAATATTTTTTACATTAGATTTTGATATTTAACCTGTAATTTTATATCTTACAGGTTTTTCATAATCTTTGTTGGTAACATGCTTACAAATGTATTATAAAGTGACATTTTTAGGCAATTTGGTCACTTTTAGTTCTGACTGTTCTTATCATAGGGATTGTGATGCACCTCCGGGAGTGACTATCACATATGCAAGAAAAGGAAAACGAAGTGGAAGGGCACATTAGTCATTTCAATAAAGTCAATCAGTTGTAGTTTGTTACATAGAAGTCAAAGTCAAAGTATGAGTCTGTATAAGTCAAGGCTATAAATAGCTAGCAGTAGCTTGTAATTGGTTAGATCATTCAGCTATTTTGTAAACACAATTGTAACCTTTTAGGAGACTTCCCACTCTCGAATGTAGGATTATCAATAAAACTAACCAATTTCCTATCCAACGAATCTGTAATTGTACAATCAAGCTGTGACTAACAGTTTGTTCATCTTAATCACATCATATTGTTCCATGTGGCTCAACAATATATAAAAGTACATTGCATCCATCGCGCATTGTATTTACAACATTTTTCAAAAAGTGATCATTTTCAAGAAATAAGTTGGTATGTGATTTAAACTTTAATTTCTTTTTTTATAGTTAGATGAAAAGGATTGATGTATATTTAGTGTAAGTTTGTGGGGTTCCATATATAAATTAATTGGTTGTAAGAGGAGTAACTCAGGACCCTTATAATCACATTACAGGTTTATTATTTGTCCAATGTGGGACATTATTAAACACGCCCCCCTCACGTGTGGCGTCATTTTTTTTCACGCCTAACACGTGGATATTTCATGGGTTACGTGTGGTCCGTGTGGCAGTTTGACCAAGATAAACCTTGCTCCGATACCATGTAAGTTTGTGGGGTTCCATATTAAAACCAATTGGCTTTAAGATGGACACAAACTTACATTTACTCATTTTTTGTAGGTTGTTCAAATGGTATCACTCATGGATCGTTTGCTTTAAGTTGGAAAATATTGATCTACATTTAACACTGTACAAGGTTTTGGCTACTTGACATGATGAGGGAATGATGGAATTCATACCATCATTTGAAGCAAGTGTGGTAGAAGATAAATTCAACGAGATTGAGAAATAAGATATTCAGCTCTTGAAGTGCCAAGTTGGCTGATTCTCTCAAATGGAAATTCTCTACTTCTAAAATCCAAGAGGTTAGTCTTCTAATTTTGTGGATATTGAATCAAGGGAAGAAATTAGTATTCTTGATTTTAAAATGATATGAATTGCTGAATATATTGGTTTGAGTGATGAATATCACAAAATTAAGTTCTTACTGATTAATGTTATCACATAGCTGATGTTGTAGCATTTACTTCATGACTCTTGTTTTTTTTGTTTGTTTTTTTTATTTATTACTCCCTCCGTCCCACAAAAAACTTATCATTTGACATGGGCACAAGTTTTAAGGTGATAGTTAGTGGTGGATCATTGGTAATAATTTTGATTAAAATATAAGATTAGTTTGTAGAGAGAAAGATGGTTAGTGGATAGTTAGTGGTGGGGTCCTTAGTAATAATAGTATTTTATTATGTGGAGCCCATCAATTGAATGAAATGAGAAGTTTTTTGTGGGATAAAAAATTAAGGTCAAATGGGAAGTTTTTTGTGGGACGGAGGGAGTATTATATTATTTTCTTTTTGCATCCTTCAATTAGTAACATGTTTTATTACATACATTTTCAATTAGAAACCTTTTGTTTTTTGCGTACTTTAATTAAAGTGTTTTTTTCATTGAATGATGTCAACTTGAAAATTTAGAACAAAACATCTTTTGTTACATTAATTATGAATTGAATCACCTGTACATATGAATTCCAGAATGAGATTTTCGCTGGAAAATATAGTTAACCCAAGGTACCCGTCGCCGCATTGCGCGGGTACCTGCTAGTAATATTAAATGAAAAGTCAGTACATAAATATAAGGGAACACCACATAAAACAGTCAGTCAGCGGTTCAATTAGTTTGATTCCCACATAAAACTTGAACAACACCACACATTTGGTTTCTCAAAATTTACAACCTAAACCATCGGTTTTGGTATTACTTCACTTCGTTTATTCATTTTTTCAATAGTTTTTTTGTTTTTCGATTTTTGGTCCGCTTTCTGTTCAGAACCTTAATTGAGTCACAAACAAACACCCGGATATAACCATTCAATTTGCTGTCATTTTTTGTTGCACTGTTTATACTGTATAAAAACCGGTTTTAACATGTATGTATAAAAAAATGGTTTTTTTTTCACCTCTATTTATACATAAATATAAGAATTAAGTTTAAATTTTGTATTTTATTTAACATGAATTTAGCATTTTGATCGTACCCTTTTAAGAAACATGAGTTTTTGCATTGTAGACCGAAGAGGAAGGCAAGCCGAACAAATGTTTGTGTCTAAGCTTTTGGCGTAGAATTAACTATAGTCTATAACTTTATATGTTCCGCACTTATATAATCTCAATGTACGAACACCGGGTAATAACATATAATGGGAAAATGAAATCGTTGGTGTAATAAAATTAGTCAAAATTAACACCCAAAACGAATTGTCTTTCCAAAAACCTTATTTCTATTTCTTTATTTTGTGTAACATAGTGCACTTAAGAGAAAATGTAAAAACATAAATAAATAAAAAGACTAAAAATGAGTATTCAAAAGTAACGACAATAAGATTCAATAAAGAAAGATACTTCCACCAATTGTCTAATATATTCTTGTGTTTACTTAGCATATACTTCCATAATGATCCACTGTGGGGTGATTTTAACTTTAATAATTCACTCTACAATTATTCAAATCCACTTACTCGGAATCGAATTGTCCATTCAGGAAACGCTCTTCCAAATTGAAAATAGAATTTTGATCAATTTAACCCTACAATTGAGGATGAACATATATAAATGAACAAAAACTGAATTATTAAAAATTCGTAGCTTATGCATATATGGTTGTAAACTCATAAGCTCAACAAAAGCAACATAATAAGTTTCATTAAAAGCATGAAAAGGGAATCGACAGTAACTAATTGGGGTTCATTCTTTAAGGTAATAAGTTCTTCAAAAACTATAAAAAAAACATGAAAAAAGTCATCTCAATTAGTTACCTTTGGATGCTGTTGCAAACACATATATTGAAGAGAACTACATCTTCTACGCCACCACATAGATTCTTCTCTTGTACGAACACAATGACATTTATATAATATTCCTTCATATTAACCTGCCAAATCCTCATTGAATACACCATGTTAATCCTAAAATATTATGAGATACCTATTTTTGTTCAATATATGTTTGCAAACTTCAGATTGTAATCGAACTTAGACAAATCCATGTTTTAATTACAATGAGCATTCAAGAAATCAATAATATTCAATTAAAAATTGGTTTATAACTTAAATCAAATACCTTGAGCTAACAACTGTAAGGAATTGAAAGGAAATCAGATTGAGGCACCGATTGATGAACGCGTCTTCAATTAAAACTCGGACTAATCGAAAGAAACTAAATGGACATATGACGATCGAGGCACGCCTCCTCAAGAAGTAAAGTGTTTCGAATTTTGACGTAAGCGTTGAATTGCCATATCGATTGATACCCTGATTGACCGACATGTAAGGGTGTTTAGATATAACTACTTAGTTAAATAAAGAAAGAAAGAAAGAAAATGGACATACCGATTGTGCTTCTTTCAATGGTGAAGCAAGAAGATGACGTAAACCGCAATGCAACGAATCGATGGAACGGAATGAACCATGACTATTTTTGCGTATAACCTTCAAGTCTTAGATTACATATATATATATATATATATATATATACTTCTTAATCGTTGCATTATGATTCTCTATTGAATGTAGTAACGTATTGTCAGGATCGATTAACTATAGAGAAGTTAATAAACACTTTAGATCTAATTGAATATAGAAGTTGCAGCGGATAAACACTATATCAATGTAATTAAGAACAATGAACTGTAAATAATATGCGAAAGTATTAAGAACACGGTTTCACAAAAAGCTTCAATGTATATTATTAAGTTAACAATACACACGTACGTTTACAATTCGTAAGGAACTATTTATAATAGTCCTTGAAGCTAAACTATTTACCCTAGTTATTCTAGGACTTTGATTTACATTCGAATTATAAAGATATACATTGATTTACATTCTATAACTATCTCTGCGAAGATCTCGGACTTGATATGTTCCATAAACGCGTATCAGTAGTAAAACCAATCACCAGTAAATATGCAACGTCAGTAGTAAGTCTGATGATCAGTAGTAAGTCCAAAACCATCATCAGTAGTAACTACTATTGATCAGTAGTATCTTCAATATGCCTTGATCAGTAGTAACTAAGTTATAGTCTTCATCAGTATCAACTTCATCAGTAATAACATGTTCTGCCCCATCAGTACTAAGTATGATTAGTACTAACTGCAGCATCAGTATTAAGTTGATCTGTGTTTTGTTCCAACAATCTCCCCCTAAACTTATTGATTATCTTTTAATCAATCAAGTTTCTATTTACTTCTTCTTTTCCTTTTCTTCCAACAACTTTGCTCTTTTCTAATCACCTTCTAAAGTCTGTTGGTTCCTTTTATTTCTTTGTGCAATAATATATTTGCTGATTCTTTTAACAAATTCATTCAATTTGTTTTGGAGCATCACAGCATCATGTGGTTTAATAAAGTTCATGCACCAAAGTTGATAAAGAGTTTTCTCAGAATGAGGATACTCTTTCTCATAAAGGAATAGGTCACATTTCTTACTTGTATATTCAAAGAAGTACATATTGACAGTTGGCAGCACATTCCAGGCTTGAACATTCTCTGGATTTGTAAACTTCTCTGAATAATTTTCTGGATAGAAAGCAGCATCAATCATTTCAGTAAGATAGCCTGCAGCTGAATTCTTCCAGTTCTTCTTAGTCATTCTTGGTTTACCAATGATCAACATCTTGATAATGTCACTTCTGGTTAGGGACATGACCAAAGGTTTCCAAGCTCTGAATCTTTGTATGACCTTATATTCTCTAATAATCTCAATCATATCATCTACATATCTCCAGTTGATGATTGGATTATTTTGTAGGGGAGCAATAGGAAGATCATAAACTTGAACCATTTGTAATTTCTTCTTGGGTTGTTCAAGTTCAGAGGTAACTGTCTTCCTTTTCTTTGAAGTTTGAGAGAATACACCAGATGATTCTCCAGTTATTGTTTTTCTTTCTTTCATTTCTTTGGAGTCTATCTGTTCAAGTTTAGTGGTGTACTTCTCATTAATATTTTGTTCAGTAAGATCCTTCTTCTTCTCTACACAGTACTTTTCAATTAAATTGATCAACTTCATTCTTCCAAAGGCCTTTGTGTTGTGACCTCTTGATTTCAAGAATGTGATCATTTCTTTCTTTTTCTCTGCAAATTGTTCTGGCATATCAGCCTTCTGTTCTTTGCATTCTTGTACTTGTGCTTCAAGAAGTTCTAGTGTTTCATATTCAAGTTGCCTAAATTTTTCTAGTTCTTTTCTTTGTAGTTCTTTTCTTGTTTCAGCAACTTGTTTAGTTTTGACCTTTTGTTTAAATTGTGGCAGTTTTGATATATCTGCTATATCTGCCAATTTGATTTCTGTGAATGGTTGTCTCAATATTCTAGCCCTTTCTGCTAATCTTTTGTTTTCATGTGCTAGAGAGACTTCAACCTTCTTTAAATATTTTGCTCTCTTAACCTTCCACCTATCCTGTTTGGCTGATTTGGCATAGTTGATTTTGTTGACCATTTCATGACCTTGTGCTCTGTTAGGTTGGTCTTCATCAGCAATTTCCTTTCCCTTTCCTATGTAGTTGTCTTTCTTCATATTTGGTTCAGATTCAATAACAAATTTGGGACCATAGTAGTGTATCTGTGATATGGGAAGTATTTTAGGATGTGGAGACAGGGAGCATTCATCAACTTCTAACCAATTTACATCATCATCAATATCTTTCACCACCATTTGTGTTGTTTTTCTTTTTGGAGATGGTGGAAGTATCACTTTAGGTTCTAGTAGTGGTGGCAGCTCAATAATGTCATCAGTAGTAACTAAGGTAGTTACTGCTGGTATGTCTTCAGAGATTACTACTGATAGGGCATCAGTAGTGTTTGCTGCCGTTTCTTCATTTACTACTGCTATGATATGAGTAGTAGGTTTTACTACTGATACTTCTTTTTCAGCTTGTTCTTCCATAGGAGCAGTAGTAATTGGCTCATCTTCAGTAACCATCATTTCTGGGCCTTCATCAACTTTTGTTTCTTTTAAATTGAGGAGAGAGGATGCTGCTGCTGCAATTGATTCATCAATCATGGTTTGTATGTTATCCTTCTCCCCCTTAGTGAGCTCAACTGGTGGAGCCTCACTATCATCGATCTTCTTCTTTAATTTTCTGATGATTTTAGTTTGTTGATGAAGCCTTTGCTCATAGAATCTCATTCTTTTGTTGATGGTGTTCATATGTCTTTTCATTGCAGCCATAGTTTTCCCTTGATTAGTAAGATACGTGAGACAATCTTGTACAGTGGATTCAAGAGAATCCACTTTATCCGTCAATTGGTTGATTTTAATACTGCCCTCACTCCATCTAGCAAGATCATCGGGCTCACTAACAGGTACATTGGCTTTGAGGTTTTCCATCATATCCATCAATTCAAAAGATCTGCCCTCATCACTTCTTGGTGATTCATTGGGTCTTTTAGACATCCTCTTCTTCCTAGAAGAAGCAGAGATGCCCCCCCTTGTGGTTTCTTGGCACCGGGGTCCTTTGAGTAACTCCTCAAATGAGTCATCACTCAAAGTTGCCGAGGTCTGGGTCCTAATTATGTTTTCACTGTCCTGTGCACCCACCTTTGGGGCATCAGTAGTGAAAGCCCTCGCCTCATGTCCTCTCTCCTCCTTGGAGGACAACTCTTGGAGCCTGGGGTTTGACTCAATTTGTCCCCTGGTGTCCTTTGAAGAAAGTTTCTTTCTTTGATAAATAGTGGAAATGTTTTTGGTTTTATCTGGTAGGTCTTCCACAGAGTGAAGAGTAGCACTCTGCAGATTTATATCAAGTTCCTGGGACACATTCAGGACTTCTGTTTGGGCTGGTGATTGAGTGACTAGTTGGGGTGGTGTTTGGGCTGTATTTGGGGGTGATGGAGTGGGTTGAGGTTCAACTTGGGTTGTAGCAATGGTTGAACCCTCTCCAATATGTGTTTGATCTTTGATCATGTTAGGAAACAAAGGGGTTTCCTTGCCCGAAAATTTAAATTGTTTTCTCATATTTGAGAAAACTTTCTTGTTCAACTCAGGTAGTATGAAAATGTTTTTAGGAGTTGACAAGTTTTGTAATTCACAATTTATGATATGTTGTAGAAATCTGGGATACATTAAAAATTTAGAAGAACTAAGATTTCCCAACATACCTTCAAAAATCATTTGAGAAAAATTAAATACTTGGTCTGTGGATAAACAGACAACAGCAGAGGCTATTGCCTTATTAAACTCATTCCAAGTACTTCTTTTTGGAGAAATACAATGCTGAATGGTATGTACTAAGAATTTCCATTGTGGGGAGAGAAGATCCTTTTGAAAGGTTACTATATTCAGTCTTCCCTCATAACCCATTTTTTGTAAAATTTCAGCAATGTATTCCTTCGGAAGAGTAGACATACCTGAATCGTCATGAAGTTGTAGATGGTGTCTGATTGATTGTTCTGTTACTGTGATATGCTTTCCATCTACTTTTGATTTGATCATTGATATGGTTGTTCCTTCTGTTTGTTCAGCATTGGTCCAGAAATCCACCAAGTGCTGTTGATATGATTTTGGTTTTACAGTTAAAGCAAACTGTATATACGAATTTCTCAAGAATTTGACGATCGGACGAAAATCTTTTGTGCCGTCGGTATTCTTTAGGAAGGCACACATATTGTGAAATTCTGAGTATTTGAGATCGGTTTCAACATTCAAAGATTTTAGAGTTGCCATTTTTGTTGAATTTTGAGAAGAACAGGAATGAATTTTGTTACTGACGAAGGGTTTTTGATCGTAAACTAGGGTTTATCGAGAGAATTTAGCAAATCGAAGTGAAGATAATGCTAAATTAATCGACTGCCGCCTTTTATATCTTTCGATTTAATCTGCAAAACGACTAAAATGCCCTTCGAATCATAACATAACGGTTATTTTCATGGGGGTTAGTTTGGTAATTGTGATTCTGAAAGACCAGTAGTAAATAAGATACCAGTAGTACAACGTCAGTAGTATCTACTAACATCAGTAGTGACTAAGGATTTTGACATCAGTAGTAACTATGGACATCAGTAGTAACCACTAACAAACAAGACCAGTAGTATATGTGAATACCAGTAGTACTGACCACCAGTAGTATTTATGTATACCTAATACACACCAGTAGTAATAAACTATCAGTAGTATTTTGTGCACATGCCTACATACCAGTAATACACATATACCAGTAGTAAAACACTTTTAAATAAATAACTTTTTACAACAAAACTTTACACATGATTTTAAGCGTATTTTAATTTATCAAAATCATTCCAATACTGCTAACCAAGAAGTTGAATCTTCCTACATCAAATGCTTTTGTAAAAAGATCTGCTAATTGATCATCAGTATGAATTTTAACAACTTTGATTAATTTCTTTTCATTACAGTCTCTTATAAAATGAAATCTTATTTCAATGTGTTTAGTTTTTGAGTGTTTTACTGGATTGTTCACAATACTAATAGCACTTTGATTATCAATAAAAATAGGAGTTTTAAGGATAGAGATACCAAAGTCTAGAAGCTGGTTTTGAATCCAGAGTACTTGAGCACAACAAGCAGATGCAGCTACATATTCTGCTTCAGCAGTTGATGTTGATACATTTGTTTGCTTCTTACATTGCCATGACACCAGTCTTGATCCAAAGAATTGACATCCACCAGTAGTGGACTTTCTGTCTTGACATTCACCTCCATAGTCACTATCTGTGTAGGCTATGAGTTCAAATGGTGAATCATGTGGATACCATAGACCTAGTGATGGTTTGCCTTTCAAGTATCTGAATATTCTTTTAACAGCCTGCAAGTGTAGTTCTTTGGGTCTTGCTTGATACCTTGCACACACACAAACACTATACATAATGTCAGGTCTTGATGCAGTTAAGTACATCAAAGAGCCTATCATTGATCTATATAAGTGTTCATCTACATCCTCCCCCTCAACATCAGGATGTAGGTGTTTGTGTGTTTCCATTGGTGTACTAGCACTTTTACTGTCTTTCAAATCAAACTTTTCCAAGATGTCTTTGACATATTTTGATTGATTTATCAAAATACCATCTGTTCTTTGATTGACTTGGAGTCCAAGGAAGAAGTTCATTGGACCCATAGAGCTCATCTTGAATTTAATCTGCATCAGTTCTTCAAATTCTTTGCATAATAAATCATTGGTTGAGCCAAAGATGATATCATCTACATAAATTTGTACCAGTAGTATATCATCTTTGACTTTCTTTGTAAACAAAGTTTTGTGAATGGCTCCTCTTTTAAAATTGTTCTTCAATAGGTATGATGATAATGTGTCATACCATGCTCTTGGTGCCTGATGTAGGCCATACAGAGCTTTATCCAGTTTAAACACATAATCACCATGTTTTGGATCTTCAAAACCTGGAGGTTGGCATACATAGACCTCTTCTTCAATCTTCCCATATAGAAATGCACTCTTCACATCCATTTGATAGACTTTGAATTTCTTGAATGAAGCATATGCTAGAAATATTCTTATGGCTTCAATTCTAGCAACAGGAGCATATACTTCATCATAGTCTATTCCTTCTTCTTGAGTGTATCCTTGGGCTACAAGTCTGGCTTTGTTCTTGATCACTATACCTCTTTCATCATTCTTGTTTCTGAAGATCCATCTTGTTCCAATGGCTCTTTTTCCTTTGGGTAGAGGTACAAGTGTCCAAACAGCTTGTAACTTAAATTGAAGGAGTTCTTCTTGCATTGCCTCAATCCAGTTTGAGTCCTTCATTGCTTGTTGGATTTTCTTTGGTTCATCCTGAGACAGAAAGCATTCAAACATACATTCTTTAGCAATTAAACTTATGTTACACATATTTGCAGTTAAGCTTTTATTTAATTTGCTTCTTATTTGAAGTGGTGAGTTAACATCACTTAGAACAAGGTCTAATGGATGGTTTTTCTGAGTCCTTGTGGTTGTAGTTTTATCAACTACTAGTTGATTTTCAAGATTGGACTCATTTGTCTCAGGCAGTTGTTGCTCTAGTGATCCTTCATTGTCATTGATGCTTGGTTCATCATCATCTTGGTCAGAGTTACTACTGCTATTGTCTTCATTGAGATCAGTAGTATTGATGTTGTTACTGGTATCAGTAGTATCTTGAGAATCTAGGTTATTGTTGTGACCAGTAGTATTTTGAGTACTATTACTGGTATCAGTAGTATTTGAATTACTACTGTCCTCATTCTCAGAGTTACTACTGGTTCCAGAGCTTGAGTTATTACTGACATCAGTATTAACTATTGGAGCAGTATTAACTACAATGTATCTCATCTCCTCTTGACCAGTATTAACAGATGATGTTCCTTCCTGTTGAGTGTGACAATTTGAATTTCCTCCCTGGGGATTCTCACCAAATGCCACATATCCTCCATCAAATGACTTGAAATCTTTAAGAATTTGCAGATTTCCAGTCATGTGCCTTGAGCATCCACTATCAATATGCCATGTTCTTCCTTCTTCTGGGATCTGAATGCTCTGCACAAGTGAGTAAAGGATTAGTTAAGTTTGGGAACCCAAGCTTTATATGTCTTGGGTTCATCCTTTGAGAAATAAGCTTTGGGGGATTTAACTTTAAACCTTTTTGGTACCCATACTTGTTTAGTACTGGTGTTTTGTTTTACTACTGCCCTTTTGAAAGTATTACTGGTGTGAGAATTTCCTACTGATCTTGGTTTATACCCATGATTTTTAGCTTTTGAATGTTTTACTACTGATGGACCAGTAGTATTTTGGTACTTACCATTTTTAGATTGACCAGTAGTGTTTTTAGGGTTGACACCAGTAGTATTTTTGAAAGTTGTTTTGGGAGCAGTAGTATTTTTGTAATTAGGGTTTTTATCAGTAGTATTCTTGTACTGGTACCATACAGCATTATAATTAGGGTTAACACCAGTAGTAAAGTTGTTAAAATTTTTACTGGTGTTGGAAAATTTAAAATATTGTTTATTTTGATTGGTTTTTCCATTGTTCTTGAAGTAATTGCTGTTCTTTGGGCTTCCAACTCTTCTGTTTTGCACAAATCTTGGTGCACTTCTTCCAAATCTTGGTGTTTCAGCAATTGGAGTTTTAATTTTATTTACTACTGAAGGGCCAGTAGTATCTTTTAACTTTTGAGTTTTTGCATTTTCTTTAAAAATTTTAAATTCTTTTAACTCTTTGCAGTTTATTGGATTGAAGTGACAATCCTTTGCTAAATGGTTCATTTTGTTGCATATAACACATCTTAATTTCTTATTTTTTGCACCTTCAGGTATTCTTTGATCTAAGAGTTGTTTTTTATTTCTTTCATTTCCCCTTGTTAGAATTTTTGGTACATTTTCTGCATCATATTTGGGAGAATCATTTGGACTTTGAGCTGTGTGAAAACTTGTATCAATTGATTTTGGTGATTCAGTTTGAGAGATTGTAAATTCAATTGATTGATCATCATCAGAAGAATCATTTGATTCAGATGTTTCATTATGTGATTCAGTTTGATTTTCAGTTTTTAATTCATTAATGATTCTATCTGAACTGTTTTTAAGTGGTGGAATGATTTTATATGGAGGTGGTACAGCATGATATCCCACCCCATGAACAACTTTTTCTGTAGTTTGATTATTAGTTAATTCATCAAGAATTTTAGTGCTTCTTTCAAACTTTTTAATTGTTAATTTATTTTGTTCAATTTCAAGCTGATATTCTTCTAATTTACTTGTTAGTTCTTTATTTTTTATTTCATAAAATTCTTTCTCATCCACAGCCTGAAGCAATTCTTCCTTTATCCTTTGATCAATCATCTGGTATACCTTTATTTGATGTTCTTGATCAGTAATCACACCATCAAATTCATGATTTCTTCTCACTGCTTTTGCTAAATCTTCATTTAATTTATTGTTTTCTTTTTCTAAGTTTTTAACAATTTTAGCACATTCAGAAGTACAAGGTTTAGGTTTTACCTCAGTTTTGTTGTCAGTAAAGGCCATGAGAGCTTGATTTTGAGCATGCTCTTCTGCTTGGAAGCTCCAGTCATAACCTTGTCCTTGTTGTGATACAAGGGCAGTTGATTTTGATCTTTTGTCTGGCTGAGGACATTCTTTTGCAAAGTGACCAAGGTTGTTACAGTTGTAACATTTGACTTTAGTTTTGTCAAATCCAGCTTTGTCACCTTTGTTGAAGTTGAGGCTTGTCCTTCCAGTTCTCTTTAAGAATCTTTTTGTCCTTAGGCTTAGCATAGCCATCTGCCATTTAAGATCCATCTCCTCAAGATCATCTGGGTTCAATTGTTCCAAGTCATCACTAATCAATGCAGTATGCACATGACTAGTGAAGAAGGATTCTCTTGCAGCATCCTCAGAATATGCAGCCTTTCCTATGAAGGTTTCCTGACCTTGACCTGTACTAGAGACAAATGCAGCATTATTAGAAGAAATAGAAGGGTTCTTTTGGTTTACCTCAGTTTCAAATACTCTGAGATCATTGTAGAGTTCATCCAACTCTTTTTCTTCTAGAGCATCTCTTTGTCTATATACCACTGTATACATGGCCCATTCTTCACTAAGAGATCTTAGGAACTTCATGTTGACATCTTCTTGATCCATCTTAACCCCAACCTGGTTAAGTTCACCAATTAGTTTGTTGAATCTGTCAAACACTTGAGTGAGTGTTTCATTGGGTTTTCCTTTGAATTTTCAAAGTCTTGTTTGAGAACAGACTTCATGTTCCTCTTGGTGCTCTTGGTCCCAACGAATCTCTTCTCCAGTGCTTCCCATAGCACCTTTGCATCATCATACTCAACAAAGAGATGTTGATAATCGTTAGGAATGGCCAGTAGGAGAGTGCTTAGAGCTTTGAGTTCGATTCCCTTGTCCTTCTCACACTTAAGTTTGTCTGCCTCAGTTGCAGAGCTGCTTATTTGACCAGGACCAGTTTTGTTTCCTTCAAGGACAACTTCCCACATAGAATAATCTGTAATAAGCATGTATTGCTTAATACGATTCTTCCACATCCCAAAGTTGTTGGGAGTGAGTATAGGAATTTTGTTGGCCTGAGTGCTTTCATTATTATCAGTCATGATTAATAATGTGTATGTTTGTAAGATTAAAACTTTTTGTTGTTCTTAACAAATAGTAGATCTAGAACCAATATGTTCTGATACCACTTGTCAGGATCGATTAACTATAGAGAAGTTAATAAACACTTTAGATCTAATTGAATATAGAAGTTGCAGCGGATCAACACTATATCAATGTAATTAAGAACAATGAACTGTAAATAATATGCGAAAGTATTAAGAACACAGTTTCACAAAAAGCTTCAATGTATATTATTAAGTTAACAATACACACGTACGTTTACAATTCGTAAGGAACTATTTATAATAGTCCTTGAAGCTAAACTATTTACCCTAGTTATTCTAGGACTTTGATTTACATTCGAATTATAAAGATATACATTGATTTACATTCTATAACTATCTCTGCGAAGATCTCGGACTTGATATGTTCCATAAACGCGTATCAGTAGTAAAACCAATCACTAGTAGTAAATATGCAACGTCAGTAGTAAGTCTGGTGATCAGTAGTAAGTCCAAAACCATCATCAGTAGTAACTACTATTGATCAGTAGTATCTTCAATATGCCTTGATCAGTAGTAACTAAGTTATAGTCTTCATCAGTATCAACTTCATCAGTAATAACATGTTCTGCCCCATCAGTACTAAGTATGATTAGTACTAACTGCAGCATTAATATTAAGTTGATCTGTGTTTTGTTCCAACACGTATAACATTAAAAAGTCTAATTGAATACATTATGATTGACAGTTTAATATTGATAATTAATTTATAATAAGTCTTCATGAATTGGTCATTTATATTATTTATTCTTATTAAATATCATAAACCTTGTAGTAACGTGTAACATTAAAACATCCAATTGAATTTATTGTGATTGCCGTTTATTGATAATTTATAATGAGTCGTTTCATGAATTGGCCATTTATATAATTTATTGTTACTAAATTTCAAAAACTTCGATTTAATCAATATAGAGAATAGAGATTTAAGCCATGTAATTAATGCAACTTTAGTTTTGAAACTCATTTTTTATGTTAATATCCTACCCTATATATGAGGCCTAAATTTGAATAGGGTTTGACACCATGGCAATTCCAAGCATTCCTATTCGTCCATAATGCCACTTGGAATTCCCTGATTGGTCCACGTCATTTGCACTAATACAAACGAATCTGGTACGGCTTACGGTCTACATTCATATTCATATGCTCCATATACGGCAAACGAATCTGGTACGGCTTACGGTCTACATTCATATGCTCCATATACGGCAAACGAATCTGGTACGGCTTACGGTCTACATTCATATGCTCCATATATGGCTTCCTACATACAAGGAAACAAATAACTATTTAAAAGATCGTACATACAAATAACTATTTAAAAGATCCTACATACAAGGAAACAAATAAATATTTAATAGATCAATCAGCGAAGGAAACAAATAACTATATGTAACATTTATATGTAACATTTCTTCATTACCATTTTTTTGTACAA
The DNA here is from genome assembly GCA_963853835.1 of Calendula officinalis. Taxonomy (NCBI): domain Eukaryota; kingdom Viridiplantae; phylum Streptophyta; class Magnoliopsida; order Asterales; family Asteraceae; genus Calendula; species Calendula officinalis. Next base: position 25,847,932 of record OY970832.1, read on the forward strand.
AATCATCATCACATCTATCGATTATCATGTCATTTAGAAGTATATAAAGTTTTTGGACATTTTTCTACATACTAAAATTTACAGCATACCCGCTCATCGGGCGGGTTTTGTAGCTAGTAGATATAGATATTATGAAAATGAATATTTACTAAAGCGGGATACAAAACAAAGCATTTGAACTGAAAGGGCTACTGGATGAAATAGAAATAATGTTATTCTTTTTGTCCTGCAATATGTAATTACAACTTTAGAAACTGAAAAGGCCAAAAATTAATTAATTATTTCTTGATCTAAACATGTTATAAAGTTTGACTTTATATGCCAAACATAATCTATTTTCTATGTATAGCTATTCATTATTTATGAACAATCTGAAGAAAATAAATGAAACGAGAAATATCAATTTTCATTTTGTAATAGTCAATTATGCTCATTCTATTTAACTACATACAAAGTCAAAATTAACCAGGTTTTGATTTTGAACTTGAGGGTATGTGAAGATGTTGGATCCCAACAACACTTACATGTTGCATTACGGTCGGTGGAAGAATAGAATCGGGGAAGCTATAAAGAAACACGGTGGTTTCAAGGAATAAGTGTTCATTAACATTAAACAACCTAATACAATATAGAGTTGTGGAATATAAAGAGACACACTATTTTAACACTCTATATTTGAGTTGATACTCAAGTGCGCACAATGATCCTAAATACTTACACGTACTCTGAGAGATATCAATGAGACTTACTCGTTGACTACTTATCTTACGCAATTACTATTGATTAGTAAAGACAAGATAAATACTTTTTTTTGGAAACGGTAAATATATTAGAACCAACCGCACTTAGCAAGATACTAAGACGGAGAACAAACAAAAACAAGAATAACACGAAAGACAAAAGCGGAGAAATCTCCCAATCGATCCTATTACAAGTTAATTTACTCCTATACTTCAACCAAAAGAAAGAGGTTGAAATAACATCGCCGGCTATCGCAAGAGATGATTTGTGAATGTTTTTGAAGACCACCTCATTTCTTGCCAACCAAATGCACCAAAACATACATTGAATTATCGTAGTTAGCACTTTTTTCTCTTTAGGGCAATTACCCCATGTCACACCAAATTCTATAAGCTCCGATATCGAGTTGAAAAGTGGAAGATTAATGCCACACCAATTAAAAATGCATGCAAAGACATTGCGAGTATAAGGACAATAAAGAAACAGATGATCGATATCTTCATCATCATTGTTACATAATCTGCAAGTACTAGAACCGATAGATATACCTCTTTTTTCCAAGCTTTTTGCAACCGGAATACGCCCCATACCAATTCTCCAAATAAAACATTTGACCTTCAAAGGAGCAAAACCCAACCAAGGCATGGTAGTATAACCTGTCGAGGTTAATTTATCATCTAACCATTTCCTAATGTGATGAACAGCAAATGATCCATCACTAGAAACACGACAAGATATAGAATCGGGTGTATTAGACATCCTTGTGTTAATTATTAGCTGCAACAGTGAAGCAAATTCATTCACAAGGCAAGAATTATTAAGGCCATGCTTCCATTCCCATATGAATCCCGTCAATGAGATCCGATCCGATACCAAGCATGATTTTAGTTTCTCGATGCCGTATAGATTGGGAAAACGGGATTGAAAAACCGAATCACCACACCACTTGTCTTTCCAGAATAAGAAAGATTTTCCATCGCCAATATTTAGTGCAAAAGCATCAAAAAAACTATAACCAATATTAGAGAAATATGAAGCTATGTTTGCAATATTGCGCCAAACACCAACAACCGAACCAGATGCCAAAATGTGGGCCGGCTTGCGATGTAATTTATGGACCGCCCGTATAACATTCTTCCAGATACAGTGTTTATCATCTCTCAATTTCCACCACCATTTCGTTAAAAGAGCATAGTTTTGAGCTTTTAACGAGCCAATACCAAGACCACCATTTTGTTTAGGTGCTAAAACCGTGGTCCAAGCGACCCAACAAATCTTTATCTATAACACAAGAAGGAGCTTTAAATAGTGAGAAATAATAAAGAGGTAAACTACTAAGGACCGATTTGACGAGTGTAAGTCTACCACCAAATGATAAATTTTTTGCTTTCCAATCGGAAAATTTGGCTTGAAATCGATTAATGACCGGGTCCCAATGTTTCTTAAGGTTCATGTTGCTACCCACCGGGACACCAAGATATATAAAAGGCAAGTTACCGGGGACACAATGAAGGATATTTGCCCAAATGTTTACTTGAGATGATACCACCCCAATACCAAAGACCTTTGATTTGTGAAAATTTACTTTCAAACCGGAAGACGCATGAAAGCATTTTAAAATTCTAGTAAGATTTGCCAAGTTGTCACTAGAACCGTCCCCGACAAAGACTGCATCATCCGCATAAAATAAGTGTGAAATAGATGGCCCGTTCACACCTATTTTAAATCCCCTAAATAAGTTATTTTCACAAGCCGATTTCATGGCGACATTTAGACCTTCCATGGCAAGTATGAATAAAAAAGGTGATAATGGATCACCTTGACGAACCCCTTTCTTAACATGAAATTCTTTGGTTGGTGAGCCGTTTATAAGAACCGATGCATACGATGAAGACAAACACCCACGGATCCACCCACGCCATTTATTGCCAAAATGCATTTGTTCAAGTACCGAGTCCAAATAACCCCAATTAATGGAGTCAAATGCCTTTTCAAAATCAACCTTGAAAAGCATCATTTGTTGTTTTGTGTGTTTCGCCCAAGAACATAGTTCATTTATAACTAAAGGACCTTCTAATATGTTCCTACCATTGATGTATGCCGATTGAGATTCACCGACCACCGAACTAATAACGGATTTTAACCTTTGAGATAACGCCTTGGTTAAAATCTTGTACAAGCAACCAATGAGCGAGATAGGACGGAAGTCACAAAGATTAACCGGATCTTTGATTTTTGGAAGTAAGGTGATGAAGGACGAGTTACAACCCCTTGCTAATGCACCGGTTAGCTCAAAATGACGGATAAAAGCCATAACATCGTCAATTAAAATATTGAAATTGGACTTTATGAATTTTAGCGTGAAACCGTCCGGGCCGGGAGCTTTATCACCACCACAAGACCATATTGCATGTTTTATTTCATCTACCGAGAAAGGAACCTCAAGAGAATCCTTCTGCAACACAGATAACTTAGAAAATAAAGGGTTAGTAAAGGCAGGCCGAACCGGCCACGGCTCCGAAAATTTATCGGAAAAGAAACTGAAAGCCTCTGATTTGATTTCGACAGGATCGGTGGACCAGTTACCATTAATTGACAAACCAATAATTCGGTTATTCCTATTTTTGTTCTTGAGTGTGCCATGAAAAAATGAGGAATTTTCATCCCCATCCACTGCCCATTTAATGTGAGATCTCTGCTTTAAGTCTAATTTTTGAAATTTTTGTAATTCTGCCAATTTCACCTTACCATTCTTAACAATTGAGATTTCAGAATCAGTAAGTGGACGAGTTTCGACCAATGAATCATAATCGGCAAGTGTTTTTTGTAATTCTTTTAGAACTTTGGATTCATTTTCAGCCTCTATACACCTCCAATTCTTTTATAGCCCAAGAAGCATGTTTCTTTTATCAACGTGTCAACTTATGATTCGTTAATGTACATATGTCTTTAGGAAACATTTAATGCGCTTGTTCAAATGTCATTCCAATGTCCTCTGATTTTGCACATACTTACTAACAAACAGAAAATCAAAGTACATTTCTCATGTACTTCAAGACCCTTATTCGTATCAAGTCTTCCTCAGCTGTTGTTACTTTCAGCTTGTTCCACACTATATGGATAGTCTTTCTTCTTATCTTTGTTCTTCGATTTTAGATAAGAATGTCCTATCTTCTGTTGCAGTTGACTTAACTTGATTTCTACATATTGGTGACATTCTCAGCTGAAGACTTATTATATATACTTGTATCAACTAGGACATACACCAATTGTTGATAACTTTAATTGGATGGACAGTTGACTGTTTATGTCAGTCAATTACAAACAAACAAAAGTTATCAACACAAACGTACCAAGGATATGTTGACGTTAAAGTTGGTAATATTGAACTCCAATTGCCAAAAGTTCAACGTATCTACCAACGTTTACAACATTTAAGTAGAATTGGGAAAAAAGAGGTTAATCTTTTGACCCATGTTAGGCAAGATATCATGATGAGTCAAAACGGACAAAACCATTTGCTCAAGATGACGTGTGATAAATCTTAAAAACACCCAAAGTAGGATTTGCGACCCTATTGATCCGGACTCTAGTTGATCTTACCGGAAGTGCCAAACTATCCGGAGATGACACGAAATGAAATCCTCCCGGCAAACCATGTCACGCAAAATAAAGTGAGACATAACCCACATTGATCATCGCTGAAAGTAACCCACATATATTATTTTAGGAAAATGATACTGACAGCCCTTAATAAGAAGACAAAACAGATATAAAATCACCCCCGTGAATTTTAGGATCACTACCTTGTCAATAAATATACAAGCCTTTTATGCATGTTAGAGACAGCCCTAAGCACTGTCATTAACAAAAACCTTTATTTTAATAATGTATATTTTATTTTAGTATTGTTTTTCTCATATTTTTTTTATTTTTCCGTATGTAATTTTATTTTCGTTTTGTAATTTGTATTTTTATTTGAAGTATGAAAAATTAGTTGGTATTAAAAATATAAAGAAAAAAAGGATTCGCCCTAAAAAGGATGTAATGGGTTAACATGATAGTTAAGATAGTTTCAAAAAATAACTTATTTAATTATTGATTTTGCAAAATATCTTATTAATAATATATTTGGGTAAATGGTATGGATCAATAGAAAAGTGTCCTTATTTGAATAAGTTGAAAAAACAATGCATTTTCGTAAAATATACATATATGTATACATATACATACATATATGTATATATACATATATATTCATACTATAGATATATATATATATATATATATATATATATATATATATATATATATATATATATATATATATATATATATATATATATATATATGTGCATATTTATGTCCGATATATATGTACATATACACATATATATACACATACATTTTACGTAACTTGCATTTTCAATCGGAACTTGCATTTTCATTTACGAAAATGCATATGCATACTGTATATATATGTGTATATATATACATATATACGATATAAATGTGAACATATGTATATCTATGGTATGAATATATATGTATATATATACATATATATATATATATATATATATATATATATATATATATATATATTATACGAAAATACATTGCTTATTCAACTTTTTCAAATAAGGATTCTTTGGGTAAAAACTTCAAAAAGAAGATTTGAAGAAGTAATTCAATACATACTTTTAAAAAAGCAGTCATACTAAATGATCACTGAAGAAGTAATACTGTATATTTTGTGAACAACTTGGAATTACCACTTTGTGCCATGACATTCGATGTTCTAATGTCTGAATTTGAATACCAAGAATTATGATTTCAAAGTTATTTGTCAGCAAAAATGTATGCCATTGCCCACTTCAAGATCGACAATAAACAATACAAATTTAAAATAGCACGAAACAGATTAGGAACAAGAACAATATAATCTAAAATTACACTAGATTGACAAAAAGAAAAATGGTCAAAAACTCTCTCTATCTAACCTAATTACAACAAAATCAAGATTTCATAATTAACAAAACTATATTCAATTTCATTGAGATGAACCAATAAACATGAATCTTTAAACTATAAGAACACATATTTTAGATGACAAAAAAACCCAAATAAATTTGGGATGATTGCATAGCGATTAAACATCATCATTCATATTATTGCCCCCATATCTACCTACCTGCACCGATTGCCCAAAAAAACTTAGTTTCTTCATTATAGATCACTGAATCGGATGGCCCACCCGCATCTAACCGGACCCGGGTCCTGCAAATCGGGCAACTGGGTACTTTCGTCAACCACGTGTCCACACACCTCGCGTGAAATACATGGTCACATACCGGAAGTACACGGCAGATCTCCCCTTCATTAAAATACTCTAAACAAATCGAACAATCCTCGGAACCTGCGGCGGCCGGAAATTCTTGCGCTGCCGGGTATTGGAACGGTGGGAGGTGGTTCTGAATGTCTCGGAGGGAGAAGGACGTGGCGCGTGGAGAGGTGGGGCGGAGGAGGGGATGTTGTCGCCGGCGGTGGAGAAAGGAGCCGGCGAGGAGGAGGTGGAGGAGGAAAATGGCGGCGAGGCCAAGAAAGAGGAGGAATAGGGACAAAATAAGGAACATGACAACGAATTTAAGGAAAATTGAAAGGACTTTAGGGTTGGGTTTGGGTGGTAATTGGGGGTTACTGTTGCCATGGTGGTGGTGGGTGTCAAGATCGAGGTGATGATTGTGGTTTGGCATGTCAATTTGTGGGATGATCGATTACAGGAGAGTTGAATTAGGGTTGGAAATTGGTGATAAAGGAGGATGATTGATTATAGGAGAAGAGTTAAATCAAGGTTGAAAATTGGGAAGAAAAGACACGATGATAAGAGTGTTTTGGTTGTATATTATTTAGAGAGAGAAAGTGGCGGTGAGAGAGAGTCGGAGGGATAAACTGTTGATGTGGGATTGAATGTCGGGGAATATTCCCGTCCGGTTTTATCGCGTCAAGTGTGAACCGGAATAATCACTAATCGCCGACGTACAAGATCTTTCCTTCCTTCATGGTCTGTTTGTAGCTGTTTTAAACTAAAATTAGACTTCAAATTAAAAACTTTAGGTTTTAAGAATTACATCCCGTTTGGTTTCGATTTTTTGATTTCGGATTTTTAGTTTTTTTTTTAATAAATCGGTTCGATTTTGGTTTTTTCGATTTTTTTGTTATCCTTTAACTTTACCAATTTGTTTCCTTAAAAATTATGATCCAAACTTTAAATCATTGTTTCTATAAATAAAACAAAAAACTACTCCCTCCGTCCCATTTTTATTATACACCTTAGTATTTTAGTTTGTCCCAAAATAATTGTCAATTTCAAATTACAACCAATCATACGAATTATAATGTAACATCCCAAAAATTAGGGGAAATTTAAAAATTTTTAATAAAATAAAAAGTAACATTTCCCCCAAAGTACAAGTACACTAAAGGTCCCACTCTTTTATAGTTTAAAAACTGAACCGTCTCATAGTTAAATACGGAAAATAAATTAATTGTTTTAAAAACATTTGACTCAAAATAAACGTTTGGAATCCAAATCCATAAAAGCTCATCGAGTAACAGCTCATCCAATGCACTTGCCCTAGTACCTACAAAATTGGGGGGGGGGGGGGGGGTGTTTGGGGTCAGCCACCGCTGAGTGAATAATACCAGAATAAACATGTAAGTACAAACTACTCAAGTCACATAAGTGATCCCTAAAGACTCTACTCAATTCTAAATTACTCAAGTTTATTTCTCAGATTTTAATTTATATAGCGCGCCGGTGTGATTTGGGCAGAGAGATCAACCTCGACCCGCCTCACACCACTCAAGGCTCAACACCTATACTCTTCGGTGTTGAGTCAATATGTCTGGCACCAGTACTCTTCGGTGCCAAGACAAACATCTGACACCAGTGCTCTTCGGTGTCAAGTCAAGTATATTATGTTTAATGTTTTAACTCAAGAACTCAGATAACTCAGTAAACAGATAACTCAGATCACAGATAACTCAGATAAATCGCACAATCAATACTCAAGCTCGATCAACAAGACAATTCATAACATATAGCACATAATCATGAATCGTAAGTAAGTACAAGTTTATAGTGAGATTACCCACCTCGAATAAATGTAAGCTCCTGAATATCCTTAGAACAGAAAAGCGTCTCTAATCAGGTCCTAGAAGGTCCTACAAATCACAAGGAAGCTCGGGTTAGGATTAGGCTCGAAGGTTGTTTCGGCAGAAACTAAACAGCACTCAGCACTTTCGCGGGAACGGCTATAACTCTTAAACCGCTCACTAGATTTTATTCAAATTTTTATGGTAGCTAAATGACTCAGAGGACTACAATTCGACAGAAGACCTCGGAAGCTGAATCCAGACAGAAAGGGCTCAAAACAGGCCCACAAGACATAACAGCTGAATAGGTAGAAATTCTGACAGCAGCGTATTAAAATAGTCATAACTTTTAAACTCTAACTCAGATCGACGAGCCGTCAGCGGCATTGGAAAGAGAACTCAGAAAACAAGAGACCACCGCGGGCCAAAGTTCGAAAAACGTATTTTAAGTGTGGTAAAAATAGTCCCGAAGTCGGAGGACAGATTCTGATCAAATTCAGCATATTAAATAAACCCGTTTTGAATCCCGACAACACCCCGCTCATTCCCGAGACACCCGACAGTACCGGAACTCATTTATGGTTTCAGTAACATGTTTTCAATAAAATTAATCTTTTGTTTAACAATAAATTTCGGTTTAGGGAACCAAGAACCCTACGGTTCCGGTTCCCGGTTTTCGGTTATAAAAACGTTTAGCCTATTTAACAACGGTTTACCCAAACCAAGGAAGAGTCGACACTATGAAAACAGTAACCAAAAGACAACCGACAAGACAATTTTTGAAGGATCCTCAAACATTCAGATACGATTAGGAAAATCAGAGAATGGAACTTGACTAAAACGATTACCAACAATCATAACCCATCGGCTACAACAACTACTACGAGCTAAACATTGAACCGAGCCCTCAATGGTTCGGTGTTCTAGCTGTCACGACCCTACATGATCACAGGAATTAGAGACGGGAATCACATAATCGAAATAGAGAACAAAGAACAGTAAACTACCACTAGAGATAGAATTCTGGCGTGACTATAGAACTCAAATTAAGGTAGAACCCGCCACACTAACTTGTCTTGGTCACCTTCTTCCACCGAAGATTCCCACTGTTCAATCACCATAATAGCAACAACAAATCTAAGATTAAACCATGCATTCGATCGAAGGAATGGGATAGAGAAAAGAATTGAACCTTACCGATAACAACCTCTAAAACTCCAGGGTGCAGCTCGAATGCTTGGCAGTTCTTGCTCCTCACTTGGTCGAACAACTCTTCTGTTTGAACCCGAACAAGAACGTCACTGATAGAAACAGCATACAAACGAAAACAAGGGACAAGGGCGAGGGGCTCACCGATGGACACAACCAACCCTACCATCTGATCGCTGCTTCTTGCTCGACTACAACTCGAAGGCCCCCAGAAAAATCACAACAACAACTGAGTTTAGAACATATGATCGATCAAGAGAGAAAAAAAAAGAAAGGGATACACCAGTCGAAGTCTTACCGATGACACTCTTTAGAGCTTGAAATTGTGGCTTAGATTGTTCTTTCTCTGCTCACTTCCGAAGAGATAACAAGGGTGCAGCTTGCACGAATGAAGAGGGAAGTTTGGGGTTTCGTGAATTGCTAGATCAGCCGCACAATAGTTCTAGGGTTGTGGTGATTTAATTGGTAGGTAAACAATAGAGAATTGTATCCTAAAATACTCCAACTTGGCGCACAAGGAAGCAAGCAAAAAGGCCTCAAACCCCACAAGGCTTGACCGGCCAAGAATGGGTCAAAATCAATATCGGCCCTATGGCTTCCCTAGCTGGATTGAGCAAAGGAAAAAAAAAAAAAAAAAAGGAAAGAGGCCCTCAACTCTCGTGCTTAAGATGAGGATTAAACTCATGCTCAATTAACCGAGTGAAGGAAAAAAAGGAAAACACGGAGAGCTCAGCTCGAAACAAGAACGAAGTAAACGGGATCAAGGCCTTGGCCTGACGGTCGGCCTCGCAAATTGACAAACGTCGCACTAAAAATTAATTAACTCGTATAATAAATTGATCTCATAATCACACACAATTATTCAGCACTCTTGCTAATATTAATTAACTCACATGGTTGATTAACACGAATTAAATGACACCCTTGTCATTAATCGAAACACTACGCATTAAATTTACTCAAATCACATACACATAAAAGTGCATAAATACATAAATCTCAGTTAAATAAATAACTCTTAATTTATTTAATAAAAAGTGATAATTCTACTACGATAATTTTTAGGGCGTTACAACTCAACTCCACTTAAAATAGACTTCGTCCCCGAAGTCATTGCTCGGAAGAAACTCAGGGTAGCGGTCTCATATCTCATAATCAGTTTGCCGACGACACCTCCTCAAATGGAGAGACACTAAAAAGGTCATGAGTAAAAAAATAACTCTTCAGGGCTACCTACACGATCATAATAAACTCCAGCTCTTGCAACTACTCGTAAAATCTTCCGTCTCTAACGGCGCAACAAGATAAGGCTGAAAGAGGTCAACGGAATGCTCTCTACGGATCTCGGTTAATAAATGGAAAGGATGACGAAAATTCTCAAAAGAAAACTCACGATACTCTACTGAAGGTGTCTTCTTGCTCTCGCAGCCTGACACAGTTGCTGCACCCAACGATTAACGTTGCGTTGAATCTCCGATTCAACTCCACTTTTAAATTTGTTACGGTTGGTTGGTGGCGACAGATGATCTCGGCATGGTGCTCGGTCGTCCAACTCGTACTCGCAATCACACTCGGCCCTCACACGGCTAGAAAAGTAAGTTCTAACAAGGTATTACTTTTACATAATTTACCCCAGAAAATTTTATTATTATCAATCTCCGCCAAGAATGATATCTCAAGGTCCTCTGCTCTATGGGACATCAGTTTGTTTTAAAGCAAAATAAACAATTTAGCGGTTCGCACCACTATCAATCACTACACCACAAGTACATAATTCACATAAATGTATTTTATCACACAAAAATCTCAGATAGTAGACAACTCATGCCTCTTAATCAAATTGCATATACTCAGAATGCACTCATCTCAAATTTCTACAACTTGCTTTTAACTCAATGCAAGCTATATGATCTTTTTAACTCAAATCTCGTTTACTACTTTCTCATAAGACGCACAATATGCCCATTTTCTCGTTCTTTGCGATCCCACTCGTGATCAAATTAATCGTTTATACTACTTGAACAGATAATTTCTCTTTTAAACTGCGTTATTAGTTCTCTCGTTAACTCATATTTAACAATCTCTTGTTAACTCTCTCTCTTTTTTTTCTTTTTTTACACTACTCGCTTAACTCATTTTAACGATATTTATCAACGCGATTAATGATTTTATCATTTGGCTTGTTAATTATTTTCTCTCTTTGTTCTCATTTAATTGTCTCTCATTTAGTTTGACTATAAGTCAACTCATTAGTCTCAATTTATTTTAAGTTTTATATGCCTCAATTAAATGTCTTCTCTCTACTTAATTAATTAACTCATTAATTACCTAATTCGTTAATTCTCGTGTACTTCATTTCTCAGTTAAATTCTCATTCACAACTAAAAATTTTCCTCATTTACTTTATATTTTTAGTGCTTTCTCGATTTAGAGACTCGTAGTATTTTAATAACATTTTATTATTTGATACGCTTATATTTTTCTCATGTGCTCGTTTAAATAACTATTATCGATTTAGCAATTACTCAATAAAGCATAATATTGGTTCATAAGTAAAACTTTATCACTTGGTTCATTCTAATAACTTCTTCGTTTAACTTGATTTATTAGTTTCTTATAATTCGGTAATTTCTCAATAAAAATACATTTTTTCCTTATAATTTATTATGTCGATCTTCTCATGACCGACTTATTAACATCGTTCTTATTACTCAAATTTTATAATTTCTCATTATTTATATGATTACAGTACTTGACAATTAATCCTTTGCACCCTTACTCTTGATTTATGAATTTCTTACAGTTTGATAATTATACCATCACATGAAATTAATTATTCCCAATTATTCTTATAAATTTCCTAGTCTCATGTATATATATTACTCAACACTTAATTTGGCTCAAAGATTTCTCGATTGGATTTAATAACTTCTCATAATCATGTTTTTCTCATTTAACTTGACTTCATAATAAATTCTCGTATTTTAGTAATCTCTTTTTATCTCATTATATTCTCATATGAATAGTTTCTCGATCAATTAATCACTCTTATAACTTTTAGCCAGTTATATGCACATAGCACATAACAAAATGTTCTCTTGGTAATTCTGTTAATTTACTCTTTACAAACTTTATTTTTCACTTTTAGCTTGATTTATTAATCCCCATTAGCTCAATAATACGAATTTGATAATTCACAACTTTATAATTATTCTTTATTCGCACTCTTAATATTGGTAGTTTTCCCTTTTACCACCACTCAACTCCACTTGGAGAAAACTCATCCCCGAGTTTGGAAGTGGCACTCAAAATCTCATATTCTATACTCATAGAATTCGTTACGAACACTCAATGGTTCGGTTTGTTGATTCTCATTTAATTTCATATTTTAACGTTTGTATGATTATTCAATAATTAACCCTTATGCACAGGTGTGAGTCGGTCCCAACGTATACTCTTTACGCCCCCCCCCCCCCCCCCTTCACACCCATACTCATTAAATTTTATCACTTTATAAGAGAATTCATTGCTCTTATTAGATGTTAGCTTTCTCATTAGCCCTCTCATGGGTCCTGATATCCTTATTAGATTTTCTCGATTATAACTCATTACTCTTTATTAGTCTCATAATTACTTCTCTATCATTGTCTCATTAATAATTAGTCATTTTATAACTCCTCATAAGTCAATCTTGTTACATTTATTAGCACCACAATATTTATTTCGCGTTACTCATTCACGATTATTTCTTGTTCAAATCTCAGTATTAAATTCTCATTTTTGGCTTACTCATAGCGTGTTTTGTATTATTATTACCATATAACAATTTTGTCGTTAAATAGGTTTCTCATTTCATTTGCAGTGAACACATCTCGTAAATTTTCTCTTAATGTAAAATTAAATCTCTATAGTTTCGCATACATCTTTCTCAATTTATTAAACTTTACTCAATTCGTATCACCCCTCATGATCTCATTAAGCATCATTCATATCATTATCACCCTTGGTTTCTCTTCGGATTATATTTTTACACTTCACAAAAATTTCTTATTACTCAATTTAACCCTTCAAGTCGTTAATTCTCATCTAGTCATATAAATCTCGTTCATTAACTATTATCTTCCTCCTTTACCCAATTTAATGATTATACATAATTTAGAATCTCTTAATTTTAATTCGTTTTAGATAATTGCCAATCGTTCTTGCTTTATTGATTTCTAGTAATTTTCAATAACTTCTCAATTATGCGAATCAAATTATTATTAATCATTTTTAATCAGTATCTTCTAATTTTTTGACCAGTTAATATATCTCTTTATTACTCAATTTTAAAAAAATTTATCATTAGTGATTTTTACTCAATTTGGTTTAATAAATTTTCACTTGATTTGTTTGGATAACTCCTTATCAATTTAAAACAATAATCTCTTATTTAATTATTTATTATTTTCTCATAAATCTCGATTTAGTGATGTTTTCATCCAATTTACTCCTTAATTTGAACTTAACAGTTTTCTTATTTTCTCATTTACTCGATTTTAATGATTGCTCAATCGCCTCGATTTATTAGTAACTCAATTAGATCATAAAAATTCAACTCGATTTGATATATTAGTCTATTGACATGTTTGATAACTCTTTATCGATTTGTGTTTGATGATTCTCTTATTCAATTGGCGTCACTGTGTTCTCATAAATCTCTTTTAGTGATTTATATTATCTCTCCAGTATTAATTTACTCATCCACCTAACTCGCATAATAATGTACTAATTATATATAATAATTAGGGGTTTTCATGATACTTAAATGCTTGACCAATGGTCTCCTTGAATCCGTTTCGAAACATAGGCATGAGTCATGTGCGTATAATAATAGGGGCCCTCTATTATTATCCGCACCTACCCATGTCATGGTTTCGAGCCAGTTTCAAAAATTCCACGATCTCCCATCCTCATACCATCCACATAACAAGTAGTTCACATCCGCAAGTATAGTATATATATCTATGTATAGTCGCACAATTCACGCTCATCTCAAGTTAATTCTCTTTTATTCTCTTAGTAATCAATGTCACTCGCGACGTTTTAAATAAACTAAATAACTCATAAATCAGTACTAGAAGCATAAGGTCGTCGTGATGCGCTGCTTTTCGATTTGGATTTGGACTCAGTTTAAAAACACTTTTGAAAAACTCATTTTGAAAACTCGTGCTTCGACTTGAGTTTGGAATCCACCCCTTGTGAACCCAATTCTCTCAAGCCAGAGCTCTGATACCAACTTGTAACATCCCAAAAATTAGGGGAAATTTAAAAATTTTTAATAAAATAAAAAGTAACATTTCCCCCAAAGTACAAGTACACTAAAGGTCCCACTCTTTTATAGTTTAAAAACTGAACCGTCTCATAGTTAAATGCGGAAAATAAATTAATTGTTTTAAAAACATTTGACTCAAAATAAACGTTTGGAATCCAAATCCATAAAAGCTCATCGAGTAACAGCTCATCCAATGCACTTGCCCTAGTACCTGCAAAATATGGGGGGGGTGTTTGGGGTCAGCCACCGCTGAGTGAATAATACCAGAATAAACATGTAAGTACAAACAACTCAAGTCACATAAGTGATCCCTAAAGACTCTACTCAATTCTCAATTACTCAAGTTTATTTCTCAGATTTTAATTTATATAGCGCGCTGGTGTGACTTGGGCAGAGAGATCAACCTCGACCCGCCTCACACCACTCAAGGCTCAACACCTGTACTCTTCGGTGTTGAGTCAATATGTCTGGCACCAGTACTCTTCGGTGCCAAGACAAACATCTGACACCAGTGCTCTTCGGTGTCAAGTCAAGTATATTATGTTTAATGTTTTAACTCAAGAACTCAGATAACTCAGTAAACAGATAACTCAGATCACAGATAACTCAGATAAATCGCACAATCAATACTCAAGCTCGATCAACAAGACAATTCATAACATATAGCACATAATCATGAATCGGAAGTAAGTACAAGTTTATAGTGAGATTACCCACCTCGAATAAACGTAAGCTCCTGAATATCCTTAAAACAGAAAAGCGTCTCTAATCAGGTCCTAGAAGGTCCTACAAATCATAAGGAAACTTGGGTTAGGATTAGGCTCGAAGGTTGTTTCGGCAGAAACTAAACAGCACTCAGCACTTTAGCGGGAACGGCTATAACTCTTAAACCGCTCACTAGATTTTATTCAAATTTTTACGGTAGCTAAATGACTCAGAGGAATTCAATTCGACAGAAGACCTCAGAAGCTGAATCCAGACAGAAAGGGCTCCAAACAGGCTCACAAGACATAACAGTTGAATAGGTAGAAATTCTCACAGCAGCGTATTAAAATAGTCATAACTTTTAAACTCTAACTCAGATCGACGAGCCGTCAGCGGCATTGGAAAGAGAACTCAGAAAATAAGAGACCAGCGCGGGCCAAAGTTCCAAAAACGTATTTTAAGTGTGGTAAAAATAGTCCCGAAGTCGGAGGACAGATTCTGATCAAATTCAGCATATTAAATAAACCCGTTTTGAATCCCGACAACAACCCGCTCATTCCCGAGACACCCGACAGTACCGGAACTCATTTATGGTTTCAGTAACATGTTTTCAATAAAATTAATCTTTTGTTTAACAATAAATTTCGGTGTAGGGAACCAAGAACCCTACGGTTTCGGTTCCCGGTTTTCGGTTATAAAAACGTTTAGCCTATTTAACAACGGTTTACCCAAACCAAGGAAGAGTCGACACTATGAAAACAGTAACCAAAAGACAACCGACAAGACAATTTTTGAAGGATCCTCAAACATTCAGATACGATTAGGAAAATCAGAGAATGGAACTTGACTAAAACGATTACCAACAATCATAACCCATCGGCTACAACAACTACTACGAGCTAAACACTGAACCGAGCCCTCAATGGTTTGGTGTTCTAGCTGTCACGACCCTACATGATCACAGGAATTAGAGACGGGAATCACATAATCGAAATAGAGAACAAAGAACAGTAAACTACCACTAGAGATAGAATTCCGGCTTGACTATAGAACTCGAATTAAGGTAGAACCCGCCACACTAACTTGTCTTGGTCACCTTCTTCCACCGAAGATTCCCACTGTTCAATCACCATAATAGCAACAACAAATCTAAGATTAAACCCTGCATTCGATCGAAGGAATGGGATAGAGAAAAGAATTGAACCTTACCGATAACAACCTCTAAAACTCCAGGCTGCAGCTCGAATGCTTGGCAGTTCTTGCTCCTCACTTGGTCGAACAACTCTTCTGTTTGAACCCGAACAAGAACGTCACTGATAGAAACAGCATACAAACGAAAACAAGGGACAAGGGCGAGGGGCTCACCGATGGACACAACCAACCCTACCATATGATCGCTGCTTCTTGCTCGACTACAACTCGAAGGCCCCCAGAAAAATCACAACAACAACTGAGTTTAGAACATATGATCGATCAAGAGAGAAAAAAAAAGGAAAGGGATACACCAGTCGAAGTCTTACCGATGACACTCTTTAGAGCTTGAAATTGTGGCTCGGATTGTTCTTTCTCTGCTCACTTCTGAAGAGATAACAAGGGTGCAGCTTGCACGAATGAAGAGGGAAGTTTGGGGTTTCGAGAATTGCTAGATCGGCCGCACAATAGTTCTAGGGTTGTGGTGATTTAATTGGTAGGTAAACAATAGAGAATTGTATCCTAAAATACTCCAACTTGGCGCACAAGGAAGCAAGCAAAAAGGCCTCAAACCCCACAAGGCTTGACCGGCCAAGAATGGGTCAAAATCAATATCGGCCCTATGGCTTCCCTAGCTGGATTGAGCAAAGGAAAAAAAAAATAGGAAAGAGGCCCTCAACTCTCGTGCTTAAGATGAGGATTAAACTCATGCTCAATTAACCGAGTGAAGGAAAAAAAGGAAAACACGGAGAGCTCAGCTCGAAACAAGAACGAAGTAAACGGGATCAAGGCCTTGGCCTGACGGTCGGCCTCGCAAATTGACAAACGTCGCACTAAAAATTAATTAACTCGTATAATAAATTGATCTCATAATCACACACAATTATTCAGCACTCTTGCTAATATTAATTAACTCACATGGTTGATTAACACGAATTAAATGACACCATTGTCATTAATCGAAACACTACGCATTAAATTTACTCAAATCACATACACATAAAAGCGCATAAATACATAAATCCCAGTTAAATAAATAACTCTTAATTTATTTAATAAAAAGTGATAATTCTACTACGATAATTTTTAGGGCGTTACATATAAGTGGGTAAATATGAGATTTGATTGTTAGACAGTGCAATAATTGCACTTTCTTAAAACTGTGTGCCCTTTTTCTAGTGGACAATTAATTTGGGACGGAGGGAGTAATAAGTTTTTAATATAATGATAAATTCAACTATGATAATTCGAATAAAATTAATTGTTAAATGTCAATTTTTTTATAAATATAATAATATTTTTATAAACTCTGAAAGATATATATTGGTGGGGTGGGGCGGTATTTTCGGTCCGATTTTTACATATGCCCTCGAAATCGCCACAAACATTTGTTTTTTCAAAAATCAAAATCGTTGACTTCGGTTTTTCAAATGTTTCGGTTTTTTTTCTGTGCGGTTTTTTCTGCTTTTTCGATTTCGATTTAGTATTTATGCTGACCCCCTAACTAGAAGATCGATATAAGTGTATTTTTAAATGAATGTGAAATGAAAATTTCTCTTAATCTTATTTGTATTTATTTAGATATCTACTTATTTAACTAAAACACTTATTAAAATCAAGAGATATTATAAATAAAAGAGAATTAATAGATTACACGTGTTATTTGATGTTGAGTAATAACAAGAAATATAAAAAAATAATAAATATCAATATCATTTCTTAGTAGCTGGGTCAAGAGAAAGAATAGGAAAGGTGATTTTACTCTATTTTTTACGAGAAAAGAAAAAGAACATTCTTTTATTTTCTACCGAGCCTATAAATCCTCTTGAAAAGCTTGGTTAGTATAAAGGCTTGTATGGGGGGAACCAACAAGTGCTTTTTGGAAGAAGCGTAATATGTTACTAAAATGTTTACATCCATGTTTGATGCCCTTGAAAATTATAATTTTTCAGTATTTAAAGTCCCAGAAAAATCATTAAAACTCTTGAACCGATTCGTGTCAACTTCTTTTGGGGTCTAAAAACGGGGAGCTTAAAAATAGTTGGATTAGTTGGATGCAAATAGTTGCTTCAAAGGATTTGAGTTGGCTAAATGTTGCTAGCCTCAGCCTAAAATATTACATTATTATATAAATGGTGGTGGAGATACAAAGTCTAGGTAATCTTTCGCCACCTGATCACGCAAGATAATCTTTCGAGTAAATTTCTGGGTTTGTGGAGGAATATAGTTAATATTCGGGCCTTTCTTAATAAGTGAAATATCCCAATTGCTGATTGGTTTCAAAGATCATCTCATGGCAGTGACGGTAGCTCGGGATATGTTTGGGCAATCGAGACATAGGATTTGTTGCCCGTTTGACTTCTTTCTCTATGTAAAAAATCAAAATTAAATGAAATATTTTGTATCAGTAAAAAAAATTATAAGGGCTATCGACGATGTGATTTCGGGCCCTCGGCCAATTTACTCTATCCCCTGTGTCAATATTATCCCAGTAAAAGTCAACAAATTTATTTGGAAGCTCGCACATAGGCGCCTTGCTACATGTTTCAATCTTTTAAAAAAGAGGGATTTCTATTCAATCGGCGGTTTGTAGCTTATGTGAAAGGAAAATAGAGGACGAGGAGCATATTTTTTGGTCTTGCAATTCAGTCCGAAAGGTTTGGTTGGATTTTTGTAATTCGTGGACATTAAACATACTTGAGTTCCAATGTTTAGATGATATTCTTGATTGGAGATGTCGGATAACCTTGCCTAGTCAAAAACATCAAATATTTTTGGCGGTTTTGGTTCACGGTGCTTTGGTTCATTTGGAAAAAACGGAATAATCAAAATTTCAAAAATGAAGATGGGAGATCGCTATCGATTTGCTTGGATGCCCAAGCACACTCGTTTATTTTATTTTTTTTTGGATTAAACATCGATCCAATTTAGGGTGGAATAGTCTAGATTGTGGGGTTGGTGTAGTGATCTTGTGTCTATGTAATGATATAGTATTGGTTTGGTGTTATTTTTTGTTGTTTGTTTGTTCATGTTTATAGCTTTATTGTAGCTCCTTGCTAGTACACACAACATACCTATTTTCACCCACACACGTTTTTACCAGTGGTATCTTGTGAATAAGTTTGTTTACCCTAACATATAAATGTATAATTGTTTACAGTTTACATCCCTCATATTTTGCATATAACAGGATTGACAACCGGTTTTAGTTATTGTTGTTGTCTTACATTAAATACAGACATTGAATACATAAGTAAAATTTGATCTTTGTCATCATTGCATGTGTTAGTTTTTGAAACTTCGTACTCTAGTACTCCCTCCGTCCCATGAAAAAGTTTACATTTCATTTGGGCACAATCTTTTACAAGATAGTTAGACTGCCCGTAATGGGTGACCAAACTAAGTTTGGTCACCCCTGCCACCTCTGCGCCACATCAGCTTTCTCTCTCCTGAACAAACACATGACTAGACAGCGACCAATAGCCCGTAATGGGTGACCGTTCGATTTTTATTTTTTTTTAATTTTAATTTAAATTAAAAACAATACATTAATAATAAAAAATAACATTACATTAATAATAAAAAATACATTACATAAATTAATTAAAACGTACTGTTCGTGCAACGATTGTCAAACACAAAGACCAGGCGACGTCAACCTTGGATCTCCTGTGATGATCACAGTGCAAACCCAACAAGCTCTTGGCGAACCTAGGGTGATCGAGGTTGAGTGCGAAGGTGAAAGTGAGAGTATGTTATCTCTGTGCTTTAGGCTTTCTTGATCTCTCTCAGTGTCTGGTCTCGACAATGAGTAGGCCATCTATTTATATGGCCAGTCTCAAGTATATGGACGTTGGCCCATTATGACTGCACTAAAGCAGTCATGAAGCGCCATTATGACGATGTCAATGATCGTGTAACGCCTGCAATAAAGTAGTCATTATGACGGCCAATAAGACACGCGCTTCTGACCATCGGAGATGATATCTTTGACAGGCGGTCATGACGTTTGACAGGCGGTCATGACGTTTGACAGGCGGTCATGACTTTGGCGGATCCGAACTGACCGTGGGCCATTAGCAGCGGATCCAATTGTGACGTTCCTACTAACCTCATCATGCCCCCGAGTTAGGATTTGCCAAAACATCAATTTGGAAGTCGTAACTACCATCCTTCGTAAGCTTTCTTCCGGTTTTTTTTTTTTTTTTTTTTTTTTTTTTTTTTTTATTCGATCGAGTGCACTGGCTGCCCCAGGGCAGACCCGTGGTGCAGGCTGTAGCGTTGATCGACACTGAAAGCAATATCTGCGATCGAAACCGGCTGTCGGTTTTAACCGGTCAATTTTTAGACCGGCGGTAGTTCGGGCAGCCTTAGACCGGCGGTCGCAAGTTCGGGACTAGGTAAACGAAACCGGCTGTCGGTTTTAACCGGTCATTTTTTAGACCGGCGGTAATGTTCGATCGTGTATTAATTGGACCGGCGGTTTTAGTTGACCGGCTGTTTTAGTGAATCGATTGGGGGACCGGCGGGTTTAACGGGTTGGGGGACCGACGGTTTAGGGTATGGTGGACCGGCGGTATTTGGTGTTCGGCCGGCGGTATCGAACCGAGGATTAGGTTTAGGGTTGGAGGAAACAGATTCTACGGCTGCTTACGAGCAGTTCGATCACAAGTACCGGCGGTACGAACAGCGAATCGCTAGACCGGAGGTTTTAAGGGGCGTCGTAACAAGATGATACCGACGGTACAATGGGATCACAATCTTGGCAGCAGACCGGCGGTTTATGTGCGAGACCGGCTAGGCGGTCCGGCGATTTATGGGTGGCAGACCGGCGGTATCTGGCCAGCGGTGACTGGGCAGCAGACCGGCGGTACAAGGTGTCGGCTTTAGGGTTGCGTAGGCAGTAGCCATACGACCGGAGGCCAGATGACCGGCGGTCGCAAGTGGTCGCACGAAGGGGTTTGCAAACCGTCGGTACAAAGCAAACCAGACCGGCGCAGTTCGGCAGCAGACGACCTTCTGGTACAACCGGCGGTCACAGCAAGCAGGTTGACAATTCGACCGGTGGTTTAGGGTTAATATGGATTGGCGATTTTAGGTATTCGACCAGCGGTTTAGCGCTTGAACGGCGGTCTTAGGGTAGGTTTGGACCGTTATACACTTTTCGACAATCGTAAGCCCAAGTGAGCCGGCGGTGTAGTTGGACCCTTATACGTTTTTACGTTTTAAATCGTTAACGTCTTCCTAACTGTAATTGTATGTTGATTGCTGCAGGTTTTAGCTGAGTTGCTCGCTACCTTACAAGTACGTACTTGCTTGTCCATTGCTTTGCTTTGAAAAATAATGTTTTATTGGATGATCAAGCCAATAACACATTTTTGTTCTTATCTTTTTATTATGGATGTTGTGTCCATGACACCGTCTTGGGCGTGCATGACAGTGTGTATATTTGGTTGTTCGTATGACACTTTCTTGAAAGCCCATGATGCCTTCGTATGTCAATGACCTGGGTAGATCTCTGATGTATGCTTCATATTGTGCCTGTGACACTGTGCCAATGGCACTTTTGTTGGTTAACCTTTACTTTGTTTACTCGCGAGGATTGTCGCTTCCCAGTGAGAAGTGCTTATCTTTTATCAAGTAGATTAAAAGACGAGTATGATTGTATGTTATTTGGCCAGACAAGGTTGTCTTTCTTGGCTTCATACATGTTGTATTGAACTATGTTCTTAGTTGTGTACATGCACATGCGTGCTCAAGTTGTAACATTGTACGTAATGAAAGTGCATGTTTGGCTTTAGACTGAGATGTCTATTGTGGCCTTATGCCTTTTGTATTGAATCCTTACTTCAATATTTATTTGGTTATGCAAAAACCATAGAAAAATGATACTGTGAGATAATATTGGGATACAAGATCAGACCAAATGTTATTATCGCCAGGTTCATGCAGGACCATGACATTCCATGTGCTTGGAAACATGTATTGAAAACATAAAGGAAGAAATGACAGTAAAGACTATCGCACCTTGATAGGTCAGTTAATATTGGCTCCCTCATGTATCATGAGGATATGACCATCAGGTGGTCCGGGATGTTCTGTGTCTTCCCCCTTCTTTTGCCAGGCATAACTCTTCTTAAGTGGAGGTTTATTTGCTTGCTGCTTAGCGCCAGGGACAAGGTGTTCTAGTTTGCCTTCTTCCAAAGCCCGCCTGATTTCCCTTTTTAGCTCTCTACAGGCATTCGTGTCGTGTCCATGATCTTCATGGAAATCACAGTATTTATTCATGTTTTTCGTACCCGACCTATGCTCCATCTGGGGTGGAGGTGTGAAGGTAGCGCACACCTGCTCTGTTATCAAGATTTCTTTTGGTGTTTTGCTAAGAGCACGCTCAGACGGATGTTTATCGTATGGGCCAAACCTCCGGTTGCTCCTTTCATCTCGTTGATGATCACCAGTTAGAGCATCATGCCTGCGATCTGACGTGTCAGTCCATGACTTGCCGCCTACCTCTCTTGTCAGGGAGACAGTTTCTTTTGACCTTAGATAGTCATATGCCCTGTCCGTGGCTTCTTTGAAAGTAATTGGAGTTCGCTTGATTAACTTTTCTTGCAGTTGTCCTGGAAGCAAGGAGAGGGTAAAACCCGAAATTTGTTGGCTTTCGGGTAAGGCGACAATTTTCTGGCACTCCTGCGTGTAACGCTGAATGAAGTCGCGTAACCCCTCGCCTTCCCTTTGTCGCAGCAAATGTGCTTCTATATGAGTTCTCTGCTGCTTCTTTTGCTGGATAAAGTGAGTCACAAATTTAGCCTTTAGATCTGCAAAGTCTTGAATACTCCTCTCCGGTAAGTCAGCAAACCAATCACGAGCGAAACCCTGCAACGTGCTAGGGAACATGTGACAAGCGACAGGGTCTAGCCATTTCTCTGTCATAATGGCCTGTTCAAAAAGAGCAAGGTGGTCATCAGGATCTCGTGTACCGTCGTAAGTACCAACGATGGACGGAACTTTTTGTTTGTCAGGGAGTGGAAATCTGGCCACCCAGTCACAGAACTTCGAACTAACCACCGACAAAGGCATAGTGGCAGCTCGGGGTGGTACGGCTGCGGACACGAGTGCTTGCAACACGCGCAACATGTCATTAGATGTGTCCTGTGGTGGATGTGGTGGTGGGGTGTGAATGGGTGGTTGTCTTAACTGCTCCAATAATTGTGACAACGGGTCTACTGGTTGAACAACCGTTGGCTGCGGTGCTGGGCGCAACGCCGCCACCAACTGAGAGAACAGGTCCGATGAAGTAGGTGGTGGGGGAGGTGGTGGCGGCTGAGTACTCTGAGTCAACCTGCGGAGTAACTCCACAATTGGATCCTCCCGAACCCCTGGCGTAGCGGCCTGCGGAAAGTTGGAAGCAGGCTGTCTGACCGGATCCGTGCCATCCTCTTGAGAACTTGTCCCGTGGGACAAAAGAGGCTGAACTGAAGGGATGGGCGTCACTGGCTGTGGTGAGGTAAACGAACTTGATCCAACGAGCCTTGTGGAGAAAAGTGGACTTGTTAAAGAGGGATACCCTCGTGTCGTCCTGACATCCGACACTGTCCACTCAGAATCGACGTATGGCTCCATGATACGACTAGGCGAGGTTATCACCGCCTCGGGTATAGTGGTAATCACGGTAGTGGTTATTAATGGCGATTAAGAAGTGACCAACGATGGCTGTGTGTCCGCCATAGGAACGGTTTGATTATTGAGGAGAAAAGTTTGGAAAAGTGAAACGCCGTTTAAAAACGTGTCCCACGGATGGCGCCAATGTTCGTGCAACGATTGTCAAACACAAAGACCAGGCGACGTCAACCTTGGATCTCCTGTGATGATCACAGTGCAAACCCAACAAGCTCTTGGCGAACCTAGGGTGATCGAGGTTGAGTGCGAAGGTGAAAGTGAGAGTATGTTATCTCTGTGCTTTAGGCTTTCTTGATCTCTCTCAGTGTGTGGTCTCGACAATGAGTAGGCCATCTATTTATATGGCCAGTCTCAAGTATATGGACGTTGGCCCATTATGACTGCACTAAAGCAGTCATGAAGCGCCATTATGACGATGTCAATGATCGTGTAACGCCTGCAATAAAGTAGTCATTATGACGGCCAATAAGACACGCGCTTCTGACCATCGGAGATGATATCTTTGACAGGCGGTCATGACGTTTGACAGGCGGTCATGACTTTGGCGGATCCGAACTGACCGTGGGCCATTAGCAGCGGATCCAATTGTGACGTTCCTACTAACCTCATCACGTACTAAAAAAAAAACTAAAAATCCAAATTATATTTGGCCTTGATTTTTGCTTTCCTCGCCAAAACCCACTCAAGCTTTTTTGCCGGTGAAGTGGTCATGCGGTTCATTGTAGAATTTCATGTGTTTGAGCTCTTGGTTATCTTTTTGAATCTCCATGAAATCAGTTAAAGAAGCTTTGCGGAAGTCAAAAAATTCTTCTGTGGCTTTTTTCCAATGCCCGACTAATTGCTGAGCCATAGGCGGTTCACCGACATCTGAACCTTGTTGAGCTGATGATGACGATGCCGCTGCTTTCTTCTTCGCCTTGTCCCGCCCCATTGGTCGAGGGGGTGCAACTTCCACTTCTTCATCATACTGAGCCTCATCACCGACCCCTGAACCTTGAGCAGCTGATGATGACGACGTCCTTGATTTTTTTCCCTTCGACCCCTGAAACTTGAGCAACTGTTTTGGGTATTCAACCTCCTTCCACTTTGGATGGTCCTTCAACAATCTCCAGCACTCCACCTCTGTGAACTCCCCTGTATGTTGAGCCCTAAATTCACTATAAGCTCGCTCGTACAAAATTTGGTCGTTCGCCCCACTTGGGTTTCTTCGTACGAGGTTGTCATAAATATAACAAAAGTTTGCAATTTTAAGACGAAGCCTATTCTTCCACTTGCAGTTAAGTGAGTCGTATGTTCGGTTCGTCTCACCCATTTCGCTCGCAAAGTAAACTAACACATCCTGCCAAAATCCAGTACGCACCCTGTAGTTCGCCTTAACGACATATTCGGAAGTGTTGATCCAAGCCTTGCATAAGGCTATCTCTTCGCGCGTCGACCATGTCGCGCTTCCGCCGGTCACCCCCTTTGTCGGTGGTTGACGCCTTTTTGGTACCTTCTTTTTGGTTGGCGCTACAACGGGCTCGTCGGAAGACGCGGAAGACTCAACGTCGAGGGGAGCGGCGGGAATGGCGGGGGAACCACTTTTTGCTCGTGGTTGGTAGTCGTATTGGTCGAGGCTGGCGAAAGGATCAAAACTTTGATGGTCCATACCAAAATAATTTTGGTATTGTTGTGGTGGTTGTTGATATTGTGGTGGTTGTTGATATTGTGGTGGTTGTGGTCGGTATGGTTGTTGGTAGTAGGGGGAGAAAATGGATTATTTTGATAACCTTGTGGGATTGGTTGACTTGTTTGGTGTACGAAACTTGGTTGTTGAAAGTTGATTGTGGGTGATTGAGAGGGTGTGGGATTGTTTGCTTGGCGTCGAGATTTTGAAGCTTTGCCTTTGTTCTTGGAGGAAGACATTTTTGGAGAGGGTGATTGAGAGAATTGAGTGTGTGTTTGAGTTTAGAAAGAAATGAGAGTTGTGAATTGTTTGGTAAAAGAATTGGGTATTTATAAGGTAAAAAAGGGGTGTTGGTTTAAGTTTTTAGCCGTTGGAGAGGGGGAGAAAGAGTCGTTCAACGGTCGACTTGAACGGTCGAGTAGTCGACCGTTGGTGCACCTCGACGCGTCGCTGGTTCGACCTCGTAACGCCGGGGACGCGTCGCCGAGGCTGAGTTGGTCGGTCGCGACCGTTGCTCGGGTCATGCATAATGGACGGTCTTAGTGGTGGGGTCTTTATAATACTTTTGATTAAAATATAAGGTTAGATTGGAGAAAGAAAGTGTTGTATTGGTGTATTGATTGGTAATAATATTATTTTATTAGGTGGGCCCCCAAATTTGATAAATGTAAACTTTTTTGTAGGACAAAATTTTAAGGAGAAATGTCAACTTTTTTGTGGGACGGGGGGAGTATAAGATAAGGATGCCCAAAAGGTATAAAACACAGAAAACAAGCTCGGTCATTAGCGACAACTTAAGTTTAACATAAATGTTTCGTTAGAAATATTTATGTGCCAAGTTACGTTGTAAGCGGCCATTGTGGCCTTAACCTAATGCATATCTATTAAAAATGAAATGTAGAAACAAGCCCAAAACGTTATTATTGACAGCATCATATAGACAACACTATCGGATGCAAAATGCCCCAAAAAACCTTGTCAACAAGTGCAACATGACACTCACTCTAAGCACTTTTCGTTAAAACCAACACTGGAGCCACAAGCTCGGTCATTAGCGACAGCTTAAGTTTAACATAAATGTTTCGTTAGAAATATTTATGTGCCAAGTTACGTTGTAAGCGACCATTGTGGCCCTAACCTAATGCATGTCTATTAAAAATGAAATGTATAAACAAGCCCAAAACGCTATTATTGACAGCAGCATATAGACAATACTATCGAATGCAAAATGCCCCGAAAAACCTTGTCAACAAGTGCAACATGACACTCACTCTAAGCACTTTTCGTTAAAACCAACACTGAAGCCACAAGCTCGGTCATTAGCGACAACTTAAGTTTAACATAAATGTTTCGTTAGAAATATTTATGTGCCAAGTTACGTTGTAAGCGACCATTGTGGCCCTAACCTAATGCATATCTATTAAAAATGAAATGTAGAAACAAGCCCAAAACGCTATTATTGACAGCAGCATATAGACAACACTATCGGATGCAAAATGCCCCAAAAAACCTTGTCAACAAGTGCAACATGACACTCACTCTAACCACTTTTCGTTAAAACCAACACTGAAGCCACAAGCTCGGACATTAGCGATAACTTAAGTTTAACATAAATGTTTCGTTAGAAATATTTATGTGCCAAGTTACGTTGTAAGCGGCCATTGTGGCCCTAACTGTTGGAGCAAAACACAGATCAACTTATTACTGATGCTGCAGTTAGTACTGACATACTTAGTACTGATGGGGCAGAACATTTACTACTGATGAAGTTGATGCTGGTGTATACTATAACTAAGTTACTACTGATCATGAGAAGATTGAAGATACTACTGATCATTGTAGTTACTACTGACGTTGATTATGGACTTACTACTGATCATTGCAGTTACTACTGATACGCGTTTTTGGAAGATATCAAGTCCGAGATCTTCGTAGAGATAGTTATAGAATGTAATTAAATGTATATCTTTTATAATTCGATGTAAATCAAGTCCTAGAATAACTAGGGTAAATAGTTTAGCTTCAAGGACTACTATAAGTATGTTCCTTACGAATTGTAAACGTACGTGTGTATTGTTAACTCAATAATATACATTGAAGCTTTTTGTGAAACTGTGTTCTTAATATTCTTGCATATTGTTCATACAGTTCATTGTTCTTAATTATTGATATAGTGTTGATCCGCTGCAACTTCTATCATCAATTAGATCTAAGGTGTTTATTAACTTGTCTATAGTTAATCGATCCTGACAAGTGGTATCAGAGCATATTGGTTCTAGATCTACTATTTGTTAAGAACAACAAAAAGTTTTAATCTTTAAAACACACACATTATTAATCATGACTGATAATAATGAAAGCACTCAGGCCAACAAAATCCCTATGCTCACTCCCAATAATTTTGGGATGTGGAAGAATCGTATTAAGCAATACATGCTTATTACAGATTATTCCATGTGGGAAGTCGTTTGTGAAGGAAACAAAACTGGTCAACTTCAAGCAAGCAGCTCTGTAACTGAGGCAGACAAACTTAAATGTGAGAAGGAGAAGAAAGATAAAGGCATCGAACTCAAAACTCTAAGCACTCTTTTACTGGCCATTCCTAATGACTATCAACATCTCTTTGTTGAATATGATGATGCTAAGTTGCTTTGGGAAGCACTGGAGAAGAGATTCGTTGGGACAAAGAGTACAAAAAGAAACATGAAGTCTGTTCTCAAACAAGACTTTGAAAATTTCAAAGGAAAGCCCAATGAAACACTCACTCAAGTGTTTGACAGATTCAACAAACTAATTGGTGAACTCAACCAAGTTGGTGTAAAGATGGATCAAGAAGATGTTAACATGAAGTTCCTAAGGTCTCTTAGTGAAGAATGGGCCATGTACACAGTGGTGTATAGACAAAGAGATGCTCTAGAAGAAAAGGAGTTAGATGAACTCTATAATGATCTCAGAGTGTTTGAAACTGAGGTAAATCACAAAAACCCTTCTATTTCTTCTAACAATGCTGCATTTGTATCAAGTACAGGTCAAGGGCAAGAAACCTCCACAGGAAAGGCTGCAGATTCTGAGGATACTGCAAGAGAATCCTTCTTCACTAGTCATGTGCATACTGCATTGATTAGTGATGACTTGGAACAATTGAATACAGATGATCTTGAGGAGATGGATCTTAAATGGCAGATGGCTATGCTGAGTCTAAGGGCCAAAAGATTCTTAAAAAGAACTGGTAGGACAAGCCTCAATTTCAACAAAGGTGACAAAGCAGGATTTGACAAGACAAAAGTCAAATGTTACAACTGTAACAACCTTGGTCACTTTGCAAAAGAATGTCCTCAACCAGACAAAAGATCAAAATCAACTGCTCTTGTGTCACAACAAGGACAAGGATATGACTGGAGCTTCCAAGCAGAAGAGCATGCTCAAAACCAAGCTCTCATGGCCTTTACTGACAACAAAACTGAGGTAAAATCTAAACCTTGTACTCCTGAATGTGCTAAAATTATTAAAAATCTAGAAAAAGAAAACACTAAATTAAATGAAGATTTAGCAAAAGCAATCAGAAGAAATCATGAGTTTGATAGTGTAATTGCTGATCAAGAACATCAAATAAAGGTGTACAAGATGATTGATCAACGAATCAAGGAAGAATTGCTTCAAGCTGTGGATGAGAAAGAGTTCTATGAAACAAAAAATAAAGAACTAACAAGTAAATTAGAAGAATGTCAGCTTGAAATTGAACAAAATAAATTAACAATTAAAAAGTTTGAAAGAAGCACTAAAATTCTAGATGAATTAACTAATAATCAAACTACAGAAAAAGTTGTTCATGGGGTGGGATATCATGCTGTACCACCTCCACACAAATTCATTCCTCCACTTAAAAACAGTTCAGAAAGAATCATTAATGAATTAAAAACTGCAAATCCAACTGAATCTAATAATGAAACATCTGAATCAAATGATTCTTCAGATGATGAGCAATCAATTGAATTTACAATATCTCAAACTGAATCACCAAAATCAATTGATACAAGTTTTCACACAGCTCAAAGTCCAAATGATTCTCCTAAATATAATGCAGAAAATATACCCAAAATTCTAAAAAGAGGAAACCAAAGAAATAGAAACCAACTCTTAGAACAAAGAAAAACAATAAAGGCTCAAGAAAATAAATTAAAATGTGTTATTTGCAATAAAGTGAATCATTTAGCAAAGGATTGTCACTTCAATCCAATAAATTGCAAGGAGTTCAAAGAATTTAAAGTTTTTAAAGAAAATGGAAAAACTCAAAGGTTAAAAGATACTACTGGTCCTTCAGTAGCAAATACAATCAAAACTCCAATTGCTGAAACTACAAGATTTGGAAGAAGTGCACCAAGATTTGTGCAAGACAGAAGAGTTGGCAGCCCAAAGAACAGCAATTACTTCAAGAACAACGGAAAATCCAATCAAAATAAACAATATTTTAAATTTTCCAACACCAGTAGAAACTCTAACAAATTTACTACTGGTGCTAACCCTAATTATAATGCTGTATGGTACCAGTACAAGAATACTACTGGTAAAAACCCTAATTTCAAAAATACTACTATTCCCAAAACAAATTTCAAAAACACTACTGGTGTTAACTCTAAAAACACTACTGGTCATTCTAAACATGGTAAGTACCCAAATACTACTGGTCCATCAGTAGTAAAGTATTCAGAAGCTAAAAACAATGGGTATCAACCAAGATCAGTAGGAAATTCTCACACCAGTAATAACTCCAAAAGGACAGTAGTAAAACAAAATACCAGTAATAAACAAGTATGGGTACCAAAAGTCTTTAGAGTTAAATCCCCAACAGCTCATTTCTCAAAGGATGAACCCAAGACATATAAAGCTTGGGTTCCCAAACTTAACTAATCCTTTACTCAATTGTGCAGAGCATTCAGATCCCAGAAGAAGGAAGAACATGGCATATTGATAGTGGATGCTCAAGGCACATGACTGGAAATCTGCAAATTCTTAAAGATTTCAAGTCATTTGATGGAGGATATGTGGCATTTGGTGAGAATCCCCAGGGAGGTAAGATTACAGGTAAAGGTACTGTTACTAATGGAAAAATTACCTTTGATGATGTATTTTATGTAGCTGAACTAAAATACAATCTTGTCAGTGTGTCTCAAGTTTGTGATAAAAAGAACAAGATTCTGTTCACAGACATTGAGTGCATCATTCTTTCTCCTGATTTTATTTTAGATGAAAAATATGTTGTTTTAAGAACTCCAAGGAGAAACAATGTGTATTGCCTGGATATAGGGGGAGAACTCATTTCTACAAATGAGGTCAACTGTTTTATATCCAAGGCAAACACCACTGAATCAGAACTTTGGCATAGAAGGATGTGTCACACAAATTTTAAAAACATGAATAATTTAGTAAAAAGAAATCTGGTAATTGGACTACCTCAAAAACAATTCATGTGTGATCATCACTGTGTTGCATGCCTAAAAGGTAAACAACACAAGACTTCTCATAAGTCCAAAACTGTGAACTCTATTTCTGTTCCTTTACAACTCTTACATATGGACCTTTTTGGACCTACTAATGTAATGAGTATTGGAAAGAAACAATATTGTCTTGTTATTACTGATGACTTTTCCAGATATACATGGGTTTTCTTTCTCAGGACAAAGGATGAAACAAGTGAACTCATAAAGAACTTAATTGTCAAACTGGAAAACACATCTGATCAAAAAGTGAAAGCCATAAGATGTGATAATGGCACAGAATTTAAAAATGCTAACCTAATTAACTTTTGTGATCTTAAAGGTATTGACAGGCAATACAGCTCACCTAGAACTCCACAACAAAATGGTGTAGCTGAAAGAAGAAATAGAACCATCATTGAAGCAGCAAGATCAATGCTAGCAGATTCAAAATTACCAATCACTTTTTGGGCAGAAGCTGTTAATACTGCTTGTTATGTTCAGAACAGAGTATTAATAGTGAAGCCACATTTTAAAACACCATATGAACTTTTTAATAAAAGAAAACCGTCTATAAGTTTCTTAAAATCATTTGGTTGTCCTTGTACTATTCTGATTACAAGAGAACAAATTGGTAAGTTTGACTGCAAAGCTGATGATGGAATATTTGTGGGATACTCTACTCAAAGTAAATCATACAGAGTATTCAACAAAAGATTAAGGATAATTGAAGAAAGCATTAATGTATCATTTAATGAAAATATTACTAATGAACAAGGAAATGGTCCAGATTGGCTATTTAACATAGACAATCTAACCAAATCCTTTAATTCTAACATGAATTTAAATACAGGTGATTCAAATGGTCACACTCAAAATGAAGGAACATCATCTGGTTATTCTGGTCAAGAAAAGATGAGATACATAATAGTTGATACTGCTCCCATAGTTAATACTGATGTCAGTAATAACTCAAATATTGAAAGCAGTAGTAACTCTGAGAATGAGGTCAGTAGTAATTCCAATACTACTGGTACCAGTAATAGTACTGAAAATACTACTGGTCCCAACAATAACCTAGATTCTCAAGATACTACTGATGCCAGTAACAACAACAATACTACTGATCTCAACGAAGACAACAGCAGTAGTAACTCTGACCAAGATGATGATGAACCAAACATCCATGACAATGAAGAATCACAAGATGAACAACTGCCTGAGACAAATGAGTCCAATCTTGGAAATCAACTAGTGGTTGATAAAGCTACAACTACAAGGACTCAGAAGAACCATCCGTTAGACCTTGTTCTAAGTGATGTTAACTCACCACTTCAAACAAGAAGCAAATTAAATAAAAGCTTAACTGCAAATATGTGTAACATTAGTTTAATTGCTAATGAATGTATGTATGAATGCTTTCTGTCTCAGGAAGAACCAAAGAAGATCCAACAAGCAATGAAGGACTCAAACTGGATTGAGGCAATGCAAGAAGAACTCCTTCAATTTAAATTACAAGCTGTTTGGACACTTGTACCTCTACCCAAAGGAAAAAGAGCCATTGGAACAAGATGGATATTCAGAAACAAGAAAGATGAAAGAGGCATAGTGATCAAGAATAAAGCATATGCTTCATTCAAGAAATTCAAAGTCTATCAAATGGATGTTAAGAGTGCCTTCCTATATGGGAAAATTGAAGAAGAGGTCTATGTTTGCCAACCTCCAGGTTTTGAAGATCCAAAACATGGTGATTATGTGTTCAAATTGGATAAAGCTCTGTATGGCCTACATCAGGCACCAAGAGCATGGTATGACACATTATCATCATACCTATTGAAGAACAACTTTAA
Organism: Calendula officinalis; assembly: GCA_963853835.1. NCBI lineage: Eukaryota > Viridiplantae > Streptophyta > Magnoliopsida > Asterales > Asteraceae > Calendula > Calendula officinalis. The sequence goes on from OY970832.1 coordinate 25,880,920, forward strand.
AAGAGGAGCCATTGATAAAACATTGTTTACAAAGAAAGTCAAAGATGATATACTACTGGTACAAATCTATGTAGATGATATCATCTTTGGTTCAACCAATGATACATTGTGCAAAGAATTTGAAGAGCTGATGCAGATTAAATTCAAGATGAGCTCCATGGGTCCAATGAACTTCTTCCTTGGACTCCAAGTCAATCAAAGAACTGATGGTATTTTGATAAATCAATCAAAATATGTCAAAGACATCTTGGAAAAGTTTGACTTGAAAGACAGTAAAAGTGCTAGTACACCAATGGAAACACACAAACACCTACATCCTGATGTTGAGGGGGAGGATGTAGATGAACACTTATATAGATCAATGATAGGCTCTTTGATGTACTTAACTGCATCAAGACCTGACATTATGTATAGTGTTTGTGTGTGTGCTAGATATCAAGCAAGACCCAAAGAACTACACTTGCAGGCTGTTAAAAGAATATTCAGATACTTGAAAGGCAAACCATCACTAGGTCTATGGTATCCACATGACTCACCCTTTGAACTAATAGCCTATACAGATAGTGACTATGGAGGTGAATGTCAAGATAGAAAATCCACTACTGGTGGATGTCAATTCTTTGGATCAAGACTGGTGTCATGGCAATGTAAGAAGCAGACAAATGTATCAACATCTACTGCTGAAGCAGAATATGTAGCTGCATCTGCTTGCTGTGCTCAAGTACTATGGATTCAAAATCAACTTCTAGACTTTGGTATCTCTATCCTTAAAACTCCTATTTTTATTGATAATCAAAGTGCTATTAGTATTGTGAATAATCCAGTAAAACATTCAAAAACTAAACACATTGAAATAAGATTTCACTTTATAAGAGATTGTAATGAAAAGAAATTAATCAAAGTAGTTAAAATCCATACTGATGATCAATTAGCGGATCTTTTTACAAAAGCATTTGATGTAGGAAGATTCAACTTCTTGGTTAGCAGTATTGGAATGATTTTAATAACTTAAAATCTCACTTAAAATCATGTGTAAAGTTAGTGTTGTAAAATATTATTTTCTTAAGTGTTTTACTACTGGTATTGCTGTACTACTGGTGTGAAAGTGTATGCACAAAATACTACTGATAGTTCATTACTACTGGTGTATTTTAGGTTTACACAGATACTACTGGTAAGTCAGTACTACCGGTATTCACATATACTACTGGTCTTGTGTGTTAATTATTACTACTGATGTCTATAGTTACTACTGATGTCAAAATCCTTAGTCATTACTGATGTTAGTAGATACTACTGACGTTTTACTACTGATGTCTTATTTACTACTGGTCTTTCATAAACACAATTACCAAACTAACCCCCATGAAAATAACCGTTATGTTATGATTCGAAGGCTATTTTCGTAGTTTTGCAGGTTTAATCGAAAGATATAAAAGGCGGCAGATGATTAATTTAGCATTATCTTCACTTCGAGTCTCTAAACACCTTTCGATAAACCCTAGTTTACGATCAAAAACCCTTCATCTTTAACAAAATTCTTGCAAAAACTCAACAACAATGGCAACCTTACAAGCTCTCGATGTGCAAACCGATCTCAAATACTCAGAATTTCACAATATGGTTGCATTCTTAAAGAATCCCGACGGAACAAAAGATTTCCGTCCGATCGTAAAATTTTTGAGAAATTCATATATACAGTTTGCCTTAACTGTAAAACCAAAATCATATCAACAACACTTGGTGGATTTCTGGACCAATGCTGAGCGAACAGAAGGAACAACATCATCAATGATAAAATCTAAAGTAGATGGAAAGCACATTACAGTAACAGAACAATCAATCAGACACCATCTACAACTACACGATGATTCAGGTATGTCCACTCTTCCTAAGGAATACATTGCTGAAATTTTGAATAAAATGGGATATGAGGGAAGACTGAATATAGTTACTTTTCAAAAGGGTCTTCTCTCCCCACAATGGAAATTTTTAATACATACCATTCAGCATTGTATTTCTCCTAAAAGAAGTACTTGGAATGAGTTTAATAAGGCAATAGCCTCTGCTGTTGTCTGTTTATGCACAGACCAAGTATTTAATTTTTCAAACATGATATTTGATGGTATGTTGGGAAATCTTAGTTCTTCTAAATTTTTAATGTATCCCAGATTTCTACAACATATCATAAACTGTGAATTACAAAACTTGTCAACTCCTAAAAATATTTTTCTATTACCTGAGTTGAACAAGAAAGTTTTCTCAAATATGAGAAAACAATTTAAATTTTCGGGCAAGGAAACCCCTCTGTTTCCTAACATGATCAAAGATCAACCCAATATTGGAGAGGGTTCAACCATTGCTACAACCCAAGTTGAACCTCAACCCACTCCATCACCCCCAAATACAGCCCAAACACCAATCCAAATAGCCACTCAATCACCAACCCAAACAGAAGTCCTGAATGTGTCCCAGGAACTTGATATAAATCTGCAGAGTGCTACTCTTCACTCTGTGGAAGACCTACCAGACAAAACCAAAAACATTTCCACAATTTATAAAAGAAAGAAACTTTCTTCAAAGGACACCAGGGGACAAATCGAGTCACACCCCAGGCTCAAAGAGTTGTCCTCCAAGGAGGAGAGAGGACATGAGGGGAGGGCTTTCACTACTGATGCCCCAAAGGTGGGTGCACAGGACAGTGAAAACATCATTAGGACCCAAACCTCGGCAACTTTGAGTGATGACTCTTTTGAGGAATTACTCAAAGGACCCCGGTGCCAAGAAACCACAAGGGGGGGCATCTCTGCTTCTTCTAGGAAGAAGAGAATGTCTAAAAGACCCAATGAATCACCAAGCAGTGATGAGGGCAGATCTGTGGAATTGATGGAAAGGAAGGAAAACCTTAAAACCAATGTACCTGTTAGTAAGCCCGATGATCTTGCTAGATGGAGTGAGGGCAGTATTAAAATCACTCAATTGACGGATAAAGTGGATTCTCTTGAATCCACTGTACAAAATTGCCATATATATTTAACTAACCAAGGGAAAACCATGGCTGCAATGAAAAGGCATGTCAACACCATCAACAGAAGAATGAGATTATATGAGCACAGGCTTTATCAACAAGCCAAAATCATCAGACAATTGAAGAAAAAGATTGATGATAGTGAGGCTCCACCAGTTGAGCTCACTAAGGGGGAGAAGGATAATATACAGACAATGATTGATGAATCTATAGCAGCAGCATCATCCTCCCTTTTAAACTTAAAAGAAACAAATGTTGATGAAGGCCCAGAGATGATGGTGACAGAAGAAGAGCCTATTACTACTGCTACAATGGAAGAACAAGTTGAAAAGGAAATACCAGTAGTAACCTCTACTACTGATATTATAGCAGTAGTAAATGAAGAAAAGGAATTATTAGCAGCAAATACTACTGATGCCCTATCAGTAGTAACTCCTGAAGTAACACCAGTAGTAACTACTCTAGTTACTACTGAAGAGGAAGAACTACATTTTCCAGAGCTTATTGAAAGAGAGAGACATGTCATCATTACCAAACCACCAACACCTGATCAACCACTTATCATACCTGACATTGATGATAATGTGAATTGGTTTGAGGTTGATGAATGCTCACTTCCTCCACATCCAAAAATTCTTCAACAAAATGAACTTAGATCATTTTCTCCTTCAGTTATAATAAGTGGAGTGCCAGATATGAAATATATTCCACCTCCACCTTCAGCACACATTGGAAAGGGTAAAGAAATATATGATGAAGATTACCCTAACAGAGCTCTTGGTCATTACATGGTAAACAAGATAAATCTTGTTAGAGCTGATAAACAAGACAAATGGAAGGTGAAGAATATGAGATTTTGGGAGAAGGTAGCTAAGTATCAAGCTCTTGAACAAAAGAAGAATCAAAGAGAAATGCATGTTCAAGCACCTGTTCAAATTAAAGATGTTCAGATAGAAGGCCAAGAAGCAGAATTCAAAAGGTTTAGAAAAGTAGAAGAAGAACATCTAAACTGTCTTGAAGAGCTTGTAGCAGAATGCAAAAGAACAAAAGGTGAGTTACCTGATGATATATTTGAACAAAAAGCTCTTATGATAGATTTTCTGAAGACAAGAGGTCACAGTGCAAAATCTTTTGGGAGAATGAAGATGGTAACTATTATTGAAAAATACTGCACTGAAAAGAAGAAAGACCTGGCTGAACAAGAAGTTAAAGAATCAAAGAAAGCCAAAGCCAAAACTTTAGTACCAATCAGCTTAAATTTGCTCAAAGCTGGTAGTGTTACAACTGTTGGTAATACTTCAACTCCCCAATCACTAAAAAGAAAATATGTTGATCAAGAACAAAGCTCTAAGAAGAAATCAAAACAACAAATTATACCTGTTCTTGAAATGCCAGTTGCTCCTCTACAGAACAATCCAATTCTTAACTGGAGAGTGATGCAGAATAATGTCATAGAAGTCATAAGGGAAGACAAAGTAGTACAAAGATTCACTGGATGGTTACCCTTAATCAGATCATGTTCAAGAAGTGATGTAATCAAACTTCTGATTATTGGGAAACCAAGAATGACAAAGAAATCATGGAAAGAATCTGGAGCTGGATACCTGACTAGAATGATAGATGCTGCATTTTATCCAGATAATTATCCAGAACAATTTACAAATCCAGGTAATGTATATGCTTGGAATGTCATTCCTACTGCAAATATGTATTTCTTTGAGAAATCAGGCAAAGTGTGTGAATTGTACTTATATGAGAAAGAATATCCACATTCAGAGAAGACAATGTATCAGATATTCCTAAACACTTTGATGAAACCCTATGATGCTGTTATGTTCCAAAATAAATTGAATTATTTTACAAAGAGGAACAGCAGATATATTATTGAACAAAGGCTTCAACAGAATCAAAGAACTCTTGAGAAAAGAAGAAAAGAACAAGAGGAACAAAAGAAACTTGATTGATTAAGAGATGATCAATAAGTTTAGGGGGAGATTGTTGGAGCAAAACACAGATCAACTTATTACTGATGCTGCAGTTAGTACTGACATACTTAGTACTGATGGGGCAGAACATTTACTACTGATGAAGTTGATGCTGGTGTATACTATAACTAAGTTACTACTGATCATGAGAAGATTGAAGATACTACTGATCATTGTAGTTACTACTGACGTTGATTATGGACTTACTACTGATCATTGCAGTTACTACTGATACGCGTTTTTGGAAGATATCAAGTCCGAGATCTTCGTAGAGATAGTTATAGAATGTAATTAAATGTATATCTTTTATAATTCGATGTAAATCAAGTCCTAGAATAACTAGGGTAAATAGTTTAGCTTCAAGGACTACTATAAGTGTGTTCCTTACGAATTGTAAACGTACGTGTGTATTGTTAACTCAATAATATACATTGAAGCTTTTTGTGAAACTGTGTTCTTAATATTCTTGCATATTGTTCATACAGTTCATTGTTCTTAATTATTGATATAGTGTTGATCCGCTGCAACTTCTATCATCAATTAGATCTAAGGTGTTTATTAACTTGTATATAGTTAATCGATCCTGACACTAACCTAATGCATATCTATTAAAAATGAAATGTAGAAACAAGCCCAAAACCCTATTATTGACAACAGCATATAGACAACACTATCGGATGCAAAATGCCCCAAAAAACCTTGTCAACAAGTGCAACATGACACCCACTCTAAGCACTTTTCGTTAAAACCAACACTGGAGAACAAAGAAAATGATTATAAATACTAATTTAAATGGATTTTAACTATTTAATTTAATTTAATAATAAATGAAAAGGACCGGTAACACAACATAGTGTGTGGGCTGGGTTGATTCAAGGCCCAACTCTGTATCTTGGGCTCAAAGTTTAAATCTCGCGGGTATTAAACATATTAACCTTCTTTTATGGGATTAAGATTGTTTGTAGACTACATACATGCAAATTGGTAGTTTTTAGGTGTTTCTATGTCATTATTTGTAGACTACATACATTTACTTCTTAATTTCCTTTACGAGTAATGATATTTAGTCATATCATTTGATTCTACTTATTAGATGAAGATATGTGTCAAAATCAAGAGATAGTATTAAGAGAGAAAATTAGTTGAGTACACATATCATTCTATTAAATATGTATAACTATTAATAGGACTAAATATCATTTCTCTTCCTTTATATCAACTTCTTTTATATCAAAGCAAATTGCATTTTTGGATATAAGATAATCAAGAAAACAAGCCAATTATATATATATATATATCGTGATTCGTTTACAAATTTCAGTTTCTTCGGTCTCATTTACTAGGATGCACCAAGAGCATATAAATAAATGAAAATTTACCTTTTTAGTACTCTAAATCTGTTCTTATGTATACATATTCGCTATCCCTTTGCTACATTGTGTGCAACTAACAACACAAATCATTTCTCCGTTATTTAAACACGTAACATATTGTTATAGTTTATCTTGATACTTATAGTACTTATTTCAATTTAGAAAAGTAGGGGGGCGGGGGGGGGGGGGGGGGGGGGGGGGGGGGTTGTTTTGATAGGCATTTAAAACGTGTTTATTGATTTTTCTGAAAAGTGAATAAGTAATTAAATGTTTTGTAATCTAAAAGCAACTTAAAAAAAACAGTTTTACATTATTTTTCTAAGAAGTTATTTCAAAATAATTCATGACTTTTAACTGTAAGTTTACATTTTACACAAAAAAAGTTCATCCAAACACTATTTAAATCATGATTTATCAACATTTCAATGCTAATAAAGTTTTCAAACATTTTTTTATAAACTATTTTTCAAAACTAAAAACTTCATAAAACCGCTCATAATCGTGACACCAACTGACACTAGCACGTAGACACTCCAAGTGCACTTTTATTCCAACAATACCCTTTCTCATAAGTTTTTTTTTTAACCAACTAATTATTATTTTTAATTTAAAACATACTACTCCCTCCGTCCCTTAATAAAGTTCCAATTTCAATTGGGCACAAGTTTTTAGGAGTTAGTTAGTGGTGGGGTCTTGTTAATAAATTTGATCAAAATATAAGGTTATTTTGGAGAGAGAAAGTGTTTTTAAAAGAGGGTTAGTGGTGAAGTACATGGTAATAATATTATTTTATTGAATGGGTCCCTCCAATTTGAGAAATGGGAACTTTATTTTGGGACAAATATTTTGATAGAAATGAGAACTTTATTAAAGGACGGAGGGAGTATTAACTAACTAATTTAATTAAAAAATAAAACCATTAAAGTAATAAATAAATATATTTTTTTAAAATTTTTTATTCTACCTTTGCTCATCTGAAAGTGGCGCAGGAAGTCCTGACACGAAAATTGGATTGTCGGCAAAATAGTCTTGAAACAAACATTCAGCGTCACTAGCTCAATCTCGATATAAGTATCGTCTCAGTGCTCTCAGTGGCGGGTGTGAACTACCGGTCCCCTATTCTGTATCTGTGTTAAAAAAATTTAAGATAGTTAACCATTTTGGAGGCATTGAAAGCCTTCTTAATCGCAACGAAATTTTCATATCAGAATCGTAATCCATTTTGTGAAAATAGTATAGTGAAATGAATGTAGTAGGGTGAAAGAAGAGTTTAAGAAGTTATGTGAAAATATAGTGTTTATGGTAAGTATTTATAGGGATAGAAGTATTGAAAAAAGTAAGAAAAAAAATTAAAACTAAAATTAAAATTATTTAAAAAAGATATTATTATAGTTTGATTTTTTTAAACATAATTTTTTTTCCACCAATCAAATGGTAGGATATGAGGGTGGACCCTGCTCTTTACATCTCTCCTCACATCACTAGCCGAAGCAAACAGCCGGCTCGACCTAACTGACGTCAGGTGCCAACAGTTAAAGCAAACTGGCGTACATCGGTTGCTAACAAAAGATGATGTTGTCATTGATATAAGTACTTTTTGAGTTTAAAAAGATATCCAAACACACAACTGCTAGAGGGGAACTTAAAAACAATATGGGGCAAGAAACAAGTGCTCGTGATTGCAGTTAATGTTGTTTAGGTCATTCCTAGTATAATATTTCCCCTTTCATACGCATATTATATTCCATTTTTCCTTCCTTGCACATCATAAGGTTGCTTTTATTTACAAAACATGTGCCAGGTTATATGCAAGCTCACCCATACCTACCCATCATATCAGAATCTAGATTTATCATTCATTGATATTTTTGTTTAGGTGACTAATTGAGGTAATATATACTAAAAGCTCAGTTATTTGATTAGTGTTGTCTTTAACAAAACTTGTTTTTCTATTACTGAAAAACATACGGTCACGTAAAAAATTCCCTAGGAGATCCATGGATTCAACGAGAGAAAAACACTCGCGTCTAAATCATAATTTTCTACTCTAAGTAGAAGTCAATGTCAAAATTATATGTCACAATATTCAAGGCTCAAACCTACTTAAAACAGGGCAAATAACAACCTAAAAATGCCTAAATATTCAAATGAAGCTAACTGCTTCCCTTTGAAACTATCATTGTGACATTGTATTCACATGAAGATAACGATACCAATCTACCAACCATGAGGATTTAGCCAATTCTATGCCCCAATCCAATTTGGTTACCCTTGCTATTAAACCAATAAAAGTCATATACTAGACAACGAAACCCCATCGTTGTATATTATTAATCAAATAATATATAGTAATACAAAGTCACAAAGATACCTAAATAAACCCTAATCCATCTAGGATCGGGCTGGGCTACATCAATGTAACATAACCGATAACCTATTACTCTAAGAGCATCTCCAACCAAGAACCCTGTAAAAATAATTCTATTTCTATAAGTGGTGGGTCCATTAACTCTAAACAACATCTCAACTTCAACCATAAACTCTATCCATCACTTCAAAACCCTTTAAAACTAGTGGGATACTCACACAAAAAGTGTGAGGTCCATTGATAAAGTTAGTTTCTCTCACTCTAAATATAGAGGGATTTTCAACTCACTCTATATTTAGAGTGGTAATAGAGTTGGATTGGAAATGCAAAAACTCTATAGTTATAGAGATAGAGTTGGGTTAGAGATGCTCTAATAAAACAAATACTCATGTGTTCAATCGATATCACCAACCACCTCAACAACCATTTCAACAAAAACCACGCGATATAGTATCATCAAACTCTCCAGGATGGGCTAAGTTGACAAGACATTTTCGGTATAGCTTATTGCTTCGAATACTTTAATTATATCGTGAAACACTTAATTCCGGCAGTTATTTATCTTTTTTTTCTTGTAGAATTTTTTTCTTTTTAACACTTCATCCGTTTCAAAATAAGTGATGCACTTTCCATTTTAGAGTGTTTCAAAATAAGTGATAAATTTTGAAAACTTATCAAATTTGGTAAAAGGTAGTGGGATCCATACTCACTAACTATCTCCTTTAATATAGTGAAATGACACATTTACCCTTACTTTTACTTTTAAGCATCATTAAATTCACTTTAATCAAAATATGTGGTGCTCATCCTCCACTAACTATCTAATTTAATCTAATTAACCTCCATTATCATATTTTGACTCAAAAACCGTGAACTTCAAAGTGTATCACTTATTTTGAAACGGAGGAAGTATTATTTTTTAGTGGGGATGAGTTAGTGTTAAGTTGTTGTTGGCCGACCTTGTTACTAACTCATCGGTAGGAAAGATGGTGATATGGTGCTATTGATGGGTTAAGAAATGTGACGTTTGTGAGAGGCCTAATAAAATGTCTTGCAACTGACATTTAAGCAATTCAATGAATCACATAAATCTTGTATCTCTTAAAGAGTATTAAATCATGAAAATTGGACTCGGTATTAAGCAAATCATGAAAATGCAACTCTGCATTAAGCAAATCATGAAAATACAACAATAATACTTTTCAATCTTGTCACATGCAGTGTATGAAGAAGATGAGATGTATATATCATACACTCGCCGGAGCAGAAAATGCATGTTTCTTAATTTAATCAATCTTGAATTCCTTTATACCCATAAGAATCTTTAACATAATAACCTTTAATTCTCTAAACACAAAGATATAACAACAAATTTTGGCGACCACAAATTTTTAAACGTTTGTTGACAAAGTTGAATGAACCACCTTGTTTTTTTGCTTGCCCATAAGCCAAAGTAAACACCTTTTTGCAAAAGATGGTGGTTTTGATGCTAATGGTACTCCTTGTGGTTCAACATTATTGTTACAACTCTGTACTTCTTGATCATCACAACCCACCTCACATGCCTTCAAATCCTCTCCGGCAACATTTTGCCGGAGCAAAAACTGTAATGAAAAAGCTCCGGTTGATGGCGGCTCAACGGTGGCTGCCGCCACCGCCGATGTTGAATTAGGCTTTTCTTTCTTCCCTCTAAGCCAAATCTTGGACACTGAAAAGCTCTCCCTCCTCAAACTGCCGCCACAATTGCCGCCGGCGACGGTTCTGAATGGTTCAATTCCTTTGAAATCTAACCGTGAATCGCCGCCACATTCAGACCTAGCTGGCTTGTGACCAGGGGTAATTGGGAGATTTGACTTTTTGTAAGATTGTTTCTTTATTTGGGCCCTAATCGGTACTTTTAACGACGAATTATCATCCATCACATATTCAAAAGAACCCATTGAAAAACACCTCCGACTGTCAATTTTACTCTTTTCATCACCACAGCCACCGCCGCCACCGCCATCCACATTCTTGAATTTCCCAAGTTTAATCGTAACAACTTTCTCTTTATTACCCTCTTCATTGGCCTCATTTTGACCCGAATTCGATGGTTCGGATTCAAATTCTTCATCATCATGAACATCAACACTAAAATTGGAATTGACCCTTTGGATTGTGGGCTCGTTTACAATCTCTCTAGAACTGATCTCGCCGCTATTAGATTCAAGAACAAGAACAATTGGTGAACAACAAGTGTTTGGTGAGTAATCAAGCAAATTGCTTCTACAAAGAGGGCAAGTAGAGTGAGATAAAAGCCACGTGTCAATACAATCCATATGAAAAGCATGGCTACATTTAGGCAATAATCTTAGTTTATCATCACATTCAAATTCACACAAACAAACAGCACAATCAAAAGGGTTTTTTACACCAATTATCGATTTGTAAGTGAAAACAGGAAGTGAGTCAATGAAAGACTGGTCAACGCCGGAATCATGGAGAGTAAATAGTTGTTGTAATTGACCTTGAAGTGCACTCACATTATCAAATTCATCAGGGTCTCTGTTTGATGGTCTTACAAGAAATCTAACAAGAAGATGAAGTAATCCAGATATGAAGAAAATTATGGCCAGAATTATGATGATTAACAGAACACTTGGACTCACATTGTTGCTGAAATTTGAACCGCCTTCTACGGCGGCTTGAAACGGCGGCAGAGGTGGTGGTGGCGGTGGTGGCGGTGGTGGCTGAGTGTAAGAATAAGGCTTTTCGTATGAAGAAAGAAGGATTTTCCGGTCCATTTCTTGGCGGAAAATAATAAAGATTGAAACTTTATGGTGAAATCATATGATATGAAGAAAACCCAGGTCTGAAATTATGTAAATTGAAGAATTATAAATGCATTTTGAAGGTTTTTGAAGAAAGAGATTGGATGGGAACTCTGCAAGTCAAAGAGGTAGAGAGAGAGATGAAAATGACAGTCTGGACTGAAATAAATTTTGCATCTATGGAAGCTTTAATTCCCAGAAAAATAATAATCTGATTAAGAAGCATTGATCCATGAAAAACATGGTTGGTAAATTTGGACAATTAGGAGTAGATTAGATTTGCCGTCAATGGCGGTATCAAGGGGTGGGCGGGGTGGGCGGGGTGGGCAGGGTGGGCATCTGCCCACCCCAAACTTTTTCCGATTAGTATAAATTTTTTAGAGGTCGGTTCATTTTTTGGCTTGGTTCATCCAAAAATAAATAATATATGAGCGATAACTAATACACGTCATATATTAGCTCAGTGGCTAACTCATGTATCTTAAAACATATAACATTTAATTTAAATCCATTCCATATGCATATATATTTTTTTAAATCTTTTTTTTTCGTTTTAAAGTTTCTTTTACTCCGTTTCCTATTAAAATCTTATTTTCTTTTGATTCATTTTCCTCTAGGTTTATTGGTTTAAAAATATTATGGTTATCATTTATTTCATCACACATATATTTTAACCAGTGACATATTAGTCCACATCATCTATATATGAACACTTTAAAAACTTACTTGAACGTTATAATAAAATTGAATATGAATATGAGTTAAGAACATAAATCGTGTATACGAAATCTACCACTATAAAAAATTGTAATCTATTTTTTATATTACTAAATTTTAGAATTTTTATTTTCGAATTAACTAACACATAAATTTTGATTTTGACTAATTTAGTTTACATTTAGACTTTCGTCAAACTAAAACTGATTTGATTTTAAATAAAACCTCACTCAAAGAATCTAACTTGAACTCTAAAATTTTGCCCACCTTCAAAAATTTGTCTGGTACCGCCCCTGTTTGCCGTTTCAAAAAAAAGAAAAAAAAAATCTGGACAATTAGTAATAGTTTTATGATTTTAGTGTAAATCAATTATTATTATGTTTGTTATACTCCGTAATACGTAAAATAAAACAAATTATATCGAAAATAACAAAAGAAAGGTAGTTTTCTATAACTATATTCTAATAAAATGTTATTAAATACTCCCTCCGTCCTTAAATAAAGTTCTCATTTGTGTTGGGCACAATATTTTAGGAGATAATTAGTGGTGGGGTATTTGGTATTACTTTTGATTAAAATATAAGGTTTGATTGGAGAGAGAAAGTGTTTTAGGAGATAGTTAGTGATGAAAGTATTGGTAATAATATTATTATATTAAGTGGGCCCCTTAAGTTTGAGAAATGGAAACTTTATTTAGGGACAAAATTTGAAGGTGAAATGGGAACTTTATTTAGGGACGGAGGGAGTATAATGCAAAGAGAGGCCAAAAACAGCAAACGTAAATACAAGGGAACAGCCATCTGCAAGGAGCAGATGGCAAAGTCCAGATACATTTTAGTTATGTAATTTGTAGATTTGAAAGATCATTGACATAAATGTCATATCAGTTAACTAGTTATTTTGTGATGAATTTTTATTTTTTACAAATGCAAGATCATTAAATGATTTAAATTTTTTTACTGAAAGTTGATTTAGATTCTAATAATTTACATCCAAGTATGGAGACACAGATATCATAGTATACTAAAGGGACTTTGGCATAGTGATAAGGTGTTTATCCTACATTTTTATGGTCGAAAATTCTAATCTCATAATGAGCCTAAGTGATATTTGAAAGTAGATTAAAATTTGCACGATATCAAAGTATGAATACATACATAAGCATATATTTAACAATATCATATATCATGTGTACTTAATAATTTCTATTATATGCAAGATTTTAAATAGGAATTCATTTTTTCACGACAATTTTTATATCATATATCACACAATACGAGTTTTACAGCTAACTGTACAACTATACTAAATAATGATTATGGTAGATGCATTTAAAATTGTGATGTAAAAATCATCCCCTTTCTAAATAATGTGAGGTGATGTGTGAGATGGTCAAATTAATCTCAAGCTTTGAAAATCATGACAAGGTCATGGCATTTCCTAAGTTATGATTTAAGATGACAATTATGTATGTATATTATAATGAGATAATTTCATACACGTCCTTGTAACTTCCAATATTACGTATATATCTTTGCAAACTTCATTATTATGTATATATCCTTCTGAAACCTGAAAATCCTCACATATATCCTTTAACCTAATTTAATAATCTATAAATCATTTAAAATTAAAAAAATATAAATCTTAATCTAAATTAATAGTAAAATACCCTAAATACCTTTAAATGCCAAATGTTTTTTCTTGCCAAACTCGAAAAGTGCATTTTCTTTCTGTAACGTCCCGAATTTTGTAAATAAATAAATTGTACAAAAATATGATAAATAAGGATAAATCGTTTAAAGATCGTAAGAATTGGTTTCGTGTCATTTGGACACCGTTTGATATAGTTAAGGTCGAAACCAGGTCGAATTGGACAACAAAAAGTTACAGCCTAGCCGCCTGAGCGAGTTCGCGACGCGAACTAGGGTTCGCGATCGCGAACAGTGGACAGAAAGTTGGATTTTTGATGGTCGGAGTTCACGGCCACTTCCCGATCGCGAAGTGTTCCCGACGGGGGGAAGTTCGCGACGCGAACTCCAGTTCGCGAACGCGAACTGTGTAGCTGCTATAAAAACGAGTTTTGGGGCTAGGGTTTGGACACATACACCCCCTATACCCTACCAGCCGTTATTTTGGAAGAAGTGCACGGTTTTTGCTGACTTTGAGCTTAAATCTTCATATTTCTTGGAGATTATTGATCTAAGGTAAGAATCATTGATTGTTTATGCATCTCTTTGATATTTCAAGCTTTTCTTGGGCATTAATGGTGGTTTTGGGAACCAACCATGTCATCTTGGGGAAGATGACCAAATATGAGTGTAAATCACTCCTTGTATGCTTGTGATCATTGTGTACAAGCTAGATTTGGGTTTAAAGATAAGAATCTTGAACTAGGGTTTGAGATTTCACCAAGATTGCATGAACTTGGTGATTTGGGGATGTTAATATGGGTGAATTAGTAGCTAGTTATGGATTCTAACTAGGTTTTGTGATGGGATTGATGTTAGGTCAAGAAGACCTTGTGATTGGAAGTACTTCTTGGATTTGGAAGTAAAGATTGTGTTGTTGAACACAAGTGTTGGATAGCATTGCTAAGGTGAGTACATGTGATCTTTTACTGAGTACATAGTAAACCATGTTTCATAGTTTGAATTGATTTCTTAGAGTCTTTATTAGATAATTGTATTTAATAAAGAAAATATTAAATTTAGTTGACTTTAATTGAATTGACTTGAGTTGGATTGACTTGAATTGTTCATTATGTGTTTAGTTACCACTAGTAGATATGAGTTGTGATAAGGGGCTTTGACCCAAGTCGATGAATTGTTATGTGGTAGCTAATCATTTGGATCCTAGATAACCCACACAAGTTGGGGGAGTTAGTGGCTACTACTTGGGGCGGTACCACCCTGCGCAAGAGTAGTATGTCGAGAAATAGATAACCCGGAAAGCGGGGGAGTTTGAGATAACCCGGAAATCGGGGGAGCAAATAGATAACCCGGAAACGGGGGAGTTACCTAGATAACCCATATCGGGGGAGTTTGTTTCGGGGAGGCCCGTTACGTATGTGTTGGGCTTATGGCAAGCCTTAGAGTATGATTGATTATGTGCAATGTGATAATTATTTAATTATTATTTTATTGCAATTATTTCTAACCGGGTCAAAAAACCCATGTTTCTCACGAGACAATTTTGTCTCACGTACTACATTTCTTTTGACTATGTACTCAGGTTCGGGAGCTAAGGATTAGGCGGCCCGTAGTATTAGCATTGGATGATTAGCTCGGTGTACCATTTGATTCCCTAAGACTTTAGCTTGATATGATTGTAACACCGATTTTTTATACTCGTTAATCTTTCCAAATGTTTAAACTCAACTATGTTTTTGGATATTATGGATCCTTGGATGTTGAACTCATTATTTATTTAAAAGTTTAAATTGTTTTGAAAAATTGGTGTGTTACAACTTGGTATTAGAGCTTTAGTCTAAGTGAATTAGGTTGGTTACCCACCCTAGACTTAGACTTTGCTTTTGGGACATTATGTGCCATAGGAAGTTAGGTTGACCCTTGAGAATTAGGGTTGACCATTTAGGGAATTGTTATAGATCGAGCTTTTCTTATATCTTATGTGACTATTTAGTCAAATAATTGGATTCTAATTGGTTGACATCTTATGTTAGTAAGATGGCTAGAACAAGAAGTGGTCGGCTTGTACCGGATGGAGAAGGGGATTCAAATGTGATTCCCAATATACCTCGGAATGGAAATGGTGGAGATGTATCCGGTGTTGGGAATAACAATGTACCGGTAACGGTAGAAGCTCTTCAATCCATGCTCACCCACATGAGGGAGGTGATGCAACAAGATGTTAACCGGATCATAAATGAACGGTTGAACTTTAATGATGAAGAAAGGGACGAGGATGAGGATCGTGATGAAGAAGAAAGGGAAGAGAGAGAGGATACTCCTCCTCTCACAAGGACCCGATCAACGGGAAATAGTGTCCCGACCGAGAAATCCTCCAATGAGGATAGAAATGTTGACAAGATTGAACGTGAAGGATGTTCTTACAAGACATTCTTGGCATGCCGACCCGACAACTACTACGGGAGCATGGAACCGAAGGACACTATGCGTTGGATCCGGGAGACGGAACACGTGCTTGAGAGTAGCAAGTGTAAAAAAGAAGACATGGTGACCTATGCCTCACGTGTGCTTAAGGATGATGCCTTTACTTGGTGGGTCACCGTGTATGAATCATTGGGGAAGAAAGCCGTCTACAAGATGTCATGGAAGGAGTTCACTAGGAGACTCAAGGAGAAGTTTTGTCCCGAAAGGGAGTTGGAGGAATTGCTGGAGGAGTTTTTCCACTTCAAGAAAGGCAATTTGACCTTGGATGAGTATACCAAGAAGTTCACGGGGTACCTCCCGTTTGTGATGAATGCCTACCCAACCGAACGTAGTCGTGTGGTTCGGTTTGCTAATGGGTTGTCATGGGAGTATGAGCTTGAGGTGAAGCGGGCGGCCACTCTTGATGAGGCCATTAATGTTGCCCGGAGTGTTGAGAAAGTGGGAAAGAGAAGAGTTCAAGAGAGGTCGGTTGGAACCGAAAAGAGAAAGTTTGAAAAATTTTCCGGGCCATCGAAGAGAAGCAAGTTCACCCCGAGCGGGTCAAAGCAAGGAAGTGTTGGTGGTTGTAGAAAGTGTGGTAGGGACCACAAAGGAGAATGTAAGGCGGATTCGGGTGGTTGCTTCAAGTGTGGGCGTTTTGGCCACAAGGCAAAAGATTGCAAGGTGAGGAACCTTGATGATGTGGAGTGTTTCTGATGCCATGAGAAGGGGCACTATAGTAATAGTTGCCCAAAGAAAGGAACCGAAACGTTGGTGTCAACCGCTCACAAGAAGCCGGAGCCGTCGAAAGTCAAAGGGAGAGCCTTCCAACTAACCCGGGAGGAAGCAAAAGAGGCTCATGATGTCGTCTCAGGTACCTTATTCATTAACTCCATACCCACTTATGTGTTGATTGATTCGGGTTCTACTTATTCTCTCGTGTCTCATGAATTTGGTGCTAAGTTTAAGGTTCCACTAGAGTTACTTGATGATTTGTATGAAATAGAAGTAGCCGATGGGAAAACCTCTATCGTTCAACATATCTATAGAGATTGTGAATTAGAAATCGATAGTAAGAAGTTCAAGGTCGATTTGATGCCTATGGGAATTAAGGCTTTCGATGTAATTATTGGAATGGATTGGTTGGGAATCCACCAAGCCAAAATTTTGTGTGGAAAGAAGTTGGTGTCGATCAAGTCACCCGAGAATGAGAAGGTGTATATGTATGGAGAAAAGAGGCATCATATGCCAAATCTTATTACCACCATTAAAGCAAGGAAATGTTTATCAAAGGGATGTTCGTCATTCGTAGCCTATGTCATAGATGGGAGAAAAGAGAAGAAGACGGTGGATAATGTGAAGATTATTAGGGATTTTCCCGAAGTATTTCCCGATGACTTGCCCGGTTTGCCACCGGAGAGACAAGTCGAGTTTCGTATTGATTTAGTTCCGGGGGCGACGCCGATTGCCCGAGCCCCGTATCGTCTAGCCCCAACCGAAATGCGTGAGCTAATGTCTCAATTACAAGAGTTACTTGATAAAGGTTTTATCCATCCTAGTTCGTCACCGTGGGGTGCACCGGTTTTATTTGTGAAGAAGAAAGACAGTTCAATGAGGATGTGTATTGACTACCGAGAGCTTAACAAGATGACGATTAAGAACCGATATCCTTTGCCAAGGATTGATGATTTGTTTGATCAACTTCAAGGAGCCGATTATTTCTCCAAGATTGATTTGAGATCGGGTTACCATCAAGTTAGAGTTAAAGAAGGTGACACCGAGAAGACGGCCTTTAGAACACGTTATGGGCATTATGAATTTTTGGTGATGCCATTCGGTTTGACGAATGCCCCGGCTATTTTCATGGATCTCATGAATAGGGTTTGTAAACCTTTTCTCGATAAATTTCTCATAGTATTCATTGATGATATCCTTATCTACTCCAAGACTGAAGAGGAACATGAAGAACATTTGAAGCAAACTTTAAAAGTGTTAAAACGAGAGAAATTGTATGCAAAATTCTCAAAGTGTGAATTTTGGTTACGAGAGGTCCAATTCCTTGGTCATGTGGTATCTAGAAACGGGATAAAGGTTGACCCGTCCAAAATTGAAGCGGTAAAGAATTGGGAGGCACTGAAGACTCCAACCGAAGTTGTAACATCGCAAAATTTAAGCCATTTTTAATAAAAAAAAAACAAACCATAACCTAACGGAAGCGTTTCTGAACTTCCAAACTATTGCAAGTTACTAAATATTTACAAACCAATAATAATTTCAAAACAACTTTAATCTATTTTAAAAACTCCCGGTGTTACTAACCCAAGGCTTGACCCGTTTTCAAAATATCAGAGTGTCGACAAACATTCTTTCAACTCGACTCTTTGGTCACCCAGTCAAACATGTAAAGAGTCAACAAGAGAGGGATTAGCATAAAGCTAAGTGAATGAATTTATAAATATTAAATTGCACAACCACAACAATTTAAGTTAACACCCTTTTTTTGCAAATAACACCCTTCACAAATAATACCTTGCTCATATAGAAAATAACACCCTTTATAAATAACACCCTGCTTATAGAGCCAATAACCAGAGGAGCGGCGGTTCTGCAGAACCAGCAACTATTGTTGGCCGAACAACAGTTTACCGATAGCCCTATGCTACTTGGTACAATACCAGTGCTCCTCGACCTACCCGTGTCCAAGGAGTCCTGGTCGTGTTACCAATAGCATACGATGCCCAGCCCCTAACTGCTCAGGCTGACCTCTTTCCGTGTATATGCGCATATAACAGTTAGTTAACACACTGCTCGGTTAACTAACACCCAATTAAGAACCGAATTGAAAAACAATTTCTGCAGATCAAAAATCCTGCATTTTCTGCACGAACCGAAGTGGAACCCGAAACCATTGCAAGTAGTACACCTTAATGGTTATAAATCCACTCACCTTAGCAAAAGCTCCTTGACTCAGTAGTCTAATGTCACTGAGTTCCTTTGTCCTTTCCACTTGTGGACTTCAATTTCGGAATTACATCTGAAAACTCAAAGATTCAAGGCTCCAATTTGAAGATTTAAGCAAGAACAAGGTTTGTGTGTGTTTTGGTGTAAAACGAGAGAAAGAGATCGAGACAGAGAACGAGATTGAGATATTTAGACCAACTTTCTGATTTAGCCCATATATTCATACGTGGTCAGCTTGAGCTGGCCACTTGAGCTGTCCAAATTTCGATTTTATCAGTATAATAATTTTTAATTCGGAACCCTAAACGAACTGTAACGCCTTGAAATTTAACAATTAAATAATATTAATTTAATCGTCATATTAAAGTTTAAAATGAATAATTAGTAAATTAATTATAATGAAGTTAAGCGGTTCGTTTTATTAGACGTGAATTAAATTAGACAACAAATTATTAGGTGCGTTAATTATTTAGACGACCTGTAATTGACGGTTCACATTTTTAGACAACATTTAACTGGAAGGTTAAAATAAGTTACTTAATATTTTTTTTATATCTGATTTATTAGATATTTTAAATTATTCGCGAACGCATGTCGGGTTTTTAAACCCGAGTTAATAATGTTGAACGGAGTTTAATAATTATGAGTTGAGGCCGGCCTCTAGGCCAAGACTCGGACCAAATGAATTATGTTGTCGGGCTAGTGGTTGCGGGCTTGAAGCCTAACACAAATCTAATTATTATAAGGAGATAATTAACCCTAAACCCTTGCATCTTATTGTCAAACGTGCGGCCGTTTTATTCCCTTCGTCGCTCGTGATCTATATCAACGGAAGCAATCGTCAGGCAGTACAAAGTTAAATGGGAAGAGATTGAAGACAAATTCATAAGAAGGTCACGTGTGACGGTATTCGGTTGGATTGTATTTTGGTAAAGAAGTAAGAGCTTGAATTATTTTGCCAAGACACGTGTAAGAGGCGAGTGGGTGGAAAATAAGGGAGTCACCCGAGATGGAATGATTAGGCGGTGATGGTGTTGTGTTTAATTATTTTGTTGTGGCAATTGTTTTTTTTTTTTTTTTGGCGTGGAGGCTTTAATTTACCACTGATCCACAATATCAAGTGGGTGTAGGTGGTTATTTTAACATGGCCACAAGTAGAAGGAAGAACTCAGTCATGTTTTTGGTGGCGTTGGTTAGTGTGAAACCGGTGTTACGTGTATCTTGCTTATTGATTCGTAAGGGTATAAATCCTAACCTTTTCTTTTATAGTTTCAAGTGATTAGTTTTATCCGAGATTGAGAATTGATTGTGTCGGGTTTCAATCGGTGTTTGTTAGTTTATTGAATTGATTTGTTCTTCAGGTTCAACACCTAGATTTTGTAAGTGCCGGGTTTGGGTAGGATAAAATCCTTTATTTATAAACGAGACGTTGGTTAATCGAGAAACAGAAACTGAACCTTAAGGTTCTTGGTTTCTTAAACCGGAAAGTTTTCTAATAAGAGGATTAATTAGATTTTTGTGAAAAGAATTTTCTGTGATAAAAAGGGTTTTTGGGGCTGTCGGGTGCCTCGGGTTTTAATGGGTTGATGTCGGGATTCAAAACAAGTTTTAAACATCATGCTGGATTTTTGGCAGAAACTGTAAGCTGACTTTGGGTCCATTTTTACCACACTTAAAATACGTTTCTGGATTTTTGACCCGCGAAAGTCGCTAGTTTTCTGAGTCCTCTTTCCAATGCCGCTGACGGCTCGTTAATCTGATTTATGGTTTAAAAGATATCACTGTTTTAATAAAGTGTCGCGAAAAGCTTTTTCGGTTAGCTATTCAGTTTTGTAACCCGTTTTTAAGATACTTAGAGTCCGTTTTGAGAAGGGGCCGTGACACAGTAAATTGTTGTAATCTGAGTTTTCTAGCAGTGGTTAAAATGTGGGAATAATCTAACACACGTTTTGGGAATTAAATCAGTTCTCGTGAGGGTGCTGAGTTCTGGCAGATTGCTATGAGTTGAGTTTTGAGCCGAGCTTTAATCCTAGCCTTATTATATAATGTAGGACCTACTAGGAATTGATTAGAGACGCTCTTCTGCACCAAGGATATTTAGGAGCATACTGCTATTCGAGGTGGGTAATCTCACTATAAACTTGTACTTACTTTCGATTCATGATTATGTGTTATATGTTATGAATTGTCTTATTGATTGAGCTTGAGTATTGGTTGTGCGATTTATCTGAGTTACATGTGATCTGAGTTATTTGTGATTTGAGTTATCTGGAGCCTGAGTTATCTGAGTTTTGAGTTCATGAGTTAAAACATTAAACATAATATACTTGAGTTGTCTTGGCACCGAAGAGTACTGGTGCCAGACGTTTTGACTCAACACCGAAGAGTACAGGTGTTGAGCCTTGAGTTGTGTGAGGCGGGTCGAGGTTGATCTCTCGTCCCAAGTCACACAAGCGCACTATATAAATTTAAAATCTGAGAAAATGACTTGAGTAATTGAGAATTGAGTAGAGTCTCTAGGGATCACTTATGTGGCTTGAGTTGTTTGTAATTACTTGTTTATTTTGATATTATTCACTTAGCGGTGACTGACCCCAAACACTCCCCCCCCCATTTTGCAGGTACTAGAGCAAGTGCATTGGATGAACTGTTACTCGATGAGCTTTTATGGATTTGGATTCCAAACGTTTATCTTGAGTCAAATGTTTTTAAAACAATTATTTTATTTTGAGTCACATGTTTTTAAAACAATTATTTTATTTATTCCGCATTTAAAAACCATGAGACGGTTTATTTTTATTTTAATGAGATGGGACCGTTTGTTTACTTGTACTTTTGGGAAAATGATTATTTTATTTATTTAAAAATTTTTAAATTTTCCATGATTTTTGGGATGTTACAAGTTGGTATCAGAGCTCTGGCTTGAGAGAAATGGGTTCACAAGGGGTGAATTCCAAACTCAAGTCGAAGCATGAGTTTTCAAAATGAGTTTTCAAAAGTGTTTTTTTAAAATTAGTCCAAATCCAAATCGAGAAGCAGCGCATCACGACGACCTTATGCCTCTAGTACTTATTTATGAGTTATTTAGTTTATTAAAAACGTGGCGAGTGACATTGATTACTATGAGAATAATAGAGAATTAACTTGGATGTTGGTGATATGGTCATGTTGAAAGTGTCACCTTGGAAAGGTGTGATGAGATTTGGAAAGAAGGGCAAATTGAGCCCAAGGTATGTTGGCCCATTTAAGATCTTGAAACGGGTCGGTCTACAAGCATTTAAATTAGAACTCCCACCCGAGTTGCAAGGTATCCATGACACATTTTATGTTTGTAATTTGAAGAAGTTTTTGGGTGAAGTGGAGAATGTGATCTCACTTCAAGATTTGCGGGTGGATGCACCCAATCGATTGATTGAAGAACCCGATACCATATTGGAGGCCCAAACGAAGAAGTTGAGAAACAAAGAGATTGAATTGGTGTTGGTCAAGTGGAAGCATTCCCTTGGACCAAATTTGACTTGGGAAGTCAAAGATGAGATGAAAAACGCTACCCAAATTTTGTGGATTATGAGGCGATTCCGAGGACGGAATCCTCTTAAGGGGTAGGTAGTTGTAACGTCCCGAATTTTGTAAATAAATAAATTGTACAAAAATATGATAAATAAGGATAAATCGTTTAAAGATCGTAGGAATTGGTTTCGTGTCATTTGGACACCGTTTGATATGGTTAAGGTCGAAACCGAGTCGAATTGGACAACAAAAAGTTGCAGCCTAGCCGCCTGGGCGAGTTCGCGACGCGAACTAGGGTTCGCGATCGCGAACAGTGGACAGAAAGTTGGATTTTTGATGGTCGGAGTTCACGGCCACTTCCCGATCGCGAAGTGTTCCCGACGGGGGGAAGTTCGTGACGCGAACTCCAGTTCGCGAACGCGAACTGTGTAGCGGCTATAAAAACGAGTTTTGGGGCTAGGGTTTGGACACCTACACCCCCTATACCCTACCAGCCGTTATTTTGGAAGAAGTGCACGGTTTTTGCTGATTTTGAGCTTAAATCTTCATATTTCTTGGAGATTATTGATCTAAGGTAAGAATCATTGATTGTTTATGCATCTCTTTGATATTTCAAGCTTTTCTTGGGCATTAATGGTGGTTTTGGGAACCAACCATGTCATCTTGGGGAAGATGACCAAATATGAGTGTAAATCACTCCTTGTATGCTTGTGATCATTGTGTACAAGCTAGATTTGGGTTTAAAGATAAGAATCTTGAACTAGGGTTTGAGATTTCACCAAGATTGCATGAACTTGGTGATTTGGGGATGTTAATATGGGTGAATTAGTAGCTTGTTATGGATTCTAACTAGGTTTTGTGATGGGATTGATGTTAGGTCAAGAAGACCTTGTGATTGGAAGTACTTCTTGGATTTGGAAGTAAAGATTGTGTTGTTGAACACAAGTGTTGGATAGCATTGCTAAGGTGAGTACATGTGATCTTTTACTGAGTACATAGTAAACCATGTTTCATAGTTTGAATTGATTTCTTAGAGTCTTTATTAGATAATTGTATTTAATAAAGAAAATATTAAATTGAGTTGACTTTAATTGAATTGACTTGAGTTGGATTGACTTGAATTGTTCATTATGTGTTTAGTTACCACTAGTAGATATGAGTTGTGATATGGGGCTTTGACCCAAGTTGATGAATTGTTATGTGGTAGCTAATCATTTGGATCCTAGATAACCCACACAAGTTGGGGGAGTTAGTGGCTACTACTTGGGGCGGTACCACCCTGCGCAAGAGTAGTATGTCGAGAAATAGATAACCCGGAAAGCGGGGGAGTTTGAGATAACCCGGAAATCGGGGGAGCAAATAGATAACCCGGAAACGGGGGAGTTACCTAGATAACCCATATCGGGGGAGTTTGTTTTGGGGAGGCCCGTTACGTATGTGTTGGGCTTATGGCAAGCCTTAGAGTATGATTGATTATGTGCAATGTGATAATTATTTAATTATTATTTTATTGCAATTATTTCTAACCTGGTCTAAAACCCATGTTTCTCACGAGACAATTTTGTCTCACGTACTACATTTCTTTTGACTATGTACTCAGGTTCGGGAGCTAAGGATTAGGCGGCCCGTAGTATTAGCATTGGATGATTAGCTCGGTGTACCATTTGATTCCCTAAGACTTTAGCTTGATATGATTGTAACACCGGGATTTTTGATACTCGTTAATCTTTCCAAATGTTTAAACTCAACTATGTTTTTGGATATTATGGATCCTTGGATGTTGAACTCATTATTTATTTAAAAGTTTAAATTGTTTTAAAAAATTGGTGTGTTACACTTTCTTTAAGGGTATTTAGGTTATTTTACCATTAATTTAGATTAAGATTTATGTATTTTAATTTTTTAAGATTTACATATTATTTAATTAGGTAAAAGGATATACTTCCTCAATTTCAAAATAAGTGATACACTTTCCATTTTTGAGTGTTTCAAAATAAGTGATACACTTTAAAACTTTCCTTATTTGGTAAAATATAGTGGACTCGTACCACTAACTATCTTCTTTAATAAAGTGAAATTACTCATTTACTCTTACTTTTAAACATCATTAAACTCACTTTAATCATAATATGTGAGACCCTCACTCACTAACTATCCAATTTAATCTAATTTAACATTCATTATAATATTTTACCTCAAAAAACGTGAAAGCTAATTTGTATCACTTATTTTGAAACGGATGAATTATATGAGAATTTTGAGGTTTGAAAGGATATATACATTATATTAAAGTTTGTAAGATATATACGTAATATTGGAAGTTTACAAGGACGTGTATGAAATTATCCCTATTATAATATATATACAATTATACAAGTAAAGATAGAAAAACACATAATTTTTATTTTTTTGAACGGCTAATCCTAATTTATTCATAAATACCAACTATGTCCACTATGGGGTTCGAACCCCCAACCCCATGGATGGGGGGCAAACACCTTACCGCTAGGCTAATGACCCTTTTAGAAAAACACATAATTATAATTTTTAATATAGTTTATGTATAGTTCTCTTCATTTTAGCATATCTAGCCATTCTTATAATTAATTAACTATATATATTTTGCTCAGATGACTCAATACCTTTAATATGTCTAAAATTACAACTTATAACAGATAAATGTAAGTTAAGTTGGACGTTAGTATACTTCAAATCTTATACCTAAATTTCGGATCTTAGAGTGACTACATAGTCAAGTCAAGTTTTAGCGGATTATCGTATGAAGTAGGTGTATATACTGTCGTTAAATATCCTATATTGTAAAAAAAATCAGAACACGCTGAAAGGATATGAATTATCAACAGCTGGTCTATAAATTTGACTAATTATTATCTGAATTACATTTAAAGCGCAATATTTATATTTTATACTACTCAAAATACATAATTCAAACACGATGAATTAATACTATGCAGAAGCATAATTTTGCATTTAATCACTCAGTTGCTGATGCTGTCTTCGTTGACTTTTCAAATCTGGACCACCGAATACCAAAACACACCCACATCAATGCACATTTACTACACGCTTATTATTATAATCATGCAACCAATAATCAAGTTTAGGGAGCAATTAAATAACTATAAGAAACTTCATAAAATATTCAAGAAAACAAACTCTTGGAATTTGAACTCATATGCTTCGTTTTTTCTTCTAACCAATTCTCTTTTCACACTTCTATGTCATTTATTCATTTTTTATTACTTTTACTTTAAATAATTTCTAGGTAAAAGTTTCAATTTGAATTCGTTCAGTTGATTCTTGAACATACAATTCTATATATTGTTACTATTAGGAGTGAGTAGAAACAAGGGTAATCGTATTTGGAATTAGATTCACTTTGGAACCGTAATTCTGGACATGGAACCATTTTACCCAATCAAGTTCCGGATCTTAAAATTAAGGAACTGGTATCCACCAGTTAACTAGAACCAGCGGTTACTCAATCTATTTTTTAAAGAGTATTCTTGTTAAAGGAATATGGGGCGGTCAATTTTATGCTTGAACTGTACGTAGTCCAAATGTAACTGTTTTTGAAACCATGTAGTATATATTTAACAAGAGAGAGATTAATATCACTAGGCCATCACTAGACAAATATTAGAGTGTGATTAGTTAAAAATAAGGATTAAGAAGGTAATACTAATATAATGGAATGCATTTAATGCAACTCAAATATGGAGGAATGAGCTCTTTTGTTCCTTAAAGCCCATGAACGCGTGAAGAAAAAGATTGCACTAAAGTGGGTATAACTTTTACCTCATGCCTCTAGTGTTAATTTAATTGCAACATGTACTTTACATTAGATGGTAATAGTTATGTAACAATTTATATAGCAACAAATAGATTGACTAAAATATTAATACAAAAATATATATTAGACTTTGAACGAGTATAACAAAAAAAAACATTAAACAAACTACACAAAGATGAGAAGTTGTACTACAATATGAACATTGTTCTTCATGGATGAGTCCTCCATAAGATGATTAAGTATGTAATTAACAATAAACATTGAAAAACAAATTGAATGAGGTAAACGGTTATTATCATCAACAATTTTGCAACGATTAAACTATAAACTAATCAATGCTGCAAAATCATTAGAGTTGATACCATTGTGAACTGAACATAATTTGATGAATCTCACTAACCTACAAATCACAAAGATGGTCAACTGATCATACCCATCGATCACATAACTCACTTGCACTCTACATTTATGCAGTCACAGTCTCACAGATTCTGAGGTGGTGTTTGTTTTTTGGCAAAAAGTCTTTTTAGGGTCTTATGTCTGCAGGCGGGAAGACATTTTGGAAAAAGATCGTTTGTTTTTTGGAAGTCAGAAGATGAGGAAAAGTCTTTTTGGGGTCTGCTGTGAGAAGACTTGGACTATAGTCTTCCAAGTTTAGAAGACATTTTACTTAAACCTAAAAAAAGAGTTTATTCACCACCACTACCACTACCACCCATACCGCCCGCCACCACCCACCACCACCTACCGCCACATACCGCCACCACCACCCGCCACCACCACCGACCGCCACCACCCACCACCACATACCGCCACCACCACCACCACCACCTACTTCCACAACCACCACCACCACCCGCCACCACCTACCGCCACCACCGCCACCACCTACCGCCACCATATACCGCCACCACCCACCACCACCCGCCACCGCCTACCTCCACCACCCGCCACCACCCACCGCCACCTACCGCCACCACCACCTACCACCACCACCCACCACCACCTACTGTCACCACCATAACCACCACCACCAATACTGCAACTAAAAGAATATTCAGCCTGCAGACATTAAAAAACAAACAGTCTTTTTCTTATAAGCTGTAGACATTTGGTCCACATCTTCTCTGCAGATGTGGTCCGCAGACTGTAGACGTTTTTCGTCTTCAAAAACAAACGGCACCTGAATCTTTATCTTGTCTTTTCCTGCAACAAAATTTAATTAAAAAAAAGAAAAATAAACAAATAAATACGACGACATTTATGGCCCGTATGTTTTTCAACAGCTAATTTGACTTCAAAAGTCTCTCGTCTCGAAAACGCGACAACACAATCGCCCGAACGGACGTTTTTTATATCTCCTAATAACATTTTTGCTTCAACTGCCAACGGTTTAAATCTTTCATAATGATTTTCAACCAATTCATTGCCCGGTTCTTCACAAATTTTTCTAACAATGTTTAAAACACTCGGGTCACCACATAAATGGATTTCATAAGCGTACACTTGATAAACATCCGACATCATTTGAATTTCATCAATAACTGCCACTTCATATAATTCGTATGTAGACACCATCTCAACCATACACGCAATATGATTTCAAAAAGGGACATATTTCTTTTCTTGGCCCGTAAGTAAACTACAATACACACCTAATGAGTTGACTTTATCAAAAACTTCCATAGCTAGAAGCCGAAGAGGGCTAGAATAAATACCCTTTTTTGCTTCCATGAATCTTTAACGCGTTATAGGTTTTAACTTTTACCACTATTGGTGGGCCCACAATGATATATAATCTTACGTTTAATAGCTCTAGCAAATGGAAACCATGTTTCGGGTTTTGTTAAGACTGCAGAAGAAATCATGGCCCGAAATTTCTTGATTTCATCAGGAAATGTTTCTAAGCAAAATTCAACAAATATTGGAAAAATAAACCGTTCGGATTCGTTACCAGGACCTAGAGATAATAAGTAATCAATAATTTCAATATCTAGTTGTTTAAGGAAGAAATTTTGAAATTGATGAGTAGCATTTGGGAAAAAATTAGCACCGATATAAATAGCTAGAACTTGATTTGATACCAAACCAGACCTTGAAAAACACCTACAAATTTCATTAACTTGTTCCAACTCTTCTGGCCCTAAGTTTTTCACATTCGGTTCATCACGAAACTTATGATAAAGTTCTGCAGGATCAGCAGCTGCAACATGTAGGCACTATTCGGATATAACCGGATTGTCCAGTTAAACATTTTGGATCAGACTATTTGGATTGGTTATTTGGTCTTTTTGGATCGGTTTGGACTTGAACCAAATTAATAGTTTGGATTTCGGATTGGATTTGGTTTCCATTGTGAAAACCGGATTGTCCAAAAAAACCGAATAGTATTATATAGTAAATTGATTTATATACTAACACTTATTGGTTTCCATTGTAAGCAATTATGGCACTCATTTTCTTCACATCTCTTATAGTAAATTGATTTATATACTAACACTTGTTCCATTTTATATTGTATCAGTTGGCGGTGTACCAATCTTTTTGGAGTTTTTGATAAAGTTGATGTCAATATTTTTGCGTATATGATTGTAAATGTTACAAGCTATGAATTAGACTTGTTTTTATGTACAAAGTAGTTTATCATTTTGAATTTTACATATCGAACTTAATATTATTTATGTGATATACTTTTGTAGTATATTAAAAATTTTAAGAAAAAACCAAACGGATAAAACCAAACCAACCAAATTGTTATTTGGTTCGGATCGGTTTGGTTTTCGAATTAGTTTGGACGGTTCGGTTTAAACTTTTGAAAACCGGACTTTGTTTGGTTTCACCTATTTGGTTCGGATAAAACCAAACCATCCAAACGAACACCCCTAGCAACATATATAGATTTAGTGTTTGTTGATGCGCAATAAAATCTCCTGTTGAGATTACGAACCCTAAATCTAAACCAGAAGGGGAATTGTTTTTGAAGTGTGTTATTTCGGGCTGGTTATTACAGACGGATTGGGGTGTTTGTGTTGAAGGATTATGAAATTCGTTGCGAGGTGAAGCAAGTCGATTAGAGGAATCTAACCTTTGAAAGGTGAAATTGTGAACAGATACGGAGAATGCGTGTTCTTGCCATTGAGATTGAAGAACAATAATTGCATTACCTAAAAACGTAGAAAAAAATATTACATCTGTTAATCATAAAGCCATAAACAGAAATTAACTAACGGAAATCAATTACTTTGTTTAATCAAAAATTTATACGAATTAATCAGAATATATATTTAAGCGAAGCAGCAATTTATATGTCGAAATCAAAACAGAACAGAAATCAAGCCAGAAACAGTTACATTAAACCATAAACATAATTCGAAATAAAAATAGTTACCTTGTGAGTTGTGACGGTGAAGGTGGTGTCCGATTGACGCCGCCGTTGGTGGCCGGTGGTGGTTTATGTCGGCGGTCTTTTAAGAGTGTAAACCTGATCTTTGTGTAAGGGGACGAAGAAACCGGAATGGATGTTTGACGTCACCGGTGAGGAGGGTGGGGAGGTGGCGGTGTCGTCGCCTGTGTTTGTGTGTGTGGGGGGGGGGGGGGGGGGGGGGGGGGGGGGGGGGGGGTCCCTCGTAGCTTGTGGGAAGATTAGCAGCTCTTTGTGTGGACCCAAAAATGTGGAAGCTGTTTGCTCTATTCAGCGGCCCAATATAAACATGGGCCCAACCTACCCACTTTAGTTGAGACCGGATTATCTCAGGCTACCTCATGAATTTGAGAGATAAAAAATTCCATGGGCCATACCTGGCCATCGGCCCCTTTTTCGCAAGCTTAGATTTTAGTCACGGATAATCCAAATACAACAGGTTTTTAGGGCTATGTTTGTGAAAACTTAAACGAAGAATTTTTTGAGTTTATTAGGTTAATAAACTTAAATGTTGAATATATAGGGGTGAAAACGAGTTGAGCCGTTCGTGAGCTACTCGGGATCGGCTCGTTAAAAGCTCGAAACGAGCCGAGCTTAAATGAGTATGAGCTGTGTATGAGCTTAACTAAGAGCTCGTTTATTAAACGAGCCTGAGCCGGAGCTTGATCCACTAAGATTGATTAGGCTCGCGAGCCTAAACGAGCAAATATATATTAATTATTACAAAAATATAATTGTATATTATATATTTTTATATTTATATTTATGTGTGTATGTATACTATATATATATATGTATATAACATAATATAAAAATGAAGTGCTTACATGATATATTAAATATTATAGATAAATAAAAAATATATATGTATTGTGTATATGGGAGTTTAAATGAGCCTAATCAAGCCGAGCCCGAACCTACGAAAACAACGAGCCGAGCCCGATCTTTATATATAAGGCTCGAAACGAGCCAAGCTCTAGCTCGAGCTCGAGCTCCTTAAAACTTAAACAAGCCGAGCTCGAACCTAGTCGAGCTCGGGCTCGACTCGGCTCATTTACACCCCTAGTTAAAATACATTCAATTTTATTTAAGTTTATTAAGTCAAAAGTTTTCCTAAACACAGGACAGTTCTTGGTGGGTGATAAGGACGGTCGCACAGGGCCCACAAAATTTAAGAGTCCAATTTCAAAAAATCAGCTCATGTATAAATATGTCATGTGCAAACTCATTTTAATCAAAGTAAATCCAATGAAATATTGAAAATAGACGGACTACATGTCCAATCTAGACATTTAACTTATAGATTGAGGAACACTTTTAATTTGACGGAAATTTTATAATTATTTGGAAGAAGAAAAATTATTTCATAGTCAAATTTAACATTTTGCTAGGGCCTTAAAAATTGATTACCACTTATTTGGTAAAGATACACACCATCGTGATCTAAACATTCCTCCACTGCCGACAAACTCAGATTCCATGAACAAATGATGAATCGAAGACGAAATTTCAAGCCTCTCTTCAGGGCAAATGCACCGAAAATTCAAGGTAGATGGCGAAACGAGATGAATAAAAAAACTATTATTTGATATAGTACTCAGTAGTTTTGGAGTCATGCAATTTAATCTTAATATTACTTAACTATTAATTTGTTCGTTGAACAATATATTAAGAGAGAAACGGAACCAACTAAAGTGTAATTTGCTTCATTTTTTTGAGGTAGTTTGAACACGTTGGTTCCATCCTTAGTAAACCGAAAACCTATTAATTTCTATCTTTTTGTTCGGCTTAAAACGATTTACCTAAACGGACACCTCTAGCCTTCATCAAAATCATTTTAATCATGTAAAATGAGTATTTATTAATTTTATATCGATTCAATACGACATTGGTTAAGTGACAAAACCTATAAAGCTTCATTAACCTCAAACGTAGTGGTATTTGATGATAAATATGATAAACTTAAGACTGGAAAATAGTTCGAGAACTACTATTGTAATCCCCTCTTTTCGAGTTTCTTTTCTAATTAATGCCCGACACCAATCGCCTCAATTCTCAGCCTCCAAACTACTACATAACCAATGGGCTATCTTTGTATTTCTTCAAGTTTCACAATCACTATCATCAAGCCTTAATTTAACTTTTAATCCTCATTGAACATGAGGAGTTAATCATTTGGATCTTGATTGATTAAAAAATAGAAGTAGTTATATGAACAGCCTACAACTAGGAAACGGCTAAAATGGTCAAATGATGGCGATTTTTGCAAGTTGTCTTATTTTTTAATCTCAAACTCCGAATCAAAATACACATATTTATTTCATTTGATTAATTCCTTGAATAGACAAAAGGATAAAGGCAGCAAAATATGAAAGAGGACATGGACGACTTTTATATCTCAGCAAAATATTACCAAGTCTTAGTCGGCCTCAATCGTTTTCAAATACACATAATTTATTAGAAACAAAAATAGTCAAGGGATAAAACCTGCAAATTTAATATACATCAAGGACTTTTCTTGTAATTCACTATAATTTATCAAGTTTCATACTCGTACGATAATCATATTAATCGAACATTTGGTGGGTCATCAATTCATCATAATTGTCTGGGTTTTCGATTCTAAAATCCCCCCAAGATAAAACTACGATCATGATCACAACTTCAATTTGGGCACCGTAGACTACAAGAGTTCTTTTTGTAAATATGTGAGCTTCCTACAATCTTTGTCATTACCCCAGGAACTCGAAAATTACATTTTTAGCCTTTAGGTTCACATTTTTATTTTCTATTTTTATTTTATCATTTTACATTCCCTACACATTCGAGTTTCTGGGTGTTAGAATGTTATATTAGCATAAATCAATACTCATATTTCAGTTTCATAAAAAAAATTATGAAACTGAAATCATAAGCTTTATTTCTGCTAATATATTTGTGTAAATTTGTATTTTTTTGAGGGAAAATTTTAAGTTGGATTTGTACAAAATTATTATTTTAGTGAATTTTCGAGGTGGGTTTGTGTTAATTTGTACAAAAGTGAAATAAATTTGGACTCTTGGAGATACTTGAAGGAAATATACACACAATTTCATGATCAAACGGTAAAAACCTACATTTTTAACTAATACTCTCAGCATTAGGTGGAATTTATCCTTCAATCTTATTAACGATTCATAAAACTAATCCGTTCACTGGTCGTTAATAATTTGGTAAAAAAAACAAAGAAGTTGTGTGCAAATAGAACCAACAAACATCATTTATTAGGTAAAGAAACTTCACCAAAAATCTTGATTCCTACCAAATATAACTGAAACTATTTCATCATTTATTTTAAAAAGAAAAATCATGGAACTTGTGAGTCTTGTGGGGAATTCATTTGGGTGCTCTGCTTCTGGAGAGCGATTAGTTTCAGCTGCAAGAGATGGCGATCTTCTAGAAGCAAAAGCTTTGTTGGAATATAATCCAAGACTTGTTAAATATTCCACTTTTGTGGGTGGAAATTCCCCACTTCATCATTCTGCAGCTCAAGGTCACCATGAGGTATAATGTTCTATAAATATATATCAACAAATCTTGATTGAATGTGTTAAACTTGTAAGTGATTTAATTATCCATAATAAAGATTTTATGTTTATTTGTGTTTAGATCGTTTCGCTCTTGATAGTGTCGGGGGTTGACATTAATCTCAGAAATTGTCGCGGGCAGGTTAGCATTCATGATCATCTTAATTACATGTGGCAAAATGGGCGGGTTGAATTATTTGTTTATTTGTCAAAACGGATAATTTTCTGTATGGGAAAACGGGTCAGGTCAACTTAAAACACTTTTTGTTTATAATTTTTATGCACCTGTTTGACCATTTGACCTGTTAGAGATTAAACAACACCCAAATTGACCTATTTGTAAGTAAATTAATTGAAATTGCCACATTTACAGTTATCTTAGAACACAAATGGTTACCATGTTGTCATATGTTAAAATTTTGTACTTTATTTTCATGTGAACAGACTGCATTGATGCAAGCATCTCAATATGGTCATTGGGAGGTTGTATTGACCCTTATTTTGTTCAAAGCAAACGTATGAATATCTTACATTAATTCTGGAATTTTTACCGTATATCATTATGTTTTTATGTTTTATAAATACAAACTTTAAGCTAATAAATAAAAATCATATATTAGATCCACAAAACCGATTATCTAAACGGAGGTACTGCATTACACTTAGCTGCTCTAAATGGACATTCACGTTGCATCAGAATCCTTCTTGCTGATGTCATACCAAGTGTTTCTAAGTTTTATAAACTTGTAAATAAAAAATCAAGAATCGAAGAATCTGCCTCTGAAGGGTATGTTTCAGGAAATCTTGATTTTTGAGGTTTTTGGTATATGGGGTCTGATAAAAATTGAAACTTTATTTATTTATAGAAATTCCCTTTATGATGTAATAAATAAACGTGCTGATGGTGGTGTAACCGCTCTTCATATGGCTGCATTAAACGGGCATGTTGATAGTTTACATTTACTCCTTGATTTGGGGGCATCTGTCAATGAAATAACTCTAGAAGATGGAACTACAATTGATTTAATTGGTATTTTTTTTTACCATTTTTAGTACGATATGTAAATATTGTCTTTCTTATATAATTTAATTACAATTTAGAACCAACATTTGTGGTTTTAGGTGCTGGAAGCACACCCCTTCATTATGCGGCATATGGTGGAAATCCACATTGTTGTCAAGTGAGTTTATTCTGTTAAGAAAATTATAATAAAAAATAAAAATTAAATATTGTTGTTTGTTTCAGATTCTGATAGCCAAGGGTGCCAGTTTAACTGCTGAAAATGCAAAAGGGTATGAATTTTATTCACAAATTCCATGTTTTCTTGATGAGTTTATACTAATTAATCTAATTTGTGTTTTTATATTTGAAAAGATGGAGTCCTTTGGAAGTTGCTCGTTTATGGCATAGAGATTGGCTTGAAGAAATTCTTAGTTCACAACCACAAGACCAACCAATTCTACTTCCTTCTCCATATTTGTGCATTCCTCTTATGAGCGTGGTCAAAATTGCACGGTTAGTGTTGACTATATTGTGAAATTTCTTTCAGTTTAGATGATTAGCAAGCAAGATTTGAAATTATTTACATATTTGACACCACTATGGCACTATGCTAAAGGGTTCATGAATTTATCGAATTCTTGAACTACTATTTGAAGAATTTAGACTAGTCTTGAAATTTGTCCGTTTGACTCCAAAAGTCAACCTCTAAAGTGTCCTTTCATGTTTGCATATGTAGTGAATGTGGATGGACCGGTGATTCTCCTTCAAATTACACCGATCCATGTGCTGTTTGTTTGGAAAATAAATGCACTGTAGCAGCATCGGGTACCCCTAATTAAAACCCTAATCTTACAATTAAACCCTAGAATCAT
Organism: Calendula officinalis; assembly: GCA_963853835.1. Taxonomy (NCBI): domain Eukaryota; kingdom Viridiplantae; phylum Streptophyta; class Magnoliopsida; order Asterales; family Asteraceae; genus Calendula; species Calendula officinalis. Next base: position 25,916,463 of record OY970832.1, read on the forward strand.
CCCATTAACTTAACCTTATCATCTTAATCACAGGTTGTTTACACGAACTATGCACTCGATGTGCATTATATCTATGTTCCACTAGCAACACCTCCAATTCACCAAACGGGCCACCGGGCTCAATCCCATGCCCGTTGTGTCGCCATGCAACCGTCTCATATAAAAAGCTAACAACCACAAAACCACTCCTTCAACCACTGAAAACGGGCCCGTCTCTCTCATGTTGCCCGTGTTCTTTGATGACTGAAAATGACATTATAACTACACAAGAAACAACTCCTTTATGCAAACAGAAACCGAATTCACGGTCTTTAATTATTAACTCACGAAGGTTACCAACGGTAAAAGTAAATAGTAATTTATGTATTAGAGGTACGGACACGATTTCATCGTTGGTTAAACGGTCTCAGTTAGGGAGCTACTCAAGATCGAGTTTTAGGATGTCGAATTTGCATTCAAAGGGTAGAGGATTATGGTTGTGTTCTTTGAATCAGTCGGGTGAAAGTCTCAATGATTAGTGAAGGGAGACTAAGAACAAGATGAAAATTATTTGGAAGTAAAATGGAAAGAAAAGAAAAACAAAGAAATGGGGATTGCATATTTGAGATTTTTTTTTAATTTTGTTTTTGTTCTTGTGAAATTATTCTTTATGGTTTGATTTTTTGCTTAAAGAACTAATGGTGTTTTTTTGTACATAAACCATTGTACTGTTAATTGTTTTGTAAATAATATAAAACAAGAAGAAAGATTTGTTTGTGGTGTTGATAGTCATATTTTATCTCTAAAAATAGTTATATTCCTAAAAACTGTAAGTTCGATAAGGAGGAAAAAACGTTGCAAATTCAATCACTATAAGTAAAAAAAAACCTTGTTTTTGTTACGAAGATTCTCGTGTGCTGACTCCAGCTACCCGCAAAATGGATGATCATCTTGAGATAAGTCGATTCATAAAATGAGTCAGAACCCAGGTTACCAAAAAAATATGTTTATTAATTTTATTTTGGCTCATTTGTGTCCGCTTTGGTTGTGTTTATTACTATTAGGCTTATTGAGTTGTTGTTGATCAAGTTGCACTCATTTTGTTTTCGTTTTGTTCTGTGTGACCTTTGTTTGTTCGTATACCACAAAAAATACTTCATTTACATCTTATGCTCTGTAATGCTTTGAAACTTACACGGTGTGTTGAGCAATGCTGTAAAAATTGGTATTAGCGGCCGATTGATTGCCACATACGCAATTATCTACGGCTAACTGACCTAGAAATCAAGTAATCGGACCTTGTCAACATCGGTCAAAATCAGTCAACATTGGTGAATATCGGTCTAGTCGGTCAAATTCTACTTAGGATCTCAGTCAACATCGGTTATAATTTGTCACCTTACTAAAAATTATATTCCTTTGTTTTTTTGTCATCCGGAGTCTTGGATTCCTACGTTTGGCTTCTGGCAAGGGGTGTCTATCGGGTTGTCAGCTCGGGTTATGGCTCTTGTCAGGTCGGGCCCGTCGGTTTAGAGAAAAAAATCCTACCCTGGCCAATAAGGTATCGGGTTGGTTGGGTTTCAGATTTATCGGGTTAACACAATCGGATTGGTCGTGTTACAACTGTCAACTAAGTTGGAATTTGTAAGTAAAAAAAATATATCTAATATATTGAAATTGATGAGTTTTGATTTAACACTTAAAACTCTCAATTGATTTTTACTGAATGATTGATAGTTATTAATGTGTTAATTAATTGATATAAAAGTAAAAAATAGGGTAAATTACAGAAATTGTCCCTGTGGTATACCCAATTCTACATTTCTGTCCCTAAACTTTTTTCTTCAGTTTTTTTCTCCCTAAAAATTTTTGAATTTCAATTTTCTGTCATTCGGTCCAAAATCCTCGGTTAACTAACGATTTTTTTTTCCATTTCCCTAAATTACCCCTATTCTCAGTCAACATCCACAATGAACAGCCAACGAAATCAGCTAAAACGATAACATACTTGTCAACTGGAATTAAGTCAACATAGCTAAAGCTGAAATTGAAATTAAGAACTCCACATTTTGTTATGATCTATTATTGACTAATTAATTCTCCTAACCCATGAGTAAAATCAGAAATTGAGCCCCAAATTGTTATCGAACTTGTTTAAAACCTAAAACGGAAAACGTAACAAAGGAAGTTGCACCATCACCGTTGGATGAACGTTCGACATCATCTTCTTGAACTCCTCAAAATTAACATAACCATCACCATCAGAATCAACTGATTTTATCATATTAACACAATCATCAACCGTACAATTCTCTCCCAAACAAGTCAAGATCTGGTGCAACTCAGTTGACGAAATCAGTCCGTTTCTGTTCAAATCGTAGTGATCAAACGCTTCATGAAGCTCCTTAATCCCTTCGTCTTGATCGCCAGCGTTTCCTTTGCAGAATCCGGCAAACTCCTCGAGACGGTGATGCAGGTTTGGGTCGGGCGACGACGGTGACGGTGATGCAGGTTTGGGTCGTTACGCTGACGGTTTGCGGCAGAAGATCCTCTCGATGTTTCTCTCCTGTCGCAAACAAACCTTGCCGGAGGCGGTGGCACAGATCTCGACGGTGATGCAGGTTGGAGTTGTTTTTTTAAAAAAGCCTTGATTTATAGATCTGCAAATAAATCGATGAAGGTGTGATTTGGGATGGTTTTGGGGTTAATTTGGTGGTTAAAAGCTGTGATTATGAATCTGTAAATCATGGTGTGATTTTTAGGGTTTGAATGATGAACAAAGAAATGGGGAAGAAGATGAAAAAAAATTAAAAGAGAAATAAGAAAAAAGAAAAGGATGAAAATACCTTTATTTTTTTGGCATTTCATGTCAGTTAACGGGGGATTTTAGACGGAAGGACAGAAAACTGAAATCCAAAAATCTTTAGGGACAAAAAAAAACTAATGAAAAAAGTTTAGGGACACAAATGCAGAATCGGATATATCACATGGACAATTTCTGTAATTTACCCTAAAAAAAATTTAAACTTCAATCGGGTATAATCAAGTCAATCTGAAACCTGGTAAAGATATGTAATCTAACCCGGTAAGAAATCGGTGTGATCAGGTTAAAAAAGACTCATAAGAATACTATCAACCTAACTAGCATAATCAAATTCAGTTTTTAATTAAGTTTGGACGTGGGCACATTTTAGCACCTTACTTCTGGCCTTTGGCCTTTTAATATATTGATTTTTTGAAAGGAAAAAATCCGCATTGACCACATGCATTATTCCAAATGAAGATTTTACATTGAGATGGTCAGATTAAGTTGGATTTTTCTAACATTTTCTTGTCTTTTTGCTGCGGCACTTGTCCGCAAATATTTATCAACTCGAGATGTTAGAAGGTGCAAAACTAATAGGGGCCGGAGCTGCTACAATTGCTTCAGCGGGGGGTACTTGGGTAATGTGTGTACGTTTTTTTGACGAAGTTAAATGTGTTTTCACACGATGTATATCATCTAATTTTGTAAGTGATTACTACTCCTATTAACATAATTATAGACACCTCTTAATATAATAGTTACCAATTTTTTAATAGATCATATATAATGACCTCAACTTTAGACCAAAATTTATTTTCATTACCAGCTCGTGATCGAGTAACATTGCTTCATCATACTCAAGTAACTATAAGCAAACAAAGAAAATCATATTATCGCAACTACATAGTAGAGTTAAATAACAAAACGATCATCATATTTACAAATAATTACATAAACTACTAACATTTAAAACCACAAAAAATAAAGGAACAAAACATAAGCTCAGGAGGGATAGACTTGGTGCAAGAGTCAGGATATTTCAACACGCCATGAAGAAAAGATAATAATATGAAAGGGTTGAAAAGTGTGGAGAATTTGCAAACTAATTACAAAAAGTCTTGCAAGGTCAAGAAAGAAAAAACAAGGAGATAAGCTCAGGTGGGGATAAAGCCAGGTGACATTTATGCTGAGATAGAACACTTTGAAAAAACTGTTTTGTTATGGTGGTGATTGGACGCCAGCGGCAAATGTGGTGGTTTGTTGGTTGATTCCGGTGGAGTAGAGGATGAAATGACCATCGTTTTTTAAACAGTGGTGGTTGTAACGGTGGTTGGTGGTGGTGTGATTGTGAAGTGATGGATAGAGGCAAATTGAGATGCCATTTGAAGAGACTGGTAAAGGGTGGCTCGCATATATAGACCATTAGACTATCCTCATTAGCAACTCAATCCAACCTAACTTTCTTAATAAAAAATAATTTCTCTTTCTTCCACCTACACAACCCAACCCAACCTTATTTTTCACACTCATTAACAACTCAACCCAGCCTAATCAAACCAACCAATCACAATAGTCCACACCATATTAAAAAAATATAATAATAATAAAGAAGAGGTGGCCCTTGTTGGTGACCTAGTCCTCTCCACCAACCTAGGTCACCTCTTTTGGTGACCCTCTCTCTTTTTTTCCCAATATAATATTAGGTGACCCCACCCCAATCTTACTAATGGGAGTAGTCTTAGAATGAGTGTGTATCCAGCATTTATTATCTTTGCTGAGTTTGAAGATTGCCAAATGGGACACATTTAGTTTTAGTCCATGTAGTTTTAAGTTTTAACATCTTACGTCTTTGGATTGTCATTGGGTATTTTTTAATGTTAAAACAAATTAGGTCAAACTCGGCTATGCCATTAACTCGACAATGTAGATCTAAATTGAATAAAAACCAACTATCCATGAGCTAGAATTAGAAATGAAGAGTACAACAGGAAAAAGAAAACCGATGAAAACCTACCAGCAAAACATAATAAACAACAACACTAGAAAATAAATTAGCACCGAGAATACAGTTTGTAGGATAGTTACACAAATCACGCCAGTTACTGTGAAGCATTTTTTTTTTTTTTTTTGTACTGCGGAAATTTTATTAAAATGGAGTTTAGCAATTAGCTAAACTAAAATATATCTAGCTCCTAACCGAATGCTACCACCGTCAAATAAGATCGAGTTTAAACTGCCAAATCATCCAACATGTAGCGATACAAATCGTCTTTAACTTTAAATCTCCGTGCCATCTCGTGTGAATACTCGAACACCAGCCCAACTAATCACCAAAGGTCCCCCTTCCAAATAAATCTAAATCACACCATTTGCAGATTCTAATCCAAACTTGCGAAGAAATGATACATGCAAAGAACACATGACCCTTAGATTTCATTCCACATTGACAAAGAGGGCACCGAATGGAATCAATTTCCATTCCCCTTGGGGATAAATTTTGTCTAGTCGGGAGACGATCCAATCTTAAACGACAAACAAAAATATTAACTTTAATAGTAACCGTATTAACTTTAATATTAACAAACATATTAGCCCCTCTATTTTTTTATCCAGAAAAGAAGCGGCTTGAAGGCTACTAACCTTGATCGAATCCGAATCTCTAAAAATCTTGTTATTTTGGGGCTTCTAGCCAAACCCAAGAAATTTGTCATTGGCTATTACCATTTTAATTATTTATAATTATAATGTTTAACTTTTTTCTGACCAACTTTATGAGGTTCGGATCAAACACACAACTTTAAATTGACTACATATACAAATTCTTACATATAGATCTTTCCATAGAAAACTTTCGCATGGTTGATCATAATAATCATTTAGATAAAGAAAGTTATTTTAATCCATTAATGTTATTCTAACATATATTTTGACAATAATTGATGTATTAAATGCATCTTAAGATATACTTTAGAAAACACCAAGAAATATATTATTATTATTATTATTATTATTTAACGGCACCTATTTAATTCCTTTTTATATCCTATCTTGGAATTTGATTTGTAAATCATCAAATTAATGTCAAAAATCAGAAGAATAAATAAGAAAGAAAATAATTTGATGGTATAAATGAATAATGTAATTTTAGTGGCGTGCGTAATACTCCGTAATATCTTCCATGAAAGGTTGGTGTATGAATTGATACATTTGATAAAGGACTAAAAGTAAATAAGATGAAATAAGAAGGGGGCAAAATTGAAAAGGTACGCAGAGAGAGAAGGGTGGTAATGTGACGGAACAAAGACAATCACTGCACACACATCTTTTACTTCTAAGATACGTCTACAAAGAATAAAGGCTCTTCTTTCATATAGGTCAATTTTCAACGTTATTACCAATATTTTTTCTATATAAAACAAAAAGTGTAATCATATCTGAGAGGTGGTGATAAGGTGTTACATATGACTAATAAGACATAAATTTAAATCTCGTGGACGATAGAAGTAGATAAGGTGCAGTTCAAAAATAATCTAAAAGGTAGTGATACATATCACAAATTTTAATGGATACACCGCAACTATTACTTTAAATTATTGTACAGTTAGTTGTAAAATTTATATTTTGTGATGAAGATATAAAAAAACAGTGGTGCAAAAATAAATTTATATCTAAGTGCCATGTTTCGATACTTGATGTTTTTATTAGGCGTGTTAGATTTAAGGTTCTAAAAAACGCGTCATGGTGGCGATAAGGCGTCGCCAAAGCCTGAAGTGTGGCGTCACGAAATAGACCATGGCGGCTAGACTACGTGTGGCATGAGATAAGGCGTGATAAGATGCGATAATGTGGCGCGTCTTATGACGAGTTTTTTGTAAGACGGCTGAGAAAATTGAATCTTTTTTAAAAAGATGATGAAATATATAATTATAAATTTGGATGTAGCACTTTTTGTGAAATTTATATATGAACTGTACTATAAATCAATATATTTGTAATTTTTTTAATTTAATATACGTATATATAAAAATTATATAAAAAATTTGTCGTGTTAAGCCACGCCATGAAAAACGTCATTGTTCACCATGGCTCGCCATAACTTGAGACTTGATGGTGCCGTCACGCCACACCTTACCATTTCTGGAACCATTTGAATTAGTAAGATTTGAATCGGTAAGATTCAGACTATTTGTTTTAGATCTAATATGAGTTTAAATCAATAAGATGTTATTAATATAAGTCTGAATTAGTAAAATACTAAAATCTAAGACATTGTATGGAATTAAAATACGAAAGTCAAAAAACATACCAAAAACTCATAGCACATGCCAAAATATAAGAAGTTTATATAGTATATCCTTAATTTCTTAATCACATCATACACTAAAATATTGATTTGGCTCGCCCCAAGAACTCATAGCACATGCTAAAATATAAGAAGTTTATATAGTATATCCTTAATTTCTTAATCACATCATACACTAAAATATTGATTTGGCTCGCCCCAAGAAACTCAGTTTCAATTTGGTGACGGGTCACATTATTATGTCGTCGACTGGCGGCACAAAATGAAGGTGCCACATAAGATTGGTGCTTGAGAGGTGTCACTACACCTATTTCGTATTAAGATTAACAAAAAATATGGTGGTCTTTTATATGAGTTGGTGGTTTTTGTGAAACTTTCAGAATGCATCTCTGCTAGTAAAGTCGAAGCTGAGAAATCGAGTGATATTTATTAATATTGTTTGTAATTCTTATTTTTGGAATTCTAATATATTCAGAAAAAGGCCATTGAATTGGTCAATTGGTTACAAGACATTTTACTTGTAGATTTTTCTATGTTATTCGTACTATATTTTAACTTCTTAGACCATTTTTTGTTTGAGCTTTCTAATATGTGTTTGGTCTAAGTTTAGAGTGATAACTATATAGAATCTCAACTCTTATGATCATTTTCGGTGGTTAAAAAAAATTAATACAAATTTAGTTGCTTAAAAAAAATATTCTCAATTAATTTTAGTATTTAAAAAGGAGAACTGAAAGCACGAAAACCTGAGTTTGCATTGAGTTTTCAGTCCCTTGGAAAATGAAAGGACTCAAGGAGTTGTGTTTTGCAGGGTGCTACTCTACACATACAGGCTATAAACTTAAAAAGTTTTCAACCAACCCAATCATTTTAATGTAAAATTCTTTATTTTCCGTAAAATGTTCTTTTATTTAAATCAAACAAATTATATATGTTTCCTCCGTTTCAAAATAAGTGTTTGTATATCACGTTTTATAAGGCAAAATATGATAATTAATGTTAATTAGATTAAATTGAATAGTTTGTGGTGAATGGACCTCACATATTTAGAATAAAGTGAGGATAATGATGTTTAAAAATAAAAATAAGGGTAAATGAGTAATTTCGTTATATTAAATGAGATAGTTAGTGTGTGTGAGTCCATTACCTTTTACCAAATAAGGTAAGTTTCAAAGTGTATCATTTATTTTGAAAAATCCCAAAATAGAAAATATATCACTTATTTTGAAACGGATGAAGTACCTTTTAAGTTACTTGTAAAAGTATTTACAATATATAATAACTGTACATTTTATAATTAAATAATATAAAAAGTAATTAAATTATTCTGGGATTATTGCATTAAGTTACTACACTATATATAAGTATTTTTACGGCGAAATGCATATAAGGGTAACTCACTTTTCATCAGAGTTTATTTAAGGGTATGTACTTTTGTTTTGATCACTAAAGGATAACCTACTTTCCATCAAATTTTATTTAAGGGTATGTACTTTTGTTTTGATTATCAAAGGTTAACCTACTTTCATAAAGGTATATAAAAAGGTAAAATGTGACTTGTGAAATCGGTTACCGGTAACCAATTCTTCTATTTGTTTCCCATGTGACTCTTTAATGCTTATAAAATTAGTTTTGTTTCACAGCCTTCAAAGTAGGTCAAAATACAATCGACCAATTCTTCATTCAAAGTCCAAAATTCCATCTTTCCATGAATTAATGGTTAAGGTATGGAAACAAAACTAATCCAGTGATCCAAGTTAATCAAGTTCAAGACCCATCTCATAGAGAAGCTCAAATTCAAGAACCAACACATGACCCTTTTTTTATTTATTGTTTGAGTAGAAGATGATTTAGAAATGAAGAAATATGTGCACTTTGAACTAATTTTTTTGTAACAATTCATTTTGGTTTGGAATGGTCTAGTTCATTTTGGTTGGAACAACCGAACAAGTAAAAGAAACATGTTGAGCAAGTCGTTTTCCCCTTTTTATATACCTTTGTGAAAGTAGGTTACCCTTTAGTGAGCAAAACAAAAGTACATACCCTTAAATAAACTTTGATGGAAAGTGAGTTACCCTTCAGTGAGCAAAACAAAAGTACATACCATTAAATAAACTTTGATGGAAAGTAGGTTACCCTTCTATGCATTTTGCCCTATTTTTAACGACAAACCACTTCCTAATTTAAAATCATTTTAATCACGTCGGGACTTGAACCTACAATGTTATGTGACACCTAATATTTTTGATATTGTTAGGTTATAAGCCCTTTGGTTACTACATTATACTTCCTCCGTATTAAAATAAGTGAATCACTTTCCTTTTTGGGATGTATTAAAATAAGTGAATCACTTTAATATTTTACCTTATTTGGTAAGTTTTTATATTTAAAATTACCCCTTTACCCTTACTTATATCTTCTTAAACATCACTAAAGGTATGGGTCCACATCCATTTTTATCATCTTCCTATAAAAGCAACAAAATAGTAAAAAGTGTGGGTCTTTATTAATTCTAATCACCCAATTTAATATACTAATCTCTTAACCTTATTTTGTCTCAAAAAAAGTGAACATTAAAGTGATTCACTTATTTTGATACGGAGTAAGTATATTAATTTATTATATATATATATATATATATATATATATATATATATATATATATATATATATATATATATATATATATATATATATATATATATAGAAGTGGAATCCGGTGAGTACTCAAAAAACGGTGAGGACTCGTGAGGACACCTCAAAAAAATTTCAAAATATTCCGAAAAAAATATATACAACTCACCATGATTATTACTACATTTGACAAAAAAAAATTGAAAAAAAAATTATGATCCACTTTTTTTTGTGGATCATAATAATGATCCATATTTTTTTGTGCATCATTATTATGATCCATTTTTTTTGATCATTTTTGAATTTTTTTTATTTTTTTGGATCTTATATGCTGCGATTTTTATGTTTAAAAAAGAAATTTTTTTGAAAAAAGTTTATTTTGGATCATTTTTAGAGTTTTTTTAGAGTCCTCACCGATTTTTGAGTACTCACTGGATCCGGACCCTATATATATATATATATATATATATATATATATATATATATATATATATATATATATAATGGCGAATGTAGGATCAAAGTCAATCGGGGTCCACTGTAACGACCCGAATTTTGTAAATAAATAAATTGTGTAAAAATATGATAAATATGGATAATTCGTTTAGAACACGTAGGAATTGGTTTCGTGTCATTTGAACATCGTTTGATATGGTTAAGGTCAAAACCAGTATGATTTAGACAACAAAAAGTTGCAGCCTAGCTGCTTGGGATAGTTCGCGACGCGAACCATGGTTCGCGATCGCGAAGCCGAGACAGGGATTTTGGGGTTTGATCGTGAGGAAGTTAGCGAACGCGAAGACTGACGCGAACATGAGTTCGCGACGCGAGCTAGTCGCGAAGTTGGTCGCGAGGTCTGTTTTGAGCAGCTCAATGACGTCACTCCCGCGTTAGTTCGCGGCGCGAAGTGGGAGTTCGCGGCCTGTCTGGCTGAATAAAAACGGGTTTAGCCTAGGGTTTAGGCATTCAACTACCCTACTCACCTACCAGCCGTTATTTTGAAGGAAGAGAACGTTTTTGGTGTTCTTTGGCTTGAATCTTCATTAATCTTGGGGATTTTTACACCTAAGGTAAAGATAATTGACTCTTATCATCTTCTAGCTTAGTTTCAAGCTTTTCATGGGTATCAATGGTGGTTTTGGGAACCAACCATGTCAACTTTGGGGAAGATGACCAAACTTGGGTGTAAAACACTCCTTGTAAGCTTGTAATCATTGTGTACAAGTTGGATCTGGGTTTTATGGATAGAAATCTTGAACTAGGTTTGATATTCCACCAAGTTGTATGAACTTGATGGTTGGGGATGTTAATATGGATTAATTAGTAACTAGTTATGGTTTATAACTAGATTTTGTGATGATATCAATATTAGGTCAAGGAGGAGTTGAGATTGGAAGTACTTCTTTGGTTGAGAAGTAGAGATTGTGTTGATTTGCACAAGTATTGGATAGCATTGCTAAGGTGAGTACATGTGATCTTTTCTGAGTACATAGTAAGGTTAAATTTATGATTTGAGATGTTAAAAGTCTTTATTAAATTATTGATTTGGTAAAGGAATGATTGAACTGTTATTGAATTGATTTGACTACCACTAGTATGATGTGATTTATATCATGGAGCATTGGCTCAAGATTGTGAATTGTATGTGGTAGTTATGTAATCGGATCCTAGTTAACCCACACAAGTTGGGGGAGTCAGTGACCACTACTTGGGGCGGTACCACCCTGCGCAAGAGTAGTATGTCGAGAAATAGATAACCCGGAAAGCGGGAGAGTTTGAGATAACCCGGAAATCGGGGGAGCAAATAGATTACCTGGAAACGGGGGAGTTTACCTAGATAACCCATATCGGGGGAGTTTGTTCCGGGGAGGCCCGTTACGTATGTGTTGGGCTTATGGCAAGCCTTAGAGTATGTTTGACTATGTGCAATGTGATAATTATTTAATTATTATTTTATTGCAATTATTTCTAACCGGGTCTAAAACCCATGTTTCTCACGAGACAATTTTGTCTAACGTACTACGTTTCTTTTGACTACGTACTTAGGTTTGGGAGCCAAGGATTAGGCGGCCTGTAGTGTTAATATGGGATGATTAGCTCGGTGTAACATTTGATTCCCTAAGACTTTAGTTTTGATATGATTGTAACACCGGCTTTTGGCACTTGTAATCATTCCAAATGTTTTGTTTAAATTACTTTTAGATATTATGGATTTCTATTTACTAAACTTTTTTATTTAAAAAGTTTAAATTGGAATGAAAATTGGTGTGTTACAACTTGGTATCAGAGCTTTAGTCTAAGTGAATTAGGTTGGTTTACCCACCCTAGACTTAGACTTTGCTTTTGGGACATTATGTTTTATAGGAAGTTAGGTTTACCTTTGAGAATTATGGTTGACAATTAAGGGAATTGTTTTAAATCGAACTTTTCTTATATTTATGTGATTATTTAGTCGAATAATTGGATTCTAATTGGTTGACATCTTATGTTACTAAGATGGCTAGAACGAGAAGTGGTCGAGTCGTTCCGGATGGAGAGGGGGATTCAAATGTGATTCCCAATGCGCCTCGAAATGGAAATGGTGGGGCCGCATCCGGTGTTGGGAACAACAATGCACCGGTGACAATAGAAGCTATTCAATCCATGCTCACCCACATGATGGAGGTGATGCAACAAGACGTGAACCGGATCATTAACGATCGGTTGAATTGGAATGATGATGAGGAAAGGGATGAGGATGAAGGTCGTGATGAAGAAGAAAGGGCAGAGAGGGAGGATGCTCCTCCTCTCACAAGGACCCGAACAACGGGAGATAGTGTCCCGACCGAGAAATCCTCCAACGAAGAAAGGAGTGTCGACAAGATTGAACGTGAAGGGTGTTCTTACAAGACATTCTTGGCATGCCGGGCCGACAACTATTTCGGGAGTATGGAACCAAAGGATACTATGCGTTGGATCCGGGAGACGGAACACGTGATTGAGAATAGCAAGTGCAAAGAAAAAGACATGGTGACTTATGCCTCACGGTTGCTTAAAGATGATGCTTTGACTTGGTGGGTCACCGTGTATGAATCGTTGGGAAAGAAAGCCGTTTACAAGATGTCATGGGAAGAGTTCACTTGGAGACTCAAAGAGAAGTTTTGTCCCGAAAGGGAGTTGGAAGAGTTGTTGGAAGAATTCTTGCATTTCAAGAAAGGCAATTTGACTTTGGATGAGTATAGCAAGAAGTTCACGGGATACCTCCCGTTTGTGATGAATGCCTACCCAACCGAACGTAGTCGTGTGGTTCGGTTTGCTAATGGGTTGCCATGGGAATATGAGCTTGAAGTAAAAAGGGCGACCACTCTTGATGAGGCTATTAATGTCGCCTGAAGTGTTGAGAAGGTGGGAAAGAGAAGGGTTCAAGAGAGGTCGATGTGTAATGAAAAGAGGAAGTTTGAAAGTTTTTCGGGGCCATCGAAGGAGAGCAAGTTCACCCCGAGCGGGTCAAAGCAAGGTAGTATTGGAAGTTGTAGAAAGTGTGGTAGGGACCACAAAGGTGAATGTAAGGCGGATTCGGGTGGTTGTTTCAAGTGTGGGCGTTTTGGCCACAAGGCAAAGGATTGCAAGGTGAAGAACCTTGATGAGGTGGAGTGTTTCTCGTGCCATGAAAAAGGACTTTATAGCAATGTTTGCCCAAAGAAGGTAACCGAGACGTTGGTGTCAACCGCTCACAAGAAACCGGAGCCGTCGAAGGTCAAAGGGAGAGCCTTCCAGTTAACCCGAGAGGAAGCAAAAGAGGCACACGATGTCGTGTTAGGTACACTATTTACAAAACTCCATACCCACTCATATATTGTTTGATTCGGGTTCTACTTATTCATTTGTGTCTCATGAGTTTGGTACTAAGTTGAATGTCCCAATGGAATTACTTGGTGATTTATATGAAATTGAAGTTGCTAATGGGGAAACTTCTTTGGTACAACATATGTATAGAAATTGTGAACTAGAGATCGACAATAAGAAATGCAAGGTCGACTTGATGCCTATGGGGATTAAGGCATTTGATGTGATTATTGGGATGGATTGGTTGGGACCCCACCAAGCCAAGATTTTGTGTGGGAAGAAGTTGGTGTCGATCAAGTCGCCCGATAACGAGAAGGTCTATGTCTATGGGGAAAAGAGGCATCATATGCCAAATCTCATCACCGCCATTAAAGCAAGAAAGTGTTTATCAAAGGGATGTTCATCATTTATAGCTTATGTTCTAGATGGGAGAAAAGAGGAGAAGGCGGTTGAAAATGTGAAGATCATTAGGGATTTTCCCGAAGTATTTCCCGATGACTTACCCGGCTTACCACCGGAGAGACAAGTCGAGTTTCGTATTGATTTAGTTCTGGGGGCGACGCCGATTGCCCGAGCCCCGTATCGACTAGCTCCGACCGAAATGCGAGAGTTAATGTCTCAATTACAAGAGTTGCTTGATAAAGGTTTTATCTGTCCTAGTTCGTCACCGTGGGGTGCACCGGTTTTATTTGTAAAGAAGAAAGATGGTTTGATGAGAATGTGTATCGATTACCGAGAGCTTAACAAGATGACGATTAAGAACCGGTATCCTTTGCCAAGGATTTATGATTTGTTTGATCAACTTCAGGGAGCCTATTATTTCTCCAAGATTGATTTAAGATCGGGTTACCATCAAGTTCGAGTTAAAGAAGGTGATACCGAGAAGACGGCCTTTAGAACACGTTATGGGCATTATGAATTTTTGGTGATGCCATTTGGTTTGACGAATGCCCCGGCTATTTTCATGGTTCTCATGAATAGAGTTTGTAAACCTTTTCTCGATAAATTCCTTATCGTGTTCATTGACGATATCCTTATCTACTCAAAAACCGAAGAAGAACGTGAAGAACACTTAAGGCAAACTTTAGAAGTGTTGAAACAGGAAAAGTTGTATGCAAAGTTCTCCAAGTGCGAATTTTGGTTGCGAGAAGTTCAATTCCTCGGTCATGTGGTGTCTCGAAGCGGGATAAAGGTTGATCCGTCTAAGATTGAAGCGGTAAAGAATTGGGAAGCACCAAAGACTCCAACCGAAGTAAGAAGTTTTCTTGGTTTAGCCGCTTATTACCGAAGGTTTATCGAAGATTTTCCCGAGTGGCGGTCCCACTCACTATGCTAACAAGAAAAGATGTGAAGTTTAATTGGGAGAAAAAGCAAGAAGATGCATTTGCCTTACTAAAGGAGAAATTGTGCAATGCACCGATCCTTACACTACCCCATGGTATGGAGGATTTCTTGGTGTATAGTGACGCCTCGAATAAAGGCCTTGGTTGTGTTTTAATGCAATGAGGAAAAGTGACAGCTTATGCTTCAAGACAATTGAAGGATGCGGAAACGAGATATACTACCCATGATTTAAAGTTGGCGGCGATTGTTTTTGCCTTTAAGATTTGGAGACATTACTTGTATGGAACAAGGTGTACATTGTACACGGATCATAAAAGTCTTCAATATGTGTTCACACAAAAAGATTTAAATATGAGACAAAGAAGGTGGATCGAATTGATTAGTGATTATGATTATGAAATTGTGTATCATGAAGGAAAGGCTAACGTGGTAGCCGATGCCTTGAGTAGAAAAGTTCATGAGAAGCCGGTCAAGGCTAAGTTGATGCGGATCGAGGTGATATCTAGTATTATTGAAGGGATAAAAACCGCACAAACCGAAGTGATGGGAAAAGATGAGCTTAGGCGAGAAAGATTGGGAAAGAACCAAATATTTGAAGAAAATGTTCACGGATTAAAAACTGTGAATGGCCGGATTTGGGTTCCGAAATTCGGTGGAAACCGAAAAGTGTTGTTGAATGATGCTCACAAGTCCAAGTATTCGATTCATCCCGGGAGTACAAAGACTTATCAGGACTTAAAAAGAATTTATTGGTGGTCGGGGATGAAGTCGAGGGTAGCAAAGTACATCTCAAAGTGTGCCACGTGTGCACAAGTGAAAGCCGAGCACCAAGTGCCTTATGTGGTTGCACAATCATTGCAAGTGCCGGTCGGGAAGTGGGAGGACATCACCATGGATTTTATCGTTGGCCTTCCAAAGACAAGTAGGAACCACGATGTCATTTGGGTGATTGTTGATAGGTTAACGAAGAGTGCGTTATTCCTAGCTATTCGGGAAACTATGCCACTTGAGAAGTTGGCAAAATTGTATGTTGATGAGGTGGTTCGGTTGCATGGGGTACCGATATCGATTGTATCCGAACGGGATGCAAGGTTTACCTCGAGATTTTAGAGGTCACTTCAAGAGGAATTGAGAACAAAGTTAAGGTTGAGTATGCCTTACCATCCGCAAACCGATGGTCAAAGTAAAAGGACGATCCAAACGGTCGAAGATATGTTGAGATCGTGTGTGATGGATTTTGGTGGTAAATGGGATGAACATTTACCATTGGTTGAATTTTCATATAACAATAGTTATCATACAAGTATTCAAATGCCACTGTTTGAGGCATTGTATGGGAGAAATTATAGGACCCCTTCTCGTTGGTTAGAGGCGGGTGAGACAAAACTCACGGGTCCCGAGATTGTGAAAATAACAAACGAGAAAATTGAAATAATCCAAGCAAATATGAAAGCCGCACAAGATCGTCAAAAGAGTTATTCGGGTTTGAAAAAGCGACCCTATGAGTTGAATGTTGGTGATATGGTTATGTTGAAAGTGTCACCTTGGAAAGGTGTGATGAGATTTGGTAAGAAGGGGAAGTTGAGTCCACGGTATGTTGGACCATTCAAGATTTTGAAGAGGATTGGACTTCAAGCTTTCAAGCTTGAACTTCCACCCGAGTTGCAAGGTGTCCATGACACGTTTCACATTAGTAATTTGAAGAAATTTCTGGGAGAAGTGGAGAATGTGAACCCACTTCAAGACTTGCGGTTCGATGCACCCAATCGATTGATTGAAGAGCCCGATGCCATATTGGAGGCCCAAACGAAAAAATTGAGGAATAAGGAAATCGAGCTAGTGTTGTTCAAGTGGAAGCATTCCCTTGGGCCGAATTTGACTTGGGAAGTCAAAGATGAGATGAAGAAACGTTACCCGAATTTTGTGGATTATGATGCGATTCCGAGGACGGAATCCTTTAAGGGGTAGGTAGTTGTAACGACCCGAATTTTGTAAATTAATAAATTGTGTAAAAATATGATAAATATGGATAATTCGTTTAGAACACGTAGGAATTGGTTTCGTATCATTTGGACACCGTTTGATATGGTTAAGGTCGAAATCGGGATGATTTAGACAACAAAAAGTTGCAGCCTAGCTGCTTGGGGCGAAGTTGGTCGCGAGGTCTGTTTTGAGCAGCTCAATGATGTCACTCCCGAGTTAGTTCGGGGCGCGAAGTGGGAGTTCGCGCTGTCTGGCTGTATAAAAACGGGTTTAGCCTATGGTTTAGGCATTCAACAACCCTACTCACCTACCGGCCGTTATTTTGAAGGAAGTGAACGTTTTTGGTGTTCTTTGGCTTGAATCTTCATTAATCTTGGGGATTTTTACACCTAAGGTAAAGATTATTGACTCTTATCATCTTCTACTTTAGTTTCAAGCTTTTCATGGGTATCAATGGTGGTTTTGGGAACCAACCGTGTCATCTTTGGGGAAGATGCCCAAACTTGGGTGTAAAACACTCATTGTAAGCTTGTAATCATTGTGTACAAGTTGGATTTGGGTTTTATGGATAGAAATCTTGAACTAGGGTTTGAGATTCCACCAAGTTGTATGAACTTGATGGTTGGGGATGTTAATATGGATTAATTAGTAACTAGTTATGGTTTATAACTAGATTTTGTGATGATATCAATATTAGGTCAAGGAGGAGTTGAGATTGGAAGTACTTCTTTGGTTGAGAAGTAGAGATTGTGTTGATTTGCACAAGTATTGGATATCATTGCTAAGGTGAGTACATGTAATCTTTTCTGAGTACATAGTAAGGTTAAAATTTACGATTTGAAATGTTAAAAGTCGTTATTAAATTATTGATTTGATAAAGGAATGATTAAACTGTTATTGAATTGATTTGACTACCACTAGTATGATGTGATTTATATCATGGAGCATTGGCTCAAGATTGTGAATTGTATGTGGTAGTTATGTAATCGGATCCTAGTTAACCCACACAAGTTGGGGGAGTCAGTGACTACTACTTGGGGCGGTACCACCCTGCGCAAGAGTAGTATGTCGAGAAATAGATAACCCGGAAAGCGGGGGAGTTTGAGATAACCCGGAAATCGGGGGAGCAAATAGATAACCCGGAAACGGGGGAGTTTACCTAGATAACCCATATCGGGGGAGTTTGTTCCGGGGAGGCCCGTTACGTATGTGTTGGGCTTATGGCAAGCATTAGAGTATGTTTGACTATGTACAATGTGATAATTATTTAATTATTATTTTATTGCAATTATTTCTAACCGGGTCTAAAACTCACGTTTCTCACGAGATAATTTTGTCTCACGTACTACATTTCTTTTGACTATGTACTCAGGTTCGGGAGCTAAGGATTAGGCGGGCCGTAGTGTTAACATGGGATGATTAGCTCGAGTTACCATTTGATTCCCTAAGACTTTAATTTTGGTATGATTGTAACACCGGCTTTTGGCACTTGTAATCATTCCAAATGTTTTATTTAAATTACTTTTGGATATTATGGATTTCTATTTACTAAACTTGTTTATTTAAAAAGTTTAAATTCGAATGAAAATTGGTGTGTTACATCCACTTATAATTTGACCAATTAAAACTAAAACTAAAGATTAAAATTAAATGTCATAAAGCACTAAAACTAAGTTAAATACTACTATTATATTTAATTGGTTGGGCATTTCATTATGAAAATTAGGGGTGAGCATAAAAACCGAAAAACCGAACCGAAACCGAAAAAACCCGAAAAAACCACCCCGAAAAAACCGAACCATTTGAAAAACCGATGTCAACGGTTTTGATTTTTAGAAAACCCGAATGTTTGGGGCGGTTTTCGGGGGTATATGAAAAATCCGACCGAAAACCCCGCCCCGCCCCGCCATTATATATCTTTCAAATTTTATAAAAATATTCTTATATGTCATGTTATATTTACTAGTTATTGTATTTTTTGTATAAATTTATTTGTAAAAGGAAAGCAAACGTGCAATGAAACTTCTATGGATCATTCTATTATTGTTGTATGTTATTCTATTATTAATCTTATTCGTTGTAAAAGATTGTTGGATGTTATTCTATTATTAATCTTATTCAAGTTATGTTAGTTAAATTTATTATTACATTATATTAAACTTACTAGTTGATTTTTGTTTATATCGAAATGTTTTAAGGTTTGGGAGTTTGAATCATAATATTAATTTTTATAGTAAAAAATTGGTAAATTTAAAGGAAAACAAAAAAACCGAAAAAAACCCCGAAACCGAACCGGAAAACCCGAAAACCCCGAAAAACCGAAATCAAACGGGGTGTAATTCTTAAAACCCGAACTTTCGGGGCGGGGTTTGGTTTTAGTTAAAAACCGCTCCAAACCGCCCCATGCTCACCCTAATGAAAATACACTAGGCAAGAGATTGTAAAGCATTTTAAGTGGGGTCACATGACAATTTTCCATTGAAAAAATAAATTTATAAGATATTTTACATGTGACTGGCCCACCAAGTGGGATCCTTGAACCCCTCTTAATTACACATGGATTCGCATATATATATATATATATATATATATATATATATATATATATATATATATATATATATATATATATATATATATTTGCATTTATATCAATCTTTTACGTTTGTATATTTTTATATTCAATTATTAATACTCTATCTTTATTCATTTATACAATACTCCAAGTTTGAACAAAATTAAAATTTGCAAAATAAAATTAATTCAAATTTGTTGCATCAATTTATAAAGGGAAAGTGGTTATGGTGGAACGTCATTGTCGTGGCGTGGCGAAGGTGCTACATGCGTCGCTATAGTAATGCCAACCATATGTGATGAGAATTGATTTTGATACCACAATTTTTAATGATTATATCACATAGTACAGATTTTACAGCTGAATTTACAAGTATGTTAAGCATGAGATGTGGTAGATACATTAAAATTGTGGTACCAAAATCACCCCCTATATCTTATAGCAGGCACCATAGCAGGTTGGTGGTGGTTATGGCGTCCGTACCGTGGTCTCTAAAACTATGCGTAAAGGGCGACCTTCGGCGACCATGACTGAAGTTCGCGACCAAACCCCCTCCCTTACATGCCATTTGTGGGACGTGTCCCCTTGCTTACTTGGCAAGCGTTTGGTCGGCTGGGCCACTGAAGGAGGTCACCTGAAACGTGGAATGGATGGTTGTACATTATGTTTGGTAAGTGATACATATATGTATTAATAAAAACAATTTTAAGTTTTAGTTGTTGATTTGGTCCGGGTTTTTCACGTGTTTGGTTAGAACGTCATTGCCGTGGCGTGGCGAAGGTGCTACATGTGTCGCTATAGTAATGCCAACCATATGTGATGAGAATTGATTTTGATATCACAACTTTTAGTGGTTATACCACATAGTACATATTTTACAGCTGACTCTACAAGTATGTTAAGCATGAGATGTGTTAGATACATTAAAAGTTGTGGTACCAAAATCACTCCATATATGTTATAGCAGGCACCATAGCAGGTTGGTGGTGGTTATGGCGTCCGTACCGTGGTCACTAAAACTATGCGTAAAGGGCGACCTTCGGCGACCATGACTGAAGTTCGCGACCAAACCCCCTCCCTTACATGCCATTTGTGGGACGTGTCCCCTTGCTTACTTGGCAAGCGTTTGGTCGGCTGGGCCACCGAAGGAGGTCACCTGAAACGTGGAATGGATGGTTGTACATTA
Source organism: Calendula officinalis (assembly GCA_963853835.1). Classification (NCBI taxonomy): domain Eukaryota; kingdom Viridiplantae; phylum Streptophyta; class Magnoliopsida; order Asterales; family Asteraceae; genus Calendula; species Calendula officinalis. Next base: position 25,937,098 of record OY970832.1, read on the forward strand.
TGTTTGGTAAGTGATACATGTATTGATAAAATCATTTTTAAGTTTTAGTTGTAGGTTTGGCTGGGTTTTTCACGTGTTTGGTTAGAAGAGAAAAAAATAATGTAGCGATGAGATGACAAGAGTACTCAAACTAGATTTGGTCACTTCTCATGCATAGTCTAAGTGTAACGTTTATTACTTTTATTTACATTCCAACTTTTTAACAAAATTACTTTTACTCATTGCAACTATAAGAACTGTATTAATGATACTTTTTAACAAATATCTTTCAAGATATCTGAAATAATCAAAATCAAATAATTAATTTTCAAATTTGTTAACAAAGAAACAATAAATAAAATATTATAATACTCGGTATTTCTTTATTAAACTTTGTATTAAATGAATAGTGCACGGAAAATTTTAAAATAATGTAACACATTGCTTCTAAAACGATTGTTTTCCAAATTTGTTATTTGTCAATTTGTAACCATTCGTGTGATATAAAACTATTTACTTTATAAAAATAAAGGAATAAAGAAAGCCTTGTAGACTTGACTAGACAATAGATATGCCCAATCTACCCATCAGTTGTGCAACTATTTGTAGATTACTAGAGGCCTAGGGCATCAACTTAACTTCCTTCGCATTCACTTCTGTGTCATTATGGGTTCCCAATCTACTGCAACCAGTCAATGAACTTAATTAATTAAGATAAATGTAATTTAGATTTTTGGTGAATGGCAAAAAAAACTACCGGCAAGAGCTTAGGGCCATCACCCCCACCTAAGGGTGAGTATTTGGGCAAAAAAAAATTTGAATCGAACTGAAAATTGACCGAAACTGAACCGGGTCGAATCGAAAGCGATAATATGTTATCGGTTCGGTTTCGGTTTTGAAAATTTATCGTTTTTTGTTTCGGTTATATCGACTTCGGTTCGGTTCGGTCTTTGGATAAGGATAAGAATTTGGCCTAAAAAACAGATCCGGACCGAAACCGAACCGAACTAAAACCAAAAAACATTTAATAGAGTAAAATGGTTAATATTATAATGTTTTAAGGAATATGGGATTTATAAAAAAAAGTACATTCCTGTTTATAAGGGGCTCCTGCAGGGTGACTGAGCTTTATTTGTGATGTACTAGACCTGGTCGTTTTTAACTTTTACTTGACCATCTGGTAAATATTTATCTAGCAAAGAGGTCGAGCCAGTAATATTTAGAAGATGATTTGAAACATATTTTTAAAGGAGTACGAAATACTCCCTCCGTCCCACAAAAAACTTCTCATTTGGCTTTTGCACATGTTTTTAGGTAATAGTTAGTGGTGGGGTAATTGATAATACTTTTGATTAAAATATAAGGTTAGATTGGAGAGAGAAAGATAGTTAGTGGATATTAGTGGTGAGATTTTTAATAATAATAGTTTTTTATTGGGTGGAGCCCACCAAATATGGGAAATGGGAAGTTTTTTGTGGGACAAAAGTTTAGAGTGAAATGGGAAGTTTTTTGTGGGACGGAGGGAGTATATAATTTTAATGCAAATCACATGGACCATTTAAATATTTTAGTCATAGTTTAATATGTGACCAAACATATGATTCCAGCGTATGAGTAGATCCGCTAGTTTGGTTTAGCTAAAAATATAATGGGCCTTAGCCCATTCTAAAAACCCAATTCACTTATTGGCGGTTCTAACATTACCACGATTTTTTCCATCACAATAGGTCAACGATTGGAGTATTAGTTACCAGAAAAGGTGCAATGGCATGGTTTCCTCACAACAGCAAGAGCAAGGAATTCGAGAGAATTAGGATCGATAAAACTGCTGTGATAGACTTAAATATCAAACGATCACTTCACCTTTTGCCTTCAAAACATATTACATATAGTGTAAAGCCAGAAATGTGTAAGTAACTCTAATTTCATATGATTCACGATAGATCATACATTGTGGAACTCGATCTAAGAATACCCAAATTGAAGTATCTAACAAGAAAATGATCAGGATTTATATATAATTCTGAAAGAAAAAATAATGATTAAAAAGTATCATTTGGGAAGACTAGAAACAGGCTGAAGACTATGTTTTATAGCTTCCAACCGATGTCGATTCGATCAACATCAAGAGCACCAACTTCATGGCGAGTCCATCCTTCCAAGCTATGTACAACCCCTCCTGCATGTATTTATTCGGACATATTGAAATTTTTTGTTGTATCTATTTTACCGTTGTGCATAATGTATCTGGTTAATAGGTACAATTCCCAAGAAAATGTTGGACCAAAGACTTGTCAAAGTTCGAATTCATGCACGCTTGACTCTCGGGATCGTGTGGGTCTGTTTTTGCCAAATGGTAGCAGAGCTGATGTGTGTGCTAAAAATTCAACCAGCATATTTGGGAAAGTCTGTGCGATGAAAATTAATACTTCCTATTTAGGAAAGTTCAAATGCATTATACTTCCTCGATTCAAAATAAGTGATACACTTTCCTTTTTGGGTGATTCAAAAAAAGTGATACACTTTGAAAAATTATCTTATTTGACAAAAAAGTGGGACCCTCACCCACTAACTATCTACTTTAACAAAGTGAAATGATCCCTTTACCCTTACTTTTTACTTTTAAACATCATTAACCCCACCTTATTAAAAAAAGTATGTGACTCATCTTTCACTAACCATCCAATTAATCTAATTTAATCATCATTATAAACTTTTGCCTTAAAAATCGTAAAACCCAAAGTGTATCACTTATTTTGAATCGGAGGAAGTATATCATAAAGATAAAGATAAAGATAAAGATCAAGATGAAGAGGTAAAATCAACACCGCCCGTTTCAGTGTCATGATCATCAATCAATTTGTACACCACAATGAAGTGCCGTAATAAACACACCATTATGACAAAAATAAAATGAAAATGCGAGGTATTTGCATTACTTCATGTCACTTGGACATGTCATCGAAAGTGACATTTTCATCAAACAAATTCAAGTGGGAAAGATAAAACTTCTTTATGCATATCCCTCTAATTTGTTTCATTTTTTTTTCTTCATATATTTCAATAAAACGATCATTCATTTTATGAAAAAGCCTTTAAATAAACATCTAAAAGTATAATCTTGATAAATAACTATCAACATATTAATCATTTACATTTCATTTTTTTCATACATTGCCTTTGATGAAATTAGATATCTTTGTTATTGTATATGACAAATACCATTACAACTCGGACATATTTTGCATCTTTTTTGGCTTTGAATTCTGCATTGTTAGTGATTTCTATCACCAATATTATTTAAGTGTAATGGTATAAACTTGTTGATTAAATGTAATCTTAATAAATATTGAACAAGCTAGGATGGTGCGGGATTGCACACTTGTTTGAATTTATTCTGATTAAAATACACCGACTCAACGGGGGTCCGGGGGCAGCGCCCCTGGGAACGGTTTTGATCGGTTTTATTGGTTTTATGCATTTTAAAACTGCATTTTAGCAGTTCTAAGTGGTTGGTGAAACATGGAATTAACCATCGTTTTGGTCAAGAAATCTGGTACGAACTCTTTCAATTTTCACATTCTCGGTTCTTGAGATCTCTCTGATTTTATCCGATTGAAAATTTCGAATGTACCTTCGAAATACTTTGATCTGAAAGTGACTACACGACTTCAGAGATTCCAAGCATTCGAAATTCAGTACAAATTTCTAACATTGAAGTAAGGCCGACTCGATGGTTGCTGGTCTTGAGTAATTCGAAACACGTATGGGTCTTTCATTCGGGCCCTATTGGGGTGGCGCGATTTGGAGGCTTGGGCTGGAGCTCTCTAGCATCTTCTTTCTCAGGGTCAATCTCAAGTAGACGACAAGTTTTAAATCTTAATCTCGAATCAATCTATTCTACCTGTGAAAAATCTGGGTTGTGTAGTTTTGTCATTTTGACATGCAACTGAGTCAAATAGATGCAAGTTATGGAATTTATGGAGCAAAACATTACATAGAAATTGGTAATAGTTTATAGGATTCTTTATAAAATTGAAAAAATCATGAGAATTTGAGAATTTTTATTCATATAATGTTTGGTAATAGTTTATAGTCAAATATATACATAGTGTATTTATATATGAATACATTGTGTGTATGCATATATGTTTCTTACCAATCATATACGAATAAACATATTTTATTTTGTTCTTTTTTTTGAAAAAAAAAATGAAAAAAATTGTTGTGTATTCATATATGAATAAGCATACGCATATATGAATAAGCATATGCATATATGAATACACAGGCGTGTGCACCCAGATCGACGGCTGAGATATATTCTCGTATTCTCAATCTTAGTATTCATTCTCAATGAAACACACTCCATAGTTTATAATATCAATTTATCATACTATTACACATTTTGGTTGTATATTATTCCTATAAACTTACACTATTTTGATAATATATTATTCGTATCAACTTACACTATTTTGATAATATATTATTCGTATCAACTTACACTATTTCGGTAGTATATTATTCGTATCACCTTACTACACTAAAGGTGGATTATTCATTAGCAAGACATGTGTTTGTGAAGCAAGTAGGTCATTTAATGCCCAAAAAGATAAAAGAAATTCGATATATATTTTAGGGTAAATGTTACTGGTATAAATTAACAATATTTATTAAATTAGTCGTTTTGATAATCATATTTTTTATATTTATAGTGGTAATTACTAATTGTGAGTCAAGATAGTTAAAGTTTTAGAAACATGTGAATAGATATTTAGTAAAAATCACATATATAAACATGCTATTAGACATATGTTTTGTAGGAAAAGATCGCCCATTTTCTTTCCAAGGCATATGCCGAAACTGATATATAGTATTGTCTGATAAGGGTAAGTGTGGTGCAGAATTCGAACCAAAACAAAACTAAAAATGATAATTTTCAAACCGAAAACGAACCGATTACATGTTTTTAGTTTCGGTTCAGTTAGTCACCACTAAGTAACGAGTTTCAGGGACCTGCCCATCCCAGACCCGTTTTCAAAATTCAAGGATTCCCCGCCCCCATCGCCCAACAAGTACGGGTTTTTTTTGGTCATCCTTAACATAAAAATGCCAATCATAGTTGCCAATAACTCAAAAAAGCAAGACACATTACACCACATAAGTTAATAATCTAATTAACACAAAAGAAAAAGAAAAAAAACTTTAAAACCAATACCAAGATATAATACCATAAAATCAAATATAATACCCTAAACAATCTCAATCCAGTCTTAAAATCTCAATACGATACTTATACCTAAACCATAAAGACATAAAAAAATATGTTACATAAAACCCCCATCCCATACCAAATATCTACGGATAACGTTTCCATGAATTATCCTCACGGTTGTTTCTGAATGCACAACAACCGATGGAGTACACAATGACTAGGAATACGAGGAAGATGATGTTGAGGATAGCAACCTTTTTCCAATCACTTTTTATGTTATCCAGTAATCCAGCCTTGCATGATTGGCAATTGAAGCAGAGGGTATTTTGGTCATTGTCCCAAGCATTGCAGTCCGGGTTGGTGGATGTTGTGTTAGTCTTGAGCCAGTTAGTTGGGGTCACGTAGGTGTAGTTGCAATCGTTTGAAGGCTTGCAGCAACCAGACTACAAAAATATGACACAAAACAAAATCAATTAAACGGATAAATAAGCTTCAATCAAAACCAAAGAAAATTTCAAAGATTTTGGTTCCAATCACAAAACAGATGATAAAGCAAAGTAACTTGGTTTAAAAAAACATAATGTGCAAATTACATATTGCAAATTAACTCTAAAAGCTATGAATAAAAATGCCTTTACTTAAATAACTTGGTTTGTTAAAAAAAAATAATGCCTAGTTGCCCACCAACATTTTCTAGTGATTATTTGAATTATTAGATTCATGATTAAAATAATGACTACTAGAGTTTAATATTTTTTAATGGAATAGCAACTTATAATAAATATAAAAAATATAATATAATGTTTGTTGAGAAAGGAAAAAAGAAAAAAAGAAACTACACAAGGGTCAAGACAAAAACTCACTCATGATCCCATGTCAACTAAACTTGTGGTCACTCTTTTTCATTAAAAAAACCCATAATTTTATAAACCACCAAAACGCCTTTTACCCGTGTCCATTAAGGTCAAAGTCAAACTTCTTTGCTTAAAAGGTTACTTACTTTTAAACTATAACAAAGGGACAGTTTGCATTTTTCTAAAGAAAACAAATACTCTGTCCACATCATTAAGTAGATACTCCCATTCCCACATAACCTTTTTTCCACTTGAAACCAAAAAATAACGATCGACACAAAATGGAAATTTAAATTTGATAGCTAAAAAGTCGATCGTCATATTTCGTTTAAATTGTTTTAGTGAAAACTCTAGTTTATCCAAAAATAAGCACATAATCCAAACGAGTTATTTTCGTTTAAAATACGCAATAAATATTAAATAGATAACATGAGTTTTTAAAGCTATCCCAAGTATTACGGAAGTCTTAAGAAACTTCACAATTTTACCCCAATCTATAGGCTATTGAAAAAGCTAAAAGTCATATTCTATAATTACAATTACAATTACAATATTTATAACTCTAAAGACTAAAATCATGATTAATAAAGTATTAATCACAATTTACAAATGTGCAATCATTCTTGATAAAAATATGCTCCATTGGTTAAAACTAATCAAATTCACAAATCTAACTATTGTTAAAGTCAACCAAACCAGGAAGTTGACCTAGTTTTCACCGACTCTAAAGCACCATGCTACAATAATTCTACGCCTACAATCATTATCAATCCCCTAAACTTGATTCACAAAACGTAATTGCATAAATCATAACTATAGTATCAAGAAATTGCATCAAGTCTCAGATCCAAATAATTGCAACCAAAAAATAATCGAAGAAATTGTTAAAAATTACCGTACCTGAATAGCTGAAAGATGTCTGTTGTAGAATTCATCACGAGGAGTATTATTACTAGATCCATCATCAATCAAGCTCTTACAGACCTTACTATCCTGTAAACAACTCTTAATTTTGTTCCAATTTTTGTCACTGTTAACTCGTTTTTGCAACCAGCTCGAATAATCGCCCAATCTGTATTCCTTATACCCGCGATCCGAAATCGCTTCACCAGCACCTTTATTCGTAACAACGAACGCAAAGATAGTGAAGCAGAAGAGTAGAACGATAAGTAAAAACATGACGACTAGGTACACCCATAACAACCACGACACGCGGCAACACGCGCCGATAAGTCCGGCGAGTGACACAATCATGAGGAAAACGCCGAGTGCTATCACGGGTTTATCGAGAAACCGTTCGCATTCGGAGGTTCCTTGACGTGAAAGCCACACGCCGCCGGCAATGATTGGGATTGAAAGGAGGAATGTAACGAAATTAAGGATTCCGACTAAATTGTTGCTACAACGCACCATGTTTGGTTGAGTTTTTTATTATCTGTAAAGTTGATCGACTTTTTGGGGATTTTGGATGATGAACTGATGAAAAGATGAAGAAAAGGTGAAAACGCACTAGGGATTTCAATGGCAAAAAGGGGTTTTGTAGGTAGAAAAAGATGAGGATAGAGACGAATGCTATGCCGTTTGCAAGCTGGCTGGGCTTTTGTAGCATCGGTGTGATGGTTAGTTTTATAATAACGCCCCCTACGGAATGACTTTAGTGTAAATTATTCCCCTGTGGTATTGCATTAATGTATTTGTGCCCCACAAGTTTAATAATATAATATACGGGAAATTAGCAATGTAATTACCCAAATGTGTATTTTAATTAGGGATAATTTCATATACGTCTTTGAAAACTTTCAATATTACGAATATATTATTGCAAACTTTATTATTATGTATATATCCTTCCAAAACTTCAAAATTCTCAAATATATCATTTTACCTAATTTTGAAATATTCAAATCATTTAAAATTAAAAAAACGTAAATCCCCATCTAAATTATTGGTAAAATGTTCTAAATACCTTTAAGGGTCAGATATTTTCTCTTTAGACAAAGGGTAATTTCTTGTCAAATCGACAACTGTTTTTTCTTTCGTCAAGGGTATTTAGCGTATTTTACCATTAATTTAGATTAAGAATTATGTTTTTTTAATTTTTAATGATTTAAATATTATTTAATTAGCTAAAAGTATATATGTGAAAATTTTGAGGTTTTGAAAGGATACATATGTAAAAATGAAATTTACAATGATATATATGTAATATTAGAAGTTTATAAGAACGTATATGAAATTGTCCCTTTTAATTATTCTTATTCTACTTCATCATTACAAGTATGTTTTTATGTTATTGCTCATTATCTTTTATTGGTTATACATGTTAGTGGATTAATGTTAGTGTCTTGCATGATAACATAATGTATGCAAGTTAAATTTTGGATCAAATAAGTAAATTACATTTGTAATTGAAAATAAAAGCCAGTTGGATACAATTGACAATTTAATTCAAAATTCAGATGCATATTTAAATAGTTATTCAACTTGAAGAAGAAATAATAAACGATCCTTGAGTAATAAATTCTTTTTTAGTCTTATTTACTTAACTTTACCAAATAATCTAAATAATTTACCAAATTATCTTGATACTTTACCAAATAATAGATATACTACAAGTTAAAAATATGATATAGTTATTAAATTCAAAAAATATTTTTGATTACTTAAAAACATGTAACTATGTTCAAGTAATTATGAGATTGTTGCTTAAGATATGCATATAGTCAGTGCCTCTTATTTATGCTTTTATTAAAATATATTAAATCATGTTTAAAATTTTGTTAATTAAATCAGCTTAATATTAATATTAATATTTTATTTAACTTAATTTGGTGGTAACACTTCAGAAATAAATTCTAGGAAACACTCTTTCTTAATGATTCTTTAATTTATACTTTTCCTTTTTTAAAGAAAAAAAACTAATGTAGGCATGTATTATTTTTTTAATTATATTCCTATAGTTCCTATATTATTTTTTAAAATATTATTTCCAAATTATAAAAAAAAAGATATAGAAGGCATCACATTTTGAGGTGGGATGATAACATTACCAAAACTCTTTTTATTTTCTTCTTTTTACCCTTAAAAAATTTAAAGCATCACAAGATGTTAACAAGTGTATGTTGAAGTGTGTTTGGGTCTCTTTTAGTCCAATGATAATTTCATCATTTATCACCAATGGATGTTATATTAGGGGTTGCATTTGCTTTTTTAATGAAAAGTTGGGGTCTCGTTGGGTAGTTATATAATTTAACGATGGCATGATGTAAAAGAGAATAGTCATCTCACGCGCTAACGCGTTTAGTGTATGCGGTGTTATGTGCATGGAGATATCGCTTTTCAAACGGTACAAGGAGGTGTCTCGGAAGTTTCATTTTCTCTACCCCGAAGACGTATTGACCTATTCTCAAATACACGTTTTCATTATTTACTGATAACTACTAAAAAACAAATATCTGTTACAAAAAATTGGATAATCACATAGCAATCGTAATATCTTGAAAAATAATGGTATTTAATCCTATCCTTTGTTTAACTGTATTAGATGATAGGATTATGAGTATAACTAAATAATAGGATTAAATATCAATTTTCTATCTTGAAATACTTTTTTTAAATCTGGTTTTGAGTCACTTTACTAAACTGCTATCGTAAGTCGGAAAACCTATTTTGCAGTAACGGAAGTCAATGTGAGTAAATATCTATGGCAACAACAATGTTTTTTTTACTCTTAAAAATTGAATTTGACACCCTAAGAAAATCAAATCGAACTACAAGATCATCATCCTTGTTAAAGTATAATTATGTTTTTCAAACAAAAATAAATGGTTTATATAATTAGCATAGTCAAATTAGTTGATGTTAGAGTAAAACTATTTAGATATCTTTATGTCTATTCATAAAGAACAGTTTATTAATTTATGAAAAATACGATATAGAAGATGATATTCAGATATCTGATTAACTTAAACAAATTGATCATATACGAAGTAATATTTTTTTAACAGCTTACAAATCTACTTCAATTTAATCTCCATAAATTTAAACAAGTTGATCAAATATCCAAATATTATCTACTAAGATTATACTACCTCCGTATCAAAATAAGGTATACATTTAAAGAATCACAGTTTTTAATACAATAGATTAGAATCTAATTTAAGATATATTAAATTGGATAGTTATTGAAGAATATATCTCACATCTTTTAAATAAAGTGATGCTATTATTGATGTTTAAAAGTAAATGTAAATGTAAAATAGTAAGTTCACTTTATTAAAGTCGATAGTAGAGAATGAGTCTCATTTTTTTAACCAAATAAAATAAGTTTTAAGAATATATCACTTATTTTGATTCATCCTAAATAAAAAGTGTATCATTTATTTTAATAAGTAGATAGAAAGTTGCAAGAGTCTTTTTATTTATTTCTTGATCATTTGGGCATGAAATTGAAGATATTTAAGTGACCCACACGTCTTATCCAAACGAGTAGGGTTGAAACTTGAAACTTAGAACTTCTATATCCAAACTTAGGTCCTGTTTGATAGCTTCCCAACTCGTCGGATTCGGTCTGATATTGGACTCAATCCGAAGGAGGCCTGTTTGATAGCTCCACAACTCATCTGATTCGGTCAGAAGGCCGGATTCGGTCCGTCAAAAGTGTCTGATTCGATCCAATTCAAAAAAAACGTCGGACTCAATCTCTTTTTCGCTAATATCCATTAGTTCAACAATGGTCAAGAAAGAAAGCTTACCAGGGAACACCGGTGACGGAGTTGCAGGATAATCGGCGCCGGCCATTCAAAATGGAGCCGTGGAGATGCAGGCCAAAATGGAGGAAGATGAAGCCAGGTAGGGTGGCGGCCACAGAAAGAAAAAAAAGGATAGGGTTTTGGGTATTGGTCGTTTGTTTTGAGTGATAGTGGGCCACTTCTTTTTGTTTTTAATATATGGTAAAATTGTTAATGAGGAAAAAAGAAAGGAATAAGGTTTGGGTTTTGGTCGTTTGTTTTGAATAATAGTGGGCCATACTTTTGTTTTTAATAAGAGTATATGGTAAAAATGGTTAGATGGACTCCTTTTACATTATTATTAAAATGTAACTATTTATGTTTAAGTATTACTTTATTATTAAAGCTTTAAGAAATTAATTTACATAGATAAGTTGTTATATTTATATCATATATAATATACACTCATACGTTAGGGTTCATGCGTATATTTTTTTCAAGGAGTACTTTTGAACCATTAAATTAAAAGTTGTGTCTTTTTATGAAAAAAATGTATTTGGATTTTAAATAATTTATGTTTACTATAAAATTTATATGATGATTTTTATGTAATTATTTTTAATTATTTAGCAATTTAATCAAATATATATATTTAATCTAGCACAAAAGAGAAGAGTAATAAGGTCATTATCCATCATTTAGCACATTCAATTAACAATTTAATCAAACACATGGACTCAATCCGATTTTTTGACTCAATCCGGTTCTGACTCAATCCGATTCTGATTCAATCCGATTCTGACTCAATCCGACTAATCAAACGACCCCTTAGTAGTAATTCATACAAATACAAGAATAACTACGCAGGTATATGAGACAATTTTAAGCATCATATCAAGAAATATATTCAAATTTCAGTTGCCATCACACTCCAAGTGAGGTGAGTGAGGCTCCAAACCATTTCAATGGCGGAAGTAACGCAAAAGTGTGAAAATTGAAATATAAGAGATATTTTGTGAGTCAAAGGTATTTTAATAGATCTCAAATGGTTATTTTGGTTTGACTTAAGAGTGAAAGGGTATCCAGGGTTGTGAATATGAAATGTGAAATGTGAAATACTGATGTGGTGTTAGAGTGATGAAATGGCTTGAGCTATGATACCTAATGCTCTAAATTAAATTAAATTAGATAGTTAGTGGGGAATGTGTCTCACACCCTTTGAATAAAGTGATGTCAATAATGTTTAAAAGTAAAAGTAACGGTAGGAAAGTCATTTCAGTATATTAAAGGAGATAACCCAGCCTTTATCAATTTTTTAACAAGCCAAACTTAAATAGCTCGTGAATAACTCAGCTTACTTACACTCTAGACTCCTTATTCTAGCTCTAGTTCATAACTTACATATAAATTTGTTGTAGCACGTCCAATTGCTTAAGGCCATACGGTATGGGCATCTTGACGTGGTGGTGGTGCTGAGGTGGATCCTATGTGGAGTGAACCACACCACCGGGGAAAAAAAGCAACACCGCCCCCCACCACATGTGGTGAAGGGGGGTTAACGGGAGTGGCCACTATAACTTGAGACCACGGGCGTGGTGAAAACTTTGGTGAGACAAAAGGTGGGACCCATCAACACACCACACCACCACTTGTGAGGGGGTGGTGTTCTCTTTCTTTTAACGGGGTGGTGGTTGCCACATGAGCACCACACCGCCACACCACCACATGGCCCATACCCCATAGCCTAAATGGTATAACCATTTGATGAATCGAATTATAATTACGATTAAGGGCCAAACATATTTTAAGTTTAACACAGAAACACGAACGACTATAAACATCCCTGCTTCTGCCGTAACCCTAAAAAAAAGCTTTTGTTTTTTCGCCTCTTCTGTGCTGCCAGCTCCATTTTCTGAAGCTCGTCGCCATGGTACGTGTTCTGATATCTCATATATCTTCCTTCAATCAGCTATTTTGTGAATTGAAAGTGTGTTATGGTTTCTATTAATTTCTAGAAACCTGAATCTGAATCGCCTTTCCATATTGTTATCTTATATCTGGTCAGAAATCAGAATTGTTTTAATTGTTCATTTCATTATGTCGTTAGTAACGAATGTGTATATTCGGCTTATATATATGAATACAGGATTATAGTTTTTGGTATTGAAAGCTGTGTATCAGTGATTTCGTTTAGGACACCATCTTGTTTACTAAAATCTACTTAGTTTTTTTTTTCGCCGTTTGTGATTTAGAGAGCCTGTATTATGCTGGTTTTCGTGTGCTTTATGTTTAATTTGCTACAACATGAATTTGAGAAATCGACTGATTGAAATCTGGTGTATTTACCTAGTTAGACTGTCATTTAGCAGGTTGTTAGGGTTTGCTTGTTACACTCTAGGATAAACCTGTAATCTTGAATATACAAAAGTCTAAATTGATATAATCATTTTCAAACTCAGCTTATTTTACCTAAAATAAGAAGATAAGTATTGCATAAATCATCACCCAAACACTAGAAGTTCCTTCTTGGATTTTAGGAAATACAATAAACTTATAAGCTGTGGTTAGGTGCAGGTGAATAATTGTTTTACTATCCATGATTTGCAAATGTTTATTATATGCATGCAGTTAATTAAATTAATTAATGAGTAAAGATGGTTAATATTTGTAGGTGAACGTCCCAAAGACGAAGAAGACATACTGCAAGAACAAGGAATGCAGGAAGCACACGTTGCACAAGGTGACACAATACAAGAAGGGAAAAGATAGTTTGGCTGCACAAGGAAAACGTCGTTATGACAGAAAACAGTCCGGTTATGGTGGTCAGACTAAGCCCGTCTTTCACAAGAAGGTTAGTTAGTTAGTTAAAGCTGTTATTCCTCATAAAATCAAGTTTACTAAAACATTTATTCTTATATCATTTTGAATAGGCAAAAACCACCAAGAAGATTGTTTTGAGGTTACAGTGCCAAGGTTGCAAACATGTTTCCCAGCATCCAATCAAGGTCAGCTTTTTGAATTTATGATAATCTTGTACATTGTCTTGATTCATATTCATGTTGATTTTTTTTTATTTTTTTTTTTTGCAGAGGTGTAAGCATTTTGAGATTGGTGGAGATAAGAAGGGCAAGGGAACTTCCCTTTTCTAAACTAGTTATGATTATTGTACTTTTGTTTTTTCACTATATTTTTGGCAGACTTTCCAATCTTATCGTGTATCGACTTTGCAGATTTCACTTGCTGAATTTTGTTTGTTTTTGAGCCTCCCACAATTCCCTTTATCTTGTATGCTAAAGGTTTATGTTCTTTTTGTCGCAAATTATGTTGAATTATTGTTTCGTTTAGATAGCTGCTAGGAAATACAATAAGTTTTTTTTCTAAGTTTCTTACTCAACAATCTTACACTTCCTGTTAAAAAAACATATTGAACTATCAAAAGTTGAATTTGTGCTTGTGGAATGTATCTATATATGTCCATTCTTACTTCAAAAGGGATGATGAACTTGAACGCTTTCGATTATAGAAAATTAGAAATCGACAAACTTGAATGTTTTGGTGGGCCTGCAAGGGGTGTAATTATCTTGACCCCACTATCTTTTGTAAGTGGTTTCAAGTTAACTCAAACGAGTGTGGAGTTTACACTTTCGTAACTCGTATTTGAGCTTTCCCTTGAAAGTCTAAAAACATTTTAAAATGTATTGATTGCTAAGAGAAGATAAATAAATAGTTAAGTCGTTAAAGACATGAAATCACCATCAACAAGAAAAAATTAAAGATGTCAAGGCGAATGAACACGGATAAGAAGGGAAAAGTAGAAAACCATCAAGAGAATAAATATATAGGTGTTAGGCTATAATGTGTTTAGGCAGGCCTTTGGAAAAAAACCAATCCGTTTGACTCATTATTTGTTGAATTCTTGTTTGTTGACATGTTTTATTTCACACACAATATTGCACAAATTTCACACACTATGAATTCGGCATTGTCTAGTACGTAACAAATTACAAATACATGACACTTAACACATAACAAACAACCGAAAAGGTAAAAAACCGATCATACATTAAAATCACACCAACATGAGAGGTTTTAATACATTAAAAGTAACTTAAGACACAAGCAATTATTAACATGCATGCAAGCATAACTTATTCATAAACGTCCATTAAACCCGACCTAGTATTTTCTTATCTGCGGTCGCCACCACCTCCATGCCCAGACCCATATCCACTTCCTTCGCCTGAACCCTCGCCAGACCCACCTCCACGCCCGCCGCCTCCTCCACGCCCACCGCCTCCGCCGCCACCTCCACCACCTCCCCGTCGGAGGACCGGATCCAGCTCTAGATCCAGCAGAAGAACCAGCAGAGGAGCCAGCTTCTGAGCCACCTCCTCCGGATCCGGAACTTGAACTGGAACTAGAGCTGGATGAGCTGGAGGATGAGCTAGACCCACTCGAGCCTGAGCCTGCACCTGCACCAGATCCTGATCCGCCACCTCCCAGCCCAATCCCTATTCCAGCACCTATACCTATACCTAACCCACCCAAATCCAACCCTAAGTCCATTCTTGCAACCCTACTCTCGGACATCATAACCAAAGTGGAAAGTAGAAGCAAACTAGCCAAACTCACTGCCTTCAGTTTTGACATATTTGAAGCCGAATGAACTAATACCTTGATTATTTACGCCAAATAATATGTGATTTTGTTTTCAGTATATGACAAACTTATTTCCTGCCTAGTGAGTGTGGGAGATGGATGTATTTATACTTGTGTTTGGGTGAGTGGGTGAATAATTTAACAAGGTGAAGTTGAGGACACGTGGATTTACGATTAACATATTGTTTGTTGGCTGATATAGTTAGTGAAAGACAAGATTTTCGACCCCACTCTTGTTGAATTTTTATGACCATATTTGTTATAAATTCATTTAAAAAACCCACTAAATCCGTTATGATAAGCGTTTCATATTGACTTTGAAGATATACTTGTATCAATTTGCAATTTAAATGTGTGTTTTAAGCTTGAAAAACATGAGTGGAGTGTGATAAAAGCAAATACTTGTGGCTCAGAAATGGTAGCTGGCCTGAAAGTGGAGATCGATCCGTATGTTGGCCATGTTTATCATCATTCTCATTGTTGCGCAACCCACAAACTTTCACTTACTATAAAATATACATCGCGCGTGTATTTCTTTATACTCCGTATTACTAAATGAATTAAAAGAAATGATGTTTGAGCGTGTACAAGAGGACACGATGTCAACGTTTTAAAGTCGCACCAAAAAACTCGCCAAATGACGAATTTATTGCATTTGTAATGCATTTTTTTGTTGCTACATTAGCATTTTTTTTTTGTTTTATTAAAATAAAAATAACTAGCGAGAAACTAATGCGAGAAACTAAAAAACGTATAAAGAGTTTAATGGGTTTACATGCCAATCTACACAACTAAAATAACTTTTTTTTGACGTTCCCAAAATGGCTGGTCTTAATTTACCACGTCTGCTACTTATATTTTGGTTATGTTTGCTGCTTTGAGTAATGTAGTTTCATAATGAATTACCATTCCTTAATAAGGTTTAATTAACCCGGCTTAATTTGGATCAAGAAACCCGCCGTCCCTCACTCGGCCGTTTCCCTATATCGATTCCTTAATTGAATGTCATTGTTACCACCACCCCAGTCTTGTTCTCTACCAATTAAAGGCAGGATGAAGAACCTAAAATCAGGATGAATTAGGTTGTCTTGGTGATATGTTTATGATTGTAATGTAAGTTTATCTCGATATTTGTTTGCAATTTATTGCGAATTTGGAGTTTTACTTTGAAATTAGCTGTATGAAGAGGAAACTGATAAACCCTAGGAAACGCGAAATATTAGTTCCGATTTATTTGTTGAATTTCATTTGTCAATTTTATTGCAGATATAGGTATTCTTTATAGCAAATTCATATAAGAATCCTTTTGTTTATTGTAAGTTGTTTGTGTCACGGAGTCGGAGCTATCCATAATCGATTGGAAGCATGAATCACAAAGCTGGTTGATTGTGTTGATAAACTTGTAATTGAAATGCTGATTTTGAGCAGTCAGTAGGAAACTAGGGTTTCTGTGTACTCAAATTAGTGTTTTGGTATTTTGATATTAAATGGATGAGGGGTACGAATCGGGGACCGCCCATTTCACAATTGCATGTTCGATCTCATACTTCGCCATTAATCTCTGCGATTTTCCATGGACATGAAATTGAACATTGAACGAGCTTATACAATGGAAGGAACTTTATGGAGTAGGCTGATCACGCCGAAAGGAGGCTCTCAGTTATGGAATGGGTCAAAGGCTTCAACGGGTCGAAAGTTGCCACAAGTCTATTTTTATTACCTACTACTCCCTTGAATATTTATATTCATAGATTTGAATTTTTATTTTATTGTATTGTTTAAAGGAGTTGCGTTCAAGAAGGTCCATTGTTTTTACGAAGTCTCGGAAATCTCAACCATTGATCAATAAGATCTAATGGTCAAGATTAATCACATATTTTATATATTGAGGGGGTATTTTTTTTTTAAAAATAAAAATATTATATTATTTTATTTTTTTATTTTAGAATTTTATTTTATTTTTTTATTATGAAAGGGTATTTTGGTCATTTGACACTTAAAAAAAATTTTGATTTTTTTATTTTATAATTTTATAATTTTTTTATTTTTTTCATTAAAAAATTATATTTATTTGATAATTACGTGTATGATTTAATCACATGTGATTTTAGTGTAATAACATGTGATTTTAGTGTAATAACATGTGATTGTATATTTAATCACATTTAATGTTTTAATTCAATCACATGTGATTTACTATGTAATCACATGTGATTTACTATGCAATCACATTATGTGTTATTAGTGAAAAATTAATAATTTTTTAAAAAGTATTAATAAAAAAAATAATAAATTAAAAAATTAAAAAATAAAAATTTTAAAAATAATAATAATAATAAAAAAAAAATATATATATTTTTTTTCAAAATGACCAAAATACCTGATAGATCGTATAACACTGAGATTGAGCTAATTCATGATGAATCAAGGTGAGAAATAGAAGAATTTCTTAAGTGTGTGTGTTCTTGGTGTTTGAGTGTGTGTTAGGTAGTTGAGAGGGAAAGGTTAGCTTTCAAATGGTAATTCAATTAATGAAGGAAAGCTTACAAATTAAGCCTAAATGAAAGGTATTTATACCTCCTTACTAAACATGCTTAAACACTTTCTTAACTAAGCCTAATTACATTGCATTAGGCTTATGACTAGTTTACCATTTACTCATTGTTACAAAACTAGTCCCTATACTATTTGATACAATATATTTGACCCTAACAATCTCCCCCTTTGTATCAATAGTTTGGATAGCATGTTCTTGAAATCTTCTTTTCGAGCAAAGTCTGAAACTGAATTAATCGTTTTAAGTAGTTTTGATGTAGTATTAGTTTCAGCTTATGATAATCAGATAAGAATGAAACTTTTAATCGGCTTTTCAACCAATATAAAGTATCTCTGAAGATTTCATGGAGTCTTGACTTAATTTGTCTTGATCATTATCCAATCTCCCTCTTTTTGAACTTTTAGAACTACATCCCTGTCTTCCTTCAAACGAGTATATTTAAAAATTTGAAAATTCTGGAAATGAAACATCTGTTTGGTAAGGATTTGACTGGGATTTAGAAATGCTGGAGATTTAATTTTGGATAGAGATTTGTGAGGATAGGATAATGATGATTTTGAATTATGTAAAGAATGATTTGAAAGTTAAAGGTTTTGACTGTGTGTGTGTATGAATGTTTGTATATAGGAAAGAATGATATATACATTTAAGATTTGAATGTGGATGATATGTATTTTCTTTTGTATGAATGTGTTTGTGTGTAGAATTTGGAAAGAAAGATTTATTCGATTAGATTTTGAAATGGATAACAATGTGAATTTGTGGTTTGGATAAGAATGTGAATTTGTGGTTTGGATAAGAATGTGAAATGGATAGGATGATTTGACGGTTTAAGATTTGTAATGGAAATGTTGAGAATTTGTGAGAAATTTCTGAAGATGAGTCGGTTTCTTTTTCTTCACAAATTGTTTCATGTAAATCGACGAAAATGTAGACCCATAGATAGATAGAGTTGTTTGTAGCGGAAGTCTTTTCTCGAATTTGTGGCTTTATCGATTTATGATCATTGATAATTGTTGTTGAGAGAAAAATGTGGATAAGATTTGCGCTCCCCCTCAAACAAACAATTATTCTTTAACAAATCTTCTTCGGTTTCTTGTTTACTCCCCCTTAATCGGTGCATGTGTCTATTTGATGTGGAGTAAACTGGGTTAATATATTCTTTTAAGTCTTGTAAGCATTTTTCTTCATAAACTGAACTTCATTGTAAATTTTCTCCCCCTCATGATAATTAAGATATATCGGAATCATCATGAAAAATGTGAGGTTCGTCGAGGTGAAATGAAGAAAATCTTCTTAGCCCATGAATACAAAATGTGAAGAAGAATGATATATTCATATTTTGAATGAATCAATATACTTCACATTGTATCATCGAAAACCGAATCTAAGTTGATGATGTAGATATCCGATCAAATCGTTTGTCATTTAATCTCAATGATCGAATTAAGTCGGGAAAACCGGGATCACATAGATTACCCGTTAACACAACAGTTACACAAACTGTGTGACCTACGTTCAGTGTTGGAATAGATGTTAGCACTGGTAGGATTTCCATTCAATCATCGTGGAATACCAAGAACGTTGGTATCACTATGAATGTTCCGGCTTTATCACAAAGATAAGCTTGGTATTATGCCTTGTGTCCTAAAAGTGTATTTCGGTTCTAGACTCAATTAGTGGACAAACGAAGGCGAGGACTGGAGAGACTTGTCCTCTGTTTCAATATCAACAATCTCCAAGTGAGATGTCAATAGCATATGAGCTAATCTCCGTGGAAATGAAACAAGTACTTTTTAAGAAATACTTGAGTGGCTGGGGGGGTTGTGCATTGCATCACTGGGTTACATGATGTCTTTTTCAATATCAGAGAGCAACACATGCAATCTGATAGAGACGTGGCTACCCGGCTTTTTATCAGTTTGGTAAGGGTTTTTCGTTTTCTTTAACCCTGTCACACCCTCCTCACTCAATCTTACTTTTTCATTTTTCGACTACTCCCTCATTTCATTTTACCATGTTTAGCTGAATTGCACCCCAAACTACATTCCCCCTCTCAAATTTTATCTCTGCGCACCCCAATCAAGATCCCGTGATACTTGATTCTGCTCACCTAGACCTATGTACCCTTACATATTGTCCTATATTGTAGGTGGCTCCTGGGAAGATCATGCCGGTTATAGCAGATCATAGGAGTAATTTGAGAGTGAACTATAACGCTCATGAGCAAATTATCAGCATTTATGATGTTACTTTGTAAGAATAGCATGGATTTTTCATCGGAAAAATGTGTTTCCGGCATAAGTTGTTGCCTTTATGATTTAAAAGGTTAGGCACAGCAACTTGAACAATTGAGGAAATACCGGACTCACATAGAGTATCCGTTAACACACGGTATGAATCGATAGTCGTTTGCACAACAGTAGATTCAAATGTGTGACCTGTGTTTAGAGTTGGCGCGATTTTAGCTCTAGCAGGATTTCCACTCAATCCTCGTGAAACACCAGATTGTGATGCCACTATGAGTGTTCCGATGAATACACGGAGATTCATATTCAATAGTGTATGTGTCCTAAATTGGAAATATTTGTCGGTGAAATCTAGACACATTGTGCATTCAATTGAAGACGTAACCCGGGGCAGAAGGTTAATTATTTCAATACCAACATACTCCGAATGAGCAGTCGATAGATTATGTGCTACGTCCCCTGATGAATTGAAACAAATTCCTGTTGAGAGGAATCTGAGTGGTTGGTGGTGGAGTGCAAATGCTTGACTGGGCCAGTTAAGTCTGGTGAATCATTCAACACATGAATGATCACAATTTTGTGAGGTTGCCCGGTTTATTTTTGGTTTGGATGCACTCAAAGGTGTGTTTTCTTAAAATTATCATGTTTGCACATCACCTTGCACTCACCTAAATCTATACCCTAAGACATATACCCTCACATTTACCAATTTTGGCTAAAAAGTATTTCCCTGGGAAGGTTAGACCGGTTTTGGCAAACCATAGGAAGATATTGTCGTTTGATAAAAAAAATATGTCGATTAAGAAAAATTCAAACGGGTATAAAAGTATTGATATTTAGAAAGTTTCTCCCCCTGGAAATACTAATTCTCCCCGTAGAATTAATATTTCTCCCCCTCGATAAAATAAAGGTAATGAAAAATATACAGTTTAAGAGGGGAGGGAAAGAGTTTTTACATTTATGTGAAAATCTGGTTAAGAGCGGGTTTCAAGATGATGTACTTGAAAGCCATTTAATTGAAATGCGAGTTATACACTGAATTATGTATAAGTCATTTTGTGGAGAAAGATTAAAACAGTTTAAGCTTTTAGATTTAGCATACCAAGTTTAGACACAAGAAAGTTAAAACGTTTTTCGTCTAATGCCTTGGTAAACAAATCAGCTAATTGATAATCTGTAGAAACAAAGTACAATTCCACATTACCATGTTCAACATGATCTTTTATAAAATGATATCGAAGATCGATATGTTTAGTTTTTGAATGTTGAACAGGATTGCATGAAATTGCAATTGCACTTCGAGAATCACAATATAAAGGAATACGACTGTATAAAAAGCCGTAATCTTTTAATTGTGATTGCATCCAAATCACCTGGGATAAGCAGCTTGCAGCAGCAACATATTCTACCTCTGCCGTTGAAAGAGACACGCAATTTTGTTTCCGTGAAGACCAGCTCACCAGTTTATCTCCCAGAAATTGAACACTCCCAGACGTACTCTTTCGATCCAACATGCATCCAGCATGGTCAGCATCAGAAAAGGCAGTTAAATCAAAGAAGTTTCTTTAGGATACCAGAGACCAAGATCTCGAGTGCCCTTTAGATATCGAAATATTCGTTTAACCGCTTGAAGATGAGATTCTTTGGGTGCTGCCTGATACCGAGCACAGATGCAAGTAGAGAACATAATGTCTGGTCTACTCGAAGTCAGATATAGTAAGGATCCAATCATCCCCCGATAGTGGGTAACATCAACAAGCTTGCCATCCGGATCAGCATGTAATTTCGAACCAGGCGACATCGGCGTCGAGATTGGTTTACAATCATCCATATGATATTTCTTCAATAAATCATTGATATATTTGGATTGATTGATGAAAATTCCGGTTGGTAATTGACGAACTTGAAGACCCAGAAAGAAATTCATCTCACCCATCATGCTCATCTCAAATCTTTTGACCATGAGAGCAGAGAACTTCTTGCAATATTTGGGATTTGTAGAACCAAAAATTATATTGTCGACATAAATTTGAATAAGAACAATGTCTTCCCCTTGACGTTTGATGAAGAGAGTTGTGTCGACTTTTCCTTTAGAAAAACCAGACTCAACTAAGAATTTTGATAATACATCATACCACGCCCGGGGAGCTTGTTTTAAACCGTACAAAGCCTTGTCGAGAATATAAACATGATTAGGCAAGTGTGGATCTACAAAGCCGTCGGGTTGATGAACGTACACTTCTTCTTTGAGAATGCCATTTAAAAATGCAGTTTTTACATCCATCTGATAGATAGTAAAATTCTTATGTGCTGCATATGCTAAGAATATTCGAATGGCTTCTATACGGGCTACAGGAGCAAAAGTTTCTTCAAAATCAATGCCTTCCTGCTGAGCATACCCTTTTGCAACTAGACGTGCTTTGTTCCGAATTACAATTCCATTTTCATCCTTTTTATTTTTGAAAATCCACTTTGTACCAATAACAGATTTGCCAGGAGGTTTGGGAACAAGACGCCAGACTTTTAATCTTTCAAACTGATTTATTTCTTCTTGCATAGCAATAATCCAGTCTGGGTCTGAGAGAGCTTCACTGACCTTCTTTGGTTCATTTGAGCTTAAAAATGCAGTATACTGACATTCATCAGCAGTAGCTCGTCGTGTTTGTACAGAAGATTCAGGGTCACCGATTATCTGATGTAAAGGGTGCTCTCTTGTCCATTTAAGAGAATGAGGAAGTGGAATTTGACCTGGATTAATATTTGAGGTATCAGTGAATTCAGGATGTGGAATTATCGCAGTTTGAGTAGTTGATGTAGACGGTGGAGGAACAACCCGTTGAACGTTGAATTTAGAAAAATCTATCACCAAAGGTGGAGGTTGAGCTGGAACTATAGATAAATCGAAAGGAGTAGCAGCTTGACCAGAAGGTGATGATTGATTATTCGTGGGTTGAGAATTGTCCGGAGATGCTTGATGTATTACAGGTGAAGAATTTTCCGGATATGATGAAGCCTCAGGTTGTGAAACAATAGGTGATGAAGAAAAATTAGTAGGTGGAATAGTAGAAGTAGGAGAAGGAGAATCCGTTGAACTTGAAGTATGAATATCAGGAACAGAGATAGATTGAACTTCAGCTACTGTTGGAAATGGAACGCCAGCTTCCTCCAGTAAAATATGTCGAATATTATGATAATCATCATAAAAATGACGAAATAAAATATCCAAGTCATTCTCAGATGTTGAAGGCGTTGACGATGGTGAAGGAGTTTCAGCATTTGAAGTAACGGAATTAATAGGAAATGTCTCATCAAAATTAACGTTAACACTTTCTCTGATCGTTCGTTTTGATCGATTATAAACTCGATAAGAAGCAGATTCCCTTGAATATCCCACAAAGATTCCTTCATCAGCTTTTTCATCAAATTTATTCAACTTATCTTTATCATTCAGAATGAAACACCGACTCCCAAAAATATGTAAAAATTTAATATTTGGAATGCGGTTATTGATCAGTTCATAGGGAGTTTTGTTGTATGCTTTGTTGATGATTGAACGATTTTGAGTGAAGCATGCTGTACTAATAGCTTCTGCCCAAAGAGATAATGGGAGGTTTGAATATGAAAGCATGGTACGAGCAGCTTCAACAAGAGTTCGATTTCTTCGTTCAACAACCCCATTTTGTTGAGGTGTTCTGGCAGCGGAAAATTGGTGAGTAATACCAACTGAGTCAAGAAAAGAATCTAAAACTTGATTTTTAAATTCAGTTCCATTATCAGTGCGGATGGTATGTATTTTTAAATCTAAGTTCGTTTGAGTTTTCTTGATGAAGGATATGATGATATTAGTTGCTTCATCTTTTGTACGTAGGAAATGAACCCATGTGTATCGAGAATAATCATCAACAATAACCAACACATACCGTTTTCCTGCTAAAGATTGAACGCTCATAGGTCCACATAAGTCCATGTGAAGTAATTCAAGCGGTTTTGAAGTACTTTGAACTGGTTTAGACTTATGAGGTTTCTTTGTCATTTTTCCCATCTCGCACGAAGAACATAGATGATCTTTTTCAAATTTAAGATCTGGAAGACCAGATACATGTCCACCTTTCACCAACTTGTTGATGTTTTTGAAGTTAAGATGAGAGAGGCGACGGTGCCATAACCAAGATTCATCTGATGAAGCTGTTGACATTAAGCAAACTTCTTCAAGTGGAACTACATCGTTTAGATTGATAGTAAACAGATTTGACTCTCGAGTTCCAGTAAGAAGTTCCTCTCCATCATATGTACGAACAACACATTTCTTTGTACGAAAATTAACTTCTAATGTTTTATCGCAAAATTGACCGATACTAAACAGATTATGAGCGAGATCTTCAACATAGGTTACATTTCGAATGATTAGGTTGTGTCGGATAATATCTCCAATTCCCATAATAGCAGCTAAATGGTCATTACCAAATCTAACGGTACCCAAATATTTGTCTCTAAAATTTATTAACAAATTCTTGTTTCCGGTCATATGTCTTGAACAACCAGAATCAAGATACCATAAATTCTACATAAAACAATTAACAAAAGGTACCCAATCAGATATGGGTCCTATACGATTAGTAATGCATGTTTTATGAAGAATTAGTGAATATGATTTGAATTTAGAGAGTTGGAGAACTGCAAGGAGGCAGTTCTGGATTTGTTACTTTGACAGACCATTTGAAGGATTTCTCAGGTGAGGATAAAATCCATTTTGAATTTTCATTTTGGATCCATGTAAATTTAACAAATTTGGAATTCTTTTTAGATGAAGTCGAAAAACTGGAGTTTGATGATGTAGTTGGAGTCACAGTTCGATAAACTAATTTGGTTGGTTTAAGTGTAGAAACCACACAATTTACTGATTTTGTCGAGTTAGATTGAATCCGAGATTGTGGTTTAGATGTGGATGTTGAAGTATTGGATGAAGAAACTACACGATAAACAGATTTTGACGGATTAGGATAAGAACGTGTAGATGAAGATGTTTGCGATCGAGCAAGCATTGTTTTGCAATGTTTTGGATAACAAGTGATACATGAATGAATGATTGATCCGTTTTTATGAAGAACATCATGTTGTCGACCACAAGGAGCATCTTTTCGAACAAAATATCGTGTATCATATTGAGAAATTGGTGTATTAGTTTTTCTATCAAAATAAACCTTTTTACCAGTTTTGTCAGTTTTAACAATCAAATTAACACCATTCACAGTGAAATTAACAGGACGCTAAATTGCTGAATCATAGACAATTCCATAACATGTAGCAGGTGAAATCAACGTTGTTGAGTTATTACATTTATTAGAATTTGAAAAAGAAGAAGCTAAAAACGAGGAAGAGCTAGACTTCTTAAGTGCATTTGACTTAAGCATACTAGACTTAGACGACTTAGACTTCTGAGACTTCTCAACTGCTTTCATCCTGTCTTGCATCGGTGTTTTAAGCTTGGAATTTAAAGTTTTATCTGAAAAATGTAAGACATGAGAATTAGAATTTCTTCTTAAAAGAATTGGAGTTTTAGGAGAAGAAGAATTCTCATTGACTGATTTTGATTTTGGAGAAGCACTGGGACTTGAAACAGATTTTATGTCAACAATTTTATCTTCTAAAGCATGAATTTTTGATTGTAAAGCAGATTTTTCTTTGTCAAATGCCTTTTGGGTTGCATCTATTTCGGTTTCCAATTGATAGATTTTCTTTTCTAGAATTAGAGAAGGAATGTACACTTTACGGGTTACTTTTTCTTGAAGTACCGCATTTCCTTTGATCTCAAATTCTGCAGGTGTAATAATTGGAAAATATTCATCATTTGTAAAATTTGCCTTTTTAGTTTCATAAGTTTTATTTAATTCATTGTAATTGAAACTAATTTGTGCATTCTCTGATTTAGCTCTGTTGAATGCTTCAATTTCTTCTTCCTCATCGGTCATACGAAGGAAACTTTGCCAAACATCAACATGTATGTATTTGGAATCATACAGTGTTGGAAGCACATTACAAGCCATCTTCAGATATTCTGGATTGTTCGCCCCCAGTCCTTCTCTTGAATTGAAGTATTTGAAATCTTTAGGCTTGTTCAAGTGAATTGTTTGATCAGTTTGTCCTCGTTTGGCAATGATTTCTTCAAGGTTTTTGACGTGAGAAGAAAGTTGAATTTTATCATTTTGTAGTTGATTAATGACATTTTGTTTGCTATTTAATTCTTGTTTTGTTTGAATGTCATTTTCATGAATGGTTTCTGATAATTCTTTAATTTGTGAGGTTAATGATTTAAACTGATTTTCATTATCATCAAATTCTTTTTGTTTACGTTCCAACCAGTTTTTAGTGATTTGATATTCATTCCATGCATCAATGTATAACTTGTAATATTTATCATTGTCAGCATTTGATGTGGAACTTTTTGTATTTTTAAGATTGGTCAACTCAATTTCTTGTTCAGAAATGGTATGAGACAAATGTTGAATATCAGTCTCATATTTAACAGTCAATTCTGAAATTTGATTTTGTAACGTCAGATTCTTTTTCTCAAAATTTTTATTTTGTCTAAGAATATGAACAAGTTGTGTATTATGATCAAGATATTGTTCATTTTCGTTTTCTAGTTCATCTAATTTTCCTTGAAGTAAAGTATTTAATTCTTTTTCATCCAAAAGATTTTGTTTTAAAGATTCAATTTCAGAATCCTGAGTTGTTACAAAACAATTTTCAGAATCAATTAAATGTGAAGAATGAGATAAGAAAGAATTAATTACCTCTATTTCTTTGTTGGCATCATCAGATAAACGTTCAGAAATTTCAGCATTTTCACGAGCCATAAAGCATAGATTTGCCGAATGCTCTTCATCTTCGGGATCAGAATCGTCCATCCATTGAAGATCTTCTGCTAATAATACCTTGCCTGACTCAATCTGCTTGGCCATTAACATTTTGCGTTTAAAGTATTCAGAATCCCGAACTCTAGGTTTCTTACAATCTCGGGAGAAATGACCAGGAAGTCCACAGTTATAACATTTCTTTGTCGGATCCAAAGGTGTTATAACTTTTGGTTTATCAGATGTGTTTGATGCAGATGGTGCAGACTTGAAAGTGGATGAAGATCTCTGATTATTATTTGTAGGAGTTGGATAATACTTCTTCTCATATCTTGAGATGAAAGACATAGCTTGCAACAGTTGTTCTAATTCGCTCTCCATCTCTTCTTTTGTATCTTTGACAGGTTCTTCTGATTTTTCTTTCAGTTTACCAGATGAATTTGACTGGTATTGTCTTGTAAGAAGAGCAAGAGTATCAAGAGTGTTTGCATTTTCCTGTTTGGTTTTGACTATATCTTTCACCATTGGAGCATTTTGAAGTAAATACTCATACAGTTCATGCACATCAATTGAGCTCAGATCTTTATGTTGCATAGCACTGTTACCAAATGTAGCCCACTCAGCTAGTAAAATGTTGATGAACTTGATGTTAATCTCCAAATTTTCCTTCTTCAAGTTATTCCTTCGAAGTTCATTCAACAAGTTGCAGTAACGGTGATATGTGCTTTCTAATTCTTTCCCGGTGGAAGCTTTAAACGATTGATAAGCATTCAGAGTGGTTACCATCTTGGCTTTATTCCCTAACACAGTGCCTTCCATTTGCTTTCGAATTTCATCCCAAATCTCCTTACCGGTTTCTAAACTGTCCAAGCTGTTATAAATTTCGTTCGGTAAACTTTGAAGTACGAATGAAAACGATTGTAGATCTGCTTTAGCTCGTAGTTTTTGTTGAGCATTGTATCTTGATTTAGGAAGCGGGGTTCGACCTCCAAGAACTGGCGATGTTGCGTTTGGTGCAGCTACTACGTCTTCGTAGAATACTGCTTCACCATTTTCGAGTGAATCACGTATCTCAGTTGCCAGTTCTTGATTTTTAATAAAATGGAGGAACCGTTTTTTCCATTGTGCGTATTCACCTCGGTATAGGACCGGAGGTTTAAGATCAGTTCCGATTGACAAAGCATCTCTTGACGTCATTATAAATTTGTACAAATATTGTTTGCGATCTTCGGTTTAGGGTTTTAACGAAATTGTAACAAGTTTTGGACTTACAATGAATCGGTGTATATTGAGTTTAAAAATAATGTCCAAAATTTAAATCGTTTAATAGCTTTGGGCTTTAAATGATTTCAAAAAAAATTGATATTTGGGCTTGATCAATTAATTCACGTTTTGGGCTTAAATCAATTAGGTTTGAGATTTGGGCCTGATTTGCTTGGGGCGATCTGAATGAGGCGGTCTAGTTCTGCTCACACGATTGATCGATCAAAACGTTGAACATGTTGAACTATAGCCGAAGGTTGATTTAATTAATTTCCGATGCTGATCAATTTCCGATTCTGATCAAATACGGAAGCAAATCAAATACGGAACCAAGAATCCAGATAAATTTCCGATTCTGATCAAATCAGTCGATCATACAGCCGAACTTCTATTGTTCCAAAAAGCCGAACTTCTGTGTGGATGTCGGATTTCTATTGTTCAGAAATCAAACTTCTATTGTTCAAAAATCGAATTTCAGAATGAAATTGGAATGAAATCAGAATGAAATTGGATCGGAATGTTGATTTAATTGAAATCGAAATTGAGTGTTAGATTTACGATCTTGAAATTGGAATTAGATGTGATAAAAATCGATTACTTAATTGAATTGTTTGTAGATTCCGAGCTATAGGATTGAACAATTGAAAGTGCGAACTCTGGGAAAAAAAAATTGCCGAAGTACGTGTTTTTGCCGAACTATGTGTAGAAATTGGGTGTCGAACTAGGTGTAGAACTAGGTATATAACTTGGTGTAGAACCAGGTATAGAACTAGGTGTAGAACCAGGTATAGAACTAGGTGTAGAACTTCGATCTGGGCCGAACTTCTATGTGGGCCGAACTTCTATGTGGGCCGAACTTCAACAATTCAGAACCTCGGGCCGACGTTTCCAATCGGGCCGAACAACAAGTTCGATCTGGGCCGAGCTACTTGGACTGAAGAAGAACCTCGGGCCGAACTTCTGTTACGTTCATCGTTTGAAGCCGAACTTCATCATACGTACATACATCCGTCTTCTTCATCACGTTTTTAATCTTATTATACTCAATTCTCAACCGATTTGAATGATTCTTCTTGCTAAACGTTAGAAATCAAATTGCTAACACATTGATCCGATCAATTTCTTCAATCCATAACACACATGCTTCGAATCTTCGATTTACAGTAACTTTTCAACTTTTTCACTTTTTCTCTAAAATCATCAAATTGAAGGTCGATTGTTGATGGAATTGATCTGGAATTGATTCTATTCTTCTTAGAAACAATGGAGACACACTAATCCATGATCAAATCTTCAATTCCAACGAAAAATTTACAACATTAAATTTTCATGACGAACATCAACTTTTTCTTCAATTTTCTCAGATCTTGATCGAATTTAGCTGAATTTGGATCCACTCACAGAGAGTTTTTGCTCTGATACCAATTGATAGATCGTATAACACTGAGATTGAGCTAATTCATGATGAATCAAGGTGAGAAATAGAAGAATTTCTTAAGTGTGTGTGTTCTTGGTGTTTGAGTGTGTGTTAGGTAGTTGAGAGGGAAAGGTTAGCTTTCAAATGGTAATTCAATTAATGAAGGAAAGTTTACAAATTAAGCCTAAATGAAAGGTATTTATACCTCCTTACTAAACATGCTTAAACACTTTCTTAACTAAGCCTAATTACATTGCATTAGGCTTATGACTAGTTTACCATTTACTCATTGTTACAAAACTAGTCCCTATACTATTTGATACAATATATTTGACCCTAACAATACCCCTCAATTAAAAATTTTAAAAATTAAAAAAATAAAATAAAATCAAAAATCAAAAAGAAAATCAAAAACATTTTTAAGTGCCAACTGACCAAAATACACTTTTATGTATAAAATATGTGATTAATCTTTATCATTAGATCTTATTGATTAATGGTTGAGATTTGTTTCTCAGGACTTTATAAATGGACCTACTTGAACATTTCTCTTGTTTCAAAATTAGTTTTGTGGTTATGTACTATATTCGTTATAACAAAAATGCAACCAATCGACATTTGATCGTCTGAAAATATAGTTCGCAAGGTACCCGCAGCCGCATTGCACGGGTTTTAACCTAGTATCCAATTATGCGTACGTACATTCTTTTATAAGATCAACCAAATCCTCTTTCCATAACTTCTTTTCTTTGAAAATAAACGCCTCCCGGAATTTCCAAATCATCCAAATCGTGGAGTAACAGACGGCTTCAAATAACACTAACATCCTAATACTCGGTACGCTCGTCGGCAACCATTCAAGAAAATCATCAATGTCTACAATATTAGGCTGAGGAACATTTAACCAAATAAAGATGGCATTCCAAACCTCTACCGCCACCTCACAACTCCAAAAAACATGGTTCCTCTCTTCAATATCATTGCCACAAATATCACAACCTATATCTCATATTTTCACTTCTAGAGTATCCGGGATCTAAAATCCCGGATTTAGGCCAAAAAGTGGAGATCCGGGGATCTTTAATCTGGGATTTAAAAGAGAAAAGGAAGGAGAGAGTTATCACTTGCTGGTTGTTGTTGAGAAGAGTTTTAAAAAGCAATTATTCCGGATTACTACTACAAAATGATAGTTGTACGTTACTTGAAAATCAAAAAGAACAAGAAAGAAAACGTAAGTTAAAAATGATAGTTGTACGATCGTTAAATCCGAGATCTAAAAAAAACAAAATCTTTTTCTTTGTAAACATGTACATTACGCATTGATAGTTGTACGTTACTGAAACAGTCCACAAATTATGACATCTTATGCCTAGCTTAAGTTTAAGTTATAACATAATTCTACCACTAAGAAGGAAAAAAAAGAACAGTTAACTGGGTATATCTTAAATTCAAGTTTTATTGTCAATAGATAATATGAATAATAAATTACAACATCTTATGTCTACTTTCACTTTATCTACAAATAATGCCAACTGAAAGCAATCTAAATCAAATAAATGACCTAACTTAATGGACCTTTTCCCTCTCCATGTGAAAGAAAGAATTATCATATTTTTTTCATACGGGGTACTAAATATTCCATCCTTATTAACTCGCTTGCAAATTCCAGATTTGACAAGCAAACACAAATGAAAAATTAATCTCCAACTTACATTAATACATTAGGGTGTTCGATGATCACTTGTCGAACTCAGAATGCAACATGTTATGCATGAAATTCAAGTCACCGAAAATAAAATCATCACCGCCATTGTAACCACCGAAATCCTGCCTCGGATCAAAATGCACCTGAATTTCTTCAGGGAAGTTGTTGCACGGTGGTGCTAAGCTTGTATGAGTATCGGAAGGTGTTGAGGTGAACTCAGCCGCCGTGGTCATCTCCATCATTTCTTTGAACTTAGAAGACTGTAGCAAGAGTCCTAGGGCTGACGTGGCAGTTGTTGACCGAGAGGAATATGACGTCATTGTGGCCTCCACGGTTGGTGATACCATCTCCGCCGTTGGTGGCTGAGTTTGCTGGTTGTCATGGTGATAGTTTAACCCTATGACGTCATGGTTATTGCTTGGTGGTAAATTACTAGCATCAATAATGTTTATATTAGGGTTTGATGGTGACTCAGTGGTATTGCTATTGTTGTCTGGCCTTAGCCATTTGATGTAACGACTAAGGTCAAAGTTTGTAACGGCGTTAAGTCCACGATACTCTATTGCTGCCATGTCATATGCCACCGCTGCTTCTTCTTGCGTAGCTGCACAAAGATTATAACGGCGTCAAAAGACTATAATATCATCGCGAATTAAATACCGCACCCTTAAGTCTCTTAACTGTGTTCAGAAACATAATTTAAAAAAAAAGGAAAAAGAAATTGAGAGAAATTAAAAGAAGATCGTGTTCCAAAGTTTTTTATTGAGAGAAGAGATTTAGAAAGAAAATTTATATAATTCTTTTTTTCTTCAAAATTTCACTCCAAAGTTGGGAAGATATTTTATAGGATTTTCTTCTCCCTTCTCTTCTCTTCTCTACCTCTCTTTTATTTTCTTTTACGCTATGTCCCAGAATATTTAAATGAAAGAAATTAAAAGAAAGTAAGAGAATAGAAGAGAAAAGAAGGGATACTAAAAAATATATATTTTTCTTTCTTTTGTTCCCGAATCGGATAGAAAAGAAAAGAAAATCATCAATTTTTGTGTTCCCGAGTTGGAGAGAAAGGAAAAAAAATTAAAACATTTACAATTTTCTCCTTTAAATATAAACAAATTATGTAATATAAAGGGTAATTTAGTAATTATAAATAGTTTAAATTAATTAAGATTTATCTTCTCTCCAAATATTCCACTTTTGGGAGGAAGATTAGGAGAGAAAAAATGTCCTAAATTTCTTTCCTCTTCTGTTCCTTTCTTTTAAAAAGATATTCTGGAACACAAATTTTTTTTCTGTTCTTTCTAATTCTTTTATTTTCTCTCTAAATCATTCCTCTAGAACACACCGTTAATGATATTTTATAGAATACAGTGAACGATTTATAGGTTGTATGTTAAAAAATAAAATTGAACTAGATTTCGCATCTTTTTTAATATAATCTTGCCAAGTTATCAATTGTTTAAATAAACAGCAATTAAAAAACCCAAATAACTTCTTTGCTGGAGCTTGACATGCATCTAACTACACGACAATGAAAGTTCTTATATTCATATCTTACAATAGATTTGATTGAACTTATTAATTTAACACGTGGCATTTTAGAACTGAGACATGAACCAGTATATATTTCCGTAGAGTTTTAGATTTAATATATGAGAACTGATTAAATAGGAAAATTAGAACTGAGACATGAATCAATATAACTTGGTACGGTATAATTCTACGATTTCAACCGGTTTTATCCAATTTGCACATAAATATGTTGTGACAATTGATTACTTACCGTATGTCCCTAGGTAAAGATATTTGTTGCCAAAAACTCTGCCTATCCGAGCTTCCCATCTTCCGTTGTGATGATGCCTATTCGTTGGTATATGAAGTTGGAACAAATAAATTAAAAGCGATATCTAAAAACTGTAAATTAAATAAATTTTAAAGTATATTAATTCAATCTATTTCATTTCTAAACAATATTGTTAACTCAACAAATTTAGTTGGTTACTACTAACATTGGTTATTAAACTAAAAAATTACCTTGCAACTCCTCTATACTTTGAAACTCCACGAGAAAATCCGCTGCTTTTTCTACATTACAAATTTAAAATTACGTCAATGAAAATAAAATAAACATAAGATTTTTATCTCGCCGTGTTTCTTTATATCATAGTCAAATAAAGTCGAGTTGATAATAATTAAGGGGAACCTTCTTAGCGATCCAATATATTCTTCTCTTGATTGACCTTCCATTTGTTTTAGCTCCTTATGGTACGTCATTAACTACAAAAGAAAGTTCATAATTGTAACGAAATTAAGTAGAAATTAATTGTTTTATGATAAATATATGTGTTTAGGTTACTCAATATTGGCCTTGAATATCAATGTGTATGAGCAAGATAATCCACCAATTATTAATTACCGGAAAGTTTAAGATGGTATCAGGACCCCAATACTTAAGTGCGGCCAAATCGTAAGCGTGAGCAGCTGCATCTTCATCGTCATAAGCACCTAAAAAAATAAAACATTTGTAAATTTATGTTAAAAACTGATAGTTTAATCATGAGAAACATAATTAAGTTTATAAATTTGCTAAAAAGATGATTAATTGTATGTAAACTCACCAAGATATACTGAAATTATTACATTAGGTTCCACGTACCACATCAGCCGCAGTTGTGAAAAAGCATCATGAAGAACAAAGACAAATGCATTAAATTCTAGTTAATTTTTAATTATTTCACTTTAATTATACTGTAGTAAATAATATCATGAAATAATAAGCCAACCTTGCCGGCCTTTCTTATTTTGAGACTCATTCCAACAATTCTTGTCCCATAAATGAGCTTCATATCTCCCAGTCCATCGATGCCTAAACGAATAAAAGCGGAAAGATTTATTAAAACTTAATAAAAAAACTATTAAAAGAGGAAAGATTTATTAAAACTTATTAGAAACTATTAGAAGGTCGATCGAAACGAATAACGAAACTGAAAAACCGAGTAAGAAAAAACAAATTTAATTAACCTAGTAACACCGCGATAAATTGAGCTACGTCGAGGAGGTGAGTCACGAGGCACAGTTTTCCGTGTCCGTTTTGCCTTGGTAACGACTACAGAATTCGTGTTCATCTTTATCCCGTCATCGATCTTCATACGTTGTTTCAGTAATTTCGTCATTTAGAGAGAGAAAAAACCTTAATTAATATTCCAATTAAGGTAAACTTGAGGGCAGTTTTAATTTAAGAATTACTAAGGAAATGAGTTGTTTATAAAGGAGAAGGGGCAGAGAGAGTGTTACTGGCCAAAGGGGTGGCAGCCGGCGAATTTTATGGGTGTTTTCTGCCGTCGAGCAACGGTGGAATTCGTTACATTAATTCTAATTATTTGTTTTCATGCTTTATTTTGTTGTTTGTTTTGTTTGAAATGAGCAGTAGAACGGATATTAATTTTGATATATTAATTAGCTGCAAAACTAGAGTAATAAATAAAGAGTTTTTATTAATTTTATTAATGAGTTTTACTAATACGTGCTAATAAAAATATGATATTAATCGTTAAATAGTGAAATGTTCAAGGTAGTCCATTAATTTTATCTAGTCTAAAGGGACATTTATTAGCCCTTTGATCAAGAAAAATTAATGGTCAAGATCAAGATTCAAAACCACCACCACCACCACTACAAGCACATGTGCTTC
The DNA here is from genome assembly GCA_963853835.1 of Calendula officinalis. Taxonomy (NCBI): domain Eukaryota; kingdom Viridiplantae; phylum Streptophyta; class Magnoliopsida; order Asterales; family Asteraceae; genus Calendula; species Calendula officinalis. Next base: position 25,972,271 of record OY970832.1, read on the forward strand.
TCCGGCGGCCGGAGACGGCGGCCGGCGGCGGCGGATGGCGGCGATGGGCGGCGGCCGGCGGCGGAGGACGGCGGCCGGAGGTGGCCGCCGCCGACGGTGACCGGTGGTGGTGGTCGTGACTGGAAGCACATGTGCTTCGTGACTTGTTTTGATTTTTTTTCTGTGTAGTGAAGCACATGTGTTTCATAACGTCAAGCACATGTGCTTCGTGATTCAAACACAAATGACTTGATTGTAAGTTACATTTGTTCAGTAACAAAAACACATGTGCTTGGCTTTATGAAGCACATGTGCTTGGCTTTATGAAGCACATGTGCTTGGCTTTATGAAGCACATGTGCTTCATAATGATATATTCGTCACTTGTTTTGATTTTTTTTCTATGTAGTGAAGCACATGTGTTTCATAACTTCAAGCACATGTGCTTCGTGATTCAAACACAAATGACTTGCTTGTAAGTTACATGTGTTCAGGAACAAAAATACATGTGCTTGGCTTTATGAAGCACATGTGCTTGGCTTTATGAAGCACATGTGCTTCATAATGATATTTTCGTCACTTGTTTTGATTTTTTTTTCTGTGTAGTGAAGCACATGTGTTTCATAACGTCAAGCACATGTGCTTCGTGATTCAAACACAAATGATTTGCTTGTAAGTTACATGAGTTCAGGAACAAAAACACATGTGTTTGGCTTTATGAAGCACATGTGCTTGGCTTTATGAAGCACATGTGCTTCATAATGATATGTTCGTCACTTGTTTTGATTTTTTTTCCGTGTTTCATAACGTCAAGCACATGTGCTTCGTATGCTCCCTTGTGTGTTTAGAAACTCATGTTTTTAGTGACTTGAAGCACATGTGTTTCGTGACCTGAAGCACATGTGCTTCGAAGTAATATGCTGTGTTTTAGTGAAGCACATGTGCTTCGATACATCAATACCACCACCACCCCCATTAGCACCAGCACCTTCACTGTCAGCCACCAACACCACCGCCGGCCAGCGGCGGCGGACGGCGGCGGCGGCCAGCGGCGGACGGAGGCCGGAGGCGGCGGCCGGCGGTGGCTGTAGGTGGGGGATTTGATGTTGACCATCTTGATCTAATGGCTACGATTTGTCCCTTGGAACTAGACAAATCATTTGAACTCCCTAGAATACAACTCTCGTTAAATATTATTTTCCTTGTATTAAATTTTAAAACATGTTTGTTTTTTATTTATGACAAAGACCAAAATTAGTTTAACACGAAAAAATAAATAACTCCATTTTACATTAAAAAATAAAATTTTCAGGTTATTTAATTTTTTATATTATACTCCCTTCGTCGGAAAAAAAAAATTTTCCCTTCTCTTGGACACAAGAATTTAAGAGATAGTTAGTGGTGGTGTTATTAATAATACTTTTAATTAAAATATAAGGTTAGATTGGAGAAAAACGTGTTTTATTGGTGAAATCATTGGTAATAATATTATTTTATTAAGTGGACCACTCAAATTTGAGAAATAGAAACTTTTTTGTGCGACAAAATTTTAAGGAGAAATGAGAACTTTTTTGTAGGACGAAGGGAGTATGTCTCAGAGGGTATATGTTAATAAAACTCATAAATAAATAGCTGTTATTAATTAATTAAGTTTTTTAACGGTTTATAAATTTACTCTAATTTTATTTATAGCGATATTTGAACATATAACCTTAGGATATAACTAAGAGCATCTCGAATGTATAAGTCATTGCAATGACTTATTAGAATTGCCACATAGATTTTCTATTAAATATTGATAAAAAAAACTTTTAAAAAAGTTTTTCTCCAATGAATATAAATGTGGATTGAGCTTTTTGTGTCTCTTGAAAAGACTTATGAAAAAAAAACTTCTGAAGCAAAAACTTTTTGCTAGAAGGTCATATACATTCAAATAACTTGTAAAAAAGGTAAAAGACTTTGTAAAAATCTTACATTGGAGATGCTCTAACACTACAAGAAAAACCACATGTGCCGACTACAAGAAAATGGGCTATAGCGACGACATGTCGTCGCCAAAAGTTATCCCGACGACAAGTGGTCGGGAAAATTTCGTCGCCACAACTTCGTTGAGATAGGGTAAACTTTTCGTCGGCATACATGTCGTCGCCATAGCTTCCTCTGTCCCGACGACAAATAGTCCCCAGAGAATTCGTCGGAAGTTATTTTCCCATTTAAAAGAAATGTTTATTAAAATCTATCCCGACGACAAATAGTCGGGATAGAGTTGCCGGAATTCTTTTCCAGCACTGTCTTCGGTATAGATATTGGTCAAAGTCGAGATTTCGTTTTCCACTTTTGCTGCTGATGTGTCGTCGCCATAACTAAAGTCAATGAGTAGCCCCGGTCAAAGTTCTTTTTAACCTGTCCCGACTACTTGTCATCGCTATAGCTCGAGCTATGGCGACGACAAATGTCGTCGCTATAGGTTTCATCGACAAAGGTGGTTTTTCTTGTAGTGTAATACCAAACACTGATATCATTAAGTTACAAGCCATATTAATTAATTGTTTTGATAGTAAAATAAGTGACATTATTAGCTGCAATGGTAAGGCATTCACAATGTTTTTGGTAGTATTTGATTGTTTACCTTTTTAAATATGAATTTAATAGCTTCCTTTTAGATATAATTTTCTCTATACCTGTCAAGTGTCAAGTTATATATCAGACCTTTTTTATTTTGAGGTTTCTTGTCTCATCAAACCGATTGTCAAAAAACTATACTTTGTCATACGTTAAAATGTAAAACAAATTTTTCGTATCTTTCTAATAAAGAGTTTACATTTAAACCAAAACTCATATACACGAGGGGTTCGATATAAAAGGTTTTTAATATAAAAAGAGCTGTCTAACGTGTGTTCTATGATATTAATAAAGGGAGTTAATCCTTATAAAACAATTTTTATTCATACAAAGTAATTTTATGTTAAAGGATAATCATACTTTTAGTATAAGAGGTTAAATGCAAAATATAGTAAAAGAAATAGAATAGTATGTATGATTGTCCTTTGACAATAATATAGTTATGGTATTTAAACAACCATGCACGGCTAGACAAATTAAACTACTTATGCTATATTACATCATTTATAATAATACATGTTAAGTTGTATGTAGTTAACATTTTTTCTTTTGATAATCCTGATATTTCAAGAAGAGACAAAAAAAATTTAAACTAAAAGTTTTCTTAATCTAGCAATACGTGATTTTCCACCAACTAATAAATTGTGAGTTTAAGTCTCACAAACAGTATGTGTGTTATTTAAGTGAAAAAATTGTCTTAAAAATATCTTTAAAGAAAATCCATATGATATTAGTTTTTTTCGTATTTATAATGAAGAATTGCTTTATTTTTGGGATAATATACGTGTAGTGCATCCAAAAACTACATTTTTCCCATTAAGTTCACCCAATTATCAAATTCTTATATAATTATCGAAAAATCTATTTAATTTCATTTATAATACACTACTACAGATCGCATTTGTTGTTGCGGACGTATAAATTTATATATTGCGGTGGTATGATAAAACCGCAACAACAAATGCAGTTCGCACCGCATAAGAAACAACCGCAACAACAATTCATTTTGTTGTTGCGGCCATGCTAAACCCGCAGTAACAAATCCTTTTGTTGTTGCGGTCAAATATTACCCGCATTAACAAATCCATTTGTTGTTGCGGCCATATGTTACCCGCAACAACTACAAAATTTGTTGTTGGCGTTCCTAAAAGTCGCCATTCAGGTCGACTTGAAGGAAAGTGAGGAGTAGGTTTTAAGATAATAGTGCCAATGCACGGAGAACTACAAGTTGCTCATTTAGTAATCTTAAAGCACATGACATGCCTCACTCCATATGTTGATGAACATATGGATATGTTAAAGTCGACGAACCCGGGTAAACAAGAAGTGTGGTACATAAACAACCAAAACAAGGATTTGGCAAGTTGGTTGAAAGAGAGGGTGACAAGTGACGACGTTGATGACACTGTCAAAAAATTGGGACAAGGTCCAGATGCTAGAGTAAGAACTTACCAAGGATATGATATTAATGGTTATACATTTTACACCAAAGATCAAGATAGAAAAAGTACAGTGCAAAATAGTGGAGTTACAGTAATAGCATCAACAACCGAAATCGATAGGCGTGATCAAGATACATTGATAAGCATCGCAAAAGATTCTTATTACGGTGTGATAGAAGAAATTTGGGAATTGCAGTATTCTGATTTCATAATCCCAGTGTTCAAGTGTAAGTGGGTAAATAACCGTACGGGTGTTAAAGTTGACGAATATGGTTTTACACTTGTCGATCTTGAAACTAATGGCTACAAATCCGAGCCATTCGTTCTCGCAACACATGTATCACAAATTTTTTTCGTCAAAGATCCAAGCAAAGCAAAATACCACATTGTGTTGCAAGGTAAAAGACGTATTCTTGGGGTTGATAATGTTGTGGATGAAGAAGAACACGACAACTTCGATGATTTACCACCATTTTCCGTCGGTATCGAACCCGGGAATTTTGAAAACATGAATAGAAGCTCATATGTACGAATTGACGGAGAAGGAACATACATTTAATAACTCGATCTATTATATATTATTGAACATTAATATTTGTATTATATATGTTTTTTAGTACTATGCAAATTTATAATTAACTTACTGTTTTATTCATGTGTAACATTTTTTATCAATTTGAATTTCTTACTATGCAACGTTCTTGTGTGCGAAAAAAAATGAAACTCAAAACCGCATTAACAAATCAACAAAACCGCAACAACTAATCCACCAAACCGCAACAACAAACAAACCGCAATAACTAATGGACAATAACCACGGTAACAAATAGAATAAAATAACCCGCTAATACGTAGTAAAGACCCGCTAAAACGAAATTGTTTATTCCAAAATTTTCAAATCCCAAAACATTAGTTATCCAAACATCGAATCCTTTAATCACTTTTGCACAAAACCTTCTTCGACCAAACCCTCCGTTTTCTTCACCAAAATCACTCTGCACTAGTTCGCCGGAGTTTGGATTCACCGTCGTTTTCTTCACCTTGGATAGTAACCGACGTTGCTTTCACCACGTCGTATCCTTAATCACTTTTCCAAAAACCTTAATCACTCGATCTCGTCGACCTAAACCCTAGTTTACCGTTACATCGCCGATTTTCCTTACCAAGATAGGTATTAAAGTATTATGTTAATGATTTCTTGTACGTGTTTGTTATGCATTCGTTCTTAATCATCTTTTTCTGTTAACGTATTATGTTCACGCATTTGTGTCGTAATTCTGCAGAAATGGCCGATAATCAAGAGCGTAAGAGACGTAGAGGCGAACGTGGTCCTGCATCTTTTGGGAAGAAATATAAAGAAGATGTATATAAAACTGAATTTGATGAAAATAATATCCCTCTAAGTAAAGAACTGACGTCATGGTTTGGGATGACGGTTGCACATCGTTTCCCGCTAGCAACTGATATGGGCAAAATGGACAAAGACATATATGAAAAACTATGGCTGGATACCAAGGTATATATTTATTAGAAAATGAAATATTTGTGACGTGATGATAGCTTATAATTTATTTACTCTAAATTGTAGAATATGTGGAATATCGAGAACGATGATGCAAAAGAGTTAATGAGGAAAAAGGCTGTGAAAATGGGTACTAATTTTAAATCTAGGCTTGTTAAAAATTTCACAGGTGATGTCACCGTGTGAGTTGCTAGTTCGGGTGGCGGATGCCCATCTAGTCAAAGTTGGTTATGGACGAGTATGGCCAACTGTGGTATTCCAACTGTTACATCATAAACAGATTGCCGATGGTTGTGTAAAAGTCCAAGTGGATTCCATCGTGGCAGGAAAGGAGGATTTGCCTGTACATCCTCTTACAAAAACAGATGATGTTCAACTGGTTGAGAATTTGCCATATTGTATAGTACAGTGGCCAAGATACGCAGTGAAGGTATATTTTAGTTTATTTTTATTGTTTGTGAACGCTTTTATCTAACGTTGTAGAGATGTTTTAGCTTATCGGTGATGGACTTGTCAATTCCCCGGAAAGGGACTTGAGAGAATCCTCTCCATTTGATTTATCAACCAACAATGTTTATATACCAGAAATGCCCGAAACTTCAACATTCCCTTTATACCAAGAGTTTGTTAGTTATGCACAAATGGTTAGTCTTATCATTATCATTATTTTAATCATTATATTTAAATACTAATGTTTTTATGATTACTTGTGGTAGTTGCAATCGGAGGATCCAACATTCCCCGCAGCCCAAACCGTCCCCGCAGCCCAAACCGTAACCGCAACCCAACCCATTAACCCAGCCCAAACAGCCCCCATAGCACAAACCATTATCCCAGCCCAAACAGTCCCCATAGCCCAAACAGTCCCAGAAGCCCAACCCGACAGCCCAGCCCGAACAGACCCTATACCCCAAACACCCACCGCAGCCCAAACCGTCACCACACCTCAACCCGACAGCCCAGCCCGAACCATCCCCGAAGCCCAAACAGAACCCGAAGCCCAAACAGAATCTGAACCCGAGGATGTTCCTCTAGATCCTCAGTACGACGAGCATTATGCGATGGTAATGGCCGATGCTCCCCAATTTCTCCCAATACTTGATGCATTCTTCAAATATAACAAATATGGTCTTAGTGTTCCTTCCCCTCCGGGTATGTATCCGGAGATATATTCAGAAGGCATCCCAGCCACCGAGGTTTTACAATTTGCTCGATTCCATTGGGTTGATAGCAGCATGATACATTGTTTGTCAATGTAAGCTTAATATTTTAATATTTGGGTATAATTGTATTTATTAACTTTATGTTGTATATTTAAGGTATTATTATGCAATGGCCGGCAGCAATTCACGATGTGCATTTTTCAATGCACACTATATTACCGAGCCAGAATGTCGCACCAACAAGAACCATGTCATCCAACATATCAGGGATGTTTTAAATCATCATCCAAGCAAGTCATACATTCTTGCACCATACTATCAACAGTAATATTCGATTTTCCATAATACATGCAACACTGGATGTTCTAAATCATCATACAAGCAAGTAACTTTGATTAATTGCTTGTGTTTACTTGCAGGCAACACTGGATGCTTTTTATCCTCTGTCCTAAAACGAATATTGCATATATTGTTGATTCTTTAAAGCGTGAAGTCGAAGCTGGTGCCAATTACTACACTCTTGTAGGAGTAATCAATCATATTTTTCCCCGTAGATTTAAATGGATAAACACAACTGTATGTTTTCTATTTCCATTTTTTACCAATTTATTTAAGATGTATAAAATATTCAATATATTGAAATATTACAGTGCTGGAAACAAGACCAAAGCTGGGAGTGTGGTTACATTGTTAGTCGACATATTGAAGAATTTTTACAGACCATACAGTTTAACATCAACCAATCTGTAAGTTTATGTTATAATTTTAAAATATTACTCATTTAGATGTAAAAATTATTGATATTAATTGTTTTTCATGAGCAGATGTGGAAGAGTAATAAGAGTTTTGATGCTTCTATGATTCATGAATACATAAAAAGGTTGTTGCCACTGTATCTCGAATGGATGAAGGAGTGCAAGCAAAGTGATGCCACTTTTTAAAGGTTAGCAATTAATTAGCAAGTGTAAATTCTTGAACATATAGTTGTAAATTTATGAAACACGGTCCATTACAATGATCACAACCCTTTAGACATTAAGTTAGCAAGTGTAAATTCTTGAACATATAGCAAGTGTAAATTAAGTTACTGTGCGGTTGTATATATGTTTTTGGGTGCTATCTTTAAATATAGAATATAATATATATATATATATATATATATATATATATATATATATATATATATATATATATATATATATATATATATATGTGGAATGATTTTTTTTTGTTTATTTTGAATAACAAATATTGCGGTTACTTTATCATGTGTGCGAATAACTAATATTGCGGGTATGTGTAGTGTGCGAAAAACTAATAGCGCGTTTTTGCTTTAATGTTGCGGTTTCTGTCTTATTGCGGTCTCAGCGTTTGATATTGCGGTTTCTCTTTTGTTGCGGTGCTGGATTTAATACGGCGGTCTCTCTTTTGTTGCGGTGTTGGCTTTAATATTGCGGTTTCTTTCTTGTTGCGGTCTCTGTGTTTGATATTGCGGTTTCTCTTTTGTTGCGGTTTGTGTTGTTTGATAGTGCGTAGTTTGTTAGTGCGTTCCTTTCCCCGCAACAACAAATCGTTTTCCCCGCAACAACAAATCGTTTCTGTAGTAGTGATAGTTTCCACCAAATTTATGTCGTATAGAATTCATTTTCCATAATAAAATTACAAAAATGAACCTAACTTTATCTTAATTAAATAAAACAATTAAAATGTTAATGTTAAGTATTAGCAAAATAAATAACACGTAATATTTTTGAATCTTTATCATTTTACATTTAGTTATTTGTTTCTATCATCATAGTTTGCTATAATAATGTTCATTTTGTCATTTATGATTTTTCGGTCTAAATTTGGTCTATCTATAAGGAGCTCGGATGACATCATATGATCACATGTGTTTTCAGGGGAAAAGAATTTTGAAGACCAAAGTATTGAATAAAAAGCCCAAATTCTAAAAATTGGCCGACCAAGAAGAAACAAACCCATATCATATGACGGGCTTCAAGAAAGAGCTCTAGAATTACATCGCCTAAATAGACTCGTTTTAATAACGAAGACAATTATTTTTAGCTTAAAATTTTGTATAATACAACGACATTCAATCTATTTAAAAGAAGATTAAAAGGGAGGTAAAATATATAAAATCTTATCTTTATTCGAAGGTGTAGACTGTAGAGTCTACTTACATATTCTTCTATATATGAGCCTACATTTGATTTAGGTTTGTCAAGTAGGTAGTTTGAAGCTATCTCATTCGCTGATAATGCTATGTGTAATTCTAGGATTGGCCAACATCCATCTAGCAACCAACTCCGAATTTGTCTCTCTTTCCTGCATTTATTCATCATTAACCATATGCACTAGGGGTGAGCATAGAAACCGAAAAACCGAAACCAAACCGTTAAAACCGACAAAACCAAACCGATAAAACCGAACCATTTCAAAACCGACGGTTTGGTTTTAGATTTTGAAAAAACCGATGGATTCGGTCTGGTTTCGGTTTTAACCAAAAACCGCTCCATTAAGAAACTGTCCCGCTAATATTTAATATTATATATATATATATATATTTTTAATTTTATATTTATTATATAGAAGTCGATCTATTTAAATATTTGAAAGTTCATCTATCATGGTTCATTAATGTTTATATCGTTATTATATGTTACAAAATACGTTTATAATTTGAATTTTGAGCTGAAAAATGGTATTCATTGTTGAAATATATTATTAGATATTGAAGTTAATGCTGTAAATTAGATATTGTTACTGAAATTTATATGTAATTTTGGTAAAAAGAAGATTAGTACATGAAATTATATATCTATGTTTTAAACGAGGTGGATTCGGTTTTAAAACCGAAACCGAACCGTTAAAGGCTAAAAACCGCTAAAGCCGAAACCGTTAGAAACCGAAATCATTGGGTTTGAAAATCCTAAAACCGAAATTAGCGGATCGTGTTCGGTTTGAGCTTAAAACCGCCCCAAACCGCCCCATGCACACCCCTAATATGCACCTTCTCACTAAACCCTATTTAAAAAATTCGTCCGCCCCTCCACAGCTATCGAATTTCACCTTATTTCCCCAAAATCCCTAATTTTTTCCGCCCTAAAAACCGCTAGCGAAATTCACTTGTGTGTATGTTTTGGCGGTGAGAAAGAAGGCAATAGAATTCATGTTGTAAATTCACAGTGGATGGAATTTCACATTTGGCTATTGGTATCGGAGGTAAATAATTTAGTTTAGTTTAATGTCACTTGATTAATTATATCACATAGTTTGTTGATTAGTTCTTCGAATGTACGTTGTATTCGCCTCAACCAAATTTTTTTGTTGCAACGATCTTAATCAGTTTGAAACCCCGAACAATATATCATTTACTTGATTTTTGTTCTTTCTTTCTCAATTTTACATGATCGGTTGATTTGTTCCTTTAAAATCGATTTTCAATTTCATAGATAATTAATAATTACCCAATCTCGATTGAATTCAAGTCATTTAAACACTTTGATCTGTGACCTTAATTTGGGAGATTAATCCACCAAAAAATTTCCAGATGATTGTATACAAACTATGTAAGATTATATATATTTCGGTTTTGATCAATTTGTAATTTTGTATACCTGTGTAGCTTGATTATTGATTATTACTTATTGCAGCAAATCAACTACCTGATGGATTTGTTGATTGATAACTTTTGAATCCTTACAGGTACATTCAACCTTCATAAGCTGTAGATAATTGAGCTTTCATTGGGCATGTTGAAAAATGAGTTTTCTCTTTTTTCTGAATTTTTTACTTAAAAATTACAATTTTAAATTCAAAACAATGAAAGGCTTATGATTTTATATGATTAATGCATTCTATAGAAATCTTTATTTTTCATTATCGAATCTAATTTTTCTATTGTTGATGCAACTATAAAAAAGCATGTTGTTTACATAAAGGCTATGGAGTGTGTAACCTGTATGAATTAGAGTACATAAACAATGAAGTTTGAGCAAACGTTTGGCACGTACATTAATATTTTTGCCCTAACTAATAAGTAGAGCTGTCAAAATGGGCGGGTTGGATAACGGATCAACATAGGTTCAGGTATGAACATGTTCTAACCACCTATGTTTCTGGTATTCATCTAAACCTATTTTTGTTACTCACTAATTTTGAAGTTATAAAAACATGTTTGGTATGAACATGTTCTAATCAAATCAGGTTATATATTAATTTCGGCTGCCATTATGATGATTTTTCTCTATAAAGAATGTACAATTTTGTTGCAGAGGAACCGCTAAAAAGGCCTAAAAGCATAACTGATTTTGGTTGTGGTATTGGTGGTAGCTCGAGGTGCTTATCGAAAAAATAGTGGTGCTTAGTCGAAAAAGGTTGATGTTTTCTCAATTTCATTATTTTCTTGATAATCACTCATATGTGTTTGATTTTAAATCAACTAAAAGGAGCCTCTTTTTGGTTGTTTGATTAGAGACTAAAGTATTTGGAGTTTGAAGCCTAATTGATGTTTCCTTTTTGCTAAAAATATTCTTAATATTATTTGATATTAATGCACTTTATAGATATTTTGATGGAGAGGAAGATGAAAATGAATGTGAAATGAAATGTTGATTTTGAAAATTTGAAGTGGGAAATTCTTTTACAGAATTAAATGTTATAGATGATTAATATTAATATTTGGGTATATACATTGTTTTAAGTTTCTTTTTTCTTCTTACATTTTTTTATCAGGCAAAAGAGTTGCTGGTCAATTTTGTGCATCTCGGTATTTTAAGCAAGTGAGTCTTTTGTTGTTTGCTTTTTATTTGTATTAATATTTGCTGAATATCAGGAGTAGTTCATTATTCATTCTTAAAGTTTATTGATGCTCTTTTTTAGGAGATCTAGGGTTGTGGTTTGCAAAGTATCATGAAATTGGTATTCATATTGCAGAATCCAATGATGTGGTGAAGAATCATGGGCAGCTTTAGGTACTTCAAGAAACAGGAGTGGTAAAAAATGATTTGTATATTTAAAAAGGTAAAAAATGATTTGTACAAAGTCTATTTTTATACATAACTTTTTTTTATTATATTTTTTTTCAGCTTAAAAAAATACATTAATGATTTGTATATTTAAAATGGTAAAAAATGGTTTACGGGTCAAACCAAGTTCTTTTGACCCGTTACACAAATGTCCCATTTTCAACCCGACCATTTTGCTTTATCTTATTGTAGGAGGTTGTAAGCCTTAAGAATACACTTTGGGTGATTTCTGGTTGTCTCAACTAGGCATTTGAGCATGTTTGTAACCTACCCGTTTGAATATCCTAAAATAAGATGTAGAAGGTTACATCAAGTTCCGGGTTGACCGCCTATTTTAATTGCACGTTTTGACAGGATACCCATTTGAATATCTACCCAACCCACGTGTTTCACACCTTTCATGATTAGTAGATTATCTTAGCTAACCATTTTAACCAATGAACCTACACCAGTACATATCTTTGCTCATAATCCAGGAATGACAATTAAACACAAAGTGCTATTTTGTACATTAAAGTTTACAACTTAAGATACAACGCTACTGAATTCGGGTGAGTGTATTATTTTATTTAGACTAAAACTACACTACAATAGTGCTTTTATTTGTAATTTTTATGCTAAATTGATTAAATAAAAGGTGGATGGCAAACGTGGCAGAAGTCCTTCAAATTTGAGCAACAAACGTGACAAAGATGACAATCACACTTATTCAATAACAAATATCGTTTACAAAGAAGTCTTATTTCGTATATGAATTTTCTGTAACATTTATTCATGTATCAAAATTTGTACAAACTTATCATTACAACTATGAATTGTTATGTTATTTAAACTGTATTAATATTTTATTATTTTTCTTTAATATCTCTCTTGAAGCATGCCCGTCCAGTCGGGCGGGCTTTGAAACTAGTATATATATATTCAGCAAAAAAAGATCTTGATTAATAGAAAATTGAATGCTTAAATTTCTAAAAGATTTTGCTTAACGCAATAGAGAATTGTTTAAAGAACCCATAATTTTTCTTGTATTCTCAAATACAAATTTCAACAATTGATCAAAAATAATTAGTTTCCAAGATTAATCATATGTTTTATACATAGAATGTATTTTGATATTTTGGTCATTTGACACTCACATAAATTTTAATCCAAATTTTTGTATATTTTTAAATTATTTTATTATAATTATTTATTATTTTTTTAATTTTATTATAACTGTTTTTTTCGTTAAAAAAATAATAATTTGTGATAATCACATGTAATTGTATATTTAATCACATGTGGTGTTTTTCTATAATTACATGTGATTGTATACTTGATCACGTATGATGTTTTTGTACAATCACATATAATTATCACATAATGTTTTTTTTAACAAAAAATAAAATAAAAGAGTAAACAAAAATTTAAAATAAAAATTAAATAAAATAATTTTTTTACAACAATTAAAAATAAATATAAAATATATGATTTTTTTTTTTTTGAACAGCAAAAAGAAGATAACGAGTGAAGCTTCGGCGTTGCCATCACCCCCCCGAGGACCTCCAAAACTTTTATTAATAAAAACAAGAGTCTAGCAAAACGCTAGACTAAAAACAACCAACATTACAACGGATTAAAATTAATCAATAGTTAAGATTTGCCCCTTAAAATTATATAAACAATAGTTAAGATTAATCTTGAACATTGATTATTATTAATCAATAGTTAAGATTTGTCCTTTAAAATTATATAAACATGATAGACTACCTTTTTGAATTCTTGTATCACTAATCCAGCTCATAATACCACGTCATTGTAATTTAGAATCAGGGTTCCAGCTCAGCATGTTAAGTGCAAAATTCAAATTTTTAGGCCACAAAGTCAGTTTTTTTTTTTTTTTTTTTTTTTAAAATCGAGTGTAGTTTTTGAATGTTTAAATTGCAGTTCATTCTTAGAGCATCCCCAATGGTTAACCTCATAAAAGCTTATTAGTTTTGCCACATCAACATTCTACTAATAAAAACCTTTTCATAAATGACATCTCCAATGGTTAACCTCTCCAAAAGCTTATTCTTTTATAATATTTTAGTCTACCTTTATCTATCTCAAATGTTTTATAAATACCCCTATATATAATTTAACAATTTTTTTGACATCTTACTAAATATTATATCTTTTAAAATGTCCAATACAAAAATATTATACTAATTGACATTAAATATTATATAATTTATTTATTAAGTAATAAAAATATAATAGAGAATTTATATATAACAAATCTAAGGTTTAAATTGAAATGTTATTAAACATAAGGGGCTAAAAATGACAAACATAAAAAGATGGTTAAAAGGTTAGTAGAGAATAAGTCTTTGCAATAAGCTTTTCAAAAAGCTAGGCATTCCAATGGTAAAAAGTCTTTCAAAGACTTATTAGAATAGTAATAAGCTTTTGAAAAAGCTACCATTGGAGATGCTCTTAGAGGGTGAGGTGTGGTGGCACCACCCCCTAGCCATCTCTAATTTCACCTACGTGGCATGTTCGTGGCTACAGCAATGGATGAGAGAAGAGAGAATGTAATTTTTAAAAGTATTTTGTGAGTGAGAGGTTATTTTGGTGGGTTAAAAGGAGTATTATTAATTAGTTACTCATCCGTCCCATAAAAAAATTTACAATTCTCCTTAAAATATTGTCCCACAAAAAAGTTTACATTTCTCAAATTTGGGGGCCCACATAATAAAATAATATTATTACCAATCATTGCACCAATAAAACATTTTCTCTCTCCAATCTAACCTTATAATTTAATCAAAAGTATTACAAAGAACCCCACCACTAACTATCTCTTAACAGATTGTGCCCAAATTAAATGTAATTTTTTTATGGGACGGAGGGAGTATAGTATAAGACTAGGATGGGTATTTGGGGTTTTCCAATGTAAAATGTGAAATAATGATGTGACGCTGAGGTGACGCTGATTTGACGCTTTGGCTTGACCCACCATACCTGGTTCTCTAATCCCGATAAGTAGCAGATTCAGTTGGTTCTATGAGCATCTCTAATGAGAGGTTTTTTAAGAGATTATTATTAGTATTTGAATAACCTTTAAAATAATTTTTTACCATTTGAGTGAATGACTTTTTTAGAAGGTCACTCCAACCACTTATTCTTCCATAACCACTTAATCATCTTTCAATGTTTGATTCTTTTAGTCAATATATTTAATAATTTTACATTTTAAAAGCCCTATATATATTTAAATGTGAATCATTTATTAGTTTTATAACTATAAATTATAATTTGAGTAAATTACAGTTTTTGTCCCTGTGGTTTTCCCGATTCTGCGTTTTTGTCCCTGTACTTTTTTTTTTCATTTTTTTTGTCCATGTGCTAATGCCAAATTCCACTTTTTTGTCCTTCCGTCCACCTTCCGTTTGAATTCAGCCGTTAAAGCCCTCACGTGCTGAAAACGTGAGGGTAGTTTTGTCATTTTACTTTTTCCTTTTTATTTTTATTTTTCTTTCCTATATCTTCTTCTCTTCTCCAAATTAACACCACAAACCCTAACACCCCCAATTTGATTTCTTCATCACACCAACATCCATTTCTTCATCACACCACCTATATCCAATCACACCACCAATAAACGTCATCAACATCAAATAAGAAATCCCCAATTTTATTTTTCTTTTCTTTGTGAAGCCTGCCATTTTTTAAATTAAGAAATCCAAATCATCACATTTGTGAAGGGGTTTTGTGATGAAAGAAACACACCACCACCGTCATCAACATCAAAATAAGAAATCCATAAACACTGTGAGTTGCATAAAAATTTCATTTTGAAATTAAGCAGAGATAGAGCCAACAATTGGGTACTTACTACATAGCTTCAAATTTCGTTACCCAATCAACAAGAATACCTGATTCCTTATTTTGTGTTTATGGATTTCTGTGTTTATGGATTTCTTAGCGGCGAACATGACGGTGGTGGTGTGATGGATGTTTATGGCGAATATGGACTTAGCGGCGAACATGTGTTTACGGATTTCTTATGGATTTTTGTTTACCCAATCAAATTTCGAAGGACTTAACGGCGAACATGGATCTATGTTTATGGATTTCTTATTTTGATGAATTTCTTATTTCAAAATGACGGTGGTGGTGTGATGGATGTTTACGTTTATTGGAGGTGTGATTGGATATAGGTGGTGTGATGAAGAAATGGATGGTGGTGTGATGAAGAAATCAAATTGGGGGTGTTATGGTTTGTGGTGTTAATTTGGAGAAGACGAAGGGAAGAAGATAAAGGAAAGAGAAATAAAAATAAAAAGGAAAAAGTAAAATGACAAAACTACCCTCACGTTTTCAGCACGTGAGGGATTTAACGGTTGAATTCAAACGGAAGGTGGACGGAAGGAAAAAAAAAACGGAATTTGGCATAACATAGGGATAAAAAAATGAAAAAAAAAGTACAGGGACAAAAACACAGAATCGGGAAAACCACAGGGACAAAAACTGTAATTTACTCTTATAATTTTATCATATTTCAATATTTTTTAAACTTAAGTATTATAATATTTTTGTAAGAGAAATTTTATAAAACTGTTAAGTTTTATAAATGTTATAAAAATTATTAAATTACATAAGTGAGAGTCATTTATAAACATTTGATATAGATAAAGGTACATTTATAATATTAATAAAA
Organism: Calendula officinalis; assembly: GCA_963853835.1. Classification (NCBI taxonomy): domain Eukaryota; kingdom Viridiplantae; phylum Streptophyta; class Magnoliopsida; order Asterales; family Asteraceae; genus Calendula; species Calendula officinalis. The sequence continues at coordinate 25,988,712 of OY970832.1, forward strand.
AAATCTTTAAAAAAATTAACTTTAATTAATGGATTATTCAATTGGCCATCAAGGATAGCCTTAGGGTTTTCCTTCAATAGGTTTGGATTCAAACATGTAGGTAAAACTTGGAGTTTAAAATATGTGAAGTTTATTCCCCACAGATCCATTGTGAATATTATTGTAGATGCTCTAACTTTTGTGATTAAACAATCCGCACTTATTCCACTTTATCCAGTCATGGAGAAAGCGTCAAGATGCACAGTGCCATGATGAACATGTAGAACCAGCGCATGTTAATCCATGTATTTTTTTTAATTTATCTATCAACCGAACGAACACGAATCATGCGTTTAATTCAGGTATTTTTTTTAATTCAGTTATCGATTAGGAATTTACTACGATTTCAATTTGAATCTCTGATTCTGGGTTAACGAATGACTCGTGATTCGTGTTCAATTTGCATCCCCAGTTCCTCATTTGCTGTACTCTAAAATTTGATTTTATCGATTAGTAAATTAGTGATAATTGCTAATCAAAATTAGGGATGAATTTATACTAAATTGTAGTAATAAACAACTAATATCTGTCTGTGTTTGCAATTTTGGACAGCTGTCCTAAACCTAAGAAAGGGAAAGATTATTTACCTCTTAAGACTTAAGAGTGAGAGGGTATGTATTTACTTATTTCACTCTAATTTATTGTCAATTTTAATTTGTACAGAAAAAAGAAGTTTTTGTGACTTTCTTCTTTGTTGCTTAAGTATTTGAGCTTAAGGGCATGTTTGGATGTGCTTATTTACCTCTAAAAGGACTTTTAAGTAAAAGGACTTATTAACTTTTTGACTTTGAAAAGTAGTTTTAAAAATAATGTTTGGTTTAACTTATTAACTTATTTATATTGAAAAGTTAATAAGTTGGATGAAAAGTAAGGGGAGTCTTACTTTTCAAAAACTCATTTTCAAGCTTTTCCAAAAAGTCATTTTAAAAGTCCTTATTCACTTACACAAACAACTTATTCACTTATTAACTTATTGGAAAAGCCAATAAGTTAATAAGGACTTTTCAAAAGGTTTCCCAAACACCCTCTAATTTTGATATCCAGAGCTTATGATCAAGCTGCAATTGAATTCAGAGGTGTTGATGCTGATATCAATTTTAATCTTAGTATCATGATGAGGATACGAAGCAAATATGACCTTATAAGCACTTAAAATATGCAATTAATTTTTGTGGATTTAATTAAGTTTATTATATTAAATTAAATTTTGTTTTTTTTATTACATTAAATCAGATGAAAAACTTTTCAAAAGAAGGTTCATGCACATTTTATGAAGGCAAAGCCTTCAAAAGAATGTTTATTTGCTGAACACAATGATTCATTTGTTGTTATCATTTATGCATTAGTTTTCGTGAGACATTTATCTCTGCTGATGAAAAGAACAAACCTTTAGAATTTGAAAATCAACAACCAAAGTTTCAATATTGTGGATGTTAAACCTAGAAACATGGAAGACATCATTGGTACACTATTTTAGTCATTTTCAATTTTACAATCAGTTTTCAATTTTCAATTTGGAAATAAGCACTCCAAATATGCAATCCCAAACACCCCCTAAGTACTAAAAAATTATTAATTATCTGTGTGTGGCACCATTTTCAGATTTTCTATTTATTCATGTTAATATTGTGGATTAATTGTTTGATGATACAAAAGCTTGTGAATGTTGACTTTGACTTTGACTCATCGACTCCACATTTTTTGCAGAGTTGATTACATCAGCTGATTTTCACCCTACCCATTTTTTGCAGAGTTGATTACATCAGTTAATACTAAGTATTATGGATTATAGTAGTTCAAAAGGATCTATTTGCCCTCTGTGATAAGCATTTTAAATTGTAAGTTTCTTTTTGCATTTTGCCTTCTTTAACTATATTTGTAGATGTTAATTATCTACTTTCATGGAAAACAACATAGACATTTGAAAGTAGTAATTGCATGAGTTAAATATTTTCATGATTATATTTTTAGATATTGTTATGAATGTGGGAATTTATTATTTGTAGATGTAAATTTTAAGAAGGCTGCTACTCAACATGATCAACCATGTGTCGGTTTCTGAAAAATAGTTTACTCATGATATATGAGAAAACCACATCGACATTTGAAAGTAGTAATTGCATGAGTTAATATTTTCATGATTATATTTTTAGATATACGATCCTTTAGCACAAAATTCTATCATGTTGAATTATCTAAATTATTCTTTTATAAGTGTTTCCTTACTTAATTGCCATTTTTATTAATTTTTATTGCAAAGATTAAGTTCAAAAATCGATTATGGTATACTTCTATAAATGTATATGTTAATCTAGGATTATTTCTTAAAGGGTTTGGCTAACTCATGCCCTAAGGGCATGAGATAAACATGTTTAATGAATCTTAAAACTACCATTCTTATTTGAAAATACATTTAATTCATGCTGAAAATAGACTTCATTGATGAGTAATAAATACATTTATTCAATTTGAAAGGAAACTTGAAGATCATTAAACACTTCTAATCACACCACCATCCATTTCTTCATTCGATTAAAAGGCTACTTGGTATGGGCCCAAAAAAAAGGGCGTGGTGGTGAGGTGGACGACTGCACAGCGTGGAGGTGTACGACTACAATGGCGTGGGGGGTCTACGTGGGGTGAGGGTGGCCACGGCCACGGGAGGGAACGGGCGTGGGGATCGAGCGTTTCAATGGTGTTTTTGACCGTTGCATAGATTTTGGAGAAGAGAAAAAAAAGAAAAGAAGAAGCTTTGCTCATAACCTGCACCTGTGCGTTTTCATTTGGAGAAGACGAGTTAGGAGTATGGTTTTTTATTGGGGTTTTTTTTAAAATGGACAGTTTTTTTGTTGGACTTTTTTTGCTGGGCTCTTTTGTTGGGTTTTTTATTGTTGGAATTTGTTTGTTGGCTCTAAATAAAAATATACTCCCTCCGTCCCCATAAAAAAGTTTACATTTCATTTGGGCACAATCTTTTAGGAGCTAGTTAGTGGTGGGGTCCTTTGTAATACTTTTGATTAAAATATAAGGTTGGATTGGAGAGAGAAAGTGTTTTATTGGTGGAATGATTGGTAATAATATATTTTATTAGGTGGGTCCCCAAATTTGAGAAATGTAAACTTTTTTGTGGGACAAAATTTTAAGGAGAAATGTAAACTTTTTTGTGGGACGGAGAGAGTAATATTTAAACTAATTATTTGGGTTATTTTTATTAAAAAAAAATGAAATGACATGGTTTTATGTTTAAAATATAAATGAAAATGAAATGGTGAGATGGAAAATAAAATGGTATGGTTTGGAGTGGTGGATACTTCCTAAAGATGATGTGGTGTGGGGATTGTGTGGTTGCTGAGGCGGCAGATGATGTGACAGAAAAACTTGGTGTGGGTGTTATACCCATACCCGATAGCCTATACTCATGTTATACATCTCACACACCAATGCTATAACGCACACCCAAAATATTCTTGGGATATTTTTTGTTTTTTTGGTAAATTTTGAAGTATTTTTGTGAGTGTTCAATAGATGTTAAAAGTTAAAATCATGTAAAAATTAAGAGTAAATTACGCGAATGGTCCCTGTGGTTTACACAGTGTTTTGGATTTGGTCTCTAAGTCTCAGTAATTACACCCGTGGTCACTGTGGTTTACACTTCATATTGGTTTTGGTCCCTAATACTAACACCCGTTAAAATTTTCTGTTAACTTTTTTTAATTGACAATTTTACCCATTAACTTATACTCTTTCTTCTCTTATCTTCTTCCATTACCAGAGGTTGGGTCTGAAAATTCCTTTCCGACACCTTTTTCGATTTTCCGGCCAAACCGGCCGGAGGTTGGGTCTGAAAATTCCCCCATCTTGCTCGGAATCAACATTACTATTAGTCTGGTATGTCGAGGCGTTCCAATCGGGCTAGAAAACCTCCAGAAACCAAACTTTCTCCATGGCTAAAAAATGACGCGGAGGTGGCGGCGGCCTTTGGCGGCGTGTATGGGCCGGCGGACCCGAACCAGTCGATTCGGAAGGGTCAACTTAGTGGGAATACACCTGCGATTCAACAGATTTCGTCTCCAACAGCTCCAGATCGGAAAAGCTCAAATGCGGCTGTTTTTGTTGGTCCGTCGGAGATCGCGGACCACCACCATCACAATCAGAATGGTCTGTTTAGGGGGGATCCCACCTCCATTTATGCTCCGTCGTTAGCTTGTGAGCAACCGCCAGTGGCCGGTGCAGATCTAACCGTAGGGGGTCTCACCGGCAAAATTGGGCAGCCGGAACTTAGGGGTTCGACTCGGAATACCCAGATTGGTGGGAAGTTCTCGTCAAGAAGGGTTTTGATTGGATGATCTTTTAATTCGGGTTAGGGTTTTGATTTGAATGTGTTATTGTGTGCAGAGATGAAGGAAAGAGGAAGGAGATGAAGAGGGTGAGGGTAAAATCGTCAACTAAAAAAAGTTAACAGAAAATTTTAACGGTTGTTAGTATTAGGGACCAAAACCAATACGAAGTGTAAACCACGGTGACCACGGGTAGGGGTGTCAATCGGGTTTGTCGGGTCGGGTTTGGCTCTTATCGGGTCGGGTCCGTCGGGCTTTGAGGTAAAAAATTCTAACCCGAAACCCGACCCTATAAGGAATCGGGTTAGTCGGGTTCGGGTTGGTCGGGTTTCGGGTTTGTCGGGTTGACCCGATCGGGTTGGTCGGGTTAGATAGTTCCACCTACAAGAAACACAAATTTATAAATAAAAAATGTCCTTGTACAACTTTTTATATATAGAGTACATGTTTTACAAGGTACATGATAATCGTATGTATATAAAATTACTAATTAGTCAAGAACAACATATATTAGTTGTTAATTTCGTATTCTTTAAATCAAATATAATTAGTTTCACGATACTTACGAACACACTTACTTAGAAAATGAGTCCCTAAAACCACCCAAAACTTCATTACTTTATCATATAAAAAGTTTCTTAAATTGTTTACATATTTTAAGATGTCACATTCATTTTATCTACTAAATGTTAAAAAGAAAAAAACATTTAAACTTGAGTCGGGTCTAATCGGGTCAACCCGAAACCCGATAAAAGTAACCAATCCTCACCCGATACCCGACCCGATATTAACGTCGGGTTTGTCGGGTCGGGTTTAAAAAACCCGATATCAACATATGACCCGAATACACCCGACCCGACTAGCATAATCGGGTTCGGGTCGGGTCGGGTTGATCCTTTTGACACCCCTTGCCACGGGTGTAATTACTGAGACTTAGGGACCAAATCCAAAACATTGTGTAAACCACAGGTACCATTCGTGTAATTTACTCTAAAATTAAAAACTCCTTTTAACATAGCTTTAAGCTGTAACTATAAAACCGTTTGGGTCGGGATACTTATGAAAAGCAAAACGAATGGCGCTCCTTCAAGGTTCTTCACACTCCATCTTAAACATGGAGATAACGTTCCCCCAACCTCTTATTTTACTCTTCTCGATCTTTCTACTAATCTGCACTTTCTTATTCTTCTTCATTCACCCAACAAAGTCAAAACCCACAACTCAGTTCGGATTCAAACATTACCCAATTCAAGGAACCCTACCGGAATTTTTCCTAAACCGGCACCGTTTTCTTGACTGGAGCACCGATGTCCTTTTCCACTGTCCAACCAACACCGCCGTCTTCAGCCGTCCCGGAAAACTTAACGGCGTCATCACCGCCAACCCAGCCAACGTCGAACATATGCTCAAAACCAACTTTGATAACTACCCAAAAGGAACCCGGTTTATTTCCCTCCTTGAAGACTTCCTTGGCCGTGGAATCTTTAACTCCGACGGTGAAGCATGGAGAACACAACGGAAAACCGCCAGTTATGAGTTTAACACCCGCTCCCTCCGGAACTTTGTCATGGAAACCGCCGCCGTGCAGTTACATAACCGGTTCATACCGGTTCTTGAAAACTGTTGGAGCAAAACACAGATCAACTTATTACTGATGCTGCAGTTAGTACGGACATAATTAGTACTGATGGGGCAGAAACATTTACTACTGATGAAGTTGATGCTGGTGTTCACTATAACTAAGTTACTACTGATCATGAGAAGATTGAAGATACTACTGATCATTGTAGTTACTACTGACGTTGATTATGGACTTACTTCTGATCACCAAGTTTACTACTGATGTTACTTATTTACTACTGGTGATTGCAGTTACTACTGATACGCGTTTTTGGAAGATATCAAGTCCGAGATCTTCGTAGAGATAGTTATAGAATGTAATTAAATGTATATCTTTTATAATTCGATGTAAATCAAGTCCTAGAATAACTAGGGTAAATAGTTTAGCTTCAAGGACTACTATAAGTATGTTCCTTACGAATTGTAAACGTACGTGTGTATTGTTAACTCAATAATATACATTGAAGCTTTTTGTGAAACTGTGTTCTTAATATTCTTGCATATTGTTCATACAGTTCATTGTTCTTAATTATTGATATAGTGTTGATCCGCTGCAACTTCTATCATCAATTAGATCTAAGGTGTTTATTAACTTGTCTATAGTTAATCGATCCTGACAAGTGGTATCAGAGCTTATTGGTTCTAGATCTACTATTTGTTAAGAACAACAAAAAGTTTTAATCTTTAAAACACATACATTATTAATCATGACTGATAATAATGAAAGCACTCAGGCCAACAAAATCCCTATGCTCACTCCCAATAACTTTGGGATGTGGAAGAATCGTATTAAGCAATACATGTTTATTACAGATTATTCTATGTGGGAAGTCGTTTGTGAAGGAAACAAAACTGGTCAACTTCAAGCAAGCAGCTCTGTAACTGAGGCAGACAAACTTAAATGTGAGAAGGAGAAGAAAGATAAAGGCATCGAACTCAAAACTCTAAGCACTCTCCTACTGGCTATTCCTAATGACTATCAACATCTCTTTGTTGAATATGATGATGCTAAGATGCTTTGGGAAGCACTGGAGAAGAGATTCGTTGGGACAAAGAGTACAAAAAGAAACATGAAGTCTGTTCTCAAACAAGACTTTGAAAATTTCAAAGGAAAGCCCAATGAAACACTCACTCAAGTGTTTGACAGATTCAACAAACTAATTGGTGAACTCAACCAAGTCGGTGTAAAGATGGATCAAGAAGATGTCAACATGAAGTTCCTAAGGTCTCTTAGTGAAGAATGGGCCATGTACACAGTGGTGTATAGACAAAGAGATGCTCTAGAAGAAAAGGAGTTAGATGAACTCTATAATGATCTCAGAGTGTTTGAAACTGAGGTAAATCACAAAAACCCTTCTATTTCTTCTAACAATGCTGCATTTGTGTCTAGTACAGGTCAAGGACAAGAATCCTCCACAGGAAAGGCTGCAGATTCTGAGGATACTGCAAGAGAATCCTTCTTCACTAGTCATGTGCATACTGCATTGATTAGTGATGACTTGGAACAATTGAATCCAGATGATCTTGAGGAGATGGATCTTAAATGGCAGATGGCTATGCTGAGCCTAAGGACCAAAAGATTCTTAAAAAGAACTGGTAGGACAAGCCTCAATTTCAACAAAGGTGACAAAGCAGGATTTGACAAGACTAAAGTCAAGTGTTACAACTGTAACAACCTTGGTCACTTTGCAAAAGAATGTCCTCAACCAGACAAAAGATCAAAATCAACTGCTCTTGTGTCACAACAAGGACAAGGCTATGACTGGAGCTTCCAAGCAGAAGAGCATACTCAAAATCAAGCTCTCATGGCCTTTACTGACAACAAAACTGAGGTAAAATCTAAACCTTGTACTCCTGAATGTGCTAAAATTATTAAAAATCTAGAAAAAGAAAACACTAAATTAAATGAAGATCTAGCAAAAGCAATCAGAAGAAATCATGAGTTTGATAGTGTAATTGCTGATCAAGAACATCAAATAAAGGTGTACAAGATGATTGATCAACGGATCAAGGAAGAATTGCTTCAAGCTGTGGATGAGAAAGAGTTCTATGAAACAAAAAATAAAGAACTAACAAGTAAATTAGAAGAATGTCAGCTTGAAATTGAACAAAATAAATTAACAATTAAAAAGTTTGAAAGAAGCACTAAAATTCTAGATGAATTAACTAATAATCAAACTACAGAAAAAGTTGTTCATGGGGTGGGATATCATGCTGTACCACCTCCACTTAAAAACAGTTCAGAAAGAATCATTAATGAATTAAAAACTGCAAATCAAACTGAATCTAATAATGAAACATCTGAATCAAATGATTCTTCAGATGATGAGCAATCAATTGAATTTACAATATCTCAAACTGAATCACCAAAATCAATTGATACAAGTTTTCACACAGCTCAAAGTCCAAATGATTCTCCTAAATATAATGCAGAAAATATACCCAAAATTCTAAAAAGAGGAAACCAAAGAAATAGAAACCAACTCTTAGAACAAAGAAAAACAATAAAGGCTCAAGAAAATAAATTAAAATGTGTTATTTGCAATAAAGTGAATCATTTAGCAAAGGATTGTCACTTCAATCCAATAAATTGCAAGGAGTTCAAGGAATTTAAAGTTTTTAAAGAAAATGCAAAAACTCAAAGGTTAAAAGATACTACTGGTCCTTCAGTAGCAAATACAATCAAAACTCCAATTGCTGAAACTACAAGATTTGGAAGAAGTGCACCAAGATTTGTGCAAAACAGAAGAGTTGGCAGCCCAAAGAACAGCAATTACTTCAAGAACAACGGAAAATCCAATCAAAATAAACAATATTTTAAATTTTCCAACACCAGTAGAAACTCTAACAAATTTACTACTGGTGCTAACCCTAATTATAATGCTGTATGGTACCAGTACATGAATACTACTGGTAAAAACCCTAATTTCAAAAATACTACTGCTCCCAAAACAAATTTCAAAAACACTACTGGTGTTAACTCTAAAAACACTACTGGTCATTCTAAACATGGTAAGTACCCAAATACTACTGGTCCATCAGTAGTAAAGTATTCAAAAGCTAAAAACAATGGGTATCAACCAAGATCAGTAGGAAATTCTCACACCAGTAATAACTCCAAAAGGACAATAGTAAAACAAAATACCAGTAATAAACAAGTATGGGTACCAAAAGTCTTTAGAGTTAAATCCCCAACAGCTCATTTCTCAAAGGATGAACCCAAGACATATAAAGCTTGGGTTCCCAAACTTAACTAATCCTTTACTCACTTGTGCAGAGCATTCAGATCCCAGAAGAAGGAAGAACATGGCATATTGATAGTGGATGCTCAAGGCACATGACTGGAAATCTGCAAATTCTTAAAGATTTCAAGTCATTTGATGGAGGATATGTGGCATTTGGTGAGAATCCCCAGGGAGGTAAGATTACAGGTAAAGGTACTGTTACTAATGGAAAAATTACCTTTGATGATGTATTTTATGTAGCTGAACTAAAATACAATCTTGTCAGTGTGTCTCAAGTTTGTGATAAAAAGAACAAGATTCTGTTCACAGACATTGAGTGCATCATTCTTTCTCCTGATTTTATTTTAGATGAAAAATATGTTGTTTTAAGAACTCCAAGGAGAAACAATGTGTATTGCCTGGATATAGGGGGAGAACTCATTTCTACAAATGAGGTCAACTGTTTTATATCCAATGCAAACACCACTGAATCAGAACTTTGGCATAGAAGGATGTGTCACACAAATTTTAAAAACATGAATAATTTAGTAAAAAGAAATCTGGTCATTGGACTACCTCAAAAACAATTCATGTGTGATCATCACTGTGTTGCATGCCTAAAAGGTAAACAACACAAGACTTCTCATAAGTCCAAAACTGTGAACTCTATTTCTGTTCCTTTACAGCTCTTACATATGGACCTTTTTGGACCTACAAATGTAATGAGTATTGGAAAGAAACAATATTGTCTAGTTATTACTGATGACTTTTCCAGATATACATGGGTTTTCTTTCTCAGGACAAAGGATGAAACAAGTGAACTCATAAAGAACTTAATTATCAAACTGGAAAACACATCTGATCAAAAAGTGAAAGCCATAAGATGTGATAATGGCACAGAATTTAAAAATGCTAACTTAATTAACTTCTGTGATCTTAAAGGTATTGACAGGCAATACAGCTCACCTAGAACTCCACAACAAAATGGTGTAGCTGAAAGAAGAAATAGAACCATCATTGAAGCAGCAAGATCAATGCTAGCAGATTCAAAATTACCAATCACTTTTTGGGCAGAAGCTGTTAATACTGCTTGTTATGTTCAGAACAGAGTATTAATAGTGAAGCCACATTTTAAAACACCATATGAACTTTTTAATAAAAGAAAACCTTCTATAAGTTTCTTAAAATCATTTGGTTGTCCTTGTACTATTCTGATTACAAGAGAACAAATTGGTAAGTTTGACTGCAAAGCTGATGATGGAATCTTTGTGGGATACTCTACTCAAAGCAAATCATACAGAGTATTCAACAAAAGACTAAGGATAATTGAAGAAAGCATCAATGTATCCTTTAATGAAAATGTACCTAATGAACAAGGAAATGGTCCAGATTGGCTATTTGACATAGACAATCTAACCAAATCCTTTAATTCTAATATGAATTTCAATGCAGGTAATTCAAATTGTCTTAATCAAAAAGAAGGAACATCATCTGTTAATACTGGTCAAGAAAAGATGAGATACATAATTGTTGATACTGCTCCCATAGTTAATACTGATATCAGTAATAACTCAAATATTGAAAGCAGTAGTAACTCTGAGAATGAGGTCAGTAGTAATTCCAATACTACTGGTACCAGTAATAGTACTGAAAATACTACTGGTCCCAACAATAACCTAGATTCTCATGATACTACTGACACCAGTAACAACAACAATACTACTGATCCTAATGAAGATAATTCCAGTAGTAACTCTGACCAAGATGATGAACCAAACATCCATGACAATGAAGAATCACAAGATGAACAACTGCCTGAGACAAATGAGTCCAATCTTGGAAATCAACTAGTGGTTGATAAAGCTACAACTACAAGGACTCAGAAGAACCATCCATTAGACCTTGTTCTAAGTGATGTTAACTCACCACTTCAAACAAGAAGCAAATTAAATAAAAGCTTAACTGCAAATATGTGTAACATTAGTTTAATTGCTAATGAATGTATGTATGAATGCTTTCTGTCTCAGGATGAACCAAAGAAGATCCAACAAGCAATGAAGGACTCAAACTGGATTGAAGCAATGCAAGAAGAACTCCTTCAATTTAAATTACAAGCTGTTTGGACACTTGTACCTCTACCCAAAGGAAAAAGAGCCATTGGAACAAGATGGATATTCAGAAACAAGAAAGATGAAAGAGGTATAGTGATCAAGAATAAAGCCAGACTTGTAGCCCAAGGATACACTCAAGAAGAAGGAATAGACTATGATGAAGTATATGCTCCTGTTGCTAGAATTGAAGCAATAAGAATATTTCTAGCATATGCTTCATTCAAGAAATTCAAAGTCTATCAAATGGATGTTAAGAGTGCTTTCCTATATGGGAAAATTGAAGAAGAGGTATATGTTTGCCAACCTCCAGGTTTTGAAGATCCAAAACATGGTGATTATGTGTTCAAATTAGATAAAGCTCTATATGGCCTACATCAGGCACCAAGAGCATGGTATGACACATTATCATCATACTTATTGAAGAACAACTTTAAAAGAGGAGCCATTGATAAAACATTGTTTACAAAGAAAGTCAAGGATGATATACTACTGGTACAAATTTATGTAGATGATATCATCTTTGGCTCAACCAATGATTTACTATGCAAAGAATTTGAAGAACTGATGCAAATTAAATTCAAGATGAGTTCCATGGGTCCAATGAACTTCTTCCTTGGACTCCAAGTCAATCAAAGAACTGATGGTATTTTGATAAATCAATCAAAATATGTCAAAGACATCTTGGAAAAGTTTGATTTGAAAGACAGTAAAAGTGCTAGTACACCAATGGAAACACACAAACACCTACATCCTGATGTTGAGGGGGAGGATGTAGATGAACACTTATATAGATCAATGATAGGCTCTTTGATGTACTTAACTGCATCAAGACCTGACATTATGTATAGTGTTTGTGTGTGTGCAAGATATCAAGCAAGACCCAAAGAACTACACTTGCAGGCTGTTAAAAGAATATTCAGATACTTGAAAGGCAAACCATCACTAGGTCTATGGTATCCACATAATTCACCATTTGAACTCATAGCCTACACAGATAGTGACTATGGAGGTGAATGTCAAGATAGAAAGTCCACTACTGGTGGATGTCAATTCTTTGGATCAAGACTAGTGTCATGGCAATGTAAGAAGCAAACAAATGTATCAACATCTACTGCTGAAGCAGAATATGTAGCTGCATCTGCTTGCTGTGCTCAAGTTCTATGGATTCAAAATCAGCTTCTAGACTTTGGTATCTCTATCCTTAAAACTCCTATTTTTATTGATAATCAAAGTGCTATTAGTATTGTGAATAATCCAGTAAAACATTCAAAAACTAAACACATTGAAATAAGATTTCACTTTATAAGAGATTGTAATGAAAAGAAATTAATCAAAGTAGTTAAAATCCATACTGATGATCAATTAGCAGATCTTTTTACAAAAGCATTTGATGTAGGAAGATTCAACTTCTTGGTTAGCAGTATTGGAATGATTTTAATAACTTAAAATCTCACTTAAAATCATGTGTAAAGTTAGTGTTGTAAAATATTATTTTCTTAAGTGTTTTACTACTGGTATTGCTGTACTACTGGTGTGAAAGTGTATGCACAAAATACTACTGGTAATTCATTACTACTGGTGTATTTTAGGTTTACACAAATACTACTGGTAAGTCAGTACTACTGGTATTCTCATATACTACTGGTCTTGTATGTTAATGGTTACTACTGATGTCTATAGTTACTACTGATGTCAAAATCCTTAGTCATTACTGATGTTAGTAGATACTACTGACGTTTTACTACTGATATCTTATTTGCTACTGGTCTTTCATAAACACAATTACCAAATTAACCCCCATGAAAATAACCGTTATGTTATGATTCGAAGGCTATTTTCGTAGTTTTGCAGGTTAAATCGAAAGATATAAAAGGCGGCATACGATTAATTTAGCATTATCTTCACTTCGATTTGCTAAAACCTCTCGATAAACCCTAGTTTACGATCAAAACCCTTCATCTGTAACAAAATTCTTGCAAAATCTCAACAACAATGGCAACTTTACAAGCTCTCGATGTGCAAACCGATCTAAAATACTCAGAATTTCACAATATGGTTGCATTCTTAAAGAATCCCGACGGAACAAAAGATTTCCGTCCGATCGTAAAATTTTTGAGAAATTCATATATACAGTTTGCCTTAACTGTAAAACCAAAATCATATCAACAGCACTTGGTGGATTTCTGGACCAATGCTGAGCGAACAGAAGGAACAACATCATCAATGATAAAATCTAAAGTAGATGGAAAGCACATCACAGTAACAGAACAATCAATCAGACACCATCTACAATTACACGATGATTCAGGTATGTCTACTCTTCCTAAGGAATACATTGCTGAAATTTTGAATAAAATGGGATATGAGGGAAGACTGAATATAGTTACTTTTCAAAAGGGTCTTCTCTCCCCACAATGGAAATTTTTAATACATACCATTCAGCACTGTATTTCTCCTAAAAGAAGTACTTGGAATGAGTTTAATAAGGCAATAGCCTCTGCTGTTGTCTGTTTATGCACAGACCAAGTATTTAATTTTTCTTACATGATATTTGATGGTATGTTGGGAAATCTTAGTTCTTCTAAATTTTTAATGTATCCCAGATTTCTACAACATATCATAAACTGTGAATTACAAAACTTGTCAACTCCTAAAAACATTTTTATATTACCTGAGTTGAACAAGAAAGTTTTCTCAAATATGAGAAAACAATTTAAATTTTCGGGCAAGGAAACCCCTCTGTTTCCTAACATGATCAAAGATCAACCCAATATTGGAGAGGGTTCAACCATTGCTACAACCCAAGTTGAACCTCAACCCACTCCATCACCCCCAAATACAGCCCAAACACCAATCCAAATAGCCACTCAATCACCAACCCAAACAGAAGTCCTGAATGTGTCCCAGGAACTTGATATAAATCTGCAGAGTGCTACTCTTCACTCTGTGGAAGACCTACCAGACAAAACCAAAAACATTTCCACAATTTATAAAAGAAAGAAACTTTCTTCAAAGGACACCAGGGGACAAATCGAGTCACACCCCAGGCTCAAAGAGTTGTCCTCCAAGGAGGAGAGAGGACATGAGGGGAGGGCTTTCACTACTGATGCCCCAAAGGTGGGTGCACAGGACAGTGAAAACATCATTAGGACCCAAACCTCGGCAACTTTGAGTGATGACTCTTTTGAGGAATTACTCAAAGGACCCCGGTGCCAAGAAACCACAAGGGGGGGCATCTCTGCTTCTTCTAGGAAGAAGAGAATGTCTAAAAGACCCAATGAATCACCAAGCAGTGATGAGGGCAGATCTGTGGAATTGATGGAAAGGAAGGAAAACCTTAAAACCAATGTACCTGTTAGTAAGCCCGATGATCTTGCTAGATGGAGTGAGGGCAGTATTAAAATCACCCAATTGACGGCTAAAGTGGATTCCTTGGAATCCACTGTACAAGATTGTCTCAAGTACTTAACCAATCAAGGAAAAACTATGGCTGCCATGAAAAGGCATGTAAATACCATCAACAAACGAATGCGGTTCTATGAACACAGGCTTTATCAACAAGCCAAAATCATCAGACAATTGAAGAAAAAGATTGATGATAGTGAGGCTCCACCAGTTGAGCTCACTAAGGGGGAGAAAGATAATATACAGACAATGATTGATGAATCTATAGCAGCAGCAGCATCCTCCCTTTTAAACTTAAAAGAAACAAATGTTGATGAAGGCCCAGAGATGATGGTGACAGAAGAAGAGCCTATGACTACTGCTACAATGGAAGAACAAGTTGAAAAGGAAATACCAGTAGTAACTTCTACTACTGATATCATAGCAGTAGTGAATGAAGAAAAGGCAGCAAACACTACTGATGCCCTATCAGTAGTAATCTCTGAAGACATGCCAGTAGTAACTAACTTGGTTACTACTGATGACATTATTGAGCTGCCACCACTACTAGAACCTAAAGTGATACTTCCACCATCTCCAAAAAGAAGAACAACACAAATGGTGGTGAAAGATATTGATGATGATGTAAATTGGTTGGAAGTTGATGAATGCTCCCTGCCTCCACATCCTAAAATACTTCCCATATCACAGATACACTACTATGGTCCCAAATTTGTTATTGAATCTGAACCAAATATGAAGAAAGACAATTACATAGGAAAGGGAAAGGAAGTTGCTGATGAAGACCAACCTAACAGAGCACAAGGTCATGAAATGGTCAACAAAATCAATTATGCCAAATCAGCCAAACAGGATAAGTGGAAGGTAAAAAGAGCAAAATATTTAAAGAAGGTTGAAGTCTCTCTAGCAAATGAAAACAAAAGATTAGCAGAAAGGGCTAGAATATTGAGACAACCTTTCACAGAAATCAAATTGGCAGATATAGCAGATATATCAAAACTGCCACAATTTCAACAGAAGATCAAAACTAAACAAGTTGCTGAAACAAGAAAGGAATTACAAAGAAGAGAACTGGAAAAATTTAGGCAACTTGAACATGAAACAATAGAACTTCTTGAAGCACAAGTACAAGAATGCAAAGAGCAAAAGGCTGATATGCCAGAACAATTTGCAGAGAAGAAGAAAGAAATGATCACATTCTTGAAATCAAAAGGTTACAACACAAAAGCCTTTGGAAGAATGAAGTTGATCAATGTAATTGAAAAGTACTGTGTAGAGAAGAAGAAGGATCTTACTGAACAAGACATTAATGAGAAATACACCACTAAACTGGAACAGATAGACTCCAAAGAAATGAAAGAAAGAAAAACAATATCTGGAGAATCATCTGGTGTATCCTCTCAAATATCAAAGAAAAGAAAGACAATTGCTTCAGAACTTGATCAACCAAAGAAAAAATTACAAATGGTTCAAGTTTATGATCTCCCCATTGCTATCTTACAAAATAATCCAATCATCAACTGGAGATATATAGATGATATGATTGAGATTGTCAGAGAAGATAAAGTCACTCAAAGATTCAGAGCTTGGAAACCTTTGGTCATGTCCCTAACCAGAAGTGACATTATCAAGATGTTGATCATTGGTAAACCAAGAATGACTAAAAAGTTCTGGAAGAATTCAGCTGCAGGTTATCTTACTGAAATGATTGATGCTGCTTTCTATCCAGAAAATTATCCAGAGAAGTATGCAGATTCAGAGAATGTTCAAGCTTGGAATGTGCTACCAACTGTCAACATGTACTTCTTTGAATATACAAGTAAGAAATGTGACTTATTCCTTTATGAGAAAGAGTATCCTCATTCTGAGAAGACTCTCTATCAACTATGGTGCATGAACTTCATTAAACCTCATGATGCTATGCTATTTCAAAATAAAATGAATGAATTTGTAAAGAAGATTAGCAAATACATTATTGCACAAAGGAATAAACAAAACCAACAGACATTAGAAGGTGATAAAAGAAGAGCAAAACTGTTGGAAGAAAAAGAAAAAGAAAAGAAGAAATAAATGGAAACTTGATTGATTAAATCATAATCAATAAGTTTAGGGGGAGATTGTTGGAGCAAAACACAGATCAACTTATTACTGATGCTGCAGTTAGTACTGACATAATTAGTACTGATGGGGCAGAAACATTTACTACTGATGAAGTTGATGCTGGTGTTCACTATAACTAAGTTACTACTGATCATGAGAAGATTGAAGATACTACTGATCATTGTAGTTACTACTGACGTTGATTATGGACTTACTTCTGATCACCAAGTTTACTACTGATGTTACTTATTTACTACTGGTGATTGCAGTTACTACTGATACGCGTTTTTGGAAGATATCAAGTCCGAGATCTTCGTAGAGATAGTTATAGAATGTAATTAAATGTATATCTTTTATAATTCGATGTAAATCAAGTCCTAGAATAACTAGGGTAAATAGTTTAGCTTCAAGGACTACTATAAGTATGTTCCTTACGAATTGTAAACGTACGTGTGTATTGTTAACTCAATAATATACATTGAAGCTTTTTGTGAAACTGTGTTCTTAATATTCTTGCATATTGTTCATACAGTTCATTGTTCTTAATTATTGATATAGTGTTGATCCGCTGCAACTTTTATCATCAATTAGATCTAAGGTGTTTATTAACTTGTATATAGTTAATCGATCCTGACAAAAACGCTGCAGAATTGAACCGGGTTGTTGATCTTCAAGACCTTCTAGAAAGGTACGCTTTTGATAATATATGTAAGGTCGCATTTAACGTTGACTCTGGTTGTCTCGCCGGAGACGGAACTTCCGGTAGTGAATTTATGAAAGCGTTTGAAGAAGCTGCAATGCTCAGTTCCGGAAGATTTATGTATCTTTTCCCAGGTGTTTATAAGATCAAGAAGCTGTTGAATTTTGGGTCGGAATTGAAGTTGAAAAAATCGATTGCTACAGTTCATAAGTTCGCCGATGAGATTATAAAGTCGAGAATGGAGGAAAAAGCCAAGGAATCCGATGAGGATTTGTTATCCCGATTCATGGGAGTTTTCACCGGAGCTTCTCCGAGATATTGTCATAAGTTTCATATTAGCAGGCCGTGATACGACGTCGTCCGCTCTCACATGGTTCTTTTGGATTTTATCTTCACATCCCAAAATTGAGCAAAAAATACTTGAAGAACTGAAGACAATCCGCCATAGCTCCGGCAAAAGTTGTCGGGAATTTTACAGTTTTGACGACCTACGACAGATGCACTACGTGCATGCTGCAATATCGGAGGGGCTCCGGCTGTTCCCGCCGGTGCCGGTGGACACAAAGGATTGCCTGAAGAACGACGTCATGCCAGACGGGACGGTTATCGGGGAAGGATGGTTTGTTTCGTATAACACATACGCAATGGGGAGAATGGAGAGTATTTGGGGCAAGGACTGCCGTGAGTTTCGGCCGGAGCGGTGGTTGGAGGAAGAGGAGAGTGGCGGAGGAAATGTTGTGTATAGACCGGAAAACCAATTTAAATTTCCGGTGTTTCATGGTGGGCCAAGAATTTGTTTAGGGAAAGAGATGGCGTATACTCAAATGAAGTTAGTGGCAGCTACAATTATTGAGATATTTCAGGTGGAGGTGGTGACGGCGGAGGTAAAGAATCCGCCGGAGCATATATTGTCGTTGACGATGAGGATGAAAGATGGGCTGAAGATAAGACTCACGAAAAGATAGAGTAGGCCATCCAGTTCAGTTGATTACTAATTGATTGGATGATATTTTGGTGCTGTAACTGTGAAATTATATTTATCATTATAGTGTTGTATCAATTTGTTTAAAAGTGATTTGGGGTTCAAAATGTGTGCTTTTTGATTCAAAGAGGTTAAGTCTCTGACATCTTGTATAAAGTTAAAGGCGTATTATTAAGAGTAAATAGCAGGTACCCGCGCAATACGGCGGCAGGTACCCTATAACTATATTTTACGGTGAGCAAATGTTGTAAGGTAGCAATAAGTCATCTTTAACGCTTTACTTTGAAAGTTAACCTATCATCTTCGATAGTAATAGTTGTCTTAGACATTCAAAATAGGCGGCAACTACAGACAGATTTGGATGTTTAATAAGATCAAGTTTTTGCATCATTCACAAACACATAAATGCAATTAAGATCAACCCAACTAACTAAAGCGATCCATTTTAATGTGTATAAACAATAAGGTGTTTTGGGACAAAACATTTGCAATCTAGATATCTCAAGGTTTTAAAAAAAAAATGCCACTCTATAAAATAACATAAAAAAAATCCACATAAAATATTTTAACACATGCCAAAAATACTTAAAAGGTGGAGATTTAAGCCCATATTTAGAAAAATCTATGAGCAATTTTTAACAAAATACATTTAGAAAAAGAGTAATGGTATTTAAGTCTACCATTTAGACCTACTCATAATCCTACTTATTAAATGAAGACACATGTCAAAATCAATGGATAATATTAGGAGAGAGAATTAGTGAAATACACATGTCATCCTATCAAGAAATATACGGTAATAATGACATTCCATATTTCTTTATGACTAAGATGTTCTGATCAAGATAAAAAATCTTCGCATAATTCACGTTTGACGGTGCAAATACCCATATGGGTTAAAAAAATGCACCATAAAGAAAAAGATCCCGCAGATCCACTCATTCTCATGACAAAATATCATTGAAGAATATTATTATGTTCTTGAGAAATCTAGTAATTTTGAAGACTTCGATGAACCGGGCTCAATAAAGCATTTGAGAAAATGCAATTTTTAGATTGTTGACCAATAGGCTCGGGCCAAAGCATTGGCAGCACGCTAGATATCCAGAATTATGAACGGGCTTGTGAGTTGCGGGTTTGGTTGTAATGTTATTGGATCGGTTGATGGTTCCTGTAAAGATGATTCAAGCTTAGCCCGCATAAAAATGGGTCAAATGGGTGAACAAGTCAAAAATCAACAAAATTACTGTAAAGATAATTACGGTAATAATATAGTTATACTAATCTTCTTTACCACATTGATTTTTAATATAATATAAATCAACGAAAAGCTGTTTCAGGTCTACTCAACCTGTTTGGGCCAAAAGGAATTGTAACAAGTTTTATGGTAAAGACAATAAATTTTTTTTTGTTAAAGTTAATTGGAATTTGGAAAACTTCAACTTTTATTTTAAATGGAACTGAAAAATAATGAAATCAGATGGAATTGAAAACTGCACGACAACTCAAGCATGTGGGATGGATGGTTTTCAAGTAGCAAGAGCATCAACATTTTCCATGAAGTATTTTTTGAGCAGCTTTCCCACAACTTTTCCTTCCTCGTTATAAAAATGCAAAAATGTGAAATACCTTCGACACCAAACTCGTGTAGTTCTTGTTCCCATTTTGTAAATAAGTACGAGAAAGAAAAAGAGATTTACTTGTAGTTGCTCATTTGTAAATATCGGGAGCTAAATTGACGATATACCTCACACCAGTCTGCATAACTGTTGGTTTCCCATTTGAAAGGGCCTACACATAAATTGCTTGTAAATAATAAATTAATCAAGAAAATTAATTTAAAGTTATTATCTTTACATGAAATGATGTTTGTTTGCTTACCATTGCTTGTAAATAGACGCCTCCTGGTTTTCAGCATATTGGACGACTTTACCCTTGTTATCGAATTTTAAAAGTTCAAAATCAAATGCCCCGCTGAAAAGCAAAATAAAAACAACATAAAATTTGATTGAGAAACAATAATAGATATGGAGAATAACAGACCTTTGACCCACTGGCACATACGAAACTGTAATATCAACATCTCTATCAATGAGCAACTGTTTGCATATTTCAAACAATAAGTTGATATTAATTTTATTATGTCAGGAACAATCATATTGTGTGAATGTAGTTGAAAATATGTACCTACAAAAGGTGCAAATAGTCCATACATTCGGATGATCACCAGACAAAATCAATACATCCTCAATATCCTTATTCTTAGCATCCTACAAAAAGTCAACACCAGAAACCTACTCAAATTATCATTTGTTTTATACTATGAAGCTATTTTTAATTTAAACTGCATATTTGGTTGCAAAATATTGTGCATAACATGTAAATAATTAAACACATTCTTCATATAACAACAAATTTCACAAGGAAAAGAATTACAAGATTGTCAAACCTTAATGACATCAAGTTGTCTCTCAACAAGTTCCTGAACTTCAGGAGTGGTAAGATTTTCAATCCATGTAAAAACAGAAGAAGCATTGAGTAGTATGTACCAGGAAGACAAGTTCAATGATGAAGCCACCTAAACAAATTAAATAATATATTTGTTTACAAATATCAACATAAAAAATCAATATATTGGAATTAAATATTATCTCCAACAATTAATTGTTAAAATTTTATAGGTTCAACTTGAACCGCTTTCATTTTTTCTGGTCCAGAGCCTTGAACTCGAAATAATGCAATTCCATCTTCTTTATAAGTTTCATCTGCTAATTCCTTTTCTAATATGAAATTCTTGTGTCCCTCACTTAAAACACCCTAAAAATTTAATAAATTAATGAAAAATTATTGTTGTTAATGTAGCATATGAGTTGAATCACACCTTAAAAACAGAAAGCACTGAAAGACTGCAAAGAAAAGGATAGTTTCGTTTCGTTCATGAACTTGCAACTAAAAATCCATAAAAACCAAATTATCAGTACAAATATGAGTATGAATATTAATATCATACATGTGCTTCTAACTAATAAATGATAAATAAACGTGAGTAGCCATAAACTTGAGTGACTCAACCATCTTGTTAGCTTGTGTGTGTTACCTGCAACATAAAGAAGAAAGACCAAAAAACCTCGAATCATCAAACTTTCGTCGTGTCGTGGTTCACATAAACCCTAATCAGGACTCGATCCCAAAGAAAAAGAAAAAAGGAAAAAGAGGGAGAAATCTAAATGTAACAAACCTGTGCAGTGAAGATGGACGGAGAAGAAGATGGTGGCGGAGGGGGCGCCGGCGGAGGGTTGCGGCAGAGGGGTGGCCGACGGCTGTGTCGCCTGCTTTGGGAGTGTGAAAGAAATTGTTTTGTGTTGGGGTTGTATAATTTCAAAGTGATCCTTTCATTTTTCCTGATAAAAGACCCTTCGATGCCCAAGAAGAAAGTATAACTGAATCAAGAACGGTGGGTTTAACGTTTACTGTAAGTATAAAAAGGCTTTTCAAAATAAACACAACTTCGTAAGCAGATCAACTGGTTTGAGGCTACAACTATTAAACCGTAGGTCATGGGTTCGACTCTCACTTCAAGCAATTTTTTAATAAACACCAGTTATTCCATAATTAGCAAGTGTGTTGGCTGAATTTTCAGCCTTGCTAATTAAGGAAGTGGTAAATACTTTATAATATAGTAAAGATTACAAGATTAATGAGGTTTATATTTCCTCCTATTCAAAATAAGTAATACATTTTGAGTTTCACGGTTTTTAAGATAAAAGATTATAATGATTGTTAAATTAGATGGTTAGTGTGTAATGAGTCTCACACATTTTGAATAAAGTGGAGTTAATAATATTTAAAAGTAAAAAGTAAGGGTAAATGAGTCATTTTACTTTGTTAGAGTAGATAGTTAGTGGGTGTGGGCCTCACTCATTTATATCAAATAAGATAATTTTTTAAAGTGTATCATTTATTTTGAATCACCCCTATAAGAAAAGTGTATCACTTATTTGAATCAGAGGAAGTATAAAATTTTATTTATGATTTAAAAAAATTATATTAGTAATTTTCTTTTTTAAATCTTTTGAACCTCAGTTCTTTAACCTATTATCCGTTAAATGTTTATGTGGAAAATTAAGAGTTGGTACCGAGTGGAAAATTCAGAAGAAAACGTGTTGTTCTATAAATAAATTTTTGAAATTGTCAAAATTATTTCGGATAAACATATAATTTACTAAGTAAGATTTTATTAGACAAGCACAAGCATCTTGGATCATATGAAAAGAATAGAAAAGAGTGTTTGTCCATATGTGACACATAAAAGAGACAAGTAAAAACCAATTATAGGGTATTTTGTCACATACACACGTACAATATGCGTACACACTTGTTGATTCAATATGACCGAGTAACACGTAATATATAGTCGAGTAATAACGGTGTCTGGAATGATCTCTTATAGGTTATAGATTCAATATCTTCCTTAAATAAAAACATCACGAAACAAGAATATATATCCTTTACAAAAACACTTACCTTCGGGAGCCATCTTTGATGATCATGGCTGAAACAAGTAACTTCTCTAGTTATGTTTGGGATGGACCATGGTTGAAACAAGTAACTTCTCGTTGGAAGTGATAACGTCCCCTTGGCTTCGATCAGAATGAATGTTTTTTTAAATCGCATTTGACCTACCGAGTGTATGTCTAACTAGAGAGACAGTATGAGCACGTACAATATTGTTAGCTTAGTAGTTTAGAGTTTAGACCCATCATTAGCATATAGACTCATTGTTAGTTACCAAAGGACTTATAGTCCAACGTCCCATAAAGTCGTGCGTTCAAATCATGTTGTGGACACAAATGATGTATATTTAGGGGTATTATCCGCTCAAAAAAGACTCATTGTTAGTTTAGACTCGTTATTAGTTGGTTTTAGTTTCTTTTAATTCTATATAAACATTCTTTGTATATGTTTCTCCATAACAAGTAACTACAATACTCTCTGAATTCAACATCATATCAAAGCTTTAACAAAAACAACTTATTCATTAAAACTGAACAAGCAAAATCAAATATTATGGCATGCATACTATCGTCCTTATGTAGAGAGCAACGGTAGTTATTTAGGAGTGTTCATTGTTCAAAACCAGATATCCGAGTTTTCAGATAGTGATTTTTACTATCCGAAAATTTGGAATCCGAAATCCAGCATCCGAAATAAAACATTATTTCTGATATTTTTCGGATATTTTTTGGATTATATTTAAATATTTCGGATATCCGAAAATTTTAAAAACACAATATGGACCCGGTATCCAAAATTTAGATTTTCGGATACCCGGATTTTCGGATATCCATATTTCAAATACCGGATATGTTTTCGAATACCCGGTTTTTAAGATATTTTTGAACCTGCTACAAACCAGTTGAACCTGCTTACTGTTGAGAATTTGGACTTTTCAGTGGTGATTGATACTATTAAATTAGTTTTATGCTACAATTAAATTAATAAAAATTCCAATAGCTAGTTAATTACTTAATTCAGCTGAGCCTAAAACCTTCAAAATTAAACTAGTTAATTACAAGTTCAGTTGCTAGTTTACTACGAACTCAATAGCTAGTTATTTATTTTGTAAACCCAATTAAAATATTGTAAACCCAATTAAAATACATTTTTCATTCCAAGTGAAATCAGGATTTTGTAAACCCAATTAAAATATTGCTTTAGTGTGTTAGTGTGCAAATGTGTATTAAAATAAGCTTAAATAAATAAACAGTTCGTACCTAAAATGCTTGATTAATACTTCCTCCGTATTAAAATAAATAAATCATTTTGAAGTTTACATTTTTTTAAGGTAAAATAAGGTAATAAGAGATTAGTGTAATTAAATGGGGTAATTAGAATGGATGGAGCCCTCACATTTTACTATTTTGTTGCTTTTTCCAAATGGTGAAAAAAATCAAATATAGGAAGATGACAAAAATAAATAGGGTCCCAAACCTTTAATGATGTTTAAAGAGGGATAAGTAAGGGTAAATAGGTAATTTTAAATATAAAAACTTACTAAATAAGGTAATTATTAAAGTAATTCACTTATTTTGATACACCCTAAAAAGAAAAGTGATTCACTTATTTTGATACGGAGGAAGTATCTCATTTTCAAATAATTAAATTAATATTATAGCAAGGTATTTGTAATTTTTTGTGTATTTAACTATTTATATAGGCTTGTAATTTCCAGATTATTCTCTCTTAGCCTGTGTTATATTAACCGTTTATTCCCCATAATAATACTACAAATCAAGCAAAAAACACATCTATACCGAAAATTTTATGAGAAATTCAGCGATTTTGTTTCCATCAAACCAAAACTCCAAACAAATGTTAGGAAATTTAACATCTACTCAGGGGAAAATGGCACAATAATTCTTCAATCTCCAGTTTCTGTACTCTCTCTCTAACCCTAAAAGAAATTTCCATCATGTACTAAAAATGATTTTCTTCCATTAAAATCGAATCAAATCACGCCTTTTTTGAACACAAAGCACATTTGGGATCACTCGATTGCATACCTTCTTGTTGCAAACATTCAGTATGGTATGCATGACCACATGCTAAAATATCAACAGCAGGAAGAAGAGTAGGCATGACATCATCATAATACTCATCCACATCATCATCATCCTCGTCATCATCATATTGATAATCATCATTATCTTCAGATTCGTCATCTTCTGCTACACCTGAAAGATCCTTATTGCATATTATACACTTCTGCCCAAATGGCCCGTTTTCCATATCATCATCACCTACAAAGTTTAAATCATACTTAAGTTTAATCTTGAATGCTACTACATGTTGTAAAATTTTAAAATCAAATTGCTACATAAGTTTTGAGCAAATGGGAATTGAGAAAATGGGTTATAAAGATATATCTAGATTTTAAACATACCTTCCCATCTGATATGATAAAACGGTTCACAGAAAAACGGTTCGTATTGACTAGTCAAAGGTTCATCCTTCTTGTCAAGGCTAGACAGATATGTAGTCAACGGTTTTGCATCAATCTTTTTATTGGTTGGTGAAGAATTTTTAAGAATTCCCTTCTTCTGTACAGAAACTGAAGAATCTTTAGAACAATCGGTTTTTGGGGTTTTCCTTTTTTGGAAAACTGTAGAAGAATTTAGGCCTTCAATTTTCTGAACTTTACTTCTCAGATTATAACCTGGAGGATTTTTATCACCTTCCGTTATCTGTGCTTTACTCCTCAAATTATAAACAGATGAAACCTTCGGGCTTGTGTCTGTATTTATCTGGAATTTTCTTTTGATGATAGGTAGTTCTATTTGTTGAAGTTTGGTCACATTACTCTGCTGAGATTTATCCAATTTTTCTCCTTGTCCTGAAAAAATTCATTCAAAATTTAAAAAGCTTAATAAAGATTAGCAGCAATTAGAAGATAATGTCACATGATGAGCCACCGGCCCACCACTATCTAACTTGTCTCTCAACTAACTCATTTTAACACAAATAATATATTTATAATGACAGAGTAATCAATGTGATTAGTTTCTCAACTTGAAGTTCCTTACCAGCTAGTTTTTCCCTGTTAGTGCATCTTGCAGCTCCAAGTTTAGCAGATCTTTTTTTACTTGTCCTTGTGTCATCCATAGAAACAATATACTAAAACACACTGCACGGATAATGAAATCATTACAGTTCATCCTATATTTCATGGTTCACAAAACAAAAATGTTTAAACAGTGACAAGAATTAGACTTTACAAAAATTAATTAATGAAAAACGTACTGATTTACTTGACATATGATTAGGTTAATTATCAACTAAATCCATTTCATACACAGACGCTGAAATTTGTTGCAAACCCTAGCTAGTATCGCTTCTTACGTGGTATACAGATTATTGAATTGCATACATCGCTATCAGTACAGTACGTTTCGCGTGATTGTATATCGTACAAACAATTGAAACTCATAGAAAATGAAGAGAATTATCGACAAATTCATAAACAAAACCTAATTTCTCAATCCCAAATAGAAATGAAATTGGTAAATGAATTATAAAGATCAATGTAAAACCACTCACCGGAGAAATTATAGAATCAAAAATGAAGTGTTCATAAGGGAAAACACAGGCGGATCGACGGAGAAATTTTCGTTATTGATTTTACGGAAGAATTTGGTCGGGATAATTCCAAGACTGAGCGAGAAAGAAAGGGGTTTTAGGGCTTTATTGTTATTTATAGTTTTCCCTTCCGTAGGCCCAGCCCGGTGTAATTTAGCATTTTAATGGAACAATTAAAGGGCCCAACAACTTACTGCAAAGTACGATAACTCCAGATGAATTTTCTTCCCCAAATGAAATTGAAATGATACGTTTTTAAAAGGTATATTATATTTCCATAAATATGTTTTCAAGTTAATTAATAATATCTGAATGAGTAGATTGACTAGATACATAAATGATCCAAATTGTTTTAGCCACTTTTAATTACTTGAATTTTAAATATGATTAAATTGTGTTTTGTACAACATTTTTCATTAGCAACGAGAATTTATATACAAATCCGAGGAAATCAGCAAAACGGAATAAATAGATCAAAACACTTCAATTAACATGTCAAGTAACATTAGTATATATGCTTTCACTCCCGTGTTTTTTCTCTCCTTTTTGCTCTCTTCCATCATATCTTACCAAACATCTTAGATCAAGAAGCAGCGACAGGTGGCGGTGGTGGTGGGTGGTGAATGGCGGTATCCGGCAACATAGCTACTGTCACCACAAAAAACTCACACCCAACTTCTAAACCATACCGGTTTGCATCAGTTGGGCCTGAAGAACTCAAGCCCGATTGTTCAACTGTTTGTCGGTGGATATGGACAATTTGGCCCACAATGTATGTGGGTCGATTTTGTGTGTTGTCAGCATACAATGCAGCTGATTCTGGAGACAGGTAGTAATGATTACAATTTCGGTTGATTGCTGTGTAGTAATCACCGGATTTGTTGATTACAAATGCAGCAATTTCGTGTACTTCTAAACGCCCATAAGATATCTTCTCCTTGTTTGCCTGAATGCGCATTTGTTAAATAATAGATTGTAATTGGAATCAGATAATCATTTGTAATACATAAAAGTTGTAGAATGTGATTTCGTTGTTTGAAGATGTAATAATGAGGTAATTTATTTTGCTAATTTTAATTATTTACGAACTTAATAGATAAAAAACCACGAAAAACAACATTCTCAAATTAGGTTAGAAAGGGAAAAAAACAAACCTGTTTTTCAGATTGATGCTTCATGTACAAAGTGTTGATTAATTCTTTCTTTTCTTCCAACTCCTTTGTTAGCTGTTCATGATGACTCACCAAAATACTGACTTTTTTAGCGAGCACCCCAACACATTCACGAATCTCATCATCTCCATTGTCATTTGCACAACTGATATATAATTAAAAAATTATCAAATTAAATCACCCGTTAAAATTTGAGGATTATAAAATGGTGGTGAGTTACCCCGTTGTGAGAGATTGAGCTAACGATTGCAATGAATCAGCAAAAGCAACTGAAGAAACAGAGGATTTAAGGCGTTCAAAAATGCTGCGAATCCTTAAAGTGGACCCACGCAACGTGTTGTAATCAGATGCTCTTCGATCGGCTGCACAAAGATGAGTTTGAGCTTCTTCTCGTGCTTCATCAACACGGTTTTCTAAGTCAACACAATTCTTCTGTAAAAGATTAACCTAACAATGTCAATAAGCTTAAAACAGACTAATTTTTTTTTTAATTCTACTAAATATTACCTGAGATTCATCTAGAAGTTTCCGGCTAATCTCCAAATCCCGAGCAAGCTTTGCAACTTCCTCCATTGCAGCTTCAAGTTTAGCTTCTGCTTCATTCAATTTATTTGACTTTTCTTCAATTAAATTCTGCAATTCAACCACTTGATCACTGCTAATCGTCCCATGTTGTGAAATGTTGTCAGCTGTAGAGCTTGTAGCCAATGGCATACCGACATCTGGCACTGTTTCCTCTTTCTCATTTACATTTAATTCATCTCGATTTGGGTCCCGCATTGATGAGTCCATGTTAGGGTTAGGGTTCACCATTACAGATACATCACTCATGTTATCATCCAAACTTTTGTCAACTTTATCATCACCCGATTTGGAAACTAGTGAACTAGTTAAACCATAAGAAGCATCATCCATAGGCTCGGTAAATTGACCATTATGCCCCCGGGATATCTCTGATTTACTATAACCAATTTTCTCAATCGAAAAGGAATCACCAGATAACCGTTGTTCAAGCTTTTTTATCCGTTTTTCATACAACTCACATTGCATTTGTTTCTCTTTTAAAATAACTTCCAACCGTTTCCCGTATTCATCTTTCAAACGCAAAGCCTCATTCGTCTTTTCAGCACCATCTTTCAGCAAAATGTCCATTTTACCCTCATCTAAACATTCAAATTCAGGTAGAAAACAAAGGCGAACTATAGCAGAAGCAAGTTCGGCTTTCAATTTCGCATTCTCAACTTCCATTTTACTCGTCTCATCAAACTCAATTAAATCCTCATTTTCAATATTATCCCGTTCAGGGGCAAAACGGTCCAAATCAGAAATATCAAGATCGAGTAAATTACAATCAAATGGAGCAACATTAACATCACACGGGCTCGGGGTATCATACAATCCCATTAATGCTAAAACATCTCGAGGTATATATAAACAATGTATTTTAATAAATTCTTCCCGTTTTCTCACTTCAGAATCCCGTTTTATTGCAATTTTTTCAGCCAATTGGGCCGCCATTTCCATATAAAGTTTCATTGAAGCTTTTCTTCTCACAATTTCAGCAATGCAAGCCCGATAAGCGGGCCTGATCCCACGAACAACTTTCAAATGCTCAAATTGATCATTTTGGCGATTTATTGCTTCGTTAAAAACCGAAAATTTGTACCTAACGTCTCGTATGGTGTACTGGATATACGCAATTTTTTGCATGTATGTGTGAACAAAAACGTTCATTTCCGACTTTTTTTCTTTGCAAAATGTGTAGAGATTTGAAATTGTGTGTTCACATGCTTGCAGTTTGGGAAGATAGTTTTTATCGTGACACTCGTACATGGGGCCCAATGCTGACACAGCATCATGAGGACGGAGGGAATTCGTTAGTTGACCGGTCAAACAATCGTCCACAAGTTTTTTTACAGTGTTGACGTCTTTACTGTACATTTATCAATACATAAAAAATTATAACAAAAAATAAATATTTATTTCTTAATTTCAGAATCTAACCTCAAAGCTTGAATTATACTCTTTTGCTCGTTTATATATTGTCGGTGCTCTGTAATTGTTCTCTCCAAATCTCTACTAACAATCGAAGCTTCACTAGAAAACAAAATTTCTGTACTGCCCTTTAATTCTCTAAATTCTTCCTTAAAATCGCCAACTTTATTTTCAAATTGCATGTGAGAATTGCTACAATCATCTACCGTTTTTCTCAAATTTTCTTCCTTCACAAAATCATATAAAAATTTGCGATTATCACTTTGTAAAGCTGGTATAAGTTTAATCGATCTTAATCTCTCCAACTCCCTCCAGAAATTTACCAAAAGGTTAGAATGTGATCTTTGTTGGTGGGAATACCGTTTGATAAAATCCGAGTAATTACGAAGGATCATTTTGTAAATATGGTCCAAATTACCCCTGGCGATTTCTAATGCTTTTTCCTGAACCCTTTGTTCCCTTGAAAGGCGTTCGCATGTCTCGTATTTCAAAAGGGTACGTTTGTAAATTTGCTCGCCAAGCTGGTAATGGTACCGAAACTGTGTTTCGTATGAAGGTAATGCTTTTAAAGCGGGATCAGAAGCTTCATCCAACGGATGAGATTCCTTTGATGATGATGGTTTTGAAGGGTCGGGATGAGTTTGATCTGGTGATTCGATTTCTTCTGGTTGAGGTGGGATTGAATTATTTCTCATTTTTGATTTATTATATAAGAAAATTTCTTTATCATCTGAAGGGAGTTTGTATTCAGAAAGTGGTTGTTGTGGTTCTAATTTCATGTCTAGATATAAAAGAAGTTGATCGTTTAAATGAATACTCGAAAGTGATTCGAGATATTTTTGAACTGCTTCAACAAGTGTATATTCATCACAATTTAGCTCAAATGAATGCCCGTTTTCGGCTACATGAACTACAAGTTTTCCCCTTTGTATAACACCTTCTGAAACACCACTTGAACTCATTTTCTTCAACCAGAAAAAATCCCCAAATTCAATCTCGCAAATAATCTGAAATCATTCTCAAGATTATAGTTATAAGAAGTGGAAAAAGACCACTATGCCCTCACCCAATTGGATATCATCAAAACAATCTGCAAAAAGATGACTTCAAATCTTAATAAAACCCTAAGAAATCAAAACCCGCCAACAAAATCCACGAAATTAACGTAATTTGAGAATAAGAAATAAAACCCTAATACTAACCAGCCACCAAAATTCTGATTAAAACTCAAATCTCCAAATTGTTAGGAATCAGACTGAATTTAGTGAAATAGTAAATGAAGTATAAATATATACAGTAAAATCCAACGGTGTGTTCAACGAAATAACACTGGAATAAATAGAGTAAATGCAAGAACAGACAAAATCGATAACGTGAAGCAAACGATAAAAACAGAATAAAAGGAATTACTTCGAATTTGGCCACGAACAAGAAGTTAATCACGAACACGTCCTCTTAATAATATCTTAAATTGTACGAATAAAATAATGAAATTGCGTTTGATCGGTAAAAATATTATTAAATTCGTAGGGGTGGCAAATAGTCAGATAGATAAGAACCTTCTGAGAAGAGTAACCCACAAGCCACTGCACAAATTCACAGGAAAAAAAAAACGGAATCTTTCTTTTCTAATTGTTCTTCCTTCACACCCACAATCAAGAAGTTTTGGAAGAACACAAGATTGAGTCAAGCAGCCTTTGATAGTTTATACGAATGTGTATGTTATAGTGTGAGTGTGTGTGTGTGTGTGTGTGAATTCGAGTATTTTCACTTTTACGGAATGCTGTTTCGTTTTAACTATTTCGTCGTTTGCTATTCCTGTGGGTTTTTCTATTTCAATCATGATTTTGGAATGAAGGTTGTTATAATTTTCATTGGATTTTAAAATGTATACCCTAACTTTTTCAATATGTCATTAAGGTCCCTTGTAACTTGTAAGTTTCTTTTAATTGGTGACGTTTTCGGTTTTGTTGGAAACAAAGGAGGAACCTACAAAATTTGGTAAGGGGGCCAAGTAGAAAAAATATTTTTATCAAAGCGTTAAAGCTTTAGTAAATTAGTTATACAAGTATACAACATTACAAAAGATCGATGGAAACAGACAAACAAAATTAACAAAGCCAAAATGAATCACTAAACCATAAAAACTAATCGGTACTATTCCACTCTAATTCTTCTCCTACATATGAGCCTACATTTGATTTACCTTTGACAACTCGGCAGTTTGGAACTCTTTCATTGGTCGAATATGCCACGTGTAATTCACCCATTGGCCGCCCAGTCAATGCTCAACAAACTCTGATCAACATCGTATCTACCGCCAACCCTAATTCACCATACTCAGCCCGTTCTTCTTCATCCCTTCCGGATTGAGAATCCGACAACAACGTAATCAGCTCAATAAATTGACGAAGCAATCTCATCTTCAATCTCAACATATTGGCGAGAAGTTGGAGATGGATTCCCCAATCGAACATCGATCCTAAATGAAGATGAGATATCGATTTCGGAACCCTAAATTTATAAATTAAGGGTTTTTCGAGGCTGTCGAGAGCTGTTACTTCCCATGGTTCCGAAAAAATTGATCGTTGTTTCAAATTTAAGGTTTCTTTTGTAACATCTTTGCACAACCATCTGGAGAATATATGAGCCTACATTTGATTTACCTTTGACAACTCAGCAGTTTGGAGCTCTTTCATTGGTCGAATATGCCACGTGTAATTCACCCATTGGTCGCCCAGTCAATGCTCAACAAACTCTGATCAACATCGTATCTACCGCCAACCCTAATTCACCATACTCAGCCCGTTCTTCTTCCTCCCTTCCGGATTGAGAATCCGACAACAACGTAATTAGCTCAATAAATTGACGAAGCAATCTCATCTTCAATCTCAACATATAATCGATTCACCGCATTCTCTGGCGAGAAGTTGGAGATGGATTCCCCAATCGAACATCGATCCTAAATGAAGATGAGATATCGATTTCGGAACCCTAAATTTATAAATTAAGGGTTTTTCGAGGCTGTCGAGAGCTGTTACTTCCCATGGTTCCGAAAAAATTGATCGTTGTTTCAAATTTAAGGTTTCTTTTGTAACATCTTTGCACAACCATCTGGAGAATGTCAATCAAGATCATTAGGGCTGTAATCATACAATTTTTTTGTTTGATTTCGTTTCTGATTTTGTTCATTTTCCAGTTATTACAGGTTGTCAACCGTCCTGTTTAGATTCAAATGCAAAGAAGTTATCCATATTCAACACAAATTTGTGGAAATTTTTTATGCAATTATGTGCGCCCTTTAGAAGGTAATAATTCTAATTGTGTGGAAATTTTTTAAAATTGTTGATAAACATTCTTCACCGTTTCACGAATCACGAATATTGAACAGATAAGGGGATAATTCTTAAGCAGTTGAACATGATACAGGTTTACCTTCTTACTTACATTTGATTTTACATATTTTCTGACTTTTGTTGATTTTTGATGATGATGAGGCTGAATCTGGTTACTTTAGTTGTGAATTTGATTGTTAGATTTTTTAATGTGACAATTTGATGGTTAGTTTAGTTGAGACAATTTAATGGTTAGTTATGACAATTTGAGTTTTTTTATTTGCATGTTTTCTGGATTTTGTTGATTTTGAATTTGAGGCTGAATCTGGTGGTGATTACTCACATGATGTGCAAGCATCACATGTTATTGACCACAATGGATGGTCTTCCGGTTTATTTGTACATGTTCAGTTACCGTTTCGAAATCAAGGTTTGGTTACAATCTTATTTTAAAAACTAAATCTCATTATCTTTATGCATCTTTCTCAATTACACGTTCAATATGCAACAATCAACATTGGTTCGAAGTTGAAAATTTTCAACTAAAAATTCATGTAGATTGTGAATTTTCAACTAAACATAGATGTAACGTAAATCTCTAATAAAAGGAAGTTTTTTTTAATGTTTTTAAAACCACTTGGTGGTTTGGTGCCATGTCATTAATGCCGGCTCAAAAGGCCTCATCAGCGTATAACGGGTCAAAGTGTTTGAAGATAGTTGCACGTGTAACAAGTTTTCGGTTAGTCATCTTGCTAATTAGCTTTTGATTTTGTTTATGTGGATCATGTTAGTACTTTTACGGGTCTCATCAGTTTCTACTTTAAACAACACATATGATGTAAGTGAACTATTATAAAATCTCAACATAAAGATCAATTTTTCTTTTAAAATCTTATTTTTGTTTTGGTACAACTCATAACCACTTTTTGAATGTGATGATGATATAATGTTTTGATGATTAAGTTATAATTTCAGGGGTGAGAAAGCTTTGATCAGTGAAGACTGCAGCTGTAAAGAATGATTTTTTTTATGGATTTATGAGCTCAGAGCAATTGTGGAACTTGAGAGTGTTGGGAGGGGCTCTCTTTGCAAGACATCTCAAGCATTAAAAATGGAAGCAAGATTTGATGCAACAAGTGAAACAGAATGCAGTGTGTGCTATTTTGACTTGCATTTACTTTTTTGTTAAAATGATTTACTTCTTTTGCATCACGTTTTCAAGATGGATCTTTGAGGGTAATCAAGACATTGTAGAATTCAAGTTAGGGTTTTTGGCGTTTAACATTTATTTGATACGAGGAAAATCTTAATTTCTGATTTTAATAGCTTATTGTGTCTGACTACTGTTGCACTGTTTGAAACCATGCATCAAGGTTTGATTACAATAGTTGTTAATCTAATTTAATTCGTACATCTTTCATCGGTTCATTTAAATTAGGGTATTATTCTTCTTCAAATTTCCATGAATGATTTAATAAATTTTAGTTAGGGTTTTTATTTTTTAGGTTAGGTGCAAGTATTTTACATTGTTTTAGAGTTTGAAACAGTTACTCAAGGAGAGAAAATGCATCAAAAGGCTTAAATGTAGTGATGCCAACGGTGCGGGCTGCATTTAAAACAATGACCATTTTGATTGTTGCGTGCCTCTTCTAACATGTCCCTTTTGCTCTTATTGTAGTCTGGCAAAAAGGATGACATCAAGAAATTTAGTGAACGTACAGTGAAGGTAAGTTACGAGCAAAGCACACCAGAATAAATACATAAAGAAATTAATAGTAACTCATTCATTGTATCATGATGATTGCTTCTTGGTGCTGCAAGATATGGCTGTTAAAGATGAATTGGGTCTCAAACACACAAAGGTAAATTTTTTGTTTTTTGTAATTAGCTATGTTCGTTGACTTTTCAAAGTCAAGCATGCTCTTTTTCGGACATGTCTGCAAAATTGAAAATTGTATGTCGTTTTAATTATAATCACAAAAACAATATTGTTATAGTAACACTCTAATTGTTTTAATAAAAACTGGTCTAAATTTTATGTAGTTTATGTAACGTTGTTAACCCTTATTATTTATTCATTTAGGCTCACATGGAAATTGAGATGCAAGATATAGTAGATGTAGTCATATGTTACACTTTTTATTGTCGTTATAGTCATATTTTATGCCATTATATGGTTTTTGTAATCATATTCAAACTCATTTGGTATTTGTAACAGATGGATACTTACTAAAAACAAATTGTATCAACCTAAACGTGTTTTGACCCAACCCGCTGCCCGACCCTTTTTCCACCCGTAGTATGATTGATGGAATTGATGCTCATATAACTCAATTAATTTCTATTGGATTAATCGTGACTGTTATGAACTCGATCTGGTTCGATATATTTGTATGACATATACGAGTATTCCAATTGGTTTGCAGGATATGGTACCAGATATTGCAGTAAAATGGACCAAAAGGTTGGGTAATGAATCAAAATGGGTAATTTTTTTGGGTATAAATCGAAAGGTGTTGTTGCATTGTGCATTTTTTGGTTGATGCGGAACACTTTCTCTCCATGAAATTATGAGATATTCAAAAGCGATTGTTGCATCTCAACTTTAGAAAGAAGTTGTGGATCCTTCAGTTGCTTCACAAGTAATTTAATATTCATTTTCCTTAATTTTTGTTTGAGTAAATCACATAAATTGTCCATTATGGTATTATAGATTTTGCATTTTTGTTCCTAAACTTTTTGTTTTGTTTTGTTAATGTGGTCCTCAATTTTCCTTTGTTTGGTCCTCAAAACACGTTTAGCATCATTTTAATAATAGATTACTATATTTATTTCTTAAGTTTTTTTTTTGGTATTTTCCTTTTAATTTCTCGAAGCATGCCCGCCCAATCGGGCGGGCTATGAAGCTAGTCTTGATATATGTTTAAGAAAAGGGAAAAAATGCTTGAGCATGGGCCTTTAACAAAACCGAATCAAGGGCCGACTTCTCTTGATTAAAGATCTCGCCATTCATGCAATTCCAAATACCCCACAATACCGAATAAATGCCCCCAAGGAAGACCTTAATCTAATTTTTAATCTAAGAGTTAATTTGGATGAGAAAGGTGTTTGGTAATTAGGAATTTTTTGAAAACCAAAATCGATTTGTAAGGGTTTGTAAACATTAGTTTTTTTTTTTTAGACTGCAAGTTAATAAGTTTATTAGTTCGACATATGCGGTGATATCCAAGCGCTCAGTATGCATTCATCGAACATATCTCATTTTTTAGGGAATAAACCACACCTCCTTTTTTATCTCTTAAAGAATACCTCAACAACTCTTATTATAAACATTAGTTGTAAATTATTCTTTTAGCAAAAAGGACGAAGCTTAAAAATTTATTTAGAAGGACCGATTATATTTATATAAAGATATTATAGAGTTTGAAAGTATAAATACCCATATAATTTAGAGTGAATTACAATGATGGTATTTGTGGTTTTCACCAAATTTCATTTATGATTATTTATTTAAAAATTACACTTGTGGTTCTTTTTTGTAAACTTTTTGAACCTACGTTCTTTCGTCTAACTTTCGTTAAATTTTTTTAGTTTAAAAAAATACACTGGTAATCCTATAAAAATAGTCCTTTTATGTTAAAAATATTTAATTAATGGACCTTATGCCAAATGATTATAGGTATAAAAAGTTTTTAAAAAGAAGATTACAAATGTAATTTTTTAAAGTATAAAACTAGACTTAAATATGAGGAACCTTCAGGAACATCTTTATAAATATTTGTATTTGCGCTTAATTTGGGTAAATTACCAACACAACATTTTCCCTTAAAAATTATTAACAGAAATATTAATTAATATAAAAAATAAACTTAAGTGGAACCCACGACAAATGTTATAGGCACGTTATATATTTTGTTTATGAATAGCAAGTCATTGTGAAAATGAAAACGGGTCATAAACTGAAGGTGACACACTGACACTATGATAGGTGACAAGTTCAGAGAATATCTTCAAGGGCATCAAATTGAGTTGTTTAATCATATGCAAAGAAAACAAAAAAGATACGTATACGATTAAGTGCCATTCAGAAAAAAGGTGGTCGATGATGCAACCTTTTACATGATTAATCATCTTTTGATATATGTTGGTTAATAACTGATAACTAAGTTAGTTCTAATTGAGTGAAATATATAATTATCTTTTAGTTCTATATGACTGAAACCATGTTATTTTAATTTGCTCTCACTTGCTATGCCAAATGATAAAAATGATCATTTTACTCTTTTTATTTATATATATAACATGTTAATTACTAAATGAAAGTAAAAATTATAAGTCATAACATATAAATCAAGGTGAAAGTCATAACAAGACAAGTAAAAATTATAAGGTCACATCTTTCTAAGTCAATAACTTTTTTTTTTAACCGAGTTAGAGGTTTTGTCAAAACCTTTAACTAATTGAAACCGTACTTAGCAAACGCTTTGACTTGGACCGAGTCAGATACCCAATAATAGGTAAATTAAACAACAACATACATAGTCTTACAAAACTAAAAATACATAGTGTGTAATTGTGATACAAGAGTCGATCTATTTCCAGTTGTATAAACAATCGTTTTATCAAGGGTGTTTGTTTTCAACTTATTTACCTACCTTATTAGCTTATATAATTATTGGAAAACTCATAAGCTCGTTTTGTCCACCTTAT
Source organism: Calendula officinalis (assembly GCA_963853835.1). NCBI lineage: Eukaryota > Viridiplantae > Streptophyta > Magnoliopsida > Asterales > Asteraceae > Calendula > Calendula officinalis. The sequence goes on from OY970832.1 coordinate 26,026,578, forward strand.
GAGCTTGAATATGCCAGTAAATGTTAGTTCATAAGCTGGAAAATGTGTTTATAAACTTTTTAAATGTTATATAAACTAATAAGTCGAGTCAGTTAATAAGCGAAAATAAACACCCCTAATTATATTCAAAGCCATGACCTTGAATTATGTATTTGTGTATTATCTAATGAATTACAATTATAAAATATGTACGTGATAAAATTATATACTATGATGTTCTAAATATGAACACGTGCAAATAAGCAGTCTTCATTCCTCAAGTACGTACATAGTATAGTACGATTTACCTAGATGAATATCCAACCGTCAACAGAGACTTTGTTCCGAATAGAAACGGGGGCATAAAAAATGTCGTTATTTAAATATCTAAGTACATTTGTGTCCCGAATATCCAGTCCATATACAACAAGTGAATGAATGTTGCTCTAAGTACATCTTTGTGCAAGTTGAGATAAGCCATGGGACCATGAGAATGTGGTTTGGTAAATGGATGCAAGTCAAAGTCATTTAGCTTGTCAAATTACTGCAATCAGAGCCCAACTAGAAACAAGACTCACATGCTCACATGGGCGTGTGAAAGCCACTGATTGCAACCCTTTAGCCGCAAAACTTGACCATTTCCCCACCTTAATACATTTTGTATAAGAGTATGACCCGATAAATCACAGGTGACCATGACCGGTAACACTACAAGTTAATTATAGTAAAAAGGTCGGCAAGCTGACCCACATGCAAGTTTAAAAAGTGTCTATGAACAAGGATCATCTACCTATATGGCTTAAATTTTTAACATTTATGTATTAATGTATATGTTTATTACGGTCTCAAATACTTGTTTATGTTTATGTAATCTATTATGAGATTAAATACAAATTAGAATTTTATCGCTAATGATTTTAGAATTTACAAATTTTAGGGGTTTCCCCTCCAAATTTCTGGGACCAGCCCTAAAGGTCAGGTTTTAGTACGAGTCAAAGTCAGTCACTTAATTACCAACTAGTTTTCTATTTTTATTTTTTTAATAATAAAACAGTGTCTTTTTATGATCCACTTCGGAAATCAATTAACTCTAAATTGATACACCATCGATACTAATTAATTCATTTTCTTGTTCTCATATATGATTGGCATAATTAACATCAATTTAAAACACTTGGGCCAATTTTTGATGTATTTTAGAATACGGTACATAAATGGTCCTTTGGGATTTATATGAAACGAGTACAATAATGACCGTACTTTACTGTGGGTTTATTAATGCAAAAATTAGAGAAAATAAAAATAATTCTTTATTATTAATTTATTATATTTCACAAGCTAACTAAAATTTTACTAAGTGTTATATATTCAATTAGTATTCGTAAAATTTTGTTCACTTGTCGTAAAACACTTTTATATAAAAATTATATATATACACTTTTTAAGTCAATTTTTATTTTTCAAGAATAAAAGTCCTACTTTCAAATATAGATTATATATTTTTATTAGTTCAAAAGTTTTAACAACTAAGACAACGTAATTTGTATATTTTCCTTTCGCGCAAATATATATATATATATATATATATATATATATATATATATATATATATATATATATATATATATATATATATATATATATATATATATACTAGTTACATAACCCGCCCGATGGGCGGGTATGCTTCAAATATTTTATAATTCGACACTACCCACAAAGATTTATAAATTAAAAACATGAGATATAATATTGATGTGGATGTAATGAAGAATTGATATAAAAAACGATACATTAAAAAATGTTACAAAAAGATTTACAAACAAAATAATACTTCTTTGTAAACTACATTTACTGTTGAATTAGTGTAATTTTCATCGATGTCACAACAAATTACCTTCAATCCATTCTTGCTCTTCACTCGTGATACAGCCACATAAAGCTGGCCGTGTGAGAATACCGGCTTTTGCAGATACAAACCAACCTGAGACAACGTCTGGCCTTGACTTTTATTAATGGTCATAGCAAAGCATACCTGAACAGGGAATTGCCTCCGATTCAATTTGAATGGCATCTGGATAAATAAAAACAATTCCTAGTTCGGATTTAACATAATACAGTTTGTCTTTAACATAATTTACTTTTAAATCTAAAAATATTTAAAAATCATAGTTCGGATTTATAAAGTACCTTTTTATTGAACAACTGTTTTAAGGTCGATGAATATTTGTTCGTCTTTTAGCTAATACTGAATATTTTATGTGCTGGAACCTTTTAAAAGTAAAATGCAATTAAAATGTTAGAAAATGTGATTTCATTATGATTAATCATCTGCAAGATATATTAAATGTAGTAAATATAATTAAATGAAGAATAGTTACTTATCTTGAATTTTTGGATGATGATGGAAGAAGAAAATAGGACTGATTTCGCAGAGGAAATAAACAAACTTGGAGATGATGATGATGGATTATTGTTGAACAAAACCGAAGATTACGTATAAGGTATATCAGCCTCAATTTTACCCTCTTTTGCGTATGAAATCAGCATGTGGATTAACATATGTGTGTGTCTTATTTATAGTTGAGACATACGTATTATATGCTGATTTTTAGGCAATTTGTTTTTGGGATGATTTTTTTCGAAAATTAACTGATATTATTTTTTATTTTTATTTTTTATTTTTTTTTTGAAGATTTTATTTGATTTAGCTGGTTTATTCACATATACTTACAGTTTTATCAAAATCGAATTATATGCTGATATTTGTGTAGACTTTTAAGTATATATTTTTTCCAAAATTAAGTAAATATTGTGCTAAAATAGGTGTAGATTGTTTTGACGCAAATATTATAATTTAATGTTTGATTTACTAAATCTTAATTAATAATAGGTGTAGATTGCTATAATGGGAGATTTACTAAATTTTAATTTATAATAGGATAGTATCCCTTTGCATTTTTGTCATTGTTCTTTTTACTTTTTACCAACATATTTGACTTTCCAAAAGGTTAAAACATAAAAGTCCGAATGCTTGCCCAACAGTTTATTTGAATGCTAAATTTCAAACCTTTTCATGTCAATGCCTTTCATCTCTGGTGATCGGTTGTTTTCCTTCAAAAATAAGGGATAAGAGACATTTATCTCATACTCTAATATTCATAAAATAGTTATCTACATTTCTATTGGTCCCTTTGGTTTAACATAAATTCTTCTGTTTTAAAAATGTAGGGTCCATAAACACACGGTTCAGTTGGCTTAAAATAATAAAATGTACTCTTTTGAAACTAAAAAGGGAGAACTGGATTAGCAATTGTGTTATATTTTAGAATGAACTGATAATCATAAGTCAGATTCCTTTTTGTTATCATAGTTTTTACAACTCATATTGAACACCTATAGACGAAAGTTACGAATTAACACACATATTTAAGAAATCATTTAACACGTTATGTTTGTTTCAAGTGCTTTAAATACATTGTTTAAGTAACCAAATCTCAAAACTAACTTGTGTAGTCCAAGGACCACGTTTAAAGGTTTAATTTCTTTTCTATTATCAAAAAGTCTAAAAGTAATAAACTTATGGAATGGAAACATGAATATCGAACGATAAGGTTTTAAATTGTCAAAGATTAGACCAAACATCCACAAACAATGCCTTCCAACCAAATTTTATTTCATGGCTTAAAATATCCGCAAGACTATCTAGAGCAAATGATCATTAACACAAACTAATTTTGAACATTTCATTGATCATATGATATACTGTGATTATCTATATATATTCTACAATAATATATTTGACTTAAGATATAATTCATTTACTTTTACAAAACTTGTATTACTCCCTCCGTCCCTTAATAAAGTTCCCATTTCACCTTCAAGTTTTGTCCCTAAATAAAGTTCACATTTCTCAAACTTAAGGGACCCACTTAATATAATAATATTATTACCAATACTTTCACCACTAACTATCTCTTAAAACACTTTATCTCTCCAATCAAAACTTATATTTTATTCAAAAGTAATACCAAATACCCCACCACTAACCATCTCCTAAAATGTTGTGCCCAACACAAATGAGAACTTTATTTAGGGACGGAGGGAATATATATTTAGCTTTATAATAATAATACATTTTCATACACAAATAACATTACTGTTAATATACTGTTAATATATAAAATTCTGGTTATATAATTCGAAATCTCAAATACCAATATTCATAAAATTCGCAAGTCTCAAAAACCATTTGAAAAATCTGGATATTACGAAAAATTCTAAAAAAATAAAAATAAACCGCGTCTAAAAAACCACAAAACTAAAAAGACAAAAAAAACATATAAAATGTCTCAAAAACAGATAAACCCGAATCTATGGTGGTGCTTATCAATCCTCCGGTTCTATCTTCACTTGAACCAAACCCTCAAAACCTTTTTTAGCATTTTCATCTTCAGAATCGGTGTCAAGATCGTCTAGATCTATAAACACACGACGCTTCTTTTGACTTGAAGTTCCGCTGCCTGAAGCCCCCTCACACGTTGGCGGTGTATGCATGTCGAGCACACGTTTAACACTATCATCAGTCATGTTAACCTTCTTTATCAAGTTTGAAGGCGTGTTGAAATCCTCCAACGGCTCATCCTCCGGCTGAAAAATGATACTCAAATAATTATTAAAATAATACAAATCTTCGAATAATAATGGTTTTGCGTAAAATATACATTAGGATAAGGTTACCTCATCAACAACATCAGCCACTACACAGTCTTCAATAAAATTTTGTTTGAAATGGTTGATGAGTTTAGGATCCTCAGACATACCATCACATCGGTATGTGTGGTTATTCTTGCCATGATTTTCTTTAGAATACCACAACTTGAACATATATTTTTTACCAATGATCATATTCAACTCATCAGGGTAGTACTTGGAAGGATCCTTTCCATGTTTGTCAATTAAGTCCCATACCGTAAGGCCGGTCAACTTGTGAACAGAGCTGTTGAAAAACACAACTTGTGCCGTACCAGTGTCATCGATGATTGTAACTACCACCCTAAACCTGTTAAAAAACAAAAATTAGAAATAGTGACAATAGGGTAAAAACGTGTTTTCTATAAAACGGGATTCAAATAATCGTCAGTTTAAGGTATTCTTACTTTGTAACGGTGCCCTTTGCCCCACAGTCGTCGCATTCGTAAGTAGTATGGCGATTATTTGCTGATTTTACTTTCACTTTTTTGCTGCACTCCTTACATGCTATATAAGCCCATCTCATTTGTTCGTGTATACAATGAATGGTTGCAAAGACGATGCAGTGGGAATCCTGTATAATGAAATTTAACGTAAGTTTAAATTTAATGAAAATCAATTAAATACCTAGACGTATTATTATGGTCTACGATTTACATACCTGTTGTACCTGGCGAATATGACCTACCATGCTTTTTACAGAATCATTAAAAAAATCGGATACCGTAAAAACTTTAGCATCAGGTGTGAATAACTCAATTTTGAATTGGCTAGGATCATAATCCTTTTGATTTTGGGCCCTAGAATAGAATAAAGAACAAAGTTAACATGTTTAGATAATTATGGTTTTCAGCTAACCAATTTAGTTGTCAATAATAAATGTTACTCTGTTTTAAATGCAAGTATAGCGGGGTGATTCTGATCAATAATTATCTTTGTGCCGAACAAAGCATTATGGACAGCCGGAGCCTCTGCATTTTGACGTGTAAAAAAAAGAGTTAACACAATAAGAATTTTAAAATATTAGGGATTTAAATCATACCCTTGAAGTACTTGACCTTGCCAAGTTGAAGTAAGACGACAAAATGTCCAAATTTATCTGGATCGGTTGCATAATCATTCCACATCGTGGCCCACTCTTCCCAAAATGTTAAATCAAGCTGTTCTCCCCTGTTTTCCATATATAATTAATAATTTATAAGTATCAATAATAATTGATATTGTGTATAAAACCGTATGTAAGTAGTACGTACATGTTATCCTCGACCACAACAGTACGTCGGAATTTCATACCACTTTACGTGGCCACCTTTACAATCTCCATTATCCCCACAACAGAGCCAATAACATCTAAAACATTCACAAATATTAAAAAATCAGTATAAATTTAGTATATCAATGCGATGAAAGAATTATATATAAGTAAATCTTAAATTATAAATAGGATGTACCAACGGATTCTTTTTCAGCATAAGTACGATCTGCCGACTTAATCTCAGTATAAGGTTCTAGCAGTAAGCTATACAAATTGTCATCAATCTGATCAATTCGTGTAACAGTCGTGTTGAATCCAAATGCAAGTTTATACTTATGTGGCAATAAAGGGTATACTCCAGTATTCTGATAAATTTTGAAGTTTGAGATCTCATAACACCTTCCTTCCTCAAAAAGCGGCTCGAACTTATGCATGAACTCTTTTTTAATCCAAATTTGGATTCGATCATTCTGTTAAATAACAAAATTAGTATATGTTATAATTAAATCAATTGGACCAAAATTAAATACCTGATCATCATGCAAAACTAAGTCAAGGGAATATGGGTTATGCGGTTCGTTCTTACGATGGGAATGCCAAATTGAAAGACATCTCCGCCGAACAGATATGTTCCGCAACCCCGCATCTATGTTACCTATCGGTGTAATGGTCTTTTGTTTGAAGGTTTCTGAACACAATATTAAAAACAGTTAATAATATTATAATACAATAAATCATTAAACATTTAATGTATGTAATTTATGTACCTTGGGTTGTTTCCATGTTAACCGGACTTTGTGTTGTATTTTCAGTGGGACGGAATCTCCGGGACCCTATTGCTATACCGTGTCAGGATCGATTAACTATGATGAAGTTAATAAACACCTTAGATCTAATTGATTATAGAAGTTGCAGCGGATCAACACTATATCAATCTATTAAGAACGATGAACTGTAAATAATAAACGAAAATATTAAGAACACAGTTTCACAAAAAGCTTCAATGTATATTATCGAGTTAACAATACACACGTACGTTTACAATTCGTAAGGAACTATTTATAATAGTCCTTGAAGCTAAACTATTTTCCCTAGTTATTCTAGGACTTGATTTACATTCGAATTATAAAGATATACATTGATTTACATTCTATAACTATCTCTACGAAGATCTCGGACTTGATATGCTTCCAAAACGCGTATCAGTAGTAAACTGCAATCACCAGTAGTAAATCCATATCATCAGTAGTAAGTTTGGTGATCAGTAGTAAGTCCAATATCAACGTCAGTAGTAACTACTATTGATCAGTAGTATCTTCAATAAGCCTTGATCGGTAGTAACTTAGTTATAGACTTCATCAGTATCAACTTCATCAGTAATAAACAATTCTGCCCCATCAGTACTAAGTATGATCAGTACTAACTGCAGCATCAGTATTAAGTTGATCTGTGATTTTGTTCCAACAATCTCCCCCTAAACTTATTGATTATCTTTCAATCAACTAGGTTTCTATTTACTTCTACTTTTCTTTTTCCTTTTCTTCCAACAGTTTTGTTCTTCTTTTATCACCTTCTAATGTCTGTTGGTTTTGTTTATTCCTTTGTGCAATAATATATTTGCTGATCTTTTTCACAAATTCATTCATCTTATTTTGCAGCATCATAGCATCATGAGGTTTAATGAAATTCATGCACCACAGTTGATAAAGAGTTTTCTCAGAATGAGGATACTCTTTCTCATAAAGGAATAAGTCACATTTCTTACTTGTATATTCAAAGAAGTACATGTTGACAGTTGGCAGCACATTCCATGCTTGAACATTCTCTGGATTTGTATACTTCTCTGAATAATTTTCTGGATAGAAAGCAGCATCAGTCATTTCAGTAAGATAACCTGCAGCTGAATTCTTCCAGATCTTCTTAGTCATTCTTGGTTTACCAATGATCAACATCTTGATAATGTCACTTCTGGTTAGGGACATGACCAAAGGTTTCCAAGCTCTGAATCTTTGAGTGACCTTATCTTCTCTGACAATCTCAATCATATCATCTATATATCTCCAGTTGATGATTGGATTATTTTGTAGGGGAGAAATGGGAAGATCATAAACTTGAACCATTTGTAATTTCTTCTTTGGTTGTTCAAGTTCAGAAGTAACTGTCTTCCTTTTCTTTGAAGTTTGAGAGGATACACCAGATGATTCTCCAGTTATTGTTTTTCTTTCTTTCATTTCTTTGGAGTCTATCTGTTCAAGTTTAGTGGTGTACTTCTCATTAATGTCTTGTTCAGTAAGATCCTTCTTCTTCTCTACACAGTACTTTTCAATTAAATTGATCAACTTCATTCTTCCAAAGGCCTTTGTGTTGTGACCCCTTGATTTCAAGAAAGTGATCATTTCTTTCTTTTTCTCTGCAAATTGTTCTGGCATATCAGCCTTCTGCTCTTTGCATTCTTGTACTTGTGCTTCAAGAAGTTCTAGTGTTTCATATTCAAGTTGCCTTATTTTTTCTAGTTCTCTTCTTTGTAGCTCTTTTCTTGTTTCAGCAACTTGTTTGGTTTTGACCTTCTGTTGAAATTGTGGCAGTTTTGATATATCTGCTATATCTGCCAATTTAATTTCTGTGAATGGTTGTCTCAATATTCTAGCCCTTTCTGCTAATCTTTTGTTTTCATTTGCTAGAGAGACTTCAACCTTCTTTAAGTATTTTTCTCTCTTAACCTTACACCTATCCTGTTTGGCTGATTTGGCATAGTTGATTTTGTTGACCATTTCATGGCCTTGTGCTCTATTAGGTTGGTCTTCATCAGCAACTTCCTTTCCCTTTCCTATGTAGTTATCTTTCTTCATATCTTGCTCAGATTCAATAGCAAATTTGGGACCATAGTATTGTATCTGTGACATAGGAAGTATTTTAGGATGTGGAGGCAGGGAGCATTCATCAACTTCTAACCAATTTATATCATCATCAATATCTTTCACCACCATTTGTGTTGTTTTTATTTTTGGAGATGGTGGAAGTATCACTGTAGGTTCTAGTAGTGGTGGCAGCTCAATAATGTTATCAGTAGTAACCAAGGTAGTTACTACTGGTATGTCTTCAGAGATTACTACTGATAGGGCATCAGTAGTGTTTGCTGCCTTTTCTTCATTTACTATTGCTATGATATCAGTAGTAGGTTTTACTACTGATACTTCTTTTTCAGCTTGATCTTCCATAGGAGCAGTAGTAATAGGCTCATCTTCAGTAACCATCATTTCTGGGCCTTCATCAACTGTTGTTTCTTTTAAATTTAAGAGAGAGGATGCTGCTGCTGCAATTGATTCATCAATCATTGTTTGAATATTATCCTTCTCCCCCTTAGTGAGCTCTACTGGTGGAGCCTCACTATCATCAATCTTCTTCTTCAATTTTCTGATGATTTTAGTTTGTTGATGAAGCCTGAGCTCATAGAATCTCATTCTCTTGTTGATGGTGTTCATATGCCTTTTCATTGCAGCCATTGGTTTCCCTTGATTTGTGAGATAAGTAAGACAATCTTGTACAGTGGATTCAAGAGAATCCACTTTATCCGTCAATTGTTTGATTTTAATACTGCCCTCACTCCATCTAGCAAGATCATCGGGTTCACTAACAGGTACATTGGCTTTGAGGTTTTCCGTCCTATCCATCAATTCAACAGATCTGCCCTCATCACTTCTTGGTGATTCATTGGGTCTTTTAGACATCCTCTTCTTCCTAGAAGAAGCAGAGATGCCCCCCTTGTGGTTTCTTGGCACCGGGGTCCTTTAAGTAACTCCTCAAATGAGTCATCACTTAAAGTTGCCGAGGTCTGGGTCTTAGTGATGTTCCCACTATCCTGTGCACCCACCTTTGGGGCATCAGTTGTGAGAGCCCTCGCCTCATGTCCTCTCTCCTCCTTGGAGGACAACTCTTTGAGTCTGGGGTGTGACTCGATTTGTCCCTGGTGTCCTTTGAGGAAGATTTCTTCCTTTTATAAATTGAGGAAATATTTTTGGTTTTGTTTGGTAGGTCTTCCACAGAGTGAAGAGTAGCACTCTGCAGATTTTTGTCAAGTTCCTGGGATACATGCAGGACTTCTATATTTGAGGGTGATTGAGTGACTGTTTGAGGTGGTGTTTGGGCTGTATTTGGGGGTGATGGAGTGGGTTGAGGTTCAATTTGGGTTGTATCTTTGATTGAACCCTCTCCAGTATGTGTTTGATCTTTGATCATATTAGGAAACAGAGGGGTTTCCTTGCCCGAAAATTTAAATTGTTTTCTCATATTTGAGAAAACTTTCTTGTTCAACTCAGGTATTATGAAAATGTTTTTGGGAGTTGACAAGTTTTGCAATTCAATGTTTATGATATGTTGGAGAAATCTGGGATACATTAAAAATTTTGTGGAACTAAGATTTCCCAACATACCTTCAAAAATCATGTAAGAAAAATTAAATACTTGGTCTGTGCATAAACAGACAACAGCAGAGGCTATTGCCTTATTAAACTCATTCCAAGTACTTCTTTTTGGAGAAATACAATGCTGAATTGTATGTACTGTAACACCTCAATTTTTAAAACACATTTTAAATCATATTTTAAATAAAAATATTACAAATTCATTATTCCCAAAATACGGTTTAACAAAAACCTTAAAAACATTTATCAGAGTATTAAAACCGGTGTTACATTATAATATCATAACCATAGGATAAACGGGATCAACCTACGAGCTCCCGAGCAAAACAACACTAGGCCACTTCTATCGCGACCCTCTAATCCATCAATCCCGAAACTGAGTACATAGCCAAAAACAAAGTAGTACGTGAGACAAAAATAATCTCGTGAGATACATGGGTTTTCGACCCATTCTCAAAAATAATAAAAGTCCTTACTATTCAATTCTTTTCTTTATTTACTTATTAATTATCAACTTATTATCTTATCGTTTATTCATACTTACTAGTAAGCTAACCGTAAGCTTACCCATCACATAATCACATACAGTAAGCTATCCTTAAGCTTACCCCTTTTATCACATACGCCCCGGATCATTCCGAAGCAAACTCCCCCGATGTGGGTTATCATTAAGATCACATGGTAATTGGGGTTCTCCCAAACTTACCCAGATCACCAAAATCCCCCGTCTCGCGGGTTATCGTAATCCCCCTTTTTATCGGGTTATCGTAATCCCCCTTTTAATCGGGTTATCATAATCCCCCTATTGGCGGGTTATCGTTCACATAGATATACTACCCTTGCGCAGGGAGGCACCGCCCCAAGTAGTAATCTCACTCCCCCATAAATGGGTTATCGTTATCCGGATACTTTTATTACACACGTTGAATCATCAAATATGGGTCTATGACCCACCAATTCATAATCAAACACAAATTAGAATACATCTATTCTAATTATCATATTATTCTCTTTTCTTATTCAATTTCAATATTGACTTTGCCAAGTCCTTTATTAAATAAAACCTATTTATCATTTATAAACATTATATCACTTTAACTTCTCTTTGACTAGAATGCATATTTATTACTAGTCACTTCTTATCTATTCTCTTAACAATTCAATCACTACCTTTATTAGTATAATATACTAATCAATTCTTGATACTTGAAAATCATTGCTATTAGCTTTATTAATACATATCATTAATAAACCAACTATCATACTTTCTTAATCATTACTCTTAATCAAACATCATATTAATGAAGAGTTACTAATTACTTTTCATTTTCATAATCTGTTCCAAAATCATTAGTTATTTAGACATATTCAAATAGTCTATTACTTGCATTTTCTTATCTTTTCAATCGTATCTTTATTAAAAAAACATTTATTAATAAAGACTCATAAAACATCATAGTTGTTAAAATCATTTGCTATGTACTCAGTAAAAGTCTCATGTACTCACCTTAGCCAAGCTAACTCCAATTTGTGTCCATTGACACGAATCCTTGCTTTCCAACTTGTGAAATGTCACCAAACTTTAGGTCTTCTTGACCTACCATTAATATCATCACAATAACTAGTTATAATCCATAACTAATCACTAATCAATCCATATCTACAACCCTAACCACCAAGTTCATCCAACTTGGTGGAATCTCAAACCCTAGTTCAAGATTTCCATCAATAAACCGAAATCCAACTTGTACACATCGATTACAAGCTTACAATGAGTGTTCTACACCCATGTTCAGTCATCTTCCCCAAAGATGACATGGTTGGTTCCCCAAACCACCATTTTTACCCATACAAAGCTCACAATCAAAGTAGATAAGCAAGACAATCAAGAATACTTACCCTTGATGTTTCAATCCTTCAAGATGGTGAAGATCTGAGCTCTTGAGCTCCAAAATCGACCAAGAACACTCCCAAGTCGGCTGCACTATGTGTGGAGTTGAATGAGAAATGAAACCCTAGCTCACACACAAGTTTATATATTCCAGACCAAATTCGCGCCGAGCTCGCGCCGCGAAGTGACGCGGGTTTGCCACTTAGAAGCCGATCTTTTCCAGCTTTCGCGCCCCGTTCGCGCTGAGTTCGCGCCGCGAACCAAACGCGACCCCAAACGCGACCCTCTCGCGTTTAGTCTCTGGAGTTGCTGTTTGAACTCGCGCCTGCCTCGCGCCTTCCTCGCGCCGCGAGGGCTGCCTGGGTCAGTTTCTTGCCTTTTAAACTTGTTTCCATCCATGCCTTGACCCATACTTGGTTACCCCAAGGCCCAAACATCCAAACACTCGATAAAACACAACGGAGACTCGATTAAATATTTTCCCACCTTTATTCCTCAATATTTCCATTTAATATATTAACCGAAAATTCCGGTCGTTACATGTACTAAAAATTTCCATTGTGGGGAGAGAAGACCTTTTTGAAAAGTTACTATATTCAGTCTTCCCTCATAACCCATTTTATTTAAAATTTCAGCAATGTATTCCTTAGGAAGAGTAGACATACCTGAATCATCATGTAGTTGTAGATGGTATCGGATTGATTGTTCAGTTACTGTTATATGCTTTCCATCTACTTTTGATTTGATCATCGATGTGGTTGTTCCTTCTGTTCTTTCAGCATTGGTCCAGAAATCAACCAAGTGCTGTTGATATGCTTTTGGTTTAACAGTTAAAGCAAACTGTATGTAAGAATTTCTCAAAAATTTAACTATTGGACGAAAGTCTTTGGTTCCGTCGGGATTCTTTAGGAATGCACACATGTTATGAAATTATGAATATTTAAGATAGGTTTGCACATCGAGAGATTGTAGAGTTGCCATTGTTGTTGATTTTGAGATAAAGATGTAAGAATTTTGTTCTTGATGAGGGGTTTTTGATCGAAAGCTAGGGTTTATCGAGAGGATTTTGTAACTCGAAGTGAAGATAATGCTAAATTAATCGACTGCCGCCTTTTATATCTTTCGATTTAACCTGCAAACAGACTAAAATGCCCTTCGAATCATAACATAACGGTTATTTTCATGGGGGTTAGTTTGGTAATTGTGATTCTGAAAGACCAGTAGTAAATGAGATATCAGTAATAAAACGTCAGTAGTATCTACTAACATCGGTAGTGACTAAGGATTTTGACATCAGTAGTAACTATAGACATCAGTAGTAATCACACGACCAGTAGTATATGTGAATACCAGTAGTACTGACTAACCAGTAGTATTTATGTACACCTAATACACACCAGTAGTAATAAACTACCAGTAGTATTTTGTGCACATGCCTACAATCAGTAATACAGATCTACCAGTAGTAAAACACTTAAACAAATAAATAACTTTTTACAACAAAACTTTACACATGACTTTAAGTGAGATTTTAATTTATCAGAATCATTCCAATACTGCTAACTAAGAAGTTGAATCTTCCTACATCAAAAGCTTTTGTAAAAAGATCTGCTAATTGATCATCAGTATGGATTTTAACCACTTTGATTAATTTCTTTTCATTACAGTCTCTTATAAAATGAAATCTTATTTCAATGTGTTTAGTTTTAGAGTGTTTTACTGGATTGTTCACAATACTAATAGCACTTTGATTATCAATAAAAATAGGAGTTTTAAGGATAGAGATACCAAAGTCTAGAAGCTGGTTTTGAATCCAGAGTACTTGAGCACAACAAGCAGATGCAGCTACATACTCTGCTTCAGCAGTTGATGTTGATACATTTGTTTGCTTCTTACATTGCCATGACACCAGTCTTGATCCAAAGAATTGACATCCACCAGTAGTGGACTTTCTGTCTTGACATTCACCTCCATAGTCACTATTTGTGTAGGCTATGAGTTCAAAGGGTGAATCATGTGGATACCATAGACCTAGTGATGGTTTGCCTTTCAAGTATCTGAATATTCTTTTGATAGCTTGCAAGTGTAGTTCTTTAGGTCTTGATTGATATCTTGCACACACACAAACACTATACATAATGTCAGGTCTTGATGCAGTTAAGTACATCAAAGAGCCTATCATTGATCTATATAAGTGTTCATCTACATCCTCCCCCTCAACATCAGGATGTAGGTGTTTGTGTGTTTCCATTGGAGTACTTGCACTTTTGCAGTCTTTCAAATCAAACTTTTCCAAGATGTCTTTGACATATTTTGATTGATTTATCAAAATACCATCTGTTCTTTGACTGACTTGGAGTCCAAGGAAGAAGTTCATTGGACCCATAGAGCTCATCTTGAATTTAATCTGCATCAGTTCTTCAAATTCTTTGCATAATACATCATTTGTTGAACCAAAAATGATATCATCTACATATATTTGTACCAGTAGTATATCATCTTTGATTTTCTTTGTAAACAAAGTTTTGTCAATGGCCCCTCTTTTAAAGTTGTTCTTCAATATGTATGATGATAATGTGTCATACCATGCTCTTGGTGCCTGATGTAGGCCATACAGAGCTTTATCTAGTTTGAACACATAATCACCATGTTTTGGATCTTCAAAACCTGGAGGTTGGCATACATAGACCTCTTCTTCAATCTTCCCATATAGAAATGCACTCTTCACATCCATTTCATAGACTTTGAACTTCTTGAATGAAGCATATGCTAGAAATATTCTTATGGCTTCAATTCTAGCAACAGGAGCATATACTTCATCATAGTCTATTCCTTCTTCTTGAGTGTATCCTTGGGCTACAAGTCTGGCTTTGTTCTTGATCACTATACCTCTTTCATCTTTCTTGTTTCTGAAGATCCATCTTGTTCCAATGGCTCTTTTTCCTTTGGGTAGAGGTACAAGTGTCCAAACAACTTGTAACTTAAATTGAAGGAGTTCCTCTTGCATTGCCTCAATCCAGTTTGAGTCCTTCATTGCTTGTTGGATCTTCTTTGGTTCATCCTGAGACAAAAAGCATTCAAACATACATTCATTAGCAATTAAACTTATATTACACATATTTGCAGTTAAGCTTTTGTTTAATTTGCTTCTTGTTTGCGGTGGTGAGTTAACATCACTTAGAACAAGGTCTAATGGATGGTTCTTCTGAGTCCTTGTGGTTGTAGTTTTATCAACTACTAGTTGATTTTCAAGATTGGACTCATTTGTCTCAGGCAGTTGTTCCTCTAGTGATCCTTCATTGTCATAGATGTTTGGTTCATCATCATCTTGGTCAGAGTTACTACTGCTATTGTCTTCATTGAGATCAGTAGTATTGTTGTTGTTACTGGTATCAGTAGTATCTTGAGAATCTAGGTTATTGTTAGGACCAGTAGTATTTTGAGTACTATTACTGGTATCAGTAGTATTTGAATTACTACTGTCCTTATTCTCAGAGTTACTACTGGTTTCAGAATTTGAGTTATTACTGTCCTCAGTATTAACTATTGGAGCAGTATTAACTACTATGTATCTCATCTCCTCTTGACCAGTATTAACAGATGATGTTCCTTCCTTTTGAGTGTGACAATTTGAATTACCTGCATTGAAATCCATGTTAGAATTAAAAGATTTGGTTAGATTGTCTATGTTAAATAGCCAATCTGGACCATTTCCTTGTTCATTAGACACATTTTCATTAAAGGATACATTGATGCTTTCTTCAATTATCCTTAGTCTTTTGTTGAATACTCTGTATGATTTGCTTTGAGTAGAGTATCCCACAAAGATTCCATCATCAGCTTTGCAGTCAAACTTACCAATTTGTTCTCTTGTAATCAGAATAGTACAAGGACAACCAAATGATTTTAGAAAACTTATAGAAGGTTTTCTTTTATTAAAAAGTTCATATGGTGTTTTAAAATGTGGCTTCACTATTAATACTCTGTTCTGAACATAACAGGCAGTATTAACAGCTTCTGCCCAAAAAGTGATTGGTAATTTTGAATCTGCTAACATTGATCTTTCTGCTTCAATGATGGTTCTATTTCTTCTTTCAGCTACACCATTTTGTTGTGGAGTTCTAGGTGAGCTGTATTGCCTGTCAATACCTTTAAGATCACAAAAGTTAATTAAGTTAGCATTTTTAAATTCTGTGCCATTATCACATCTTATGGCTTTAACTTTTTGATCAGATGTGTTCTCCACTTTGACAATTAAGTTCTTTATGAGTTCACTTGTTTCATCCTTTGTCCTGAGAAAGAACACCCATGTATATCTGGAAAAGTCATCAGTAATAACAAGACAATGTTGTTTCTTTCCAATACTCATTACATTTGTAGGTCCAAATAGGTCCATATGTAAGAGTTGTAAAGGAACAGAAATAGAGTTCACAGATTTGGACTTATGAGAAGTTTTGTGTTGTTTACCTTTTAGGCATGCAACACAGTGATGATCACACATGAATTGTTTTTGAGGTAGTCCAATGAACAAATTTCTTTTTACTAAATTGTTCATGTTTTTGAAATTTGTGTGACACATCCTTCTATGCCATAGTTCTGATTCAGTGGTATTTGCCTTGGATATAAAACAGTTGACCTCATTTGAAGAAATGAGTTCTCCCCCTATATCCAGGCAATACACATTGTTTCTCCTTGGAGTTCTTAAAACAACATATTTTTCATCTAAAATAAAGTTAGGAGAAAGAATGATGCACTCAATGTCTGTGAAAAGAATTTTATTCTTTTTATCACACACTTGAGACACACTGACAAGATTGTATTTTAGTTCAGCTACATAAAATACATCATCAAAGGTAATTTTGCCATTTGTAACAGTACCTTTACCTGTGATCTTACCTCCCTGTGGGTTCTCACCAAATGCCACATATCCTCCATCAAATAACTTGAAATCTTTAAGAATTTGCAGATTTCCAGTCATGTGCCTTGAGCATCCACTATCAATATGCCATGTTCTTCCTTCTTCTGGGATCTGAATGCTCTGCACAAGTGAGTAAAGGATTAGTTAAGTTTGGGAACCCAAGCTTTATATGTCTTGGGTTTATCCTTTGAGAAATAAGCTTTTGGAGATTTAACTTTAATCATTTTTGGTGCCCATACTTGTTTATTACTGGTGTTTAGTTTTACTACTGCCCTTTTAAACGTATTACTGGTGTGAGAATATTCTACTGATTTTGGTTTATACCCATGATGTTTAGCTTTTGAATGCTTTACTACTGATGAACCAGTAGTATTTGGGTACTTACCATGTTTAGAATGACCAGCAGTGTTTTTAGGGTTGACACCAGTAGTATTTTTGAAAGTTGGTTTGGGAGCAGTAGTATTTTTGTAATTAGGGTTTTTACCAGTAGTGTTTTTGTACTGGTACCATACAGCATTATAATTAGGGTTAACACCAGTAGTAAAATTGTTAAAGTTTTTACTGGTGTTGGAAAATTTAAAATATTGTTTATTTTGATTGGATTTTCCATTGTTCTTGAAGTAGTTGCTGTTCTTTGGGCTTCCAACTCTTCTGTTATGCACAAATCTTGGTTCACTTCTTCCAAATCTTGGTGTTTCAGCAATTGGAGTTTTTGTTTTATGTACTACTGAAGGACCTGTAGTATCTTTTAATTTCTGTGTTTTTGCCTTTTCTTTGAAAGTTTTAAATTATTTGAATTCTTTACAATTTATTGGATTGAAGTGACAATCCTTTGCTAAATGATTCATTTTGTTGCAAATAACACATCTTAATTTCTTACTTTTTGCACCTTCAGGTATTCTTTGATCTAAGAGTTGATTTTTATTTCTTTCATTTCCCCTTGTTAAAATTTTTGGTATGTTTTCTGCATCATATTTAGGAGATTCATTTGGACTTTGTGCTGTGTGAAAACTTGTATCAATTGATTTTGGTGATTCAGTTTGAGAAATTGTAAATTCAATTGATTGATCATCATCAGAAGAATCATTTGATTCAGATGTTTCATTATGTGATTGAGTTTGATTTTCAGTTTTTAATTCATTAATGATTCTTTCTGAACTGTTTTTAAGTGGAGGAATGATTTTATATGGAGGTGGTACAGCATGATATCCCACCCCATGAACAACTTTTTCTGTAGTTTGATTGTTAGTTAGTTCATCAAGAATTTTAGTACTTCTTTCAAACTTTTTAATTGTTAATTTATTTTGTTCAATTTCAAGTTGACATTCTTCTAATTTACTTGTTAATTCTTTATTTTTTAATTCATAAAATTCTTTATCATCTACAGCTTGAAGTAATTCTTCCTTTATCCGTTGATCTATCATCTGGTACACCTTTATCTGATGTTCTTGATCAGTAATCACACCATCGAATTCATGATTTCTTCTTACTGCTTTTGCTAAATCTTCATTTAATTTAGTGTTTTCTTTTTCTAGGTTTTTAATAATTTTAGCACATTCAGAAGTACAAGGTTTAGGTTTTACCTCAGTTTTGTTGTCAGTAAAGGCTTGAGAGCTTGATTTTGAGCATGCTCTTCTGCTTGGAAGCTCCAGTCATATCCTTGTCCTTGTTGTGAGACAAGGGCAGTTGATTTTGATCTTTTGTCTGGCTGAGGACATTCTTTTGCAAAGTGACCAAGGTTGTTACAGTTGTAACATTTGACTTTAGTTTTGTCAAATCCAGCTTTGTCACCTTTGTTGAAGTTGAGACTTGTCCTGCCAGTTCTCTTTAAGAATCTTTTGGTCCTTAGGCTCAGCATAGCCATCTGCCATTTAAGATCCATCTCCTCAAGATCATCTGGATTTAATTGTTCCAAGTCATCACTAATCAGTGCAGTATGCACATGACTAGTGAAGAAGGATTCTCTTGCAGTGTCCTCAGAATCTGCTGCCTTTCCTGTGGAGGTTTCCTGACCTTGACCTGTACTAGATACAAATGCAGCATTATTAGAAGAAATAGAAGGGTTCTTTTGATTTACCTCAGTTTCAAATACTCTGAGATCATTGTAGAGTTCATCCAACTCCTTTTCTTCTAGTGCATCTCTTTGTCTATATACCACTGTATACATGGCCCATTCTTCACTTAGAGACCTTAGGAACTTCATGTTGACATCTTCTTGATCCATCTTAACCCCAACCTGGTTAAGTTCACCAATTAGCTTGTTGAATCTGTCAAACACTTGAGTGAGTGTTTCATTGGGCTTTCCTTTGAAATTTTCAAAGTCTTGTTTGAGAACAGACTTCATATTCCTTTTGGTGCTCTTTGTCCCAACAAATCTCTTCTCCAGTGCTTCCCAAAGTACCTTTGCATCATCATACTCAACGAAGAGATGTTGATAGTCGTTAGGAATGGCCAGTAGGAGAGTGCTTAGAGTTTTAAGTTCGATTCCCTTGTCTTTCTTCTCCTTCTCACACTTAAGTTTGTCTGCCTCAGTTGCAGAGCTGCTTGCTTGACCAGGACCAGTTTTGTTTCCTTCAAGGACAACTTCCCACATGGAATAATCTGTAATAAGCATGTATTGCTTAATACGATTCTTCCACATCCCAAAGTTATTGGGAGTGAGTATAGGGATTTTATTGGCCTGAGTGCTTTCATTGTTATCAGTCATGATTAACAATCTGTGTGTTTTAAAGATTAAAACTTTTTGTTGTTCTTAAAATCGTAGATCTAGAACCAATAAGCTCTGATACCACTTGTCAGGATCGATTAACTATGATGAAGTTAATAAACACCTTAGATCTAATTGATTATAGAAGTTGCAGCGGATCAACACTATATCAATCTACTAAGAACGATGAACTGTAAATAATAAACGAAAATATTAAGAACACAGTTTCACAAAAAGCTTCAATGTATATTATCGAGTTAACAATACACACGTACGTTTACAATTCGTAAGGAACTATTTATAATAGTCCTTGAAGCTAAACTATTTTCCCTAGTTATTCTAGGACTTGATTTACATTCGAATTATAAAGATATATTGATTTACATTCTATAACTATCTCTACGAAGATCTCGGACTTGATATGCTTCCAAAACGCGTATCAGTAGTAAACTGCAATCACCAGTAGTAAATCCATATCATCAGTAGTAAGTTTGGTGATCAGTAGTAAGTCCAATATCAACGTTAGTAGTAACTACTATTGATCAGTAGTATCTTCAATAAGCCTTGATCAGTAGTAACTTAGTTATAGACTTCATCAGTATCAACTTCATCAGTAATAAACAATTCTGCCCCATCAGTACTAAGTATGATCAGTACTAACTGCAGCATCAGTATTAAGTTGATCTGTGATTTTGTTCCAACATACCGGAACTTGCCAAACGCCTCATATTGCCGCCGGAGGAATTAGGTGTTTTCTGGTAGTTAAGCTTTGCTTTTCCTTTGTTAAAGTTGGTATTCATACTGCTTATACAAATTAGATGCGGTTAGTGTATAGAAAAAGCTTAAACATTTATAGAAAAAGTTACATAAAAATTATTTAGTTGCAAATACAGTATAGTATAACTTCTAAAAAAACTTATATTAACTGATTGACTTTATAAAAAAAACTATTTTAAAAATCGAATTTCAATTTAAAAGATTGAATGTGAATATTTATTTAAAACTAAATAAAATAGTATAGATTAAAAACTGAAATAAAAGTAAATAAGTGGCAAATAATTTAGCACGTTTTCGAATTATTAATAAATTAAAAACAGTTTTAAATACAGTGTTGAATTACATTACAGTTTGTATTAGTCACTTTTAAATAAAATATAAATACAGTTTAAAAATATAATAAAGTGTATTATAATTAAATCAGTAAATACGTGCTAAATGATGTCAATCTGTATTATTATTAAGGCAGTAAATAAATAATATAACAGTATTCGGATAACATATAAATTAAAAACAGTAATCCATGAAAATAACAAACTATTTATTTACTGTTATAATTAAAACTGTGTTTTCATGTTTTAAATTATGTCAATCTGTATTATTATTAAAGGAGTAAATAAATAATATAACAGTATTCGAATTATTAATAAATTAAAAACAATTTCTTTAAAGAAAGAGTTTATTTACTAAAAAGTTTGTATTTTTTTATTTAAATAATGAAAACACAGTTATATGAATATGACACTGGATTCTAATTATAACAGTAAATACATTCCTAATTCTTCAAAAAATGTTTTATTATTAAAGCATGCAACAAATTTTTAATTATAATTAAAACTGTGTTCATGTTTTAAATTATGTCAATCTGTATTATTATTAAAGCAGTAAATAAATAATATAACAGTATTCGAATTTTTAATAAATTAAAAACAGTTTCTTTAAAGAAAGAGTTTATTTACTAAAAAGTTTGTATTTTTTTTATTTAAATAATGAAAACACAGTTATATGAATATGACACTGGATTCTAATTATAACAGTAAATACATTCCTATATAATTCATAAAATGTTTTATTATTAAAGCATTAAATAAATTTTTAATTATTTAGTATGTATATACATATTTAAAGAAATTATTAGGTAATCTTTATAAAGTTTGTATTTTTTTAAAAAACTAAATAGAGCCATAATAATTAAAAGTTAAGCCTATTTGCATACTAAATAATAATACTTATAATCGAATAACACCGTTAGTATAAAAATTGTATACATGTACTTTAAACAGTACATTCATAGATGGTGTAACGACCCGAAATTGTAAATAAATAAAATATGTAAAAATATGATAATTATGGATAAATCATATAAAACACGTGGAAATTGGTTTCGTGTCGTTTGGACACCGTACGAGAAAGTTATGGGCGAAACCGGGTCGAGACAAAGTTGAAAAAGTGCAGCCCTGCTGCCTAAGGGAGTTCGCGACGCGAACTTGGGTTCACGATCGCGAACGGATGCCAGGGAGTTTGGCCATGAGTCGCTAAGAAGTTCGCGTCTGGGTAACGATCGCTAAGTATGGCCGAGTATGCAAAGTTAGCGACGCGAACTTAGTTCGCTCCGTGAACTCTGGACGACCAGCATTAAAGTCGGGTTTGAGCTCATTTATTGCATATCAAAACCCTAGTTTTCTCTCTTGGCGATTTTTGAGCATAGCATTTGGTTTGGGTTGATTTCTTCACAAATATTTGATAGATTTCACTCCTAGTGGAAGATTAAAGGTAAATCTTCACTCTTTCATCTTTGTAGCTCAAGATCTATGGATCTTGAAGCTAGGGTTTGAAACCCTAGTTCTTGGGTTGGTGATTTATGGTGAAATAAATGATGTATACACTTAATAGATGGTATATTAACAAGTAAAACAAGTGTATGATTTCGATTTGTAAGAATCTTAAGGGTTGGTTAAACCTAGGGTTTGGTAATCACCATATTTGGGGGAAATGGACTGATGGGTGTTATCTAGAGGTAGATGAACACATTGGTAGTAGTTTGTGATGATAATCTTGTTGTGATTATTGTATTAGGCTTTTGGTGACATTTTGGAAAGTCGGTGAAATTGTGGAAGCAAGAGTATTGGTGTCAAGAACACGGTTTGAGCATCATATTGCTAAGGTGAGTACGTGTGGACTTTACTGAGTACATAGCCTATAAAATACATTTTTATTACTTGTGTTATGGTCTATTTGCTTAATTGTGTAGACTAGTAGCTAGTAGTTAGTTATACCGATAATTGTATTGAACTAACTTGTTTGATGATAGACGTGATAGCCGAGAGCTAGATTGACATAACCATCGAGTTATGATATGGTGAGATGATGTGATGATTCGGGGGATCCCCGGTCATGAGGTATGGAATGGGGAGCATTTGGGCGGATCCCCATCGGCCCATTCCATGATAGTAGTCTTGCTAACTGGAAGTAGTCCGGCGAGTAAGGCATGTATTGGTAGATTGGGCGATTCCCTCTTGCCTTTACCTTGAAGCTTGTTAATGCGGGGGATCCCCGGTTAATAAGTTAATGTGGTTCTAGTTGGTTGGGGATGTCCCGACAACTAGGTATGATTGCTAGGAAAGCAAAGTATTAGAGTCACAACAGGGTGACTAGATAGATGGGTGATTGCTTACGTGTTTGTTTGTTCGTTTGTCATTCGGTTATTATTATTAACCTTGGGGTCTAAACCCATGTAGCTCACGAGACGTTTTTGTCTCACGTACTCCTTGTTTTGTTTTGCTATGTACTCAGGTTCGGGATCGAAGGCTTAGGTACGCATGGATAGAGATGCGGGACCTAGAATAGAAGAGCACTAGATTGGATTTAGTCTTAGCTTGGTTATGATCTATTTTGTAACACCTACTTTTATACTCTGATTTCATACCAAGGTTTTTGTAAATCCAAATTTGGGGATGTTCTTCTATTTATAAAATGTTTTATTTTGGCCAATATTTGGTATTAAAATTTGAGGTGTTACAACTTGGTATCAGAGCTATAGTTTAAGTGAATTAGGTTGGATGACCATCCTAGTCTTAGACTGTAGCATTAGGAATATAAGATTCCTTAAGATCATAGGTTGACCTTGAGACTTTATATTAAATTTAGGGTTGAACCTAGGGGACCGATGAAATTTGATGTGATTTGGATATTGAGTCTTATGTGACTAATGGGTTGTACACAAGGTACTGAATGTTTAATGTCTTTCGTATAGTCTTGGTTGAAAGAAATGGTGACCACACGTAGAAGTGGTAAAGCCCTGGAGGGCCGTGAGGAGGAAGTACCTCCTGTCGAGAGAGTGGTTGAGCAAGAAAGTCAACCGTCAATGCATCGGGTTGATGAGTCGGAGGTTGGAGCTAATAGGACTCCGGTCACTATGGCGGATCTCCAAACTATTATCGATCAAATTAAGGGAACGGTGGCCGAAGAAGTGCACCGTATTATTGGGGACCGTGAGAGGTCGGGAGGGGACCGTGAATCCGAGGCTAAGTCGGATGAGAAAACCGGAGGTAGTGGCACCGGGGAAGGGAAGTCCTCCACGGGTGGCCAAAGTGATGCTAGGGCTAGGCCCGTTGTGAAAGAAGGTTGTTCGTTTAAATCCTTCATGGCTTGTAAGCCAAATGTGTACTCGGGTAGCTCGGACCCGAAGATAACCATGAGGTGGATCCGAGAGACCAAGAGGGTTATCGGAAGTAGCAAGTGTAAGGATACCGATATGGTGACATATGCGTCACAATTGCTAAAAGAAGATGCCATGGTGTGGTGGGATATCGTGTATGAGACCCTCGGGAGGGAGGTGATTGAGAAAATGACGTGGGATGAATTCACCACGAGATTGAAAAAGAAATTTTGTCCCGAAAGGGATTTGGAGAAAATGCACGAGAAGTTCGTGACCCTTAAGAAGGGCGATATGTCGGTGGAAGAATATTCGAGGGAGTTCACGGGATTGCTCCCGTTTGTTGCTAAAACCTACTCGGATGAGAGGTTGAGGGTGGTCCGGTATGCTAGTGGGTTACCGTGGGACTACCAATTGGAAGTGAAGAGGGCGGTTTCACTTGATGAAGCTATTAGTGCCGCCCGGAGTGTTGAGGAGGTAAATGAGGCACGTGTTGCCGAAAGGGCCCATGTGGGCGAGAAGAGAAAAGCCGAGAGTGGCTCGGGTACTTATAAGAAGGGGAAGTTCACATCGAGCTTCTCTAAGCAAAGTAGTGTTGGTTCGTGCAAGAAGTGTGGGAAGACTCATGCCGGAGTGTGCCGAGGGGAGTCGAAGACTTGTTACAATTGTGGGAAGCCGGGGCATATCTCATTGGCCGAGATTGAGTGTTTCTCGTGCCACGAAAAGGGGCACTATAGCAATGTGTGCCCAAAGAAGGGAATCGAGTCGATGGTGTCCACGGCTCAAAAGAAAGTGGAGCCGGCAAAGGTGAAGGGGCGATCCTTCCAACTTACTCGGGAGGAGGCGAAGGAGGCACACGATGTGGTGTCAGGTATTCTATTCATTAACTCCTTGCCAACTCATATTTTATTTGATTCGGGTTCTAATTATTCGTTTGTGTCCTATGAGTTCGGTTGTAAATTGAATGTGCCGTCCGAAATGTTAGATGAGGTTTATGAGATAGAAGTAGCCGACGGGAAAACGTCTATGGTTGAACGTATTTATAGAAATTGTGAAATAGAAATAGACGGTAGAAAATTTAAGGTGGATTTGTTGCCCATGGGAATTAGGGCGTTTGATGTGGTTATCGGTATGGATTGGTTGGGTATGCACCAAGCCAAGATTTTGTGTGGAAAGAAAATAGTGTCGATTAGGACGCCCGAGAATGAGAAGGTGTATGTGTATGGGGAGAAACGACATCACATGCCTAATGTGATTACCGCCATTAAGGCGAGGAAAAGTATATCGAAAGGTTGTGCATCGTTTATTGCATATGTACTAGATGGCCGAAAGGAAAAGAAGTCAATGGATGATGTCAAAATTATTCGGGATTTCCCCGAGGTATTTCCCGATGACTTGCCCGGTTTGCCGCCGGAGAGACAAGTCGAGTTTAAGATTGATTTAGTTCCGGGGGCGACTTCGATTGCTCGTGCTCCCTATCGTTTAGCTCCCACCGAAATGCGGGAATTGATGACCCAATTGCAAGAATTGTTAGATAAAGGTTTTATTCGTCCGAGTTCGTCACCGTGGGGTGCACCGGTGTTATTTGTTAAAAAGAAAGACGGGTCGATGAGAATGTGTATTGACTACCGAGAGTTGAATAAGGTAACTATTAAGAACCGTTACCCGTTGCCGAGAATTGACGACTTATTCGACCAATTGCAAGGTGCTAGTTACTTCTCGAAGATCGATTTGAGGTCGGGTTATCACCAAGTTCGGGTGAAAGAAGGCGACACCGAGAAGACGGCTTTTCGTACACGTTATGGTCATTATGAGTTTCTAGTGATGTCGTTTGGTCTTACAAACGCGCCGTCTATTTTTATGGATTTGATGAATCGGGTTTGTAAACCGTTCCTTGATAAGTTTTTGATTGTGTTTATTGACGACATTTTGATTTATTCGAAAACCGAAGAAGAACACGAAAGTCATTTGAGGCTTGTGTTGGATGTGTTAAAACGGGAGAAGTTGTATGCAAAATTCTCGAAGTGTGAGTTTTGGTTGCGGGAAGTGCAATTCTTAGGTCACGTGGTGACGTGTGATGGTATTAAAGTTGATCCGTCCAAGATTGAAGCGGTGTCAAATTGGGAGCCTCCGAGGACTCCTACCGAGGTTAGAAGTTTTCTTGGGTTAGCCGGTTATTACCGGAGATTTATACAAGATTTCTCGAGAATCGCGATCCCACTCACGAAGTTAACGAGAAAAAGTGAGAAGTTTGTGTGGGAGAAGAAGCAAGAAGAGTCGTTTAAGTTGTTAAAAGAAAAGTTATGTAACGCACCGATCCTTACGTTACCGGATGGTATGGAAGATTTTGTGGTTTATAGTGATGCTTCGAATCAAGGGCTCGGTTGTGTGTTGATGCAAAGAGGTAAAGTGATCGCGTATGCCTCGCGGCAATTGAAGAATGCGGAATTAAGGTACACCACACACGACTTGGAATTGGCGGCGATTATATTTGCCTTAAAATTGTGGAGGCATTATTTGTATGGTACTCGGTGTACGTTGTACACGGATCATAAAAGTCTACAATACGTGTTTACTCAAAAAGATCTTAATATGCGACAAAGAAGGTGGATCGAGTTGATTGCCGATTATGATTGTGAGATTGTGTATCACGCGGGTAAGGCGAATGTGGTGGCCGGCGCCTTGAGCCGAAAAGTTTATGAAAATCCGAACCGGGGAATATTAACACGTATAGAAGTCGTCTCGAGCATTATCGAAAGGATCAAGAACGCCCAACGAGAAGTTATGGGAAAAGACGAGTTAAGACAAGAACGGTTAGGAAAGAACCAACATTTTCTCGAAAATGCACAAGGGTTGAAGACCGTAGGCGGTCGTATTTGGGTTCCTAATTCGGGGGTATCCGAAAAGAGTTGTTGTATGATGTGCACAAGTCGAAGTATTCGATTCACCGGGGAAGTACAAAGATGTATCAAGATATGAAACGGGTTTATTGGTGGCCCGGAATGAAGACGAGAGTGGCCAAGTATATCTCTAAGTGTGCCACGTGTGCACAAGTGAAAGCCGAGCATCAAGTACCATATGGGGTAGCTCAATCATTGGTTGTACCGGCCGGGAAGTGGGAAGATATAACTATGGATTTCATAGTAGGTTTACCGAAGACGAGTAGAGGTCACGATGCCATTTGGGTCATAGTTGACCGGTTGACCAAGAGTGCATTATTTTTAGCAATTCGGGAAACGTTGCCACTTGAGAAATTGGCTAAGTTGTATGTTGATGAAGTGGTTCGACTCCACGGGGTCCCGTTATCGATTGTGTCCGACAGAGACGCGAGGTTTACCTCGAGATTTTGGCGATCTTTACAAGAAGAGTTGGGTACAAAGTTGCGGTTGAGCACGGCTTATCACCCGCAAACCGACGGTCAAAGTGAAAGAACGATTCAAACGGTTGAAGATATGTTGAGATCGTGTGTATTAGATTTCGGTGGTAAATGGGATGAACATTTACCGTTAGTCGAGTTCTCATATAATAATAGTTATCACTCGACTATCAAGATGCCGCCTTATGAGGCGTTGTATGGAAGGAAATGTAGAACTCCATCTTGTTGGTTGGAAGCGGGAGAGACGAAACTCACGGGTCCCGAGATCGTGAGAGTGACGAATGAAAAGATCGGTATTATTCAAACCAACATGAAAGTCGCCCAAGATAGACAACGAAGTTATTCGGGTTTAAAGAAAAGGCCATACGATTTGGATGTCGGTGATATGGTCATGTTGAAAGTGTCACCTTGGAAAGGTGTAATGCGGTTTGGTAAGAAAGGAAAGTTAAGCCCAAGGTATGTTGTACCGTTTAAAATATTGAAACGGGTCGGGCTTCAAGCTTTTAAGTTGGAACTTCCACCCGAGCTTCAAGGTGTGCATGACACCTTTCACGTGAGTTATTTGAAAAAGTTTATCGGGGAAGTTGAGAATATTATTCCATTACAAGAGTTGCGGGTTGATGGCCCGAATCGGTTGATTGAGGAACCCGAGGCTATATTAGAAACGAAAACAAAGAAGCTTCGGAATAAGGAGATCGAGTTGGTGTTGGTCAAGTGGAAGCATTCACTTGGGCCGAATTTGACTTGGGAAGTCAAGGACGAGATTCGGAAGAGGTACCCGGATTTTGTGAACTATGATGAGATTCCGAGGACGGAATCTTCTTAAGGGGTAAATAGTTGTAACGACCCGAAATTGTAAATAAATAAAATATGTAAAAATATGATAATTATGGATAAATCATATAAAACACGTGGAAATTGGTTTCGTGTCGTTTGGACACCGTACGAGAAAGTTATGGGCGAAACCGGGTCGAGACAAAGTTGAAAAAGTGCAGCCCTGCTGCCTAAGGGAGTTCGCGACGCGAACTTGGGTTCACGATCGCGAACGGATGCCAGGGAGTTTGGCCATGAGTCGCTAAGAAGTTCGCGTCTGGGTAACGATCGCTAAGTATGGCCGAGTATGCAAAGTTAGCGACGCGAACTTAGTTCGCGCCGTGAACTCTGGACGACCAGCATTAAAGTCGGGTTTGAGCTCATTTATTGCATATCAAAACCCTAGTTTTCTCTCTTGGCGATTTTTGAGCATAGCATCTGGTTTGGGTTGATTTCTTCACAAATCTTTGATAGATTTCACTCCTAGTGGAAGATTAAAGATAAATCTTCACTCTTTCATCTTTGTGGCTCAAGATCAATGGATCTTGAAGCTAGGGTTTGAAACCCTAGTTCTTGGGTTGGTGATTTATGGTGAAATAAATGATGTATACACTTAATAGATGGTATATTAACAAGTAAAACAAGTGTATGATTTCGATTTGTAAGAATCTTAAGGGTTGGTTAAACCTAGGGTTTGGTAATCACCATATTTGGGGGAAATGGATTGATGGGTGTTATCTAGAGGTAGATGAACACATTGGTAGTAGTTTGTGATGATAATCTTGTTGTGATTATTGTATTAGGCTTTTGGTGACATTTTGGAAAGTCGGTGAAATTGTGGAAGCAAGAGTATTGGTGTCAAGAACACGGTTTGAGCATCATATTGCTAAGGTGAGTACGTGTGGACTTTACTGAGTACATAGCCTATGAAATACATTTTTATTACTTGTGTTATGGTCTATTTGCTTAATTGTGTAGACTAGTAGCTAGTAGTTAGTTATACCGATAATTGTATTGAACTAACTTGTTTGATGATAGACGTGATAGCCGAGAGCTAGATTGACATAACCATCGAGTTATGATATGGTGAGATGATGTGATGATTCGGGGGATCCCCGGTCATGAGGTATGGAATGGGGAGCATTTGGGCGGATCCCCATCGGCCCATTCCATGATAGTAGTCTTGCTAACTGGAAGTAGTCCGGCGAGTAAGGCAGGTATTGGTAGATTGGGCGATTCCCTCTTGCCTTTACCTTGAAGCTTGTTAATGCGGGGGATCCCCGGTTAATAAGTTAATGTGGTTCTAGTTGGTTGGGGATGTCCCGACAACTAGGTATGATTGCTAGGAAAGCAAAGTATTAGAGTCACAATAGGGTGACTAGATAGATGGGTGATTGCTTACGTGTTTGTTTGTTCGTTTGTCATTCGGTTATTATTATTAACCTTGGGGTCTAAACCCATGTAGCTCACGAGACGTTTTTGTCTCACGTACTCCTTGTTTTGTTTTGCTATGTACTCAGGTTCGGGATCGAAGGCTTAGGTACGCATGGATAGAGATGCGGGACCTAGAATAGAAGAGCACTAGATTGGATTTAGTCTTAGCTTGGTTATGATCTATTTTGTAACACCTACTTTTATACTCTGATTTCATACCAAGGTTTTTGTAAATCCAAATTTGGGGATGTTCTTCTATTTATAAAATGTTTTATTTTGGCCAATATTTGGTATTAAAATTTGAGGTGTTACAGATGATATATATTAGTGTAAATACAGTAACAAAGTTAGGTATATATGTTATTAAAAATTGTATTATAATTAAAACTGTAAATACGTGCTAAACATTGTCAATCAATCAGTAAATAACTTTGTAAGTATAAATACATGGAATACAAATTTAACGAAAGAGTGTATTTACCTTTGAGTTCGTATATTTTTTTATTATAATTTTTGAAAACACATTTTATTTATACGAAACTTTACGATAGTTAAACCAGTAAATAATCGCAAGGTAATTAGTTGATGCCCTTGTAAAAATTGATAAGCAAATCCATGAAAAATTTGTTTAGAAGATACCTTACGATTTGATGAACTTGTTGACTTACAGCAGATCGTGTACCTGCAAGCACCGTATATGTTAAAAAGTTAAATAATATAACAGTATTCGAATAACATATAAATTAAAAACAGTAATCCATGAAAATAACAAACTATTTACTTACTGTTTTAATTAAAAGTTTGTTTTCATTATTTAAATTATGTCAATCTGTATTATTATTAAAGCTGTAAATAAACAATATAACATCTATGAATTATTAATAAATTAAAAACAGTTTCTTTAATACCAGGTCGTAAAAACTGTATACATATAGTTTAAACAGTACATGGAATGCAGATTTAACGACATAGTGTATTTACCTTTAATTCAATATGACACAGTTTAACGACATAGTTAACGACATAGTGTATTATAAATACATGGAATGCAGATTTAATTCAAAAATTATAAATACATGGAATGCAGATTTAACGACATAGTGTATTATAAATACATGGAATGCAGATTTAGACTGTATATTATTTTATTTAAATTTTTGAAAACACAGTTTTAATAATACGACAGTGTACTATAGTTTTAATAATACAGTAAACAGATCCATGAATTAAATAAAAAAAGTTAAGAAAAATTTCATGTTTGATACAGTATGTAAACAGTTTATAAAAATTGAAATCAATTATCAATCTCTGCTGGTAAACATAATTCGAGGGCGATTCATTTATTTTACAAACATGTTAAGCATATGGATGTTAAAACATTCTGACGTTTAGCAGATAGATTAATATGGAAGCACATGAAGTAAATAAAAAAAGAAACACAACATCGAGACGAAGAAGATGAAGATGCACCTTGAGTCACGGCAGAATGTAGTTGCAGGTTTGTAAGTTCGTACCCTGGTTCGTATTATAAGTTTGTTTAAATAGAGATGGATGGAAATTTAGCAATTGATTTGACGGTATTATAGCTTACAGATAATGATGGCAATTGTTTAAAAACGGAATTAACATTAATTACGATATTATTTGTTGCCTATAATACAGGGATCGGAATATGTTAGCAAGATGCAGACTAAATACATTAAGTGGACGAACGATAATTTCGTGATCTTAGTTACGGTCAATTGTGTCCATAATGGCATTCGAATTTGAATAGAGCAGGTATATAGTTTTCCATAAGTGACTCCCATAATATCCGGATTTAAGTTAAATGAGAATCTGTCAAATTAAAGTGAATTTTGAAATAGCCGTGGTGATGTGGACGAATCAATGATTTACGTGTGGCATTATCGCCCAATGAAATCATTCCGTTGTGGTGATGTGGCAAAGGATAAACATATGTAGGTGCATATATATATATATATATATATATATATATATATATATATATATATATATATATTCAAATATTGATTTGCATGGATGTCATTCATGCATGTATACATATATGTATAGATAACACTTAAGTATACATATATGAAAACATATATATATATATATATATATATATATATATATATATATATATATATATATATATATATATATACTAGCTTCAAAGCCCGCCCGACTGGGCGGACATGCTTCAAGAGATATGTAGAAAAATAACAAAAATATTGATACAGTTTAAGTGACTTAATAATCCATAATTGTAATGATAAGTTGGTACAAAATTTTGATATATAAATAAATGTTATAGAAAATTTTGAGACGAAATAAGACTTCTTTATAAACGACATTTGTTGTAACTTATTGTAACAAATAAAAAATTATAACACTAAAAGTATAACATTCTTAAAATTCGTGTATAGAAGATATAGGTATAGATAGATAAATTGCATTGGGCCGATTTGATTCCTAGTGCTCTATGGGGTTGTTTAAACAAATCGTGGGCACCTATATTCACTATGAGATTTGAACCCCCAACCTTAACCTTATGGATGGAGGCTAACACCTTACCGCTAGATCAATAGCCTTTTGGTAAAAACCTTCTTGCTGACATGAACAACCATATTTGCATTTCACAAAAGCATACTTCCTCAGTCCCATAAAAAATTTCTCATTTCTCATTCAAATTTTGTTTCATAAAAAAGTTCTCATTTTTCAAATATGGGTCCACTTAATAAAATAATATTATTAATAATGATTCAACCGCTCACTATCTCATAAAATATTTTCTTTCTCCAATCTAACCTTATATTTTAATCAAAAGTATTACCAAAGACCCACCACTAACTATCTTCTAAAATCTTGTGCCCAAGAGAAATGAATTTTTTTTTGAGACGGATGCAGTATAACACAGGCCACAGCGTACGCCTAGGGCTAGGAACCATCGTCCGCATCCATCCTCCTAGTGCTAGAGAATCATCCGCATAGGCTAGGATTTTTAGACTAATTTCGAATTAGGGCAATGAATACCTTGAATCAGAGACGGAATCACAAAAACTTCCTCCTTCGATCGCAAGATTACGGAATCACAAAAATTATGTCTTCCTGAAAATTTCAGAAATTTTCGATAGTACACAAGAAGGTACCGTTCAACTCCAGATGTAAATTTGTTAGTGAATTTATCATTTTACAATTCTTTTAGTGTTTGGTTACAACCATAAAACGAATTATTGATATTTTCCTACATTACATCGATGGCTAAAATTATTGATTTAGTTCTTGTATAACCAAAATCTGTTGAAGAATGAAGACACCTCAAAATTAACATATGAAAAACATTGCATAACCAAAATTTGTTTTTTCCCTACTTGACTTGTTAAAGTTATGAATTGTTAATGCCCTTATCTGGATGGGATTAGAATATCTTATATGTTTGTTGTAATGCCCTTGCCCTAAACTTAGGAATTGTTAATCCCCTACTCGACTTGTTAAACTTATCAATTGTTAATCTAATTTGCAGTTTTTCAAACTATATCGTAAAATCTGTTTTTGCCCTACTTGTTATGAATTATGTTATTGAAATAGAAATAAAGCATTTAAGGTGATGATTTTAAAAAAGCATTTAAAATATCTTGCTGAAACATCGTGAATGATTTGAGAATATTGATATTGCAGTGATATTGGGATTGACAGGTGGCAATTATTGAGGATTACATGTCAGTATTGGCAACCAATGAGAGAGCTCTAAATGGACAAGTTGGCAAATTCAAATCAAAATTAGGCATCATATATAGCACGTAGATGGTTAACCTAAATTCAAATATGGTAAAGAGATTAACCAAATCACGGGATTTAAGGATTTTAAATTATACCGTATATATGACCGAAATTTAGGTTGATTAGTTTTTTTATATGATAGAATAATATATCCGAAATAATACAACTGTATTAGTTATTGTATTTGAATGCAATTTATATTATAGAATAATTTCGGGTATCTTTTGACGTGATTATAGTTTGTTACCATAAATGCAGGAGTTTTGATTTGAACACAAAACGGATTTGTTCATGAAATGCGTGGGCCAATCGGAGAATTACACGTGGCAAAACCGGCCAATGAGAGAGCTCGGAATTGCCTAGTTTTCAAACCC
Organism: Calendula officinalis; assembly: GCA_963853835.1. Classification (NCBI taxonomy): domain Eukaryota; kingdom Viridiplantae; phylum Streptophyta; class Magnoliopsida; order Asterales; family Asteraceae; genus Calendula; species Calendula officinalis. The sequence continues at coordinate 26,060,713 of OY970832.1, forward strand.
AAGTCAAATTAGAGCTCATATATAGGAGAAGATGTATACATGCATGAATGACATCCATGCAAACCAATATTTGGGGGTCCCTCATCAAATACATTAATGTGTCTTCCATTATCATTTCATTTCAAAAATCAATGATTTAGATTGAGTTCTCCTGGTTCTGTAGCCTTAATTGGTTCTGATTTTAACATATATGCGTGATAACATATATGTATACATGCATGAATTACCTACATGCAAACCAAAATTTGAGGGTTCCTCATCAAATTCATTCTTGTATCTTCCATGATCCGTTGATTTTGAAAATCAATTGTTTAGATTGAGTTATAGACAAAAGATAGGGTACTCTATATAACTCTTCAATATATATATATATATATATATATATATATATATATATATATATATATATATATATATATATATATATATATATATATATATATATATTATATGTTCAGTCGAAAATTGAATAAAACTGAACACTAAAAAAAATTTAAACGACGAAATTTTAGTATCTTTCCTAACAACTTAAATATATCAATTATGTAGATTTGTAGAATTGAGTGAGAAAAGTGGGAGTACAACAAAGAAAAATGAAAGCCACATGTAAAAAGACCATGTCACCCTTAATTAGGTGTGAGATATGAGTCTACAGTGTAGTGTTTGGTATGATCGTAGCAAGCAACCATATTGTGCTCTACATGGGAATACCATCCCCATCTGCTAGTGGTATGAAAAAGTGAATGAGTTCCACCAAATTATTGTTATGAAAAAGTGAATGAGTTCCACCAATTTATTGTTTTTCTCTCACAAAATGCCGTGAAGATCCATGATCGTGACCACTCTTCTACCACGAAAGGATTTATCACATGAATATTTTTATGCTTTCGTTAAAGTTAACTAACTTATGTTAAAAGGATTTCTCACATGAGATGAAACACATCTAATAATTTTAAGATTTTTTAAAATTATATAAATAATCATCAGTAAATTTATTTTTCTATCAATTCATTAGATGCATTGAATATATTTTTAATTGATCAGGAAATATTAAGTTCATTAAATACGTCTTATCTCTGTCAACCCTATTAAAATTAAGAAAATTATCATTTTATCTTTTTTTTTTCTCAATTTAGATTTAAAGTTTATAAACATCTACTCTCCTTGTCTCCCGTACACTTTTGCATACATCGTATTCTCCGTACTTAAACAGCAACTACACTTGGCATTCTTCATACTTGATAAATAATAACAAATGAATTTTGTATTTTCGCTTTCAGAGTAAAATTTGCTAGAAAATATGGATTTTGTGCACTTATTGAATAACTTAATTGTTCAAAAATAGGAGATGTTTTAATTACAAAGTAAAACATCCATGGCGTTTTATAACGAGTTAGAATTAAAAACAAGATCCGGTTCAGTCTAAATATTTCGAGTTTAGAACCAGTTATAGCCAAAAACAACATAATTAATATAAAATGCATCTTGAGTTAGACTACGAAATGTGATTCGATTTCTAGAACCAGAAAAACCAAAACCGGAAAAATCAGAACCGAAAATACCGATAACCGAAACAAAAAACAAAAAGAGGAACTGATAACCGCCCCAAAACTAAAAACCAGATCCTACGGGGTTTGGTTCGGGTTCGATTTTTCTAGTTAATTGCATACACCTAATTTTATTAACAAATAATAATAATATTAAAAGATTTACCCTTCTTTTTATTTTTATCAAACTCATATTTGACCATGAAACCATCTGTAGAAAAGCATTCAGCTTTCAAAAGAGAAATAATCCGTTTTAATTATGTTGTAGAAAATCGATGCATTTCTTCAAGGCATAACACTGGAAGGATCAACAATGGCTCAATTAAACCCAAAGGCGATTCATTCAGTAACTTTTTCTCATACCACATCGCTGCCATGAATAAACACAGGCAACTATATATTGAAGATCGGTAGAGCATCAAGCACGACCTTACTTGAACAGGATCTGTTCTATAGGCTCGTACCTTTGTATTCTTGATTCCTAAGAAGACAGAAACCTATGTCTGGTTGATGAACCCAGACCACCTAATCAGAGCGTGATTAACAGAGCTACTTGGTCTTGACCTTACTTGAACAGGATCTGTTCTATAGGCTCGTACCTTTGTATTCTTGATTCCTAAGAAGACAGAAACCTATGTCTGGTTGATGAACCCAGACCACCTAATCAGAGCGTGATTAACCGAGCTACTTGGTCTTGACCGTAGCTCAGTAGAGGATCGTTGCCAGCCCATCTGGCATGGTTAGTTGGTTGTCTGACAGACAACAATCTTTTTGGTATGTTGACTCTTCCGTTTTGGTCCTGAAGATATGGAAATATGTCAAGTTTAGAAATGCACCTGAAAGAGATTGCTTCTCTGCTGTTGTTATAGTTATACTCTGCATCTCTCTCATTATCAGTTTTTAGAGTATTGGACTTATTTTTGTTTTTCTCCACTATATTGTCACTTTATCATGGTGATGAGCCAGCTCAAATATCTATCATAAAAGCGCAAGATTATGGTGGCAATGGAAAGTGATTAGTTGAAGCAAACTGCATTCTCACTTCTTATATTTATGTTGCTTAGCTTTCAAAGCCTTTAAGCAACACATGAAGATCAATCTCACAAGGAAATTCACTGATTCAAGTGCTTATTTTACACTATGTATGCTTAGCTTTGGTTAGACATAGTATTCTCTTAATGATTCCTAATGACTTCGGTTCGAACTTTAGTTGTGTACATCATGAGCAAAACTCGGCAACAATATTTTTTTTCAAGAATATATTTTTTTTGGTCATTTTTATTTGATGATGGCTTAAAGAATCGGAATTTATCAAATACTCAAAGATCTAGTTATCTTATTATAACAACTGTAAACAACAGAAACACATCCAAATATTATCTCATATAGCTTGTGATTATATGATTTATGATATTTTTAGTATCACATTATCACTTTCAAAAACACACATATGGACACCCGAAAATTAGATTATTTTTATTTTTTTTAATTTCTTTGTTTTCATAAACCTTATTATTGAACACTAATTATGTTTCCACCATTGATTTCTCCTAAGGCAAACTCACATCTGAATTTTTGGATCAAGGGTCAAAAAATGAAGTGGAAGACATCTCAAAGGAAGAAATTCATGAACTACAAGTTTTGAATTTTTAAATCATTATGACATTAGAGTTTTGAATAGCTGAAATTTCAAGTTTCTGTCGTTTATAGGAGTTCAAATTGTTGTCATGTAAGTAAATGATAAACTGTATATTTTTTTGTGCTTTTAGGGCCTGGATATCAGTTGCATTTGGGATGGGTGAAGAAATTGGGCCATTTCATGTCAATAAAGATGGAAAGTCCGCTTACTTGAATCCGTATTCTTGGAACACTGGTGGGAGTTCATATAACAATTTTAGCAAGAGTTTGATAATCTGAACAGTTATTTAATTGTTTAATAATTATTAACTGATTTGCAGTTGCAAATCTATTGTTTCATGATTCCCCTGTTGGTGTTGGTTAAACACACACACATTTGTGTGCGTGTGTGTCTTTTAGATGCTAATAAACTTGTCTTAATTTATATTATTGTGGTATTCATTCACTTCAATTTCTGTTGAATTGGCTTGAACGATTTCCTCAATATAAAGGAAGGGATTTCTATCTATCAGGCGAGAGCTATGCAGGTAAATATATACATCGTTTATTGACCTCAAAAGTCAAAATAGGATTTATGGTAATTTGATTAGTTTTGACTTTTGTCAGGACATTATGTTCCTCAACTAAGCCAAGCAATTGTGAGATATAACAAAGCGAATGTGGTTAGTCCAATTAATCTCAAGGGTATCCATTTCTCTCTTTACTACTTGTATCTGCAAATTTGAGAAAAAGAAATATTAGGTATTTTTAAAATTATGTTGTTTCCCTGTGACCCAATTTATAACCACTACAATGAGCATATCTACAAAAAAACATATCAATGTGATTATAACAAGTTAATTATGTTGTGCGGTGGTGTTGTAGGGATAAACTGGAAAGATTCTCCTGTATCGGTGCTTGATGCCCATATATACATACAGATTCTGAATCTCATTATTTTGGTGTGGGTCCCATTTGGTGTAAATAGGTGGGAGGATGGGTATGAAGGGTTGACTTTTGTAACATTCAGGGGGCGGGGCATGGCATAAGCTTCCTCCTCAAGTCTTTTTTTGGCGGGAAAGTCAATGGCACCATTTGACCAAGTGATCGAATTCAAAACGTCTAATCCAGAGCAGGCTTCTGATGGTTTTACACTCATGTAAAAGTTAGCTAATTTTGTACTTTGATATTGGAAGAGTGTTTAGTAGTGGTTTTTAGGCAAAACAGAAGAAGATGAAATATGAAAGATATTTGACATGGATGTGTATTGTATTGTGGAGTTCTTTTCATCTTTATCTTTAGGTCTACTTGTACTCCTTACATGCCAAATATTTGGGATAAATAAGTAAAATTCCTAATCATGTACTTTGATTTTGTCAAAACCCTATAAATAAACAACTAGTATTATTCTAAAAACATCCTGACATAACAATTACACTAAAAAATTCATTTGCCAATTATAATTTACATTCACAAATATTAAGTGATGCTTAAATTATAATTAAATGTTAATATGCTTACAAAAGAAGACTTTATATCCTTTAAATAATGTAGAAAGACAATCAATACATTTAAACTATTTGGAAATACATTTAGATGGTTCAGTTCGGTTCGGATAATCACGGGTATTTAAGTGTAAAAACTGAATACAAACCGCATTGAATTGGGCTTTTCGGGTTTCGGTTTCGATCATGCGGATCAGTTGTTTTGCTGTTTTTGGTTTTTTAACACCCCTGATATTTATTCGTTTTTTCTACTGAAAAAATAATTTGAACTAGGTAATTTTTACATATAGTATGTATTTAGTAATTTATTCACTTAAAATTATTTTAATGTCTGAATCATTAAAATTTTGTATATATATGATTTGAGAGTTATAAAATCTTTCATATCATGTAAAACACTAACAACTCGACAACAATAAATTATCGACCAAAATTACAAAATAACAAATCAGATTAAAACCGTTTTTAAACCTTGACTTGGAAAAATATATGTTTTAAAACATATATTTTTTATGAATTATCCCCTAAATTAATGTATAGTTTTTTTATACATTTAAAGATAACCGTGTCATTAATACAAGAGAATTCATTTCTACTTCACAATTTTTAATGCCTATACCACACATTATAAATCTGACAGTTAATTAAATAATTAAACTAAGTAATAATTGAGATATACTCCCTCCGTCCCTAAATAAAGTTCTCATTTCACCTTCAAGTTTTGTCCCTAAATAAAGTTCTCATTTCTCAAACTTAAGGGACCCACTTAATATAATAATATTATTACCAATACTTTCACCACTAACTATCTCTTAAAACACTTTCTCTCTCCAATCAAACCTTATATTTTATTCAAAAGTAATACCAAATACCCCACCACTAACTATCTCCTAAAATGTTGTGCCCAACACAAATGGGAACTTTATTTAGGGACGGAGGGAGTATATAATATTACCTCCGTATCAAAATAAGTGATACATTTGGGAAATTGTGGTTTTTGAGGCAAAAGATTGGAAAGTGATTTAAAATAGTATAAGTGGATAGTTAGTGGATAACCCACTTCTTTTGGATGTAGTGAAATTAATGATGTTTAAAAGTAAAAGTAAGGGTAAAAGAGTAATTTTACTTTATTAAAGTAGATAGTTAGTGGAGAAGGGGTCCCACTTTTTTGCCAAATAGGAAAGATTTTGAAGTGTATCACTTATTTTGTTTCACCCCTTTTAGGAAAGTGTATCACTTATTTTGATACGGAGGTAGTATAAGTTGTGATGTAAAAATCGTCCATTTTATCAAAATCCTTATTAAAACGTAACAAAATGAGAAAATTGTCGGAATAAACTTAATACGACGTCGTACGATTTAGAACATCGAATTCCGCTGCGCACATATATATACCTCTTTCCCCCAAGTTCGTAAATCATGTACAATACAAGATATCAAACCCTAAAATCTTCAAGAAGGCGAAAATTGCGAGGCAATCGGCATCATCAACGACCACCACTACCATAACCCTAGAAAACGCAGCTCCATCGCAGACAACAACCCTAACGTTAACGCTCAATCCAAGGAAGAAGAAGGTGACATGGAAAGAAGGTACCGTCGATAACGAATTCCTTCAAAAAAAGAGCTCAAAAAAATGCTGCATCTTTCACAAAGAAAAACCTTTCGATGAAGATTCTAGCGACGATGAGGACTGTCACAATCATGATCATGATCATGATTGTGCCGGATCGAAGGAGCATGACGGAGCATCGACGAGCTAGGTTTTTTGTATCCGGATTTTTTGTGAAATACAAGCTGTTGAAACGATTTGAGGAAAATTGCATGTGTATATAGAAACGTAATCATGATTTTGATATGTCGAATCAGATGCACTGGATCTGAATTTCTGATAATGTATTAGGGCTGGATTTGTGTGTTATTGATGGAAGTTTGATTTCTATGTGGATTATGATTGATATATGAATTCTAGATTCTTGATTGTAATATGGTTTTCATATGGCTTATCATATAAACACAAACACTATATAATATAAATATTCTCATTGACTATGGTTTGATTATTTGGTTATAAATTATAATGTTATGTCAGTGAATGTGCTATAGATATCTGCTGCCTCTTTGTTATGTTTTTATGGCTTTGACTGTGAGTAATTTGAACGTGTAATGGTGTAAAAGGTCTAGCATTCAAATTGTTTTATTAGACTCTGCTCGTGGCCTATGTTTTCCGGTATGTTTTGTTTAGTTGAGGTTGCATATGTTTATACAGATAAAATAATTGTAATATTGGTTTTGAAGCACATATTAAAACTGATGTCTTTTGGGATGTGGACTTTGAATTCATCAATTATATACATCTGAGTCTGGCAAGACAACAACTCCAAATGGTTTGAACCTTTTCTGTTGTATGGTTTTCAGTTATATTGTTAAAATATGGGTAGTTGTTGCTGTTTAGTGATTTGAGATTATTATAATACATGAAGCATCTCTTCGGTCTTTACTCGTTGCTAGTTTTCTGCATTTTCCTTATATATGTTATGTGTTTTTACTTTAAAGAAAACTTTTTTGATAACCTCACACAACAGGTGTAGCTGAGTTAACTTTCTGCAAGTCCAAATACATTTTACAAACAAATTCTAGTATGATGATATGTACAAGTATATGTAGGGGTGTGTACCGGACCGGACCGGTAAACCCGGTAACCGGAAAAAGGAAATTTCAAAGACCGAGAACCGGACCGGTTAAACCGGTTCTGGGCCCGGTCCGGTTCGGGTCGGTTCGGTCTTCAAGCGGGTTTAGAACCGGTAAACCCGGTTTTTATGTTTGCCATCCGATTACACATTTTTAGTGCATATTTTCATCTTAAAATATATACCTTAAATATTTTAACGTGTTTTTAATAAAAGTATAATGTTTACGGGTGTTCAAGGGTTGCTTCGAGTAAAATATGTTTGTATTAAAAGTCTATATACCTATTATTTCGACATATATATATATATATGAAAACTCGTAAGTCTATATACCTATTTAAATGCCGGTTCTAAACCCGAAAAAACTTGAACCGAACCGGGACCGGAACCGGTAAACCCGGTTTGTTATTTTTGATCAAATCTAAGAACCGGAAACCGGACCGGTTAAGCCGGTTCGGTGCCGGTTCCGGTTCGGTGCTGGTTCCGGTTCGGTGCCGGTTCGGTTCCGGTTTTTATGCACACCCCTAAGTATATGTGCAGCACGCACAAATATACAACAAGCTACCAATCAATCAAATCACAACAATCACCCACTTACATTAGTTAGAAACAAAAACCAGTTGTAGATCAAGTAGCAGTAATTTCATAAGCAGCAGGTCATCAATTGGTTATTCACATCATAGCCAAAAATGCAGCATTGCCTGTACTTATGTTACAACAAACATACTTAATTGTATTAAAATGCATGAAAATATCCTAAATCGATTTATTAAGATTCCTGCAATTTTCCTTAGAGTTTATGAAATCATATTTCGCACATAATTGAGGGAATTGAATTAGCAACTCATATTGTTTATTGTTCTTGGTAAGGAAGACACTTATGTGGGTTAGTACCCCATGTCTTTGAGGTATTGAAATAGATGGTGATTTTTACATCACACTTTTTAATCCCTCTACCACAATAGTTGCTCTGTGTTTGTACAGTTTGCAGAATTACTTGTACAGTGTGGTACAAGCCATAAAATATGTGGTGTAGAAATTAATTCCCAAAATAGGAGAACAAGTAATATTCTCTATTGTCCACAATCAAAATAACGTACAGCCAATAGTCAAGAGCACAACTAAACTGTAAAATTCTACCACATGACACAACAACAACAACAACAAACGATGTCAAAGGTGGGGCATACATGAGGTGAGATATAGACAATTATATCTCTACCCAAGAGTACAAAGACTGTATTTCGAAAGACCTCCGGCAAAAGTGTCTCGTGGAACAAACAAAAATGTGAAAAAACTTAGCTCATGACACAACATACCAACAAAATGACTTGTTTTTTTGTGCTCAATTAATCATGTTAATACTCATGGAGGACACAAATAAAATTAAAATTGGATCCGGAAACTAAAGATAAAAATGGTTGTTTACATTACACTAAGTAGCTATTCCATATCTCCAACTAGTCCACGGGAACCTCAACTTCCATCTTCAACCCACTGTTGCCAAGAATCTGCAGTTTTGAAGCACAAATGTTTATTATGTAGTTACCAAACAAATAATTCATCTTTCTAAACCAAAATTAATTAAAATGAAAACCGTATTAGTGACTAAAACCCGCTTGCAAAGTGCAAAGAAATTGAGTTATTATCTGGGTTCAGTTAAATCACCTTCATGAAGTCGGATTTAACTAATAAAGAATCCTTTTTGTAACCGGCTTCCTCAAGAACTTGTGTCAGAACAAGCTGTATAAAGATTATTATATAAAATATCAACTTATAGAAATGAATTGACAGTTAGGTTGTTATAAACTCACCTCCCTTTGTTGTTCAGAAATGAATTGCCCTGTTAAATCTCGTAAAACGTCTAACAAATCAGAGAATGCAACCTTCCCATTGCCATCAGAATCATAAACCTTAAATATGACTGCAAAATCCATTATTTATCATCCTTAAATATGTAAAATTATTATAAAATAAGACAAGGTAATTACATTCCACTTTATGTTGTAAGGTGGCACGAGAACTGAATGCAGACAAAAATGCCACAAACTCCTTAAAATTCAATCCGTCAATCATCCTGAATAATCTCTGACACAAGAAATTAAAAGTCGTTGATAAATTTATACTTTGATGATTAATTTAAGTACAATAACAACACAATCAAAGATTAAGCTAGGTTTGAGCTTAATTAGAGGATGTTTGGGATATCTTATTTAAAAGTGCTTATCGAGTTTGAAATAAGAATAATGTCAGAGTGAAATAAACCTGAGAGAGGGGATTGACAGCGAACTCCGGTACTGAAAGGAATTCGTCAGCAGAGATGAATCCACCACCATTACGATCCAATTGACAAAACCTTTGGTACAACGAAACTATCTCTTGTTGCGAAACTACAATTAAAATAAAACCAAAAATTGCCGTTAAAAAAAACAAAAATTAATTCAATTTACATTTTGAAACCAGTTAAACAGCTACTTGATCACTTACAAGTGTTGTTGCAATGCTCCTGGACTTCTTCGATGTCATATTGAGTGAGCATTGACGATGTATTCCCCATGATTTCGACAAGTTTTTTCCGCTACTTCGAGGAGATGGAGGAACCCTAAATTAGATGTTGCAGTTATTAAAATGTGTGAGATTTGAGGAAATATATGGGAGTGATTTGGTAAGCAGCACACCAACAACAACAACAACAATCAACAAATTCGTTAAGCTAATAAGCTGTGATCTTGAAAGTGGATTTGGGAAAGTTTTGACTTTTGACCAAATCGCTTTTCACTTTTTAAGGCATCCCCATCACCCCCAGCTTATTATTTTTGCCACATCATTCTTTCACTAATCAAAAAGCTTTTTATAAAAAGCCTCTCCAATGGTTAAGCCTATAGGGTATGGGCTTCACCACCACACCATTTTTTCACCACATCATCTGCCAGCTTTCAGCAGCCACACCACAACACTTTATCCAGAAAATATCCACCACACTACACCACACCATTTTTTTTCCATCTCATCATTTCTTTTCCATTTATTTTAACAAAAGAGATTTAAATTATTCTTTTAAAAATAATTACCATTTATTAGTATTTAATCTTAAAACAAACTATTTAATTTTATATATTTTCATCTAATTTTCTGTAATAAAAAACATATCCCAAAGCCCAAAACAAAAAATTTGCCCAAAGTTTAAATAACAGCCCAAAAGAAAAGCCCAAAATATAACATATATTTAAAAGAAATCCTAAACTTTGTCTTCTCCATTTCTCCAAAACACAGCAGCCATGGAACCTGGTGAGTTTTTTTTTTCCTGTAATATTTCTCTTCCAAAAAACCTTGTGACGTCTAAATACCATCGAATCTCTCGCTCCAACGGTCGAAAAAGACGCCCCCGCCCGTTAACACGCGTGCCCGTGGCCACGCCTCTCCACCACCGCACCCCACGCCGTGTAGGAGGCGGTGTTCCCCCTTGCCTCCACGTCGTTGCCCATCTCCACCTCAGCACCACGACCACTGGATTTGGCCTATACCGTTCAGCCTGAGCTTTTCAAAAACTTTTTCTTATTAATAGTTACTAATTTACCTTTATCTATCTTCAATGTTTTATAAATACTCCTCATGTGTATAATTTGACAATTTTTATAACATTTCATAAAACTTAACATTTTTTAAAATACGAGGCAGCATGGCCCGTGCGATGCACGAGCTTTGTTCTTAATAAGGGGTTATTGGTATATGCCACAAAGTACGAATAAAAAAAAGTGTGTCGGAGGAAAATGTAAAGTAAATAAACATGAGTGTTTATATTAGTATAATACAAAACATGCTATAACACATAAGTGCCACTACAAAGATCTTCGTGCTTTGTATTTTATAAGTAGAACTATGGATAAACGATGATATCTTCAAGGGAGACCGGCAAGTTGGTAAAAAGCAATGTTTAAAAGTTTATTAAACAGAAATAATTATAACTGACCTGGTTGCAACATAAATATAATATATAATGAAAAATCAATATCAATTTATGTATTTCAACTAAAATGTTATTAAAATTGTAATACAATTTATGTGTTTAGAAAAAATAAACTAAAAAGAGGATAAATTAATCTTTTTTTTTTTTGGTTGTATTAGGTTTAATTTCTTTTTAAAAAACTTTTTCATTAAACTTAAATATAAATTAATTCACTGTAAAATATACTTTTCATATTCAATTATAAGTCTAAACAATATTATATGATTTCTAAAATCTTTTATTTGTATAATTTTATTACTACAAAGGTGAATGTGGAAAATTATGGAAAGTTAAGTATCCAAACAATTACATGTCATATTCTCTGTATTAAATTCTCTGTATCTTAATATGATGTATGCTTAATAACTATTTGATCACCAAAATCTCTATATAAAATTCTATGTATAACTTACTCAATGAAAGATAATATGTCCCATAACTATTGTGTCTCCTTACAATTTTTCAAGAACCTTGCATGTAAATTAAACAAACCTGGACCAATAATATGCAAATAAAAGTTATAGGGCGTAATATGCATTCCACGACCTATATTTGAAGTTCATGTGTGTGGTCAACTGAGCTCTTAAATCAAATAATAAACTATAAATCGAGTTCAAATATACATCTATTCGTCAAGAGATAACATTTATAGGGGTACATGAAGATGTATTATATTACACCATTTTGACTCCATCCTAACTTATTAAGCCAAAGGATTCTTGTACTAAGATTAATAACGATTGTAAAAACAATGTAGTAGAGCAACTACCTTTAAATTTGCATTTATGATATTGTCACCCTATTAATCCATTGATCACCGCGACCATGTAAAAAAGTTAAAAGACACTAAGCAAAATTAATTTTTCAAGCAACGTTATCTCTTACAAAGATACCAGTTGCAAAAGAAAATATATTTTATAATATTATATGTTACCAAGATTAGCAATTCAGGTTATCATGTATACCCGGGTCCAAACTTCAAATAGTGGTTCAACTTGTCCAGTTTCTTCAATCCGATTCGAGTCAAAGTTGTTATTAAGCAAAAATTACAAAGAGATTTTGGGAAATAGATAAACAATTGACAATAAAATCACATAAAAAGGAGAAGTACGGTAGCGTTTGTTACTAGGTAAAATATATAAGTAAAAACAATAATATACAGAAACTTTTTTTTTTTTGAAACAACTTTCATATTAACAAACTAGCTAAAAGCTAGCAAACACAACGTACAAGAGAAAACAGAGTTAATAATTACATGGTAAAATAAGCCATTCGGCCCAACTAACTCTAAATTTTGGCCGACGATTACATATCCAAAGGAACGCTACTTCTTTAATCGAATCAACTAGCATATTCCTTCGAGCTTCACCATTATTAAAAGTAATTGCATTCCTATGCCGCCAAAGAATCCACATCACGGTAAGAGCCACCGCCTCAATAATCAACTTAGTTTTGGAACTAAGAGAGCTAACATCCAAACTGTGCAAAAACTCGTCCATACTCTCTACATTTGTGTCAATGACTTGCAACCAGTTCCCTATAGCCCTCCAAACACTTCTCGCAACTTCATACGTCCAGAATATGTGATCCACCTCTTCCACACCATCCCCGCACATAACACACTTAAGATCATCGAACATAATTCCCCTCAGCAAACAATTAGCTTTTGAGGGAATATGATTCAAATTTATTTTCCAAAAAAGAATATTAACTTTCCGAGGCACTAAAGGGTTCCATCGAGTCTGCATTACGGAAGAAGGAAGAATTAAGTTGTCAAGCCACCTTCTAGTACTCTTGACTTCATAAACTCCATCACCCCCAATGTCCCATCTCCAATCATCCGCATCACTTGACAACGTGATATTGTGGACGACCCGATTTAAATCACGAACCTGATCCTCTTCTCTTCCTCCCCGGATGGCTCGACGCCAGCCCTAGTTAACCGAGCCATTCTGAACTCGATTCGCCACCATACAATCGTAATCCGACTCGAGTCTATAAAGTCTCAGGAATCTGTCCCGAAGAATACTCGAGCCCACCCATTTATCACTCCAAAAGCGAATCGATCTACCATTACCAACATGCCTTTTCAAGTGATAAAAAATATATCCCATCTTCTTTGAATCTGTTGTTCATTTTCACGATTTGAGCCCACGGTGTCGACCCAAGGCCACAAGAATTTCCCAGATCCAAAGCCCCGTTCCTACCATAAATCACCTTCACCACCTTCGACCACAACATATTCTCATTTTTTACAAATCTCCAAATCCATTTCAATACAAGCGAAATATTGAAAGCATAAAGACTACCAATATTTAAACCCCCGTTTTGGTACGATCCCAGCACCGACTCCCACTTAACCCAATGAATCTTCCGTTTTTCCTCGGTACCACCCCAAAAAAAGGAAGCTCTGAGCTTTTCTAAAACATTTGCAACTACTTTCGGCATAACAAACAAGGACATATAATAAATGCCCATTCCTCCCAACACCGTCTTCAATAACATGGACCTATCACCAACTGATAACGTATTAACTTTCCAACCGGACAACTTTTTCTTAAACCGATCAATCAAAACATCCCAATTCTTTTTTCTAGGCATACACGCACCCACCGGGAGGCCTAAATACGTGAACGGAAATTTATCGTGACAAACACCAATCAAGGATGCCATAGCTCTAACCTCTCCATCCGAAACCCCAACACCATAGAGATTAGATTTATGTAAATTCAACTTCAACCCCGATGCCATATGGAAATAATGCAAAATAATAAGAAGATTTTGCATATTATTGAGCGACAACTCCCCCATAAAAATAGCATCATCGGCATATAATAAATGCGAAATAGAGACCGAATCATCAGTAACCTTGGCTCCGTTAAACATACGATTTGATGTAGCTTCCTCCATAGCCACATGTGGACCTTCCATAACAATAATAAAAAGAAAATGCGACAGGGGATCCCCTTGTCTAAGCCCTCTTCCGAGTTTGAACTCATTGGAAGCATTCCCATTAAGAATAACCGAAGCCTTAGAGGAATGTAGAGTTGCACTAATCCATTTACGCCACTTTTCCGGAAAATTCATGAATTCCATCATGCGATCTAAAAATTCCCAACTAATAGTATCATACGCCTTTCGAAATCAATTTTAAGAACCATGGCACTTTTCTTCTTCTTTTTGTACCAATCAATCACCTCATTCACAATCATGGAACCATCCAAAATCTGACGGTCTTTAACAAAAGCCGTTTGTTCTGGACTGACGATCGAGTCCACCACCAAAGCTAACCGAAGCGCCAATAGTTTCGCTATAATTTTGTATTGAACACCAATGAGACTTATGGGCCGATAATCATTAACAGCAAGCGGGTTGATCACTTTTGGAATCAACGTAAAGAAGAATTGCATCCAATAAGAATAAAACCTGTGTCAAAAAACTCAGCAACAAAATTAAAAACATCTAATTTTAAAAGATCCCAAAACCTTTTAATAAAAGCGAAAGTAAAACCGTCAGGGCCCCGGGGCTTTGTCGTTTCCACAGCTCCACACCGCCGCTTTCAGCTCATTCATCGTGACTGGACCCACTAGCAACTCGGCATTATCACGTGACATGAGAAATGTAACTTTATAATCAATAATTTTGTTAAAGTAGTTGTTGTAATCCCTAAAGACTGACCAATAACAAAGACTTCAGAAACACCAATCATACTGACATCCATTGCCAAATTGTTGCAGATTTTAGCCACCTAAATTGACAATAGTAATGGTTTTAAATGCATTAGTTTTGCAACTAAATGCATGAACATTTTGCAATTCATGCTTTTAAACTGAATACATAAATTAGGTGACGGTTTCGAATTTAAATAGTTTTTCTATTGCCATGATGTGTTATATGGTTCATTATTGGTTTTTGTATTAAACGTATACATTTAATTTTGTATTAAATGCATGAATTTGATGATTCATATTCACATGTAATTGTCAAATGGATGAATTTGATTAATTAATTTCATAAATGGTAATTATGTATGTGGACGATTGAATCAAATTCGAATTTGATACATGATTGTAATTAATATTTTGTTATTAATATGGTAATTAAGTTTACATCAACAATGAAACTCATTTTATTATGTTAATAAGGATTTCATATAAAATATTAAAATATGTGACATTAATATTAAAATAAACAGAAAATTACATTGCAAATATTAAAAAACATGACTCTAAAATATTGAAATAGGGACTAAATGGTTGAACATGTAAATTTATAAAAATTATAGGGACTAAAGGAATCAAACATTGAAAGTTAATTAAAGGGCTATGGAAGAATAAGTGATTACAATAAGTGATTAGAATAAGCTTTTAAAAAAGCCTTCTATTCCAATGGTAAAAAGCCTTCTAAAAGCTAATTGAAATAGTAAAAAGCTTTGGAAAAAACAACCATTGGAAATGCTCTTAGGTGGGCGATGACATACTGAGAGTGTCAGGTGTGGTGGATTAAGCCAAACCGCCATCTTTGCGCCACATCACTATTTCACATTCAAAATCTCAAATACCCCCTCTACCATAACTGACCAATAATACTCATTTGGGACCCACCAAAATACCCCTCACTCACAAAATACCCTTACAAAAACAAAATATCTCTCTCTCCTCGTTTAATGCTTCACTCACTTAACATGGGGTATGGTGACTTGATGATGTATTGATGTGTATGTGAAAAAAATGTCACATAGGCAAATAGGGGGGGGGGGGGGGGCCTCAAAACCACTTTTCAATTTAATACCTAAATTTCGGAGGGATAGGGTATTTCTAAAATCATATTTTAAGGGTATGAGATAAAGGCATTTATTGATGTCACAATTATTATTTATGTTAAAAAATATAATTAAAAATTGTTAAAATTAGACTTCATTAATTATCTTATCTTACTATTATATAAAGCATTTAGGACTTCCCTTTATAGCATTACTTAATTTTCAACCTTACTATTTCAGGAAATGTCTTAATTTTTAAAAGCATCCATAAAACACAGGCCACAGGATTCGAACCCATGACCTTGGTCATAAAGGATTCATGCTTTTCCATCTCAACTACATGGGACTTGTGCTACTTTTCTTTTTCAATGTACTTATTTAAATGAAAGTACAATAACTGCTAACATTTATGAGGTAAACGACCTCATTTCAAATAATTTTTTAATTATCTTTATTTTACAATATTTCATTTTCTATTTATTTATCTTTTACTCCCTCCGTCCCACAAAAAAGTACCAAAGATCCTACCAATAACTATCATTCTTTCTCCAAACTAACCTTATGTATTAATCACAAGTATTACCAATGACCCCACCACTTTTTTCATCTTAAAACTTGTGCCAAAAAAAATGGGTACTTTTTTGTGGGACGGAGGGAGTACTACATATAATATATATTTCAGACTTTGTCAATTTACCAAGCTTAATTATTAGCCAACCAGCTTGTTATCTCAGGAAACATTCGTATTTAGGAAATAATTGACACCCCAATGACTTGAACTTGCGACTTCATGTTATTAGAAAGAAACTCTAGCCACAAACTCATATCATTTTGTTGACCACCACCTACTACCACCCGCCACTAAAATCACTACCCTCACAATCACTACCGAACACACCATCACTACTGCCACCATCGCATAATCACTATCGTTATCGCAAAATATAGTTATAGGGTATCCGGCGCCGCATTGCGCGGGTACCGTGCTAGTATTTTTCAATATGTTAAGAAATATTTTTATTCAACTAATACTCCTCAGCTCATTTCCTTAAGAATGAGTGAGCTAAACTCATTTCTGAAACCTGATTTTATAGTTTTCAAACTATTTTCCTTTCAAGAGATGAAAAACACCTCTTGTTTTCTAAATAGAAAAACGAAAACATTTAAAAAAATTATGTAGTTTTCAAGAGACAAAAACACCTCCCATTTTCTAGAAAAACAGAGACAAAATATTAAGGAAATTTTTTTTGCAACAATCCACACGCTAAGTTTTATTTTTCGATTTTTAATATTTTATCTTTTATGAACTTCAGAGAGAATGTGAAGAATTCAAGGTTAGAGTGAATGCACTTGTAGCAAAAGCTTTGAAAGCACCCGCAGAGGGTTGGATCATGCAAGACGGGACCCCGTGACCCGGGAATAACACGAAAGATCACCCCGGAATGATCCAAGTCTTTCTGGTCAAAGTGGCGGGACGGATGTGCAAGGAAACGAACTTCCTCGTTTTGTATGTGTTTCATGTGAGAAAAGGCCCGGTTTCCAGCACCACAAGAAAGTCGGTGCTATGAACGCTTTGGTAATTAGATATCATAAGTATTTTGATATCATTATGGCAAGTAATAATAGAAATAGCAAAAGTCTAAGTTTTTTATTCATAGGTTCGAGTCTCGGGGGTTTTAACAAATGCTCCGTTTATGCTTAACTTGGATTGTGATCATTACCTAAATAACAGCAAGGCGGCCCGAGAAGCAATGCGTTTCTTGATGGACCCACAAATCGGGCGAAAGGTGTTGGAAAATTTTGGACATATATAATTATATGTATATTTGTTATATATAATTAATAGATGACATGCCCAAAATGTAGTTGTGGTGAATGAGATATCGACTATCAAAGTGGGCTGTGTGTAATAAATAAATAAAACAAATGAACTAGTGGGAACTTGAACCTATTCACGCTCGTCTCCCGGGTTTCATGTGGGTTCGGTTTTGCCACTCGGGTTTGCCACTCGGTTTAGTGGAATGTATTCAAATAATATTATTAATAATAATATTTATAATTTTAATGTTTGTCATTAAAATTTATTTGAATTGGTTGTTTTGATCTTTGTAATGAATTGGTTTAATGACAATAATGTATGTCATTAATCCACTTGACCATCTTCCATCCATCTTCCATTATAAATAGTGGGTTTGGTCATTTGGAAGAACACACACAAATTCATATATTTTCCTACTCACTTACAAGCATCACATATGCTCTCCATTGATAGTGTTCCTTAAACACAAGAACTTTCGATAAGTGTTCGGGCTTGGATTATATTCGGTAGTGTAAAACTACTCGGTTGTTTTACCCTGGGAAATAGACAACGAATCTATTTTAAGGGGATCGTGAATTTCACGAGACTCAACCAAAACTTGTTTTCATCTTTGTTTCTACATATTCTTGTTTCAATCTTATATTTATTTTTAGTCATTTCCCAATTGTATTGTATTTTAATTAATAAAATTGGTATTAGCTCCTACAAAAGGTTTGTTATGTTAAATTTCCGCAAAGGTTTGATGGCATAGACAGACACGATCGATATGCCAATAGGAACACGGTTTTCTTTGATGTAAGTCCTTGAAACATATGATAAATTTTAGAAAAAAAAAACATATACGAAATATTGATGTGAATCGATGTAGTTTATTTGTTCATCTTTGGCAGATTAACATGAAGGGTCTAGATGGAATTCAAGGCCCGGTATATGTGGGAACAGGATGTGTTTTCAGAAGACAAGGATTATACGGGTACGAGCCACCAAAGGGTCCAAAAAGACCAGAAATGGTTAGTTGTGATTGTTGCCCGTGTTTTGGACGTCGTAAAAAGCTTCCAAAGTATGACAAACATGGATCGGGCAGAGATATTGAAAATGTTCAAGGTTATTGACTTTTATACTCTTTAACTAATAACTAACTTCCACCAATAATGTCCTCATTCATTAACTATATATGTTTCTACTAATCAGGATTTGATAGTGATGATAAAGAACTTTTGAAGTCTCAAACGAACTTTGAAAAGAAGTTTGGACTATCGGCCATTTTTGTCACGATGACTTTAATGGTTGATGGCGATGTTCCGCCATCTTCAAGCCCTGCATCACTTCTTAAAAAAGCTATTCATGTCATTAGTTGCGGGTACGAAGACAAAACCGAATGGGGTTTGGAGGTAAAAACTAGGGGTGAGCATGGAGCAGTTTGTGGCGGTTTTTAACTAAAATCAAACCCCGCCCCGAAAAGTTCGGGTTTTAAAAATTACACCCCATTCGGTTTCGGGTTTTTCGGTTTCGGTTTTTCGGGGTTTTCGGGTTTTTCGGTTCGGTTTCTGATTTTTTTCGGTTTTTCATTAACCTTTAAATTTACCAATTTGTTACCTTAAAAATTAATATTATGATTCAAACTTTCAAACCTTAACATATTTCGTTATAAACAAAAAACAACTACTAAGTTTAATACTCCCTCCGTCCCACAAAAAACTTCCCATTTGACCTTAATTTTTTGTCCCACAAAAAACTTCCCGTTTCATTCAATTGATGGGCTCCACATAATAAAATACTATTATTACTAAGGACCTCACCACTAACTATCCACTAACCATCTTTCTCTCTCCAAGCCAATCTTATATTTTAATTAAAATTATTACCAATGACCCCACCACTAACTATCCCCTTAGGCTCCTGGGTATGGGCACCACATGTGGTGGTGCCTTTTTCTGCCACATCATCGCCACCTCAGCAACCACACCACCACCACACCACATCATTTGGTGGAAATACCCACCACACCACACCATTTTATTTTCCATCTCATCATTTCATTTCCATTTATTTTTTTACAATACTACATTTAAGTACCAGATTTTAATTCCCAAATAAACCCAAACCTAATTAAGTAGATTTTTAAATACCAAATTAAAACTAAAAAAAAAATACATCCACCATTTCTGCATTTTTTAAAAAGAAACCCAAAAAAAAGAAAGTCCAAGAAAAAAGGCCCAAACCAAATTTTAAAAACCTAAATTTAAACCCTCATCATCTTCCACCTCCTTCGCTTTTTTTGCAGCACCCTCTTCTCGTTTTCTTTTTGCAGCTCCATCCACCATTTATGTTTCTTCAAAGGTATTCATTTTATATATTGCAAAAATGACCGTTAACTCCATTGAATAATCTCGATCCCTACCCCCACGCCCCGTTCCTCGCCGTTGCCCGTGCCCCCTCTCCGCCACGCCGAACCCCCACGCCGTTGGGGGGGGGGGGGGTGTTCCCTAGCCACACCACGCCGTCGCCATCCACCTCACCCCCCACGCCCTTCCTCCCGTGGTCCCATACCGAGCGGCCTTAAAACTTGTGCTCATATCAAATGAGAAGTTTTTTGTGGGACGGAGGGAGTATAATGTAATAAGATTAATAATATAATATTATTATTTAAAAGATAATTAAATATCAAATCTTTTATAAATATAAGAATATTTTTATAGAATTTGAAAGATATATAATGGCGGGGCGAGGCGGGGTTTTGGGTCGGGTTTTTCATATGCCCCCGAAAACCGCCCCAAATATTCGGGTTTTCCAAAAATCAAAACCGTGACATCGGTTTTTCAAATGGTTCGGTTTTTTTGGGACGGTTTTTTCGGTTTTGGTTCGGTTTTTCGGTTTTTATGCTCACCCCTAGTAAAAACCATCATTTTACTTGATTTTCATACTCTTAAAAAATCTCCTAACACTAAATTCTATTTACAATGTAGTTGGGGTGGATTTACGGGTCAATCGCAGAGGATATTCTAACGGGTTTCAAAATGCATTGTCGTGGTTGGAGGTCTATATATTGTATGCCAAAACGGCCCGCATTTAAAAGGTGGGTCAGCCCCTATTAATCTTTCGGGTCGTCTTAACCAAGTTCTTCGTTGGGCTCTTGGTTCGTTTGAGATCTTTTTCAGCCGACATAACCCGCTTTTGTATGGTTATAAAGGTGGTAATTTCAAGTGGCTTGAGAGGTTTGCTTATGTCAACACAACGGTTTATGTTGGAGCAAAACACAGATCAACTTATTACTGATGCTGCAGTTAGTACTGACATACTTAGTACTGATGGGGCAGAACATATTACTACTGATGAAGTTGATGCTGGTGTTCACTATAACTAAGTTACTACTGATCATGAAAAGATTGAAGATACTACTGATCATTGTAGTTACTACTGACGTTGATTATGGACTTACTACTGATCACCAAGTTTACTACTGATCTTCATATTTACTATTGGTGATGAGTTTTACTACTGACAACGCGTTTTTGGAAGATATCAAGTCCGAGATCTTCGTATAGATAGTTATAGAATGTAAATCAATGTATATTATTATTATTCGATGTAAATCAAGTCCTAGAATAACTAGGGTAAATAGTTTAGCTTCAAGGACTACTATAAGTATGTTCCTTACGAATTGTAAACGTACGTGTGTATTGTTAACTCAATAATATACATTGAAGCTTTTTGTGAAACTGTGTTCTTAATATTCTTGCATATTGTTCATACAGTTCATTGTTCTTAATTATTGATATAGTGTTGATCCGCTGCAACTTCTATCATCAATTTGATCTAAGGTGTTTATTAACTTGTCTATAGTTAATCGATCCTGACAAGTGGTATCAGAGCTTATTGGTTCTAGATCTACTATTTGTTAAGAACAACAAAAAGTTTTAATCTTTAAAACACACACATTATTAATCATGACTGATAATAATGAAAGCACTCAGGCCAACAAAATCCCTATGCTCACTCCCAATAACTTTGGGATGTGGAAGAATCGTATTAAGCAATACATGCTTATTACAGATTATTCCATGTGGGAAGTCGTTTGTGAAGGAAACAAAACTGGTCAAGTTCAAGCAAGCAGCTCTGTGACTGAGGCAGACAAACTTAAATGTGAGAAGGAGAAGAAAGATAAAGGCATCGAACTCAAAACACTAAGCACTCTCCTACTGGCCATTCCTAATGACTATCAACATCTCTTTGTTGAATATGATGATGCTAAGTTGCTTTGGGAAGCACTGGAGAAGAGATTCGTTGGGACAAAGAGTACAAAAAGAAACATGAAGTCTGTTCTCAAACAAGACTTTGAAAATTTCAAAGGAAAGCCCAATGAAACACTCACTCAAGTGTTTGACAGATTCAACAAACTAATTGGTGAACTCAACCAAGTTGGTGTAAAGATGGATCAAGAAGATGTCAACATGAAGTTCCTAAGGTCTCTTAGTGAAGAATGGGCCATGTACACAGTGGTGTATAGACAAAGAGATGCTCTAGAAGAAAAGGAGTTAGATGAACTCTATAATGATCTCAGAGTGTTTGAAACTGAGGTAAATCACAAAAACCCTTCTATTTCTTCTAACAATGCTGCATTTGTGTCTAGTACAGGTCAAGGACAAGAAACCTCCACAGGAAAGGCTGCAGATTCTGAGGATACTGCAAGAGAATCCTTCTTCACTAGTCATGTGCATACTGCATTGATTAGTGATGACTTGGAACAATTGAATCCAGATGATCTTGAGGAGATGGATCTTAAATGGCAGATGGCTATGCTGAGCCTAAGGACCAAAAGATTCTTAAAAAGAACTGGTAGGACAAGTCTCAATTTCAACAAAGGTGACAAAGCAGGATTTGACAAGACTAAAGTCAAGTGTTATAACTGTAACAACCTTGGTCACTTTGCAAAAGAATGTCCTCAACCAGACAAAAGATCAAAATCAACTGCTCTTGTGTCACAACAAGGACAAGGCTATGACTGGAGCTTCCAAGCAGAAGAGCATACTCAAAATCAAGCTCTCATGGCCTTTACTGACAACAAAACTGAGGTAAAATCTAAACCTTGTACTCCTGAATGTGCTAAAATTATTAAAAATCTAGAAAAAGAAAACACTAAATTAAATGAAGATCTAGCAAAAGCAATCAGAAGAAATCATGAGTTTGATAGTGTGATTGCTGATCAAGAACATCAAATAAAGGTGTACAAGATGATTGATCAACGGATCAAGGAAGAATTGCTTCAAGCTGTGGATGAGAAAGAGTTCTATGAAACAAAAAATAAAGAACTAACAAGTAAATTAGAAGAATGTCAGCTTGAAATTGAACAAAATAAATTAACAATTAAAAAGTTTGAAAGAAGCACTAAAATTCTAGATGAATTAACTAATAATCAAACTACAGAAAAGGTTGTTCATGGGGTGGGATATCATGCTGTACCACCTCCACATAAATTCATTCCTCCACTTAAAAACAGTTCAGAAAGAATCATTAATGAATTAAAAACTGAAAATCAAACTGAATCTAATACTGAAACATCTGAATCAAATGATTCTTCTGATGATGAGCAATCAATTGAATTTACAATATCTCAAACTGAATCACCAAAATCAATTGATACAAGTTTTCACACAGCTCAAAGTCCAAATGAGTCTCCTAAATATAATGCAGAAAATATACCCAAAATTCTAAAAAGAGGAAACCAAAGAAATAGAAACCAACTCTTAGAACAAAGAAAAACAATAAAGACTCAAGAAAATAAATTAAAATGTGTTATTTGCAATAAAGTGAATCATTTAGCAAAGGATTGTCACTTCAATCCAATAAATTGCAAGGAGTTAAAGGAATTTAAAGTTTTTAAAGAAAATGCAAAAACTCAAAGGTTAAAAGATACTACTGGTCCTTCAGTAGTAAATACAATCAAAACTCCAATTGCTGAAACTCCAAGATTTGGAAGAAGTGCACCAAGATTTGTGCAAAACAGAAGAGTTGGCAGCCCAAAGAACAGCAATTACTTCAAGAACAACGGAAAATCCAATCAAAATAAACAATATTTTAAATTTTCCAACACCAGTAGAAACTCTAACAAATTTACTACTGGTGTTAACCCTAATTATAATGCTGTATGGTACCAGTACAAGAATACTACTGGTAAAAACCCTAATTTCAAAAATACTACTGCTCCCAAAACAAATTTCAAAAACACTTCTGGTGTTAACTCTAAAAACACTACTGGTCATTCTAAACATGGTAAGTACCCAAATACTACTGGTCCATCAGTAGTAAAGTATTCAAAAGCTAAAAACAATGGGTATAAACCAAGATCAGTAGGAAATTCTCACACCAGTAATAACTCCAAAAGGACAGTAGTAAAACAAAATACCAGTAATAAACAAGTATGGGTACCAAAAGTCTTTAAAGTTAAATCCCCAAAAGCTCATTTCTCAAAGGATGAACCCAAGACATATAAAGCTTGGGTTCCCAAACTTAACTAATCCTTTACTCACTTGTGCAGAGCATTCAGATCCCAGAAGAAGGAAGAACATGGCATATTGATAGTGGATGCTCAAGGCACATGACTGGAAATCTGCAAATTCTTAAAGATTTCAAGTCATTTGATGGAGGATATGTGGCATTTGGTGAGAATCCCCAGGGAGGTAAGATTACAGGTAAAGGTACTGTTACTAATGGAAAAATTACCTTTGATGATGTATTTTTTGTTGCTGAACTAAAATACAATCTTGTCAGTGTGTCTCAAGTTTGTGATAAAAAGAACAAGATTCTGTTCACAGACATTGAGTGCATCATTCTTTCTCCTGATTTTATTTTGGATGAAAAATATGTTGTTTTAAGAACTCCTAGGAGAAACAATGTGTATTGCCTATATATAGGGGGAGAACTCATTTCTACAAATGAGGTCAACTGTTTTATATCCAAGGCAAACACCACTGAATCAGAACTATGGCACAGAAGGATGTGTCACACAAATTTTAAAAACATGAATAATTTAGTAAAAAGAAATCTGGTAATTGGACTACCTCAAAAACAATTCATGTGTGATCATCACTGTGTTGCATGCCTAAAAGGTAAACAACACAAGACTTCTCATAAGTCCAAAACTGTGAACTCTATTTCTGTTCCTTTACAACTCTTACATATGGACCTTTTTGGACCTACAAATGTAATGAGTATTGGAAAGAAACAATATTGTCTTGTTATTACTGATGACTTTTCCAGATATACATGGGTTTTCTTTCTCAGGACAAAGGATGAAACAAGTGAACTCATAAAGAACTTAATTGTCAAACTGGAAAACACATCTGATCAAAAAGTGAAAGCCATAAGATGTGATAATGGCACAGAATTTAAAAATGCTAACTTAATTAACTTTTGTGATCTTAAAGGTATTGACAGGCAATACAGCTCACCTAGAACTCCACAACAAAATGGTGTAGTTGAAAGAAGGAATAGAACCATCATTGAAGCAGCAAGATCAACGCTTGCAGACTTAAAATTACAAATTACTTTTTGGGCAGAAGCTGTTAATACTGCTTGTTATGTTCAAAACAGAGTATTAATAGTGAAGCCACATTTTAAAACACCATATGAACTTTTCAATAAAAGAAAACCTTCTATAAGTTTCTTAAAATCATTTGGTTGTCCTTGTACTATTTTGATTACAAGAGAACAAATTGGTAAGTTTGACTGCAAAGCTGATGATGGAATCTTTGTGGGATACTCTACTCAAAGCAAATCTTACAGAGTATTCAACAAAAGACTAAGGATAATTGAAGAAAGCATCAATGTATCCTTTAATGAAAATGTACCTAATGAACAAGGAAATGGTCCAGATTGGCTATTTGACATAGACAATCTAACCAAATCCTTTAATCCTAATATAAATTTCAATGTAGGTAATTCAAATTGTCACAATCAAAAAGAAGGAACATCATCTGCTAACACTGGTCAAGAAAAGATGAGATACATAATAGTTGATACTGCTCCCATAGTTAATACTGATGTCAGTAATAACTCAAATTTTGAAAGCAGTAGTAACTCTGAGAATGAGGTCAGTAGTAATTCCAATACTACTGGTACCAGTAATAGTACTGAAAATACTACTGGTCCCAACAATAACCTAGATTCTCAAGATACTACTGATACCAGTAACAACAACAATACTACTGAGCTCAACAAAGACAATAGCAGTAATTCTGACCAAGATGATGATGAACCAAACTTCAATGACAATGAAGGAACACAAGATGAACAACTGCCTGAGACAAATGAGTCCAATCTTGGAAATCAACTAGTGGTTGATAAAGCTACAACTACAAGGACTCAGAAGAACCATCCATTAGACCTTGTTCTAAGTGATGTTAACTCACCACTTCAAACAAGAAGCAAATTAAATAAAAGCTTAACTGCAAATATGTGTAACATTAGTTTAATTGCTAATGAATGTATGTATGAATGCTTTCTGTCTCAGGATGAACCAAAGAAGATCCAACAAGCAATGAAGGACTCAAACTGGATTGAGGCAATGCAAGAGGAACTCCTTCAATTTAAATTACAAGCTGTTTGGACACTTGTACCTCTACCCAAAGGAAAAAGAGCCATTGGAACAAGATGGATATTCAGAAACAAGAAAGATGAAAGAGGTATAGTGATCAAGAATAAAGCCAGACTTGTAGCCCAAGGATACACTCAAGAAGAAGGAATAGACTATGATGAAGTATATGCTCCTGTTGCTAGAATTGAAGCAATAAGAATATTTCTAGCATATGCTTCATTCAAGAAATTCAAAGTCTATCAAATGGATGTTAAGAGTGCTTTCCTATATGGGAAAATTGAAGAAGAGGTATATGTTTGCCAACCTCCAGGTTTTGAAGATCCAAAACATGGTGATTATGTGTTCAAATTAGATAAAGCTCTATATGGCCTACATCAGGCACCAAGAGCATGGTATGACACATTATCATCATACCTATTGAAGAATAACTTTAAAAGAGGAGCCATTGACAAAACTTTGTTCACAAAGAAAGTCAAAGATGATATACTACTGGTACAAATTTATGTAGATGATATCATCTTTGGCTCAACCAATGATTTATTATGCAAAGAATTTGAAGAACTGATGCAAATTAAATTCAAGATGAGCTCCATGGGTCCAATGAACTTCTTCCTTGGACTCCAAGTCAATCAAAGAACTGATGGTATTTTGATAAATCAATCAAAATATGTCAAAGACATCTTGGAAAAGTTTGATTTGAAAGACAGTAAAAGTGCTAGTACACCAATGGAAACACACAAACACCTACATCCTGATGTTGAGGGGGAGGATGTAGATGAACACTTATATAGATCAATGATAGGCTCTTTGATGTACTTAACTGCATCAAGACCTGACATTATGTATAGTGTTTGTGTGTGTGCAAGATATCAAGCAAGACCCAAAGAACTACACTCGCAGGCTGTTAAAAGAATATTCAGATACTTGAAAGGCAAACCATCACTAGGTCTATGGTATCCACATGACTCACCCTTTGAACTAATAGCCTATACAGATAGTGACTATGGAGGTGAATGTCAAGATAGAAAATCCACTACTGGTGGATGTCAATTCTTTGGATCAAGACTGGTGTCATGGCAATGTAAGAAGCAAACAAATGTATCAACATCTACTGCTGAAGCAGAATATGTAGCTGCATCTGCTTGCTGTGCTCAAGTACTATGGATTCAAAATCAACTTCTAGACTTTGGTATATCTATCCTTAAAACTCCTATTTTTATTGATAATCAAAGTGCTATTAGTATTGTGAATAATCCAGTAAAACATTCAAAAACTAAACACATTGAAATAAGATTTCACTTTATAAGAGATTGCAATGAAAAGAAATTAATCAAAGTAGTTAAAATCCATACTGATGATCAATTAGCAGATCTTTTTACAAAAGCATTTGATGTAGGAAGATTCAACTTCTTGGTTAGCAGTATTGGAATGATTTTAATAACTTAAAATCTCACTTAAAATCATGTGTAAAGTTAGTGTTGTAAAATATTATTTCCTTAAGTGTTTTACTACTGGTATTGCTGTACTACTGGTGTGAAAGTGTATGCACAAAATACTACTGGTAGTTCATTACTACTGGTGTATTTTAGGTTTACACAAATACTACTAGGGGTGTCAATCGGGTTGTCGGGTCGGGTTTTGAGTCTTATCGGGTCGGGTCCGTCGGGTTTGAGATGAAAAAATCTTAACCCGAAACCCGACCCTATAAGGCATTGGATTGGTCGGGTTCGGGTTGGTCGGGTTTCGGGTTTGTCGGGTTGACCCGATCGGGTTAGTCGGGTTACTCCTCGTTAAGTTGTTATCATAGTACCCACTGCTAATGAATTATTAAATTTCTTTCATTTTCTTAAAATCAATGCATTGCCATTCTGATCTTGATTAATCATGCTCGTCCATAAACTATTCTCAAGGATCCATTCAAATAACAGTAGGATACCATACAAATGAAACCGTAATTAAACAAACTAAAAAAACTAAACACCAAGCCTGCATATTGTTATTTAATACTAATAGAGTTTACCGACCGCCACATAAGGGGATACCACCAACATCAATAGAAATCGAGACATAACTAAGAACATAAAGTAGTTTTAACGAGAATGAACAGAAGACTATGAATTATAGCGATAGTCGACAACCGGTTCCGTCTCATGGATGTTCTTGCGTCAAGATTGTTGTCTGTACCTATCTATACCATTGGGCATGGGGTCACCTAAGTCCTAAGACAAAGAAATCACCTATTAAGTAGTCCACTAACAAGTTTAAATTTAAATATATAATGTGTACCATATATTTAACAGTAAAAACATATCTTAAATTTTTAAAGAAAAACTTTTTAACTTCAATCGGGTCTAGTCGGGTCAACCCGAAACCCGAAAAATATAAACAATCCTAACCCGATACCCGACCCGATACGAACGTCGGGTTTGTCGGGTCGGGTTACATAAACCCGATATTAGAATAAGACCCGAATACACCCGACCCGACTAGCATAATCGGGTTCGGGTTCGGGTTAGGGTCGGGTCGGGTTGACCCTTTTGACACCCCTAAATACTACTGGTAAGTCAGTACTACTGGTATTCACATATACTACTGGTCGTGTATGTTAATGGTTACTATTGATGTCAAAATCCTTAGTCATTACTGATGTTAGTAGATACTACTGACGTTTTACTACTGATATCGTATTTACTACTGTTCTTTCATAAACACAATTACCAAACTAACCCCCATGAAAATAACCGTTATGTTATGATTCGAAGGCTATTTTCGTAGTTTTGCAGGTTAAATCGAAAGATATAAAAGGCGGCAGACGATTAATTTAGCATTATCTTCACTTCGATTTGCTAAAACCTCTCGATAAACCCTAGTTTACGATCAAAAACCCTTCATCTGTAACAAAATTCTTGCAAAATCTCAACAACAATGGCAACTTTACAAACTCTCGATGTGCAACCCGATCTCAAATACTCAGAATTTCACAATATGGTTGCATTTTTAAAGAATCCCGACGGAACAAAAGATTTCCGTCCGATCGTAAAATTTTTGAGAAATTCATATATACAGTTTGCCTTAACTGTAAAACCAAAATCATATCAACAGCACTTGGTGGATTTCTGGACCAATGCTGAGCGAACAGAAGGAACAACATCATCAATGATAAAATCTATGATAAAATCTAAAGTAGATGGAAAGCACATCACAGTAACAGAACAATCAATCAGACACCATCTACAATTACACGATGATTCAGGTATGTCTACTCTTCCTAAGGAATACATTGCTGAAATTTTGAATAAAATGGGATATGAGGGAAGACTGAATATAGTTACTTTTCAAAAGGGTCTGCTCCCCCCACAATGGAAATTTTTAATACATACCATTCAGCATTGTATTTCTCCTAAAAGAAGTACTTGGAATGAGTTTAATAAGGCAATAGCCTCTGCTGTTGTCTGTTTATGCACAGACCAAGTATTTAATTTTTCATACATGATATTTGATGGTATGTTGGGAAATCTTAGTTCTTCTAAATTTTTAATGTATCCCAGATTTCTACAACATATCATAAACTGTGAATTACAAAACTTGTCAACTCCTAAAAACATTTTTATATTACCTGAGTTGAACAAGAAAGTTTTCTCAAATATGAGAAAACAATTTAAATTTTCGGGCAAGGAAACCCCTCTGTTTCCTAACATGATCAAAGATCAACCCAATATTGGAGAGGGTTCAACCATTGCTACAACCCAAGTTGAACCTCAACCCACTCCATCACCCCCAAATACAGCCCAAACACCAATCCAAATAGCCACTCAATCACCAACCCAAACAGAAGTCCTGAATGTGTCCCAGGAACTTGATATAAATCTGCAGAGTGCTACTCTTCACTCTGTGGAAGACCTACCAGACAAAACCCAAAACATTTCCACAATTTATAAAAGAAAGAAATTTTCTTCAAAGGACACCAGGGGACAAATCGAGTCACACCCCAGGCTCAAAGAGTTGTCCTCCAAGAAGGAGAGAGGACATGAGGGGAGGGCTTTCACTACTGATGCCCCAAAGGTGGGTGCACAGGACAGTGAAAACATCATTAGGACCCAAACCTCGGCAACTTTGAGTGATGACTCTTTTGAGGAATTACTCAAAGGACCCCGGTGCCAAGAAACCACAAGGGGGGCATCTCTGCTTCTTCTAGGAAGAAGAGAATGTCTAAAAGACCCAATGAATCACCAAGCAGTGATGAGGGCAGATCTGTGGAATTGATGGAAAGGAAGGAAAACCTTAAAACCAATGTACCTGTTAGTGAGCCCGATGATCTTGCTAGATGGAGTGAGGGCAGTATTAAAATCAACCAATTGACGGCTAAAGTGGATTCCTTGGAATCCACTGTACAAGATTGTCTCAAGTACTTAACCAATCAAGGAAAAACTATGGCTGCCATGAAAAGGCATGTAAATACCATCAACAAGAGGATGAGATTCTATGAGCACAGGCTTCATCAACAAACCAAAATCATCAGAAAATTGAAGAAGAAACTTGATGATAGTGAGGCTCCACCAGTTGAGCTCACTAAGGGGGAGAAGGATAATATACAGACAATGATTGATGAATCTATTGCAGCAGCAGCATCCTCCCTCTTAAATTTAAAAGAAACAAATGTTGATGAAGGCCCAGAGATGATGGTTACAGAAGATGAACCTGTTACTACTGCTACTATAGAAGAACAAGTTGAAAAAGAAATACCAGTAGTGACTCCCACTACTGAGGTAATAGCAGTAGTAAATGAAGAAGAGAAATTAAAAGCAACAAATACTACTGATACCCTATCAGTAGTAACTCCTGAAATTACACCAGTAGTAACTACTCTGGTTACTACTGAAGAGGAAGAACTACATTTTCCAGAGCTTATTGAAAGAGAGAGACATGTCATCATTACCAAACCACCAACACCTGATCAACCACTTATCATACCTGACATTGATGATAATGTGAATTGGTTTGAGGTAGATGAATGTACACTTCCTCCACACCCAAAAATCTTACCAGAAGGTCAACTACATTTGTTTTATCCAAAACTTCTGATGATGGGTATACCAGATATGAAATACATTCCACCTCCACCATCTGCTCATATTGGAAAAGGAAAAAAAATATATGATGATGATTATCCAAACAGAGCTTTAGGACATCACATGGTAAACAAGATTAATCATGTAAGAGCAGAAAAGCAATCCAGATGGAGAATTAAACACAGAAAATTTTTGGAGAAAGTGGAAATGTATCAAGCTCTAGTAGAAAAGAAAAAGAAAGTTCAAAGTACAACTACTGTTCAAATACCTGCTCAAATTAAAGATGTTCAGATAGAAGCCCAAGAAGCAGAGTTCAAAAGGCTTAGAAAAGTAGAAGAGGAACATCTAAACTGTCTAGAAGATCTTGTAGCAGAATGCAAAAGAACAAAAGATGATTTACCAGATGATATATTTGAACAGAAGTCTCTTATGATAGACTTTCTAAAGACAAAAGGTCACAGTGCAAAATCTTTTGGAAGAATGAAGATGATAACCATAATTGAAAAATACTGCACTGCAAAGAAAAGAGACTTGGCTGAACAAGAAGCTGAAGAATCAAAGAAAGCCAAAGCCAAAACTTTAATCCCAATCAGCTTAAATTTGCTCAAAGCTGGTAGTGTTACAACTGTTGGTAATACTTCAACTCCCCAAACACTGAAAAGAAAATCTGTTGATCAAGAACAAAGCTCTAAGAAGAAATCAAAACAACAAATTATACCTGTTCTTGAAATGCCAGTTGCTCCATTACAGAATAATCAAATTATTAACTGGAGAGTAATGCAGAACAATGTCATAGAGGTCATAAGGGAAGACAAAGTTGTACAAAGATTTACTGGATGGCTACCCTTAATCAGATCATGTTCAAGAAGTGATGTAATCAAACTTTTGATTATTGGGAAACCAAGAATGACAAAGAAATCATGGAAAGAATCTGGAGCTGGATATTTAACAAAGATGATTGATGCTGCATTTTATCCAGATAATTATCCAGAACAATTTACAAATCCAGGTAATGTGTATGCTTGGAATGTCATTCCTTCTGCCAATATGTACTTCTTTGAGAAATCAGGCAAATTGTGTGAACTGTACTTATATGAGAAAGAATATCCACATTCTGAGAAGACTATGTATCAGATATTCATAAACACTTTGATGAAACCCTATGATGTTGTTATGTTTCAAAATAAATTGAATTACTTTACAAAGAGGAACAGCAAATATATTATTGAACAAAGACTTCAACAAAATCAAAGAACCCTAGAGAAGAGAAGAAAAGAACAAGAAGAACAAAAGAAACTTGATTGATTAAAAGATGATCAATAAGTTTAGGGGGAGATTGTTGGAGCAAAACACAGATCAACTTATTACTGATGCTGCAGTTAGTACTGACATACTTAGTACTGATGGGGCAGAACATATTACTACTGATGAAGTTGATGCTGGTGTTCACTATAACTAAGTTACTACTGATCATGAAAAGATTGAAGATACTACTGATCATTGTAGTTACTACTGACGTTGATTATGGACTTACTACTGATCACCAAGTTTACTACTGATCTTCATATTTACTACTGGTGATGAGTTTTACTACTGACAACGCGTTTTTGGAAGATATCAAGTCCGAGATCTTCGTATAGATAGTTATAGAATGTAAATCAATGTATATTATTATTATTCGATGTAAATCAAGTCCTAGAATAACTAGGGTAAATAGTTTAGCTTCAAGGACTACTATAAGTATGTTCCTTACGAATTGTAAACGTACGTGTGTATTGTTAACTCAATAATATACATTGAAGCTTTTTGTGAAACTGTGTTCTTAATATTCTTGCATATTGTTCATACAGTTCATTGTTCTTAATTATTGATATAGTGTTGATCCGCTGCAACTTCTATCATCAATTTGATCTAAGGTGTTTATTAACTTGTCTATAGTTAATCGATCCTGACAGTTTATCTCTTCACTTCTCTCCCACTTCTTGCTTAATGTACCTTACCCGCCATTTGCTTGCTCACTGGGAAGTTTATTATGCCAGAGGTACGATTCTTTTCCCTTAATCATTGCTACAATTAGTGTAAAATCTTTTATATATTAATTATCACGTTGTTAAATAACACGTGACACAAAATCATCTTTTATTCACCCATTGATACAAAGATTTTGTACCATAAATAATATCGACAAATGTACAAATTCATTGTGATATTAGACAAAAACTAAACCCGTATGGGGTTAACATATATGTTACTATAAACATATACGTAGGGGTGAACATTTAGGTTGAAAAAACCGAACCGAACTGAATACCTGTTAAAACCGAACCAAACCAACACTGATTATGATTTTCAGTTCAGTTTTTGGTTTTTTAATTTCATGATTTTTGGTTTTGGTCCGGTCCGGTCCTCGGATAAGGGTGGCCATTTGAGTAGAAAAACCAAAACGAAACCCGACTGAAACTGAACCGAACCAATTTCACCGTTACATACATATTATGTCAAATTTAAAAATATATATTTATATGTATACCCTTCAAATTTTTGTACATACACATTGAGCCCCTCATTTACAGTTTGTTGTACCTAAGCTTAGGAGCACACATCATTTCCCCATCTTTTTTCAAATCTAAAAGTTTATAATCTGAAACATTGATGCAGATAAGCACATTAGCAAGTCTCTTTTTCATTGCTCTCTTTCTCTCGATTTTCACAACTGGTATTCTCGAGCATCGATGGAGTGGCGTGAGCATTGAGGAATGGTGGAGAAACGAGCAGTTTTGGGTGATCGGTGGTGTTTCCGCTAATTTGTTTGTCATCGTACAAGGTCTACTAAAAGTTTTAGCACGAATAGATACCAACTTCACAGTCACATCAAAAGCATCAGATGATGAGGATTTCGGCGAATTATAATTATACGCGATTAAATGGACAACATTACTCATCCCTCCAACTACTATTCTAATCATTAACATGGTTGGCGTTGTGGCGGGAATCTCTGACGCGATAAACAACGGTTATCAATCGTGGGAAGTTGTTTTTTGCATTTTGGGTGATTGTTCATCTTTACCCGTTCCTTAAAGGGCTTTTGTGTTGAAAACTAAAGGACCTGATGTGAAGCAATGTGGACTCAATTGCTGAAATGCCTCGTCTATTTCCCTTTTTCTCAAGGTTTTCTTGAATCATAGAGTGAAATTTTTTGTTCAACTGATGAATTGTACTAATTTTTCTATATCAATTACAGAAAGTTTCTAGTAAGACTTCAAGTTTCGGGCATTCTCTACATATTTCATCACATGATGTAGAACAAAGATGAAGCATAGGCATCATGAAACAAACCCCATACTTATGCTACAAATCTTGTGGATATCATTGTACATACCCACATCGAAGTATTTGTATATGTTCTACAGCCTTAATAAATTATTCAGACACGACAAAAGCTGAAGTGCTTGATCACGATGTAAAAGAAATTGCAAAAAGGAGGGTTAGTTATATATACTCGTATGTATCTATGTTAATATTCTTAATTAAATGAGTAGACATAAGAATTAGACATTAATACCATTTCTCTTTTAGTTTTACATGGTCCGGTCATGTTTGATATGTTGGACCTAACTTCGGACTGGGTCCAATTTCAGACTCCACCGAATCTTCATGCTTGATTTGCTCATATTTCATCTTACTCGGTCCAAACTCCAAACTTCTCTACAGATTTGGTCTGGACTCAGTCCAAACTTGTCTTATCTCTTGATCATAACTCATTTTTCATCATTCAGCACAATTAGTCTAAGATATAATGAAACAACATATGGTTTCAGAGTAACTCAGCCAGCAACCAACTTAATCCAACTGAATCGGCACGAAACTATCAAACGTCCCAAAGTGGACTCTTAACTTAGGATTATCACAAAGAGAACTTCTTTAACCAACTTCATATCGAGCTTAATAATAAGACATGACAGCCGAAGATATGATAAACTTCCAGGTTTTCATGGTAGCATTGTTTAATAGGTTTTGTAATCACTATACAGCAAACTTTAACTATCAACAGTAATCTCAATACGAAAGTTAAACTAAATACTCCCTCCGTCCCACAAAAAACTTCTCATTTCAGTTTAAATTTTTGTCCCACAAAAAACTTCTCATTTCTCATATTTGATGGGCTCCACACAATAAATAACTATTATTACTAAAGACTCACCACTAATATCCACTAACTATCTTTCCCTCTCCAATTAAACCTTATATTTTAATCAAAAATATTATCAATGACCCCACCACTAACTATAACCTAAAAACTTGTGTAAAAGTCAAGTGAGAAGTTTTTTGTGGGACGGAGGGTGTATAAAACACCCAAATCATCAGATTTCCACAAACTCAAATTACTAAATCATGTCAATGTAAATTTGCAACTGCAAAAAGATACAACATTTAAGTAATAGAAAACAGTTAATTGTATAATCGATAAATCATCAAAATATGATCATAAATCACAGATAAAAGTATAGATACAGATCTAGAATAAGACACAACCGTACACGTTACGCAAGTGTATAATAGCGATAATCGTCACGATCTGGATTCAGAAATACAATGGTATAGAGCGCATAGACAATACCAGGAAGATAACCTAGTAGAGTCAACAACAAGCATATAAAGAATTCCACCTGCAATAAAAGTCAGTCAGGCATTTTCACAAACACTTTGCGTGCATAATTGAAGAAACAAAAGGGGCTTTTGGGTAGTGGGACTTACGGTGCAGCAACCGTATCGGAGACAAACTCCGAGAGGGGGAAGAAGAAGTGCGAATAGGATCTCGCACAAGAGAGCACAACCAGATGACATTTTTCTTGGGAATCTGAAGGAAGATGTGAGTTCGACTTTATCTAACGGAGCTGTGAGATTTGTGAGATAAGTAATGGCCGGCGATCGATTTTCGCACGAAAAACGTGTTTCTTGCGACATGGCATAAATAGTAATATTAATTCTATTGTTTACCTTTTTCTTTTATTTATCTTAAAATTATTGTTAAATTAAAATTTTCATATCAACAAATAATTAAGTGATAAATATATAATTTTATTATTTAAACAATATAATAAATGCACTTTTTTTTTAAATTTTTTTTTATGATTTTGGTACGTGGAATAATTTTGAGACGGAGAGAATATGTTATTTGATAAAACAGTTAGAAACTAAAAAATAAGATTCACTATTTTTATCTAAGTCTTATAGTCTAGTGATATTATAGATTTATGTAAAGTATTTTTCATGACTTATAGGTGAATTTAAGTCCTGCTCTAGATATAAGAGTAGATTACTAAAAGGACCAACTCATCTATTGATTAGATGACACATTTGATCATTCACCTATAGGTTTTCTTTAATTTTGTCTGTGTCAACAAACAATTTGAATTTTTTTTTTAACAACACTTAATCTATTTATTTTTTTCCATGAAGAAATTTGAACCAGTAACCTATTAGTTATTGATAACATCTTAAATTAATCTCCAATACCATTAAACTACAAAGCGCTTGGGTAATAAACAATTTAAAATACCTCAACTTTTTAAAACATATCTAAGTCACAGAAAAAAAAGGAAAAGAAAAAAAAAAGTTTTTAAACCCACCGGTAAATACAAGTCATCATCTGTCTGTATCACACTGTATCTATATATAAACTCACATCTCGATATCTATCGCTCTCTGTGGCCTGTTAAACCCTAACTTTCTCTCCGGTTAACAATGAAGTTCAATCTTCCAGATGCATATGCACACGACCACTACAATCCAATATATCACACGCACTCGTCCTCCGGTTATACGGCTCGAGGTTTGTAATCACTAACTGATTTTGTGTGTTTTCAATTTTATGATCATAGAGAATATTGAGGAAAATGTGAACTATCGCTCGTTATGTACGTCAAATTCTTATAATTTTTCAGACGCGAAGGTGTGATTGTATTGATTTTTTAAGTTGCAGAGGGATATCCGAACAAAAATTATGATGGAAGCCATGTAGTACCGGGCATTTTCTCCGGACATTTCGAAATGAGGGAGGCTACTCAACGGGAGATTGAGAAAGAAATGATCAGAGAAGAGATAATTGCAAAGGAGATTGAGCGTAGGCGCATTTTAGTGAATGAGGTGCGGAATGAGTTGATGATCGAGCGGCAGATGGCGATGAGAAACGGCGGAGGATTTTGCTCGGCGGTTATGCCGCCATTACTGACACCATGCCACAGGCAACCGATTGGACTAGAGGAGAGACTAATAATGTCCATTGATGAAAGGTATAGCCATGGTGGCCGCCGGTGTGAAACTAGGTTTTCGGTTTCCCCATTTCAGCAATTGGGCGATTTACCTAATATTAAAGAGATCCATTCGCATCTCCCAGTGGACAACAAAAAGGAGGTAATTGATTTGGTTGGTATCAGTTATTTTCTTACATTTTTTCTGCATTTTTCATGAATAACTACCGTATATTTCATTATGTGTGTCGCTGGTAATCTATAAATTGCATATCAAATTGAGATTCATATGCAGCTTTCATTGAATATATTTTGTACTTTTGATAGGACTATGAACAAATTAATTTCTTATTGTAGGGTAAGGGGGATGTATCTGGAACAAAACGAAGATCAACAGCACCAGTTTCTCAAGGTACAACTGATAATTCAAAAAAGAAAGTGAAAGAGGAATGGAGTTGTGCCATCTGTCAAGTGAGTGTCACAAGTGAAGGTGGTTTGAACCAACATCTTCAAGGGAAAAAACACCAAGCTAATGAAGCAAATTTAGTAGCTCAGAAAACCGGTGCTAACTTTGGTCTTGGGGTTACACACAAAAAACCAACAGTCAACCCGACCTCCTCAGAGCAGAAAAAGGCTCAAATAACAAGTAAATCAGTAACAGAAAAAACATCTTTAGAAAACAAGAGATGTAAATTTAGGTTTTGGTGTGATTTATGTCAAGTGGGAGTTCCTTCTGAAAAGGCCATGAATACTCATAAGGAAGGAAAGAAGCATTTGGCCAAACTTTATCGAAAGGGTCAACTTGAATCTGAAAAGACATGTGACATTGCTGATAAAATTAAAACGGAAACAAAGAAGGCAACGGTTATACAAGTGGTTGAAACCGTTGAGGATGAGAATAAGACGAAAACAGGTTTTGGTGAAGATGCAAGTATCTGATGAGTTGGTAATGTGTTGTGTTGTACAGTAGTTTCCATTGATATTACTAGTATTCTCTTGCTTAAGCTAATTACTTTATGATCCCATGAGATATTTTGGGGCCTCCTGAAAATTTTTAACCCAAATCCATCAAATGTCTAGTTATTGCATTAGGAAGGCTTCCCCAGTCTTTAATTATTAATCTAGAAGACCTTTATTTGATGTCAAAAGATGTTTCCTTTACTCTTTTATGATGCTGGTGTGCTGATGTTGTTTATTTAAGTATTCTGGATTATAAGTGCTCTCTAGGTTGTCAAGCTTTGTTTGTCATGTACGTGACCTAACCGTTGAAATGGCCGTTTCCAAACCCTCTCATGGCTATTTTGTAATTGTTTATCTAATTAGGGATCGAATCTGTAACCTCTATGAAGTCATTTAGGAGCCCCTATTAGTAGGTTGCCTCTATGAAGTCATTAAGGTGCTCTTACCTTGCTGCTGATGATGTGTGGTGCATATTTATGGATAAAACTTTTTACCCTTTTGCCCTCACCTTTAATCCTATTTTATTCATCTTGCAACTCTCTCACGCCTCCTAAATAATTTGACACTTTTTTATATGATTTCATGTTATTCTGGATTAAATGGTAGGCAATTGTTTAAGATAGTTTTTAATTTTTTTGTAGTTTTAGGGATAAATCTCAACCATTGATTAATAATAATTAGTTTTCAAGTTTAATCACATATTTCATACATGAAAGGTGTTTTGGCCATTTGACACCCACATAAATATTTCCAACAATTTTTAGCTAACAATTTTTAAATGTTTCTATAGTAAAAAAGTTAATCTTATAGATCAATCATATAGATATCACACAATCAATACTTACGGGTACCTTGTTGGTGTTTAGATAATTCTTATAAAACAGTTTATAACCGTTATGATGAGAGCCAAACAACTTAAGCTTATTTGAAATAAGTTGACATATAAACATAAGAAATTTAAGTTCGGGTAAAGCTCATCTGAGGAGGTAATTAACCTAGTGTGTTAATCACTGCGTCTTTTCGATTACACAAACATTATTATTGGTAAGCTATTTGTTAGAAGTTTTTGTGACAATAAAAAGGCTAAGCTTGTTTTAAAAAGCCAATCAAAGCACCTCCTAAAAAAGCTTTCCAAACAAACCCAAAGATCAAATGTAAGCTGCATTTTTTTTAAAAAACCGTGTGGGATAATGCATATTTTACAATGATGATAACTATGGAACTATAAATTTACAATTTACTCCCATCAACTTTAATGTTTAATATCTTAATATTTTCAAAAAATTGATAGTTTACCCCCAAAAAAAATTATATTTCTATATAACTAAAAATGATAGTTTTTTTATAATAATTTTTTTAATACTATAAATGTAATTAATATATTTTATATTTTATATTTATTTATTTTTATTAATATTATTATTAATCATTTTCTTTACAACGTTGGTTTCAACGTAGTCTAAATTTCCAAAATAACAAATTATATTATCTTATTTTATCATAAAAATTTTAGGTTGACATTCGTTGTACAACGGAAACATTTACTAATGTAAAAACTCTTTTAAATGTCGTATGAAAACCCCTGATACACTCTACTACTTTTTAACAGAAATCATCATTCAAGGGAAAAGTGAGTGTGTGGCTGTCACATATCTAAGCTTAGGTGTTGAATCACCTAAAAATACATAGTTTTGGTTATAAAAAAAACTTATAACTCATTGCTCATCACATTAATACATTAGTGTATCAAAGCCCGTCCAAAACTCATCACTTATCTTAATCTTAATTATGTTTTTTTTTTTTTTGAAATGGTGTTTCAAACTTCATATTCTTGAAATTGTGCTTATATTGAACGCATGTGCATACAGTGTGTATATAGTTTTTTTTATTGTGCAAGTGTTCTAATATCGTGGGAAAGTGACAAAATTTCGTAAAAAATAACTCGCTTGAGTTTTTTTTAACCAAAATTATGTAATTATGGGTGGTTCCACACTTATGCTTAGGTACGTTACAGCCACACACTCACTATCCCTTATATATAATTATTATAAATATTAAAATGAAATGGTATAATAAATTAGAAGCCGTATATGTTTCTATAATTCTATAGTAACAATTCTTTTAAAATATATTTATTCAATATGTATGTCACAAACACATTCCTCGTTTTAATAACATTGATACTGGTTTTATGACCACATATGTATTTAGTTAAAAGCAACATCATGGCCGGTGGCCCTGTATCTATTTCATGTTGATCAAATTATGAAATTAATATGGTGACTATACAAAATAAAAATTAGGAAATAGAAAAGGGTTTAGGTGAAAGTTATGTATTCGAGTTTCAAAGTTAGATGACCGCACTAATGATAATTACTAATTTCGTATGCTCCTATCCGTATTATGGTTATAAGATAACAAATGTTGAAAACGGTCTCTAATTTACACCATTTAAAGTAAAGATAATGCAAAAATTTCGGATTTTATCTTTTTAATTATATAAAAATTAATATTTTTATATTAAACAATGTTAGTACGTATCCATTTGTAATTCTAATTGATTAATTTGTTGCCAAGTAACTTTCTTTTATATTCACGCATAAGCTAAGCACAATCACATCAAGAAATCAAGAATCTAACTAATTCCTTAGGGTTTCTCAATTTGATCTCTAGAAACAAGTATGAATTCTAAAGGTAAGAATCGTAACACAAAATCTCTATCTCCTACTTCTGTAGGAAAATTTCCGTTCGAATTTAAGGATCCAGATCACACGATGATCATGAAAGGTGAAGGCTCAAACACGAAGAAGGTGATTAATCAAATCTTGTCTTCTTCTGAAGTTGAAGAGAAGAATCATGGAAGGGTATTTTGCATGGTATGCAAGATTTGGTTTTCATCAATTGAAGAACTCAACACTCACATGGTGGTTCATGTTATGGCTTTCACCGGACCTACACATGCACACAACGACTTCAAGAACGCCATTAAAGAGATTGACACCACTTTAATTAGTATTTGCAAACCTGCAACAACAACTTATAATAAAGCCAAGAAACCGCATGATATGGGGAAGAATGAACTAGAAAATCTAGAAGTTAGGAAAGATTTCCCCGTGGGTTTTATAAAAGGTGAAGGTACGCCAGTTTGTCGTTTATCCAACAAGATTTTTGATATATCTATGAAGTCCATGTATGATCATTTGTCGAGGCACCATGATGACGATTGGATGACATTTTTTGCATCATCTAACAACCACAATGTCAACAAAGGTGGTGAGAACGGTTGGGGGGTGATGAATCGTCGTTTAGGAGTAAGAGTTGCCGAGGTAAATGTTAATAATGATGTACGAATTGCTGCACAAACTCTAACGGTCATGGCTAAAGATCACCCAAAGTGGGAACCTAGTGAAGAAGATTTACAAATAATGGTTGAGGCTCTTTTGCTCCTTGGTAATGGTGATCCATATGTGGCTAAAATCAAACGTTGTAAGGGGCAAAGAAGTCATAAATACAAACAATCACATTGATGAATCTATGAAGACGAACACGTGTGTTGAAAACGAGAATAATGTTGAAGGGTTGATGGTTGCAACCAATGGTGGTTCTAAGTTGGTTTGTGACTTTGATCTCACTGAGTCACCTCCAATGGATGAAGGTGACAATTGAGAAAAAAATGGTGTAGGGAATATTTTGAAAACTTATTATGGCATAATATTACATGAGTAAATGTACATTTAGTGACATTACTTAACAAAAATAACGAATTGTATGTCATTCCTGTACCGAATTTGCAAGGTATTGGATTGATAGATGTGACGTTCATCGCAAGAAAACAATTACGGGATAAACTTGTGCACAACGACTTACGGCGTGAAATAATCAAGCATCTTTGGCAACTTAAATTGTAACGTAGCGCTCATAAAGAATGATTTTATTTTAATTTTTATTTTGTAATTTCCGTGATTTTAATATTAATGTATTTTAGTTTTCATAATTTTAATAGGTGTTAACATCAATTGACCAATCAAATGGATGTGAATAGTAACTTTGTATTATAAGGGTAATTTCCTCCATTTAAATTAAAATATACATAAAATAAACAAATGTGATGCCCTTTTAACACTTTCTGACTGACTAAAAATGACAATTTTAACTATAACACCAGGAAGTCACTTTCCCGCACCCTCACTTCAGTGTTTTAGCTTATAACAAAGTTATAGGCCAAGTTTTTCTTTTGGCGGGGTTAAAAACCACCCACACCGAGTCCTCTAATAGATTAAAGTGGAAAGTTAATGAGTATAGCCACCCGCCCTCATTTATTAAGTAATGTTAATGTTAATGATGTTTAAAAAAAATAACAGGAAAAAGGGGGGAAAACAATATTTCATCCAAAAACAAGCTTACTACAAGATTTAACACATGACGATGATAAAAGTTGACAACGATGTTTATCACATACTTACATAACACAAGTAACGGATCATCATCGGTCACAAACATGTTTTACCACAAACAAACCGAAAGCAAAGAGTAGGGTGACTCACAACACAAGTGACTTACGACAATCATTTAAGGAGTGTCTTGACAGTAGACTTAACATTGAGCTTCTTTAAGTCTGTATAAGACTGTCCACACCCCACAAACATCACAGGCGATCCAGATATGTAAACCATTGAAAGTGCAGCCCCAACCTATAAACCATAATTTTATTTATTTAACACCCAAAATATAATGAAAATTAATAAATTCGAGTAATACCTTATCATCTATGGTATCAAACTTGGTTAGCAAGATTCCATCAATCAACCTAGGGCTCGGTGAAGGTGACAGGTCGGCTAATTTCTAAATAAAAAACTCAACTTGTTAAATCTAAACATATGGATTATGATTATGTTATTTATTAAGAAATGATATAATAAGAACCTGATTAAACTTTGATAGTTGATCTACTGCATCATTACCCACTAATGCCTCCCCAACGAAAAGTACCAGATCTGGACTGTTTACATATATAAGTTTCGATAGTGCACGCATCAACGGTTCATTGTCCTGCAAATCCAAAAAGATACTAATTAAAGTAAACAACGGTTATTTTAAAGCAATTAGGGTTAATTATGTTGTTTTAATCCTCCAAGTTTTACTGATTTGGCGTTTTAAGCCTTTACATTTGTTAGGCTATGGTCTTATTCTTTAATCCTTAAACTTTCACCTATTTTACTGTCTAATCCTCAAACTTTTTCACTAATCTTTTAACTTACTAACACTACTATTATCACTATTATTTTTGTTACCTTGTATTGTTATAAAAAAATTAATATAAATTTTTATATTGAAGTTAAGGGACTGAACTATTGCAAGAAAAAAAGTTTAGGGGTTAAAATAGCTTTTGTAAGTATTAATTTTTGATTAACCTATAATAGCAGATCAAAATGATGGCTTTTTAACACGCTAACCAAAGTTTAGAGACTAGATCATCCGGAAAAAAGTTCAAGTGGTAAACGCCAAATCGATGAAAGTTTGAGGATTAAAACATAATTAACCCTTGAAAATTTTAATAAACTAAAGCTGGAATTATGTATCAAAATTAGAAGATGAAGAGTACCTGCATTCGACCAGCTGTGTCAACAAGAACAACGTCTGAACCATTACGGGTGGCCTCTTGAATGGCTTCCTTTGCAACAATTGCAGGGTCTTTTTCGTAACCTTTTTCAAATATAGGGATCTGAATGGAATATTTATAAAGTAAGGTGCTGTTTGATTTTGACTTAATCGACTTAATGGGGAAAAAATTATATGTGAAAAGACATAAGGAGTTTGTTTGTTTATGACTTAATCTAGACAGCATAACTTAACTGAAAAAGCCGATGATGCTTTCCCGCTAGATCAATAGCCTTTTGGTAAAAACCTTCTTGCTGACATGAACAACCATATTTGCATTTCACAAAAGCATACTTCCTCAGTCCC
Source organism: Calendula officinalis (assembly GCA_963853835.1). Classification (NCBI taxonomy): domain Eukaryota; kingdom Viridiplantae; phylum Streptophyta; class Magnoliopsida; order Asterales; family Asteraceae; genus Calendula; species Calendula officinalis. The sequence goes on from OY970832.1 coordinate 26,105,496, forward strand.
ATAAAAAATTTCTCATTTCTCATTCAAATTTTGTTTCATAAAAAAGTTCTCATTTTTCAAATATGGGTCCACTTAATAAAATAATATTATTAATAGTGATTCAACCGCTCACTATCTCATAAAATATTTTCTTTCTCCAATCTAACCTTATATTTTAATCAAAAGTATTACCAAAGACCCACCACTAACTATCTTCTAAAATCTTGTGCCCAAGAGAAATGAATTTTTTTTTGAGACGGATGCAGTATAACACAGGCCACAGCGTACGCCTAGGGCTAGGAACCATCGTCCGCATCCATCCTCCTAGTGCTAGAGAATCATCCGCATAGGCTAGGATTTTTAGACTAATTTCGAATTAGGGCAATGAATACCTTGAATCAGAGACGGAATCACAAAAACTTCCTCCTTCGATCGCAAGATTACGGAATCACAAAAATTATGTCTTCCTGAAAATTTCAGAAATTTTCGATAGTACACAAGAAGGTACCGTTCAACTCCAGATGTAAATTTGTTAGTGAATTTATCATTTTACAATTCTTTTAGTGTTTGGTTACAACCATAAAACGAATTATTGATATTTTCCTACATTACATCGATGGCTAAAATTATTGATTTAGTTCTTGTATAACCAAAATCTGTTGAAGAATGAAGACACCTCAAAATTAACATATGAAAAACATTGCATAACCAAAATTTGTTTTTTCCCTACTTGACTTGTTAAAGTTATGAATTGTTAATGCCCTTATCTGGATGGGATTAGAATATCTTATATGTTTGTTGTAATGCCCTTGCCCTAAACTTAGGAATTGTTAATCCCCTACTCGACTTGTTAAACTTATCAATTGTTAATCTAATTTGCAGTTTTTCAAACTATATCGTAAAATCTGTTTTTGCCCTACTTGTTATGAATTATGTTATTGAAATAGAAATAAAGCATTTAAGGTGATGATTTTAAAAAAGCATTTAAAATATCTTGCTGAAACATCGTGAATGATTTGAGAATATTGATATTGCAGTGATATTGGGATTGACATGTGGCAATTATTGAGGATTACATGTCAGTATTGGCAGCCAATGAGAGAGCTCTAAATGGACAAGTTGGCAAATTCAAATCAAAATTAGACATCATATATAGCACGTAGATGGTTAACCTAAATTCAAATATGGTAAAGAGATTAACCAAATCACGGGATTTAAGGATTTTAAATTATACCGTATATATGACCGAAATTTAGGTTGATTAGTTTTTTTATATGATAGAATAATATATCCGAAATAATACAACTGTATTAGTTATTGTATTTGAATGCAATTTATATTATAGAATAATTTCGGGTATCTTTTGACGTGATTATAGTTTGTTACCATAAATGCAGGAGTTTTGATTTGAACACAAAACGGATTTGTTCATGAAATGCGTGGGCCAATCGGAGAATTACACGTGGCAAAACCGGCCAATGAGAGAGCTCGGAATTGCCTAGTTTTCAAACCCAAGTCAAATTAGAGCTCATATATAGGAGAAGATGTATACATGCATGAATGACATCCATGCAAACCAATATTTGGGGGTCCCTCATCAAATACATTAATGTGTCTTCCATTATCATTTCATTTCAAAAATCAATGATTTAGATTGAGTTCTGCTGGTTCTGTAGCCTTAATTGGTTCTGATTTTAACATATATGCGTGATAACATATATGTATACATGCATGAATTACCTACATGCAAACCAAAATTTGAGGGTTCCTCATCAAATTCATTCTTGTATCTTCCATGATCCGTTGATTTTGAAAATCAATTGTTTAGATTGAGTTATAGACAAAAGATAGGGTACTCTATATAACTCTTCAATATATATATATATATATATATATATATATATATATATATATATATATATATATATATATATATATATATATATATATATATATATATATATATATATTATATATGTTCAGTCGAAAATTGAATAAAACTGAACACTAAAAAAAATTTAAACGACGAAATTTTAGTATCTTTCCTAACAACTTAAATATATCAATTATGTAGATTTGTAGAATTGAGTGAGAAAAGTGGGAGTACAACAAAGAAAAATGAAAGCCACATGTAAAAAGACCATGTCACCCTTAATTAGGTGTGAGATATGAGTCTACAGTGTAGTGTTTGGTATGATCGTAGCAAGCAACCATATTGTGCTCTACATGGGAATACCATCCCCATCTGCTAGTGGTATGAAAAAGTGAATGAGTTCCACCAAATTATTGTTATGAAAAAGTGAATGAGTTCCACCAATTTATTGTTTTTCTCTCACAAAATGCCGTGAAGATCCATGATCGTGACCACTCTTCTACCACGAAAGGATTTATCACATGAATATTTTTATGCTTTCGTTAAAGTTAACTAACTTATGTTAAAAGGATTTCTCACATGAGATGAAACACATCTAATAATTTTAAGATTTTTTAAAATTATATAAATAATCATCAGTAAATTTATTTTTCTATCAATTCATTAGATGCATTGAATATATTTTTAATTGATCAGGAAATATTAAGTTCATTAAATACGTCTTATCTCTGTCAACCCTATTAAAATTAAGAAAATTATCATTTTATCTTTTTTTTTTCTCAATTTAGATTTAAAGTTTATAAACATCTACTCTCCTTGTCTCCCGTACACTTTTGCATACATCGTATTCTCCGTACTTAAACAGCAACTACACTTGGCATTCTTCATACTTGATAAATAATAACAAATGAATTTTGTATTTTCGCTTTCAGAGTAAAATTTGCTAGAAAATATGGATTTTGTGCACTTATTGAATAACTTAATTGTTCAAAAATAGGAGATGTTTTAATTACAAAGTAAAACATCCATGGCGTTTTATAACGAGTTAGAATTAAAAACAAGATCCGGTTCAGTCTAAATATTTCGAGTTTAGAACCAGTTATAGCCAAAAACAACATAATTAATATAAAATGCATCTTGAGTTAGACTACGAAATGTGATTCGATTTCTAGAACCAGAAAAACCAAAACCGGAAAAATCAGAACCGAAAATACCGATAACCGAAACAAAAAACAAAAAGAGGAACTGATAACCGCCCCAAAACTAAAAACCAGATCCTACGGGGTTTGGTTCGGGTTCGATTTTTCTAGTTAATTGCATACACCTAATTTTATTAACAAATAATAATAATATTAAAAGATTTACCCTTCTTTTTATTTTTATCAAACTCATATTTGACCATGAAACCATCTGTAGAAAAGCATTCAGCTTTCAAAAGAGAAATAATCCGTTTTAATTATGTTGTAGAAAATCGATGCATTTCTTCAAGGCATAACACTGGAAGGATCAACAATGGCTCAATTAAACCCAAAGGCGATTCATTCAGTAACTTTTTCTCATACCACATCGCTGCCATGAATAAACACAGGCAACTATATATTGAAGATCGGTAGAGCATCAAGCACGACCTTACTTGAACAGGATCTGTTCTATAGGCTCGTACCTTTGTATTCTTGATTCCTAAGAAGACAGAAACCTATGTCTGGTTGATGAACCCAGACCACCTAATCAGAGCGTGATTAACAGAGCTACTTGGTCTTGACCTTACTTGAACAGGATCTGTTCTATAGGCTCGTACCTTTGTATTCTTGATTCCTAAGAAGACAGAAACCTATGTCTGGTTGATGAACCCAGACCACCTAATCAGAGCGTGATTAACCGAGCTACTTGGTCTTGACCGTAGCTCAGTAGAGGATCGTTGCCAGCCCATCTGGCATGGTTAGTTGGTTGTCTGACAGACAACAATCTTTTTGGTATGTTGACTCTTCCGTTTTGGTCCTGAAGATATGGAAATATGTCAAGTTTAGAAATGCACCTGAAAGAGATTGCTTCTCTGCTGTTGTTATAGTTATACTCTGCATCTCTCTCATTATCAGTTTTTAGAGTATTGGACTTATTTTTGTTTTTCTCCACTATATTGTCACTTTATCATGGTGATGAGCCAGCTCAAATATCTATCATAAAAGCGCAAGATTATGGTGGCAATGGAAAGTGATTAGTTGAAGCAAACTGCATTCTCACTTCTTATATTTATGTTGCTTAGCTTTCAAAGCCTTTAAGCAACACATGAAGATCAATCTCACAAGGAAATTCACTGATTCAAGTGCTTATTTTACACTATGTATGCTTAGCTTTGGTTAGACATAGTATTCTCTTAATGATTCCTAATGACTTCGGTTCGAACTTTAGTTGTGTACATCATGAGCAAAACTCGGCAACAATATTTTTTTTCAAGAATATATTTTTTTTGGTCATTTTTATTTGATGATGGCTTAAAGAATCGGAATTTATCAAATACTCAAAGATCTAGTTATCTTATTATAACAACTGTAAACAACAGAAACACATCCAAATATTATCTCATATAGCTTGTGATTATATGATTTATGATATTTTTAGTATCACATTATCACTTTCAAAAACACACATATGGACACCCGAAAATTAGATTATTTTTATTTTTTTTAATTTCTTTGTTTTCATAAACCTTATTATTGAACACTAATTATGTTTCCACCATTGATTTCTCCTAAGGCAAACTCACATCTGAATTTTTGGATCAAGGGTCAAAAAATGAAGTGGAAGACATCTCAAAGGAAGAAATTCATGAACTACAAGTTTTGAATTTTTAAATCATTATGACATTAGAGTTTTGAATAGCTGAAATTTCAAGTTTCTGTCGTTTATAGGAGTTCAAATTGTTGTCATGTAAGTAAATGATAAACTGTATATTTTTTTGTGCTTTTAGGGCCTGGATATCAGTTGCATTTGGGATGGGTGAAGAAATTGGGCCATTTCATGTCAATAAAGATGGAAAGTCCGCTTACTTGAATCCGTATTCTTGGAACACTGGTGGGAGTTCATATAACAATTTTAGCAAGAGTTTGATAATCTGAACAGTTATTTAATTGTTTAATAATTATTAACTGATTTGCAGTTGCAAATCTATTGTTTCATGATTCCCCTGTTGGTGTTGGTTAAACACACACACATTTGTGTGCGTGTGTGTCTTTTAGATGCTAATAAACTTGTCTTAATTTATATTATTGTGGTATTCATTCACTTCAATTTCTGTTGAATTGGCTTGAACGATTTCCTCAATATAAAGGAAGGGATTTCTATCTATCAGGCGAGAGCTATGCAGGTAAATATATACATCGTTTATTGACCTCAAAAGTCAAAATAGGATTTATGGTAATTTGATTAGTTTTGACTTTTGTCAGGACATTATGTTCCTCAACTAAGCCAAGCAATTGTGAGATATAACAAAGCGAATGTGGTTAGTCCAATTAATCTCAAGGGTATCCATTTCTCTCTTTACTACTTGTATCTGCAAATTTGAGAAAAAGAAATATTAGGTATTTTTAAAATTATGTTGTTTCCCTGTGACCCAATTTATAACCACTACAATGAGCATATCTACAAAAAAACATATCAATGTGATTATAACAAGTTAATTATGTTGTGCGGTGGTGTTGTAGGGATAAACTGGAAAGATTCTCCTGTATCGGTGCTTGATGCCCATATATACATACAGATTCTGAATCTCATTATTTTGGTGTGGGTCCCATTTGGTGTAAATAGGTGGGAGGATGGGTATGAAGGGTTGACTTTTGTAACATTCAGGGGGCGGGGCATGGCATAAGCTTCCTCCTCAAGTCTTTTTTTGGCGGGAAAGTCAATGGCACCATTTGACCAAGTGATCGAATTCAAAACGTCTAATCCAGAGCAGGCTTCTGATGGTTTTACACTCATGTAAAAGTTAGCTAATTTTGTACTTTGATATTGGAAGAGTGTTTAGTAGTGGTTTTTAGGCAAAACAGAAGAAGATGAAATATGAAAGATATTTGACATGGATGTGTATTGTATTGTGGAGTTCTTTTCATCTTTATCTTTAGGTCTACTTGTACTCCTTACATGCCAAATATTTGGGATAAATAAGTAAAATTCCTAATCATGTACTTTGATTTTGTCAAAACCCTATAAATAAACAACTAGTATTATTCTAAAAACATCCTGACATAACAATTACACTAAAAAATTCATTTGCCAATTATAATTTACATTCACAAATATTAAGTGATGCTTAAATTATAATTAAATGTTAATATGCTTACAAAAGAAGACTTTATATCCTTTAAATAATGTAGAAAGACAATCAATACATTTAAACTATTTGGAAATACATTTAGATGGTTCAGTTCGGTTCGGATAATCACGGGTATTTAAGTGTAAAAACTGAATACAAACCGCATTGAATTGGGCTTTTCGGGTTTCGGTTTCGATCATGCGGATCAGTTGTTTTGCTGTTTTTGGTTTTTTAACACCCCTGATATTTATTCGTTTTTTCTACTGAAAAAATAATTTGAACTAGGTAATTTTTACATATAGTATGTATTTAGTAATTTATTCACTTAAAATTATTTTAATGTCTGAATCATTAAAATTTTGTATATATATGATTTGAGAGTTATAAAATCTTTCATATCATGTAAAACACTAACAACTCGACAACAATAAATTATCGACCAAAATTACAAAATAACAAATCAGATTAAAACCGTTTTTAAACCTTGACTTGGAAAAATATATGTTTTAAAACATATATTTTTTATGAATTATCCCCTAAATTAATGTATAGTTTTTTTATACATTTAAAGATAACCGTGTCATTAATACAAGAGAATTCATTTCTACTTCACAATTTTTAATGCCTATACCACACATTATAAATCTGACAGTTAATTAAATAATTAAACTAAGTAATAATTGAGATATACTCCCTCCGTCCCTAAATAAAGTTCCCATTTCACCTTCAAGTTTTGTCCCTAAATAAAGTTCTCATTTCTCAAACTTAAGGGACCCACTTAATATAATAATATTATTACCAATACTTTCACCACTAACTATCTCTTAAAACACTTTCTCTCTCCAATCAAACCTTATATTTTATTCAAAAGTAATACCAAATACCCCACCACTAACTATCTCCTAAAATGTTGTGCCCAACACAAATGGGAACTTTATTTAGGGACGGAGGGAGTATATAATATTACCTCCGTATCAAAATAAGTGATACATTTGGGAAATTGTGGTTTTTGAGGCAAAAGATTGGAAAGTGATTTAAAATAGTATAAGTGGATAGTTAGTGGATAACCCACTTCTTTTGGATGTAGTGAAATTAATGATGTTTAAAAGTAAAAGTAAGGGTAAAAGAGTAATTTTACTTTATTAAAGTAGATAGTTAGTGGAGAAGGGGTCCCACTTTTTTGCCAAATAGGAAAGATTTTGAAGTGTATCACTTATTTTGTTTCACCCCTTTTAGGAAAGTGTATCACTTATTTTGATACGGAGGTAGTATAAGTTGTGATGTAAAAATCGTCCATTTTATCAAAATCCTTATTAAAACGTAACAAAATGAGAAAATTGTCGGAATAAACTTAATACGACGTCGTACGATTTAGAACATCGAATTCCGCTGCGCACATATATATACCTCTTTCCCCCAAGTTCGTAAATCATGTACAATACAAGATATCAAACCCTAAAATCTTCAAGAAGGCGAAAATTGCGAGGCAATCGGCATCATCAACGACCACCACTACCATAACCCTAGAAAACGCAGCTCCATCGCAGACAACAACCCTAACGTTAACGCTCAATCCAAGGAAGAAGAAGGTGACATGGAAAGAAGGTACCGTCGATAACGAATTCCTTCAAAAAAAGAGCTCAAAAAAATGCTGCATCTTTCACAAAGAAAAACCTTTCGATGAAGATTCTAGCGACGATGAGGACTGTCACAATCATGATCATGATCATGATTGTGCCGGATCGAAGGAGCATGACGGAGCATCGACGAGCTAGGTTTTTTGTATCCGGATTTTTTGTGAAATACAAGCTGTTGAAACGATTTGAGGAAAATTGCATGTGTATATAGAAACGTAATCATGATTTTGATATGTCGAATCAGATGCACTGGATCTGAATTTCTGATAATGTATTAGGGCTGGATTTGTGTGTTATTGATGGAAGTTTGATTTCTATGTGGATTATGATTGATATATGAATTCTAGATTCTTGATTGTAATATGGTTTTCATATGGCTTATCATATAAACACAAACACTATATAATATAAATATTCTCATTGACTATGGTTTGATTATTTGGTTATAAATTATAATGTTATGTCAGTGAATGTGCTATAGATATCTGCTGCCTCTTTGTTATGTTTTTATGGCTTTGACTGTGAGTAATTTGAACGTGTAATGGTGTAAAAGGTCTAGCATTCAAATTGTTTTATTAGACTCTGCTCGTGGCCTATGTTTTCCGGTATGTTTTGTTTAGTTGAGGTTGCATATGTTTATACAGATAAAATAATTGTAATATTGGTTTTGAAGCACATATTAAAACTGATGTCTTTTGGGATGTGGACTTTGAATTCATCAATTATATACATCTGAGTCTGGCAAGACAACAACTCCAAATGGTTTGAACCTTTTCTGTTGTATGGTTTTCAGTTATATTGTTAAAATATGGGTAGTTGTTGCTGTTTAGTGATTTGAGATTATTATAATACATGAAGCATCTCTTCGGTCTTTACTCGTTGCTAGTTTTCTGCATTTTCCTTATATATGTTATGTGTTTTTACTTTAAAGAAAACTTTTTTGATAACCTCACACAACAGGTGTAGCTGAGTTAACTTTCTGCAAGTCCAAATACATTTTACAAACAAATTCTAGTATGATGATATGTACAAGTATATGTAGGGGTGTGTACCGGACCGGACCGGTAAACCCGGTAACCGGAAAAAGGAAATTTCAAAGACCGAGAACCGGACCGGTTAAACCGGTTCTGGGCCCGGTCCGGTTCGGGTCGGTTCGGTCTTCAAGCGGGTTTAGAACCGGTAAACCCGGTTTTTATGTTTGCCATCCGATTACACATTTTTAGTGCATATTTTCATCTTAAAATATATACCTTAAATATTTTAACGTGTTTTTAATAAAAGTATAATGTTTACGGGTGTTCAAGGGTTGCTTCGAGTAAAATATGTTTGTATTAAAAGTCTATATACCTATTATTTCGACATATATATATATATATATATATATATATATATATATATATATATATATATATATATAGAGCGGTTCATGCGAGAACCACTAAAATTGCGAGAACCACTTTCTAGCCAATCATTTTGCTTAATTACATTTTTTAATCTAAAGGGTATTGTAGTCTTTTTAACACTAAAATCTTTTTATTAAATCCGGTTTCCTTAATTAAATTAATTCATTTTTAACCTCAATCCTATTTGTTAGGATCCGAATTTCGTAATTTGTAATTTTTTCGCAATTCGTATGTGTTCATTGATGAACGCCTAAAAATAACTAAAATTTTTTTAACCATATTTAATCGGTGCCGGTTCCGGTTCGGTGCTGGTTCCGGTTCGGTGCCGGTTCGGTTCCGGTTTTTATGCACACCCCTAAGTATATGTGCAGCACGCACAAATATACAATAAGCTACCAATCAATCAAATCACAACAATCACCCACTTACATTAGTTAGAAACAAAAACCAGTTGTAGATCAAGTAGCAGTAATTTCATAAGCAGCAGGTCATCAATTGGTTATTCACATCATAGCCAAAAATGCAGCATTGCCTGTACTTATGTTACAACAAACATACTTAATTGTATTAAAATGCATGAAAATATCCTAAATCTATTTATTAAGATTCCTGCAATTTTCCTTAGAGTTTATGAAATCATATTTCGCACATAATTGAGGGAATTGAATTAGCAACTCATAGTGTTTATTGTTCTTGGTAAGGAAGACACTTATGTGGGTTAGTACCCCATGTCTTTGAGGCATTGAAATAGATGGTGATTTTTTACATCACACTTTTTAATCCCTCTACCACAATAGTTGCTCTGTGTTTGTACAGTTTGTAGAATTACTTGTACAGTGTGGTACAAGCCATAAAATATGTGGTGTAGAAATTAATTCCCAAAATAGGAGAACAAGTAATATTCTCTATTGTCCACAATCAAAATAACGTACAGCCAATAGTCAAGAGCACAACTAAACTGTAAAATTCTACCACATGACACAACAACAACAAACGATGTCAAAGGTGGGGCATACATGAGGTGAGATATAGACAATTATATCTCTACCCAAGAGTACAAAGACTGTATTTCGAAAGACCTCCGGCAAAAGTGTCTCGTGGAACAAAAAAAAAAGTGAAAAAACTTAGCTCATGACACAACATACCAACAAAATGACTTGTTTTTTTGTGCTCAATTAATCATGTTAATACTCATGGAGGACACAAATAAAATTAAAATTGGATCCGGAAACTAAAGATAAAAATGGTTGTTTACATTACACTAAGTAGCTATTCCATATCTCCAACTAGTCCACGGGAACCTCAACTTCCATCTTCAACCCACTGTTGCCAAGAATCTGCAGTTTTGAAGCACAAATGTTTATTATGTAGTTACCAAACAAATAATTCATCTTTCTAAACCAAAATTAATTAAAATGAAAACCGTATTAGTGACTAAAACCCGCTTGCAAAGTGCAAAGAAATTGAGTTATTATCTGGGTTCAGTTAAATCACCTTCATGAAGTCGGATTTAACTAATAAAGAATCCTTTTTGTAACCGGCTTCCTCAAGAACTTGTGTCAGAACAAGCTGTATAAAGATTATTATATAAAATATCAACTTATAGAAATGAATTGACAGTTAGGTTGTTATAAACTCACCTCCCTTTGTTGTTCAGAAATGAATTGCCCTGTTAAATCTCGTAAAACGTCTAACAAATCAGAGAATGCAACCTTCCCATTGCCATCAGAATCATAAACCTTAAATATGACTGCAAAATCCATTATTTATCATCCTTAAATATGTAAAATTATTATAAAATAAGACAAGGTAATTACATTCCACTTTATGTTGTAAGGTGGCACGAGAACTGAATGCAGACAAAAATGCCACAAACTCCTTAAAATTCAATCCGTCAATCATCCTGAATAATCTCTGACACAAGAAATTAAAAGTCGTTGATAAATTTATACTTTGATGATTAATTTAAGTACAATAACAACACAATCAAAGATTAAGCTAGGTTTGAGCTTAATTAGAGGATGTTTGGGATATCTTATTTAAAAGTGCTTATCGAGTTTGAAATAAGAATAATGTCAGAGTGAAATAAACCTGAGAGAGGGGATTGACAGCGAACTCCGGTACTGAAAGGAATTCGTCAGCAGAGATGAATCCACCACCATTACGATCCAATTGACAAAACCTTTGGTACAACGAAACTATCTCTTGTTGCGAAACTACAATTAAAATAAAACCAAAAATTGCCGTTAAAAAAAACAAAAATTAATTCAATTTACATTTTGAAACCAGTTAAACAGCTACTTGATCACTTACAAGTGTTGTTGCAATGCTCCTGGACTTCTTCGATGTCATATTGAGTGAGCATTGACGATGTATTCCCCATGATTTCGACAAGTTTTTTCCGCTACTTCGAGGAGATGGAGGAACCCTAAATTAGATGTTGCAGTTATTGAAATGTGTGAGATTTGAGGAAATATATGGGAGTGATTTGGTAAGCAGCACACCAACAACAACAACAACAATCAACAAATTCGTTAAGCTAATAAGCTGTGATCTTGAAAGTGGATTTGGGAAAGTTTTGACTTTTGACCAAATCGCTTTTCACTTTTTAAGGCATCCCCATCACCCCCAGCTTATTATTTTTGCCACATCATTCTTTCACTAATCAAAAAGCTTTTTATAAAAAGCCTCTCCAATGGTTAAGCCTATAGGGTATGGGCTTCACCACCACACCATTTTTTCACCACATCATCTGCCAGCTTTCAGCAGCCACACCACAACACTTTATCCAGAAAATATCCACCACACTACACCACACCATTTTTTTCCATCTCATCATTTCTTTTCCATTTATTTTAACAAAAGAGATTTAAATTATTCTTTTAAAAATAATTACCATTTATTAGTATTTAATCTTAAAACAAACTATTTAATTTTATATATTTTCATCTAATTTTCTGTAATAAAAAACATATCCCAAAGCCCAAAACAAAAAATTTGCCCAAAGTTTAAATAACAGCCCAAAAGAAAAGCCCAAAATATAACATATATTTAAAAGAAACCCTAAACTTTGTCTTCTCCATTTCTCCAAAACACAGCAGCCATGGAACCTGGTGAGTTTTTTTTTCCTGTAATATTTCTCTTCCAAAAAACCTTGTGACGTCTAAATACCATCGAATCTCTCGCTCCAACGGTCGAAAAAGACGCCCCCGCCCGTTAACACGCGTGCCCGTGGCCACGCCTCTCCACCACCGCACCCCACGCCGTGTAGGAGGCGGTGTTCCCCCTTGCCTCCACGTCGTTGCCCATCTCCACCTCAGCACCACGACCACTGGATTTGGCCTATACCGTTCAGCCTGAGCTTTTCAAAAACTTTTTCTTATTAATAGTTACTAATTTACCTTTATCTATCTTCAATGTTTTATAAATACTCCTCATGTGTATAATTTGACAATTTTTATAACATTTCATAAAACTTAACATTTTTTAAAATACGAGGCAGCATGGCCCGTGCGATGCACGAGCTTTGTTCTTAATAAGGGGTTATTGGTATATGCCACAAAGTACGAATAAAAAAAAGTGTGTCGGAGGAAAATGTAAAGTAAATAAACATGAGTGTTTATATTAGTATAATACAAAACATGCTATAACACATAAGTGCCACTACAAAGATCTTCGTGCTTTGTATTTTATAAGTAGAACTATGGATAAACGATGATATCTTCAAGGGAGACCGGCAAGTTGGTAAAAAGCAATGTTTAAAAGTTTATTAAACAGAAATAATTATAACTGACCTGGTTGCAACATAAATATAATATATAATGAAAAATCAATATCAATTTATGTATTTCAACTAAAATGTTATTAAAATTGTAATACAATTTATGTGTTTAGAAAAAATAAACTAAAAAGAGGATAAATTAATCTTTTTTTTTGGTTGTATTAGGTTTAATTTCTTTTTAAAAAACTTTTTCATTAAACTTAAATATAAATTAATTCACTGTAAAATATACTTTTCATATTCAATTATAAGTCTAAACAATATTATATGATTTCTAAAATCTTTTATTTGTATAATTTTATTACTACAAAGGTGAATGTGGAAAATTATGGAAAGTTAAGTATCCAAACAATTACATGTCATATTCTCTGTATTAAATTCTCTGTATCTTAATATGATGTATGCTTAATAACTATTTGATCACCAAAATCTCTATATAAAATTCTATGTATAACTTACTCAATGAAAGATAATATGTCCCATAACTATTGTGTCTCCTTACAATTTTTCAAGAACCTTGCATGTAAATTAAACAAACCTGGACCAATAATATGCAAATAAAAGTTATAGGGCGTAATATGCATTCCACGACCTATATTTGAAGTTCATGTGTGTGGTCAACTGAGCTCTTAAATCAAATAATAAACTATAAATCGAGTTCAAATATACATCTATTCGTCAAGAGACAACATTTATAGGGGTACATGAAGATGTATTATATTACACCATTTTGACTCCATCCTAACTTATTAAGCCAAAGGATTCTTGTACTAAGATTAATAACGATTGTAAAAACAATGTAGTAGAGCAACTACCTTTAAATTTGCATTTATGATATTGTCACCCTATTAATCCATTGATCACCGCGACCATGTAAAAAAGTTAAAAGACACTAAGCAAAATTAATTTTTCAAGCAACGTTATCTCTTACAAAGATACCAGTTGCAAAAGAAAATATATTTTATAATATTATATGTTACCAAGATTAGCAATTCAGGTTATCATGTATACCCGGGTCCAAACTTCAAATAGTGGTTCAACTTGTCCAGTTTCTTCAATCCGATTCGAGTCAAAGTTGTTATTAAGCAAAAATTACAAAGAGATTTTGGGAAATAGATAAACAATTGACAATAAAATCACATAAAAAGGAGAAGTACGGTAGCGTTTGTTACTAGGTAAAATATATAAGTAAAAACAATAATATACAGAAACTTTTTTTTTTTTGAAACAACTTTCATATTAACAAACTAGCTAAAAGCTAGCAAACACAACGTACAAGAGAAAACAGAGTTAATAATTACATGGTAAAATAAGCCATTCGGCCCAACTAACTCTAAATTTTGGCCGACGATTACATATCCAAAGGAACGCTACTTCTTTAATCGAATCAACTAGCATATTCCTTCGAGCTTCACCATTATTAAAAGTAATTGCATTCCTATGCCGCCAAAGAATCCACATCACGGTAAGAGCCACCGCCTCAATAATCAACTTAGTTTTGGAACTAAGAGAGCTAACATCCAAACTGTGCAAAAACTCATCCATACTCTCTACATTTGTGTCAATGACTTGCAACCAGTTCCCTATAGCCCTCCAAACACTTCTCGCAACTTCATACGTCCAGAATATGTGATCCACCTCTTCCACACCATCCCCGCACATAACACACTTAAGATCATCGAACATAATTCCCCTCAGCAAACAATTAGCTTTTGAGGGAATACGATTCAAATTTATTTTCCAAAAAAGAATATTAACTTTCCGAGGCACTAAAGGGTTCCATCGAGTCTGCATTACGGAAGAAGGAAGAATTAAGTTGTCAAGCCACCTTCTAGTACTCTTGACTTCATAAACTCCATCACCCCCAATGTCCCATCTCCAATCATCCGCATCACTTGACAACGTGATATTGTGGACGACCCGATTTAAATCACGAACCTGATCCTCTTCTCTTCCTCCCCGGATGGCTCGACGCCAGCCCTAGTTAACCGAGCCATTCTGAACTCGATTCGCCACCATACAATCGTAATCCGACTCGAGTCTATAAAGTCTCAGGAATCTGTCCCGAAGAATACTCGAGCCCACCCATTTATCACTCCAAAAGCGAATCGATCTACCATTACCAACATGCCTTTTCAAATGAGATAAAAAATCTATCCCATCTTCTTTGAATCTGTTGTTCATTTTCACGATTTGAGCCCACGGTGTCGACCCAAGGCCACGAGAATTTCCCAGATCCAAAGCCCCGTTCCTACCATAAATCACCTTCACCACCTTCGACCACAACATATTCTCATTTTTTACAAATCTCCAAATCCATTTCAATACAAGCGAAATATTGAAAGCATAAAGACTACCAATATTTAAACCCCCGTTTTGGTACGATCCCAGCACCGACTCCCACTTAACCCAATGAATCTTCCGTTTTTCCTCGGTACCACCCCAAAAAAAGGAAGCTCTGAGCTTTTCTAAAACATTTGCAACTACTTTCGGCATAACAAACAAGGACATATAATAAATGCACTTTTTTTTAAAATTTTTTTTTTATGATTTTGGTACGTGGAATAATTTTGAGACGGAGAGAATATGTTATTTGATAAAACAGTTAGAAACTAAAAATAAGATTCACTATTTTTATCTAAGTCTTATAGTCTAGTGATATTATAGATTTATGTAAAGTATTGTTCATGACTTATAGGTGAATTTAAGTCCTGCTCTAGATATAAGAGTAGATTACTAAAAGGACCAACTCATCTATTGATTAGATGACACATTTGATCATTCACCTATAGGTTTTCTTTAATTTTGTCTGTGTCAACAAACAATTTGAATTTTTTTTTTAACAACACTTAATCTATTTATTTTTTTCCATGACGAAATTTGAACCAGTAACCTATTAGTTATTGATAACATCTTAAATTAATCTCCAATACCATTAAACTACAAAGCGCTTGGGTAATAAACATTTTAAAATACCTCAACTTTTTAAAACATATCTAAGTCACAGAAAAAAAAGGAAAAGAAAAAAAAAAAACTTTTTAAACCCACCGGTAAATACAAGTCATCATCTGTCTGTATCACACTGTATCTATATATAAACTCACATCTCGATATCTATCGCTCTCTGTGGCCTGTTAAACCCTAACTTTCTCTCCGGTTAACAATGAAGTTCAATCTTCCAGATGCATATGCACACGACCACTACAATCCAATATATCACACGCACTCGTCCTCCGGTTATACGGCTCGAGGTTTGTAATCACTAACTGATTTTGTGTGTTTTCAATTTTATGATCATAGAGAATATTGAGGAAAATGTGAACTATCGCTCGTTATGTACGTCAAATTCTTATAATTTTTCAGACGCGAAGGTGTGATTGTATTGATTTTTTAAGTTGCAGAGGGATATCCGAACAAAAATTATGATGGAAGCCATGTAGTACCGGGCATTTTCTCCGGACATTTCGAAATGAGGGAGGCTACTCAACGGGAGATTGAGAAAGAAATGATCAGAGAAGAGATAATTGCAAAGGAGATTGAGCGTAGGCGCATTTTAGTGAATGAGGTGCGGAATGAGTTGATGATCGAGCGGCAGATGGCGATGAGAAACGGCGGAGGATTTTGCTCGGCGGTTATGCCGCCATTACTGACACCATGCCACAGGCAACCGATTGGACTAGAGGAGAGACTAATAATGTCCATTGATGAAAGGTATAGCCATGGTGGCCGCCGGTGTGAAACTAGGTTTTCGGTTTCCCCATTTCAGCAATTGGGCGATTTACCTAATATTAAAGAGATCCATTCGCATCTCCCAGTGGACAACAAAAAGGAGGTAATTGATTTGGTTGGTATCAGTTATTTTCTTACATTTTTTCTGCATTTTTCATGAATAACTACCGTATATTTCATTATGTGTGTCGCTGGTAATCTATAAATTGCATATCAAATTGAGATTCATATGCAGCTTTCATTGAATATATTTTGTACTTTTGATAGGACTATGAACAAATTAATTTCTTATTGTAGGGTAAGGGGGATGTATCTGGAACAAAACGAAGATCAACAGCACCAGTTTCTCAAGGTACAACTGATAATTCAAAAAAGAAAGTGAAAGAGGAATGGAGTTGTGCCATCTGTCAAGTGAGTGTCACAAGTGAAGGTGGTTTGAACCAACATCTTCAAGGGAAAAAACACCAAGCTAATGAAGCAAATTTAGTAGCTCAGAAAACCGGTGCTAACTTTGGTCTTGGGGTTACACACAAAAAACCAACAGTCAACCCGACCTCCTCAGAGCAGAAAAAGGCTCAAATAACAAGTAAATCAGTAACAGAAAAAACATCTTTAGAAAACAAGAGATGTAAATTTAGGTTTTGGTGTGATTTATGTCAAGTGGGAGTTCCTTCTGAAAAGGCCATGAATACTCATAAGGAAGGAAAGAAGCATTTGGCCAAACTTTATCGAAAGGGTCAACTTGAATCTGAAAAGACATGTGACATTGCTGATAAAATTAAAACGGAAACAAAGAAGGCAACGGTTATACAAGTGGTTGAAACCGTTGAGGATGAGAATAAGACGAAAACAGGTTTTGGTGAAGATGCAAGTATCTGATGAGTTGGTAATGTGTTGTGTTGTACAGTAGTTTCCATTGATATTACTAGTATTCTCTTGCTTAAGCTAATTACTTTATGATCCCATGAGATATTTTGGGGCCTCCTGAAAATTTTTAACCCAAATCCATCAAATGTCTAGTTATTGCATTAGGAAGGCTTCCCCAGTCTTTAATTATTAATCTAGAAGACCTTTATTTGATGTCAAAAGATGTTTCCTTTACTCTTTTATGATGCTGGTGTGCTGATGTTGTTTATTTAAGTATTCTGGATTATAAGTGCTCTCTAGGTTGTCAAGCTTTGTTTGTCATGTACGTGACCTAACCGTTGAAATGGCCGTTTCCAAACCCTCTCATGGCTATTTTGTAATTGTTTATCTAATTAGGGATCGAATCTGTAACCTCTATGAAGTCATTTAGGAGCCCCTATTAGTAGGTTGCCTCTATGAAGTCATTAAGGTGCTCTTACCTTGCTGCTGATGATGTGTGGTGCATATTTATGGATAAAACTTTTTACCCTTTTGCCCTCACCTTTAATCCTATTTTATTCATCTTGCAACTCTCTCACGCCTCCTAAATAATTTGACACTTTTTTATATGATTTCATGTTATTCTGGATTAAATGGTAGGCAATTGTTTAAGATAGTTTTTAATTTTTTTGTAGTTTTAGGGATAAATCTCAACCATTGATTAATAATAATTAGTTTTCAAGTTTAATCACATATTTCATACATGAAAGGTGTTTTGGCCATTTGACACCCACATAAATATTTCCAACAATTTTTAGCTAACAATTTTTAAATGTTTCTATAGTAAAAAAGTTAATCTTATAGATCAATCATATAGATATCATACAATCAATACTTACGGGTACCTTGTTGGTGTTTAGATAATTCTTATAAAACAGTTTATAACCGTTATGATGAGAGCCAAACAACTTAAGCTTATTTGAAATAAGTTGACATATAAACATAAGAAATTTAAGTTCGGGTAAAGCTCATCTGAGGAGGTAATTAACCTAGTGTGTTAATCACTGCGTCTTTTCGATTACACAAACATTATTATTGGTAAGCTATTTGTTAGAAGTTTTTGTGACAATAAAAAGGCTAAGCTTGTTTTAAAAAGCCAATCAAAGCACCTCCTAAAAAAGCTTTCCAAACAAACCCAAAGATCAAATGTAAGCTGCATTTTTTTTAAAAAACCGTGTGGGATAATGCATATTTTACAATGATGATAACTATGGAACTATAAATTTACAATTTACTCCCATCAACTTTAATGTTTAATATCTTAATATTTTCAAAAAATTGATAGTTTACCCCCAAAAAAAATTATATTTCTATATAACTAAAAATGATAGTTTTTTTATAATAATTTTTTTAATACTATAAATGTAATTAATATATTTTATATTTTATATTTATTTATTTTTATTAATATTATTATTAATCATTTTCTTTACAACGTTGGTTTCAACGTAGTCTAAATTTCCAAAATAACAAATTATATTATCTTATTTTATCATAAAAATTTTAGGTTGACATTCGTTGTACAACGGAAACATTTACTAATGTAAAAACTCTTTTAAATGTCGTATGAAAACCCCTGATACACTCTACTACTTTTTAACAGAAATCATCATTCAAGGGAAAAGTGAGTGTGTGGCTGTCACATATCTAAGCTTAGGTGTTGAATCACCTAAAAATACATAGTTTTGGTTATAAAAAAAACTTATAACTCATTGCTCATCACATTAATACATTAGTGTATCAAAGCCCGTCCAAAACTCATCACTTATCTTAATCTTAATTATGTTTTTTTTTTTTTGAAATGGTGTTTCAAACTTCATATTCTTGAAATTGTGCTTATATTGAACGCATGTGCATACAGTGTGTATATAGTTTTTTTTATTGTGCAAGTGTTCTAATATCGTGGGAAAGTGACAAAATTTCGTAAAAAATAACTCGCTTGAGTTTTTTTTAACCAAAATTATGTAATTATGGGTGGTTCCACACTTATGCTTAGGTACGTTACAGCCACACACTCACTATCCCTTATATATAATTATTATAAATATTAAAATGAAATGGTATAATAAATTAGAAGCCGTATATGTTTCTATAATTCTATAGTAACAATTCTTTTAAAATATATTTATTCAATATGTATGTCACAAACACATTCCTCGTTTTAATAACATTGATACTGGTTTTATGACCACATATGTATTTAGTTAAAAGCAACATCATGGCCGGTGGCCCTGTATCTATTTCATGTTGATCAAATTATGAAATTAATATGGTGACTATACAAAATAAAAATTAGGAAATAGAAAAGGGTTTAGGTGAAAGTTATGTATTCGAGTTTCAAAGTTAGATGACCGCACTAATGATAATTACTAATTTCGTATGCTCCTATCCGTATTATGGTTATAAGATAACAAATGTTGAAAACGGTCTCTAATTTACACCATTTAAAGTAAAGATAATGCAAAAATTTCGGATTTTATCTTTTTAATTATATAAAAATTAATATTTTTATATTAAACAATGTTAGTACGTATCCATTTGTAATTCTAATTGATTAATTTGTTGCCAAGTAACTTTCTTTTATATTCACGCATAAGCTAAGCACAATCACATCAAGAAATCAAGAATCTAACTAATTCCTTAGGGTTTCTCAATTTGATCTCTAGAAACAAGTATGAATTCTAAAGGTAAGAATCGTAACACAAAATCTCTATCTCCTACTTCTGTAGGAAAATTTCCGTTCGAATTTAAGGATCCAGATCACACGATGATCATGAAAGGTGAAGGCTCAAACACGAAGAAGGTGATTAATCAAATCTTGTCTTCTTCTGAAGTTGAAGAGAAGAATCATGGAAGGGTATTTTGCATGGTATGCAAGATTTGGTTTTCATCAATTGAAGAACTCAACACTCACATGGTGGTTCATGTTATGGCTTTCACCGGACCTACACATGCACACAACGACTTCAAGAACGCCATTAAAGAGATTGACACCACTTTAATTAGTATTTGCAAACCTGCAACAACAACTTATAATAAAGCCAAGAAACCGCATGATATGGGGAAGAATGAACTAGAAAATCTAGAAGTTAGGAAAGATTTCCCCGTGGGTTTTATAAAAGGTGAAGGTACGCCAGTTTGTCGTTTATCCAACAAGATTTTTGATATATCTATGAAGTCCATGTATGATCATTTGTCGAGGCACCATGATGACGATTGGATGACATTTTTTGCATCATCTAACAACCACAATGTCAACAAAGGTGGTGAGAACGGTTGGGGGGTGATGAATCGTCGTTTAGGAGTAAGAGTTGCCGAGGTAAATGTTAATAATGATGTACGAATTGCTGCACAAACTCTAACGGTCATGGCTAAAGATCACCCAAAGTGGGAACCTAGTGAAGAAGATTTACAAATAATGGTTGAGGCTCTTTTGCTCCTTGGTAATGGTGATCCATATGTGGCTAAAATCAAACGTTGTAAGGGGCAAAGAAGTCATAAATACAAACAATCACATTGATGAATCTATGAAGACGAACACGTGTGTTGAAAACGAGAATAATGTTGAAGGGTTGATGGTTGCAACCAATGGTGGTTCTAAGTTGGTTTGTGACTTTGATCTCACTGAGTCACCTCCAATGGATGAAGGTGACAATTGAGAAAAAAATGGTGTAGGGAATATTTTGAAAACTTATTATGGCATAATATTACATGAGTAAATGTACATTTAGTGACATTACTTAACAAAAATAACGAATTGTATGTCATTCCTGTACCGAATTTGCAAGGTATTGGATTGATAGATGTGACGTTCATCGCAAGAAAACAATTACGGGATAAACTTGTGCACAACGACTTACGGCGTGAAATAATCAAGCATCTTTGGCAACTTAAATTGTAACGTAGCGCTCATAAAGAATGATTTTATTTTAATTTTTATTTTGTAATTTCCGTGATTTTAATATTAATGTATTTTAGTTTTCATAATTTTAATAGGTGTTAACATCAATTGACCAATCAAATGGATGTGAATAGTAACTTTGTATTATAAGGGTAATTTCCTCCATTTAAATTAAAATATACATAAAATAAACAAATGTGATGCCCTTTTAACACTTTCTGACTGACTAAAAATGACAATTTTAACTATAACACCAGGAAGTCACTTTCCCGCACCCTCACTTCAGTGTTTTAGCTTATAACAAAGTTATAGGCCAAGTTTTTCTTTTGGCGGGGTTAAAAACCACCCACACCGAGTCCTCTAATAGATTAAAGTGGAAAGTTAATGAGTATAGCCACCCGCCCTCATTTATTAAGTAATGTTAATGTTAATGATGTTTAAAAAAAATAACAGGAAAAAGGGGGGAAAACAATATTTCATCCAAAAACAAGCTTACTACAAGATTTAACACATGACGATGATAAAAGTTGACAACGATGTTTATCACATACTTACATAACACAAGTAACGGATCATCATCGGTCACAAACATGTTTTACCACAAACAAACCGAAAGCAAAGAGTAGGGTGACTCACAACACAAGTGACTTACGACAATCATTTAAGGAGTGTCTTGACAGTAGACTTAACATTGAGCTTCTTTAAGTCTGTATAAGACTGTCCACACCCCACAAACATCACAGGCGATCCAGATATGTAAACCATTGAAAGTGCAGCCCCAACCTATAAACCATAATTTTATTTATTTAACACCCAAAATATAATGAAAATTAATAAATTCGAGTAATACCTTATCATCTATGGTATCAAACTTGGTTAGCAAGATTCCATCAATCAACCTAGGGCTCGGTGAAGGTGACAGGTCGGCTAATTTCTAAATAAAAAACTCAACTTGTTAAATCTAAACATATGGATTATGATTATGTTATTTATTAAGAAATGATATAATAAGAACCTGATTAAACTTTGATAGTTGATCTACTGCATCATTACCCACTAATGCCTCCCCAACGAAAAGTACCAGATCTGGACTGTTTACATATATAAGTTTCGATAGTGCACGCATCAACGGTTCATTGTCCTGCAAATCCAAAAAGATACTAATTAAAGTAAACAACGGTTATTTTAAAGCAATTAGGGTTAATTATGTTGTTTTAATCCTCCAAGTTTTACTGATTTGGCGTTTTAAGCCTTTACATTTGTTAGGCTATGGTCTTATTCTTTAATCCTTAAACTTTCACCTATTTTACTGTCTAATCCTCAAACTTTTTCACTAATCTTTTAACTTACTAACACTACTATTATCACTATTATTTTTGTTACCTTGTATTGTTATAAAAAAATTAATATAAATTTTTATATTGAAGTTAAGGGACTGAACTATTGCAAGAAAAAAAGTTTAGGGGTTAAAATAGCTTTTGTAAGTATTAATTTTTGATTAACCTATAATAGCAGATCAAAATGATGGCTTTTTAACACGCTAACCAAAGTTTAGAGACTAGATCATCCGGAAAAAAGTTCAAGTGGTAAACGCCAAATCGATGAAAGTTTGAGGATTAAAACATAATTAACCCTTGAAAATTTTAATAAACTAAAGCTGGAATTATGTATCAAAATTAGAAGATGAAGAGTACCTGCATTCGACCAGCTGTGTCAACAAGAACAACGTCTGAACCATTACGGGTGGCCTCTTGAATGGCTTCCTTTGCAACAATTGCAGGGTCTTTTTCGTAACCTTTTTCAAATATAGGGATCTGAATGGAATATTTATAAAGTAAGGTGGTGTTTGATTTTGACTTAATCGACTTAATGGGGAAAAAATTATATGTGAAAAGACATAAGGAGTTTGTTTGTTTATGACTTAATCTAGACAGCATAACTTAACTGAAAAAGCCGATGATGCTTTCCCCATTAAGTCATAATTTTTTTTTTCTTTTTTATATTTATGAAATTTATATTAATTATAATTTCATGTTTTATATGGTATTGTTAAAAAAGTGTTTTATTTATAATGTTATTATTTTAAAATAAAATTTTTATTTTAAATTTTAATTTTATTATTTATATATCAATATTTTTTTATTATCAGAAAGTTCTATTTTAAAATTATATATCATTTTAATATGTTTTATTTACAATAATGAGACATTGGAAATTGAAAATTTGCCAAATTTTATTATTAAGACTATTCATTCAGTATGAAAAACAAATGAGAACACTAATTTATCCGGACATACATAATATATCAAGACAGACACTTTAACCAAACATAACTTAATGACTGAAAAAAACAAACAGCCCCTAAGAGGTGGAAGTGGGTAATGTTAGGAAAAATCATTAATAAATATATATATATATATATACCTGAAGCCTACGAGCATGAGTGCGAAGTTGTTCAACTGCTCCTGAACGAAATGTATCACATGCAGCCATCATCACATTGATCTCATGCTGCTGAAGCCAGTAAGCCACCTATAAACATGCATTTACAATTACACCATATATATCTATATTAACAAATATATGCAAGAAATTAGATGTGGAAAAATGGGCAGGTTGGATAACCGGTCAAAATTGGTGGTTTTTTGGCTGACTAATACATCTTTTCATCCTTTTTTTTAGATTTCTAAATAACTAACATGTGACATATGATTAGAAAACTAGAGTATTACAAAGTTATAACAATAATATAATTTTTTTCAATAAAACTATTTGGGTGAATGTCATAAAATGGTAATATACTTTAGGTGGCGATTCATCTTGGTAATTATAAGTTTTTAAGGTCCATTTGGTTGGTTACAAGCTTTTAGTGTGGCCTATTTTGGTAATTAGTGTTAAAAGACGTAAAAAAATTGATATAACCAAGTAGAGCACAGACACTTTTAATTACAAGAAAGGGACAGAAAAAAACTTGTAAATACCAAACAAGACCATAAAAAATTATAACTATAGTATACTTCTATTTTATGACATTTGACCAAACAATTTTGGAGCTTTTATGTACAATTCAAATGGCTTTTGACTGGTTTGACCCATATGACCCATTTCTTATTTACTCAAGGCTTTTAGCTTATAACCTATATGATCAATTAGATATAAATCAAAAAAAAAAAAAAAAGGTAACTCAAATCGACCCAGTTGTAGGAATAATTTGTGAATTTGTACCTTGGCAAGATTAGTGGATTTTCCAACACCATTAACTCCAACAAAGACCACAACATAAGGTTTGTGTTGTTCTTTTGCAACATGAACATCTCTCAAAATGTCAATAGATCGCCTAGGAGTTAATATACGAACAAGAGCATCTTCCATTGCACCCTGTACAAATCAATTATCCACAAATTAATTAAAAATTATATAAAATCATGAAATTTTGATAAAGTTAGGTCACCTGCACTGTTGATGAAATCCTAGTAAATGAAGCTAGCTTTTTTCCCTCCAGACTGACTGCTACCGACTCGCATAATTTCTCTGCTATTTCTTCAGCCTGATATTCATATACACATAAGGTTGACTTTGTCAATATCTT
Organism: Calendula officinalis; assembly: GCA_963853835.1. Lineage (NCBI taxonomy): Eukaryota > Viridiplantae > Streptophyta > Magnoliopsida > Asterales > Asteraceae > Calendula > Calendula officinalis. Next base: position 26,130,603 of record OY970832.1, read on the forward strand.
CCAACAAATTAACAAAAAAATAATAAATACTGAGAATACACATACCACATTCTTAGTCATAAGCCTGTCTTTTAGAGCCTTTAAAGCTGGTTCTAGATCTGCTTTCTCCAAATTTGCCTTCCCAGCTATGCTGAAAATATTAAAATTTTATGCTAATACAACATTTTATCAATTTTTATATTTCATAGTAAATTACACAAATCTTGCATTTGAATTTTATGAAATTACAGATCCTGTCCCTCAACTTTCTTTATTACACGGTTAGTCCCTAATTTTAAAACTTCAAAAAAATTACCTCTGAAACATTGAAGTAAACCACCCTTTTTTCTTTGAATCCACATTTTTATCACTTGTAATTTCATCATCTTCTTCACTTTCACTGTCACTACTAAAAATTTCATCTTTATCCATCATACTTTCACCTTTAACAACTTGTGGACCATTCATGTGACCATCACCATTTTCACTAACCGGATCTGTAAAATCCAATTTCTTCGGTTCTTCTTTCTCATCCCAAACTCTGTTCTTTTTCACAGGTTTTTTCTTTGGTTCCTCTTTAGAACCCTTGTTAACAACAGTATTACCTTTCTTCCCACCTTTAGATACAATCTTTTGCAGCTTATTTACATCAAAAGCTCCACCATTTTCTTTACCATTAACCCTATTTCTATTACCTACATCCAAATTACCCGTTTTTACATTATCATCATCATCTTTTTCACTATCTTTACCCGATTCAGCACCGTTACTCTTTTTTTTACTACCTCCTTCAAACCCTGATTTTTGCATCTGTTGTTGTCCTTGTTTTTTCCCGAGATTGCTAATGGGCTTAACCATAACTTGTTTTGATTTCTTCATTTCTTCAGACCGTGCTTCTGCTTCCTTTCTTAACTGCCTAAATGTGTCATCAAAATCATCATAAACCGTCCATTTTGGATCATAGATTTCAGAAAATTCCCGTTTCACCATAGCAAGTAAATCATCAACGTATAGAAGATGGAGAATTTTTTGATAAACTGCAACAAAAACGAGCCCGAGTTCGTTGTGAAATGTCCATTTTAGTGTATATGATGCACCGGGTACATCATATTTGTATGATGCTGCACCAGATCGCTCCTCCAAAAGGCAAGAACGGATTAAAGTATCGATTGGTGATCCCCTGAGAGCATTTCCAAGCTCTTTGCAGGTCCAGAGGATTAATTCTCCTCTGGTGAAAATTAGTAACTGTTCTAACATTTGTTGCCCTACTTATATCCCTGTGATTTATTAAAAGATAAACTAAATAAATCAATGAAAATTGACAAAATAACTACTTGAAACAACTACACGAGGACTGAATATATTGGGATGTTAGTGTTTTGGTAACCATGAATTTGCAATTAATCATTTAGAATTGAACATCCAGAAACCTAATTCGCTATCTTTTAAATTTGAAAAATCAATTTGAACTTCAACATCGTTAACAGAGAAAACTAAAAAGAGGCAGCGATCATAACAGAGAAAACTAAAATCCGTATCAGATGAATCGAGCTAGTATACAATAGTTTCAGCAGCACAAAATTGCTCCATTAAAATAATATCAACAAGATCGATTCAAAATCGTATAAACTAAGATCGGTCGGAATTTCAATATAAATGTCAGATCGGTTCAGTAATTTTAGATACACAATGGCACAAGCAAAGACAGAAGACAACTACAATTATAACCTCCAACAAACTTCAAAATTCAGAAACAGAATAACAGATCGCCAAATTATGCAACCCGGTTCATAATTGTGAACTGAAGACCACATCTTAGGGGGTGTTTGGGAAAGCTAGAAGGATTATTAGCTTATAAGCTTAACTAGCTCCATAACCCGCCCGATGGGCGGGTATGCTTCAAAATTTAGTACGTAAAAAAATATCAACAAAGATTAATAATTTTAAAAATGACATAATAATGATATATCTGTAATAATGAATTGGTATAAGAATGGATACATGAAGAGATGTTACATAAAATTTACAAACGAAATAAGACTTCTTTGTAAACGATATTTGCTGTTGAATTAGTGTAATTCCCATCTATGTCACAACAAATGACCTTCAATCCGTTCTTGTTCTTAACTCGTGATACAGCCATATAAAGCTAGCCATGTGAGAATACTGGTTAACCTATAGTCAACACAAACAACTAACTGTTTAGAAAAGGTTACAAAAAAATATAATGTAATACAAAAAGTCACATACAATTTCTGGCCCGCAGACTCTAATAATGTCTCCAAAGCATAATTGTGCTGATTTACGAACATTGTTGACTTATCCTGGTGACAAACAAAAATTAATTTAATAACTAAAATTGTGTATATTAAAAATAATTTTTTTTATGTTTTATAAAGTTTAAATACCGACACAGCAACAGCAACTGGTCTCAGCAATTGAATTGCATCAGGGAACTCAACTAATCCTGTAAGTTGTTTGGACAACTAATCAAAAAGGTCTTTGCGTCCTTCTGCTCCAAGTTTAGCATCAGTCAAAGAAGTAGTAATATATGGTACCTAAAAACGATCCATGAATTAACAGGAACTAAATTATCAAGAAAACCCAATATTAGAATAGATCGAATTAGTTACCAAATTATATAGCTGCAATTAGGGATTTAAAAAGTAATATAAAAATGAGAAAAATGTTACCATCTTATCAAGGTGAGTAGCAGCAACCCAAGAATCCAAAGTGTCTAAGGTACATTTTCTCAGGTGCTTTTTGTTGTCACCAATACATTTCACAACATCTGACAAAATTCCCTGCAAGAATTAATAATGACATATTAAATAATTTACAATTTATAAATGAATGGAGACAGGTGTATTTAATGGACCTTGCTTGATTTTTCTATTGCACATAGCAGAAGCAAGACCACTTAAAGAGGTCAAAGTAGCCATGATTAAATTCTTGTTGCTGTCATATAACTGACCTCTAAGAGCTCCAAATAATTCCACTAATAAGGATAAAAAACAATTAGAAATATATATTCACTGCAAAACAATCAAATTAATGAATGCAAAATCAAATTAATGAATGCAAATTATTAACAGTTCCAGTACGTTGAATACGCTTATTAGCTTCTTCCACAATTTTATTTACTGCTTCAATAGATTCCAAACGCATCTGAACACAATCAAAACCCATGTTAAAAAGATTTCATACTCTATAATAATAATAACTTAATAAACTAATAATAAATATATTTATGTTAAAAAGGCTTGTCAATTTTTTTTTCAGTGAACTGCTGATGAACAAAATACTTAAACCAGATATAACTTGCTGATGTAAATGAAAAGATTTGAAATTCTACAACAAAAAGCTACAAAATTTGTAATAAACTAAACGGTAGAAGCACCTGACGCACATTTGCAAATCGATGTCTAAATTCAAGAACTAATTCTCTTAAAGAATGATTTCTTTCATAATTAAGAATTATATGATACTATTTCCTTTTTCATATGCCAAACAAACTTGGAAAAAACTTTACAATATCTGAAAATTATATATAGTCTATGATTATCATCAGGGCCGGTCCAGTGTAATTTTAATACCCTGGGCGAAGTGGGAAAAAATGCTAGATTACAATATCTGGATTATTTTATATAGCATGTAACATATTATATCATTTTGCTTTTTTTGTTTCCGTGTTCGGAAAACTTGTTAATATGTTTAACTGGTCGATAATGATAAAATCTCATTGTTCTTTTGTTATTAATTTTTTTAATTTCATATAAGTTTGTGATGTTGGTATATACCATTACCAATATGAACCAACCAAGATTGTTGGTAGCCAAACAAATTGATACCAAGTAAATATACATAGTACCGTACAATGTTCACCCCTAATAAGAATGATTTAACATAGTTGCATATAAAGTTATAGATCTAGTTATTGTTGTCGTGGTGGTTTGAAACTAATATTTATGATAAATAAATAATTCATTATAAGTGCATTAATCAGTGGAAACATAATAACAAACCATGATTTTATAAGTATCAAACTTAATGCACGAGTTTCTAATACAAAGGATTACAAATCAATTACTCCGTATATCTACCATAAAAGTAGGTAACACCAAACATAATAACACAAATCAATTTATATCTTCCTTATTTGAAACATAATAACACAAATCAACAAAACTTTAGCACTGCACGATTCGGTTCACCCATCATAACCTGTAACAAAAGATATTTTTTGCATTGCATATAACCTTGTATACCAAATTACGGTTCCAGGTCGGGTAAATTCAGGTTTAAAAACGGGTAGAAGTGTAGAACCAAAAATTTATACTTTTTTTTTTCAAAAAAAAAAAAAACAATGAACTCCAACCTGAAATCAAAATCCAAATCCACACCCCAAAATTGACAGCAACCTAAATTGATTTACAGAATAATTAATAGACAGTAACCTTGAAACAGAAATTAAATTAATGAAAATGCAGAATTCGTATACACTTAATCCTAGATCCTTTACTGAGATTGGTTTTGTTACAAAATGTTTGTAATATTTGCTTATTATATACTGCTGCAACTGATATTCATGGATGCTACTAAATTGAGGGTTAATCAACAATTGAAAATGCAATCAATCACAAATAAATCAACAATTTAAAATTTAAACATACAATTATATGCAAAAACAAAAAAGACTATTAAAATTCTGGTTCCAGGCCCGAAATAACCGGAACCGACCAGGACCTGAACCGGTAAACCCGATAACAGAAATAGATAAAAATTAGGAACCGAGAACCGGACTGAAAACCAAAAAACCGGGACCAACCGGTTCACGTTCCAGTTCAGTTCCGGTTCGGTTATTTGCACATCCCTATTTAAGAAAGAAAATAGGGTTTTGATAATGACAGCCCTTAGGGCTGTCAATAAGAACAGATAATAGGTAGATTATTTTACATATTTACCCCCTTTTAACTTCATTAGTCAAATCATATTCCTTCTTTTTGGCAACATTCAAATTCCTCCTCCAATCAGAACCCAAGAAAATATACTAAAATTTTACTAACCAGAGAGAATTATTTTGTGAATTTTAAAGAGTCCTTAGGGCTGTAAATAAGAACGGATAATAGGTAGATTATTTTACATATTTACCCCCTGTTAACTTCATTAGTCAAATCATATTCCTTCTTTTTGGCAACATTCAAATTCCTCCTCCAATCAGAACCCAAGAAAATATACTAAAATTTTACTAACCAGATAGAATTATTTTGTGAATTTTAAAGAGTCCAAAAATTAAAGAAAAAATAAATTGTGATAACGTTTGGTGTTGTAGTCCTATTTCGTTGATTCTTTAGGCTAATGAACTTTGGATTCATTTTTCAGGCTAAAGCATATATGCACAAATAACTTTTTTTTTCCAGATCACAATGTGAGTAATATGTCAATAATTCAAATGAAGATTATGTGCAAGAAACTTACAGCATCTGTTATAAGCACAAATGATGGATTATTTCTTCATAGTAAGCATGCAATTGACTTTATTCATCCACTGGTAAGTTTTGACTTTTATTGGCTTATCTTTGCTTTTGAATTTTCTCTGATCTAACTACTGGAAATTACACAAAAACATATCAATTTTCAGGTCTATACGTAAGAGAATATAAAAGCTGAAATCGATTAAATGCATACCTTCAATTTGAAAAAAAATATAAAGCCAAATGGTGGAATGTAGCTTTTCTTGTGTTTTACAAATTATGCTATTGGATCGTCTTTTTGACCTAAATCTAGCAGACACAAGAAGTAAATAAAAAATGAAGTAACTGAGTTTGATGTTAGGCAAATGATTCAATGACTGTTCTTAGCAATAACTAATAGTCAGTTACCAGTAGAATATGCTTGTTAATTTAAATGAATTTGGTAAGATAACTAATAAAGTGTAACATCCCGAGACCCGGCCTATTATTTTATTACTTTCGGTAAAGTAATATTCTATTATTTAATATTTAATTTAATATTTAATTTGATTTAATTGTATTTTAACCAAGGGGTTAAAATTAGCATTAACTGATATAATTGAGCATGAAGATGATAATTATATTTTTGAATTACTTTTGAATTACAGTTCCGAAAATATTTTCGTTATTAAAATCTGAGTTGGATAGGTATTTATAAATAAATCAAACGCGATCTAGACTTTCAGTATTACACTGTGTTTTAAATAAAAATACCACTCCTTTGATAATCACACGTGTTGTGGAGGAGTGTAGGTGTCAAAGGGGTTAAACCCCTTTCTTCTTTCTCTGTCACGTTAAAACACACACACACATACATGCATTTGGGTTTCTTTGAAGCTCTCCATTGTTGAAGACCTTCTCTAGCTCTCTTTCTCCCTCTGATTTTCGGAATTGGCTTCACCTCAAGGTAGGGTTTATGCTAAATGTTCATAGTCTTGTGTGTTCTTGCTAAAAATTTCTAGGGTTCTTGAGTTATGGTGATTTTTGCTTAAAAACATGAAATTGATGATTTATTTGGTGTTTATGTTTGATTACTCAAACTATATGTGTATAATTGTTAGTGATATGCTTGATTTGTGAAGCTTTCATAAAACCACCATTAATGGAGTTTGATGCTAGAACCCTATTTTGAGAAGATGAAGTCTTATGCTTAAATTAGTTAACTTTTAGTGAAAATGACATGCTAAAATGATTATTGTTGCTGGGAATTAACCATGGAATGAATTATTGTTGTTGTTTTGAGTAATTGGGTGTTTGGATGAAAATTTGTATAAAATCCCGTAGCCAAAGAAAAATGGCAGATTTTGACCATTTTGTAAAAATCATATAAAATCAACCGTGACTCCGTTTTGGGCGTGCGACCAGTCGTTTCGAAGGTCTATGAGTCTACTTTAATTATATCATATTTTCCTGATCTGATATGGTCATAAAAGTGTTCAGATTTCTGAGTTAGTACAAGAGGTTGAATGTGTCTTTTCCGGTCAAACATGTATTGAAAACTTTGTGTGCTTCGATGTATAATATATATGTAAACATGAGGTTTGTCATAAAATGGTAATTGTATACTTGATGAAATGATAAGTATGTGTTTGTAAATATGAGAAGTTAATAAAATGGTTTTGGCCCGTTTTCTAAAATAACTAGTTATATTAAGAATTGTTAACTTTGGTCAAAGTAAAAGGTTAACACTTACATTGGATAATTAGTTAATCAAAATGGTTCATATATGTTTATAAAATGATGTGTACATGTTAATTGATGTATTGGTTACGGATTTGGGGAGTATTATGATAAATTGTTCGGTTTTGACCCGTTTGGGCCTATATGCTAAAAATTGGATTAAAATGCATTATTTGGTATACACTTGACTCAAGAAGTCTAAATATGATAAGTTGGGAAATTATAGAAATTCAAGGCATGAATTAGGTAGTTTCAAAGTTAGTTTATGAGTTTTGACCCGTTTGTATACTATGCGTCAAATTAGTAATTTATATGACTTTTGACTTGGTAAATGTTTGGCATGCTTGTAGTTTGACTAGTAATCATGTAAATGATTGATTGTGTGCACTTTGACATGTTGGAAATAATAAATTGTAGTCTTGACTTGAATATGCACTTTTGACCCGTTTGGTTACATTATGTCAAAATAGGGTTTCTTGCTAATATGTGGGTTGACTTTGACTTGTAAAAGTCTTAGATGAGTGGCAATGAATTATTGATAGAATGCAAGTAATAGTAGAGATATTAGAATGAGATATTGGCTTTGAACTTAAATTGGTATTCGTTATTATTTGGCGATTTCGGGTTACTAACTCGGTTTATATTGTTAATACAGGCAAAGGGAAGGAAACTCAGTAATATAAGACCACTGAGTTTGACGAATTGCGGTGCTCGGGTGAGTGGATTTAGCCTTCAAACAATAAGTGTACAATTTGGTACAATTGGGTCACTTTGGTAAAAAGGTGCAGGATTTGGTATCTGAGGAAGTTCGCGACGCGAACTTGTGTTCGCGGACGCGAACTTGGGACAGAGAGTTTGGGACTAGAACGTGAGGAAGTTCGCGGGTCGTGAACTTTGAATTCGCGACGCGAACTCTAAGTTCACGACGCGAACTTTCTTGGGTGCTGTTTTCCGGACTGCAAATGTTATGCTAAGCTCACACTTCGGTATAATTAATAAAGATTATTAATTATTAATTATGTGCACATTTGGGGAAGAGGTCAGTAATTGGAACATTCTACTGAGCATATGTTTACTAATGATACGGTGTATCGTCCTTAGAAGCACTGTTGTTCTAAGGAGGTACACACCGTCATTGAGTAAAGGGCTATCGGTTATCATTGTTAGGCCAACAATGATTTAAGGCTTCGGCAGAACCACCGTTACTCTTCAAAATTAACTAATTGGGATAACAAGATTTATCATTCGGTTGTTCTAATATTTTATTGATGGTTTAAGTTCATTCACTTAGCTGTTAGCTAATCCCCACCTCGTTGACTCTTTTGCAGGTTTATCTTTTGGGCGGGTCAAGGGGTGTTATAGGAATGGTTGACCAACACTCTGATTTTGATGTACTTGTGACCGAGCCGCCGGGTGTTTATAACACTGCAAAACTACTTTTAATATTTTGGGAAAATTTATTGTAAAAGGCCTGTTATATAGTTTAAATGTTTTGTGATGGTTCTTAATACGCTTCCGTTAGTTTTAAAAAAAAAGAAAAAAATCGGGTTTAAATTTGCGGTGTTACATTTTGGTATCAGAGCCTTGGTTTGGCGATGTGTGCACATTTAGGTGTAACATTCCCAAATCTTGGCTCGAGTTTGGTCAAACGTTCCTAGAATCGGGTTTGGGGTAGTGAATGAATCTTTGGGGTGTTAATAGTTAGTATGTTGGTACTAACAAATTACACTAATTGTTCGTGAGATGTTGTGATTGAAACAGGTATGGCAGATAACGATAATACAAACCACCCGAACCCACCGAATAATGACATCGGAAATGATCAACCTTCAGGAAGTAATCCAGCGGGTACAGAAGAGTATATTCAAATGTTGGAAGGACAAATTCAAGACCTCAGAAATGTTGTTAGAGATTACGAGCAAAACAATACATACTCAATACCGACTCCACCCATTAATACAACCACACAACCTCAATCCACTATGCCAGCGCCAATGTTTAACCATCAATATCCCCCACAAGGATTTTATCCTTACCCTTACCCTGGGTACCCACCACCACCACCTCAAAAACAACCATGTACATACAAACAATTCCTTGACTGTAAACCCTCAGAATATAGTGGAAGTACTGATCCCAGTGTCACTTTGAACTGGTTAATGGAAATGTCTAGGGCTCTGGATGCTTGTAGATGTGAAGATGAGCTGAGGGTAATGTATGCTTCTCGGAGACTGATAGGTGATGCAATGCAATGGTGGGGTACGATAACCGCAAATTTCTCGCCAGCTCAATTAGCTGGAATTACATGGAACCAATTTTATGAACAAGTATGTGCTCAGTACTGTAATACTTTCGAAATGAACAAGATAAGGAGAGACTTTATGGGATTGAAAATGGATGAAAGGATGAGTGTGGATGAGTTGATAAGACAATTTAATGGAAAGTTACGGTTCGTGAAACAATGGGTGCCAGACGAGCAAGCTCAGTTACAACACTTTAACGATGCACTACTACCTCAGTATCGAGGATCCGTCAGATATGCAAATACTCTAACACAAGCTTTCACTTTGGCGAAGTCTGCGGAAAGTGATTTTAAAGCAAGTGAACGAATGAGTAGGGAAAGAACGGGGTTCCATAAAACGAATTCAACACAAATTAACCCGCAACAAAACAGAAAATGGCAAGGTAATCAAAGACAATGTAACTCAAGTCGCGAGGAAGTGAGTTTGGGTTCCGATCAGAGAACTCCTTGGTACTCTAGGTGTAGATCATCACATTCCGGACCATGTACACTTCAGACCTTGAGGTGTGCACGATGTGGTCAATTCAAGCATGATGCTAAAGATTGTAGTTTCCCGAGAAACGTGTGTTGGAATTGCCAAAAGGAGGGTCATCGGGCGGGGGAGTGTCCTTCAACTAGAAAAACGGGTGTGGGTTCTGGGTCGGGTGGGGAATCGTTATCAACAACAAGCCATAAAAGGAAGACTCACCCTCCACCCGAGGGTAGAGCGTTTCGGATGACTGTGGAGGATAGGGGTGTTCACTATACGGATATAACCGGATTGTCCAATTGGACATTTTGGATCGGACTATTTGGATTGGTTATTTGGTTTTTTGGATCAATTTGGACTTTAACCAAATTAATAGTTTGGATTTCGGATTGGATTTGGTTTCTGTTGTGAAAACCGGATTGTCTAAAAAAACCGAATAATAATATATAGTAAATTGATTTATATACTAATACTTGTTGATTTCCATTGTAAGCAATTATGATACTCCGATTCCTTACATTTCTTATAGTAAATTGATTTATATACTAACACTTGTTCCATTTTATATTGTATCAGTTGGCGATGTAACAATCTTTTTGGAGTTTATGATAAAGTTGATGTCAAGATTTTTACATATATTATTATAAATGTCACAAGCTATGAATTATACTTGTTTTGATGTACAAAGTAGTTTATCATTTTGGAATTTTACATATCGAACTTAATATTATTTATGTTATATACTTTTGTAGTATTTTGAATATTTTAAGGAAAAACCAAATGGATAAAACCAAACCAACCAAATTGTTATTTGGTTCGGATCGGTTTGGTTCCCGGATTAGTTTGGACGGTTCGGTTTAAACTTTTGAAAACCGGACTTTATTTGGTTTCACCTATTTGGTTCGGATAAAACCAAACCGTCCAAACGAACACCCCTAGTGGAGGATGCTATTGCAACCGATGATGTCATTACCGGTATGTTTCTGATAAACTACTTACTTACACATATATTACTTGATATTGAAGTAAATTGCTCATCTATGATTGTGAATTATGTGATGAACTGAAACTGTTTGCTTATGTGTTTGCTCCGTTAAAAGTAAAGGTAGTTAATTATATATTGATTCTAGTCACGATATGTGTCTGGGGTTCGATTTGATTTTGAAAGGTGATTGCTGTGAACTTCGGCTTATGTAGTGCCTTTAGTAGATTGATGTAATCTTAGGCATAGACTGAGTAGTCCTAGAAAGGGCTAATATTTAATTAAAGAGGGATAATTATTAACCGTGACCTGTCGAGTCACATGTAGTGACTCGTAAAGTGTATGTTGAAATTATTTGACTAATATGAGTGAATTGATTCTTACCCTTGCTATGGATGTTATAAATAAAAGACTATTACATGTAGATATTCGAATAAAATTTGAATAACCTGAAATGTTATCTGAGGGTGTACCTAAATTGCTAACTGTGCTGTATGTGAAAATTGAAAATTAACATAAATAATCAAGTTGTTTGACCAATTTGAATTGTTTTCCGACTATATTGATGGATGATTTTCTAAGTGAATATAAAATTTAATAAGATTGTGAAATTTATTAAAGATAAATTTTGAAATAATGAGGATTAATGCCGTTATATGTGAAGATTAATTAGAATTTAGATTTTGAAAGGTGTAATTTTGTGAATTGGTGGATTATGACTGTGGATTTATTAATAAGAATTTTAAAAATTGGGAGATCCTAATAAGTTAAACCATAACAGTGTACGAAATTTTCAACGGAATGATGAACGAGACGTAACGTTATAAACTTTGAACCAATTATTATAAATGTGTGCAAGAAAATGATGTAATGACCTGTGCTTTAGGATGTAAAAGAACCATGATTAATATCTAATTTGGTGCAAGTTGAAATAGTTTTGGGTTAGTAGATACACTGAGATTATAAAAAAAAAGAATTAAATAGTAAACAATCTCGCATTGATGTCGCTACTTGGTAGTTATCGAATTTGACTCTATTAGTGAAAATATATATATATATATATATATATATATATATATATATATATATATATATATATATATATATATATATATATATATATATATATATATATATATATATAAAAGAATGTTGTGTTTTTAAATTAAACTAACATGATTAAATATAATAAATAGTTTATGTTAAATTATTGTTGTTTTAGTTCAAATGTTACTTTATTAGTTTGAGCATTTGAGATTCCGGGGACGGAATCTTCTTTTAGGGGGGTAGATTTGTAACATCCCGAGACCCGGCCTATTATTTTATTACTTTCGGTAAAGTAATATTCTATTATTTAATATTTAATTTAATATTTAATTTGATTTAATTGTATTTTAACCAAGGGGTTAAAATTAGCATTAACTGATATAATTGAGCATGAAGATGATAATTATATTTTTGAATTAACTTTTGAATTACAGTTCCGAAAATATTTTCGTTATTAAAATCTGAGTTGGATAGGTATTTTTAAATAAATCAAACGCGATCTAGACTTTCAGTATTACACTGTGTTTTAAATAAAAATACCACTCCTTTGATAATCACACGTGTTGTGGAGGAGTGTAGGTGTCAAAGGGGTTAAACCCCTTTCTTCTTTCTCTGTCACGTTAAAACACACACACACACACATACATGCATTTGGTTTTCTTTGAAGCTCTCCATTGTTGAAGACCTTCTCTAGCTCTCTTTCTCCCTCTGATTTTCGGAATTGGCTTCACCTCAAGGTAGGGTTTATGCTAAATGTTCATAGTCTTGTGTGTTCTTGCTAAAAATTTCTAGGGTTCTTGAGTTATGGTGATTTTTGCTTAAAAACATGAAATTGATGATTTATTTGGTGTTTATGTTTGATTACTCAAACTATATGTGTATAATTGTTAGTGATATGCTTGATTTGTGAAGCTTTCATAAAACCACCATTAATGGAGTTTGATGCTAGAACCCTATTTTGAGAAGATGAAGTCTTATGCTTAAATTAGTTAACTTTTAGTGAAAATGACATGCTAAAATGATTATTGTTGCTGGGAATTAACCATGGAATGAATTATTGTTGTTGTTTTGAGTAATTGGGTGTTTGGATGAAAATTTGTATAAAATCCCGTAGCCAAAGAAAAATGGCAGATTTTGACCATTTTGTAAAAATCATATAAAATCAACCGTGACTCCGTTTTGGGCGTGCGACCAGTCGTTTCGAAGGTCTATGAGTCTACTTTAATTATATCATATTTTCCTGATCTGATATGGTCATAAAAGTGTTCAGATTTCTGAGTTAGTACAAGAGGTTGAATGTGTCTTTTCCGGTCAAACATGTATTGAAAACTTTGTGTGCTTCGATGTATAATATATATGTAAACATGAGGTTTGTCATAAAATGGTAATTGTATACTTGATGAAATGATAATTATGTGTTTGTATATATGAGAAGTTAATAAAATGGTTTTGGCCCGTTTTCTAGAATAACTAATTATATTAAGAATTGTTAACTTTGGTCAAAGTAAAAGGTTAACACTTACATTGGATAATTAGTTAATCAAAATGGTTCATATATGTTTATAAAATGATGTGTACATGTTAATTGATGTATTGGTTACGGATTTGGGGAGTATTATGATAAATTGTTCGGTTTTGACCCGTTTGGGCCTATATGCTAAAAATTGGATTAAAATGCATTATTTGGTATACACTTGACTCAAGAAGTCTAAATATGATAAGTTGGGAAATTATAGAAATTCAAGGCATGAATTAGGTAGTTTCAAAGTTAGTTTATGAGTTTTGACCCGTTTGTATACTATGCGTCAAATTAGTAATTTATATGACTTTTGACTTGGTAAATGTTTGGCATGCTTGTAGTTTGACTAGTAATCATGTAAATGATTGATTGTGTGCACTTTGACATGTTGGAAATAATAAATTGTAGTCTTGACTTGAATATGCACTTTTGACCCGTTTGGTTACATTATGTCAAAATAGGGTTTCTTGCTAATATGTGGGTTGACTTTGACTTGTAAAAGTCTTAGATGAGTGGCAATGAATTATTGATAGAATGCAAGTAATAGTAGAGATATTAGAATGAGATATTGGCTTTGAACTTAAATTGGTATTCGTTATTATTTGGCGATTTCGGGTTACTAACTCGGTTTATATTGTTAATACAGGCAAAGGGAAGGAAACTCAGTAATATAAGACCACTGAGTTTGACGAATTGCGGTGCTCGGGTGAGTGGATTTAGCCTTCAAACAATAAGTGTACAATTTGGTACAATTGGGTCACTTTGGTAAAAAGGTGCAGGATTTGGTATCTGAGGAAGTTCGCGACGCGAACTTGTGTTCGCGGACGCGAACTTGGGACAGAGAGTTTGGGACTAGAACGTGAGGAAGTTCGCGGGTCGTGAACTTTGAATTCGCGACGCGAACTCTAAGTTCACGACGCGAACTTTCTTGGGTGCTGTTTTCCGGACTGCAAATGTTATGCTAAGCTCACACTTCGGTATAATTAATAAAGATTATTAATTATTAATTATGTGCACATTTGGGGAAGAGGTCAGTAATTGGAACATTCTACTGAGCATATGTTTACTAATGATACGGTGTATCGTCCTTAGAAGCACTGTTGTTCTAAGGAGGTACACACCGTCATTGAGTAAAGGGCTATCGGTTATCATTGTTAGGCCAACAATGATTTAAGGCTTCGGCAGAACCACCGTTACTCTTCAAAATTAACTAATTGGGATAACAAGATTTATCATTCGGTTGTTCTAATATTTTATTGATGGTTTAAGTTCATTCACTTAGCTGTTAGCTAATCCCCACCTCGTTGACTCTTTTGCAGGTTTATCTTTTGGGCGGGTCAAGGGGTGTTATAGGAATGGTTGACCAACACTCTGATTTTGATGTACTTGTGACCGAGCCGCCGGGTGTTTATAACACTGCAAAACTACTTTTAATATTTTGGGAAAATTTATTGTAAAAGGCCTGTTATATAGTTTAAATGTTTTGTGATGGTTCTTAATACGCTTCCGTTAGTTTTAAAAAAAAAGAAAAAAATCGGGTTTAAATTTGCGGTGTTACATTTGAGAATGCGATTGCATAAACGTGCACACAAATCATTAATATCGTATCTCTTGTTTAGAAATCACAATGATCTGATAGGTGAATTGAACTTACATCACCACTAAACCAAACCTACCTCAATTTAAATCGAAAACTGAAAAGTGAAATCATGTGATTCGAACAATAACAACAGAGCCAAAACGTTCTTACTTGAATAGATGGAATCGATCAAAGCCAAAACTGAGGCAAGCTTCCTTCAAATTGCTCATATCCTTATAAACAGAAACATCACTTTCACATCTTCTTGGTTAATGTAACCTTTGGCTTTCAATCGGTCAACGAAACTCATCCCACAGGCCACAGATGTTGTTAAGATTCTCCAACCAATGGCCGCCGTGGCAGAATTTGTTAAGCCCTAATACTGAGGTCCCTTGAAGCCTAAACATTTAACAATATCTAGTGGGAAAAATGATATTCGTTTGAGTCTATGACATTGAATTCGAACTTACATCAAATTGAGTTTGTATCATCCTATAACCCTAGATATTGTAAAACTCTGCAACAATCAACCAATTCAAAATTAATCACCTACTCAAACGAATCTATAAATAACAGCAAATCGAGACGGAAAACGAATCAAAATCCGGAAATCGTACCTTTGAAGGATGAGACTTTGAGAAGCCTGTCGTTGACTTTTCGATCGATGTTGCTTTCATCGACGGCGAGAACATATAATTATTTGGAATTTGGGGGTTTAATCTGATCGCAACAAACATTCACTGTCTCCATTGATGACTAGAAGTGGAAATGAGGGATTGAAAATCGTATTTTGATGAGATGAGAGAATTGTTGTACGCAATTGGTGAAGATGCGGTGGGATTGAAAATGGTGAATAGAAAAGGAGGAAATCTCGAGTGACAGTAGGAATAGAAGAGGAGGAAATCTCGAGTGACAGGAGGAATAGAATTGTTGTACGCAATTGGTGAAGATGTTGTTGTTGTACTGTTGGACCAATGAACTAATTACAGGTGGCATTTTCGTCCAATCAGAAGCGAGCGTTGTGATGAGGTGTCATGGCATAATCGGATGTAGCTCCATATATAGGTGAGGATAAGCAAAAAAAAGTTTGAAATTTTGAGGTTATTAAGCTAATAAGCTAATAAACCCTCTTAATAAGCTTTCCCAAACATTCCCTTAATAAAATTCAGGAATTAACAATCAAAACAACAAGATGTGAAATTGAAGAGGAAAACGTACCTGTAAAGTGATTACTTTAACTTGGAAGATACAATTAGAAACCGAAGGGGGGGAAAAAGAAAAAAAATATTGAAGAAATGAAAGGTTATGTTTGGCATATATAGTGGATCAGTCTCATTAGGGGAAAGTCGAGTCGAAATTCGTTCTCTACGACTTCTTTCGGTTGATTTGTGACGACCAATGGAAAAGCAGTAAAGCACACATGTTTTTTTTTTGAGTCAAAAGGCGACACCCGACCTGAACTTGAACCCCGAATCCAATTATGTTAGTAGGGTAGGATTTATTCGGTTTTATTGTTGTTCTCGAAATTTTTAACCCGATTCAATGAACCTGGCTTTACTATCAGGTCAGGTTCAAATATGGATTGTTTTGCCCTTGTCGGGTTTCAGGTTGAACTGATTAGGCTCATTAAAATGTTTGCATTTTATAATGTAATAAATAGTTTTAACACTTATTTTTTTATATAATTCTCCAACTCATGTATTTTTTAAGGATATAATTTTGCATTTTGCACCGCATTTTATTTTTATACTATAATATGAATGCTTCGAATGTAAATCTTGATATTGTTTATAAATTATAATATTGTTCGACTCATTTCATGCAAAATATTGTCTCTAATGAATAATATGTAAAGAAAGTTAATTCCCTTACAACTTGCAAATAACCGACCTTATATGTACCTAATTCACAATCTACAAAAATCTAGTATACTTTTGTATACTTAAAATCAACAAAATACTTTTTTTATACATAAAAGAAAAAAGTTCCGATTTTAAACATGACCAAACAAATCAGGTCAACTTAACAAACTTGAAACCCGACCGGCCCGATTTCTTGTAAGGTCAATTTACAAGTCAGATTTTTTTTCACTCTAAATTTAACGATCAGATCCGATAAGAACCTTAACACACCCTAATAACTTGACCCCTCTACATCAAAACCAAACTTAAAGCTCAATTATCTTGTTTTAAAAAAAAGTCAATTTCATCATAATTCGAATCACAAATTATATTAACGAGCAATGTATCGTCCGCGCTTCGCTGCGGGTTTAAAAATTATAGTTTTACATAAATATAACTTTAGAGCTTATAAAATGAAACAAATAAATGTAAATTAAATTTTAGTTCATAAAATATAAAACCAAAAATAAAATACCAAATAAATTCTTACAAATACAATATTTTAAACAATAAGTAAAAGCCTACTATATTTAAACTAAAAAATGAGATCAATAATAATATTTTTTTATCTATTGATAAATAAATTACTTCAAAATAATAATTAAAATTATTAATGATTTAATAAAAAGTTTTATAGTGGGATCGAACTTGGGTGGCCTATTTGTGAGGCTTTGACCTTACCAATCTGCCAGGAAACATCTTCGATAAGTAAATGCACATAATAATTGATATATATATAAATAAAAAGTTTCAACCAATAGGATCAAAGTGAACAGTATCTTTGAATCACTAATGTATATATAGGGTAATATTCAATGATTACCTGAAATTAACAACTTAAATTGAGGTCCGAATATTTTTTCAACCTCATCTTTATTGTATATCACTCGATAAAAGGATCCTATTTTTTCTGTCCGTTAAAGCAAGCACTTGATTAAGTTATTGTGTTACAATATTTGCTAACCTTCCACATTTCAAAACATCCACCAACGTCTCCCCTCCATATATTTCACATTATAACAACCTTAATCCACAACTTCACCAAGAAAAAGAAAAAACTAACAAACAAAACAACCTTAATCCACAATTTCACCAAGAAAAAGAAAAAACTAACAAAGAAACAGATAAAGAAACATGGTGAAAGAAGGAAAGGTGATGAAATCCGTCAAGCAAGTCGAGACGCCACAAGCCTCCCCAGCGGAATCCATGGCCAAAGGTCAAGTTCTCAACCAAACAACAAAAGGCGCACCACGAACACCCGTTAGGATGATGTTTGGTGGTGCGGTGGTTGTTGCCACCCTGGCTTACTTGTGACAACCCTCAGAAATGGGTCGTTTTTTTTTATAATCCTGACACTATTTTGCCGTGCACGTTTGCAAAACCATTCATGTAGCAAATTATAAAGTTATTTAAAATCATAAGTATAGCACGAGCCCAAAGTTGTGATCGAATTTTTATACAATTAATATGCACGGGTTATAACATTAGTATACTTATTGATATTTAGCGATTCTTCGGTAGAATCCACAATCTAGCAAGTTGGCGACCCATAAACATAAGTTATGCCCGAACCAGTTATAAATATTAATAATATATTTTCACAATACAATATATAATTAAATCAAGAATAAATGCAAATAAGTTCACATAACAAAGTCAACTATTAACTCAACTTTTGTACCATTTCTTTCTCTGATTTTCGGCTCTGGCACAAGCAAAGTTCAACATCACCATCTGCCCCTTCACTTTCGGCTAGGCTACTGCACAAGCAACATATATATGACAATTTTGATTTACTTACACTTCCCATAAAACTTAAATAACCACACTTTTATATCCATTGGGCAATAATCTTAGATCTTTCAAAAACAAATCTTCTATATCCTTTGTCCTCACTCTATCAACTTATTGGCAGAAGAAGTAAATCTTATTATTTTGTGTTATGCTATAAAGCATGCCCCTTTCATATCTCGATCTTCACTTATACGCCAATTCACTTTTACACTCCAATATTTGGATAAGAAGTCATCTATAACAATCCTTCCTATCCTTCACCAATTACAGGAAACAACACATTACAACCGCCACCCTCTTTCCGATCCATCTTATTCCTTTCCGGCAAGCAACAAACCACACCTCCGGTGAACGCATACAATAAGAACCAGATTGTAGACGAGCACAACAACAAACCCTTCGGCAACCTCGACGTTGGGTCTCTCCCTTCGAACCCGTTTTCCGGCAAGACACCATCAGGTCCATCACTCCGGCGAATCAGCTCCCAACGACCATCTTTCTCGGTCTCTCTCTGAACGTAATGGGTATAACAATCTCGACCCTTTTAGTACTGTCTTGCATCATTCATGTGTGAGTTTAGTTTTCTGGGTTTCGTTTCTCTCGTACTACCCTCGTTTCCGACGAAGGGCGCGTTCCGTTCGGATGCCAGTTGCGATCTCCGGCGACCTACACACAGTATGTGCGTGTATCTCGGTGTACGGAAATCGTAAGGGTGGGTTGGGTTGTATGAGTTTGTGTTGTGTAGTGTCTATGTAAGTGTGTGTATGTTTCGAATCATCGGTGGCACCTCCGGTGTTGTATTCGTTTTTCTTCAAAACCATTTAAGCCCATCCACTGGTGTAGGCCAAAGCCTAATTGCCAGCGCAACAATCTTGGCTCATTTCGATTTCTAGCCCAAAACCATTTTATGGATAAATCAGATCTCTATTTCATATATTATTAATAATTACTCCATATTTATTATTAATTAATTAACTACTTTAATTCAAATTATTGAATGTTACTTATTTATTATTTAAATAAGTAATTATGGTATCACAATTCGGTTACCTTCAAACCAAAGTATAATGATTTTCAAATCGTTTAAATTAAATAAACACAATTAAAGTATGAGATCAACCCAATCGAGTCATCAACGCATGTTGAGAGAACCATGTGTGCATCATGTAGTCTAGGCGTGTCATTGAGACCGTCACTTATTTGTTTATTATTATGCGTTTAGGACGCCATGATTGTTTGGTTGGAAACCCCCAACTATTTTCGATTGCACTTCGCTAGCTTCGCATCAGGTGAGTTTTCACAGCCCCACTTTTACTGTATTTTAACTGTTTTGGGGTGAGAAACATATAATTGTTTCATAAATGCACGCAAAACTCTCATCGCGTATCGGGTGTATTTTAATTATGATGAGTCATGCATAAACAGTACTTTGGTACAACTAGTCTTTTGAAAGACATTTATGAACAATACTTTGGTACAATCAATCTTTATAAAAACTTGGATAAACTATCCTTTTGAGATAACTGGTAATTGAAAAGACATACTCAAACAAGTATTTTTACGAAAAAGTCTTAATTAAGACTTGTATGGAAAAACTATATTTTGCGACATTAATCCTTGTATAACCGTGAGTTGATAGACGATCATCCTATCGCCAGATCGTTTAGATCTAACATTACTGTAATCATCAACTATAGTTAGCCAACGAATATATGAGTAGTACTATTCGGGATTGATCCCCCGCTCATGGCTAGTCGCTCTAGCCGTATAACATATGAGATATATATTCTATTAAAACGTCGTGGACTCGACATGCCTAGGTAAAGGCGGATTTAGGTTTGATTACAGGCTCATGAACTTATACTTTAACTTGTACGCCTAGCTAGCCTATAAGGGATTACGCACTAAATTAAACAATTAAGTTTCATGGATTTGAAACGGGTAAACTTGAACGTACATAGATTTGTACTAAACAACTTACCTTTCTAAAATCATGTTGAAATGGTTTTACGCACCGATCATATGCAAATTATGTTTTATAGAGTTAAAACATTTTACAAGAGTGTATTAAGCACTGAACATGTGCAAATTTGGTTTCAGGGTTTTGAAACGCTTTACAACGATTATTTTAGTACACGAGTTGTACTGACAAACATTTTAGAATAAATCAACGATTTATAGTCATAAAACCTGTGAACTCACCAACCTTTGTGTTGACACTTTTTCTAATATGTTTCTCAGGTACTTTAGCTTGAAGTATTTTGCATGGCATTTGAACAAACCGGATTACCACTTTTGGGAAAATCGTATTTTATCTAGTACGAAGTCAACTTGAAGTCTATATAATAGACATTTTACTCAAATCGATTGTCGTAAACAATTTACGTTGTATTTTTAAAATTTTAACGATTGGTAATCCATTTTTATGCTATGTTTTACTATGGATCGATTGTTGTGATATCCGATGTAAGTCGCACGCCCGTTCTTCCGCAAAATCAGTTTTGGCGGGGTGTGACAGATTGGTATCAGAGCTATTGGTTATAGTGAACTAGCGAGAGTCTAGTCTATAACCGAAAAGAATTTTGTTCAAAACATTTTCATTGCACATAGTGTCACATTGCATATAGTCTACATGGATACAGTAGATTGAACATTATATGCCTTAGTTGTAGGTCAAATGCTTATACCTACCCTATACGTTGTACACCTATACTATATACGGGACACTGACACTACACACAACATACATACACTACACATTGTACACTTACATCAAACTCCGTACACACTACGAGTCGAAATAAAGACTAAATCAGAAAATACGTCACACGTCATCGATCACTAAGGATGATTCCGAATATATCCTAAACACGAATTAAATTAGTAGAATATTTTATGAGAGTTGTATCATAACTGTAAATTCGTTAACATAATCTCATAATTTGGTATGTTGAACGTACAACAAGGGTACACGAGAAAGGTACTCTAATCCATGAATAACTGTATGAAGTGATAATGATGACGACATATTGTACAATGATATTATAAAAACGGGTGGCCAACGTGTTTATAATTACATAGTACAATGTATAATCATCAGAGTCATGGATTGCAAAAAGAAACTAAGAAAAACAAAAGAGAGCATGACATTTCTTTTGCCAACTTTGAAAAACTACATCAATACACTTTTATCATCTTTCAAAAAGTGTCATGTAAGAAATCAAAATGGTAGAAATAGAGACCTCGGTTCTCGCTACTTTATTAATATGAGCATAATTTTAACCTTACATACAAATACGAACAATCAACTGACAACTTTAAAGCTTAATCAAATATTAAGACAAGACATTTTTAAGGTAAAAACAACAATTTCTAATTATGCGATACACCAAACATGAATTATACGTCATGCGTGATCAAATTGCATAACTTGATAAACAAATCAAGATGTCACATATATCAATATACAACCTTTTGTAATCACAAACTTGAACACATATAAGATTTGACATAATGAATGCTTTGCAAATAATATGGATAGATAACCAAAATATGCATTAGTGCACTAATAATTCGTAGATAGCATGTCGCCGAATGAGCATAGTTGGGTTAAAAACTAATACTTATGTACAATTTTTATAGATGTAAATAAAGAGGACTATATAAGAGATGACCGCGATGATTTGATAATATTTCAATTTATCTAAAGTTTCAAATGTTTCTAAAAACTACTTCATAACTAGTTAAATTTGAAATTATGGATTTACCAACCAAGCAAGCAATAGGTAAACAAATTTTTTTTTCTAAATCATGGATTTAGCCATGAAAAAAAAAAATAAAAAAAAAATGTATATTTATACATGAAATCAAATCACACCCATTATTATATCGACCAAATTGATGAAAATACTCATAAGACAATTTATTATAAGATACTAATATATATGCTAGTTTTACGAATTATAGAAAACCGATTTATGGATACATAAAGAGCGGTAGTAAAACTAAATATTTAAATGACTTGAAAAGCTTGTTGTGCATTTCTTTTAAATGAATAAGTTCTATCCTTTTCTTAAAGATAAGATATTAACCCCAAACCCCAAATGTCAATGCAAATCGCTAACGAAAAATGTCATGTATACAAGATAGACACTTTATAACTAAGTTGCATTATAAAGTATGTTAAATTTCAACAACAGTTTAAATATATTAAGAAATCTAGGGACTGCGTATATATTGTAAAATATAAGTTGCGTGAGTAAATAGGTTATGGGCACGGAAATAAGAAACTAAATGCAAATTTATAAATGCATACAGTAAAATATACAATTAAATAAAATCCCACTTTAAGTGTCAAATTAGATTACTTGAGATGTAAAACTTTATAGTTACCTTTCTAACACTACTTAATAATGATACTCGGATATTCTTAACCCCCATATTTCTAAAACTATTATTTGAGTCTATACGAACATTTACTTGGCCAACTTAAATTTTCCAAAATGAAAAGCATGGTAATATGTTTACTAATGAGGAATCCTTGCTCGTATGTTGGAGCTGGTTTAAAATTTATATTTCGAACAGTTAACGAAAAATTTCAAGTGAAAAAAAATATAAAGATCAGTAGCATAAAAATATTTGTATTTTACATGTAGTTTGATTTTAACATATATTCTCTACACAAAGACGGGCATCCATTGTTTCACACTATGCGAAAATGTGTCTAACTCTAAAATTAATAAAATTATTAATATTTTGACACCAGAAATAATTAATGTTGAGAAATAAAGAAAAAGAAAATAATGGACATACGAAATACTCAATATACAAATCAATCACCAAGGAACCAACTATAATCTTGGATATATTGACTAAACCGTATAGGAGTTAAGTATAACTAGTTGAAGTTAACTGAAATTCTTCGCTAAAGTCTTAAATTTACTTGGGAACGAGAAGGCAATAAAAAATGTAAATACCTACACTTATTTCTCGAGACACAAACCAGTAATAAATCGTCTTGAATTTCGGGACGAAATTCTTTTAACGGTGGGAGAATGTGACAACCCTCAGAAATGGGTCGTTTTTTTTTATAATCCTGACACTATTTTGCCGTGCACGTTTGCAAAACCATTCATGTAGCAAATTATAAAGTTATTTAAAATCATAAGTATAGCACGAGCCCAAAGTTGTGATCGAATTTTTATACAATTAATATGCACGGGTTATAACATTAGTATACTTATTGATATTTAGCGATTCTTCGGTAGAATCCACAATCTAGCAAGTTGGCGACCCATAAACATAAGTTATGCCCGAACCAGTTATAAATATTAATAATATATTTTCACAATACAATATATAATTAAATCAAGAATAAATGCAAATAAGTTCACATAACAAAGTCAACTATTAACTCAACTTTTGTACCATTTCTTTCTCTGATTTTCGGCTCTGGCACAAGCAAAGTTCAACATCACCATCTGCCCCTTCACTTTCGGCTAGGCTACTGCACAAGCAACATATATATGACAATTTTGATTTACTTACACTTCCCATAAAACTTAAATAACCACACTTTTATATCCATTGGGCAATAATCTTAGATCTTTCAAAAACAAATCTTCTATATCCTTTGTCCTCACTCTATCAACTTATTGGCAGAAGAAGTAAATCTTATTATTTTGTGTTATGCTATAAAGCATGCCCCTTTCATATCTCGATCTTCACTTATACGCCAATTCACTTTTACACTCCAATATTTGGATAAGAAGTCATCTATAACAATCCTTCCTATCCTTCACCAATTACAGGAAACAACACATTACAACCGCCACCCTCTTTCCGATCCATCTTATTCCTTTCCGGCAAGCAACAAACCACACCTCCGGTGAACGCATACAATAAGAACCAGATTGTAGACGAGCACAACAACAAACCCTTCGGCAACCTCGACGTTGGGTCTCTCCCTTCGAACCCGTTTTCCGGCAAGACACCATCAGGTCCATCACTCCGGCGAATCAGCTCCCAACGACCATCTTTCTCGGTCTCTCTCTGAACGTAATGGGTATAACAATCTCGACCCTTTTAGTACTGTCTTGCATCATTCATGTGTGAGTTTAGTTTTCTGGGTTTCGTTTCTCTCGTACTACCCTCGTTTCCGACGAAGGGCGCGTTCCGTTCGGATGCCAGTTGCGATCTCCGGCGACCTACACACAGTATGTGCGTGTATCTCGGTGTACGGAAATCGTAAGGGTGGGTTGGGTTGTATGAGTTTGTGTTGTGTAGTGTCTATGTAAGTGTGTGTATGTTTCGAATCATCGGTGGCACCTCCGGTGTTGTATTCGTTTTTCTTCAAAACCATTTAAGCCCATCCACTGGTGTAGGCCAAAGCCTAATTGCCAGCGCAACAATCTTGGCTCATTTCGATTTCTAGCCCAAAACCATTTTATGGATAAATCAGATCTCTATTTCATATATTATTAATAATTACTCCATATTTATTATTAATTAATTAACTACTTTAATTCAAATTATTGAATGTTACTTATTTATTATTTAAATAAGTAATTATGGTATCACAATTCGGTTACCTTCAAACCAAAGTATAATGATTTTCAAATCGTTTAAATTAAATAAACACAATTAAAGTATGAGATCAACCCAATCGAGTCATCAACGCATGTTGAGAGAACCATGTGTGCATCATGTAGTCTAGGCGTGTCATTGAGACCGTCACTTATTTGTTTATTATTATGCGTTTAGGACGCCATGATTGTTTGGTTGGAAACCCCCAACTATTTTCGATTGCACTTCGCTAGCTTCGCATCAGGTGAGTTTTCACAGCCCCACTTTTACTGTATTTTAACTGTTTTGGGGTGAGAAACATATAATTGTTTCATAAATGCACGCAAAACTCTCATCGCGTATCGGGTGTATTTTAATTATGATGAGTCATGCATAAACAGTACTTTGGTACAACTAGTCTTTTGAAAGACATTTATGAACAATACTTTGGTACAATCAATCTTTATAAAAACTTGGATAAACTATCCTTTTGAGATAACTGGTAATTGAAAAGACATACTCAAACAAGTATTTTTACGAAAAAGTCTTAATTAAGACTTGTATGGAAAAACTATATTTTGCGACATTAATCCTTGTATAACCGTGAGTTGATAGACGATCATCCTATCGCCAGATCGTTTAGATCTAACATTACTGTAATCATCAACTATAGTTAGCCAACGAATATATGAGTAGTACTATTCGGGATTGATCCCCCGCTCATGGCTAGTCGCTCTAGCCGTATAACATATGAGATATATATTCTATTAAAACGTCGTGGACTCGACATGCCTAGGTAAAGGCGGATTTAGGTTTGATTACAGGCTCATGAACTTATACTTTAACTTGTACGCCTAGCTAGCCTATAAGGGATTACGCACTAAATTAAACAATTAAGTTTCATGGATTTGAAACGGGTAAACTTGAACGTACATAGATTTGTACTAAACAACTTACCTTTCTAAAATCATGTTGAAATGGTTTTACGCACCGATCATATGCAAATTATGTTTTATAGAGTTAAAACATTTTACAAGAGTGTATTAAGCACTGAACATGTGCAAATTTGGTTTCAGGGTTTTGAAACGCTTTACAACGATTATTTTAGTACACGAGTTGTACTGACAAACATTTTAGAATAAATCAACGATTTATAGTCATAAAACCTGTGAACTCACCAACCTTTGTGTTGACACTTTTTCTAATATGTTTCTCAGGTACTTTAGCTTGAAGTATTTTGCATGGCATTTGAACAAACCGGATTACCACTTTTGGGAAAATCGTATTTTATCTAGTACGAAGTCAAGTTGAAGGCTATATAATAGACATTTTACTCAAATCGATTGTCGTAAACAATTTACGTTGTATTTTTAAAATTTTAACGATTGGTAATCCATTTTTATGCTATGTTTTACTATGGATCGATTGTTGTGATATCCGATGTAAGTCGCACGCCCGTTCTTACGCAAAACCAGTTTTGGCGGGGTGTGACATTACTTTACCTTATACGCTCACAAGAAGCCTCATGCCACCGCATTTGATGTTGCTAAAGTAGCTAATGGTACGGAAAACTCTGAAACAATCAGCACTCGAAAGTGATCATTGATTTTTATGAGCATGAAAAACATATGCCATAAATGTATAATCATTGACTTTTTTTTTTCTTGTTCATTTTCAAATCTTTGCAAGTAGGGACTTTTATAGTATTATGTTGAATTGAAATGCAAACTTTTGTATATTAGTATTATGTTATATGTTGAGTTATAATGCAAACTTTTGTATATTAAACGAGGAGTAAACTCCCACGTGTTTCCGCGAGTTCTTATTTGTGAAGATCTGATAACTCTTCATAAACATAGATCTTTAGGCTCAAAAATAGTTAGTTCTTATCTGGAATAAGTATATACAAATAACATAAAATTGCGGAATTAGTTGAACATAAATGTATAGCTAAACAAGTTTTCATCATTAAAAGCCTCAATTCTATATATAAATACATAGAACGGTTCTTCGTTAAACAGGATCAAACGATCTTGAGACTTAGGTTTTACACACAAAAACACGTTAAAACGTGGGTTCTGAGAACATCTAATTCTATGTCATTAGGTTTCTTTATATACTAGAAAACCCAAGACTTACAAGGAAAAGATAATACTAAATCTTTTAAATTCAAACAAGATATACTATATCTTTTACAATTATCATTATCTCCTAAATCTTATTCAAATCTTGAACTTCATATCACCGACTTAGGTCCTTGTAGTTTAATAGTTTTGACATAATCAAATCATCTATGAATATTAATAATAATATTCCTAACAATCTTCCCCTATTTGATTTGACAAAACTTATAGAATTAGCTAGGAATCTTCAAGTCTCTTCCCCCTTTTTGACATAATCAAATCAATCCGAGAAACTTGAACTTCCCCTTGAATGATCAACACTTTTTCTTCCCCTAAAAGTGTGCTATCATTCTTGTGTTCTTCAAGGCTATATTAATTACATTGAAAACTAACTATTTTCTATTTGAAGTTGAAGTAGAAACTCAAACTAAGCATCACATTCCATCTAAATATAGTAATTAGCAACGTCATATCTTGTATGAGGGACATCTTGGTCTTCAATCAGATCTTTTCGTTAAGATTCTGTTGAATTGCATTTACATCTTTACATAACATCTTATGTAGTAAGACTTTCAACTTCATCTTCAAATAAAATATAATCAATTATCTTCTGTAATCAATTGATAAAGATCAAATATGTAGCAAATAAAAACTTTCCTTTATCTTCATCATGCCTTTAACCTGTGTGAATAATGTGATTCGTTTCACATTATTATCAGATACGATCAATAAACCGTAGTATGGAATGAACATGGTGTGTGTCATGCTTTCCAAAGTATGATGTATCAAAAAAAAATCAGTAAAAAAATTTCTTCAAAATTTTTTCGGTCAATACTGTTGAATAATTTATCAGTCAACGCAGCAGTAGTAATCGAAACACTGAATCAGTAGTAATTTTGTTTTACTACTGGTCAGTAGTAATTAAATATGGATCAGTAGTAACCTGATATACTACTGATCAGTAGTATAGTTGTTCGAGCAGTAATAACCGAGACCAGTAGTAATCGTGATTTACTACTGATTAAGATCAGTAGTAACAATTTGAACAAGATCAGTAGTAATAGGAATTGTTACTGATCAGTAGTAACACCTTTAATTGACATAGCAGTAGTAATTTTCGATTTAGTTGATGTTTTACTACTGACCAGTAGTAAGTTTGGAATACTACAAGAATGAAGTGATCAGTAGTAATTGAAATTGATGATAACGAATCAGTAGTAATTACTCTAGATTCACCAGTAGTAATCTTCTTCCCTAAACGAATTATTACTGATAGAAAGTAAATATTTTCATTCTCTCTTATAAACTCTTCTTCTAAAACACACACAGTCCCTTGAACTCGATGAATCAAAGATGAATAAGCTGTTTTCTCCTGTTTTGCACACATATCCTTCATTAACCTCAAAGCTTTCTTGTGATTGTCTCGTCTAAGAGCATTTAAAGCTTGCTCGCACTTATTTTTATCACCAGAGTAACCGATTGATGTAGTTCTTGTTGTTCAATCGAAGAACTCACACTCAAATTAAGTTCCGTAGCGAGTGAGCTAACCTCACCGTCACCGCCGTGGTTGGATAACAGCGGCGGAGGTGGATTAACAGCAGGTATCGCTGACTTGGAGCGAGTATCGACTTTTTGCTTCTTACGCCTCATAGGTCGGTCAATTTCAAGCTTACTTCAAAGCAAACTTTACACCTAATTTCATGTGCGATATCGAGATATGTAGATAGATACAGAAATTGAGAGATTGAGAGTTTTACTGATTGATGTTAATGGTAGGTTTCATGATTCTTCTTACGATTATTGAACATTGACGCTGCTGTATGAAATCTGAATAGCACCGTTGTTGTTTGTGATCTTTATATTCTTCTTGTTTAATTCCAGATCTGAGCCACCGTGCTCTGATACCAATTGTCAGGATCGATTAACTATAGACAAGTTAATAAACACCTTAGATCTAATTGATGATAGAAGTTGCAGCGGATCAACACTATATCAATAATTAAAAACAATGAACTGTATGAACAATATGCAAGAATATTAAGAACACAGTTTCACAAAAAGCTTCAATGTATATTATTGAGTTAACAATACACACGTACGTTTACAATTCGTAAGGAACATACTTATAGTAGTCCTTGAAGCTAAACTATTTACCCTAGTTATTCTAGGACTTGATTTACATCGAATAATAATAATATACATTGATTTACATTCTATAACTATCTATACGAAGATCTCGGACTTGATATCTTCCAAAAACGCGTATCAGTAGTAACTGCAATCACCAGTAGTAAATAAGTACCATCAGTAGTAAACTTGGTGATCAGTAGTAAGTCCATTATCAACGTCAGTAGTAATTACAATGATCAGTAGTATCTTCAATCTTCTCATGATCAGTAGTAACTTAGTTATAGTGAACACCAGCATCAACTTCATCAGTAGTAAATGTTTCTGCCCCATCAGTACTAAGTATGTCAGTACTAACTGCAGCATCAGTAATAAGTTGATCTGTGTTTTGCTCCAACAATCTCCCCCTAAACTTATTGATCATCTTTTAATCAATCAAGTTTCTTTTGTTCCTCTTGTTCTTTTCTTCTTCTCTCAAGAGTTCTTTGATTCTGTTGAAGCCTTTGTTCAATAATGTATCTGCTGTTCCTCTTTGTAAAATAATTCAATTTATTTTGGAACATAACAGCATCATAAGGTTTCATCAAAGTGTTTATGAATATCTGATACATTGTCTTCTCAGAATGTGGATATTCTTTCTCATATAAGTACAATTCACACACTTTGCCTGATTTCTCAAAGAAGTACATATTTGCAGTAGGAATGACATTCCAAGCATATACATTACCTGGATTTGTAAATTGTTCTGGATAATTGTCTGGATAAAATGCAGCATCTATCATTCTAGTCAGGTATCCAGCTCCAGATTCTTTCCATGATTTCTTTGTCATTCTTGGTTTCCCAATAATCAAAAGTTTGATTACATCACTTCTTGAACATGATCTGATTAAGGGTAACCATCCAGTGAATCTTTGTACTACTTTGTCTTCTCTTATGACTTCTATGACATTATTCTGCATCACTCTCCAGTTAAGAATTGGATTGTTCTGTAGAGGAGCAACTGGCATTTCAAGAACAGGTATAATTTGTTGTTTTGATTTCTTCTTAGAGCTTTGTTCTTGATCAACAGATTTTCTTTTCAGTGATTGGGGAGTTGAAGTATTACCAACAGTTGAAACACTACCAGCTTTGAGCAAATTTAAGCTGATTGGTACTAAAGTTTTGGCTTTGGCTTTCTTTGATTCTTCAGCTTCTTGTTCAGCCAGGTCTTTCTTCTTTTCAGTGCAGTATTTTTCAATAATAGTTACCATCTTCATTCTTCCAAAAGATTTTGCACTGTGACCTCTTGTCTTCAGAAAGTCTATCATAAGAGCTTTTTGTTCAAATATATCATCTGGTAACTCACCTTTTGTTCTTTTGCATTCTGCTACAAGCTCCTCAAGACAGTTTAGATGTTCTTCTTCTACTTTTCTAAGCCTTTTGAATTCTGCTTCTTGGCCTTCTATCTGAACATCTTTAATTTGAACAGGTGCTTGAACAGGCATTTCTCTTTGATTCTTCTTTTGTTCAAGAGCTTGATACTTAGCTACCTTCTCCCAAAATCTCTTATTCTTCACCTTCCATTTGTCTTGTTTATCAGCTCTAACAAGATTTATCTTGTTTACCATGTAATGACCAAGAGCTCTGTTAGGGTAATCTTCATCATATATTTCTTTACCCTTTCCAATGTGTGCTGAAGGTGGAGGTGGAATATATTTCATGTCTGGCACTCCACTTATTATAACAGAGGGAGAAAATGATCTAATTTCATCTTGTTGAAGTATTTTTGGATGTGGAGGAAGTGAGCATTCATCAACCTCAAACCAATTCACATTATCATCAATGTCAGGTATGATAAGTGGTTGATCAGGTGTTGGTGGTTTGGTAATGATGACATGTCTCTCTCTTTCAATAAGCTCTGGAAAATGTAGTTCTTCCTCTTCAGTAGTAACAAGAGTAGTTACTACTGGTGTTACTTCAGGAGTTACTACTGATAGGGCATCAGTAGTATTTGTTGCTTTTACTTCCTCTTCTTCATTTACTACTGCTATTACCTCAGTAGTGGGAGTTACTACTGGTATTTTTTTTTCAACTTGTTCTTCCATAGTAGCAGTAGTAACTGGTTCATCTTCTGTAACCATCATCTCTGGGCCTTCATCAACATTTGTTTCTTTTAAATTCAAGAGGGAGGATGCTGCTGCTGCAATAGATTCATCAATCATTGTCTGTATGTTATCCTTCTCCCCCTTAGTGAGCTCAACTGGTGGAGCCTCACTATCATCAAGTTTCTTCTTCAATTTTTTGATGATTTTGGTTTGTTGATGAAGCCTTTGCTCATAAAACCTCATTCTTTTGTTGATGGTATTCACATGCCTTTTCATGGCAGCCATAGTTTTTCCTTGATTGGTTAAGTACTTGAGACAATCTTGTACAGTGGATTCCAAGGAATCCACTTTAGCCGTCAATTGGTTGATTTTAATACTGCCCTCACTCCATCTAGCAAGATCATCGGGCTCACTAACAGGTACATTGGTTTTAAGGTTTTCATTCCTTTCCATCAATTCCACAGATCTGCCCTCATCACTGCTTGGTGATTCATTGGGTCTTTTAGACATTCTCTTCTTCCTAGAAGAAGCAGAGATGCCCCCCCTTGTGGTTTCTTGGCACCGGGGTCCTTTGAGTAATTCCTCAAAAGAGTCATCACTCAAAGTTGCCGAGGTTTGGGTCCTAATGATGTTTTCACTGTCCTGTGCACCCACCTTTGGGGCATCAGTAGTGAAAGCCCTCCCCTCATGTCCTCTCTCCTCCTTGGAGGACAACTCTTTGAGCCTGGGGTTTGACTCGATTTGTCCCCTGGTGTCCTTTGAAGAAAGTTTCTTTCTTTTATAAATTGTGGAAATGTTTTTGGTTTTGTCTGGTAGGTCTTCCACAGAGTGAAGAGTAGCACTCTGCAGATTTATATCAAGTTCCTGGGACACATTCAGGACTTCTGTTTGGGTTGGTGATTGAGTGGCTATTTGGATTGGTGTTTGGACTGTATTTGGGGGTGATGGAGTGGGTTGAGGTTCAACTTGGGTTGTAGCAATGGTTGAACCCTCTCCAATAGTGGGTTGATCTTTGATCATGTTAGGAAACAGAGGGGTTTCCTTGCCCGAAAATTTAAACTGTTTTCTCATATTTGAGAAAACTTTCTTGTTCAACTCAGGTAGTATAAAAATGTTTTTAGGAGTTGACAAGTTTTGTAATTCACAGTTTATGATATGTTGTAGAAATCTGGGATACATTAAAAATTTAGAAGAACTAAGATTTCCCAACATACCATCAAATATCATGTATGAAAAATTAAATACTTGGTCTGTGCATAAACAGACAACAGCAGAGGCTATTGCCTTATTAAACTCATTCCAAGTACTTCTTTTAGGAGAAATACAATGCTGAATGGTATGTATTAAAAATTTCCATTGTGGGGAAAGCAGACCCTTTTGAAAAGTAACTATATTCAGTCTGCCCTCATATCCCATTTTATTCAAAATTTCAGCAATGTATTCCTTAGGAAGAGTAGACATACCTGAATCATCGTGTAATTGTAGATGGTGTCTGATTGATTGTTCTGTTACTGTGATGTGCTTTCCATCTACTTTAGATTTTATCATTGATGATGTTGTTCCTTCTGTTCGTTCAGCATTGGTCCAGAAATCCACCAAGTGCTGTTGATATGATTTTGGTTTTACAGTTAAGGCAAACTGTATATATGAATTTCTCAAAAATTTTACGATCGGACGGAAATCTTTTGTTCCGTCGGGATTCTTTAAGAATGCAACCATATTGTGAAATTCTGAGTATTTGAGATCGGTTTGCACATCGAGAGCTTGTAAGGTTGCCATTGTTGTTGAGTTTTTGCAAGAATTTTGTTACTGATGAAGGTTTTTTGATCGTAAACTAGGGTTTATCGAGAGGTGTTTAGAGAATCGAAGTAAAGATAATGCTAAATTAATCGTCTGCCGCCTTTTATATCTTTCGATTAAACCTCCAAAACTACGAAAATAGCCTTCGAATCATAACATAACGGTTATTTTCATGGGGGTTAGTTTGGTAATTGTGTTTATGAAAGACCAGTAGTAAATAAGATATCAGTAGTAAAACGTCAGTAGTATCTACTAACATCAGTAGTGACTAAGGATTTTGACATCAGTAGTAACTATAGACATCAGTAGTAACCATTAACATACAAGACCAGTAGTATATGTGAATACCAGTAGTACTGACTTACCAGTAGTATCTGTGTAAACCTAAAATACACCAGTAGTAATGAACTATCAGTAGTATTTTGTGCATACACTTTCACACCAGTAGTACAGCAATACCAGTAGTAAAACACTTAAGAAAATAATATTTTACAACACTAACTTTACACATGATTTTAAGTGAGATTTTAAGTTATTAAAATCATTCCAATACTGCTAACCAAGAAGTTGAATCTTCCTACATCAAATGCTTTTGTAAAAAGATCTGCTAATTGATCATCAGTATGGATTTTAACTACTTTGATTAATTTCTTTTCATTACAATCTCTTATAAAGTGAAATCTTATTTCAATGTGTTTAGTTTTTGAATGTTTTACTGGATTATTCACAATACTAATAGCACTTTGATTATCAATAAAAATAGGAGTTTTAAGGATAGAGATACCAAAGTCTAGAAGCTGGTTTTGAATCCATAGTACTTGAGCACAGCAAGCAGATGCAGCTACATATTCTGCTTCAGCAGTGGATGTTGATACATTTGTTTGCTTCTTACATTGCCATGACACCAGTCTTGATCCAAAGAATTGACATCCACCAGTAGTGGATTTTCTATCTTGACATTCACCTCCATAGTCACTATCTGTATAGGCTATTAGTTCAAAGGGTGAGTCATGTGGATACCATAGACCTAGTGATGGTTTGCCTTTCAAGTATCTGAATATTCTTTTAACAGCCTGCAAGTGTAGTTCTTTGGGTCTTGCTTGATATCTTGCACACACACAAACACTATACATAATGTCAGGTCTTGATGCAGTTAAGTACATCAAAGAGCCTATCATTGATCTATATAAGTGTTCATCTACATCCTCCCCCTCAACATCAGGATGTAGGTGTTTGTGTGTTTCCATTGGTGTACTAGCACTTTTACTGTCTTTCAAATCAAACTTTTCCAAGATGTCTTTGACATATTTTGATTGATTTATCAAAATACCATCAGTTCTTTGATTGACTTGGAGTCCAAGGAAGAAGTTCATTGGACCCATGGAGCTCATCTTGAATTTAATTTGCATCAGTTCTTCAAATTCTTTGCATAATAAATCATTGGTTGAGCCAAAGATGATATCATCTACATAAATTTGTACTAGTAGTATATCATCTTTGACTTTCTTTGTGAACAACGTTTTGTCAATGGCTCCTCTTTTAAAGTTATTCTTCAATAGGTAGGATGATAATGTGTCATACCATGCTCTTGGTGCCTGATGTAGGCCATATAGAGCTTTATCTAATTTGAACACATAATCACCATGTTTTGGATCTTCAAAACCTGGAGGTTGGCAAACATATACCTCTTCTTCAATTTTCCCATATAGGAAAGCACTCTTAACATCCATTTGATAGACTTTGAATTTCTTGAATGAAGCATATGCTAGAAATACTCTTATTGCTTCAATTCTAGCAACAAGAGCATATACTTCATCATAGTCTATTCCTTCTTCTTGAGTGTATCCTTGGGCTACAAGCCTGGCTTTGTTCTTGATCACTATACCTCTTTCATCTTTCTTGTTTCTGAAGATCCATCTTGTTCCAATGGCTCTTTTTCCTTTGGGTAGAGGTACAAGTGTCCAAACAGCTTGTAATTTAAATTGAAGGAGTTCTTCTTGCATTGCTTCAATCCAGTTTGAGTCCTTCATTGCTTGTTGGATCTTCTTTGGTTCATCCTGAGACAGAAAGCATTCATACATACATTCATTAGCAATTAAACTAATGTTACACATATTTGCAGTTAAGCTTTTATTTAATTTGCTTCTTGTTTGAAGTGGTGAGTTAACATCACTTAGAACAAGGTCTAATGGATGGTTCTTCTGAGTCCTTGTAGTTGTAGCTTTATCAACCACTAGTTGATTTCCAAGATTGGACTCATTTGTCTCAGGTAGTTGTTCATCTTGTGTTCCTTCATTGTCATTGAAGTTTGGTTCATCATCATCTTGGTCAGAATTACTACTGCTATTGTCTTTGTTGAGATCAGTAGTATTGTTGTTGTTACTGGTATCAGTAGTATCTTGAGAATCTAGGTTATTGTTGGGACCAGTAGTATTTTCAGTACTATTACTGGTACCAGTAGTATTGGAATTACTACTGACCTCATTCTCAGAGTTACTACTGCTTTCAAAATTTGAGTTATTACTGACATCAGTATTAACTATGGGAGCAGTATCAACTATTATGTATCTCATCTTTTCTTGACCAGCATTAACAGATGATGTTCCTTCTTTTTGATTGTGACAAATTGAATTACCTACATTGAAATTTATATTAGGATTAAAGGATTTGGTTAGATTGTCTATGTCAAATAGCCAATCTGGACCATTTCCTTGTTCATTAGGTACATTTTCATTAAAGGATACATTGATGCTTTCTTCAATTATCCTTAGTCTTTTGTTGAATACTCTGTATGATTTGCTTTGAGTAGAGTATCCCACAAATATTCCATCATCAGCTTTGCAGTCAAACTTACCAATTTGTTCTCTTGTAATCAAAATAGTACAAGGACAACCAAATGATTTTAAGAAACTTATAGAAGGTTTTCTTTTATTGAAAAGTTCATATGGTGTTTTAAAATGTGGCTTCACTATTAATACTCTGTTCTGAACATAACAAGCAGTATTAACAGCTTCTGCCCAAAAAGTGATTGGTAATTTTGAGTCTGCAAGCATTGATCTTGCTGCTTCAATGATGGTTCTATTTCTTCTTTCAGCTACACCATTTTGTTGAGGAGTTCTTGGTGAGCTGTATTGCCTGTCAATACCTTTAAAATCACAAAAGTTAATTAAGTTAGCATTTTTAAATTCTGTGCCATTGTCACATCTTATGGCTTTAACTTTTTTATCAGATGAGTTCTCCAGTTTGACAATTAAGTTCTTTATGAGTTCACTTGTTTCATCCTTTGTCCTGAGAAAGAAAACCCATGTATATCTGGAAAAGTCATCAGTAATAACAAGACAATATTGTTTCTTTCCAATACTCATTACATTTGTAGGTCCAAAAAGGTCCATATGTAGGAGCTGTAAAGGAACAGAAATGGAGTTCACAGTTTTGGACTTATGAGAAGTCTTGTGTTGTTTACCTTTTAGGCATGCAACACAGTGATGATCACACATGAATTGTTTTTGAGGTAGTCCAATTACCAGATTTCTTTTTACTAAATTATTCATGTTTTTAAAATTTGTGTGACACATCCTTCTATGCCAAAGTTCTGATTCAGTGGTGTTTGCCTTGGATATAAAATAGTTGACCTCATTTGTAGAAATGAGTTCTCCCCCTATATCCAGGCAATACACATTGTTTCTCCTTGGAGTTCTTAAAACAACATATTTTTCATCTAAAATAAAATCAGGAGAAAGAATGATGCACTCAATATCTGTGAAAAGAATCTTGTTCTTTTTATCACAAACTTGAGACACACTGACAAGATTGTATTTTAGTTCAGCTACATAAAATACATCATCAAAGGTAATTTTTCCATTAGTAACAGTACCTTTACCTGTAATCTTACCTCCCTGGGGATTCTCACCAAATGCCACATATCCTCCATCAAATGACTTGAAATCTTTAAGAATTTGCAGATTTCCAGTCATGTGTCTTGAGCATCCACTATCAATATGCCATGTTCTTCCTTCTTCTGGGATCTGAATGCTCCGCACAAATGAGTAAAGGATTAGTTAAGTTTGGGAACCCAAGCTTTATATGTCTTGGGTTCATCCTTTGAGAAATAAGCTTTTGGGGATTTAATTTTAAAGACTTTTGGTACCCATACTTGTTTATTACTGGTGTTTTGTTTTACTACTGTCCTTTTGGAGTTATTACTGGTGTGAGAATTTCCTACTGATCTTGGTTTATACCTATTGTTTTTAGCTTTTGAATACTTTACTACTGATGAACCAGTAGTATTTGGGTACTTACCATGTTTAGAATGACCAGTAGTGTTTTTAGAGTTACCACCAGTAGTATTTTTGAAAGTTGTTTTGGGAGCAGTAGTATTTTTGAAATTAGGGTTTTTACCAGTAGTATTCTTGTACTGGTACCATACAGCATTATAATTAGGGTTAACACCAGTAGTAAATTTGTTAGAGTTTCTACTGGTGTTGGAAAATTTAAAATATTGTTTATTTTGATTAGATTTTCCATTGTTCTTGAAGTAATTGCTGTTCTTTGGGCTGCCAACTCTTCTGTTTTGCACAAATCTTGGTGCACTTCTTCCAAATCTTGGAGTTTCAGCAATTGGAGTTTTGATTGTATTTACTACTGAAGGACCAGTAGTATCTTTTAACCTTTGAGTTTTTGCATTTTCTTTAAAAGCTTTAAATTCCTTTAACTCCTTGCAATTTATTGGATTGAAGTGACAATCCTTTGCTAAATGATTTACTTTGTTGCAAATAACACATTTTAATTTATTTTCTTGAGCCTTTATTGTTTTTCTTTGTTCTAAGAGTTGGTTTCTATTTCTTTGGTTTCCTCTTTTTAGAATTTTGGGTATATTTTCTGCATTATATTTAGGAGAATCATTTGGACTTTGAGCTGTGTGAAAACTTGTATCAATTGATTTTGGTGATTCCGTTTGAGATATTGTAAATTCAATTGATTGCTCATCATCTGAAGAATCATTTGATTCAGATGTTTCATTATTAGATTCAGTTTGATTTTCAGTTTTTAATTCATTAATGATTCTTTCTGAACTGTTTTTAAGTGGAGGAATGAATTTGTGTGGAGGTGGTACAGCATGATATCCCACCCCATGAACAACCTTTTCTGTAGTTTGATTATTAGTTAATTCATCTAGAATTTTAGTGCTTCTTTCAAACTTTTTAATTGTTAATTTATTTTGTTCAATTTCAAGCTGACATTCTTCTAATTTACTTGTTAGTTCTTTATTTTTTGTTTCATAGAACTCTTTCTCATCCACAGCTTGAAGCAATTATTCCTTGATCCGTTGATCAATCATCTTGTACACCTTTATTTGATGTTCTTGATCAGCAATTACACTATCAAACTCATGATTTCTTCTGATTGCTTTTGCTAAATCTTCATTTAATTTAGTGTTTTCTTTTTCTAGATTTTTAATAATTTTAGCACATTCAGGAGTACAAGGTTTAGATTTTACCTCAGTTTTGTTGTCAGTAAAGGCCATGAGAGCTTGATTTTGAGCATGCTCTTCTGCTTGGAAGCTCCAGTCATAGCCTTGTCCTTGTTGTGACACAAGAGCAGTTGATTTTGATCTTTTGTCTGGTAGAGGACATTCTTTTGCAAAGTGACCAAGGTTGTTACAGTTGTAACACTTGACTTTAGTCTTGTCAAATCCTGCTTTGTCACCTTTGTTGAAATTGAGGCTTGTCCTACCAGTTCTTTTTAAGAATCTTTTGGTCCTTAGGCTCAGCATAGCCATCTGCCATTTAAGATCCATCTCCTCAAGATCATCTGGATTCAATTGTTCCAAGTCATCACTAATCAATGCAGTATGCACATGACTAGTGAAGAAGGATTCTCTTGCAGTATCCTCAGAATCTGCAGCCTTTCCTGTGGAGATTTCTTGTCCTTGACCTGTACTAGACATAAATGCAGCATTGTTAGAAGAAATAGAAGTGTTTTTGTGATTTACCTCAGTTTCAAACACTCTGAGATCATTATAGAGTTCATCTAACTCCTTTTCTTCTAAAGCATCTCTTTGTCTATACACCACTGTGTACATGGCCCATTCTTCACTCAGAGACCTTAGGAACTTCATGTTGACATCTTCTTGATCCATCTTTACACCAACTTGGTTGAGTTCACCAATTAGTTTGTTGAATCTGTCAAACACTTGAGTGAGTGTTTCATTGGGCTTTCCTTTGAAATTTTCAAAGTCTTGTTTGAGAACAGACTTCATGTTTCTTTTTGTACTCTTAGTCCCAACGAATCTCTTCTCCAGTGCTTCCCAAAGCAACTTAGCATCATCATATTCAACAAAGAGATGTTGATAGTCATTAGGAATGGCCAGTAGGAGAGTGCTTAGAGTTTTGAGTTCGATGCCTTTATCTTTCTTCTCCTTCTCACATTTAAGTTTGTCTGCCTCAGTTACAGAGCTGCTTGCTTGAAGTTGACCAGTTTTGTTTCCTTCACAAACGACTTCCCACATGGAATAATCTGTAATAAGCATGTATTGCTTAATACGATTCTTCCACATCCCAAAGTTATTGGGAGTGAGCATAGGGATTTTGTTGGCCTGAGTGCTTTCATTATTATCAGTCATGATTAATAATGTGTGTGTTTTAAAGATTAAAACTTTTTGTTGTTCTTAACAAATAGTAGATCTAGAACCAATATGCTCTGATACCACTTGTCAGGATCGATTAACTATAGACAAGTTAATAAACACCTTAGATCTAATTGATGATAGAAGTTGCAGCGGATCAACACTATATCAATAATTAAGAACAATGAACTGTATGAACAATATGCAAGAATATTAAGAACACAGTTTCACAAAAAGCTTCAATGTATATTATTGAGTTAACAATACACACGTACGTTTACAATTCGTAAGGAACATACTTATAGTAGTCCTTGAAGCTAAACTATTTACCCTAGTTATTCTAGGACTTGATTTACATCGAATAATAATAATATACATTGATTTACATTCTATAACTATCTATACGAAGATCTCGGACTTGATATCTTCCAAAAACGCGTATCAGTAGTAACTGCAATCACCAGTAGTAAATAAGTAACATCAGTAGTAAACTTGGTGATCAGTAGTAAGTCCATTATCAACGTCAGTAGTAATTACAATGATCAGTAGTATCTTCAATGTTCTCATGATCAGTAGTAACTTAGTTATAGTGAACACCAGCATCAACTTCATCAGTAGTAAATGTTTCTGCCCCATCAGTACTAAGTATGTCAGTACTAACTGCAGCATCAGTAATAAGTTGATCTGTGTTTTGCTCCAACATTATTAAACATGAAAAATCATGTAAGCATGTAAACTTACAATTATAAAAGATCATGTAAGACATATAAATCATGTTAGGTATGTAAAACATGTAAAATATTTGTAAAACATGTGAAGTATGTATACATATATGACACGTGGAACAAATAAAATTATAAAACATGAAGGACACAAGAAGCATGTTAAAAATGCAGTTTTCAAAGATATATAGTTAAAGACATATAAAATATGTGGAAAATGTAAAAATGGAGGTGATTTGTGCACCACAACTTTTACTTTATATATCACACCGTGTAAGTTTTATGGTAAACTTTACTACTATATCAAACAATAGTACGTTATGGTGATTGAATTAAAAAATGTGGTACATAAATCAATTATCATATAAAACTACTGTAATTTGGTCGGAAGTTGAATATGAACGAAGGCGTCAAATGGATTTATGAACTAAAAGGTTGATGCTCGCAACCCTCATCAGCACTATCAAACCCAGCCTCCAAAGATGCTCAATGAGAGGCATATTTTTTTACTCACTCAACGGCTGGAAATCATAGAAGATATTAGAGTTTGAAGTTTGAACCTACTATCTATCTATTTGTTATAAACCAATTTCTTTATACCTTACAAACTGAGCTAGATGCTAGAAGCGTCGAATGGATATATGCAACCATAGTGATGAACCACCTATTGTTCGGGGTGGGTGGTGTTTCTGGTAGACCCATAGACTTGCTCAAATGGTAGATAAAAAAAATACATCAAACTAGTCGCCAGGTGTACTACTCAATCGACTCAAAAGGCTGATATATTATGTTTCCATATCAGTCCAAAAGTTTTAAGAAATAACTTATTTACCCTAAACAAAATTCTGAGTATATTTCTCATTATTTGAGCTTATCACTTTTACAATTTATCGACATTTTAGACATAACTAATTTCCTCATTGATATTAATCATCTTACCAAATGTTGTTTGGCTACCTAAATTTACTTTGTCAGGATCGATTAACTATGAATAAGTTAATAAACACCTTATATCTAATTGATTATAGAAGTTGCAGCGGATCAACACTATATCAATATATTAAGAACAATGAACTGTAAATAATAAACGAAAATATTAAGAACACAGTTTCACAAAAAGCTTCAATGTATATTATCGAGTTAACAATACACACGTACGTTTACAATTCGTAAGGAACTATTTATAATAGTCCTTGAAGCTAAACTATTTACCCTAGTTATTCTAGGACTTGATTTACATTCGAATTCTATAAATATACATTGATTTACATGCTATAACTATCTCTACGAAGATCTCGGACTCGATATGTTCCATATAAGCTCATCAGTAGTATTCTGCAATCACCAGTAGTAAATAAGTAACGTCAGTAGTAACTTTGGTGAGCAGTAGTAAGTCCAGATCCATCGTCAGTAGCAACTACTATTGATCAGTAGTATCTTCAATAAGCCTTGATCAGTAGTAACTAAGTTATAGTCTTCACCAGTATCAACTTCATCAGTAATAAATAATTCTGCCCCATCAGTAATAAGTATGATCAGTACTAACTGCAGCATCAGTATCAAGTTGATCTGTGATTTTGTCCCAACAATCTCCCCCTAAACTTATTCATTATCTTTCAATCAACTAAGTTTCTCTTGTTCTTCTTGTTCCCTTCTTCTTTTCTCAAGGGTTCTTTGATTCTGTTGTCTTCTTTGCTCAATGATGTATTTGCTGTTCCTCTTTGTGAAATAGTTTAATTTGTTTTGGAACATAACAGCATCATAAGGTTTCATCATTGTGTTTGTGAATATCTGGTACATAGTCTTCTCAGAATGAGGATATTCTTTTTCATACAAATATAGTTCACAGACTTTGCCAGATTTTTCAAAGAAGTACATTTGGGCAGTTGGAATCACATTCCAAGCATAGACATTTCCTGGATCTGTAAACTGTTCTGGATAGTTGTCTGGATAAAAAGCAGCATCAATCATCTTTGTTAAGTATCCAACACCAGAATCTTTCCATGATTTCTTTGTCATTCTTGGTTTTCCAATGATCAGTAGTTTAATGACATCACTTCTTGAACAGGACATGATCAAAGGTAACCATCCAGTAAATCTCTGCACAATTTTATCTTCCCTTATGATCTCTATCACATTATTCTGCATAACCCTCCAATTGATGATTGGATTGTTCTGTAAGGGAGCAATGGGCATTTCAAGAACAGGTACAATTTGTGTCTTTGATTTCTTTTTAGAGCTTTGTTCTTGATCAACAGGTTTTCTTTTCTTTGATTGGGGAGTTGAGGTATCACCAGTAGTTGATACACTACCAGCTTTGATTAATGTTGGACTGATTGGGATTAAAGCTTTGGCTTTAGATTTCTTTGCTTCTTTTTCTTCTTGTTCAGCCAAATCCTTCTTCTTGGCAGCACATAATTTTTCAATTATAGTCATCATCTTCATTCTGCCAAAGGATTTTGCACTATGCCCTTTTGTTTTCAAATAATCTATCATATTTGTCTTCTGTTCAAATACATCCTCAGTTAGTTCACTTTTAGTTCTTTTACATTCAGAAACCAATTCTTCAAGACATTGGATATGTTCTTCTTCAACTTTTCTGAACCTCTTGAATTCTGCTTCTTGAGCTTCTATCTGAATGTCTTTAATTTGTACAGGTACTTGAACAGGAATTGCACTTTGAACTTTCTTCTTATTTTCCTCTAGTGCTTGATACATTTCCACTTTCTCCAAAAATTTCCTATGTTTTATTCTCCATCTAGATTGCTTTTCTGCTCTGACATGATTAATCTTGTTTACCATGTGATGACCTAATGCTCTATTGGGATAATCATCATCATATACTTCTTTTCCTTTTTCAATGTGAGCAGATGGTGGAGGTGGAATGTATTTCATATCAGGGATACCAGAAAGTAGTAGTTTTGGATAAAACAATTTAAGTTGATCTTCTGGTAGTATCTTTGGATGTGGAGGAAGTGTACATTCATCTACCTCAAACCAGTTCACATTATCATCAATGTCAGGTATGATAAGTGGTTGATCAGGTGTTGGTGGTTTGGAGATGATGACATGTTTTTCTCTTTCAATTAGCTCAGGAAGTTGCAGTTCTTCCTCTTCAGTAGTAACCAAAGTAGTTACTACT
Organism: Calendula officinalis; assembly: GCA_963853835.1. NCBI lineage: Eukaryota > Viridiplantae > Streptophyta > Magnoliopsida > Asterales > Asteraceae > Calendula > Calendula officinalis. The sequence continues at coordinate 26,174,555 of OY970832.1, forward strand.
GGTGGGACTTAGGAGTTACTACTGATAGGGCATCAGTAGTATTTGTTGCTTTTACTTCCTCTTCTTTACTTACTACTGCTATTACATCAGTAGTTGGAGTTACTACTGATGTTTCTTTTTCAGTTTATTCTTCCATGGAAACAGTAGTAGGTTCATCATCAATAACCATCTTTTCTGGGCCTTCATCAATGTTTGTTTGTTTAAGATTGAGGAGAGAAGTTGCTGCTGCTGCAATTGATTCATCAATCATATTCTGAATGTTATCCTTCTCCCCCTTAGTGAGCTCAACTGGAGGAGCCTCACTATCATCAACCTTCTTTTTCAATCTTCTGATAAATTTAGTTTGTTGATGAAGCCTGTGTTCATATAGCCTCATTCTTTTGTTGATGGTATTGACATGTCTCTTCATAACTACAATGGTTTTTCCCTGATTTGTTAGATACTTAAGGCAATCTTGTACAGTAGATTCAAGAGAATCCACTTTATCCGTCAATTGTTTTGTTTTAATACTGCCCTCACTCCATCTAGCAAGATCATCGGGCTCACTAACAGGTACATTGGCTTTAAGGTTTTCCATCCTATCCATCAATTCCACAGATCTGCCCTCATCACTTCTTGGTGATTCATTGGGTCTTTTAGACATTCTCTTCTTCCTAGAAGAAGCAGAGATGCCCCCCCCCCCCTTGTGGTTTCTTGACACCGGGGTCCTTTAAGTAATTCCTCAAAAGAGTCATCACTTAAAGTTGCCGAGGTCTGGGTCTTAGTGATGTTTTCACTGTCCTGTGCACCCACCTTTGGGGCATCAGTAGTGAAAGCCCTCGCCTCATGTCCTCTCTCCTCCTTGGAGGACAAATCTTTGAGCCTGGGGTGTGACTCGATTTGTCCCCTGGTGTCCTTTAAAGAAGTTTTCTTTCTTTTATAGATTGTGGATATATTTTGGGTGACATTGGGCAGGTCTTCCACAGAGTGAAGAGTAGCACTCTGAGGATTTATTTCAAGTTCCTGGGACACATTCAGGACTTCTATATTTGTGGGTGATTGAGTGACTGTTTGGGGTGGTGTTTGGGCTGTATTTGGGGGTGATGGAGTGGGTTGAGGTTCAATTTGGGTTGTATCTATTATTGAACCCTCTCCAATAAGTGTTTGATCTTTGATCATATTAGGAAACAGAGGGGTTTCCTTGCCCGAAAATTTAAATTGTTTTCTCATATTAGAGAAAACTTTCTTGTTCAACTCTGGAATGATAAAAATGTTTTTGGGAGTTGACAAGTTTTGCAATTCAATGTTTATGATATGTTGGAGAAATCTGAGATACATTAAAAACTTTGTGGAACTAAGATTTCCCAACATTCCTTCAAAAATCATGTAAGAAAAATTAAATACTTGGTCTGTACACAAACAGACAACAGCAGAGGCTATTGCCTTGTTAAACTCATTCCAAGTACTTCTTTTTGGAGAAATACAATGCTGAATAGTATGTACAAGAAATTTCCATTGTGGGGAGAGAAGACCTTTTTGAAAAGTGACTATGTTAAGTCTTCCCTCATATCCCATTTTGTTTAAAATTTCAGCAATGAATTCCTTAGGAAGAGTAACCATACCTGCATCATCATGTAGTTGTAGATGGTGTCGAATTGATTGCTCAGTGATCGTGATCGTCTTTCCATCCACCGATGATTTTATCATAGGTGCAGTTGCACCTTCTGTCCTTTCTGCATTGGTCCAAAAATCCACCAAGTGCTGTTGATATGCTTTCGGTTTCACAGTTAACGCGAACTTAATGTATGAGTTCTTTAAGAATTGCACTATTGGTCGAAAGTCTTTAGTACCGTCTGGATTGCGTAGAAACGCACACATGTTGTGGAACTCTGAATATTTGAGATCGGTTTGAACATTGAGAGATTGTAGAGTTGCCATTGTTGTTGATTTGAGAGAAAGATGTGAGAATTTTATTACTGATGAAGGGTTTTTGATCGAGAGCTAGGGTTTATCGAGAGGATTTAGCAAATCGAAGTAAAGATAATGCTAAACTAATCGACTGCCGCCTTTTATATCTTTCGATTTAACCTGCAAAAAGACTAAATTGCCCTTCGAATCATAACATAACGTTTATTTTCATGGGGGTTAGTTTGGTAATTGTGATTCTGAAAGAGCAGTAGTAAAAGTGACATCAGTAGTAAAATGTCAGTAGTATCTACTAACATCGGTAGTGACTAAGGATTTTGACATCAGTAGTAACTATAGACATCAGTAGTAATCACCAACATACACGACCAGTAGTATATGTGAATACCAGTAGTACTGACTTACCAGTAGTATTTATGTAAACCTAATACACACCAGTAGTAATGTGAATACCAATAGTACTGACTTACCAGTAGTATTTATGTAAACCTAATACACACCAGTAGTAATGAGCCACCAGTAGTATTTTGTGCACATGCCTACAACCAGTAATACAGATCTACCAGTAGTAAAACACTTAAACAAATAAATAACTTTTTACAAAAAAAACTTTACACATGAATTTAAGTGAGATTTTAATTTATCAAAATCATTCCAATACTGCTAACCAAGAAGTTGAATCTTCCTACATCAAATGCTTTTGTAAAAAGATCTGCTAATTGATCATCAGTATGGATTTTAACCACTTTGATTAATTTCTTTTCATTGCAGTCTCTTATAAAATGAAATCTTATTTCAATGTGTTTAGTTTTAGAATGTTTTACTGGATTGTTCACAATACTAATAGCACTTTGATTATCAATAAAAATAGGAGTTTTAAGGATAGAGATACCAAAGTCTAGAAGCTGGTTTTGAATCCATAGAACTTGAGCACAACAAGCAGATGCAGCTACATATTCTGCTTCAGCAGTTGATGTTGATACATTTGTTTGCTTCTTACATTGCCATGACACCAGTCTTGATCCAAAGAATTGACATCCACCAGTAGTGGACTTTCTATCTTGACATTCACCTCCATAGTCACTATCTGTGTAGGCTATGAGTTCAAAGGGTGAATCATGTGGATACCATAGACCTAGTGATGGTTTGCCTTTCAAGTATCTGAATATTCTTTTGACAGCTTGCAAGTGTAGTTCTTTAGGTCTTGCTTGATATCTTGCACACACACAAACACTATACATAATGTCAGGTCTTGATGCAGTTAAGTACATCAAAGAACCTATCATTGATCTATATAAGTGTTCATCTACATCCTCCCCCTCAACATCAGGATGTAGGTGTTTATGTGTTTCCATTGGTGTACTTGCACTTTTGCAGTCTTTCAAATCAAACTTTTCCAAGATGTCTTTGACATATTTTGATTGATTTATCAAAATACCATCTGTTCTTTGACTGACTTGGAGTCCAAGGAAGAAGTTCATTGGACCCATAGAGCTCATCTTGAATTTAGTCTGCATCAGTTCTTCAAATTCTTTGCATAATACATCATTTGTTGAACCAAAGATGATATCATCTACATAGATATGTACCAGTAGTATATCATCTTTGAATTTCTTTGTAAACAGAGTTTTGTCAATGGCTCCTCTTTTAAAATTATTCTTCAATAGATATGATGATAATGTATCATACCATGCTCTTGGTGCCTGATGTAGGCCATATAGAGCTTTATCCAGTTTGAACACATAATCACCATGTTTTGGATCTTCAAAGCCTGGAGGTTGGCATACATAGACCTCTTCTTCAATCTTCCCATATAGGAATGCACTCTTCACATCCATTTGATAGACTTTGAACTTCTTGAATGAAGCATATGCTAGAAATATTCTTATAGCTTCAATTCTAGCAACAGGAGCATATACTTCATCATAGTCTATTCCTTCTTCTTGAGTGTATCCTTGGGCTACAAGTCTGGCTTTGTTCTTGATCACTATACCTCTTTCATCCTTCTTGTTTCTAAAGATCCATCTTGTTCCAATGGCTCTTTTTCCTTTGGGTAGAGGTACAAGTGTCCAAACAGCTTGTAATTTGAATTGAAGGAGTTCTTCTTGCATTGCCTCAATCCAGTTTGAGTCCTTCATTGCTTGTTGGATCTTCTTTGGTTCATCCTGAGACAAAAAGCATTCAAACATACATTCATTGGCAATTAAACTTATGTTGCACATGTTTGCAGTTAAGCTTTTATTTAATTTGCTTCTTGTTTGCAGTGGTGAGTTAACATCACTTAGAATAAGGTCTAATGGATGGTTCTTCTGAGTCCTTGTGGTTGTAGCTTTATCAACTACTAGTTGATTTTCAAGATTGGACTCATTTGTCTCAGGCAGTTGTTCCTCTGGTGATCCTTCATTGTCATTGAAGTTTGGTTCATCATCATCTTGGTCAGAGTTACTACTGCTATTGTCTTCATTAAGATCAGTAGTATTGTTGTTGTTACTGGTATCAATAGTATCTTGAGAATCTAGACTATTGTTAGGACCAGTAGTATTTTGAGTAATATTACTGGTATCAGTAGTATTTGAATTACTACTGTCCTCATTCTCAGAGTTACTACTGGTTCCAGAATTTGAGTTATTACTGTCCTCAGTGTTAACTATTGGAGCAGTGTTAACTACTATGTATCTCATCTCCTCTTGACCAGTATTAACAGATGATGTTCCTTCCTTTTGAGAGTGACAATTTGAATTACCTGTATTGAAATCCATATTAGAATTAAAGGATTTGGTTAGATTGTCTATGTTAAATAGCCAATCTGGACCATTTCCTTGTTCATTAGAAACATTTTCATTAAAGGATACATTAATGCTTTCTTCAATTATCCTTAGTCTTTTGTTGAATAGTCTGTATGATTTGCTTTGAGTAGAGTATCCCACAAAGATTCCATCATCAACTTTGCAGTCAAACTTACCAATTTGTTCTCTTGTAATCAGAATAGTACAAGGACACCCAAATGATTTTAAAAAACTTATAGAAAGTTTTCTTTTATTAAAAAGTTCATATGGTGTTCTAAACTGTGGCTTTACTATTAATACTCTGTTCTGAACATAACAGGCAGTATTAACAGCTTCAGCCCAAAAAGTGATTGGTAACTTTGAATCTGCTAGCATTGATCTTGCTGCTTCAATGATGGTTCTATTTCTTCTTTCAGCTACACCATTTTGTTGTGGAGTTCTAGGTGAGCTGTATTGCCTGTCAATGCCTTTAAGATCACAAAAGTTAATTAAGTTAGCATTTTTAAATTCTGTGCCATTATCACATCTTATGGCTTTAACTTTTTGATCAGATGTGTTCTCCAGTTTAGCAATCAAGTTCTTGATGAGTTCACTTGTTTCATCCTTTGTCCTGAGAAAGAAAACCCATGTATATCTGGAAAAGTCATCAGTAATAACAAGACAATATTGTTTCTTTCCAATACTCATTACATTTGTAGGTCCAAAAAGGTCCATATGTAAGAGTTGTAGAGGAACAGAAATAGAGTTCACAGTTTTGGACTTATGAGAAGTCTTGTGTTGTTTACCTTTTAGGCAAGCAACACAATGATGATCACACATGAATTGTTTTTGAGGTAGTCCAATGACCAGATTTCTTTTTACTAAATTGTTCATGTTTTTGAAATTAGTGTGACACATCCTTCTATGCCATAGTTCTGATTCAGTGGTGTTTGCCTTGGATATAAAACAGTTGACCTCATTTGAAGAAATGAGTTCTCCCCTATATCCAGGCAATACACATTGTTTCTCCTTGGAGTTCTTAAAACAACATATTTTTCATCTAAAATGAAGTCAGGAGAAAGAATGATGCACTCAATGTCTGTGAAAAGAATTTTGTTCTTTTTGTCACACACTTGAGACACACTGACAAGATTGTATTTTAGTTCAGCTACATAAAATACATCATCAAAGGTAATTTTGCCATTTGTAACAGTACCTTTACCTGTAATCTTACCTCCCTTTGGGTTCTCACCAAAGGCCACATATCCTCCATCAAATAACTTGAAATCTTTAAGAATTTGCAGATTTCCAGTCATGTGTCTTGAGCATCCACTATCAATATGCCATGTTCTTCCTTCTTCTGGGATCTGAATGCTCTGCACAAGTGAGTAAAGGATCAGTTAAGTTTGGGAACCCAAGCTTTATATGTCTTGGGTTCATCCTTTGAGAAATAAGCTTTTGGGGATTTAACTTTAAACATTTTTGGTGCCCATACCTGTTTATTACTGGTGTTTAGTTTTACTACTGCCCTTTTAAATACTGATCTTGGTTTATACCCATGATTTTTTGCTTTTGAATACTTTACTACTGATGGACCAGTAGTATTTGGGTACTTACCATGTTTAGAATAACCAGTAGTGTTTTTAGGGTTGACACCAGTAGTATATTTGAAAGTTGGTTTAGGAGCAGTAGTATTTTTGTAATTAGGGTTTTTACCAGTAGTGTTTTTGTACTGGTACCATACAGCATTATAATTAGGGTTAACACCAGTAGTAAAGTTGTTAAAGTTTTTACTGGTGTTGGAAAACTTAAAATATTGTTTATTTTGATTGGATTTTCCATTGTTCTTGAAGTAATTGCTGTTCTTTGGGCTTCCAACTCTTCTGTTATGCACAAACCTTGGTGCACTTCTTCCAAATCTTGGTGTTTCAGCAATTGGAGTTTTTGTTTTATTTACTACTGAAGGACCAGTAGTATCTTTTAATTTCTGTGTTTTTGCTTTTTCTTTAAAGATTTTAAATTCCCTTAAACTCTTTGCAGTTTATTGGATTGAAGTGACAATCCTTTGCTAAATGATTTACTTTGTTGCAAATTACACATTTTAATTTATTATCTTGAGCCTTTATGATTTTTCTTTGTTCTAAGAGTTGATTCCTATTTCTTTGATTTCCCCTTTTTAGAATTTTTGGTACATTTTCTGCATCATATTTAGGAGATTCATTTGGACTTTGTGCTGTGTGAAAACTTGTATCAATTGATTTTGGAGATTCAGATTGAGAGATTGTAAATTCAATTGATTGATCATCATCAGAAGAGTCATTTGATTCAGATGTTTCATTATGTGATTCAGTTTGATTTTCAGTTTTTAATTCATTAATGATTCTTTCTGAACTGTTTTTAAGTGGAGGAATGAATTTATATGGAGGTGGTACAACATGATATCCCACCCCATGTACAACTTTTTCTGTAGTTTGATTGTTAGTTAGTTCATCAAGAATTTTAGTACTTCTTTCAAACTTTTTAATTGTTAATTTATTCTGTTCAATTTCAAGTTGACATTCTTCTAATTTACTTGTTAATTCTTTATTTTTTAATTCATAAAATTCTTTCTCATCTACAGCTTGAAGTAATTCTTCCTTTATCCGTTGATCTATCATCTGGTACACCTTTATCTGATGTTCTTGATCAGTAATCACACCATCAAATTCATGATTTCTTCTTACTGCTTTTGCTAAATCTTCAGTTAATTTAGTGTTTTCTTTTTCTAAATTTTTAACAATTTTAATACATTCAGAAGTACAAGGTTTAGGTTTTACCTCAGATTTGCTGTCAGTAAAGGCCATGAGAGCTTGATTTTGAGCATGCTCTTCTGCTTGGAAGCTCCAGTCATATCCTTGTCCTTGTTGTGAAACAAGAGCAGTTGATTTTGATCTTTTGTCTGGTTGAGGACATTCTTTTGCAAAGTGACCAAGGTTGTTATAGTTGTAACATTTGACTTTAGTTTTGTCAAATCCAGCTTTGTCACCTTTGTTGTAATTGAGACTTGTCCTACCAGTTCTCTTTAAGAATCTTTTGGTTCTTAGGCTCAGCATAGCCATTTGCCATTTAAGGTCCATCTCCTCAAGATCATCTGGATTTAATTGTTCCAAGTCATCACTAATCAGTGCAGAATGCACATGACTAGTAAAAAAAGATTCTCTTGCAGCATCCTCAGAATCTGCAGCCTTTCCTATGGAAGTTTCTTGACCTAGACCTGTACTAGAGACAAATGCAGCATTATTAGAAGAAATAGAAGGGTTCTTTTGATTTACCTCAGTTTCAAATACTCTGAGATCATTGTAGAGTTCATCCAACTCCTTTTCTTCTAGTGCATCTCTCTGTCTATATACCACTGTATACATGGCCCATTCTTCATTAAGAGTTCTTAGGAACTTCATGTTGACATCTTCTTGATCCATCTTAACCCCAACTTGGTTAAGTTCACCAATTAGCTTGTTGAATCTGTCAAACACTTGAGTGAGTGTTTCATTGGGCTTTCCTTTGAAGTTTTCAAAGTCTTGTTTGAGAACAGACTTCATGTTCCTTTTGGTGCTCTTGGTCCCAACGAATCTCTTCTCCAGTGCTTCCCATAGCACTTTTGCATCATCATACTCAACGAAGAATTGTTGATAGTCGTTAGGAATGGCCAGTAGGAGAGTGCTTAGAGTTTTGAGTTCGATTCCTTTGTCTTTCTTCTCCTTCTCACATTTAAGTTTGTCTGCCTCAGTTGCAGAGCTGCTTGCTTGACCAGGACTAGTTTTGTTTCCTTCAAGGACAACTTCCCACATGGAATAATCAGTGATAAGCATGTATTGCTTAATACGATTCTTCCACATCCCAAAGTTGTTGGGAGTGAGAATAGGGATTTTGTTGGCCTGAGTGCTTTCATTATTATCAGTCATGATTAATAATGTGTGTGTTTTAAAGATTAAAACTTTTTGCTGTTCTTAACAAATAGTAGATCTAGAACCAATAAGCTCTGATACCACTTGTCAGGATCGATTAACTATGAAGAAGTTAATAAACACCTTAGATCTAATTGATTATAGAAGTTGCAGCGGATCAACACTATATCAATATATTAAGAACAATGAACTGTAAATAATAAACGAAAATATTAAGAACACAGTTTCACAAAAAGCTTCAATGTATATTATCGAGTTAACAATACACACGTACGTTTACAATTCGTAAGGAACTATTTATAATAGTCCTTGAAGCTAAACTATTTACCCTAGTTATTCTAGGACTTGATTTACATTCGAATTCTATAAATATACATTGGTTTACATGCTATAATTATCTCTACGAAGATCTCGGACTCGATATGTTCCATATAAGCTCATCAGTAGTATTCTGCAATCACCAGTAGTAAATAAGTAACGTCAGTAGTAACTTTGGTGATCAGTAGTAAGTCCAGATCCATCGTCAGTAGCAACTACTATTAATCAGTAGTATCTTCAATAAGCCTTGATCAGTAGTAACTAAGTTATAGTCTTCACCAGTATCAACTTCATCAGTAATAAACAATTCTGCCCCATCAGTACTAAGTATGATCAGTACTAACTGCAGAATCAGTATCAAGTTGATCTGTGATTTTGTCCCAACATACTTTATTTTTTTTTTCATTCATAATGTAAGATTTTAAAGTGTGATATGCCATGTATGTTCATGAATTACCGACTGAACCATTATAACTAATGAGAATTGGAAAAGTCTCAATTGGAAAAGCCTCGTATTAGCATAGTGTAGGTCATTCATGTGTAATGTGTTATTGTATGTATTTGTGCTTGTGTTGACAATATGCTTTGTTATTTTCTGTAACAAATATAAGATGAATTACGTAAAATATCGACATATGTGTTTGTAGATACATTTAGGATTGTTTTGGACGACACAATAGTCCAAATTATCCAAAAATAGTGTAATTGTATGTAATATGAGTAGTTATCAGTACATACATATTGCGTAGATATAATAATATGAGTTTCTTTTTAACGTATGCCCTATGGGCATACGATAACGTGCATTTAATAAGCCGGCAATTACTACATATTAAATAAAATTATTTTGTTTTACCCACAACAAGATCACCACTTTGTAAGCATGGAAAAACCAAAATCGTAACATATTTTTTGAGAAATAACCGAAGAATCAAAGATCTAATAATTTAACCTAAATTTGATATTTTCATTTCAAAATAAAAATTATATTTAGGGATACATTTATCCATTTGATTTGTATTTCCTTGCAAGGATAAATCTATTTCTTGTGTAAATTACCACCCAGATGAATATGAGGAAAGAAAAATTGCTAAGTTGAATATTGAATGAATCATGCTGATTTTTAGGTTGATCAATTAAATTACCCTCTAAAATTCCTATACCAAACTATAGTATAGAATCATCCCCAAAGATCTTGGTCTGAGCGGCATATGCCAAAAGGGGGTGATTTTTGTACCACAACTTTTATTGCATGTACCACAAGCATTGCTTAGTTGGGTTGTACAGTTAGCTGTCAAACTAGTAAAGTATGGTGTACACATTAAAAATTGTGGTGTAAAAATGAATTTCCTTTTACGTGAATACCCGTTTTTTTATCTTGTGTTATTATTTACAAGGTCAAAAGTCATAAGTTAAGTTGCAAAATAATGAGGGTTGCTAATGACCCATTCCAAAAGTACAGGGTCTATAAGGAAAAGTTCTAATCTTTTTTATCCAAAAACAAATAGAAACTTCTTTGACAATTTCTCTGGCATTTGATCTCTCCTATTTTCTGTCGCCATTTTTGGTCCTTTTGTATGAAACCTTTCTAAATCTTCTCCGAATTTCACTCCTCCGTATCTCCGATGATTGTTTAGTCCCGTGGAGCTTGTTATATTTTCATTGTAAGCCGACTGTTTAGTTTCGTCTGTTTGTTTTTTTAGTTATATACATATGCATGTGATTGATGATGATTGTATTTGACTTTGATGGCTTGAGTTTACTTGGTGAATTTTGGGTGTTGGTAGTTCAATTCTGTTGTTTGTGAAGTTAATATTCATGAAATTGGTTAAACATAGTAATAATGATTGAATTAATTGTGTTTCTTCAGCTATTAAGGTTTAATTGTTAAAGGGCAATGGATCTCTTTAGGGTTTTAATCCGTTTGCAAATGGATTATCAGAATTGTGTATCAGTATAATGAGTGAAATTGAATTCGGGGGATTGAAAACGTGGAATTGTGAAATAGGATTTATTTTGTATTTTACTAGTATACAATTCAGAGAACATACTTCACATCAAAAAGTGTTTAGACTCTTAGAAAGTCGAAGATCTTTGATTTACTTGTAATCATTTTGTGGTTATCCTTTTGATTAGGATTTCCAATATTAGAATAGAAAAAAAATTTCTGTACACTGGAACTTAGGTTAAAAATTAACAACAGAATCTGAATGATATTGTTTTGCAGAAAATGGATTAGGCTTCTTGTTCTAAACATAGAATCTTGATAATTTAGATATGTTTAAAGATTTTCAAAGAGAAGATGTTGGTTACTAATAAGTAGTCTCTCTTGACTTAATAGTTAGGGCTTTAAGTAGCTCTTGAGCTAATTATGCCACAGTTGAGTGCATCTATCCAATTTCTATTAAGACAATCTATAAATAATTAAATAGTTATAATCTCCAATTGAGATATTGTATATTTGACCTTTGTTACATTAATAGGGTTTATCTTGACACGTTTAAGTTTAGTCTTAATAGGTTCTTGATACTTATCATACTCATTCTTTATTATGTCATTTTAATTTAAAAGGATAATTTTCATATTTGTTCCTTATTTTTTGTAATCTGTTGCCTGTTAGTGACAGTTGGGATTTCTGTGCGAGACTGCAACATGTTTGACAGTGGATCAAAGTCCCAGTATGTTGGTGGTCAAAGAGAGAAGTTTGTAAGGTAAATTGCAAGGATTGACTAATATCCATAAAACCCTAATTTCAAAATTGACTGAAAATTGATTTCACCATGTTATTACTTAATACTCCCTCCGTCCCACAAAAAAGTTCCCATTTCCTTTGGGCACAAGTATTTAGGAGATAGTTGATAGTGGGGTCTTTGGTACTATTTTTGATTAAAATATAAGGTTAATTGGAGAGAGAAAGTGTTTTTAAGAGATAGTTGGTGGTGGGGTCTATAATAATAATATTATTTAATAGAAATGGGAACTTTTTTGTGGGACAAAATTTATGATAGAAATGGGAACTTTTTTGTGGGACGGAGGGAGTATTATTTATCTATATTTATATCTTAAACCAAATTATTTTCAATTTGAAGGTTGGACTCAAGATTATCATCACCTGGTTCTTCAATTCCAGTAAACAAATGTGGATTTGATGGATTAACCCGTTCACGACACACACCAACAAGATCGTTCAAAAATGGAATTAGAAAAGGATCAGAAGGACTTAAATCAATCGGTCGATCACTTGGATTTGGTGTTTCTGATGCTGTATTTCCAGAAGATCTTAAAGTTTCAGAAAAGAAAATCTTAGATCCACAGGATAAATTCCTACTAATGTGGAATAAATTCTTTGTTGTGTCGTGTATTTTGGCTGTATCTATAGATCCACTTTTTTTCTATCTTCCGGTTTTTGATAAAACAAACAGTTGTCTCGGTATTGACCGAAAATTGGCGGTTATTGCAACAACTTTGAGAACAGTTGTTGATGCATTTTATCTTATTCATATGGCTCTTGAATTCAGAACTGCCTTCATTGCTCCATCATCTAGGGTTTTTGGAAGGGGTGAACTTGTAATTGATCCTGCACAAATTGCTAAAAGATATTTGAAGTGGTATTTCATCATTGATTTTCTTTCTATTCTCCCATTGCCACAGGTTAGAAGACTATTTTATCCTTCAACTCCCTCTGTCCAAAATAGGTAACCAACTTTTAAATAAATTTAATAAAAAATCACTAACTTTGACCATGTTCACTTTTTATGATGTGTTAAAGATTATCCCAAATTGGAACTTTTTGTAAGTTTTGAGACTTTTGTGAGTGAAATCAAACTAAAGTTGGTTACCTTTTTTGGCAGTTAATTAGTTATTTTACAACTTAAAACAGGAATAATCTTGCTTAATCTTAATCTTCCCTGCTATTATGCATTAATTGTTAAAAAAGCATAATTTTTATGATTATGCAGATTATTATCTGGAGATATATGCATAGGTCTAAAGGTTCAGATGTACTGACTACAAAAGAAGCCTTACTTTTTATTGTGTTGATTCAATATATTCCAAGATTTGCCCGAATTGTACCTTTGACTTCTGAACTTAAAAGGACAGCTGGTGTTCTTGCTGAAACTGCGTGGGCCGGGGCTGTGATACGAACCCATCCCATACTAGGCTCGCACCATGCTTATAAGTCCAAGTGTAGAACTCACTCCCAAAAGCTAGCTTGAAGGAGGAGGGGACACTTAGGCTTATAAGCCACCATTTAGTTTTTACTCTAGCCAATGTGGGATCATAACAATACCCCACGCTTTTGAAGAACCAACGTCCTCGTTGGTCACGGCTATGTTGGTCACGGTCGGCACCCTCCTTTCGGGTCCGAGCCACCACTGCACAGGCCACCACTCCGAGCTCGTTGGTCACGGCTATGTTGGTCACGGTTGGCACCCTCCTTTCGGGTCCAAGCCACCACTCCACAGGCCACCACTCCGAGTGTTGGAACCTCGCAACGTAGGGCTAGCTCTGATACCAATTGATACGAACCCATCCCATACTAGGCTCGCACCATGCTTATAAGTCCAAGTGTAGAACTCACTCCCAAAAGCTAGCTTGAAGGAGGAGGGGACACTTAGGCTTATAAGCCACCATTTAGTTTTTACTCTAGCCAATGTGGGATCATAAATGATACGATCCTAATTAATTAAAATTAGATAAGTATCATTATCAAATAGATAGTATTTAAATATCGAATGCTTATCCCTTTATTTTTGAATTCGTTTCCTGTTAGGATTAGGTTAGGGTTAGGAGCCGGGTCTATATAAACATAGATCAGGTCTTTCGTTTTAGTCATTGAGAAATTGAGTCGATTTATTTGTTTATCTTGTCGTTTATTGTTCTTAGGGAGAAACCTGGTTCTCCAATTCCAGGATTATCAATAAAGCATTCGATTGTTTGTGTCTTTAACTACCGGTTCGTATCAAATTGGTATCAGAGCACAAGATCCCGGGATGACCAAAAAAGTGGTGGATATCGACAATGATCTAGCGGAGCACAAAGCTGCCACCGCGGAACAGTTTAGTCGCATCGAAGCCATACAAACCGAAACGCAGCAGCGCATGGCCGCCATGCAAGCAGAATCGCAGCAGAGGTTCGAGGAGATGAATCGGAAACAGGAAGAGATGATGACGATTCTCCTCAGTCTCCAGCAGAAACAGCAACAACCTCCGCAGTACTCGCCGCCACCGGTTGTGACTGCCTCTGCCAAAATACTGCCGCCATTGGCTGTCACGGCAGCAGCCACCATACCGCCACTCCACCATACTCAACCACTTCCACCATCCCAATACGCCACTTTGACGCACCCACGACCACTGTCAACCGTACAACCACAACATCAGCCGAAGATTTCTTCCTCCGTTGCTTACACGAGTGGTCCTGAATTTCGATTCGGCTCGCACGGTTTCCCCATACCCGTTCGGAAAGCTGGGTATTCTTTTGCTTCGTTTTCAACTCGCTTGGGTCAACAATTTGTTGTGCCTGTTTTGTGGTATTACTTTGGTCTACAAAACATGGTATTACAAGTCAAAACATGGGATCCGGGAATCACTTGAAGCCACACCTTGAGGACAAGGTGTTTTTGGGGGCGGAGTAATGATACGATCCTAATTAATTAAAATTAGATAAGTATCATTATCAAATAGATAGTATTTAAATATCGAATGCTTATCCCTTTATTTTTGAATTCGTTTCCTGTTAGGATTAGGTTAGGGTTAGGAGCCGGGTCTATATAAACATAGATCAGGTCTTTCGTTTTAGTCATTGAGAAATTGAGTCGATTTATTTGTTTATCTTGTCGTTTATTGTTCTTAGGGAGAAACCTGGTTCTCCAATTCCAGGATTATCAATAAAGCATTCGATTGTTTGTGTCTTTAACTACCGGTTCGTATCAGGCTGCTTATTATTTGTTGCTGTACATGCTTGCTAGTCATGTAAGCCTATTATTTAAAACTTTATAAATAATTAATGCGTTAATCTTACGATTACAAAAAACATAATAATCTATACTACATTATAATACATTTGGCTCAAGTACTTAATCTCTTAATTTTTTAAGTATTCTGAAATTACATATTTACCCCTATAACAATTACACCTTCCGTAAATAAAAAAACTCTAAAAAATGCAAGTCAATTTAAATCAATTTTCTAGCTATAAAGATCAGAGAAACGTTCAAGGATGTCCATTAATTTTATCAAGTCTCGAGGAACAAATCTCAACCATTGATCAATAAGATCTAATGGTCAAGATTAATCACATGTTTTATACATGAAGGGGTATTTTGGTCATTTGGTACTTCAAAAAATTTGATTTTTTAAATTTTTAATTTTTTTTTTAAATTTTTTAATTTATTTTACTTTTTTTATTTTTTACTTGAGGGGTATTATGGTCATTTTAAAAAAAAATTATTATTTTTATTTTTTTTTTAGATTTTTTTTTTTTAAATTATTTTTTTTTCATTAATAGTAACACATAATGTGATTGCCTAGTGAATCACATGTGATTGCATACTGAATCACATGTGATTGAACTAAAACATCAAATGTGATAATATATACAATCACATGTGATTTTACATTAAAATCACATGTGATTAAGTTATACACGTAATTATTAAATAAATATTATTTTTTAATCAAAAAATAATAAAAATTTTAAAAAAATTTAAAATAAAAAATAAAAAAAGTGAAATTTTTTTTAAGTGCAAATGAGCAAAATACCCCTTCATAATAAAAATAATAAAAATATAAAAAATAAATAATAAGAAATAAATAAATAAATATTTTTATTTAAAAAAAAGACCAAAATACCCCTCAATGTATAAAATATGTGATTAATCTTAACCATTAGATCTTGTTAATCAATAGTTGAGATTTGTTCCTCGGGACTTCGTAAAAATAAGGTACCTCCTTGAACGCAACTCATAAAGATCAAATTCCAATTAAAAAACAAATGAAAATGATTTATATTAAATACTGTTATTCAACCATACAATTAATCTTTTAACTTCACTTATTTAGAAATTGTATGATATACTACATTATAATTCAAGTTCTTAATCTCTTAATTTATTGGGCTGGGCGACTTTCAACTGTTTGACCCATTGGATATTAAAAACAAGTGAAAATGAGTGATTCATAAATATATTTATTTCCAATTACATGTTTTGTACAGATAGTTGGGGCTTTCTGGTATTTGTTATCTATAGAGCGTAATGATACATGTTGGAAGAAAGCTTGTAAAGCAAGTAAACATGATACAAATTATTTGTATTGTGGAAACGAGCAAATGTTGGGTTATAATGAGTGGTTTAGGAACAGTAGTGCAGTTCTAAATGAAGGTTGTTCTCCAGACGGTGATAATCCACCGTTTGATTTTGGGATTTTTAATCAGGCTCTTTCATCCGGCATTGTTTTTTCTACAAAATTTGTTCAAAAGTATTGCTACTGCTTGTGGTGGGGCCTGCAGAATTTGAGGTATGTTGTCTATATTTGGCCCGTTTAAATTAAATTAAATTAAATTAGATAAAGAATAATTAGGTTGTGATATATGCAGCACTTTAGGACAGGGGCTTAAAACCAGCACTTATCCTGGAGAGACATTATTTTCAATTGCATTAGCCATTTCCGGGCTCATTCTCTTTGCTCTGCTGATTGGCAACATGCAGACATATCTTCAGTCTCTTACAATTCGGCTTGAAGAAATGAGAGTTAAAAGGCGAGACTCGGAACAGTGGATGCATCATCGGATGCTTCCGGAAGATCTTCAGGAACGTGTAAGACGTTATGATCAATACAAGTGGTTAGAAACTCGTGGTGTGGATGAAGACAATTTGGTCCAAACTTTACCAAAGGATCTTAGAAGGGATATCAAACGTCATCTTTGTCTTGCCTTGGTCAAAAGGGTAATTTCACTCTTTTTAGTTCATCTGTTTTTTTATTTATTTACTAGGCAACATGGCCCGTGCGATGCACGGGCTTTGTTCATGATAAATAGTTTTTTTTAACGTAACACGTACACATTGTATTGGTGTTACAGGCAAAGTACCTAAAGCATGATCGCTAAAATGTTTGGCTTTGATTGCGGGTACGCTTATAAATAAGAAAATTGTGTCGGAAGAAATGTCAAAGTAACAAAACATCATCGTTTTTATTAACGTAACACAAAATACGTTATTCATAAAATATAAGTTAGACCCTCAAATTTTAACACCTCTATTCATTGGCATATATAATTATAATTGACACAATGAAATTTTCTGAAAATAACATTTAACGATATATTTTAATGATATAATCGCTTTATCATAATCATTTACTAATAATTATTTTAAAAGTCTTAATATGTATTTATTAGTTTTTATTATAAACATACATAATAAATGAAAAATTCAAAAACATAAAACCACTAATAAAAATCATAATCAACTTCATAATACTAAACTCTAGAAACAACAACATAGGAACACAAATGAATCATACACTTTAACAAATCATAAGAACAATAAATAAATCAAAACAAATAATTCATATTAGTAATTAAAAAGGTAATTACTAAATGCTACATTTATGCCTTTGGCGACTTGAGAAAACCGTTGATAACTTGTTCATTCAAATCTTGATCCATATTGTAAGGAGTGTTGACAACTTGTTTATATTGAAGATAAATCAATAAGTATATTATTAGTGAAGTTGTGAGTGTGAACTTCGAAACATATGTTTATACATTAAACTTAAAGGGTAACGTCAAATTGTTTGAACTTCTACCATTAATTTGACTTAATTATTTTGGGTTTTTTTTTTTTTTTTTTTTTTTTGCCTATAATATATAACAATTTGTTACGTTAGGAATCCTTTGATATAACAATTTAGTGGATTTGGTTTTTATTTTATTTTTCATTATATTTATTTATTAATCATATTTATAACAAACTATACATGAGTTTATTACTCATAATCAAAAAGTCTTAATATGTGTTTATTAGTTTTTATTATAAACATACATAATCAATAAAAAAAAAATCAAAAACATTAACCCACAAATAAAAATCATAATCAACTTCATAAAACTAAACTCTAAAAATAACAACATAGGAACACAAATGAATCATAAACTTTAACAAATCATAAGAACAATAACTAAATCAAAACAAATCATTCATATTAGTAATTAAGAAAGTAATTACTAAATGTTACATTCATGCTTTTTGCGACTTGAGAAAGTCGTTGATAACTTGTTCATTCAAACCATGATCCATATAATAAGAAGTGTTGACAACTTGTTTATATTGAAGACAAATCAGTAAGTATATTGTTAGTGGAGTTGTGAGTTTGAACTTCGAAACATATGTTTATATAGTAAGTTAAAAGGTAACGTCAAATGTTTTTGAACTTCTACCATTTATTTGACTTAATTATTTTGAGTTTTTTTTTCTTTTTATATATAACAATTTGTTACGTTAGGAATCCTTTTATATAAGAATTTGGCGAATTTGGTTTTTATTATATTTTTCATTTATATTAATTTATTAATCATATTTATAACAAACCATACATGAGTTTATGACTCATAATTATTTACTAATAATTATTTTAAAAGTCTTAATATGTGTTTATTAGTTTTTATTATAAACATACATAATCAATAAAAAATTTAAAAACATAAACCCACTAATAAAAATCATAATCAACTTGATAAAACTAAACTCTAGAAACAATAACATAAGAACACAAATGAATCATAAACTTTAACAAATCATAAGAACAATAACTAAATCAAAACAAATCATTCATATTAGTAATTAAAAAAACTAAATGCTACATTCATGTAGAAAGAATAATATAAGAACACAAATGAATCATAAACTTTAACAAATCATAAGAACAATAACTAAATCAAAACAAACCGTTCATATTAGTAATCAAAAAAGTAATTACTAAATGCTACATTCATGCCTTTGGCGACTTGAGAAAACCGTTGATAACTTGTTCATTCAAACCTTAATCCATATTGTAAGGAGTGTTGACAACTTGTTTATATTGAAGACAAATCAATAAGTATATTGTTAGTTTGTTAGTAATGTTGTGAGTGTGAACTTTAAAACATATGTTTATATAGTAAACTTAAAAGGTAACATCAAATTGTTTGAACTTCTACCATTTATATGACTTAATAAGTTTTGGGGGGTTTTTTTTTTTTTTGGCTTTTAATATATTCAAGTAATGTTAGCTTTAATTTAAAAAAACTTTTGGTATGAAAACTTTAATATATGGTAATTAAATCATGATAATTAATGCAACATCAAACATGAAACTCAATTTTTTATGTTATATAGATTAGGGTTTGTTAATGACAGTTCTAAGGGCTGTCTGTAACATGCATAAAATGATTGTACATTCATTGATGAAGTATTGATCCTAAAATGCAGGGTCAGTTTTTATATAGATTTTAGCTTCTTATTGACAGCCCTTAAGGCTGTCTCATTATCATTTTCCTATTTTATTATCTACCCACTAATGTTTGATTTAACACATAGGTTCCTCTATTTGAAAACATGGACGAAAGATTACTAGACGCCATTTGTGAACGACTTAAACCGTGTTTATACACAGACAGCAGTTATATCGTGCGTGAAGGAGACCCGGTGGATGAAATGCTTTTCATAATCCGGGGCCGTTTGGAGAGTGTAACAACCGACGGTGGCAGAAGCGGGTTTTTCAACCGTAGTTTGTTAAAAGAAGGAGATTTTTGTGGTGAAGAGCTTCTTACATGGGCGCTCGACCCTAAATCCGGTGGAAGTCTTCCATCTTCAACACGAACAGTAAAAGCCCTAAAAGAAGTAGAAGCGTTTGCACTGCCGGCTGACGAATTGAAATTTGTGGCTAGTCAATTCCGGCGGCTTCACAGTCGGCAGGTGCAACACACTTTTAGGTTTTATTCCCAGCAGTGGCGGACTTGGGCGGCGTGTTTTATTCAGGCGGCCTGGCGGCGGTATTCAAAGAGGAAAGTGTTGGAGCGGCGGAAGGAGGAGGAGGAGGAGGCGGCGGCGGTGCGTGAGGGTTCCGGCGCCACTGCTACTTATAGCATTGGGGCGGCGTTTTTGGCATCGAAATTTGCGGCTAATGCTTTACGTGGGGTCCAGCGGAATAGGAATTTGAGGACTGCTAGGGAATTGGTGAAATTGCAAAAGCCTCATGAGCCTGATTTCACTGCTGATGCTGATTAGTTTTGTGGATTTTTTTTTTTTTTTTCTATTTGTAAAAAAGGTGTGATTTTTTAATGTGAATGCAAGTGTGTGTCATAGTTGTCGTAAGGCTTACTGTAAAAATGGTTGTAGTTGCTACTATAACGGAAATATTTATATTTGTATGCTGATTCTTTTACAAAGACAAGAAAAACAAGTGGGGTTGTAACGTTTTTGTATTTGGTTGTATGTCTCTCGTTGATAGATCTACATGCTCATATCATTTTTATTTTTTTTAATTAATTTTTTCCATCATATATTTTTGCTGATAAATATGATGCCAGTTTGGATCACCCACAAGAGTAGATGGAAATTACATTCAGTATATCCAAAAATTATAATGGGTGTTGACAACTATCGTAAGAGTTGACTAAATGATGCACGACTCACGTTGATGGCTGAACGTTTCTCATGTTTGCTTTACTTTATATTTGATTGATCCAAGCACATGCTAAAGGAAAATTACATATTGATTTTCATTACACTATGGTCCATGTAATTTAAAAATAGTTATCCACGAAACTATAATTCTGTATAAACTGATTTATTCTATTCTATTTATACCCAAGATGAAAAGAATCTCCAATCACGTTAGGCAAGTCAAGAGTATATTGCAGTTCTTAGGTAACTAGAGTGGGCTCAACAATCGACCTAGCTATCTTTCCAAATTGTTTCGTTTGGAGAAGTTGAGGATTTGGCAGCTCATTATTGGATGTAGTAAGGTTGTCCAGGTACAAGATATAACTTTGGGGAGGATATGTTTTGAATTGAATCATGGTGGGAGGTGATTTCCCTTTATAAAGTGACTAATAAGTTGTTGACAGTGGAAGGCAAAAACTCTTTTAGTGGGAAGTCGGTTGACTTTATTAAAATCAGTGTTGGGTGCACTTCCAACCTACATGTCCATTTACAAGGTCCCAAAGGATGTGGTAACTTTTTTGAAATCGGCTCGTAACAAATTATTTTTAGGACGGATGTTGATGAACAGAAAATGACTTCGAAGTTAAAGGTATTTTGTAATTTTGATTATCAATACTATTATTATTATTATTATTTATTTATTTTATTTACTAATATAATATAAATACTACTATAACCAAAAAAACAAGTTTAATAGAATTTTTTTATGATACTAATCCTTTATATAATTGATATTGTAATCTGGCTTTTATCCCAATAAAACATGTGTAAAACATAAATACTTGTTCTAAATCATTTCACTTTTAAGCCATAAATCATTTACGTATTATTAATTTATTATACCTTTAATATAATTACCATACCATTCTTACTATTTATTAGCATTTTTAAACCCCGTTTAAAAATTGTGAAGAAGTTTGGAAACGGCGTCTAGAATCTGCAAAGAAGTTTGGAAAATTTTCTATTAACACCCCTAAGCCAAGGGTGAGTTTGTAAATGTTTCAATGATTTTTAATTCTTAAGCTTGAGTTAATTGATAATGATAAAAAAAACTAGAAATATCATATTAATTTGACATTTTTGCAAATGGAATGAAAAATTTTCTTTTTTAATTTACCTTTATTTTTTATAAGTACGAACCAGATGATCCAATATGAAATAGCTTATTCATTTTCACTAAAGAAATGAAATCAGATTAATTTAACTAAAAAAAATTACGTTTTAAAATCCGCAACAACGTGCGGGGTACCACAATCCTCGTTATTATACATATATATAATAGAAGTATATATTTATTTAGTAATCTAGCTTAAACTAATATAAAGAAATAATACTACATTTAGTTAAATATATTGACGAAATAATCACAACTATCGTCATGAATTATTTTAATTTTGATTATGTTATAATCTTAACATCTATTAGCTCAATATTAATAAGATCAATTTAGATCAATGAGAGAATGAGAAGTAGAATGTATATCTTATGAAAATATATAAAATGGTGCACTTTGCTTCTTTACATGATGGGGTATTTATACTACAAAGTTTACTATTGATTTACCATGCCACATTAATTAGTAGACAAGAACATTTATTATAGATTTGGAAATATTGAAAATGGTTTACCCTAAGGTTGAATTGTGTTCATGCTAGGATTGAAAATGTATCCATCCACATATATAGATTTTATAACACTCCCCCTTGGATGACACTTTTTCAAAACTGAGTTCAACTTTGAATTACTGCCTCATTAAAAACCTTGCTAAAGAAAAACTCAGTGGGATAAAAACTTTAGCGAAGGAAAAAAGAGTGCAGTGTATAGTTGACTCCCCCTCATTTACACATCTATCACATCTGATGAACATGTCGCATTCCAATACTGTGAACATGTTTTCTGAACATTGCAGTAGGGAGTGACTTTGTGAAAAGATCTGCTGAATTATTACTAGATTGGACGTATTTCATTTCGATTTGATTATCCTTTATCAGGTCTTGAGTGTATGAGAAAAATCTTGGGGGTATATGCTTGGTTCTATCAGTCTTTATATATCCTTCTTTCATCTGTGTAACACAAGCTGCATTGTCTTCATGAATCACAGTTGGATTTTTCTCCCCCTCTAGTCCACACGAAGTCAAAATGAGTTTTGTCATCGACTTAGCCACACACACTCTCTGCTGGCTTCATGAAGTGCGATGACTTCGGCATGATTTGATGATGTCGCGACAAGTGTTTGCTTTTGGGAGCGCCATGAAATAGCAGTGCCTCCACTCATGAAAACATATCCTGTTTGAGACCTAGCTTTATGAGGATCAGATAGATAACCTGCATCTGTATAACCGACTAGCCCTTGTTTTGAATCATTAGAATAAAATATACCTAAATCAATAGTTCCTCGAAGGTATCGAAAAATATGTTTGATACCATTCCAATGTCGTTTTGTAGGAGTTAAACTAAATCTTGCTAACAAATTAACTGCAAAAAAAATACCGGGTCTAGTACAGTAGTAAGGTACATTAAAGCTCCAATTGCACTGAGATATGATACTTTTTGACCAAGAATCTCTTCATTTTCTTCACGAGGTCTAAAGGGATCGTTGTCAGCGTTAAGTGATCGAACGACCATTGGAGTGCTTAACGGATTCGCTTTGTCCATATTGAAACGTTTCAAAATCTTTTCTGTATAATTTGATTGATGGACAAGTATTCCATTATTCATATGCTCAATTTGTAAACCAAGACAATATTTGGTTTTACCAAGGTCTTTCATTTCAAATTCTTTCTTTAAAAGTACAGTTGTTTCATGGATCTCCTTATGTGTCCCGATAATGTTCAAGTCATCAACATAGACGGCTATGATTACAAACCCGAATGTTGTTTTCTTAATAAAAACACATGGGCAAATACTATTATTGGTATAACCTTTACTTATTAAGTAATCACTTAAACATTTATACCACATGCGTCCAGATTGCTTCTGTAACACCTCAAATTTAATACCAAATATTGGTCAAAATAAAACATTTTATAAATAGAAGAACATCCTCAATTCGGATTTACAAAAACCTTGGTATGAAATCAGAGTATAAAAGTAGGTGTTACAAAATATATCATAACCAAGCTAAGACTAAATCCAATCTAGAGTTCTTCTATTCTAGGTCCCGCATCTCTATCCATGCGTACCTAAACCTTCGATCCCGAACCTGAGTACATAGCAAAACAAACAAGGAGTACGTGAGACAAAAACGTCTCGTGAGCTACATGGGTTTAGACCCCAAGGTTAATAATAATAATAACCGAATCACAATCAAACAAACTCATAAGCTATCATCCATCTATCTAGTCACCCTATTGTGACTCTAATACCTTGCTTTCCTAGCAATCATACCTAGTTGTCGGGACATCCCCAACCAACTAGAACCACATTAACTTATTAACCGGGGATCCCCCGCATTAACAAGCTTCAAGGTAAAGGCAAGAGGGAATCGCCCAATCTACCAATACCTGCCTTACTCGCCGGACTACTTCCAGTTAGCAAGACTACTATCATGGAATGGGCCGATGGGGATCCGCCCAAATGCTCCCCATTCCATACCTCATGACCGGGGATCCCCCGAATCATCACATCATCTCACCATATCATAACTCGATGGTTATGTCAATCTAGCTCTCGGCTATCACGTCTATCATCAAACAAGTTAGTTCAATACTATCATTGGTATAACTAACTATCAACTACTAGTCTACACAATTAAGCAAATAGACCATAACACAAGTAATAAAAATATATTTCATAGGCTATGTACTCAGTAAAGTCCACACGTACTCACCTTAGCAATATGATGCTCAAACCGTGTTCTTGACACCCAATCTCTTGCTTCTCAATCCAATCAACTTTCCAAGACTTCACCAAAAGCCTAATACAATTATCACAATATGATCAACATCAATTACTACTACCAATGTGTTCATCTACCTCTAGATAACACCCATCAATCCATTTCCCCAAATATGGTGATTACCAAACCCTAGGTTTAACCAACCCTTAAGATTCTTACAAATCTTAACCATACACTTGATTCCCTTGTTAATATACCATCTATTAAGTGTATACACCATTTAAATCACCATAATCCATAACCCCAAGAACTAGGGTTCCAAACCCAACCATTAAAATACATAGATCTAAAGCTACAAAGATCAAGGAGTGAAGATATACCTTAAATCTTCACTTAGGAGTGAAATCTACCAAGCTTTGATGAAGAAATCAACCCAAAACAGCCCTTGCACTCGAAAATCGTCTTTGGAAGAAACTAGGGTTTTCAATATGCATTTATGGCTAAAAACCCGAATTTATTGCACTGGTCGGACTGGCTCGCGTCGAGCTCGCGCCGAGCTCGCGCCGCGAAAGGACGCGGGTCTTCCCGCTGGTCGCCGCTTTATACCAGACTCCGCGCCCAGCTCGCGTCGAGATCGCGTCGCGAAGTCAACGCGAAGTCAACGCGACCTTCTCGCGTTTCAGCTCTGGTCCCTCTGCTCAGCCTCGCGTTTTGCTCGCGCCTGGCTCGCGCCGCGAGCCTACCTGTGCAGCAGGGCTGCACTTTTCGGTCTAGGTTCCAACACGGTTTCGTCCATAACTTTCTCATACGGACTCCAAACGACACGAAACCAATTCCTACGAGTTTTATATGATTTATCCATAATTATCATATTTTTACATATTTTATTTATTTACAAATTTCGGGTCGTTATAACTATCTACCCCTTAAGAAGATTCCGTCCTCGGAATCTCATCATAGTTCACGAAATCCGGGTACCTCTTCCGAATCTCGTCTTTGACTTCCCAAGTCAAATTCGGCCCAAGTGAATGCTTCCACTTGACCAATACCAACTCGATCTCCTTATTCCGAAGCTTCTTTGTTTTCGTCTCTAATATAGCTTCAGGCTCTTCAATCAACCGATTCGGGCCGTCAACCCGCAACTCTTGCAGTGGAATAATATTCTCCACTTCCCCGATAAACTTCTTCAAATAACTCACGTGAAAGGTGTCATGCACACCTTGAAGTTCGGGTGGAAGTTCCAACTTAAAAGCTTGAAGCCCGACCCGTTTCAATATTTTAAACGGTCCAACATACCTTGGACTTAACTTCCCCTTTTTACCAAACCGCATCACACCTTTCCAAGGTGACACTTTCAACATCACCATATCACCGACATCCAAGTCGTATGGTCTTTTCTTTAAACCCGAATAACTTCGTTGTCTATCTTGGGCGACTTTCATGTTGTTTTGAATAATACCAATCTTTTCATTTGTCACTCTCACGATCTCGGGACCCGTGAGTTTCGTCTCTCCCGCTTCCAACCAACAAGATGGAGTTCTACATTTTCTACCATATAACGCCTCATAAGGCGGCATCTTGATAGTCGAGTGATAACTATTATTATACGAGAACTCGACTAACGGTAAATGCTCATCCCATTTACCACCGAAGTCTAACACACACGACCTCAACATATCTTCAACCGTTTGAATTGTTCTTTCACTTTGTCCGTCGGTTTGCGGGTGATAAGCCGTGCTCAACCGCAACTTTGTACCCAATTCCTCTTGTAAGGATCGCCAAAATCTCGAGGTAAACCTCGCGTCCCTATCGGACACAATCGATAACGGAACCCCGTGGAGTCGAACCACTTCATCAACATACAACTTAGCCAACTTCTCAAGTGGCAATGTTTCCCGAATTGCTAAAAATAACGCACTTTTGGTCAACCGGTCAACTATAACCCAAATGGCATCGTGACCTCTACTCGTCTTCGGTAAACCTACTATGAAATCCATAGTTATATCTTCCCACTTCCCGGCCGGTACAATTAATGATTGAGCTACCCCATACGGTACTTGATGCTCGGCTTTCACTTGTGCACACGTGGCACACTTAGAGATATACTTGGCCACTCTCGTCTTCATTCCGGGCCACCAATAAACCCGTTTCATATCTTGATACGTCTTTGTACTTCCCGGGTGAATCGAATACTTCGACTTGTGCACATCATACATCAACTCTTTTCGGATACCACCGAACTTAGGAACCCAAATACGACCGCCTACGGTCTTCAACCCTTGTGCATTTTCGAGAAAATGTTGGTTTTTACCTAACCGTTCTTGTCTTAACTCGTCTTTTCCCATAACTTCTCGTTGGGCATTCTTGATTCTTTCGATGATGCTCGAGACGACTTCTATACGTGATAAAATTCCTCGGTTCGGGTTTTCATATACCTTTCGGCTCAAGGCATCGGCCACCACATTCGCCTTACCCGCGTGATACACAATTTCACAATCATAATCGGCAATCAACTCGATCCACCTTCTTTGTCGCATATTAAGGTCTTTTTGTGTAAACACATATTGCAAACTCTTATGATCCGTGTACAACGTACACCGAGTACCATACAAATAATGTCTCCACAACTTCAAGGCAAATATAATCGCCGCCAATTCCAAGTCGTGTGTCGTGTACCTTAATTCCGCATTCTTCAATTGTCGCGAGGCATACGCGATCACCTTTCCTCTTTGCATCAACACACAACCGAGCCCTTGATTTGAAGCATCACTATAAACCACAAAGTCTTCCATACCATCCGGTAACGTAAGGATCGGCGCGTTACATAACTTTTCTTTTAACAACTTAAACGCCTCTTCTTGCTTCTTCTCCCACACAAACTTCTCACTTTTTCTCGTTAACTTGGTGAGTGGAATCGCGATTCTCGAGAAATCTTGTATAAATCTCCGGTAATAACCGGCTAACCCAAGAAAACTTCTAACCTCGGTAGGAGTTCTCGGAGGCTCCCAATTTGACACCGCTTCAATCTTGGACGGATCAACTTTAATACCATCACACGTCACCACGTGACCTAAGAATTGCACCTCCCGCAACCAAAATTCACACTTTGAAAATTTTGCATACAACTTCTCCCGTTTTAACACATCCAACACAAGTCTCAAATGACCTTCGTGTTCTTCTTCGGTTTTCGAATAGATCAAAATATCGTCAATGAACACGATCAAAAACTTATCAAGAAACGGTTTACAAACCCGATTCATCAAATCCATAAAAATAGCCGGTGCGTTGGTAAGACCAAACGGCATCACTAGGAATTCATAATGACCATAACGTGTACGGAAAGCCGTCTTCTCGGTATCGCCTTCTTTCACCCGAACTTGGTGATAACCCGACCTCAAATCGATCTTTGAGAAATAACTAGCACCTTGCAATTGGTCAAATAAGTCGTCAATCCTCGGCAACGGGTAACGGTTCTTAATAGTTACCTTATTCAACTCTCGGTAGTCGATACACATTCTCATCGAACCGTCTTTCTTTTTAACAAATAACACCGGTGCACCCCACGGTGACGAACTCGGACGAATAAAACCTTTATCTAACAATTCTTGCAATTGGGTCATCAATTCCCGCATCTCGGTGGGAGCTAAACGATATGGAGCACGAGCAATCGGCGTCGCCCCCGGAACTAGATCAATCTTAAACTCGACTTGTCTCTCCGGTGGCAAACCGGGCAAGTCATCGGGAAATACTTCGGGAAAATCCCGAATAATCTTGACATCATCCATTGACTCCTTTTCCTTTCGGCCATCTAATACATATGCAATAAACGATGTACAACCTTTCGATATACTTTTTCTCGCCTTAATGGCGGTAATCACATTAGGCATGTGATGTCGTTTCTCCCCATACACATACACTTTCTCATTCTCGGGTGTCCTAATCGACACTATTTTCTTTCCACACAAAATCTTGGCTTGGTGCATTCCCAACCAATCCATACCGATAACCACATCAAACGCCCTAATTCCCATGGGCAACAAATCCACCTTAAACTTTCTACCGTCTATTTCTATTTCACAATTTCTATAAATACATTCAACCATAGACGTTTTCCCGTCGGCTACTTCTATCTCATAAACCTCATCTAACATCTCGGACGGCACATTCAATTTACAACCGAACTCATAGGACACAAACGAATAATTAGAACCCGAATCAAATAAAATATGAGTTGGCAAGGAGTTAATGAATAGAATACCTGACACCACATCGTGTGCCTCCTTCGCCTCCTCCCGAGTAAGTTGGAAGGACCGCCCCTTCACCTTCGCCGGTTCCACTTTCTTTTGAGCCGTGGACACCATCGACTCCATCCCCTTCTTTGGGCACACATTGCTATAGTGCCCCTTCTCGTGGCACGAGAAACACTCGATCTCGGCCAGTGATTTTGACTTGCATTCACGGGCCATATGCCCCGGCTTTCCACAATTATAACAAGTTTTCGACTCCCCTCGGCACACGCCGGCATGAGTCTTCCCGCACTTCTTGCACGAGCCAACACTTCCTTGTTTAGAGAAGCTCGAAGTGAACTTCCCCTTCTTATAAGTACCCGAGCCACTCTCGGCTTTTCTCTTCTCGCCCACATGGGCCCTTTCGGCAACACGTGCCTCATTTACCTCCTCTACACACCGGGCGGCACTAATAGCCTCATCTAGTGAGACCGCCCTTTTCACTTCCAATTGATAATCCCACGGTAGCCCGCTAGCATACCGAACCACTCTCAACCTCTCATTCGAGTAGGTTTTAGCAACAAACGGGAGCAATCCCGTGAACTCCCTCGAATATTCCTCCACCGACATATCACCCTTCTTAAGGGTCACAAACTTTTCATGCATCTTTTCCAAATCCCTTTCGGGACAAAATTTCTTTTTCAACCTCGTGGTGAACTCATCCCACGACATCTTTTCCACCACCTCCTTCCCGAGGGTCTCATACACGATGTCCCACCAAACCATCGCATCCTCTTTTAACAATTGTGACGCATACGTCACCATATCGGCATCCTTACATTTACTACTACCGATCACCCTCTCGGTTTCCCGGATCCATCTCATCGTTACTTTCGGGTCCGAACTACCCGTATACACATTTGGCTTACAAGCCATGAAGGATTTAAATGAACAACCTTCTTTCACAACGGGCCTAGCCCTAGCATCACTTTGGCCGCCCGTGGAGGACTTCCCTTCCCCGGTGCCACTACCTCCGGTTTTCTCATCCGACTTAGCTTCGGATTCACGGTCTCCACCCGACCTTTCACGGTCTCCAATAATTCGGTGCACTTCCTCGGCCACCGTCCCCTTGATTTGGTCGATAATAGTTTGGAGATCCGCCATGGTCACCGGAGTTCTATTAGCTCCGACCTCCGATTCGTCAACCCGATGCATTGATGGTTGACTTTCTTGCTCATCCACCCTCTCAACAGGAGGTACTTCCTCCTCACGGCCCTCCGGGGCTTTACCACTTCTACGTGTGGTCACCATTTCTTTCGATCAAGACTATATGAAAGACATTAAACATTTAGCACCTTGAGTACAACCCATTAGTCGCGTACGACTCAATACTCAAAATCATATCAAATTCATCGGTCCCCTAGGTTCAACCCTAAACTTAATATAAAGTCTCAAGGTCAACCTATGATCTCAAGGAATCTTATATTCCTAATGCTACAGTCTAAGACTAGGATGGTCATCCAACCTAATTCGCTTAAACTATAGCTCTGATACCAAGTTGTAACACCTCAAATTTAATACCAAATATTGGTCAAAATAAAACATTTTATAAATAGAAGAACATCCTCAATTCGGATTTACAAAAACCTTGGTATGAAATCAGAGTATAAAAGTAGGTGTTACAAAATATATCATAACCAAGCTAAGACTAAATCCAATCTAGAGTTCTTCTATTCTAGGTCCCGCATCTCTATCCATGCGTACCTAAACCTTCGATCCCGAACCTGAGTACATAGCAAAACAAACAAGGAGTACGTGAGACAAAAACGTCTCGTGAGCTACATGGGTTTAGACCCCAAGGTTAATAATAATAATAACCGAATCACAATCAAACAAACTCATAAGCTATCATCCATCTATCTAGTCACCCTATTGTGACTCTAATACCTTGCTTTCCTAGCAATCATACCTAGTTGTCGGGACATCCCCAACCAACTAGAACCACATTAACTTATTAACCGGGGATCCCCCGCATTAACAAGCTTCAAGGTAAAGGCAAGAGGGAATCGCCCAATCTACCAATACCTGCCTTACTCGCCGGACTACTTCCAGTTAGCAAGACTACTATCATGGAATGGGCCGATGGGGATCCGCCCAAATGCTCCCCATTCCATACCTCATGACCGGGGATCCCCCGAATCATCACATCATCTCACCATATCATAACTCGATGGTTATGTCAATCTAGCTCTCGGCTATCACGTCTATCATCAAACAAGTTAGTTCAATACTATCATTGGTATAACTAACTATCAACTACTAGTCTACACAATTAAGCAAATAGACCATAACACAAGTAATAAAAATATATTTCATAGGCTATGTACTCAGTAAAGTCCACACGTACTCACCTTAGCAATATGATGCTCAAACCGTGTTCTTGACACCCAATCTCTTGCTTCTCAATCCAATCAACTTTCCAAGACTTCACCAAAAGCCTAATACAATTATCACAATATGATCAACATCAATTACTACTACCAATGTGTTCATCTACCTCTAGATAACACCCATCAATCCATTTCCCCAAATATGGTGATTACCAAACCCTAGGTTTAACCAACCCTTAAGATTCTTACAAATCTTAACCATACACTTGATTCCCTTGTTAATATACCATCTATTAAGTGTATACACCATTTAAATCACCATAATCCATAACCCCAAGAACTAGGGTTCCAAACCCAACCATTAAAATACATAGATCTAAAGCTACAAAGATCAAGGAGTGAAGATATACCTTAAATCTTCACTTAGGAGTGAAATCTACCAAGCTTTGATGAAGAAATCAACCCAAAACAGCCCTTGCACTCGAAAATCGTCTTTGGAAGAAACTAGGGTTTTCAATATGCATTTATGGCTAAAAACCCGAATTTATTGCACTGGTCGGACTGGCTCGCGTCGAGCTCGCGCCGAGCTCGCGCCGCGAAAGGACGCGGGTCTTCCCGCTGGTCGCCGCTTTATACCAGACTTCGCGCCCAGCTCGCGTCGAGATCGCGTCGCGAAGTCAACGCGAAGTCAACGCGACCTTCTCGCGTTTCAGCTCTGGTCCCTCTGCTCAGCCTCGCGTTTTGCTCGCGCCTGGCTCGCGCCGCGAGCCTACCTGTGCAGCAGGGCTGCACTTTTCGGTCTAGGTTCCAACACGGTTTCGTCCATAACTTTCTCATACGGACTCCAAACGACACGAAACCAATTCCTACGAGTTTTATATGATTTATCCATAATTATCATATTTTTACATATTTTATTTATTTACAAATTTCGGGTCGTTACAGCTTCAACCCATACAAGGATCGTTGTAACTTAATTGAATACATTTCCTTGGGTTTTTCACTTAGTGCTTTTGGCATTTTAAATCCTTCAGGAACTTTCATGTAAATATCACTATCAAGTGATCCATACAAATAAGCTGTGACAACATCCATTAGACGCATTTCTAAATTTTTGGAAACCACCAGGCTGATTAGATATCTAAACGTTATTGCATCCATAACCGGGGAATATGTTTTTTCATAATCAATTCCTGGTCTTTGAGAAAAACCTTGGGCTACAAGTCTAGCTTTATATCTTATAATTTCATCTTTCTCATTTCATTTTCGTATAAAAACCCATTTATAACCAACAGGTTTCACACTTTCTGGTGTGAGGGCAATGCGTCCAAAAACATTACGTTTATTCAACGAATTTAATTCAGCTTGCATGGCTTCTTTCCATTTATCCCAGTCATGTCTATTTTGACATTCAATGACAGACTTTGGTTCAGGATCATCATTCATAATTTCACATGCAACGACATAAGAAAATATTTCATCAATATTTCCTATTTCATCCCGGTTCCATCATATATATTTTTTTGACCATAATTGATGGAAATCTCACTGTTAACATCATTCATTCCCTCTTGTTGAGGAGTTTCAATATTTTGTATTTCTTCAGAAATACTTTCCTTATGATCATTTGCATTTTCTGCATTCTTTCTTTTTCTAGGATTTTTATCCTTGGAACCAATTGGTATTCCACGCTTTAAGCGTGCTTTAGATTCTTGAGTGAATTTATCACTAGATTTTAAATTTGGTATTTCAATCCGGGCTGGAGCATTAACAGCCGGTATATGTGATTTTGTCACTCTTTTGGTATCAGTAAATGCATCAGGAAATTTATTTGCAATATCCTGCAAGTGCATTATTTTTTGAACTTCTTTTTCAGATTGATTAGTTCGAGGATCAAGATATAATAGTGATGGTTCACACCACGTTACATCTTTTTCTTTGTTTTTCTTTTCTCCTCCCAATGTTGGAAAATTTGCCTCATCAAAGTGGCAATCTGCAAAACGTGCTGTAAAAACATCACCTGTTAAAGGTTCAAGATATCTTATGATTGAACTTGTTTCATACCCAACATATATTCCCAACCTTCTTTGAGGTCCCATTTTTGTACGTTGTGGTGGAGCAATAGGAACATATACAGCACAACCAAAAACTCTAAGGTGGGAGATGTTTGGCTCTTGGCCAAAAGCAAGTTGTAAAGGAGAGTATTTATGATATGCACTTGGTCTTATACGAATTAATGATGCAGCGTGTAAAATATCATGACCCCATATAGACACAGGAAGTTTTGTTCTCATTATTAATGGTCTAGCAATTAACTGAAGACGTTTAATCAAAGATTCAGCTAAACCATTTTGCGTGTGTACATGAGCAACTGGGTGTTCAACAACAATTCCTACAGACATACAATAATCATTAAATGCCTGAGACGTAAATTCACCAGCATTATCCAATCTTACTCTTTTTATAGTATGATCAGGAAAATGTGCTCTTAGTTTAATGATTTGTGCAAGAAATTTTGCAAATGCAACATTACGTGTTGATAATAGACAAACATGAGACCATCTACTTGATTCATCTATTAAGACCATAAAGTATCTAAATGGTCCACATGGTGGATGAATCGGTCCATAAATATCTCCATGGATTCTTTCAAGAAATGCAGGGGTTTCCACTTCAATTTTAATAGGTGAAGGTCTTATAATCAACTTACCAAGGGAGCATGATGCACATCGAGTCATTTTACCTTTATAAGGGGCCTTATGATCTTTTAATGGATGCCCATGAGTGTATTCAACTATCCTCCTCATCATTGTTGAGATTGGATGCCCTAACCTGTCATGCCATAAGCTAAATATACTAGGATCATGACTATTTACTTTGACTACCATGTGTGACTCTGCCATGTTTATATGTGTGTAGTGTAGACCACATTGAAGCAATGGTAGTTCTTCCAACACATGACTTTTATTAATAATGTGTAATATTTTCTTATTATCTGTAGTCACACTCTGAGTTAGGGGTGTGTTCGGTTCCGGAACCGGACCGAACCGGACCGGAACAGGTAAACCCGGTAACCGAAAAAAAGAAATTTCAAGGACCGAGAACCGGACCAGTTAAACCGGTTCCGGGCCCGGTTCGGTTCGGTCTTCAAGCGGGTTTAGAACCGGTAAACCCGGTTTTTGTGTTTGCCATCCCATTATACATTTTCAGTGTATATTTTCATCTTAAATTATATAATTTCAATATTTTAGTGTATTTTTAATGAAAGTATGATGTTTACGGGTGTTCACGGGTTGCTTCAAGTAAAATATGTTTCTATTAAAAGCCTATATACCTATTATTTCGACATATATATATGAAAACTCGTAAGCCTATATACCTATTTAAATGCCGGTTCCAAACCCGAAAAAACCGGAACCGAACCGGGACCGGAACCGGTAAACCCGGTTTGTTATTTTTTGTCAAATCTAAGAACCGGGAACCGGAACGGCTAAGCCGGTTCCGGTTCGGTTCGGTGCCGGTTCCGGTTCGGTCCCGGTTCGGTTCCGGTTTTCCGGTTTTTATACACACCCCTACTCTGAGTGTCATATCCATTATGATATATGTCTTTAAAACTTAATAAATTTCTCTTTGATTTAGGAGAAAATAAAGCGTTATCTACCAAAACTTGTGTACCATTAGGTAGTATAAAATTAGCCTTTCCTACACCTTCTATCAAGTCCGCTGGACCTGATATGGTGTTTATGCTTGCCTTTGTTGGTTTTAGTTCAGAAAAATATTTCTTAGATTTAAGGATGGTGTGCGTGGAACCACTATCCAGAATACACAGATCTCCAACCATCAATTGTTGTTTTGCTCCAGTAGAGTTCATATCAAACTTGAAAAATGGAAAAACATAAGTTATTATAAAGATGATTAGAAATTCATTTCATGAAAAAGGGAAATCATAGTTTAACGAACGACATGCATGAAGGGTTTCACTATCACTGATTGACCACTTGGGTCAACCTCCTAGATTACTTGGTTCGAACCACACTGACCAAGAACATGAACTTGTTCTTGACCGGTTAAAACCATCTAGTTAATTTAATCCCTAGAAGCGGAAGTGGGATTAAACTCAATCATTAAACCCTAAAGGATTGGGATCTTGGAAATCTAGATTAGATTAACAATGGAAGAAACCTTGTACGAAAACCCGAACACACACACACACACTTATGTGTGTTCGTCGACCATCACCAAGAACCCTAGGG
Source organism: Calendula officinalis (assembly GCA_963853835.1). Classification (NCBI taxonomy): domain Eukaryota; kingdom Viridiplantae; phylum Streptophyta; class Magnoliopsida; order Asterales; family Asteraceae; genus Calendula; species Calendula officinalis. Next base: position 26,209,901 of record OY970832.1, read on the forward strand.
TTCTTGGTCGAATTCGTCCAAGAGGGGAGAAGGGAGAAAAGGGTTTCCCAAAACATACCTTGTTGATTGCTTAAGAAAGTCCACTGATGATGAACACAACGAGTGACCTTCTAGTTGGTCCTTGCAATGATCTTGATCTTCAAAGACTTGAAGAACACGAAGAACGAACGAAGAACAATTGAAGAACACAATGCTTGTGTTCTTCCTTGTGTATTCGGCCGAACAAGGGGGCAAGGGAGAGGCTAGGGTTTCGGCCAAGTGGTGTAAAGGAATAAGGGAACCCCAAGCCTTCTATTTATAATAGAAGGACTTTCACTTAGGGCCCTTCTAGTTTAATTAATATTAATCTCTTAATTAAACTTATCTTTTACACATTAAACCCTTGTAGTTTAACTAGTTATTATTGTTACACTTAATTATTAAATGTCTAGTATTATACACTTAATATTTCGGTACCCATATACACGAAATATATTCTTGTATTTAATACTTTTAATAATTGATTATATAATAAACTTTATATAATCTAAACAATAATATTATCCAAGCACTATATGATTAATAGCTTTAAATCATATTATGGATAATCTATAATTAACACATTGTATATTTACTCAACTAGTAAATGTACAAATACTTGTATTAATTAGTTAGATAAACTAATCTAGTAATAAGTCAAACTTTACTTAATACTTAACTTGATTCATAAATGACTTATTATGAATCAATCCTCTTCCAAGTATCATTACATATCTTACTCGTATTACATGCACTCACCGGTGTGACCCTTAAGTGTTTCGTAGGCATGGATGTATCATCATAGGTTGACTAACTGTGCACATAAATCCTTCAGACTCCCACTTGTGCAAGTTTGTAACCTTTGTCTTAATGATACGAGCTACAGTGGCCTTCTAGATGGGCATGTAGGTAACCAACCCCATAAAAACAGCTTACGTAACCCAGGTATAGTTTATGAAAAACTCTTTAATAGCGTCTCCTAGTAAAGAACACCCTGTCTCTACTTCTCGGGCAACTATGTTAGGTTTATCCCTTGCAGCACGATATTTGTGATAATGAATACGAGCATGGTAGAAATTATCAACTCCTGTATTCAAAATCATTTAATGACTTCTTGATTCAAACTGTTGTGATAAACGACAAAGAACAAATCAGTTCGTTTGGGCATGGCCATGCACTTTCCAGTTATCTCATCATGTCAAAGGACCCATAAATATCTCTCCTAAAAAAGAGGTGCAATTACCATCTTGTTATATTTTGATTTAAAATACAAATTCCTTTGTACCCAGTAAGGTCTCGTATGACAACCATATTTCAGAATTGTCTAAGACGAACCAAAGCACATTAGTCAATGTATCCCAAACAACATACCTCAGGCTTAAGGACAATCCTTGTGAATAATACTTTTGAACTTTTCAACCACGAAGTATTATCACGGTTGTCAATCCAATATTCGTCGAGCTCCAACAGAATATCACCGATATTTGGTTTACACAAAACTTGTGTATCTATCTTCGAAGAACTTCGAATCTACCACCAAATACCGCGATGACGTTAACGTCCCATCGAGGTTCCCACCAAGACGAGTAGTCACGGATTTATACCTTTTTGAATAAATAGACTTTTATTCATTGATATTGTAAAACATACAAATTCTGAATAACAATGATACTAACTCATGTATTATTCCTCACTGGACATAGATACTGAATTATTACTGGATCATTACTTATTTTTTGTGTTTGTGATGATTACTTCAATAACTATTAATTGTAACTTTTATCACTAATTACAATTAGTCATTTCTATTAAACTAAAGACATAAGACGAGTATTAAGAATACTATTTACTTTTGTATTTGCTAGATATTGTTCTTGCAACACTTAGAACATATTCTAGTCTTGCCTTTCTATATGATTCGGTAAACATAGGAGAATTGGAAAATAACTCCTTAGTTTCTTGAATCTATAAAAACTTGCCTTGTAACTAAATCTCTTTTAGCTACTTGATTTGAAGATGTTCTTACTAGTTAAAGAAATTCCTTAAATGATTAACTTGTTCACTGGAATGTGAACATCTTATTAGATATGCAACAATTAATCACAAGACTTGTGACCACGCTATTAGGTTTGCAATAATCTAATCAATGATCATTTATTTCTCTTAACTCTTTGGCTAACGACTTGGTAAAACCTTGTTGTTAATGTCCTAACTAACTTACTATATTCATTAGTACCTCTAGTGAATATGTTAGTCATAGCTCCCACTAAATTTTATGTAATAAAAGCATTTCTTAAACTACTACTTTTGACCTAGTCAAAACTTATAGTTTAACCTTTTAAGAATTAATCAATTATCAAAGCCATTCTTTGGATTTGCGAATATCCAACATTCTTGATAAGGGAATCATGATTTTCATTGATTACTGTATCTAACAAGTATAAAACACTTGAAACGATACTTTCAATTCTTAAGTGTATTAGTATCTTTTAAGAATCTTTTTTTAATGCTAAAGTCATTTCTTGGATTTCTCAAATATCCATTATTCCTATGAGGGAATCATGACTTGATTAAATATTGTATTTATTACAAGTATAAAAGACTTGCAATAATACCTTTTAATTCTTAAATACTTTAATATAGTTTATTCCTTTTAAGAGTTCATTTAATATCTAAGTCATTCTTCTTGGATTATTCGAATATCCAATTATTCCTATTAAGGAATTATGACTTCATTAAATTTTCCATTACAAGTATAAAAGACTTGTAACAATACTCTTTAAAGTTTACCTTGATTATATCCAATATAATCATACTATATTAATACTAATACTTTAAAACTTACTATCATAAGTAACCATTACTTAAGATGTTTTAAATAAGTTCAATGTACTTTGAACTTTATGCTTTTCATAAAATCTCTTAAACACTTTAGAAGAAACTTCTAATTTCTAGTATCTAAGTATTTGAGCTATTAAGACATTCACATTCACAACAATCAAACAAGTATAAAAACATGAAATATAAAGTAAATCAAAACTTGACTTACAATCTAGTCATAAAACCTTGACTAGTGTAATTATCACACATGCACACAATATAATTCAACCATGGATTCTTATTAAAACCAAATAAAAACTTGTTTTTAACATAAAATAAAAATTATCCAAACAATAAAATAAAATTGTTTTACTGAATCCATAAAAGTACTGAATTATAAAACTTGGTGCTTGTGGAATCACTTTCCATCTCCTCCTGCAATAAACGATTGCAAAAGTTAGATTACTCGTAATGTACTTTACAAGTATCTTAAAAGTGATTAAGAAGTGTGGTTGTGTTACCTGAGGAACTTGCGTTTCCTCCACCACCACTTGCACCCTTTGGACAATTATTTTTCCAATGCCCAGCCTCACCACACTTGAAGCACCGATTCTCGGTCCTCGCTGTGTTAGGCTTAAACTTCTTGACCTTTTGTTTGACACCTTTACCATTTGGCACTCCTTGGTTAGGATTGGTCTTACCCTTTCCTTTACCAACATGCCCTTTTCTCTTCTTGCCACCACCACTGCTATTACCGGTCGTTATAACATCCTTAGATTTGGTCCCCAAACTCAATTCAGCCGTCTTGAGCATGGAATGTAGCTCAGCAATGGATTTCTCCATATTATGCATGTTGTAGTTGACTACAAAAGGCTTGTAGTCATCAGACAATGAATTGAGTATAGTGTCTGTTGCCATTTGCAACGGTATGGGGTGACCAAGTCTAGCCAAGTGATCCATGTGTCCTTTCATTTTCATGACGTGGGCACTCACCGGCGTTCCTTTGACCATCTTGCAAGAGTTGAAGGCTCGATTGATGTCGAACCTCTCAGTGCGAGCTTGCTTTTGAAATGAATCCCTAAGTTGCTGGATCATCTCAAATGCTGGCACATCCATAAGTCCTGCTTGTAATTCTGGACTCATGGTTGCTAGCATTAAACAGCTCACATCGAGCGCATCACTGACATGCTTATCATAAGCTTGCCTTGCTTCAGCTCTAGCATTAGCGGCAGGGACATTAGGTACTGCTCTTTCCAAGACATACCACTTTCTCTCATGCCTGAGCAAATGCGAAGATTGCGCTCCCAATTGAGAAAGTTTGACCCAGTCAACTTGTCTTTTTCGAGGATTGAGCGAAGAGAGAGATTGTTGGTACTTGTCGTTGTGGTTGTTGCTGCCATCTACAAATCAAACCCAGTTTAATTAGTAATCATCAATAAACATTCTCTAAAATATATTATAAACCCATAATTAATATTTTAGGCCTAGGATCCATATATCACATTCTCGCCGCAAGGTTTGGGCACTTCCTGACGAGACATGCTGTTTCTGGTAGGTAACATCCTTACCGATCGTATCAAGACTTGACACGATTCCTAGGGGTCGTAGAATCTTTAAACTTATAACTTATTACAACCTTGTACAATTCAATTGTACATTTCTAACTTAGTAATAAAGTCTAGTATGTTTATTCTACTCAAGTACTTTTTGGGCCGGGACTCCCGATTATCACCAAAGTAGATCATACCATCTAAGACAGTGCGATGTTCTGCGCCGGGACTCCCGATTATCATAGAACCTTACGCACCCTAACACTCGCAATGATTTGAATCCATATCTAAGGTTCTTTATCCTTATAATATGAATATCGTTTAACAAGTGAGGTGTTCCATTAGGTGGATAGTACTTAGATCTAAGATTTTCTTGGGTTTGTTTAAGTCTTGAACTAAACTTAAACCTTATTCCAATCTTAATCCTCATAAATATGTGACTTGTGAATTCAAGAATTCAACAAGACACCCTTTTAAATCTTAAGAACTTTTCTTAAAACTTATAGTTTCAAGAATTGCACGACTTATATGTATACCTAAAACGAGGTGTACAAAACGTATCACTAGGTTTTGTGGAAAACCTTATCTAGAATAAAACTTACTTGTTTTATCTTTCTTGAAAAACTTAAAAACTTATGTTAAACTTTCAATCTTTTTATGATTCATATACTTGAATCATAAATCTAGTTTAACACGCCTAGTTTTTCATATGTTTAATGATGAAATTAAACATTTGTTTTGACTTACTAGATTTCACCAAAACTTATGTCTTAGCGACACACTTATAAACATTGTGATTTTCTTGTGTAGCTCCCACTAGCTCCAACAATCATGATGGAACTTAAGCTAACACAATCACTGGTTTATACTTGGTGAAACTAATAAACTTATTATATAAAGACTATGTATAATAATTCTTAGTTTGTTTAAACCTTTCTTATATTTAACTTGAACTAGTTAAATATAGGTTCTTGTTATCTATACTTGATCATTAATCTAGTATATTACATGACTTGTAAAATACTTATATTATACTTGTATAACTACTAGTTATAATAACTTATAACTTTATACACCTTATAATATTAATATATAACTTTGTATATCTCTAGTTCATCATATAATCTCAACTTAAATCATAACTTTGTACTTTCTAGTTTTGATTATATAATTAACTTATACAATGACTAGTATTATTATCCTTAAAGATCAAAATAACATTATCTTTTTAATGTTCCATTTAAACTTGTATTTAATACATATACATATATATATTTCTTTTATAAAATAAACTTGTAATATTCTAATAAAAAACATTACATCTAATTTATATGTATTTTAACTTGAACTAATTAAAATACGTATAAACTACCTTTTTATTAAAATTCATTTTACTCTTTTAAATATTTAAAATCTAAAATATAATATATAAATATAAATAAATACATCTTGTTAATTTCTTGAACTAGAAATTAACACTTCTTTTAATTCTCATTAAATAACCCTAATCTTGTTCTTGATCAATCAAAACTAGGGTTATGTCTTTCTTGATCAAAAACATTATTTATCAACAATTAATTCTAATCAATCCTATTTAAACAATAAACTTTATTTAAATTCTAGGATAGATTATAACCTTAATAAATTTATTTAAAACTTTTTAATTTAAACCTTAATAGATAATAAACTTTGTCTAGATTTCTAGGTTTAAACAACTAGTCTTTTAATAAATCTACTAAGATAATAATTAAACCTATTAAAAATAAACTTGTTTAATTATCTAGGTTTTAGATTATTAACCTAATTAATTCTTTTAACCAATTAAACTATACTAGTTTAATGTTCTTGATCCTAGGGTTCAACTAGGGTTTCGAAAATTCCTTTAGATCTAGGGAACTTTTCCACCAATTAAACTAGGCTAGTTTAACAAACTTGGTGTCCAAGGAACCTACTAGATTTCGAAATCTTTGAGAGAAAGGAAAGAATCCTTTTTCTTGATCAATCAAACCAAAACTTGGTTTAATACACTTGATCATAGATTTTGAAGATCATGTAATTAAGGAAAGAATCCTCTTGATCAAGAACTTTGATATTCTTGATCCTAGGGTTCTAGGATTTCCGAAAATTAGCTAGGGTTAGGGAAAAAGAAGCCTTTTGATCAATTAAACAAATTAATCTTGTTTAACATACTTGATCCTAGGGTTCTTTTACCCTACACGAATTTTCTAGGGTTTTTCTAGAATCCTTTTGACCAATTAAACTAGACTAGTTTAATATACTTGGTCCTAGGGTTCTAACCCTAATTCGTAATTTTAGAAGAAGAAGAAGATGGAACAAAAAAAACTTTAATAAAATTAAACAAACAATGTTAGTCTAGTTTAGATTTCTAAACCAACGCTCTGATACTACTGAAGGGTTTCACTATCACTGATTGACCACTTGGGTCAACCTCCTAGATTACTTGGTTCGAACCACACTGACCAAGAACATGAACTTGTTCTTGACCGGTTAAAACCATCTAGCTAATTTAATCCCTAGAAGCGGAAGTGGGATTAAACTCAATCCTTAAACCCTAAAGGATTGGGATCTTGGAAATCTAGATTAGATTAACAATGGAAGAAACCTTGTACGAAAACCCGAACACACACACACACTTGTGTGTGTTCGTCGACCATCACCAAGAACCCTAGGGTTCTTGGTCGAATTCGTCCAAGAGGGGAGAAGGGAGAAAAGGGTTTCCCAAAACATACCTTGTTGATTGCTTAAGAAAGTCCACTGATGATGAACACAACGAGTGACCTTCTAGTTGGTCCTTGCAATGATCTTGATCTTCAAAGACTTGAAGAACACGAAGAACGAACGAAGAACAATTGAAGAACACAATGCTTGTGTTCTTCCTTGTGTATTCGGCCGAACAAGGGGGCAAGGGAGAGGCTAGGGTTTCGGCCAAGTGGTGTAAAGGAATAAGGGAACCCCAAGCCTTCTATTTATAATAGAAGGACTTTCACTTAGGGCCCTTCTAGTTTAATTAATATTAATCTCTTAATTAAACTTATCTTTTACACATTAAACCCTTGTAGTTTAACTAGTTATTATTGTTACACTTAATTATTAAATGTCTAGTATTATACACTTAATATTTCGGTACCCATATACACGAAATATATTCTTGTATTTAATACTTTTAATAATTGATTATATAATAAACTTTATATAATCTAAACAATAATATTATCCAAGCACTATATGATTTAATAGCTTTAAATCATATTATGGATAATCTATAATTAACACATTGTATTTTTACTCAACTAGTAAATGTACAAATACTTGTATTAATTAGTTAGATAAACTAATCTAGTAATAAGTCAAACTTGACTTAATACTTAACTTGATTCATAAATGACTTATTATGAATCAATCCTCTTCCAAGTATCATTACATATCTTACTCGTATTACATGCACTCTTCGGTGTGACCCTTAAGTGTTTCGTAGGCATGGATGTATCATCATAGGTTGACTAACTGTGCACATAAATCCTTCAATGCATAGACGAATTACAAAGATGAAAACATAAACATAATTATGGGTTAGACATGAGTGATTAAGCTTCATATTACTCCATGTCATTCAAGAAATCGGAAGCATTTAGATCAATGTTTTCAGATTGATCCACAAAGTTTACTTCTTTCTCCTTTTGCTTAAGTGAAGCTTGATATAGCTTGCAAAAGTGAGAAGGTGTGCGACAAGTACTTTGCCAGTGACCCGTGCTACCACATCTATAACACACACTTTGATTGTTCTGAGAAGCACTTGCTTCAGCATCATGTTTGGTGGTCTTGTTTTGTGAATGGACTTTGTTAACTTGTGGGGCATGATAAGTATTGTTTCTTGGACCACGTCCATATCCACGTCCACGTCCACGACCATAACCACGACCACGACCATAAGGGTGACTTCGACCAAAGTTTTGGTTTCGGCCATTATTATAGTTTTGGCCAAACGAATGGTTTTGAGTAAAACGACCTCGTCCACGGCCACGACCACGTCCCTTATATTATTTCGAGGACCAACATTTTCTGCAGCATTGACTTCAGGGAGTGCTGCTGATCATGTGGGACGGGACTAATGATTTCTCATTAAGAGCATATTGTGTTGCTCAGCAGTCAGAAGATATTCTTGCAAATCAGAATATTTTGAGAATTTTTGCAATCGCAAATTCTCTTGCAAAGTAACATTTGATGCATGGATTGTGGAGTAAGTTTTCTCCAACTTTTCTGCATCTGTCACAGGATCTCCACAAAATTCAAGTTGTGAACATATCCTGAACAACGCGGAGCTATAATCAGACACTTGTTTAAAATCTTGGAATCTTAATGATCTCCATTCTTCTCTGGCAAAGGGAAGTAAGACCCTTTTCTTATTATCAAATCTTTCTTTAAGAGACTTCCAGAAAATATATGATTCTTCAATGTTTAAATATTCATTTTTTAAACTAGCATCAACGTGTTTACGAAGATTGAAAACTGCTTTCTATTTTCCTTGAGATGAACAATTATTATTTTCATTTAAGGCATCTAAGATACCCATTGATGCTAAATATGCTCTCATATCAGTGATCAATGAGTTGTAATTTTTACCAGATGCTTCTAACGCATCAAATTCAATCTTCGCAACGTTTGACATTTTATAACTATATATATTTAAAACAAAAACAAGTTAAAAAATCAGAATCCATATATATCAATATGTATTGCACAAAACAGAAGTGGGAGAACAATCATCCCATACGTGAACAAGAAAGGATAAAATACATCAGGCGTGAGACTAATTAAGATGCCAAGTACAATAACCATTACAATCATGAAAATTAAAAACGGGTGAATCATTCTTGATCTTGATTTTGAAGATGAGAGAAATTATTTTGTAGTATAAAGAAGTGTGGATGATGTGTTTATTTATAGTGTAAAAATATAGCCGTTGTATATTTTATAATTTTTTTTACCGTTTATAACCGTTACATATTTAGCCGTTATATAATTTTTTTTTTAAATAAAAAAGAATAATTAAAGAAATAAATTACATAGACATATTTGTAAAAATATTAGTGAATCTTAAATAAATTAGTAAATAAAAGAAAGAGAAAAAGAATATGCATAAGTATTAGTATACATAAAGGAAAGTTAGTATATATAAATAAATGTTAGTAACATAAATAAAGGTTAGATGCAATAAAATTAAATGTTAGTGTGCATAAGTAAAAGTTAGTAAGCATAAGTAAAAGTTAGAATACATAAATGTAGATGTTAGCATAAGCATAAGTAAAAGTTAGAATACATAAATGTGAATGTTTGTTTTCATAAATTAAAAGGGTTAGTAAACATAAGAATAAAATTAATACAATAATAAATGTAAGTATGTTAGTAGTCCCAAGATTAGTAGTCCAAATGTCATCATAATGTCCTTGATTAAAGGTGTTTGGTTTCATATAATTTATTGTTATATTATAACTTATTGTTATAAGAAATGTTTACCTTAAGTAATTAACTTGATTAAGTAAATGTACCTTGTGATTGAGTTGATCTTCCTTGATTAAGAACTTTCGTGCTGATAACGTGTTATAATCTTAACAGCTATTAGCTCAATATTAGTAAGATCAATTTAGATCAATGAGAGAATGAGAAGTAGAAGAAGTAGAATGTATATCTTATGAAAATATACAAAATGGTGCACTTTGCTTCTTTACATGATGGGGTATTTATATTACAAAGTTTACTATTGATTTACCATGCCACATTAATTAGTAGACAAGAACATTTATGATAGATTTGGAAATATAGAAAATGGTTTACCCTAAGGTTGAATTGTGTTCATAGTAGGATTGAAAATGTGTCCATCCACATATATAGATTTTATAACTTTAATTTTACATACGCATTTATCAAAACTCAAAAGTGACATTGCCCCCCATTGGCCCAAATTTTCTTGTATCGTAAAGGCCGCATTTCCCATTTCCATTTCCATTTCCATTTCCATTCCAATCTCCTCCTTTCTTTACTCAAGTCTCACACTCTGACTTCTGACTCGAACGCCCCAACACCGACGACCAACGGCCACCGCTCACCGGATCTCCGTCGACACAACCTCCATTAAGGTACTTCTATCTGTTTTTCCTTTTCAAGTTTCTCTCTGCATTCTGCGATTCACATAACCAGTGTTCGTTCCGTCTCTTTTACAAAAATAGGGTTCATGTTTAATTAAAGTTAAATTCGTTGGGATTTGAGTTCTATCTTCTTTGAATTTTTAGTGCACTTCGAGAGCTTTGTGTTTATTGATGTAATAGCAGTGATCTATGTAAATTTGCTTGATATATCCATGTAAAGGAATATGATCAATTAAGTTATTTAAGTGATCGATGTTTTTTCTGCTAGATCTGAAGTACTGGAATCGGTTCTCTGTAACACACTATTCCATTTTTACTAGAAATTAAGGAGCTATACTAAGTTCGGGGATCAAGGGGATGCTTTTGCAGTTTTTCTATAAATGTGCAATTTAATTGTTTTAGATATTTTGTAACTCATTGGATTCTTTAGCATAGTCAATAGTACATCCTTTTGGTATTTCATCAACATTACTAAGGATTAGAAGAAATCATAGAAATAAAATAGAATAATGTCAATCATTTCATCTGTTTATTTTTTCAGTCAACTCCTTGGTTTGACTAACATATATATCTGATCATCGTTGTTTGGGATTCATTCAGGTTGCAGAAATGGGTCGATTAAAACTGCAACCTGGAATCAAAGCAATCGAAGAAGAACCAGAAGAATATGAAAACAGCACAGTTTCTGAAAAAGATAAAACTGCTTTAGGATGCATGATTAATTCTGAAATTGGTGCTGTTTTAGCAGTTATGAGAAGAAATGTAAGATGGGGAGGTCGTTATATGTCAGGTGATGATCAGTTGGAACACACTTTAATCCAATCATTAAAATCATTAAGAAGACAAATACTTTCATGGCAAAATCAATGGCACACTATCAATCCATCTGTTTATCTACAACCGTTTTTAGATGTTATTCGATCCGATGAGACAGGTGCACCAATCACAGGCGTTGCTTTATCATCTTTATATAAAATCCTGACCCTTGATGTACTTGATCTAAATGCTGTTAATGTTGAAGATGCAATGCATTTGGTAGTTGATGCTGTTACAAGTTGCAGATTTGAAGTAACCGATCCTGCATCTGAAGAAGTTGTTCTTATGAAGATTCTACAAGTTTTACTTGCTTGCATGAAAAGTAAAGCGTCAGTTATGTTGACTAATCAACACGTCTGTACTATAGTCAACACGTGTTTTCGCGTTGTTCATCAAGCAGGAACAAAAGGCGAGCTGTTACAAAGAATGGCTAGACATACTATGCATGAGCTTGTTAGATGTATTTTTTCACATTTGCCCGATGTTGCTCAACAAGAAGTCAGTGGGTTGACTTTGACTATGACTAGCGATTATTCTTTCAAACAATTGGAAAACGGTTCTGAATTCGACTCTAGTTTTGTGGCGGATGAAAATCTTGGTAACCCTAGTAACGGGAAAGACACGGTTTCATATGATTTAAATCTAATGAACGAACCGTACGGTGTTCCTTGTATGGTGGAAATATTTCATTTTTTATGTTCATTACTAAATGTTGTTGAACACACTGCAATCGGGCCAAGAGCAAACACAATAGCTTTTGATGAAGATGTACCACTTTTTGCATTAAATTTAATAAATTCAGCAATCGAATTAGGCGGGCCCGCAATCCGTAACCACCCGAGATTACTAAGTTTGGTACAAGACGAGCTTTTTCGTAACCTAATGCAATTCGGGCTTTCCACAAGCCCGTTAATTCTCTCAATGATTTGCAGTATTGTGCTAAACTTATACCAACATTTGCGTTTTGACCTAAAATTACAACTTGAAGCTTTTTTCTCATGTGTGATTTTACGGCTTGCACAGAGTAAATATGGTGCTTCTTATCAACAACAAGAAGTTGCAATGGAAGCTTTGGTTGACTTTTGTAGACTGAAATCTTTCATGGTTGAAATGTATGCGAATTTGGATTGTGATATAACGTGTAGTAACATATTTGAAGATTTAGCTAGTTTGTTGTCAAAAAGTGCGTTTCCTGTTAACTGCCCATTATCTTCAATGCATATTCTTGCATTAGATGGATTAATTGCAGTTATTCAAGGTATGGCTGAAAGAATAAGTAATGAATCAGTTAGTTGTGAGCTGGGGCCTGTTAATCTTGAAGAATATACGCCTTTTTGGATGGTTAAATGTCAGAATTATAGTGATTCTGACGAGTGGGTCCCGTTTGTACGTAAAAGAAAATATATTAAAAAAAGATTAATGATTGGTGCTGATCATTTTAACAGAGATCCTAAAAAAGGACTTGAATTTCTTCAAGGAACACATCTTTTACCTGATAAACTTGATCCCCAAAGTGTTGCTTGTTTTTTTAGGTATACAGCTGGATTGGATAAGAATCTTGTTGGTGATTTTTTGGGTAATCATGATGAATTTTGTGTTCAAGTTCTTCATGAATTTGCTGGAACTTTTGATTTTCAAGATATGAATTTGGACACCGCGTTACGGTTGTTTTTGGAGACATTTAGGTTACCTGGAGAGTCACAAAAGATCCAGAGAGTTCTAGAAGCTTTTTCTGAGAGATATTATGAACAGTCACCACTGATACTTGCTAATAAAGATGCTGCTCTTTTACTATCTTATTCAATAATCATGTTAAACACAGACCAACATAATGTTCAAGTTAAAAAAAAGATGACAGAAGAAGATTTTATAAGAAATAACCGACATATTAATGGTGGAAACGATCTCCCTAGAGAATTCTTATCTGAACTTTACAGTTCAATTTGCAAAAATGAGATCCGTACGATTCCTGATCAAAGTGCTGCTTTTCCTGAAATGAATCCTAGCCGTTGGATCGATCTGATGCATAAATCTAAGAAAACTGCACCGTTTATTGTGTCGGATTCAAGGAGTCATCTTGATCGGGATATGTTTGCTGTAATGTCGGGCCCCACAATTGCTGCTATTTCTGTTGTGTTTGATCATGCTGAGGTGGAAGATGTTTTTACAATGTGTATTGATGGGTTCTTGGCAGTTGCTAAGATTTCAGCTTGTCATCATCTTGAAGATGTTTTGGATGATTTGGTTGTTTCTTTGTGCAAATTTACTACTCTTTTGAATCCTTCATCTGCTGAAGAACCGGTTTTAGCTTTTGGTGATGATGCAAAAGCCCGAATGGCAACTATAACTGTTTTCACCATTGCTAATAGGTAATCATGGTTTTTTTCCTTCATAATGGGTCAAAAATCAAAATGGGTTTGGGTTGAAAGTTGAAACTGGTCGTTTTTAGTGTGGGTCGGGTTAGGTTGACCAACAAACACTTTTTTCCCTTTTTATTTTTGTATTGATAATTCATATGTTAATTGTGATTACAAAAACAATAGTATTATAATAAGGCCAAAATACATTTTAGTACCCTGAACTTGGCTGACTAGGTCTTCTATTACCCTGAACTATTGAAGGTGCACCATGGTACCCCGAACTTGACAAAATTGTCAATTTAGTACCCTCACTCGCTAATTTGGTATTGCTTTCTCACGTGGTTTGCTTATAATATCAATATATTGACTATTGAGATAAACATATATTTTTTAGTCCGCAAAAAGCTCCAACAAAAAGTTAAGTAAGAAAATGCGATCAAATTAACCAATTAGGGTACTAAATCGACTATTTTGTCAAGTTCAGGGTACATGTTGCACCTTAAATAATTCAGGATCTAGTCAGTCAAGCTTAGGCTACTAAAAAAGGCCTTATAATAATGGGTGAATGTCAAAAAAAATTGCAATATACTTTGAGAAGTGGTCCATTTTGGTAATTACAAGTTTTTGAGTGGTCTAGTTTGGTTATTATAGTGTTATAAACGTAAAAAGTTTATAACAAAATATTCCCAAAAAAACTTTCTTGAATGACCAGATTGGGACAAAAAGAAAACTTTAGTTTGTTATAATTACCAAACGGATTACCGCCTAAAGTATATTCCTAATTTATGACATTTCCCCTACAATAATAATCTGAATATTTGATACAACGGTTTAGGTATGGTGACTTCATTCGGGCGGGCTGGAGGAACATTCTGGATTGCATCTTAAAGCTACACAAACTCGGGCTTCTTCCTGCCCGTGTTGCCAGTGATGCAGCTGATGATTCAGAGCTTTCCTCTGAACCCGGGCAGGGAAAGCCCCTAACAAACTCCTTATCCAATGCCCACATGCCACCTGTCGGCACTCCAAGACGGTCTTCCGGGCTTATGGGCCGGTTCAGTCAACTCCTATCTCTAGACACAGAAGAACCAAGACTCCAACCAACCGAACAACAACTTGCAGCCCACCAACGAACTCTTCAAACAATTCAAAAATGTCATATTGATAGTATTTTCACTGAGAGTAAGTTTCTTCAAGCTGATTCTTTGTTGCATTTAGCTCGGGCCTTAATTTGGGCTGCGGGCCGGCCTCAGAAAGGTAATAGTTCACCTGAAGATGAAGATACTGCTGTTTTCTGTTTGGAGTTGTTGATTGCCATTACGTTAAATAACAGGGACAGAATCGTCATTTTGTGGCAAGGTGTTTATGAACATATAGCCAGTATTGTTCAGACAACTGTCATGCCGTGTGCGTTAGTTGAAAAAGCGGTTTTTGGATTGTTGAGAATTTGTCAACGGTTACTTCCTTATAAAGAGAATTTAGCAGATGATTTGTTGAGATCGTTACAGTTAGTTTTGAAACTTGATGCCAGGGTGGCAGATGCTTATTGTGAACAGATAACACAAGAAGTGGCCCGTTTGGTTAAAGCAAATGCTTCTCATATTCGGTCACAAATGGGCTGGAGGACGATTACGTCTTTGTTATCGATTACAGCCCGTCATCCGGAAGCTTCTGAAGTTGGATTTGATGCACTTTTGTTTATTATGTCTGATGGGGTGAACTTGATGCCAGCTAATTTCACCACGTGTGTAGATGCTGCCCGACAGTTTGCTGAGTCACGTGTTGCCCATGCTGACCGGTCAGTTCGGGCACTTGACCTCATGTCGGGCTCGATCGCTTGTTTGACCCAATGGGCCCAAGAGGCCCGTGAAGCAATGGGGGACACTGCAAAAACAAGTCAAGATATTGGAGAAATGTGGTTGAGACTTGTGCAAGGGTTGAGAAAAGTGTGTTTGGATCAGAGAGAAGATGTGAGAAATCACGCGCTTTTATCGTTAGAAATGTGTTTGACCGGGGTTGACCAGGTCAACATTCAACACGGGCTTTGGTTGCAATGTTTTGATATGGTTATTTTCACGGTTGTTGATGATCTGTTAGAAATTTCACAAGGGCATTCACAAAAAGATTTCAAAAACATGGAAGGAACCCTAGTTTTGGCTTTGAAACTTGTTTCAAAAGTGTTTTTACAACTATTACCCGAGCTTTCGCAAGTAACTACTTTTTGTAAACTATGGTTAGGTGTTCTTACTCGAATGGAAAAATATCTGAAAGTCAAAGTCAGAGGTAAGAAGAATGAAAAACTTCAAGAATTAGTCCCTCAACTTTTGAAAAACACTCTTTTTGTTATGAAAAATAAAGGAGTTTTGGTACAAAGAAGTGCACTTGGTGGAGATAGTTTATGGGAACTCACTTGGTTGCATGTTAATAATATTTCTCCATCGATTCAATCTGAAGTTTTCCCAGATCAAGATTCTGAACAGAATCATGAAAATGATTCGGGCTCGGGCCCGCAAGAAACGGGCTGATGGAAAAGAAAAAGGTTGTGTAAAAATACAATGGGGCATGTTTTCATAATGGTATGTATTTTTAATGTGGTGTCTATTTGGGTTTAAGAAAAGTAGCTATTGAGTTAGTGTATGTGTAGTTGCTTCTAGAAGCTTCTAAATGAGAATGTCGAGAAACTAGCGTTGAGGTGTGTGGTGTAAATTAGTTAGGTTTAGTATTCTTGCATTTGTTAAATGAGTGAAGATTGAAAGCGGTTGCAAGAACTGGAATTATTGAAAGGTTTCTAATTTGAAATTACACTATAGTTGGTTGATAGTAACTTACCATTCTTACAAATGAACATATGATATAATTCTAAGAGTAAATTAAAGAAATTACCTTTGTGTTATTTCAAATTTTACGACTTGAACCTTTTTTTCTTGATTTTTGTCTCTCGTTCATGAATTTCATTTTTTTAGACATAAAATGACTAAAATACTCTTTATAAGTATTTTTAATTAAAGTAGTTTTTTTGTTTCTTTCTCCTTTCAATTTTAAAACTTGTATACAAATCATCAAATTCCAAACAATGTATCACCAAAATTGCAAGAAGCTGCCATCGCCACCGGTCCGATCATCTTCTAAACCGATCACCACCGCTGCCACCTCCACATCGTTATTGGTACGCCACTTTCCCTTCCTACACCAACTTTTCCCCTTCTCTCTTCTGTAACCACCATTGGCAGCCATGAGTGGGTGTGAGTGTTAAATCAAAACCCCTCTCTGCCTCTAGAATCCTTATTTCTAGGGTCCGGTCCATGGTGATGATTGAGATTTGTTGCCATGGAAGAATGAAGAGTATTCCTGAAAGAAGAAGCAGTTGCATGAAAAAAAAGTAGAAAAGAATAATTATAAACAATTAAAAAATATATTTTAAAGGGATATTTTAGTCTTGTATGTCAAAATGGATAGAAAAGATAGAATTTGAGAACAACAGCGAAAGAAAAATTTAGAAATAAAATCATAAGGATAATTTCTGTAATTTATTCTAATTATTACTCAAAAATTTTCTTTAACTCTTTTGACAAGTGGATACATATATCCATCCACATAATCAAATGAAATGTTAAACTACATTTTTGTACATTAAACATGCATGAAATATTTGTACATTAATCTATAACTATCTTAAGAATTATTTCCCCCCATGAATTAATGTATAACTTTTATACGTCTAATAATAGCCTAAAGGGTTGTCATTATCAAAACTCTTATTTTTTATATAAAGATAATAGATAGATTATATATAATTAATATGAGAAAATATCTAAATTCAAATACTAGGCTTCAAAATATTCTCTATATATACAAAATTAATTAAGTTGGTTGCACAATGATATAACTAGTTTTTAATTTGATAATAATTAAATAAAAAGACAAACAAGCAAATGTAACAGTTTCCATGTTCAGGATTGAATGATGAAATTTCAAATCAAATTATTTATATTTCAATTATTGGCATATGAACTTGCTTTTGAAAGTTCGAATAGTTTTGAGCTTCATACATCTCATATATTAATCTGTTTAATAGAAATAGATAATAGACTAATAAATATTAAAAAATTGACATGTAATTTTTTATGAGGTGTATGGTATATCTCTATCTCTAATAAAAGAAAGCATGACATGTCACTTAATCCACGTCACCTTTGCCACGTCATCTTTACCACGTCATAAATTATCTACCAATGAAAACATTCCATGTCACCTTTTTTATATCAACCTAATCCATATAGAGAACATTATCTTAAGATATATTTTTGATTTTCAATTTATCACATATTTATCCCATATTTTAAAAGAAGAAACAAAATATTGATTTTTTAAAAGACGATTACATTGCAAGTTAAAAAGCCGATTACATTGCAAGTTTAAGTATTTATGGTACACATATTTAATTCAAAAATCACATGCTTCTCTTCTCCTGTTAAATACGCGCGTGTATCATTCTTATGGTTTTGATGGTATACGTGTATCATGGAAATCTTATGAAATTTACTTAAATTTATCATTCTTATGAAATTCACGTATGATATGCTTCGATTACTTAAATTTATCATTCTTAAGTATATACTTCTTTTTTAAATAATGCAACGGGTTGACTTGGTTTGACCTGAAACACTGTTTACCTAAATTAACAAATCATTTCATATATAATTGCGTCAAAAATATTACAAAAGTTATAGTTGTTCAATGATAAGTAATTTTATATATAATTAATGTTCAACCATTAAATCCCTGAGCATAATCGTGTCTTCATTTCATTTTATTTGTGTGTTTATTTAGGATGAAATTCTAAATGCAATATTTTGAGGGAAGAAGGTCAGTCGTGGGACTATAGCCCATTTTTAAATTAAGGGCCCAAAATAGAAAAAATTATAATTTATATGTAATATTATATTTATTACATTAACAAAATTTGTATTCAAAGTGTGATTCATGTAAAAGTAGGTTATGACATGTATTACTTTTTGTATCGATATTTGTTTTTAGAATTACGATAGGCCCTAATAACAACTTTCGCCTAGGGCCCTGACAAACTCAGGGCCGGCCCTGAAGAAGGTGGATATTAGTAAAAAAAATAATTGTTTATTCAGTTGTGATCCTTACAAGGGATATTCCTAATGCAAAACCTTCTTCATTTGTGTAAATATATTGAGGATTCTGAATTTACATATCTTTCAACACATGTTACCTTCTTATTTTACATATTTTACATATTTTACATATAATTACCGTCTCAAATAAAAATCTATAAAAATTATATGTAATTATTCAATAATAATCTATTATTGAAATTTTATACATTCAAAATAAAGTAGTCGGTCAAACCGAACAAACGTGGCACATTTTAACCAATTTTTTTAAATGACCCGTTTTAACAAAATTTTAAATGATTTGTTCTGACCTGTTACCATAACATGAGCAGATTCTCCATTTTGTTGGCGTGGAGGGCCCAAAGACTTGTGATCCAAACAAGTACATATGTTATGTAATTGAAACGGGTTAAAAAACCGTTGCTTTTGTAATGGAAACGGGTCATACACGTAGAAAGTCTCGAAAATTATATTAAGATGTTTACAACCTCATAATTCAATTCATATGAATCATTTAATTATTGAACATCTTGATATTGAAAATTGTATTCAGATACAAGTTAACTATATCTATATACCTATTGTTATCATGACAACTGTAATATTGTTTGTCTAATGGTAACCCCATTTTATTATTGTTAAATGATATTTCAGATGTTTGGCTTACATTAAACGTTTATCTAGCATTCTAAAGTAGTAATTGCTATGATTTTTTATAAGCCATCCGTGATTTATCACGGGTTATAAGCTAGTATGATCTTAAAACAGCATTTGCTTTCAAGCCGGTTTAGTGGATAAAATATTTTATCATCAAGAATCTATCTAATTTACTTGATTTATTCAAAATCTAATCACAAAAATAATGATTTTACTAATTATCTAGCAACTAATAGCTTTAATTACAAAATACCACCATTATCATGCATGAAAATCACTCGTAATAAAACATTACTGTCATAATCGAACCCGAAATATAATATATCCATCATCAAACAACAAGATATATAATGCGACTTCTAGAAACACCTTTAAAAAAAAAAAAAAAAAAGGTTCTAACCAACTGTCTATGTACATTTATTGTATAAAAAGCTTTAGGACATAGTAAAGAATTACGAATATTTTTTAATCAGAGTTTTAAATTTTAAATTTTTTAAAAACCCAAATCCCCACACAATTGCAGGCTGCTTTGAGCTCCAGCTGTAGCATCAAAATTTCTGACCATTAAACCTTTCGTAAAGATTAATCATTCTTTGCGATCTTTGTTCTTTGCTTTCTCCAGTTCCAACTTCAATTAACCGCCATGTAAGGGGGGTTTGAAAGATCTGTAACCGAGTCTAAAATTAGGTTTTTTTCCTTCCTAAATCAAATAGCAAAATGAGTGTTTCTCTTACTGTATTGACATTCAATCTTCTTGAAGATCAACCTGAAGATGGCCCAAATTGTTGGGAAAAAAGGAAAGATTTGTGTGTTAGTGTTATCACTAGTTACTCCCCAATCATCATATGCACTCAACAAGGTGATTTTTTTTAAAAAAAATTTAATTTACTTCTATCTATGTAGATCTAGAAGAAACTTGTTCTTGATTCATTTGATTTTTTTTTTTAAAAGGGTTATATGGGTATTGATTGATCTGTGTTTTCAAGATGGGTTTTATTTTTTATTGGCTTTTTGCTACTGAAAAATGGAAACTTTACTCTTTTCATGTGTTTACAGGTGTGAAGTCTCAGTTGGAGTATCTTCAACAATGCCTACCAGGTAATTTATTTGTAAGTGGTTAACTTTTTGTTACTGTCTTATCTCAAGATTTATCATTAGTTCAAACGGTTATTTATTTGATTAAATACAAGCCCCTTTTGTATCTATGTAAATATGATGCTTTGATTATAATCTTGACCATGTTGAAATGAATGTGATGATTATACTTTGCTTGTTTTCCAAGTGATTAAGATGACTATTAAGTCAATCAGGCGAAATGGTAATTTGGTTAAATTATACTGTATTATCTCGATTAGCAAATGTCTAAAATACCCTACAACAATGACAGAGTTGAGAACTCTTGTGGACCAAAACATAGTCCTTTTCAATTTGACTAAAAAGAGGAATATTTTTGTTAAGGTTATGATCAATTCGGGATTTCAAGAAAAGGATCTGAAGATGTTGCAGATCAGTGTTGTACCATTTTCTACGATAAGGAAAAGGTAATAAATTCATTCTGCAAATGGTTTAATTTATAATCTTTATTTATTTAATTATTGTTTTTGTATAAAAAAGGTGGAATTATTAGAAGGCGGTACATTTTGGTTATCAGAATCACCTTCTGTTCCTGGAAGCATGTCATGGGGGAGTGAATCTCCATGCATTGCTACATGGGCAATATCCTTTTCCAGCTTATATATATATTCTTACATAAATCGTTCACTGTGGTTTGTAGAAAATATGGATTTTGTCCCTCGACTTCTTTTATTACACAGATAGTCCCTAATTTTAAAACTTGTAACACCAACAAAGTCCCTAAAGCACATAAAGGCCGTTAAGTTTTTACCTTTTAGGGACAGTTGATGTTACAAGTTTCTAAATTAGGAACTATCGTGTAATAAAATAAGTCGATGGACAAAATCCATAAATTCATGCAAACCAAAGGGACTATTTATGTAATTTCATCATATTTTAGCATCAAATCTTGAAAATAATCGAATAAAAAAAGTTATTTTTGTGTGACATTTTTGTGTTCACTTTAACAAAATATCTACACATTTCAACTGAAAGGAGTTGAGGCACCTGGTTTTTCATTCCAAATAGTAAACACGAATATGGACGAATTTAGTCCGCGTGCTCGTAGGCGAAGTGCATTGCTGACGTGGCAGCATATTGCATCGTTACCTCCTAGTTTGCCAGTTGTCTATTGTGGAGGTTTTAATACACAAAAAGAGTCAACCACAGGACGCTTTCTGCTTGGAAGATCTAGGTAATTTTATTCTACTCCAAAAATAAAAAATAGAGTTAATTACAAGGATGGTCCTTTAGGTTTATAACAAATTTCACCAATGGTCCTTTAGTTTCAAAAATTACACTGATGGTCCTTATTTTTGAAAGTTTTTTCACCGATGGTCCCTTACGAAAACGGCCGTTTATTTTCACGTTAAGTGACTTCACGTGTGTGATAGACCATTGATCTATCAGGAATCATTCCCATTAATAAAAACAGATTGTTAGAACAAATCCTTCAATTCGAGAAGAAGGGAGTCTCCAAAGAAAACTTTTCTCAAATCATAATTTCATAGATGATTAATTCTAAAGGCAACAAAAGGTTTAAATACTACTAAGGTGGGGTAAGGGCTGCAGCAGACAACAAAAAGGTGCCCACATTACCTGACACTAGAAAGTTAGTGCATTTCTTGTAAATAAAGACAAAAGACATAAAATACAAAAAAGATTAACTTTTGCTCCTTAGTAACCATTTGCAGCCATGGACAATTCCTTCTTTGTCTTCCTTTGGTAAACCAACATTGGGCGGGTCCTATCCCCCATTATGGGCTTATCAATACCGGCGTCCCAAACTTTCACCTTGTCCTCAAGGTGGAACTCGGGAAACTGCATGTTAGTCTGATCATAATCTTCCCATGTGGCCTCTTCTTTTGACAACCCTTGCCATTCAATGACGACTTCCCATACTTCTACTCCATTCTCTGACCTCTTTCCCGTTCCCAACAAAGTACCCGGTATGAATTGTAGCTCGAGTTCCTCACTCAATTGTGTTGGGAGATCAGCGGTTTGACCTGGGACTCCATACGCACTTCTCAGTTGGGATACATGAAACACCGAGTTAATGTTGGCGGTAACGTATCCAAGAGCACATATCATTCCATGCTGAACTTCAAACCTTGATTTTGCTGATCCGTTAATGGATGAAGTGAGTTAATGATCAGAAGCAACATATACAGAAAATCCACAATAAGCAATTCCAAGCAATCGAGCTGCACATTCTCGTGTATCCGAATCCACATGGGCTAGCAATTGCTTCAACCATGCTAATTTAACAACATAACGAGATGCTAACACCTCTGGAAAATGAGATCCAATTTTAATTAGAGCTTTTGAAGCAGTAGCATGCAGCTCAACAGACCCTTCATAAGCCATTGCATGCTCTAACAACCAACACATGTTCCCTAATGAAGACAACAGCTCAATGTTTTGCTCAACATCAGCTTCAAAACATTGCAACAAAAACCTAATTGCAGCAACATATGTTCGGGACGGAAGGCGTTCTTGACTGGATTTTAGCAATTGGGGATGTTGGGTAACAATGTAATTTAGCATGTCGGTTAGTTTAGGGTGTTTGAAATTAGTAGTGGATCTTCCTTGATCTTTATGTTCTGCTTGAATGATCCACCCCTCTGGATCTGAGCCATCAAAGGTAGGCATGTCTATACTTTCATCCAAATTAGCTGCAATTTGAGCAACATTTTGCTGCAACTGTAGGCCTGCACCAACAGAATCCGTAGGCAAATTTTGGCCAAAACTTTCCTCTAAAACCTTTTGATCAGAACCAATTAAATTAGCAGCAGAGGCTGCCATTTGAACCCAGCTATTAGCATTATTTCCATGAACCATCTGGGCTGGAACAGGACCCAAAACACCAGCAAAATGTGCAGAGTTCTGCTGCAATTTCACCTCTTCCAAATTTGGCACTTTTGAGTCCAAACTACTAACAGGATCAGAAATAACATGCTGCACACTAGCCTGAACCGGCCTAACAACACTAACATTATCAATAGGAATAGATGATGAATTAGGTGCGGTTGTAACTGTACTTGTGATTGAGCTAGGTGATGATGAAGAGCCAAACAAACCAGGGATAGATGGAGCTGTTGTTGCTGCTGATGATGTTGAGCCACATAAAGTGGGTATAGATAGATAAGTTGCTGCTGATGATGAAGCAATTGATGGAGAAGCCCCAAATGCAGTTGAAGAAAAATTGAGAGTAGATGTTCCAGAAGAAGATGATGATCCAAACAAGCCCGAAGAACAAAATGGCGAATTAATAGTAGTACCTGTACTTGAACTCGAAGCTGGAGCTGAAGAAGCTCCAAAAACGCTACCAGTCCCAAACGTAGAACTCGAATCGCATAAACTTGTAGTGGTGGTGGTCGTACTGATCAACGTAGCGCCGGTTGTGGCAGCGGTGGTAGCACCTAAGCCGAACGACGGTGGTGGAGCGGCGGAAGACGGCGTAGAAGATGACAATGAAAATCCAAATGAAGGAGTTGATGCAACAGATGATGAAGGAGCTCCGAATGTAGGGTTAGAGGTTGCAAGTGCGCCAAATAGTGAAGGGGGTGAGCTAGGGTTTAAGGCGAATGAAAATGGAGATGGCGATGGTGATGAAGAATTCGTGGATTTCTTGTGAGCACTTAATTTCAGCAGCTTATTCATTGTTGATGAAAGCTCATCCATCTTATGCTTCACATAAACCAGATCTGTGCCCTGATTCTGAATCTGGGTTCCTATGACTTGCATTTGATCTTGCAGAAGACCCAAGCCTTCTTCCACAGCTTCAATTCGTTTGTTTGTTGCTCCCATGGTGTGCTCTGATACCAATTGATAGACCATTGATCTATCAGGAATCATTCCCATTAATAAAAACAGATTGTTAGAACAAATCCTTCAATTCGAGAAGAAGGGTGTCTCCAAAGAAAACTTTTCTCAAATCATAATTTCATAGATGATTAATTCTAAAGGCAACAAAAGGTTTAAATACTACTAAGGTGGGGTAAGGGCTGCAGCAGACAACAAAAAGGTGCCCACATTACCTGACACTAGAAAGTTAGTGCTCCCACCATTTCTTGTAAATAAAGACAAAAGACATAAAATACAAAAATACAAAAAAGATTAACTTTTGCTCCTTAGTAACCATTTGCAGCCATGGACAATTCCTTCTTTGTCTTCCTTTGGTAAACCAACATTGGGCGGGTCCTATCCCCCATTATGGGCTTATCAGTGTGATGCACGTGGGGGTATTTTGGTCATTTCGTTTTTCTTTTCTCATTTATCTAGAGTTAATTACACGGATGGTCCTTTATGTTTATAACAAATTTCACCAACAGTCCTTTAGTTTCAAAATTTACATTGATGGTCCTTATTTCTGAAAGGTTTTTAATGAGAAGGGAAAGACGAATTGACCAAAGTACCCCCATGTGCATCACATGTGATGTCACTTAACGTGAAAAATAAACATCCGTTTTCGTAAAGGTTCATCGGTGAAAACTCTTTCAGAAATAAGGACAATTAGTGTAATTTTTTAATCTAAAGGACCATTGGTGAAATTTGCTATACACCTAAATGACCATTCATGTAAAGGGAAGTAAATGAGAAGGGAAAGACGAAAAGACCAAAGTACCCCCACGTGCATCACACGTGAAGTCACTTAACGTGAAAAATAAACGGCCGTTTTCGTAAGGGACCATCGGTGAAAAACCTTTCAGAAATAAGGACCATCAGTGTAATTTTTGAAACTAAAGGACCGTTGGTGAAATTTTTTATAAACCTAAAGGACCACCTGTGTAATTTACTCTAAAAAATATAGTTTTAAATTCATACTAATGTGGCCTTTAAATTTTGTGAATATAGATTAGAAACTAGCATTTTAGGTTGATTTTAAAAGTCAAAGTATATCCTTTGAGTAGGTAGTAATGTTTTTGCAGAGAACACGGGGTTGTAGGTGATATGAGAGATGCATGGCCAAATGCTCGGTTGAGGAAAAATGTTCCTCTTATACGCACATATCATGGATTTAAAGGTATTTTTTTTAATGTTAATTCTTAATTGTGTGTGTGTTTGTTTTCTTTTTTAAATTATTTATCTTTTTTTTTTGTGTGTGTGTGTGGGGTTTTAGGTAACAAACAAGGAGCTGTGGAGTTCCTAAAATTGATATTTCGGGCACTTTGCCTTTGTTGGGATCGGCAAACACAAGATTTACACATTGATTGGATCCTATTCAGAGGGCGATCATTGGTTCCTGTTTCATGTGAAGTTGTGAATGACAACATTGATGGTCATTATCCCTCTTCTCATTATCCTATTTTTGCTGAATTCATGCTTCCAAGAACAGTCAGATTGCTCGATCCGCCACCTGTCGAAGATGGAGTTTCTTCATCCTCATCTTGATCTTCATTTTTATTTATCTTTTCAAGTTATTACTTGTTGGTGAATATCACAATATTACTTGATTTGATGTTGTAGCTCTGTTTTGTAACATTATTTGTATCATTTGGTACTCAATTTATGTATGTATGAATGGTTGATTGCTTCAACTATGTGTTTGGTATATATTCAGATTAGAATAGAGTTAATTATTACTTAACTTTTATGACTAAATAGACAAAGTAATTGTCGGATAGAACATATTTTGTATAACTTTTTTACCTTTACCAATCTAAGTTGTCAATGTATATTTTGTTACTTGGTAGCTATTTTAGTGTGCAAACAGTGTATGTTTTTGATTTCTCGGTTTGTATAGTTTCTAAATAATTAAAAGTGAGAGATTCACTATATAATCAATTCAAAATGTTTGTGCTTACAATGAATTTAATTCTATTTGGTTTTATAATTTGACTTGAACTTCATATTTAAAGTTCTTCTGTTTATAGAAGATGAATATATGGATAAAAGTTTTGTTTATTACTAATTTAATGTTTAATAGTTTAGGGTTTAATATCAGGGTATATTAGTAAAATCATTTCTTGTACAATTAAGAGATTAGTATGAAGACTAAATGATTTATAATATAATAGAGATAAGTAAATTATTTAAAATCACTAATGTAATAATGTATAGATAAAAGTGATAGTCTATAAAACAGCTTCATTTATAAAAATTGAAAGGTTTCTCAAATAGGTGATTTGTACACCACAACTTTTAATGTAACTATGACAATCATTGCTAAACACAGTTGTACAGTAAGCTATAAAACTTATACTTTGTGGTGTATGCCTTAAAACTTGTGGTGCAGAAATAAATTTCCTTCAAGCTTATAGCCTAAGAGTATAAATATTAGAAAGTGTTCTCAATTGGCATTTAATCATATCGAGTCCCGTTTATGTAGATTTAGAAATAGTTTTGATGATGTATGTGTTGTGATGTTAAAATAATTAGGTTTCTCAAATTAATTCAAACCTTTATAACAATCACCATTTATCACTTTGATTTTCATTCATTCTGGATTTGATTTTTTTTTAATATTTTAAAAATGGATTTTTCTCATTTATTGCTGATAAAAATATCTTCAATCTGAGTGACCACATCCTCAATTTTTAGTTCAACCGGTCCGACCGACTGGTGTTTTCAAAACTTATGCATGACAACAATTTTGAGTAATAACTTAAACTAAACTATGAATTTGAAAAATCAGCAATGTAATTAGCTCAACTACGAAATTTGCAGTTTACTCCATATCCTACAGTAAAAAAAAAAATAGAAAAAAGAAAGAAAATAATATCTGGTGACGCCGACTGCTAAATCCTGCATACACCCTTGTTTTCCACACTAGAAAACGACAGCCATTAACCTCTTCGATCAACACTATCGTAACCTCGATTTTGACGATATTTGGATCTATCTGGTGATTTCATTTCGATCACGATCAATTTCTCTGGCATGGCTCATTCTGTTTCTAAGGCTACTCTTGGCCTCACTCTTCCTGCTCAAATCGATTCACCTAAGGTCTCTCTCTTTCTCTGCGATCATAATTTTACAAATCGTTCAATGTGTTTTGATTGTAACTAGTAAATTGGCAACGATCATAATGTTCATGTTGAAATTCCCTTGGTCGTTACATAGAACTCGCTGTCAATTTGCCGTAAACTTGTTTATGTATTAGGCTAACTTCATAACCTTGTTTAAACCTAAATTGGGGTTGTTTGTGGATTTTGTGATTATAAAATATAAGAATCCTTTATTAATGATGGATAATCATATCTATACTTTAATGGTGTATTAATAACATTATCAACTTTGGGAAAGATCCATATTTTATTATTTTTATTTTTTAAAATTCTATGTATATAATATGAAAGATCGGTTTTGCTGGCAAAGAGAGCGATTCAACAGAATGGAAGGGAGATATGCTTGCAATTGGTGTCACCGAGAAAGATATGACAAAAGATAACAACTCAAAATTCCAAAATTCCCTCTTGAAAAAGTTAGATTCTCAACACAACGGCTTATTACTCCAAGCATCCACTGAAGAAGATTTCACTGGAAAACTCGGGCAATCCACTCTTCTCAGGCTCTCGGGTCACGGGCCCAAACGGGTCGGGCTATTCGGGCTCGGAAAATGCACCACAGGTTCATCTATTGCAGCCTATCGCAGTCTTGGCGAGTCTGTTGCCACATCAGCAAAGGCCTGTCAAGCAAACAATGTTGCTTTGACTCTTGCTTCTTTTGAAGGATTGACTCCTGAATTGAAGCTCATGGTTGCATCAGCACTAGCAACTGGTAAATTTACTATTTTACCCATTTTGCCACCTCTCTACTCATGAATTTAATTACAGTGTTGTATGATTACATTAGGTACATTACTTGGAACTTATGAAGATAACAGATTTAAGTCAGAATCCAAGAAACCTACTCTAAAATCTGTTGACTTTCTTGGTCTTGGAGTTGGACCCGAGCTAGAAAAGAAACTCAAATACATCGAGCATGTTTGCACAGGGGTAATTTTGGGAAAAGAGCTTGTAAATTCACCAGCTAATGTACTCACCCCTGGTTGGCCTCACTTTATTTTTCATTTTGTTTTATTCCTTCTAAATCGATACTAATTTTCTATTTTTTTTTTTGTTTTTTTTTAAATTTAATCTCAGGGGTACTAGCACAAGAGGCTGAAAAGATTGCTTCAACATACAAGGATGTTTTTACAGCAAAAATATTGGATTCAGAAGAATGCAAAGAGTTGAAAATGGGTTGTTATCTTGGTGTAGCTGCTGCTTCTGCAAATCCTCCTAAATTTATCCATTTATGTTATAAACCGACAAGTGGGCGCATTAAAAAGAAGTTGGCTTTAGTAGGAAAAGGACTCACTTTTGACAGGTATTTTATCTTATTTCTTAAATAAATTACAAATCTTGTATTTTAGTTTCCCACTGTTAGTTAAAGTATCTAAATTGTGTAAGATATGAGTAAGATACACAATCTTAAGGACCAAAAGTTATGTTATCCTATTTTGTAATAATAGGTAATGGGCAAAAAAGTAAATTTGGATTTATTTTATTTGCTTACAGTGGTGGTTACAACATTAAAACCGGGCCGGGTTGTTTAGTAGAGCTTATGAAATTTGATATGGGCGGGTCAGCTGCAGTTTTAGGT
This sequence comes from Calendula officinalis, assembly GCA_963853835.1. Classification (NCBI taxonomy): domain Eukaryota; kingdom Viridiplantae; phylum Streptophyta; class Magnoliopsida; order Asterales; family Asteraceae; genus Calendula; species Calendula officinalis. Next base: position 26,239,129 of record OY970832.1, read on the forward strand.
GCTGCAAAAGCTCTTGGTCAAATTAAACCGCCTTGTGTTGAGGTAGAATTTTATCAGAAAAAATATTTACTATTCCCATTATATATTTTGTTTTTTACTCTGATATATAACTTTAGAAGCTTGAGAGTGACTTAACATATGTGTATTTTGAATTGTAGGTTCATTTTATTGTGGCAGCTTGTGAAAATATGATAAGTGGAACAGGAATGAGACCTGGGGACATTGTGACAGCCTCAAATGGGAAAACAATTGAGGTATTTTTCCTAATTTTTTGTGAAATATCAAAGTTGTGCAACTATAAGGTCAATTTGAAGTTTAGATAATGGAACATTTAGTGTGCGTTTAGTTATCAATTTTTTTCACTAATTCTTCATCCCCATTTTTCTAGAAATGATTTTTTTTTAATTCTAGAAAACTAATGGAAAGTTTAATTAGAATTTAATTTAATCCTGATTTCAGGTAAATAACACCGATGCTGAAGGAAGACTTACACTTGCTGATGCTTTAGTATATGCTTGTAACCAAGGTGTAGACAAGGTATATTTTATGCCCCCCCAACAACAAAAATAAACTTTATAAATTTGGATACTTTGTTTACATCAGTTGATAATCCTGTGTTCCAAAAATGATTTTTTTTGGATACTTAATGTAAACTTATAATTCAATTTCTGTTTTTTTATTAACAGAATCTCATCGACATGTACTTTTGTAGATAGTTGATTTGGCAACATTAACAGGCGCATGTATAGTTGCTCTTGGCCCCTCAATTGCAGGTATATATATTTATAAATAAACTCTTAATGATGATTTTTATAACAACATTGTTAATGGATTCCCCAAAAAAACAGGTGTCTTTACAGCGAGTGATGAGCTGGCGAGTGAGGTGGTTGCAGCCTCTGAGGTGGCAGGAGAAAAGCTATGGAGAATGCCAATGGAGGAGAGTTACTGGGAAAATATGAAATCAGGTGTTGCTGACATGGCAAACAGTGGGGGCCGCCAGGCTGGTTCTATTCTTGCAGCTCTTTTCTTGAAGCAGGTACCTGTGATTTACACTTGTATAATAAAAACAATGAAAGAATATGCAGAAATATTAAATTTGTGTGTTTTGTTTCAGTTTGTTGATGAGAAAGTAGAATGGTTGCATATTGACATGGCGGGTCCCGTTTGGAATGACAAGAAGAAAACTGCAACAGGGTTTGCGGTTGCTACTTTGGTTGAATGGGTGCTGTCTAATTCGTCCTGTTGAAATATGATGTTTGTGAAATGGGATTTTGAGTTTACATGTACAAAGTGTCAATGAAGGGAATAAAATACATGTTTTGCTTGCAATTTTGAAACAACTTTCAACCATTCCTTTTAAATGATGATGGTTTGTTTATCAGACATTGTGAATTGTTGATTTGAAATTACTAATGTACCCCTATATTTTCCATATAAAAAAATATGCAAATCAAAATAAACAAACTTTTCACAAATAAAAAATTAAAAACAAAACTTATAATGATTTTCATTAAATACAACATAAATATACAATATTTTCAATCATATTATCAATTTATTGAATTTTAGAATTGTGAAAATTACATACAAATAACCCTGAAGAAACGGTTACTCAAATCGAAAATTTAGTTATAACTTGGTTGTACAAACTACAAAGTTTGTTTCTTTATGCAGGTAGCGTGATTTTGGGATCTTTTGTTTGCTCCGCAAGATAGCCAGAGCCAATCAGTTTTTTAGCAAATAGATATAAGAGTAATTTAACTGCAGAAAAGTAATGTTGAGAAGAGAGAGAATTGGGGATTTGGGGGTGCCATTTTAGTATAACGAAACTACATGGTCAAAAGTGATTAAATTAAAATCTAGAAGGGGTCTAGCTGTAACTTGCTTACTGTTATCGGACCTAGTACCGACTGGGTTTTGAGACTGCTTCTGCTTGTGTGCTGATCAAGTTATTGGAGCTCTCTAAAAGCCCTAACCCTAACGTCACACAGCAAAATTGCAATCGGAGTGTTCGCCGTTAAAAATGGTGGCAACGGATTTAAAGTCGGAGATCAAGAAATTGATGGATAAAAGGAGCGATTTGGAGGTGGAGATGAACGTTATCATCGAGCGTCTTTGTCAGCCCGGCGGCCCTGGACTTTCCGGCAATCTCGTCGATTCTGAGGCAATTAATTCTTATAATTCTTTCAGTTAATTAAATTTGTTTGTATATATATGGTGCCTAAGTGAGTTAGAGTAAACACCTGCTTTGATAATTGACTTGAATATATGTGATTGTAGAGAAAGAAATTACTCTATTACATAACAAAAGTATATCTAATTGGAGGTACTTGTTAAGTTCATTGTGGTTAATAACTCTTACAGAAGATAACCACAGGTTGAATTTTGGTCTCCATAAGTATGAAGAAATAATTGATAAAAAAAATATGAAATATATGAAATGGTATTTGTAGCTAGACATAAAATCGATTTACAAAACTTATAAACCATGTCCATGTGTATCATAGAGCTCTGTTGGATATCCTTTGCTATACGTGTTTCACCAGTAAAGTTTTTGCTTATTTGACTAGTTTTTCTGCTATCCCAATGTCATATATGCTCTGTGTGTGTGTGTGTGTGAGTGTTATTTAAGGCGGATCCTCCTAATAAGGAGTATTAAATCTATAATTTTAATTTGAAAACGTAATTATTGCATTAACTATAGAATTTTGTTTGTTTCAGCTGTTAATCTGTTATGTCCATGTTAATAGACCTTCACAAAATGCAAAACCGAATTTATGTGTGTTATTTGTTTTACTTTGATTGTAATTAGAGAATCTTGACATTCTAGAAAATGTCAAGTAAATTTTTGAAAAGAAGTTTTGGTGCAGGGGTTTCCAAGGTCTGATATTGACATTCCAGCTGTGCGAGCAGATCGAAGTAGGCTTGCAGGTTAGTAAAATATCATTCTTTTTCATGAGTTAATCCTATTTCACATGTTTTTTACTGATCTAAATCAATGATAATGTTCATTATACAGGATTGCGCAATGACCACAAGGATCTCACAGAAAAAATAGGCCAAAATATAGAACTACTACATTCTGCGAGACTTGCTCCTAAACCTTCAACTGCTATTGCTACTGATACTGACTCAGGTTGGTAGTCATAAACAAACTTGTTAACAAATCAGAAAATGAATATAGAGTTAATTACGTTTTGATCCTCAAACTTTCATTGATTTGAATCTTGGACTATTTTTGGCAATGTTTATTTTTTTTATCTAAATTTGCCTGACTTGGGTTTTAATCCCTAAGCTTTTGTTAACTTAAATGTTTAAACCCTTTTGTTGACCTGTTACCGGTCATTTTGTTTTATGATTAAATATGTTTTAATCCTTAAACTTGCACCTGTTTGGTGGTTTAACCCTCAAACTTTTTTAGAATAGTAACCAAGTTTTAAAAGTGTTCCATCTAGGTCACTCAAACTTTACTTTCACTTTATAATAATAACCAAGTTTCAAAAGTGTTCCAATCATGTGAAATTTACCTTCTATAACAGGTTATCGGGTCATCTTATACAGTTATATGTAAATTTAAATGTTTCGGTTATGATGTTTTTATATATAAATTTAAATAAGGTGACTTAGTAACCTGTTATAGAAGGTAAAATTTCACATGAGTAGAACACTTTTGAAACTTGGTTATTATTATAAAGTGAAAGTGAAGTTTGAGTGACCTAAATGAACACTTTTGAAACTTTGTTACTATTCTATGAAATTAATCCTTTTATTTAATCCCTAAACTTGCCGGTCAAAAAATTGTTTTTGATAACAGGTTAACGAAAAGTCTAGTATATAATAATTGCCAAAAATAGGGATTAATACATGATTAACTCAACTCATACATTAGTTACTTGCTGTTTATTTCAAGGTAATGTTGCAGGTAGCAATAGGGTAGGTGTAGATGACATGATGAGTTCATCCAACGGTGGAGATTTAATGGATGTGGATATGAGGAGGCCATTTGCAATGGTGGATGAAATAAGTGAGGAATCACCAGCAGCAGAGGACGGTTTACAACTTGGAGATCAGATTGTGAAATTTGGGAATGTTGAATTTGGTGATAATTTATTACCAAAACTCGCTTCTGAAGCACAAATCAATCAAGGGAAACCTATTCCTATGTTACTTATGAGACAAGGGGCTTTGATTAATTTGACAGTTACTCCTAGGCCATGGGCGGGTCGGGGTTTGCTCGGGTATGTATGTCACAATTTTTTATTTTGTAATTATCTCATTATATAAAAAGTAATATAGAATTGTATGATTGGGGTTACATTAACAAGTTTGTGATTATTTTTTTTTGTGTCTGTGCAGATGTAACTTCCGGATTTTCTGATGTGTCCTTTTCAATGTTGTGAGTGCATTTTGGATTCGTATTAGTAACAACCTCATATCCCTTGATGTAGCAAAAATTATCGTTAAAACTTTGGTTATATTCCTACTTTTGCATATACAGTTTCAGAACAGAACAGAACAGAAGAGGGATGTTAATATCCTGCAAGTGTTAACTTTGCATATCCATCTAAACCAATATTACTTTAAATACTTTAATTACTTTATCCATATTGGCCAATTGGTGGCTTCCTTATGGGTGGGTGACATTTACCTTTTTTACGTATAGATGTTTATGAGTAAATTACAAGGATCTCTAAGATGGGCGTAAGGGGTGATCACTGTAATAGTGGTCATGTCTGCCACCTCATCAACATATTAGATTTTTCTCTTGCGACCAAACACATGAAAAATCCTGATCAAACTCACGCAGTAGGTGATTAAATCCATTCTCTTGGAATTTAATTCCCTCCCCTTTGAAAAATAGTGTCCATTAACGGTCGCCTGGATGACCAATGAGCCTCCGGGGATGCATCGTAGGAGGAGTTGCGTAAGGGAGGGATGTGTCATTGGAAAAGGAACGCAAGATGCGTCCTCCCCCTTACATGTGATGTAGTCTAAGGTTTACATCAAATTATATATATGATCTTTTACTTTAAAATTTTATACTAGTGGTCTTTTTGTGGGACCTTTTGCACCTCTAGTTATTTGACCTGATGTTCGTTAAATTTTTCATTGATATTCTTTATTCTGTTATAATAATTAACAGACATTAAAAGGACTATGGGTGTAAAATATTTTAAAATGAGAACTATAATATAATTTTTAAAGTAAGATAAACCATAAGTGAAATTTAGGTAAATTTCTTATAATTTACTCTTTATTTATCTATAGAGAAAGAGAGGTAGTTATGAAATACTCCCTCCGTCCCACAAAAAAACTTTCCATTTGGGTTTTGCACAAATTTTTAGGTGATAGTTAGTGGTGAGGTCATTGATAATACTTTTGATTAAAATATAAGGTTGAATTGGAGAGGGAAAGATAGTTACTTGATATTAGTGGTGGAATCTTTAGTAATAATAGTTTTTTATTGTGTGGAGCCCATCAAATATGGGAAATGACAAGTTTTGTTGTGGGACAAAAATTTAGAGTCAAATAAGAAGCTTTTTGTGGGACGGGAGAGTAATAATTAAAAAATGAAAGAGTACCTTGCACTTGATTAGGAAGAAGAAAGTTCATTTAATATATCTTGCATTCCAAGTGAGGAATGATCATTTTTTAATTATATTTGCTTTTTTCATTCCTATTGTAATTATCTACCTACTTATATCTTGTTCCTTTCGTACTAAGAAAATATTATGAAAAGATATTATTAAATGTTTTATTTCACCTTTCTTACAGGGATGCTTGTCTTTACCGCTAGTCTTCGTCATCTGATGTAGCATTCTGAAGTGGCGCGCCATCACACCATTGGTGGCGTGGATGAGGTTTTGTGCGACAGTAGGGGCATAGGTGAGAGAATGAATGTTTTTTTTTTTTTTTGATATTTTTTTGTAAGTGAGAAGAAATTTAGTGTTTTTTAAAATAAGTGTTTTACATTGAGTTATGAATGAAGTATTATTTGACGGTATGAATGTTAAATGCGAAATACTGAATGATACCGAGGTGGTGAAATGACTTGTCATCACAATCTCTTACTCTTATATGCAATTAATTATTTGGATGTAGCCTTAAAAGAAATTACAAACAATTTTAGCTGGTGTTTGAGAGGGCTTATTTAGGGGGTTTATGAGCTTTTAAACTTATTTAAGTTTAATAAGCATTACTAAATGTTTGATTGAGCTTATAAGCTAATTTAACAGGTTTTAATAAGCAATTTTGAAGGGGATTATTAGCTTATTTAAGAATTTTTACCTCCTTACTCCTCATTTCATCAATTAAACATTTTTTTATACAAGAACTAAATCAAACAATTGTGTTTATTAACTTATTAAAAATTCATTTTTTCATTTATAATTAATTTATATAAGCTCTTTCAAACTTTTTATTTAACAAAAGTTTATTAATATAAATAAGCTCATAAACTAATAATATGTGAGAAGCGGAAAAACCATCAAAAAACGACGATTGCTCGTAGAGGTTTCCATAGAAAGACTCTTGGTTCTGGCAAACGGATCACAATTACACGTATATGGGAGCATACCAATGGAATGAATAAAATATGAACCGTTTTTAACATAATAAGGTCATAGATCTTAGATTGTAACTTAATAATGAGCGAATTTGTTGATGTTCGCACCATCAAGTATAAAAAGTACCAAACATTGAGAACTAGCTTTTTAAATAAGCTTTTCTAAATATACCTTAGGGTAAATTACAGTTTTTGTCTCTGACCTATGGCCGATTCGGGGTTTTTGCCCCTAATATTTTTTTGTCGGGTTTTTTGTCCTTTAAGTTTTTAAAATTCTGGAAATTTGTCCTTCCGTCTATTTTTGGCCGTTAACTGACGATTTTTTTTGTCAATTCCCCAAATTACCCCTGCATCATCTTCCTCATTTATATGTTCTTCCTCCCCAGTTAAACCCTAATTCTAACTCAAATAATAAACCACACCTAAAATCGACTTCTGCAACTTCAATTAAACAACACCAAAAATCGACGGTGGTGGTGGTTAATCAGCTTGTACAGTCTTTCTTTCTCACCTCAACAATGGCGGAACCTCAAAAATATTTCAGTTTCTACAACCCAATCACCTACACCTCCCCACCGCCATCGGTTTGCCTCCATCTCCGTCATGTACCTACACTAGCCACCGTGCAAACACTGCGCCACAAGAAGATGAGTGTGTGTGTGTGTGTTTGAAGGAGCTACGAAAACGATGGCACCACCGTCGGTCGATTCAGCGGTGGTGATGTTGCAGACCAAAATATCTGGGATTTTGAAGAAATTAGATTTTGAAGAACCCTAATTTCTCACCTCATACTTTTGTTCTTCTTCTGTAGGACCTTCATTTTCAGCAGATGTTTTAGTGATTAAAATTGACTGTCTTCCGGAGCTCGAATTGACTAACTTGATTGAAAAATTCAAAGTTTGGGGATTCTTGTTTGATGTTTGCTTGAACTGTGAAGTAATTAACGACAACGTTTGTTTCGTTGGTGAAATTAGGGTTCTTGGTAATGGTGGTGAAGAACAGAAGTGATTTTTCGTTAGGGGTTTGAAGATGAAGATGTTTTGGTGATGGAGAATTTCATATGTTGCAGGTTATGAAATTATTGCCCCAAATTGAAAGGAAAATGACAAAGAAGAAAAATTGATTGCATTTTTTAGTTATTTGAAGTTGGTGTTGTGAAAATTGGGATTTTTATGATCTGTAAATGGAAGAAGATGAAGAATGGTGAAAAGGACCAAAATGCCCTCACATGCCTTGCATTTTTCGTTAGTTAACGGCCAAAAATGGACGGAAGGACAAATTTCCAGAATTTTAAAAACTTAAAGGACAAAAAAACCGACAAAAAAACATTAAGGACAAAAACCCCGAATCGACTATAGGCCAGGGACAAAAACTGTAATTTACCCTATACCTTATATGGTAGTTAACTCAATAAAAGGGAGGAAATTTTTAGATAAAGAAAACGTTGTCAACTAGGAGTATAACAATTATCGGATAAGATTTCTCAATTCTGACAACGCTTTTATTTATTTAATTATTTTAGATTTAGATTTAGATATATTAACTTTCTTTTCTAGTTTATTTATTCAATTTATTAAAAATGTTGTAGGTTGCAATCTAAAAGCCTTAACCAATCTCGTTGATTACCAAACATCTAACTTAATTTATGTACTTGGTCAACGAAGACTTCCCTTTCCAATCTCTTTTGAAACTTCCCTTCGTGACCACGACGACTTAGACCTGGTCCTTTTCAATACATCCCCTATTAAACTATTACTTCTATAATGTTTAACTTTTCAGGGCTTGAGTATTACTCTTTTCAAATGTTTTGCACCAAGTTGCGATTGATTTGGCATATGATTATATCGAAGTATTTGTGTATTTCGGTACGATTATAAAGATAGAAAACTATTTATTCGCATGTAAACTAGTTTATAAATATATTTGTATATGTTGATTATTCATTGTAAATCTATAATTTTTGGTATACTTATTTACTTAGGAAAATGATAATGACAGTTCAAAGGATTGCCAAACAATCCCCTGAATTTTAAAATCACTACTCCATTAATGAATATACCAGTCTTTTATGAATGTTAAAAACAATCCTTAAGACTGTCATTAACAAAAACTCATTTATTTATATAAAATGAAGTCTTTAGCTCTTTGTAATAAACGAGTACTGTGCATTGCGGCGAGTAGTTAAAATTAAGTCAGATATCGTTGGTGTACGCTTTTAGGTTGGTTTGTAGATAAAAGTTATAATAAGATAAGGATATGCTAATTGTTGCTGAGTAATGGTTAAAGAATAATTTAAATGACTAATGTATATTTAATTAAACATAACTATTCAAATGTGGTTAATAAAATTTAAAGAGATGATTTTTATTAGTTAACTTATAATTACATTAAGAAAAAAAATATTTTCTTTAACTATTGCTAAGGTAATATTTAGACTATGAGTATCGGGGGTGGTCGCGACATGTGTCACCCCCCAATGTCCCCAAGCCTGTACGCGTCCTTTCTTTTACATATGGCCTTTCGAGATGCGTCCCACAAGGTCAATGGTCGGTCAGACGACCCTTGTGGGTCGCCTGATTTACAAAGGGGAATGGTTTGGTCGCCTGATTACGTGAGTTTGGTTGGAACTTTTTATGTGTTTGGTCGGACTGATGTGGCGCTTATATGTCAGGGATGACCACTGAAACAATAGTCATCCATTACGCATAATCTTACCATTTTTTTAAATATTTTGAAATTAATGAACAGAAAACCGTGTGAACCCCTAAAACTCTAGAAGCCACGTTTGTAAGATTCTTATAATGGCCGACGTCTATTTCATATATTTTAGTGATATAAAAAGCTAATCTTCTAAAAATTAGCTACGTTTGGTTTAAATATTATATAAAATAAATAATATAAGCCTACGTGCATGCAGAAAATAAAAAAATGTGTAACATTATTAAACTATAATGATTTATCGAAATTAAATAAATATTATTTTTGTTGTCTTTTGCTAATTGTTAGGGTACATGATATTTGTATTTCTTTGTTTTTTTTTTTTTTTGATAAAAATAATTTGGCTTCTTCAAGGCCTGACACACAATTGACGTTTGATCACTCTTTGATATTTATCTTTGGTAGCATATTCTTCACAATAAATATAAAAACTAAAAACACTCCTGATCTGTATGTGTATATAGTGTTCCATTTTACACATGGCGAATTTACATGTAAGCAAGGTATGTCGGGACTTGCCTTACTTTCAAATGCGTATTAGAACTTTTTAAAGTTTTTACATATGGTCGAGGTTGGAATCGAATTGTTTTAATTTGAACTTCAAAAAAATGATCAAATATAAAGATAGAGTAAAATGTTAAGGACTTTTGTTAATAAAATATTAAAATGTACCGTGAGTGTAGTAAATCTGAAAAGTAGTGCTCAAATCTTTATTTAAAAAGATTAAAACATGACGTACCGGTGCTTTAGGTTTTGGTTTCTATGATGCCGCAAGGAGTTAGCTATGCCAGCGTTCTTGTGGTTTTTTAACGCAAATAAATAATTAGTGATTCGAGTCAAACAATATCATCCAAACGAACCGTATTTCTTCCTCAAATATATCGCTTTTTAGGGAATAAAATTTCACCTCATTTTTACCGCCAGAGGAAAAACCCTCAATAAGTCCAGAACCCGAGACCTATGACGGAAAATCCATTAAGATTACTCATGATGACTAGATGATCTAGACCAATAGCTTGTTCTTCTGGATTCGATAGTTGAAGTTGAAGCAAATAATTTACATTTATAAATACGTCTCGTTTTCACTTTTCACATTCTAAATTTTTTCACAATCATTTTTAAAATTCCGCATGGATACATATGGGATTCGCCAACTTAATTAAATAATTTTATCTTATAATTTAATCCAAGGCATCAACATGTGTCAAGTTCGTAAATAATGTACGTAACATGTTTTACGTCGATAATCACCCTTTCATTGTAAAGTATATTCTAAAACCCAACGTTACTTTCTACGAAGCGGTCTTATTAAAGAAAAATATTTTACACTATATAGTGAAATGTTCAAGTTAGTCCATTAATTTTATCTAGTCCCAAGGGATATTTATTAGTCATTGGATCAAGAAAAATTAATGGTCAAGATCAAGATTCAAAACCACCACCACCACTACAAGCACATGTGCTTCTCCGGCGGCCGGAGACGGCGGCCGGCGGTGGTGACCGGTGGTGGTGGTCGTGACTGGAAGCACATGTGCTTCTCCGGCGGCCGGAGACGGCGGCCGGCGGTGGTGACCGGTGGTGGTGGTCGTGACTGGAAGCACATGTGCTTCGTGACTTGTTTTGATTTTTTTTCTGTGTAGTGAAGCACATGTGTTTCATAACGTCAAGCACATGTGCTTCGTGATTCAAACACAAATGACTTGCTTGTAAGTTACATTTGTTCAGGAACAAAAACACATGTGTTTGGATTTATGAAGCACATGTGCTTCATAATGATATGTTCGTCACTTGTTTTGATTTTTTTTTCCGTGTAGTGAAGCACATGTGGTTCATAACGTCAAGCACATGTGCTTCGTGATTCTAACACAAATGACTTGCTTGTAAGTTACATGTGTTCAGGAACAAAAACATATGTGTTTGGATTTATGAAGCACATGTGCTTCATAATGATATGTTCGTCACTTATTTTGATTTTTTTTCCGTGTAGTGAAGCACATGTGTTTCATAACGTCAAGCACATGTGCTTCGTATGCTCCCTTGTGTGTTTAGAAACTCATGTTTTTAGTGACTTGAAGTACATGTGTTTCATGACCTGAAGCACATGTGCTTCGAAGTAATATGATGTGTTTTAGTGAAGCACATGTGCTTCGATACATCAATACCACTACCACCCCCATTAGCACCAGCACCTTCACTGTCAGCCACCACCACCACCGCCGGCCACCGGCGGCGGCCGGCGGCCGGAGGCGGCGGCCGGCGGTGGATATAGGTGGGGGATTTGATCTTGACCATCTTGATCTAATGGCTAGGATTTATCCCTTGGGACTAGATAAATCCTTTGGACTCCCTAGAATACAACTCACACTATATAACGAGGATACTTTTTTGATGTAATTAATTCATGCTTGTTGCAGGAAATTAATATTTAAAGATTTTTATGTATTAGAATTTATTACTGCGGTTATTAAAATGAGCAGGCTATATAAAAAGAAATTCAACTATACACGAATGTAATTAGATTTGGAATATGTAAATTATTGTTTCATTTAACAAATGTTTACTTACAATATATGATAAGATTAAGTATGTGGAGTTGGTTACATAAAATTGAGAAAAAAGGTGAAATTTTGTTACATGAATTAGCAGCAATCTTGTCAACAAAAAATGACCATGTTGATGAGCTTAACGATAAGTTAATAGGTAGATTTTGTGGAGTCGAGAAAACATATTACAGTTTTGACGAAGCAGAAGACGACAGAAACGGATTCTATCCTACGGAATTCTTAAACTCACTTAGTGTCAGTGGTTTGCCACCTCATGTTCTCCGTCTCAAAATTGGGTGCCCGATAATACTTTTACGAAATCTTGATCCCTCCCATGGATTATGTAATGGCACGAGACTTATATGCAGAAAGTTTGAGCCAAACCTAATTGATGCGGAAATAGCCGTTGGCCAGCATGCTGGAAAAAAGGGTTTTCTTGCCAAGAATACCTCTATCTCCGTCTGAAACCGACATGTTTCCTTTCAAGTTGAAAAGAAAACAGTTTCCGGTTAAGCTAAGCTTTGCCATGACAATCAACAAAGCCCAAGGACAGACAATTCCAAACGTGGGCGTTTATCTTCCGGAATCGGTGTTTTCGCTTGCCCTGTCAAGAGGAATTTCACGTCACACAACAAAAGTATTAGTAGCTCCAGCAAAAAACTTTAATCTTGATGGAGTTTACACGCGAAACGTGGTGTATCGAGAGGTTCTACATGATGAGTAAGATGCATCATATAGTAGTAAGATTTTTTATAACTCTATTTGTACTTATTAGGTTTTTTATTTTTAATGCCAGTAACATTGGAGATGCATCATTTGTGTTATTATATATCAAAGCATGTAACCGAACAAATTTTACACGCCGATGATCATTTTTTATTTATATCTCTACTTTTATACACATTATCATGCTGTTGTACTATAATCGTTATAAAAAAAATGCAACCAAACAACATTTTTATCGCCGAGAAAATATAGTTCGCAGGTACCCACCGCCGCATTGCGCGGGTACCATACTAGTTAGAATTTATTACTGCGGTTATTAAAATGAGCAGGCTATATAAAAAGAAATTCAACTATACACGAATGTAATTAGATTTGGAATATGTAAATTATTGTTTCATTTAACAAATGTTTACTTACAATATATGATAAGATTAAGTATGTGGAGTTGGTTACATAAAATTGAGAAAAAAGGTGAAATTTTGTTACATGAATTAGCAAGTAGGGGTGTTCACTATTCGGATATAACCGGATTGTCCAATTGGACATTTTGGATCGGACTATTTGGATTGGTTATTTGGTTTTTTGGTTCGGTTTGGACTTGAACCAAATTAATAGTTTGGATTTCGGATTGGATTTGGTTTCCGTTGTGAAAACCGGATTATCCAAAAAAACCAAATAGTAATATATAGTAAATTGATTTATATACTAACACTTGTTGGTTTCCATTGTAAGCAATTATGGTTTCCATTTTCTTTACATTTCTTATAGTAAATTGATTTATATACTAACACTTGTTCAATTTTATATCGTATCAATTGGTGATATACCAATCTTTTTGGAGTTTTTGATAAAGTTGATGTCAAATTTTTGCATATATGATTGTATATGTTACAAGCTATGAAATTAAACGTGTTTTTATGTACAAAGTAGTTTATCATTTTGAAATTTTACATATGAACTTAATATTAGTTATGTTATATACTTTTGGATTATTTGAAAATTTTAAGGAAAAACCAAACGGATAAAACCAAACCAACCAAATTGTTATTTGGTTCGGATCGGTTTGGTTTTCGAATTAGTTTGGACGGTTCGGTTTGAACTTTTGAAAACCGGATTTTATTTGGTTTCACCTATATGGTTCGGATAAAACCAAACCGTCCAAACGAACACCCCTATTAGCAAGTGTTATTTATTTTTACTTTAATGATAATTTTTGCATGAGTATTCTAATTTGTGCTTTTATGGGCACGTGTATTATTTTTCATATGTATCTATTTACATAAATATTCCATTTATTTTGCCTAAGTATCAACATTTCATGAGTAAGTTAATTTGTTTATTTAAATAGCATTTCTCCACATCATATTTCTGCTATTTGTGTCATATATTTTTAATTTATTACTATTTACATACATCACCAATGGTCCCAAATTCTATCATATTTGGTAATTATATAAAGTAACACTAACAATAAAGGCATAGTTTAGGTGATTTCTATCATTTATGTTTATTTTATATTACTATTTACTATTTTAAAATAACATTTATAATTTATTAATTCTCATTTCTCATATAATCTCTGGTATAATATTTATCTTTATTAGATAAGTAGTCATAAAAGTTGATACAAATTATAGAAGCTAACAGAGTTCAGTGGGGTGAGTGATAACAATGCTGAAGCTCACTTTCACTTAACCTTTTTGTTGTTCAACAAAAAAAGTACCAGGGACAAAACTGGAAATAAGAAGATATTACAACAATAAAGAGCAAAAGAAAAAAATAAAACAGAGTCAAATTCAGTTCTTTACATCTCAGCCCAATCCCTCAAAAGTCAAAATTCTCCTAGTTCTCTCCCTAATGCTCCATGATCAAAAACCCACACCTTAATTCTGTATATAATCAGTACCCATATGCCATATTTTTACAGTTTTGGTCATTTTTCACTGAATCGATCAGCCCTTTTCTTGTGTTCTTCGCTTCTATTCTGTTTCATGGTTGGTCAGCTTCAAAAATGATCGAAACGCTTAACTTTTTCGTTACAAATTCGTGTTTTTATTGACTTTTTTGTGTCGATTTTTTTTAAATTTAGAGAGAATTAATCTTATGGCGATTCAAAAAGATAGGGTGAGGTTTAATGTTGGTGGTAAGATCTTCGAAACCACCGCCACAACCCTAGCAATCGCCGGCCGGCAATCGTACTTCGGAGCGATGTTTGATGAAAATTGGGACCTTCAAATGAGTCCGGCCAGCGAACACTTCATTGATCGGAATCCAGATTGTTTTTCAATCCTGTTAGACTTATTAAGAACAGGGGAGCTGTACATTCCACCAAACATACCGGAAAAACTCCTGTACCGAGAAGCCCTGTTTTACGGGCTCATGGACCATGTCCGGTCTGCAAAATGGGGACAATTTGATGGTAACCGTCTCCAGCTGTCAAAATCCGTCAAGGGGCGGGCCCCAGGCGACGGCACCGCCATCCGGGCATCCCCGGATGGCGGCTGCTGTGTCGCCCATGGAAGCATGGTTCACATTTATGATTGGATGTTGGAAGAACACCCTCCAATCAACCTTGATTACCAACGGGTCAATGATGCCGGTTGGGTCGGCCCGGTTGACCCAACCGGGCTTGTGATCAGCACATGTGAGCGGCTTGGGCGTGGCCAGGGAGGGATGGGATTGTTCAATTCAACAACCGGTGAATTAAAGTACAAGTTTAACGTGACACATGAAAACGTCGATAAAAGTTACACCGCGGGTGCGTTGTGTTTTAACGATACTTATAATCTATTCTCGAGTTGTAAAGGTCGGAGTAACGAATACGGGATTGGAGTTTGGGACCAAAACACGGGTCAACAAGTTGACTTTTTCTACGAACCATCCGGATGGTCACTTGGAGATGCGGATAAACTCCAATGGTTAAACGGGTCAAATTGTTTGTTAGTAGCCACTTTGTTTCCTAGAAAAGACTATTGTTACATTAGTTTGCTTGACTTCCGGTCAAAGTCAATGGTTTGGTCATGGTCCGACATGTGGTCAACGGCTAATAGTGATGACCGCCGGGTGCGTGATGCGATCGGGATGGAAGAAAATAGCTCGATATGTGTGGTCAATGAGTTTGAGGATTTAGGGTTTATGGACTTGAGACGTGACTCGGGTTCGGTTAGATGGAGCTCGAGAAGTCGGTTAATGAAGGGGAAAATGCCCGATGAACCGTGTTACCCGAAGTTGGCTTTACACGAGGGCCAATTGTTTTCATCAATGAACGATTGTATCTCGGTGTTTTGCGGGTCGGATTGGGTTCTGACCTCGAGACTTAGAAGGAGTTTTGGTGGATCGATTTGTGATTTTTCGATCGGGGGCAATCGGCTTTTTGCTCTTCATAGTGAAGAAAATGTGTTTGATATTTGGGAAACTCCCTCACCACCCATTGTGTGAATTTATGTTTTTAATTTGTTTGTTTAAATTTGTTATCATTTCATTATGTTAAGTTACTAGTTGCTAATCATATAGAATTACAAGAGTAAGTTACACACACTCGTATATGATGATCATGTTTATGTTTTAATTGTTTTTGTTTTAGTTTACTTTTTCTGGAGCAATGATGCGTATTACCCAGATCAGTTTTGCTATAATGACTTGTACAAAGCGCATCAAGACCTGTGCATTATAGTGAATGTTAAAAAAGAGGTTATGTTTCATTTTTTGAGCTTATCCGAATTCTTTTTGACCATTTACTTTTTGCAAAGGGAATCCTTGGGCATGTGGTTGTTAACTGACTCCAGAACTAACTCTGCTTGCATTGGTGGCTAACTGTCCACGGTTTTTACCAATGACACAACAAAAATTATTCACCAACCTATGTTATATTATATTTAGGAAAATGATAATGATAGTCCTAAGGGCTGTCACTAATACGTCAAGACACGCATTAAAAACTTGTACAATAATCAATAACCGCCCCCTGAATTTTAGGAATCAACCCCTACTACTGAAAGTATAAACGATTTATACACATAACCACATTTTAATGACAGTCCTAAGGGATGTTATTAACAAAACTCTTATATTTATACTGTTTTAAAATTTGTTAAATATAATGAGTGAAATAATTTTTGTATATCAACTTATTTTGCATATGAGTTCTGCCACTTTTTAAATACTTAAATATGAAACTACACTTATTAGGTATGGGGACATTTGGGGATTTGGTCATTTAAGAAAAATGGTACCCAAAAATCATAAGACAAAGTTTCATTGCAGGAACTTGTTCTTTGTGCATTGCACTTGTACCTTGAGCTTTCTCACTTGTAAATCTTCACGTAACAAACAGACCCACCTCCCATTCTGCCATTATGTTGTCTGAAACCGTACACGGTTCAGTTATACATCTCATTTAAAAGGTACAAGTGCAAAAGCATATCAGACACCATTTGGTATTGGTACTAGTTTATGCTTTATACCGTTACACTTGAATTAAATTCTATTTTTTCAAACTAGTAGCTACACGCCTACACCGTACTATTAAGGGGGCTGGTCACTTAATGATTTCATTAAATTCAAATACTTTGTTTGAAGAATATGTTTTTGAATCCGTAAAAGATAAAACATAGTCTAAATATGTAAGATGTATGCTATGTATTTCGTTATAATTATTATCAGTTCGATCATAATTAGTAATGTCGTCCGAATGTTTAGCCAAATAACAATCCCTTAATTAAACATTTTGGAATAGTTCTATGGAATAAAGGTCGTAGCTTTTTGCTTTTGAGATGGTTAGGCCTTTTTTTTTAAAATGGTTATTTTTAAACTCTACAACACAATGCTTTTATGATAGACAAATCCCTTTTCCCAAACCCTAAAATTCCCAAATCCAAATTACTTGTATTTTATGCATTAAAACTTGTACAGTGGTCCACTGGTCCACAAAAGAGCCTAGTTCGTCTTTAAGATTGTTGGAACAAAATCACAGATCAACTTATTACTTATGCTGCAGTTAGTACTGATCATGTTTACTACTGATGAATATTATGGTTAGTACTGATGGGGCAGAAACTTACTACTGATGAAGTTGATACTGGTGAAGTCTATAACTTAGTTACTACTGATCAAGGCATATTGAAGATACTACTGATCAATAGTAGTTACTACTGACGATAGTTTTGGACTTACTACTGGTCACCAGACTTACTACTGATGTTGCATATTTACTACTGGTGATTATGTTTACTACTGATACGCGTTTATGGAACATATCAAGTCCGAGATCTTCGCAGAGATAGTTATAGAATGTAATTCAATATATATCTTTATAATTCGAATGTAAATCAAGTCCTAAAATAACTAGGGTAAATAGTTTAGCTTCAAGGACTATTATAAATAGTTCCTTACGAATTGTAAACGTACGTGTGTATTGTTAATCGATAATATACATTGAAGCTTTTTGTGAAACTGTGTTCTTAATATTTTCGCATATTGTTCTTACAGTTTATTGTTCTTAATTTATTGATATAGTGTTGATCCGCTGCAACTTCTATTATCAATTAGATCTAAAGGTGTTTATTAACTCTTCATAGTTAATCGATCCTAACAAGTGGTATCAGAGCATTTTGGTTCTAGATCTACGAATTTTTTAAAGAACAAACAAAAAGTTTTAATCTTTAAAACACACACATTATTAATCATGGCTGATAATAATGAAAGCACTCAAGCTAACAAAATCCCTATACTCACTCCCAATAACTTTGGGATGTGGAAGAATCGTATTAAGCAATACATGCTTATTACTGATTATTCCATGTGGGAAGTTGTCATTGAAGGAAACAAAACTGGTCCGGCTCAAGCAAGCAGTTCTGTAACTGAAGCAGACAAACTCAAGTGTGAAAAGGAGAAGAAAGACAGAGGAATCGAACTCAGAACTCTAAGCACTCTCCTACTGGCCATTCCTAATGACTATCAACATCTCTTTGTTGAATATGATGATGCAAAGGTGCTGTGGCAAGCACTGGAGAAGAGATTCGTTGGCACCAAGAGCACCAAGAGGAATATGAAGTCTGTTCTCAAGCAAGACTTTGAAAACTTCAAAGGAAAGCCCAATGAGACACTCACTCAAGTGTTTGACAGATTCAACAAGCTAATTGGTGAACTTAACCAGGTTGGGGTTAAGATGGATCAAGAAGATGTTAACATGAAGTTCCTAAGGTCTCTTAGTGAAGAATGGGCCATGTACACAGTGATATACAGACAGAGAGATGCACTAGAAGAAAATGAGTTAGATGAACTCTACAATGATCTCAGAGTATTTGAAACTGAGGTAAATCAAAAGAACCCTTCTATTTCTTCTAATAATGCTGCATTTGTATCTAGTACAGGTCAAGGTCAAGAAACTACCACAGGAAAGGCTGCAGATTGTGAAGATGCTATAAGAGAATCCTTTTTCACTAGTCATGTGCATACTGCACTAATTAGTGATGATTTGGAACAATTGAATCCAGATGATCTTGAAGAGATGGATCTCAAATGGCAGATGGCTATGCTGAGCCTGAGAACCAAAAGATTCTTAAAAAGGACTGGTAGGACAAGTCTCAAGTACAACAAAGGTGACAAAGTTGGATTTGACAAAACTAAAGTCAAATGTTACAACTATAACAATCTTGGTCACTTTGCAAAAGAATGTCCTCAGCCAGACAAAAGATCAAAATCAACTACTCTTGTGTCACAACAAGGACAAGGCTATGACTGGAGCTTTCAAGCAGAAGAACATGCTCAAAATCAAGCTCTTATGGCCTTCAGTAGTGAATAAAAATAAAACTCCAATTGATGAAAATAAAACTCCAATTGCTGAAACACCAAGATTTGGAAGAAGTGCACCAAGATTTGTGCAAAACAAAAGAGTTGGAAGCCCAAAAAACAGCAATTACTTCAAGAACAATGGAAAATCAAATCGAAATAAACAATATTTTAAATTTTCCAACACCAGTAAAAACTGTAACAATTTTACTACTGGTGTTAACCCTAATTATAATGCTGTCTGGTACCAGTACAAAAACACTACTGGTAAAAACCCTATTTTTAAAAATACTACTGCTGCAAAACCATTTGCTCAAAATACTACTGATCATTCTAAACATGGTAAGTCTCCAAATACTACTGGTCCATCAGTAGTAAAGTATTCAAAAGCTAAAAACAATGGGTATAGACCAAGATCAGTAGTAAACTCTGAAAAATCCAAAAGGGCAGTAGTAAAACAGAACACCAGTACTAAAACGGTATGGGTA